>JAESUZ010000242.1:0-1476014 GCA_017311185.1 Proteles cristata cristata | reverse complement strand
GGATGGCAAAACAAAGTGAAAGGAAACAAAACCAGGAAACTCAATCTTCTAGAGCTGAAATAGAACAGTGTAGATAGCAGACTAAGGCTGAACAACTGGGGAAAAATTAATTCTCCTAACTGACAAAATTAAGCGTGAACATCAGGAAATAATTCAGATCCCTACTGGTGATTTGCGTAATAGTAGTAGTAATACCAGTAGTAATACTGATTATAATAACAAGAATTCCTGAGAATCCTTCTGCTCCTTAGTGCCTCATAATTCAGTACCTGGGTGTTTACAAAACAAGTTTCCATTCAGGAATTTGGGGACCCCTTGGGCAGGTGTGCTGTCTCTGTAGCCTTCAGACACACATCTCATCCCATCCCAAAGACAGCACTCTAAAAGAGATTCCCTGATGTCTTTCTTCCTTCTGGGTCTAGGAGTTTCCTTGAAGACCACAGAGAAGCATTTTGTCCATTTATCTTTGAAACCCCAGTAGCACGGAAGAGATGCTAGATAAATTTTTGTTGATTTATCATTTCAAACCTCTCCCCCCAGCAAGCTGCAAGATAAATGAACACTGTCCAGTACCCCCATTTATCAGATGAGGAAACCAGAAATAGGTAGTCAGAGCTGAAGTCAGGGAAACCCATCTGAGATCTTTCCACACATTGGCTTTTCCTGTTACGCCCGCTATTGTCTAGCAAGATTTCCAAGGTCGCATTGCTTATTCATTACTTCTTTTTTGTTTGGAATTCTGAGAAAGCATGTTCCCTTAGAATTCATATAAAGGACTAAAGAAATCTCATGCTAAAATCACCACTTCTGTTTTGCAAGAATTAAGGGCAAGGCTTAGCACTTTGGAGTCAGTCTGGAGTACCTAAAGCACCCTTTCAAATTTTGAAGAGATGAAAAACAGGAAAGGCATTTTGCATCTGATGTAAAAATCCATGTGTATTCTAAGGGAAATGGAAACCATGCATTACTGATTAATTTACACTTAAATCAATGAAGTGTTTTGGAAAAGATATTTGATGTTCAAGAAGCCTTTTTAAAAGGACTTAATAGGACTTTCAAGCTCTTTTTGCCTTAAGAAGAGGAACTTATTTTGTTTCTCATGAGCTTACACCCAAATGATATGATTTCAAAGTCTCATTTGCTCTCAAAATCTTTCCACTTTGCCCTACACAGAAGTGGTTAACCTGTATTTTATTACATTACTACTATTTTTTTTTCCATTTCTTCATTTATTTTGCCAGTGCAGCTTTCACTAGAACAGGCAGATAACCTTATGGAATCTGTCTGAATACTAGAAGCAATTTCCTCAGAAATGCAAACACCTCAGAGTATTCTAGCAAAAATGAGGGGTGAGTTACACAAGTTTAAGAGGATTTCCATATGAAGAAAGGATGTGTAAAGAGAGAGGACAGGGGCTTCAAATAAATGGAATCTTCATGTTTGTGGGAGAGAAGGAAAAGGTAGATACTGAGGGCTGATAGAAACTAGAATTAATTGAGCAATCAGTCTATACTGGTATTTACTGTTCAGGAATGCAGATACTACCTCCCTTTTTCATTTGCAGAATGTGAGACTCCAGAAGGAATTCCACCTTTGGCTGTCTATCCCAGACTTGTTTGGAGACCCTAGCATTTTCAGTGCTGCAGGTGGTATCCCCTATGGGGATTCTGATGGGACATGGGCTTGGAAAATAAATAACGCTGCATCACATGGTGGGAAAGTTACTTGCTTTCCACTTCTCTTTCAACTGTCTCATTATGTCCAGAGGGAACATTTCAGTTCCCTGCCACTGCTGGTGTCTAACAAGCAAAATGCTGGCCTGAGGCTCAGAGCCTTATGCAGACTCCAAGTGCCTTGTTAGAATGTAAGAGCATTGTTTTGGCTTCATTTATTTTATTTCTGAGTTTACCTTGTATTTATGGCAAGTAAAATAATTTTCTTATTCTTAAGTGTAGACATAAAGTTTCCTTTCAAAACCAATGTTTACATTCTTAAAGAAGTGAGTTGATTAAAAAACTATATCACACAGATGGTGTACAGACATTAGATAAAAAAATGACACAGAACTACATAAATGGCTGCAGCTTGGAGAAAGAAGA
Organism: Proteles cristata cristata; assembly: GCA_017311185.1. Classification (NCBI taxonomy): domain Eukaryota; kingdom Metazoa; phylum Chordata; class Mammalia; order Carnivora; family Hyaenidae; genus Proteles; species Proteles cristata. The sequence goes on along the minus strand of JAESUZ010000242.1, from coordinate 1,473,915 downwards.
AAAAACTGTATTAAATCAGCAGTCTTTCAAAGTACTATTATCAAGTAAATTGTCCCCTTAAACTTGGAGGTATACACATTTAAAGTACTATTCCTGAGCTTAAAGTTTTTATTCAATATCAAATGTTCCAGATTTCTCTACTTTGATTTCCTATAAAATCAACTCTTAAAAATATAAATGTCAGGTCTGGGAGTTATAAAGAATGGGAACAGTATAACCTATTCCAATGGACATTGCAGAAATGCTTTTAGTCTTCAGGTACAAACAGTATTATATATTATTGTATATCTCTGCCTCCCCTCACTAATATTCTGAAACAATAATCATCATCTGTGGTTAACATCCTCGACACAGGTTGATAAAAATCCCCCTGTAGTTTCTTTTTTCAGAAAAGACTGAAGTAAATAAATCAAATAAATCTTCCCAGTGTGCAGATTTGGAGCAGAGTATGGGAAGACAAACGAAAACTTACTTCCCTTTTTTGTGCCTATTTTATTTGGTTTATCATCCAATTTCATTTGAAGAGACATTATAGTCTTCTTCAATGAGAGTTTATTTTTATATTTTTCCTTGCCATTGTAAAGGGAAGTCAACATATTGCTCATAAAGTGTTAAAGTCTTTATGAACTGCTGATAGATATCAAGGAAATGCTCTAAGGATTAAGAGGTGAAATTGTGGCAAAATATCCACTTCCTCTAAATATTACCTTCAACAGCTTTATAGCAAATATTGCTGAAGAAAGAGAATATAAATCACTTAAGTCCCCTAGGACTGAATACTGAAGTACCATTTATGTTTTCCTTTTGTTTGAATTACCGACTAGCACTCTACTGTGTGAAGGGGGAAGAAAAAAATAAAACACTTGACAAAATGAAGTGGAGAGAAAAAAAGGCAAAAAAGCAGAGACTGAGAAAAACAGAAAAGGAAATACATCCTAAATACTATCTGGTTTCCCTTTGATCCTTGGGTCTGCCTAATGTAGCCAGCTCCTTGGAGTTTGGGTACTCCTATAGGATATTCACAATTTTTTTTTGTTTGTTTTTTTATTTCTAAGAGATAGAGAGAGAGACAGAATGAGCAGGGGAGGGTCAGAGAGAGAGGGAGTCACAGACTGAAACAGGCTCCAGGCTCTGAGCCGGCAGTCAGCACAGAGCCCGACGCGGGGCTCGAACCCACGAACCGCGAGATCATGACCTAAGCGAAAGTCGGACGCTTAACCGACTAAGCCACCCAGGCGCCCCGGGATATTCACAATTTTAAAGCACACATGCACATCTCTTTTCAAGGCCAGATGCAAAATACACAATTCTGGAAAGAATTCTGGGAATGTAGAAGTTTAGAGTCAGAAAATCTGGGACATATCCTGGGGCCGTTCACTGGGTACAGGACCTTTAAAGAGTAAAATAGCTACTGCTTTTTTTTCTGTTTGTATGTTTTCACGTTTTTCTCCTTTAAAAATGTTTTGTTTTCATGTGTTTGTCTTTTAAAAATGATGTTCTGGAGGGCACCTAGGTGGCTCAGTTGGTTAAGCATCTGACTTCAACTTAAGTCATGTTGACGTTTTCCTGAGTTTGAGCCCTGTGTCAGGCTTTTGTCTCCCACTCTCTCTCTCTGCCCCTCTCTCGTCTATTCTCTCTCAAAGATAAATAAACATCAATAATAATAATATAATAAATAATAATAAAACCATTCAAAAGATGTTCTGGTAGTCAATACTTTATAAACTGTAAGAGGATCCCCTCCATTCTCTTTTCTACCTGCCCTGTGAATTTGTTCCCGCTGATTGTGTCAGGCAGGATGAGATACTAATTGATTATGGTGGTCTTACCAATGTCAACTTTGATGTCTGTACACACTTTCATCTCTTTTTTTATTCCACAGTCATCCTCTACTGTCATTTAACCACTCCCTGAATTTAGGCTCTTCATCAGTAATTTGAGACAATAACTCTTGCTTCATCTTTCTTATTGGGCTGTAGTAAAAATATAGAAATATGAAATGTATTTGATAGAATGGTATTATACACACATACGCACACCCACACATACCATGTTATGATCTTTTATGTTAATATGTGGTATCGAAAGCAAGAAACAAAGTTGTAGAACTCATTTTACTGAAATTTTAAGTATGATGCGTTACCTGTCCTTTTCCATAATTACAAATAGAGAGGACAGCGTCCACACTGTATGTGTGGGGCCAAAATCTCCCTGATCAGCAGACATCCTTGTCAAGCTTGCCATTCCCTTTAAAAATTTCACCATGGACACTAGTCATTAATGGCTAAGGCATTGCATGAGTGCTTAGCAGAAATAATATTTAGTTTAATTAGTGCCCTAGAAGTCATTGTCTTATTAATATAAAAGTAAGTTCACATATGAAAATGTCTACATGACTACGTAGTTTCATCAAGCATGCATTAATTCTCATGTTGTTACCCTGTTTGGTACCAGGTGTAGATAACTAAGGAGCAAATAAGACAAAATGTCCTCAAAGGCTCAGCCAAGTGGCACAGACGATGCCAACACATGATCTTTGTACAATGATACCTCTCTAGAGCTATGGCACGATGCATTGATGGGAACAGTGAAGGACTTAGGAATCAGAGTATCTTTGGAAATGTCACTTGACCTCTCTGATGATCCCTGTCACCTTCTAACCTTGGGAGTCACTTAACTCCCCAGATAAGTATTCAGGTGTGATTAGAAAGTAGGATACATGAGACGGAGGGGTAAGGTGAGAGTTAGAGGGTCATGTGACTAGAAAGTTAAATTCACAAGCTCAGGGAGCCTTATCTGAGACTGAGAAATTTGAGCATTAATCCACCAAATGTCTCTCATGTTGAAAAATACCCAACAGATGTAGATATATCACCTCTCTGAGAGCCATGTAAAAATACAGCCCTGGGAGTTGGGTGGGTATACATTGGTGGGAATGCTGGTTAAAAAGTAACTGCAATGCTACCAAAACACTAGCAAATATAAGATAGCATTGTTCCAAGTGCCTTTAACTCATTCACTGCCCATAAAAACCCTATGATTTAGGTAATCTTCTTAACCCATATTTCACAGAAATGTGAGGTACAGAGAGGTTAAGAAACTTGCTAAAGATCACACAGATAGTGTGCCTTCAGAGATCCTACCCTTAGCCATTATATTGTACTGTAGTACTCCAGGCAAGAACATTGAAGGGACTGAACCAAACTGAAGTATTGTAAAAATTTTCTTTTTATTTTACTGTACATTTTTAATGTTTATTTATTCATTTTTGAGAGAGCGCAAGATAGAGACTGAGCAGGGGAGAGGCAGAGAGAAAGGGAGACAGAATCCCAAGCAGGCTCTGCACCATCAGTGTGGAGCCCAATGCAGGGCTTGAACTCATGAACCACAAGAACATGACCTGAGATGAAATCAAGAGTTGAACGTTTAACTGACTGAGCCACCCAGGTGCCCCTACTGTACATTTTGGATTTGCTATCCTTCTGCCTGTTAAATTGTTAATTTCTTTTTTTCCCCTTAGAGCCACAGGCTCCAGAACATGTGTTCTAAATTCCATGTATTATTATTCTTTTATTATGTTTTAATGCAGCCCACTTTAGTACTCAGCACATAACTGTTACCAAACGCACCATGATGGGGTGCTGGGGCCAGAGGCTGCAGTAGGCTCTGTGTACAATTCTAAGGGTCCAATTCTACTGTAACATATGACTATATATTGTCAGGTAAGCGGCAGCAGCCACCATTGCCTTTCCTTTCTCTGAATCATTGTTTGTTTCCTTAGTCTAGAATTTCCTCTTCATTCTCCTTTACAGTTTATATGTATGGAAATCTTGCCTGATCTCCAAGATCTAATTAGATGACAAGCAGCTAGGGTAAGAAGCCTGTGCTATCGCTACCGCTATTGCTGCCTGCCCACAATCTCTCTATCACGGCTTCTGAACTTAGAGCACCCTGCAATGTTATGCAGATTCCTGATGTCTGTCCTGTCACACCTACTAAAGATCTGGGAAATTAAGGCACGTGTTATGTAACTGAATATGGACTGCACACAAGGCAATATGCAGTAGGGAAAATAAATTGTGCGAAAGGACTGTTAACATTTGGGAAATGGTAAATGACTGACAGTGTCTAAATTGTATGTATGGAAGAGATAGAGGCTTAAGTTAAATGAAGTTGTTCCCACCGGATGTTCACACATAATATAGTGAGTACCAAATATATGAGTGTATAATTTTCTCACAGTGTATAATTTCCTCAACCTGACATCCACAGCCTTTTATATCTGCCCCAAATTCCCTTTACTAACCATACCCGCTGTGTAAACCTTTCCCTCCACTCACCCTAAACTTAGTGCTTGGGCTCCCTAGATTCTTTGAACTCTTTCAATATGGCAGTTAACTCAGGTGCCCCTTCAATCCTGTAACTGTAACAGACATGTCTAATTGATCACAGTGGAGCATGGACTCATATCTAAGATTTATCTTCAGGGTTGCATTTAAGATTGCCACTGAAAATCATTCAGAATTGGACAATTAGGTTAACTTCCTTTGCCAAATAAGCTTACATGCCTCCTTCAGCTTGAAATGCCCTGCTTCATCAGGATCATCTTCCAGAATCTGGCCAGTTCACTTCCTCTGTGAAACTTCCTTGATTTCTTCTACTCAAGGTGAATATCTCCTCTGCTCTAATGTAGCATAGGTCTATAGCACTTAGAAAACCTTTATTGTTTGCTGTCTAGCTTCCTGGCTATTACACCTACCTTTTTGTCTAACATCACATGTTGTCTTAGCAAGGGCTGCTATAACAAAATATCTTAGATTGTGTGGCTTAAAGAAAAGACATTTATTTCCCAGAGGCTGGGAAGTCCAAGATCAAGGTGCTGGCAGATTTGGTCCTTGGTGAGGACTCTCTTCCTGGCTTGCAGGTGGCTCCAACCCCTCTGTGTGTTCATGTGGCCCTTCATGATATTGGCACATGAAAGCTAAAGAGAGAGGGCGTGGGCAAGTGAACGCTGTCATTTCTCTTCCTCTTTGTGTAGGGACAGTACTCTTACCATCAAGGCATCCCTCTTATGACTTGATCTCTGGCTTCCCAAAGACCCCATCTCCAAAGACCATCACACTGGGAGTCTGACTTCAACATATGGATTTTGGCAGAACAGAAACATTTGGTCTTAAACTCTTGGATACTTCCTGTGGTGGGGGTGGAAATGCTCCTTATAATCCCTAGGCCACTCATCTATGCTTAGCACTTGGTACTGGGATAACTAACTGATGCATGGGAAAGAAAGCAAACCCAATGTAAAACTGATCAAGTTTAGTATATGCCAACAAAATAGAATTTGAGGGGAGGGTGAATTGACAGGGCCATTATGTAAGTTAATTTGCTCTAAGATGTCAGCGCCATTCTTAGCTTTCTTGTCTTTCAATCTGCGTGAACACCTTGTCCTACCGACAGACAGACAGCTTCAGGGTGGATTAAATAATCAGTCAAGTGAGAAGAGTATCTTCCAATATGTTGACAAAAACACTTCTATTTCAAGAATGATTATTAAAAGCCACAAGGAAGGCAGTGATAACACAGTTGAAACATTGACTTACTGATCAAAAGAGACACTAATACACACTCGTGAAGGGAAACAGTTAGATTTTAACATGCATGCTAGCAAATCCCCTTGCTCTTTCATCCGTCTTCTGCATTATCACACAAAATCCCACCTCTGCTCCCTTCCTTTTGGCTCAGCTCTTCTGCAATTGTTTTCTTTGCCTTTATTCTACTTCTTTCTTTCTTCCTTTTCATCTTTTGTGACAAGACCTTTTTTCTTTGACTTTTGTTTTTTCACTATACTTTTTGTGTTCCTTTCTCCCTTAATTCGTTCCTTTTCTCCCTTTTGCTCGGAGAGATTTTCTTCCTCTGACAGAGGATGTGGTCACCACAACAGCAAGCACTATACAATGTGTTGAAGCGGTATCCTACCAAGTGAGGTTGCAGCGGGACTTAGGTTTTAGTCCCCATCTTTTAGGTAAAATATCTTTACTTCTCTGAATATAAATTTCCACATCTGTCACATAACACGTGTACTGCATAAGTGGCACATAGGAAGACTCTTAATTGGTAACAATGATCACTTTGGTCAATAATGGAAATGGAAACTGAGCCACTGACACTGGGCCATCTATAGTGGCTCAATGAAAAGTGGATCCTGCATTTGTCATCCTTTGGGTTTTTAACTCATTCTATGAATATCAGTCTTTTCTGAAAACTGTTTGGTTCTTTTCATCTGGGACAACTGTCTTCTGCAACATGCTAGCATTCATTTATATGTGGCAGGTAGAGAGGGCACCAGTTGTAAGGGCTTCTAAATGAAATGCATGATTCTGTGAATGTAAAAGGGACAGCGAGCCATAAACAAGTCTCCTGGCGGTGGCTGACAGCCATGGACTGGACATTATTTCTTTTCATTGAAGACAAAAAAATAGATCTGTTTTTAAAAGATGCACAGCTACTACAGGCTCTTGGGAGTTAACTCTTTCTAATAGGAAATCTGTCTCTGGCTAGGCAGATTCAAACTGGAGGAGCTGCCTTCCCTCATAGTTTGTTTCTCCCAACTACCCACCTTATGTACTAGTTTTAAATCAATTTTCAGGAAAAAAAAAATAAGCTGAGATCCATTTGTAAATACTTTTAGATGTTAGGTGCTTATAATGATACCGTTTCAGAGCAAGAAGGGCACTTAAAGATAACATAGGTCACTGATTTATTTTACAGATATGCAAGCTGAGATCTGTGGGAGAACACAAGGGACTTGGAAATACTGGTTCTAGCTGGGCTTTGGCACGATCGTTTGTGTCATATGCTCTCTCCTCAATAAGGTTGATGGCACCTTGGAACTTTGACAGCTCAGAGCCAAAATTTAAAATCCAGGGCTCCTGATTTCCAGTTCAGAGATGGTTCATTTAATGTATGTTCTAAAATTAACCTGTTAATTATTTAATTAAATAGAAAAGACAAGTGTTTTTTGCATTACTTATGTTGTGTATTTACTCCAATGACCTTTATATCAACACTGAGCTCTTGCTGGATACCTAGTACCTGATATATATTATGTATTTTATCATGCAACGCAGAAGCGGCAAGATTGTATGACTCCAGTTCTTATGAAAAGATAATAGAGGGTAACAGAAATTAAATCACCTTCCCAAGGAAACAGAGCACATCCTGGAATATGAATTGTCCTGTTTTTAGTTGACAACCCACATAATTTTCACCAAACTGTTCTTCCACCTAAATTTTCCAAGCAGGGTCATTATAATTTTGAATGGCATCTGTCATTGCTGGCATCTCTAACCTGTTTGTCCATCTCAATAGTTAAAGTGTCACAGAGGGAAAAATGAAAATAAAATCTTGACTTCCTAGAGGAATTTGAGAACTTATGCTTCCTGAACCTCAGTTTCAGGGTAATTAGTGAATCAGCTGCTGAACGTCTAGTATCAGTGAATATTTCTTTTATATCCAATGTACAAATGCAGTGGGTATAGGTTACCCAGATTTTACTGTGTTTGTTTCGGGGTGCTTTTTCTCTCCTTAAATGCCTATAAGTGGGTGTGCCAAAATGTTTGAATATGATTAAATACATATTGCTCAGGACACTCTAGAATTCCTCCATTCTACATTTCCTACTTTGTGGGTGGCTCCAACCCATGCTTTGCCTTTTAGGGAGAGATGCTATAGTCCATCCAACCAGAAGTCAAACCTGGACCTCTTGATCACTCTAACCACCCATCTCATCTTTTAGTAAGTTCAGCTAGTTTTTATAATTTCTCAAATATATCCATCTGTATCACCTACCATTGCTCTATGCTAATAGTCTACCATCTTTTGGCTACTTTACTACAAGAGCTCCCTAAATGCTCTACATAACTACACTGTGCCAAATATTCCACCTATTGAGTCAATCTTCAGAAATGCAAATATGCTCATGTTAATTGCATAGCTGTTCCTCTTAGCCTTCCCTTCTCTGCTCATGACACATTGTAGAGCCTTGTGTGGGTGCCCCTTGCTCTTAGTATACAGATGACCATCCTTGTCATATTTTCAAGATCCAAAATGCCTGGTTCCTACCTACATCTTCCTCATCCCACACCAACTCCCTGCTTCTTCTCTGTGCTGAGGAATACTGGACTCTCCTCTGTTGCTCATGCAAGCTAGGCTATCTCTGTGTGTATTCTTCTGACTGGAGTACTACACTTTCATTGCAATTTTATTCATTCTTCAGATCTTGGTACACATACTCTTTCTTCAGGAAAGCCTTTCCTGAATTTAACCTTGTTTCCAGCAAATGCAATGCTTTCTGTTAAATGCTTTCATAATACTGTCTCACCTTTCGTGGAAACATCCTGCACTGAAATCTTGGCTTTGCCTCATGCAACTCTGTCACCTGGGAGAAGTCTCCGAGACACACTGAGTTCAATTTCTTTGCTGGAAGAGTGGGAAGGATGATATGTACATGGCAGATGTGTGTGGGGAATCCAAGGAGATAATGGAGAAAAAGGTGGGCATGTGTTTGCTTTTCTACCTTTAGTAGACTTGGGATCTCTAATGCACAGGCAAGCACCCATCCTCTCACCCCACCCCCATGTACATCATAGTCTGTTACTTCTCCAGAGTTTATGACTAGGGAGTGTTGCACAACTTTTTTTTTTTCAAACCCAACCTCAATCATCTGAGTTTGAAAAGAAGAAGAGAGGCATTAGTAAAAATTCACTCTGTTGATTCCAGTACCGTGTGTTTCTTCCTTTAGAATAGTTGAAAGAAGCAGAGACACTTTGGCATAACTGCCCGGGTTCAGACTGCACTGCCTCTTTGAGGTGTGACCATATATTGCTCATTTGTTGTCACTCTTCTTTAAAGTGGCAATTATAACAAAACTTAACTCATAGAGCTGTAATGAAGATTAAATTAATACATTGTAATAGTGCCCACATAAGGTAAACACTGTGTGGGTTCCAGCTAGCATTGCAGTTAAGATTTTACCTACCTTGAAAACACAATTAACACGGTTTTCTTTTCATAATACAATGACAAGGCTCTTAGAATTCTAAAAAGGTATGAGGAAATGACTGAAAGAGAAAACAAGCCAGCAGAGAAGTCACCTTTTTACATTATTTATGTATCGTGTGCATGAAAGTTAGGCAAGAGCGATGAAATTCATGTTTTTTTCTTGTCTGTAATAAGTCAGCTTTTAAGGCCATTGGTGTAATGAAACTAATATATTACACCAAGCAAAATCCTACTTTTCTATTCAATATTTTTCTTCTGATAAAGTTTGTGTATTTTTTTTTCAGGATGTTTACAAACATATAAATGAGGTCTTCAAACCATATTCACTGAAAAAAAAATGAGTGGGAGAGGAGTGAGGGAGAGGAGAAACTATTTTTATCAACTGCTGACATGAGGATGAGCAGTTTATCGAATTCATATCTTCTGAAAATTCTGTGAGCTACAGAAGATTTACCTTTGCTTATAGTAGACATTGGAATCAGGTCTTATTTCCGCTTTTCCCAAAGGAAAACATCATCCTCATCCCATTGGATATTTCCTGTTACATCTCTTCATTTTTCCAAAACCAGTTGTTGTTATCTTTGAGCTATTTCCCAGTCTTGACCCTTAGCACATCCTGCTCTATCAGAATTGTACATTTCTCTACAGAGAAACATGAGTTTAGCCACTCTTTTTGAGCCAAGTAGGATATTCCCAGTTCACTAGAGCCTCTTTCTGAAATGTACTTCCTTTTTTTTTTTTTTTTAATCTGGCCAATTCCTATTCTTCAATATTTAACTCAGATGTATTCTATTACAGGGTGCTCTCCCTAACTTCCCCTGTCCTCCCCCCACCACACACACAGAAGAGAGTTGCATATTATTTACTGTGTACTAGTCATTAGAGAAGCTACCATGCACTTGGCAATTAATGTTGTGCTAATGTGATCACATCGTTTATAAAATGATGGTGGGGTGGCAGTGGAGATAATAAATTTCTCCAGAGTAGACAATGTTAGCTGGATCCTCCAGGACCTCGAGAGTAGGTCTGACATTTAATATTTGACTTCTGCTGAAAGTCTTCCAAAACTTGATTCCTTCCCTAGCTGAGTTATTCGGTTTCTTTCTTGAGTTCACACTGCAAGTTTCCCGTCTCCATCAGAACTGTTGCCATCCCAGACTCTGAACATCTATTTGTAATTCCTCTAACAGGTTTGTAACTTCGTTATAGGCAATATACATGTTCACTTATCCATCCTTGAGTCCGTGGTACTCAGCAAAGGACCTGACATATAATAAGTGTTTGATCTAAATGCTATGTGCAGAAGTAAATATGAATAGATGAAGAATACAGCTGAAGCTGAAGGAAAAGCAGAGGGAGTTGACATAGTGCTTAGAGCTTCCATCGCACCAACTCCCACATCTGAAATATTCTGAGACATCAAATTCTCCAGAACTCTTTCAGGAGGGGAGCACATGCAGTTGGATTTTTGTATTGCTTTTAATACCTGCTGTCTGTGACCATACCTGCTGGAGACCATCTGCATGCCAGCTCCCATCCACAAATGTTTCTGCACCCTTAGAGATGTGCACATTTAAATCTAATTTGCAAATTAGAAGATCAATGCAGAACAAAATCTGCCACCCACAACATGGAAGACAAAGGTGTGGTGAGATGCTTGATTTCTCAATGGGAAACTGGGTTTTCCAGTGAGAATTGGCTTTTTCCACTCAGTGATCCTCTGTAGCATGATAACATCAACAGAGCAAGGAGCACATATTAAAAATGACTATTTTTAAAACACCTCTTTGTCAAAGTGTGTATGGGCTACAAATGTCATGCTTTCTGCCATTCTCTATGCTACAAACTCCTTTCTTAAAGATTTTTATTATTGAAGTACAGTTGGCATAGAATGTTATTAGTTTCAGGTGTACAATGTAGAGATTGGACAATTCTGTACATTACACAATGCTCACCATGTAAGTGTAGTTTTGTCTGTCCCCACACAACATTACTACCAAGTCCTAAAGATTTAATAGGATCATGAACATCTTAGCTTCCTTTTCTTTTCTTTTTTTTTTTTTTTTTAAGTAGTCTCTATTCCTAATGTGGGATTTGAACTCACAACCTTGAGATCAAAGTGTTGTATGGGCCATTGACCATGGCAGCCAGGTGCCCCACACCTCATCTTCTAAAACCAACCTGACCAAAAAATTGATAGTGAAATTATTTCAACTTTTTTATTTTGCTTCTGAGTAAAGACCAAGTGTTTATTTTATGTCACTGTTTTACATTACATATTTTCCCTGCACTTGATATGCATGGCCCCATTTTACCTAATCTGAAGAGAATTCATGCCTTTCTTTCCCAAAGACTATTTATGGTTGCTTTATTTCCACCATATGTTAAAATGCACAACTACATTTACGAGATTTTAAGGAATATCAAAGTTTTGTTAGAAACAGAAATTCTGAAAGAAAACATTTTAATATTTTAAGATAAATAGAAAACACTTGATTCAAAAGGAAGGTTATACATAATCCTCATTAAATCCCCAAGTTAGTACTTCTTGCAAAACTATAGTAATTCTAACTGTTAAGAATATAATTATTCATTGTAATAATGTGAAACTAGGCTGTATATAAAGATGGGCTTATTTTCTTCCATATTTGTTTTCATAATAACTCAAAAGAAAACAATGATTGAAGGGATTTTTCCATTACTACACACCCTAGATAAGGAACCATACACAATAAAATATTATTTTTCTTTTTTTTTTAAATGTTTTGTTTATTTGTAGGAGAGAGAAAGACAGTGTGAGCAGGGAAGGGTCAGAGAGAGAGGGAGTCACAGACTGAAACAGGCTCCAGGCTCTGAGCTGGCAGTCAGCACAGAGCCCGACGCGGGGCTCAAACCCACGAACCGCGAGATCATGACCTAAGCGAAAGTCGGACGCTTAACCGACTAAGCCACCCAGACGCCCCAACAATAAAATATTTTTAATGTCTAAAGGCCTCAGAGGCAAATATTTCTACAGAAACTAACAAAACACTACATACTGGTTTAGGGGTTCAAAGGTAGGAATTCTCCAAGTGTGTGATTTCATGGTCCCACTGTTCTCTACCATTCCCAGATGTTCTGTGTATTCAGAAGCATGGGGTTGCTGCATTCGAGAATACAAGCCAATAATCATAAGTTTGATAACATTAATCTAAGTGCAGCAGAACAAAATGTTTTGCTGCAAATACACATATTTGGTTTCTTTTGTTAGAATCTTACATCCCAGTATTTCATTTCAGAAAGGAAGTGATAGTTACCATAAAACTAGACTCTCAAAAAATATTCTTTGTTGAGTATTTTAATGGAATACCTTCTGTTAGTTTTTGTTTAATTTGCCTCAAGAATTTTCAGGACACCCTAAATGGGCATCCTGCCCTTCACATTTTTTGGGTCTTTTATCTGTATGTAAGCCAGGGGTCTATGGGCAACCCATGGGTGTCATCTGTGAACCATCAGAAGTGTAAGACAAGTTGTATGTGTCCAGAATTTTTAAAAGTAGCTTTCATTAGATTACCAGTGACCCTCCAAACAATAAATTCTATTAAAAATATAAGATGTGGATGGTTTGAAGAAACAGACTAGCATTTATTAATCACCTATTGCATGCCAGAATTTTACATTCATTAATTCATAAAATTTTCACTATGGTATAATGAGATAGTTGGAATGACTTCTATTTTATAATTGGGAATTTTAGACTTTGAGAAGTTAGGGGATTTGTTTAGTCATCTAGCTAGTAAGTGACAGATTGGGCATTCAAACTTACATCCATCTTTCTCCAAAATGCATACATTTTCTGCTAAAATCTACTGCCACCCACAGATAAGATATTTATTTAAAACGGTTGCTTGTCTTGTGGATTTTTATTTTTCTTCCATTGTTGACTGAATTCTACAGAGAATTCTCCATTACACTTGTGCTTTAAGAGATACAGTATTTGTTTTTTGACTAGTTATATTTGCAAGTGTTTATCAAGACTATTCTCAGGCTCTGTGTCTTCTTATGATACCATTGTTTTGTGCATTATTCAGATCAGTGATTCATCAACCCATTCTGCAGATCATTTTTCTGACTCTCATTTTACTGAAATGCTTTACCCAGGGTTGCACTAAGTAACATGAAGGTTATACTGCTGGCTAGGCTTAATGAAAGCCAGAACCTCAGAATGTGTGACCTACCAGAGTCAGACTGAAAACAAGGATGAATATTCTAGTACCTCATCTTGACACAGAACAAGCACTAGGGGGTCAAAGTTTAATTTGTAACAGGATTGGCTTTGTTACTTTTAAGCTCTAGTTCTCCTAACCACTTGACCCATAGGAGACAAATAAAGCCACTCCCTATGACCCATCATGAGAACTCAGGAGATTTTGTGTAAGTTTCCTTCATATTTTATCAGCAGGTCTCTGGAATTTTCCATATGCTCTGCAAGTAAAGCGAGAATATTCCTTTCTTTAGGTAACGACAAAGGATGCCAGAAGTGGTATAGGCTCTCAAACGTAGCTTTCACCTTCATTTGTGCTTTCCATTCTAGAATAGAGTAGCTCCTTTTCCTACTTTATACTAATATCATGAAACACTGTAATTGCAAACCAAGTGACTTCTGGCAGTCACTAATTTCTTACATCAGTTACACATAAAGAGAACAGATGGAAACAGTTGCAACACTCAGAGGCTCCAGTATTTTTCTCTGTTAGCAGGCATAAGCACCCATGGAATTTATGATTCCTTATTTCATTACCTCCTGGATCTTACCCAAAGATATATCTCTATTGCTACAACCGAGATCAGAAGTAGCTTTCACTTGCTAGGGAAACTTCTCCAGGTAGAGTGGGGTCAGAACCTCAGGAAAGGTTAACCCACAGGGACATGTTGATGGTTATGGCAATGGTGAATACCTTGCTTTTATTCTTTCTAGACCTCCTATACTTCCTGCTGTTTTTTAACAGCTCAGCCCAGACAGTCCATTCTGATGCCCTGCACCTTTTGAATAGCTTTGCTTAGAAAGAATGAAACAATTCAGCTGGCATTTTCATTTAAGGGAAGCTTAGGGCATAGGGTGTTTTTAAGAGATGTTTTGATTACTTCTTTGTGAAACTATTGACCAGTATCAAAATGTCAACATGAATCTCTTTTGTTCTAGACTAGGGAAATGAAGTGCCCAATATTTACTTACCAAGAATGAGATGAGCTATAAGATTCTCTATGGCAAAAAAAAAAAAAAAAAAAACCCACAACCCCAACAAAAAATGAGCGAAAACAAAAAAATGTGCATTGGTGAAATTGGTGGGATTTGTCTCTGCCCAGAGATCTTTACTGATGGGAAGTGGAGTGGGAAGCCCATGTGCTCTAATGTATTGAGAAAAGAATTTTGGCCTTCAATCTTTGACTATTTTATGGGTTTACTGCCCTATCTATAAGTATGTACAATCTCAGAACTTAAGTGGAGGGGCGCCTGGGTGGCTCAGCTGTTGGAGTGTCTGACTTCAGCTCAGGTCATGGTCTCACAGCTCCTGACTTCAAGCCCCACACTGGGCTCTCTGCTGTCGGTGCACACCCTGCCTCCCTCCTTCTGCCTCTCCCCGGGGTATGCTCTCTCTCAAAAAATTACACACACACACACACACACACACACACACACACACACACACAAACTGTAGTGGATGATTAAGTTCTGCTAAGTTTTTTTGCTTCTTTGTTTGCTTGCTTTGCTTTGTTTATTTTCCAAAGCATAAAATAAATCTCTAATGACTTACAGTAAATTTTTGGCATGGCTCTCACCTGTCTAGATTTTCTTGGCTCCCATCCTAACATTTGGAGGTGGGTTTTTTTTTTAAGTTTATTTATTTATTTTGAAAGAGAGAGGGAGAGAAGCTGAGAGAGAAGAGAGAATCCCACACTGTCAGCATGGAGCCCAAAGCAGGATTGAACTACCAAACCATGAGATCATTACCTGAGCCAAAGTTAAGGGTCGGATGCTTCAGTGACTGAACCACCCAGGCGCCCCTGGATTTTTATTTTTTATGTCTTATTTTAGTGACACTATTTTGGGGGAAAGCCTTCCCATGGCCCAGGAGGTTTGGTTAAATTTCATTAGGGTCACTTTTATCTTGTACTGTTCTCATACAGTACCATTCCTTTCCTTCATAGAAACTTTGTCAACTTTTCAATTTTTGTTTATTACAGGGATACTTGATCAACACCTGTTTCCCTTGCTTAATTCAAAAGGTCATAATGCTCGACACTTTCTGTTCTCTGTAAGACAAAGCCTGGTACACTACAAGTCAATAAATAAATAAGTAAACAAACAGATAACTAACTAAATCAATAAAGTTACTCAATATCATTTTTAAAAGAAGCTGTGAATGAACAATGTTTTTAAACTTCTGTGAGCTTTGATTTATTGAATTGTAAAATGGCATGTTGCTATATACTTGTAGAGTTTTCAATAAATCAGATGAAGTCAAGCATTTTCAAGGAAGGAGCAGTTACTCAATGAAGTCCCATTTTGACACTTCTATGATAATTGTCTCTCTCAGGAGTATTTGTCTCTTGCAGAGCTACTGTGCAGATAAATTATAAAGAAATATCAATGGAGAGCTTGCTACATGGAACCGTGTACACAATTAGTACTCAATAAACGTTGCAATGTTATATATCTTTCATTAAATTTGGCTTTCTTAACTTTTTTCTTTAGCTAAATGATGAAGATAGTGATATTTCTGTTTATTATGTTTGTCCAAAGAAAGGAAGTAAATAAATTTGTATGTTGATTTGTCTACATGGACTAACAACCTGAAAAAAAATGCCCCTCTTCATATTTCTTAATATCAGGGACCTTAGAGTTGCCATCTTTGGGGCGCCTGGGTGGCTTAGTCGGTTAAGCGTCCGACTGTCGCTTAGGTCATGATCTTGCGGTTTGTGGGTTCGAGCCCCCCGTCGGGCTCTGTGCGGGTTCGAGCCCCGCGTCGGGCTCTGGGCTGACTGCCAGCTCAGAGCCTGGAGCCTATTTCAGATTCTGTGTCTCCCTCTCTCTCTGACCCTCCCCTGCCCACGCTGTCTCTCTCTCTCCTAGAAATAAATAAAAATATTAAAAAAAAAAAAAGAGTTGCCATCTTTGTCCATCCTCAAATCTATGTATCATATCAGTTTATAAGAAATAATTTTATTATCCACTTCAATTGTACATTTCCAAATGTAATTTAACCCATGGACATTTTTACTATAAAAATGCAAATGTTCACTTCCATTTTTAATAAAATAAATATAAAATCTGAACTTTTATGTATTTTGGAATTGAGAAACCAGCCTTTTTCATCTTCAGTCCTCTTTTGAAAAACAGCATACATGTTGTTACACAGAAAATTATTGCTGTCTAGCTGCTTCCACAACACACAAAAATTATTTTAGAACAAAATGCCCTATTAAATGGCCTTTTGAGGCACCTGTGAGACTCCTATTTTCTTCACGAAAAGTCCGCAAATACTTTATTTTTTTAAGTTTATTTATTTATTTATTTTGAGAGAAAGAGAGTTAGGGAAAGAGAGAATGAAATTGAGCAGGGGAGGGGTACAGAGAGAGGGAGAGAGAGAATCCCAAGCAGCCTCCACACTCAGCAGGGACCTCAACAGGGGGTTCGAGCTCATGACCCTGAGATCATAACCTGGGCTGAAATCAAGAATCAGACCCTCAGCTGACTGAGTCACCCAGGCACTGCTAATGCACTTCAGTTCTGAGGGAATGTGAGACAGTACAGAAAATAAAATTGTAAACAGATGAAGAAAGTCATGAAGATAGATTTACTTTGTAAATTTTACTTCAGCGTTTATAGGTTCTCCACAGCACCCACGTGAAAGATGGCAGCAGCCTTTCTTCACACGTTACAGGCATATGAAAAAATTTAAGGCATATGAAAGTAGGGCGTCTCAAGTTAAAGTCAGTTGCACCGATGCACCTACTTCCTACACCTGTAGAGTTTGAAAATAAATCCTGGTGCCTCTAGCAGAATATTTGGGGCTGAGAAGACACGGCAGAAGCATCATCTGTAATATGGAGGTCTCTGTGAAACACGGTTGCAAAGACAATGTGAGACTAGGTTGTAATGAGACTATATGTCTATTAAAGAGTTTGAATTGTACTCTATAAGGAGAAATGTCAAGAGTATATTAGGCCAAGTCTTTGGTCATAACATGTATTCTCATCTTTAGCAGTGTGTCAAGTAAATAATTCCTTTAATTTCTGCTCTGGTGGATACAAAGCTTGGAAGTCTTCTCTATTAGTGTGGGTTCTCCAAAGAAAGAGAGCTAATAGGATCTATCAATAGATTGATCTACTTATCCATCTATGAAAAGAGGGGGAAAAGAATGAGAAAAAAGAGAGACCAATTTTAAAGACCTAGCTCACATGATTTTGAAGACTTAGTGAATCAAAATCTGCAAGCTGGAGACTCAGGGAAGACTTGTGGTTTGCATCTAAAGGCAGTCTTCTGGCAAAATTCCTTCTTATTCAGGGGAGGTAAGTCTTTGTTCTGTTAAGACCTTCAGCTGATTGGGTGAGGCTCATCCACATTATAAGGACAATCTGTTTTACTCAATACCTACTTATTTAAATGTTAATCTCATCTAAAAAAAAAATACTTCACAGAAGCATCCAGAATAATTTTCAACCAAATGTCTGGACACTGTGGCTCAGCCAAGTTGACACTTAATAGGAGACTGCCTGATGTTCCAACCCTTTAAGGACCTTCCAGTTCTCATATGATCCCCAGGCTCTAAAAACAAAGAAGGAATGGCAAAGAAAAGACACTGACAACTATAGTCTTGGTCAATTTGGCAGGTAGCAAATTCAATATAAGTTGGGGGGAAAAGCATTGTAGCATTCCATATACCATAAGTGATGTGGAATAATTTTGAAGCATGGCAACCTTTCATCCTCACAAAAGCTGGCAAAGCTTTTTAAAATTTCACCAATTTCACCAACAGAATTGTGGACTTAGGTGATAAATATCTTATTATTTGAAATCAGTCAGGAAATAGGCATGAATATGTAGGTTTCAATTTTTGCATACATTTCTATATCTTCGTGACTTAGCCGGCTTCATTCAAAATAAATCAAAGTTATGCAAAGTCTTGAAAATGTGATTCTGTTATATTGTTAAAGTTGTTGGTTATCAGAAAAGAGATTTATATTCTTTTATCTCTGTATAAGACTTGTGCAGCAGCCTCTTGTATCTGGTAAGTCATTTTTCCAGAAACATCAGCCTTTCTACTAGGCCTTTGAGAAGATCAAAAGTGTTCATCAGGTCATACATTATGTCATCAGCATTCTTTTGTTCATGTGGGAGCTATCATTTTATTCATCAACATTCCTCGCAGTTAAAACTTTGGAAGATGGTTGTCAAAGTGTGTAGAACACTTATGTAAATCAAGACCCAAAATATGCATTTAGAACTGATCTGCACATAACTGACAAGAACATATGCATCTCAGAGTCACATCAATTTCAACTTCCAACCACTGGCCCGTAGCTGATTGTGAACACTTCACTAAGAATTGGATAAGATGAAAACAATGACATAGAAATTCTACCGAGAGATATAAAATTCCACTGAGGTGATGAAGAGCAAGGATCCATTCTTCTGTAAGGGAACACTTCCTTAAAGAAGAAATTAAGGATGCTATACATGTTTGCATTAGCACATAAAATTACTTAAAATGTCATTTATAGGATAGTTGTTAGACCATTTATTGAGGCTAGTGTTCCTTGTTAGCATGCAATGCAGCTTCAGAAGTACTTTTCAGAGAAATCTGTCTATAATGATGATACTTGTTAGGAATGCACTGGCATACTCAATATCAGATAAGAAACAACTTAAAAAAAAACAATTGGGAAGATTCAATGTCCTTCTTCAACTGGTGATTGAGAGTGCTATTTTCCACCATTACAAGGAAAAAAGAATTGTGGCTTTCTAATTCTTCAGGATTATCAAGCTTGCTTTCATTGCAAAAGATGATATCCAATCGATTGTTTACTTTAATTACAATGGATTATCTGCTTTAATTGTAAAAGAAGGCATTCAAAGGATCATCATGCACCACGTGAGAGGGCCTTGGAATGGTAACCTGTTTGGCCAACAGGTCGGGGTGTTAATCTGGTGGTTAACAAGGAGGAATTATGATGAGGAGAGAAAGCCAAGAAAAATTAAATTCCTTTTCCTGGCATAAGTCATGTATGTTCCAGTCATCTCAAAGCCATAGGAAAGGGATACCCGTGGGGAGGGATTTCCGAGATGTAGAGGGACTGAAGGGTCGGGTTACATTAAAGCTTTTTTTTTTTTTTGGCCTAAGACCGAGGATGTGTAGTATAGATAAACACTTACATGTAAGTAATATAGCACAGATTTTGTTGTTATTATTGTTGATTTTATCTTGTATCACTAATGGCTCATCACACTTTCTGCATCTTCTTCAAGCAAAGGTTCACCGGAGAAATTTTCTTATTTAATTGTGCAATGGAGACTACTGCTACCATTTTAAAGATGAATAAAATGAGAGTTTGAGTGATGAAATAATTATGCCAAAGTCAGCTCTTAAGTAGTGGAGCCAGGACCCCAAACTTAATTTCTTCAAAGCATATTTGATACTCTGTAGTACTCCCTGTTTCCTCCTTTTACTGCTCTTTTAAATTTGAATTTGAAATAATTATAGATTCAAGGAAATTTGTGCATCTAATACAGAGTCCTATGTACCCTTTCCTCAGCTTCCCCAGTGGTAACATCTAAGGTAACTTATCAATATCAAAGCCGGGGAGTTGACATTGGTATGATACTGCTAACTAGACTACAGACATCATTCAGACACTGTTATTTTTTATTAATCCATATCACTGTAAATTCAAGTAAACTATATTAGAGTATCAGGATTTTATATTAGAAACCAGTCTAGTGAAAGAAAATTACAGGTAATTTACAGATGAAGTCCTGCTGTAAGCATACACCAAACATTGAAAATGAATTTTCATTATAAGTGCAATTTCAGAACTTTAAGAAAAGCGGGTCTTAACAAGTTGTGACTACCTGACATTAAATAGAAATAGTCACATCACGGATCCAATTTTCTGTTAAGAGCAAGTGTTCAGTACATTCCTTAATATCAAGTGGTCAGGGCCAAACTTGTTTTATCTTCAAGTTATAAAGTTCAAAAAGAAATATAAAAATCAATCAAAATGAAAATATAGTGAAATAGAAGATGTATAAAGAGATGTATGTTTTCTGAGTAGATTCACTGAACCATTCGCAGCTGAAAAGCAAGCACTTCGGAGCTTTCCGCCCCATGGCAGAAGTCTTGGGATGGGTTAAAGGAGAATAGAATTTTTACTTTCCCTACCTCTTCCAATACCCGAAACTTATAGGAATAACCAGTGAAATGTTTTCCTAAAATGGAAGAAAAGGGCTACCCAGCTGATCTGGGGGAGAAAAAAGGTCTATATAAATACATTTTCCCCCCAGAAAATAACATTCAGACTGGAAGAGAAAAACACATGCATATACATTGTGTGCTTTCAGTAGTGGTCAATAGCTGTTAAAGGACTTCTGTTACTGACTGTCAGGTCCCTATTAGTCAGATAATGTTTTTTAGGAAACACTTTCAAGGAAATTGGCCCATGATAATAGCACTCAGAGGAAAATAGGTGGTATAAAAAGCACTTCTTACCCACTGGGAATTTTCTGAAGGATTGAGAGGATGTACAAAGAGGGAAGGTTCACTATATGTCATCAGTAAGGCTTAACAGGCTATTGGTTCTTTATATTTTAGGGCCAAAGAGGCAAGAGGAAATGGTGGGAGTTGTGTGGATTCTCTGTGGAAGTATAATATCTCAGGCACCTGTCTTCAGTGTTAAAAGATTTTCCCCATATAGCTCTTTTATATTTCTGAAACAAATTTCTCTCCTTCTTTGCTGCCTTCATTTTTTCCTACCTTATTTACTTAAGCCCTCCAACTTTGTTATTCCTCCTGAGCAAAAATTACTTTAGTCATAGTGCTTAATATAAACATGCCATTGCTTTCACGTATATGTCAATTCCTTTTGGTTATGTAGGTGCCAATATGGGTAGTGATTACAATGTATATTCTCAGTACTGGGTATAGTGTTTGGCACAGCTAACATGTGGCCAAAGCAACAGATGAATCTAGAACAAAAATAAAGCAAGGATCATTCAACAAGAAAGATCTAACATTTATAATATTAATGCCCCCAACATGAAAGGAGCCAAATATAGAAATCAACTAATAAAAACTTAAAGAAACTCATTGGTAGTAATACAATAATACTAGGGAACATTAAGAACCCACTTTAAGCAATGGACAGATCATCTAAGCAGAAGATCAACAAGGAAATAATGGCTTTGAATGATACACTGGACCAGAAGAACTTAACAGGTATTTTCAGAGAATTTCATCCTAAAGCAGCAGAATACACATTCTTTTCAAGTGTACATAGAACATTCTCGAGAATAGATCACATACTAGGTCACAAGTCAGGCCTCAACCAGTACAAAAATATTGAGATCATAGCCTGCATATTGCCTGCATATTGTCTGCATATTTTTAGAACACAATTCTATAAACCTGGAAGTCAACCACAAGATAAAATTTTGAAAGACCACAAATATATGGAAGTTAAAGAACATCCCACTAAAAATGGATGGATTAACCAGGAAATTAAAGAAAAAAAACATGGAAATAAGTGAAAATGAAAACATGGGAGTTCAAAACCTTGAGATGTAGCAAAGGCGGTCATAGAGGGAAATATATATTAATAGAGGTCTTCAAAAAGAAGCAGGAAAAGTCTCAAATATACAACCTAATGTTATACCTAAAGAGGCTGGAAAAAGAACAGCAAAGAAAGCTTAAACCCAGCAGAAGAAGGTAAATAATAAAGATTAGAGCAGAAATAAATAATATAGAATTTAAAAAAAAAAGAAGTATAATAGATCAATGAAACTGGAAGCTGGTTCTTTGAAAGAATTAACAAAATAGATAAACCCCTAGCCAGACTTATCAAAAAGAGAAAGGACCCAAACAATTAAAATCATGAATGAAAGAGGAGAGATCACCAGCAACACCACAGAAATATTAACAATTATAAAAGAATTTTATGAGCAACTACATGGCAAAAATTGGGCACTTTGGAAGAAGCGGATAAATTCTTAGAAATATATAAACTATCAAAAGCGATCAAGAAACAAATAGATAATTTGAACAGATCCCAAACCAGCAAATAAATTTAACTGCTAATCAAAAATCTCCCAACAAACAGGAGTCCAGGACAGGATGGCTTCCCAGTGGAATTCTACTAAACATTTAAAGAACAGTTAATGAATATTCTTCTAAAACTCTTCCAAAAATAGAATGGAAGGAAAACTTCCAAACTCATTCTCTGAGGCCAGAATCACCTTGATTCCAAAAACAGACAAAGACCCCACTAAAAAGAATTACAGATCAATATTCCTGATGAACATGGATGCAAAAATTCTCAACAAGATGCAAGCAAATCTAATCCAAGAGTACATTAAAAGAATTATTCACCACGATCACATGGGATTTATTCCTGGGATGCAGGGTTGGTTCAGTCTC
This sequence comes from Proteles cristata cristata, assembly GCA_017311185.1. Lineage (NCBI taxonomy): Eukaryota > Metazoa > Chordata > Mammalia > Carnivora > Hyaenidae > Proteles > Proteles cristata. Next base: position 1,451,182 of record JAESUZ010000242.1, on the reverse strand, counting down.
AGCAAATCAATCAATGTGGTACATCACATTAATAAAAGAAAGGATAAGAACTATATGATCTTCTAAATAGGTACAGAAAAAGCACTTCACAAATACAGCATCCTTTCTTGATGAAAATCCTCAAGAAAGTAGACATAGAAGGTACATGCCTCAACATCATTAAGTCCACATACAATAATTCCATAGATAATTTCATCTTCAATGGGGAAAAACTAAGGTCAGGAACTCAACGGAGGTGTCCATTCTCACCACTGTCATTCAACACGGACTCAAGCTGGATTGCTGGATTTCCAGCAATCAGACAACAAAAAGAAGTAAAAGACAACCAAATCAGAAAGGAAGAAGTCAAAATTTCACTCTTCACAGACAACAAGATACTCTATGCAGAAAGCCCAAAAGACTCCACCTAAAATTTGCTAGAATTGATATATGAATTTAGCAAAGTTGCAGGATATAAAATCAACATATGGAAATCTGTTGCAATTTTATACACCAATAATGAAGCATCAGAAAAAGAAATCAAGGAATCAATCCCAATTACATTTGCATCCATAACCATAATATACCTGGAATAACTATAACCAAAGATATAAAAGATTTGTATTCTGAAAACTATAGAATACTTATGAAAGAAATTGAAAAAGACACTAAGAAATATAAAAACATTCCGTGCTCATAGGTTGGAATAAGTATAATTAAAATGTCTATACTACCCAAAGCACTCTACACATTCAATGCCATCCATATCAAAGTAACACCAGTATTCTTCACAGAGATAGAACAAACAGTGTTAAAATTTGAATGGAACCAGGGGCGTCTGGGTGGCTTAGCTGTTTAAGCTTCCAGTTTTGGTTCAGGTCATGATCTCACAGTTCATGAGTTCAACCCCCAAGTTGGGCTCTGTGCTGACAGCTCAGAGCCGAGGGCCTGGTTCAAATTCTCTCTCTGCTCCTCCCCTGCTCACACTCTTTCTCTCACACAAAAATAAATAAACATTAACAAAATTTTAAATATTGTATGGAACCAGAAAAGAGCCTGAATCACCAATGTAATGTTGGAAAAGAAAAGCAAAGTGGGATACATCACAATTTCAGACTTCAAGCTGTATTACAAATCTGTAATCATCAAGACAGTATGGAACTGACACAAAAAGAGGCCAATACATCAATGGAACATAAGGGAGAACCCAGAAATGAACCCACAACTATATGGTCAACTAATCTTTGAAAAAAGAGTAAAGAAGATCCTATTAAAAAAAAAAGAGAGTCTCTTCAATAGATGGTGATCAGAAAACTGGATGATGAGACATGCAGAAAAATGAATCTGGACCACTTTCTTATATCATCCACAAAAATAAATTCAAAATGGATAAAAGACCTAAATGTGAGACAGGAAAACATCAAGATCCTAGAGGAGAACACAGGCAGCAACCTCTTTGACCTCAGCCAGGGCATCTTCTTGCTAGACATGTCTCCAGAGACAAGAGAAACAAAAGCAAAAATTAAGTACTGGGACCTCATCAAGATAAAAATCTTCTGCACAGTGAAGAAAACAATAAACAAAATAAGAGGCAAATGACAGAATCAGAGAAGAAATTTGTAAATGACATATTAGATATAGGACTAATATACAAAATCTATAAGAACTTGTCAAGGTCAATACCCCAAAAAGAAATAATCCAGTTAAGAAATGGGCAGAAGACATGAACAGACATTACTACAAAGAATACAACCTAATGCCTAACAGACACAAAAAATGTTTAACATCACTCATCATCAGGAGAGTACAAATCAAAATCACAATGAGATACCTCACACTGTCAGAATGGCTAAAATTAACAACCCAGGAAACAACAGATGTTGGTGAGGATGCATAAAAGGGGAAACATTCTTAAGTTTTTGGTGGGAATGCATTTTAACTATACTGGTGCAGTCACTCTGGAAAACAGTGTGGGGGTTGCTTAAGAAGTTAAAAAAAGAACTGTCTTATGACCCAACAATTACACTATTATGTATTTATACAAAGGATAAAATATACTGATTTGAAGGGGCACATGTACCCCAATGTTTATAGCAGTATTATCAACAACAGCCAAATTATGGAAAGAGCCCTAATGTCCATTGACTGACGAATGATAAAGAAGACGTGGTATGTATACATAATGGAATATTACTCAGCCACCAAAAAATAAAATCTTACTATTTGCAATGACATGGATGGAACTGGAGTGCATTGTTCTAAGAGAAATAAGTTTGAAGAAAGGCACATACCATATGATTTCACTCATAGGTGAAATTTAAGAAACAAAATAGAAACAAAATTTAAGAAACAAAACATAGAGGAATGGAAGGAATCATAAGATAAGATAAAAAAAAAAAAAGAGAGGGGAGCAAGGCATAAGAGACTCTTAACTATAGAGAACTGAGAGTTGCTAAAGGGAAGGTGGATGCGGGGATGGGTTAAATGGGTGATGGGCATTAAGAAGGACACTTGTTGGAATGAGCACTGGGAATCATAAGGAAATGATGAACCACTAAATTTTACTCCTGAAACCAGTACTATACTATAACTAACTTGAATATAAATAAAATATTGGAAGAAAAAAAATAAAGCAAGGATCAGGAAATCCACATGTCTCTTACATGGCCTCCTGGAATATGGATTCCAGTGGGATTGGTTCCTTCCAGGAGTTTATGGTAGGGGATGTGGGTTTCTCTTCTGGGCTACAAGAGTCTTGTTCATGGCATTCACATCTCCACTATTAGTTCTTTTCTGTCACTTTTGATTCCTACGATTTTTTTTTCATCCCACCCAGAGTCTCACAGCCGAACTAGTATTTCCCATGGAAAAACTCTACTCATTTATCTGGAAATAGTGTGCCATGATAGTGTCTGACAATAGGAAGACCATTTACTTGACGTCATTAACCTTGAGGTCAAGTCCCATTGGGATACTTTATATTCTTTGTGAATTTTGTCATTTTTCTTAGCCATAAAAATGTGCTCAATAATGATGTACATATTATAGTATTAATGTAAAGATTAAATAATGTTATGTATATCAATAGTTTAGCATAGAACTGGGCACAACATAAGAACTTTCCAAATGTCACAAATTCTTCTCTTCTTCTGTAATTTTCTGTGATAATGTCCTCTGTACAGTTTCACTTTCTTTGAAGCCCCTTTTCACCAAATTCCCTTTTAGCTAATAAAAAACACTGACTATATTTCTGTAAGTTTCTGAATTATAAGAATTTCAAGTCGATATTTTTAAGTATAACAGTATCATATTTTGGAGGTTGGAGGAAACACCTAACATGGAGAAAATAATTTTCAGTGGCAGTATTGTAATGGGAATGCTTTCTTTGGGAGAATCAGTCTGGTCTATGAGATCTTCCTGACTCCATTGCATTGCATCTGGGAAACCACTGTCAGAGCTTGCTTCTTGGGTAACCACTAGAAACATTTAGGGAGTTTTAAAAATTGCCTAATTTCTAAGCCTCATCCTAGACCAATTAACTGAGAATCTGAGTATGGGCCATAGTAATCATTGTTTAAAAAAATGATTAATTTAAAAAAGAAAACACAAAACTCCTCAGTTGATTCTAATAGGAAGCCAGGGTAAAGAACCACTAATATAAATATATGTTTCTCAAAATGTACTATATTGGCAATATGAACTAGAATTGGGCTAACTGCCCCAGTAATTACCTGGGGGAATTCATAAAGTGTATTAATTCGTGGGCACTAGCAAAGCTCACTGAAACAGAATTTCTGAGAGTGGATACTCAGGGGACAGATAATTTTTAATAAGTATCTTCATTGATGCCTATGTACCACAAAGCTTGGTAGTCAGCAATCCAAAGGTTCTGAAACTGCAGCCTCTGCTAGGCTTGTGACTACTGACATCTTAACGCTGATGGGTTGTTTACTTAGTGTAGAGCTCCCTTGGAATTCTGGAGTGTGTCCTGTTGTCTTCCAGGAAGATGTCAGAAGTCAGTTTTTCAGGGGTTTTGGAAGTTGGTCTAGCTCACTTCTGTTAGGGACCAACTTCCTTCATCTCCTTACTCTGGATCTGTTGGAATCATCTGCAAATATCTTTCAAGCTCCCTGATACAGACAGTTGTGACTTAGTTTCTCCAGGAACCCACTTACTTTCAGTTAGGTATTAATCCTCTAAGACTTTGAGGGAGGGTGAAACCAAATAAATATTCAAAGACCTGGTCACATAGAAAACTCTCAATAAATGCTAGTAATAGGTTTCTTTTATAATACATGCAATTGCTCTCTAATTCTTTGACTAAAAAGCAACAATAAGATTCACCAAAAGAACAAGTAGTGTACAGTGAAAATAATTTTTTCATTTTACAAAATAGTTAATTCTTATGAATAAATATATATATTATATCACCATATGTTTGAAGATATATGCATTCATAACTTTACATACACTTGACCATATATAATTTATTCATTAGTTTTACACATATTTTTAAATCAAATATGAGAACAGCAGAGTTACAAACATATGATATTAACTAGAAATCTCTCAACAATGAGATATTTGCAAATCCCAGTTTCCCAGATAGATCATCATGCATATATAGATATACAATGATGAATTAGATCATAAATATAGAAAGCTGGCTTAGACATAAATATTTGTGCTACAATTCCTGCTGAATTACTTCTTAATTACGAGACTATGGGAAATTTACCTAAATCTCTGTAGCTGTTTTCCACTCTATAGACAGGGTAATGATTGATATACCCAAATGTGGGAAGTAAATGATATAATGCATGTAAAGTACTTGGCTAAGTTTTACTGAAAACATCAGCTATGCCAGGCACAACGTTATTATTAGGAAAGCACTTTGCCCACTCTTTGGTATAGAAACAGTGCTTAAAAGAATGTGTTATGGGCTGAACGTGTCCCCACAAAACTCATATGCTGAAGTCTTACCTTCAGCACTTCAGAATGTGATAGTATTTGGAGGTAGGGCCTTTAAAGAGGTGATTACATTTTTAAAATGAGGCCCTTCAAGGGGATCGTAATCCAACCTGACTGGTGTCCTTATGATTAGAAGAAACTGAGACACAGAAAGAGATACCAGGAATGTGTGTAAGACAGAGGAAAAACCATATGAGGATATAGGGGAAGGCAGTCACTTGCAAGCCAAAGGGTGAATCCTTAGAAGAAACCAAACCTGCAGATACTTTGATATTGAACTTCCAGCTTCCAGAACTGTGGGCAAATAAATGTCTGTTGTTTAATCAGCCAGTCTTTGGCATGTTGTTGTGGCAGTCCCTAGCAAGCTAAAGCATGGAATAACTAAAGGAAAGGAATGAATGATGGAGGATGGTTATAAGGAAGAAACACATTTATTTTTTTCTACCATAGTTCTTCCAGTAGGCTCTTCTCTTCCCCTCACTCAATCGTGGACACTGGGTCAAGCAGAGTTTACTATGCTTCCTTTCACTTTTTGGTATTAAAACAGTCCCATTCATAGATATGTAAATATCCAATGCAGTAGAATATAAAAACTTCAATCTTTCACCAGCTGAAAATATCATTTTTCTCCCTACCCAGCTCAGTCTCTATAATTATTTAAGCCAACTTTGTTTAGGTAGAAATTAGAGATGATCTTCTACTCTCCCATCTCTTCCCTCCTTCTGCTCATGTCCCACCAAATTAAATTTTCTGGCTTCTGCAGGGTGAGGACAAAATGAATAGATGGGAGTGGCAGCGGGCAGGGGGATGATGCTTGGTCAGTGAGAAGTATGGGTAACAACTTGCAGAACTTGAGGCTTTCTCTCTTGTAAAACAGACACAGTGGTAGATCTCAAGGTGAGAGTTGTAAGGATCAAATGAGTTCAGGGATGAAAAAAGGCACTCCGGCTACTGGCTTAGGCTTCTCCTACCGGAGACTGTGAAATTTCAAAGCTTGAGGTAGATGAAAGGAATCACATCAGAGGAAGATGAGTGACGTCGCATTTCTGAGGGGTGCCTTGCTGGCCCCCAGGGGTGGTGAGACAACAGTGAGGTGGCCAGAGTTACTGACGTACACTTGAGGACATAAAAGATCAGCTAAAGGGTTAACAGATATTCAGTGCCTGCTCTGTGCCAGACACTGTGTGTTTTCCTTGTCGTACTATAGCTAATTTGATTCTTAGAATGAGCCTAAAATGCAAACACTACTATGTTTTCTCTTTTGCAGAGGTGGTTACTGAGGATAAGAAAATAAATAAGTTGCAGAAAATAAAACAGACAGTGGATCTTAGAGTAAAATTCATATCAGCTTGAATTTAGATCTCATGCTCTTCTCTTGTTCAGAAAATTGAGGCAAGACGGATGTTGTGCATTAGGGTATGTGAAGAAGAATCAGAGTAAAACCTGCAACCACTTAATTTTTGGGTGTACTTATTTGGTGTATTTAAAAATAACTGTTGTTGAATCTGCAGATAAAAAATGCACACATACTTTGTGGATAGTTTTCTGATTCCTAAAACTGTATGTGAATAAGTTGCTGAGATGATGCCCCCAAACCCTCACACATCTTACTGTGCATTTCCTACAATAAATACATTTTTCTACATAGCCACAGTACAATCCTGTCCATCAGAAATTTAACACTGAGACATAAGTATCATTGAATTCTTAGACTTCCTTCAAGTTTTGCTAGTAGATGCAAAGCTCCACTTTTATAACAAAGGAGAACAGTCTAGAATTTAGTGTGTCTTTATTTCCCTTCAACCTAAGAGCATTCTATGTTCCCTTGTCCTCTAATGCCCTTATTCCTATTGAGGATTACAAGCCACTTATGTTGGAGAGCGTCTCTCAATTAGAGCTTGTCTGAAAATTTCTTCTGATCAGATTCAGGCTATGCATCTGTGGCAAGAATTCTGCAAAATCAGTGCTGCACTGTTCTCATTGCATCTCATCACATCATGCCCAGACTCTCTCTGTCCTATTGCAGGTTGATGTTCACACTTGGATCACTTAGTATAAACAATGCTTAGCAGGCTTTTCCATTGTAAATGAGTCAGTTTTCTTTTACAACTAACAAGTATTTTATGGGGAGCTACTTTGAAACTCTAAACATAATCCAATTCTGATAAAACTCTCAATATATTCATTCATTTCAATAAGAGTGTAGGTTAGTAATTTCTAGAGTTGCTCCAGACACATTTTATGCCTTTCTCTACTTGAATGGACTCTAAAAAACCGCTCTGGACCACAGAGCAACCTTGGACCAGGCATGCATACCTACCTTCCTCAGTCTCACTTGAATTATTTGAGGAAAGAAGAGAAGGGAAGGATAGGAGGAAAAGGAGGTGGATGCAAAGAGTTTTGGCATACCTTGTAACTGGAAGGAAGAATTCTGGATAACTGTAACAGCATGGATGCAAAACAAGCATGGTATATTAAAAGTCATTCTCCTAATTCATTAAATACTTATAAAATGCAAGTCAGCTCAGTGGCAGGATGCAAGGCTAGAGAGGTAGACTGACCCCAGTGTGTGAAGAATAGTGAGCTTCTGTGGAACACAGAGTCCCTGTCTGTTTCATTGGATGCCCAGTAAATATTTAATGAATGAATCTTTAATGGATATTATGCATTCAAAATCACCACTGGGAAGCAATCGGGAGAAAGATAGAACTACAGAATCCTTGAAATACGATTTTGGTTCCTGAAAGAATATCCTCACCTTGGATGCTGGTAAACTCTACTCATTCCTCAAGTTTCTGCCCTACCTCATGGGAATCTTTCCTAACTCTCAGCCATCTTTTAAGTTAGATGCTCCCTGATCTGTCTTCCTGCAACGCTATGCATATTTATATCTTAACCCTGAATCGACAATTTTAGATTAACTGCCTATGACAGGAAAACATAGATAACCATGGTTTGAACAAGATGGGAATTTAGTTTTCTCACATAATCTTACATAGGAGAGATTAGAGAGCTTCATGACCCCTTGGTATCTTTATAAGTTGCTGCTGTGCAATTTTTAATATATCACCTCACAGTCCAAGATGGCTCCTCAAACTCTAGCCATCATGTCTGCATTAAGAGGAAGACATAAAGAAAAGTGGACTACTTCTCTACAAGGACAACTCTTGAAAATTGTACGTACAACTACATTTAGTATTAATTTAACAGAAAGGAGTTACCCAGTTATACATTACTACACAGATTAGTAGGAAGTATAATTGAATTCCAGGTTACCACCAGTGTCAGTAAATATCAGGGGTTCCTTTACTAAGAAAGAAGGGAGGAATGGACTTGGGGAAACAAATTCATTATTCTGTGCCAAAATCATTAGCATATGTGTTAGGAGCATATGTTTATATGTCCATTATATACTCATGTATTCGTTTGTATATTTGTTCATTGAAAAAATGTTTATCAACACTGACTATAATTTACAGTTTATTTGCAGTGTGGTAGAGGGGGACAAATATAGGTTAAATGAAATGTTAGGAATTCCTTCAAAATATGTATAACCGTAAATTTCCTTTAAATCCCCAGTGTCTTCAGGAGTCTCTAGCACAGGCTGCATATTCAAAAACTGCTGTTAATTACATGAAGGAAAAGATGAGAAGCAATATACAATTTTCTAGAAAATTATATTCCAGATGCCTAAACAATACAGAAGATGAAAACCCAGTTTCTGAAGGCAAACTCTTTGGGTTTAGCTTCTACCATTGTCACTTACTGAAAGGCTATGGTGAAATTATTTAACTTTCTTTAGAATGAGAATATAATAGCTATTCCTTATGGTGTTTCAATGGGATCAAATTAGATGGTATGTGGCAGAGGCATAGAAGAGTATGTGGCATATTGTAAACTCTTGATAAATTTTATGTTTTTCTAGGATAAATATAAAGAGGCCTGCCTCTTTCTTATACTACTCTTTTAGATCAGCCTCATTGATTAATTCTATCGAGCCCAGTCCCATCCCTTGAGCGACAGAGTCCCAATAGCCATCTGTAGGCTACAGGTAAAATATGTTTCCATCAGGACAGGGACAGAAATACCACCCTGTTCCTTGTGCTATCACTGTGCCAATTACTTAGCTAAAAATGTTACCAGAGAGATATTTTCAAATAGAGTAATATCTGCCCACATTAAAGCTGTTTCCCAGCTGCAAATTGTGATGGTTATAGTCCATAATAATTTTTAAAAGTTTAGTGAGGATGGGGGATAAAACATAGAACAGATTATAGATCAGTATATAATGAATAGAATACTAACAAAGTTTCTTTTTTTTTAAATTACATTCACATTTGAAATCTAGAAACCCGAAGGTCTTTCATGAAATCACATGGTCCCTTCTTCTCCCTCCTTTACTTCTAAAAGGAATGTCTTCCTTTTGGGGGGAAAATTAAAAAAAGAAAGAGAAATGATTAGTTCCTACAAAGCAGAGCTACAAAGGAAATCCATCAGCTTAATGTTTTTCCACCAAAGAACAAGAGAGTAGAAAGAGAAGTGTGCCTGGATGTGTTGGCAGGAAGGAAAAGAACCAGTTTGTGTTGGTTACCTGCTGTGTGTCTAGACTGACGCCAAAGAGTGGTTAAGAATGCAGGCTCTGAGCTTAAGAAGGCACGTTCAAATACTGGCTCTACCACATACATAGTGACTGTGAGAAAGCTACTTAATTTATCTGTACCTCAGTTTCCTCACCTGCAAAATAGGATTAGTATCTATGTCATATAGGCAGGATAAGCTTGCAAAACAATTAATTATTCCATGTCTTATTCATAGCAGGTATTGAAAAACATTAAGTATTTTATGAAGAAGATGGTGGCTGAGAGAAATTCAAAATTAAAGTCTCAGACAAACAAACAAACAAAACCAAATAAATCCTTACATTCTATCTCCAGCTATTTTCACTTAATTGTAATTACTTTCAAACCTCCCCAAGCAACTTGAGAATACATCTACATTTGAGAAGCATTGCACTAAGCTTAGCGCTTAAAATTTAGCACCTAGAGGGGCACCTGGGTGGGTCAGTCAATTAAGTGCCTGACTCTTAATCTCGGCTCAGGCCATGATGTCACAGTTTTGTTCAAGCCCCGTGTTGGTCTCTGTGCTGACAGCTCAGGACCTAGAGCCTATTTCAGAATCTATGCCTTCCTGTCTCTCTGCCCTTCCCCTGTTCATGCTCTATCTCTCTCTGTCTCTCAAACATGAATAAAAAACATTTTAAAAAATGTAGCACCTAGCAATATTACTAGGAACCCTTATTAAGTGACAGATTCCAGGCCTATCACCCCAGATTTCTGACTCAGTAGGTCTTAACTGGGGCTTGAGAACTTGGCTTGGACAAGTACATAGGTCATGCTGACATTGGTCTGGGAACTGCACTTTGAGTCCATTGCTCTAGACTCTGTTGATTCTACTAGGATGAGCTTTCCTAGAAATGCCTCTTGATCCATCATATAACTAAGTCCCAGGTATGAACGCTCAAATGGCCTTCAGACATGTCTGGGTGAACATAAAGCCTACAATGACAATTATAATTTACACAGTAGTGTCAACTGCCAAACTTTCACCGTTCTTAACTAACCATCTGCCAAATCCATTACTCATTAGCAAGTAATGAATTAAGCAAATACATTTTAGGAAAACTTATCTCTGAGCACCAAAAAACCATTTTTACTGATGGGGTAACTTTTTTCTCCCCTTGAGACATTGTTGGAGTCATACTATTCAAAAGAAGGCTTATATTTGTAAGACAGACTCCGGGGTTCTGTCTAGTCGTACCCATTATGACACCAGGACATCTAGTGGAAAAAGAACTTGGGTAGAGGACTTCCTTCAATAGGATGCTACAGTTTTATTACAGATATGAAGTTTACCACTGCATGTGATCTTGGAAACAAATATAAGCAGGTCTATCACAAGGGGCTCATGTAGAAGTCAGGACTTTTGTGCTTGGAAATGACTTAGAAATGGAGATCACTAAGTTACACTGAGATATATACTTATCTTACTTAGTTAAACATTAGGAAATAATATCTCCAAGCTTTGGAAAAACTAATTGTGACTTTCTACCAGTGGTAGTTGAATAACATATCATTTACATGTGGACATTTTACATGATAAATTTAGGGAGGTGGTCTACACTTAATATTAAGTCCAGGTATGCTTGAACAACTAAGTTTAAATTCTATCTCCAGGACTCTATAGTACTGTAAAACTGAACATGTCTTTACACCTCTCCAAACTCTGATTTCTACTCTATAAAATGCAATAAGGATAATTAATAACTGGGATGTTGTAAAGATCCAGAGGCATAACATAAAGCAAACACTTATCATGAATTATCTTGTGTGCAAGATCTGCTACCATTTAGTAAGAATTCATTGTTATATGTTAAATATAAGCAAGTACTCTTTTTTTCATATACAAGTAAAGCACAATACAGACAGTATTTGTTAATACATTAAGCTAATACATAAGGGGTTGCTTTCAGAATGACATGGTTTTGTGGCTCCTGGGTGGCTCAGTCAGTTAAGTGTCCGACTTCAGCTCAGGTCTCACGGTTCATGGGTTCAAGCCCCACATCGGCCTCTGTGCTGACAGCTCAGAGGCTGAAGGCTGTTTCAGATTCTGTGTCTCCCTCTCTCTCTACCCCTCCCCCACTCATGCTCTGTCTCTCTGTCTCAAAAATAAATAAACTATAAAAAATTACAGAATGGCATGGTTTTGTCTCTAGTTATTGAGTTATGGAACAAAATAGCTTTCATCTTAAGCACAGGGGTGGGCAGTATCATGCTCTGATTTAGTCGATAAGAGTCACAAAGTGAGCAAGGCAGAGGAGAGCAGTGCACAGATAGAGTTGTCAGAAACAGCTCCCATTCCAAGAGACTCATTTTTCTAATGTGATAATTGCTATTTATTTTATAGGCTTGCACATGACATATCACCACTGAAACTGCTTCTAATTCTGCTTTTATTATTAACCTCACTTTTCAATTCTTTATCGACCTTGTGCAAGACTATTTTCCTCTTCATAGCATCAATAGAAAAGCTAGTTCAAGTTTGCTTTAAAAGAAATTAATCTCAAAGCTATTCCCATATTCTAAAAGGACCTTGTATGAGGATGTTAATAGCTGCTATTAGGCTTGGAATCAGCCCTTCTTAAGAGGGAATCAAAAGTGCAGGTTTAGTGTCATTCGATCAGAGAAACTAATAGGATGGCTGTGAAATGCCATGACAGAGCTGCCTCGTGTACGACAGAGACAGAACTGACGTGCCCAGATCTGACACCTTCTAGCGAGTGTCTTGGGTAAGTTCTTAACCCTCTCTCTCAGTTTTTTCATCTGCAGAATGTAAATATCAATCCATATATTGCTTTATGTCAATTCCCTGCACCTATTTTCTGAAGCACACACATGAAAGGCAGGGAGGAAAGAAGGAAGAGGGTGGGGAGCAAGCAACAGGACAGACAGACAGAGAAAGAAGCCACCATAGTTTGACAAAGATGCATATTATGTAAAGACAACAAACAGAATCTTTTAAATCAAGCCTTGGTAGCAATAGTCACAGTTTTTTTCATCATTCCACCTATGACTTGTACTCACAGTTTCATGTTTTGGGCTTCCTAGGAAGTATCCCTTCAAGTTTTCCCAGAGACAGGCATCAAAGGAAGGAAAGCAGCCAGTGACTGAGTGCCGACGTTCCAAGTATAAAGTACAAATGCACTTAACACAGTAACCTTATGAGTTAGGTATTTTCGATCTTCAATTTTGCCAAGTGGAACCCAAGGTTAACAAGTTGATGTAAGGTATGTGGGGTCACAAGATTGGGAAAAAGGAAATCTATGATTGTGAACCAGTCTAGCTTCAAAGTCTGTGTAAGTGACTACCATTGGGTTCTGTGCTGCACCTGCCATGTCTGGAATATCAGGAAATAACTCAACAGACTGTGGCAATAGGTCTTTCTCAGGATCTCATAACAATGTGTACCAGGCAAGATTTTAGCACTTGTTTAAAAATGTTCTATGAAAGAAGATACTCCTCATGCTCCACAGACTTCCCTTCAGATGGAACCCCTTGCAGGAAGTTTATAGATCAAGTGACATTCTAGGCAATTAAGGCCTCAAAGAGCCTAGGAACGATGCATACGGTTTCAAAAATAATTTTCACTGCGGCAGAAATGCAATTTGATTGAAGTTACAGTGTCACTCAGAAAGTTTGCTCGTCTTTTTAAGAATGACATTAAGCAGTGACAGACAATTGACAGGGACAGCCACTTCAATGGAGGTTGACGGAAGGACTGGAATGCCTTAAGAAGAGGAAAAAAAAATCCAGGGTTGGATATGCATAATGAGGGATTGTTTTCTTCCCGTTCTTTCTCTTTCTGTATTTTTAGATATATGTGTCAATGTATGCCCTTTCCTAATTCATAAAATACAAAGCCGCTCCTTTATATTTATCTTTTAAGATCTCAGACAGCAATTACTACTTTGCATTTAAACAAAAACACCTTAACTAAATAAAACAGAGTTTATAAAACAGAACATATGGTGCCATCTGTAGAACAGTGCTGAGAATTGGGGGAAAACATGGAGGTGACTGCTTTTTTTTTTTTTTTTTTTGCATCTACAACAGGCTCAAAATAAAGAGCTTAGAGTATTTTCTTGAAAGCTCTCAAGTCAGAATGTTTCAGACTGGTTTCTCATCATAAAATTAAATGAGCATAGATTAGCTTGTGACCAGATAATTTTGAGACCTTAGATCTGGAAAGAAGCTTCTGATGGTAAATTTTACAAGAATGAAACCTGGAGCACAGTTGGGCAAAGAGATTTGTCACCTTCACTCAGCCAGTAAATGTCAGAACTCGGACTGAACCTCAAGTCCCTGTCTGTTCTGCTCCACATCACTGTCACTCGTTAAAGGGAATATGGCTTCCAATAGAGATGCAAAGTTCTTCTGATCACTGTGTGAGCTATGTTATAGGACTACTTTTAGTAATATAATAGTAATATGTAGATAGGTAGCAATAATATACTTACAGTTTAAAGGACCATGATTCTCATAGTTATACAATAGCTATAACTACAGTATTTTTACTGCACATAATTCAGTGGATTCTGGTGTGATACATGAAACCCATTTCAATCCAATGGAGCTGAACTTTGCTGAGCACTCACCATGTGGCAATTTCTCTGCTGGACTTGAGGACACAAAGAATAAGTCAAACTCCTGACCTCTTCAGAGTGCCGTTTTATAACAATATATGTGCTTGTCTTATAATTAGATCCTCTAGAACCTTGACCACTGCCTTCATTTAGCTTAAAAAATGTACCATAACAAAAATAAAATTTAAAAAACCCCAGAAGATGTCTGACAATAGGATTTCTGCTCTCTATGTAATAGTGAGCTACCAGGTCGAGAGGTGGTCAAACAAGATAAACAGTGTCTCGTTCACCTCTACGCCTGATAATCTATTCTGAAGAGATGTTCCATGAACCATGAACTCATGAAACATGAGGGAGGATCTATTTTCCTCTCTCCCTCATGAAGACTTTGGTGTCTGAGGAACTGCAAGAAGCAAAAAAGATTCCAGCTCACTTTAAAAGATATTTAAGACAATATCCGTATTGGAACATAAAATAAAACCCAAGCAACAAATAGGTTTTCTAAATATAGGGTCTTACACTCAGTAGTGAGATATTCAGCAGTGTGAGTCCAGGGAAGTAAGGGAAACCATAGAAAGGATTTCATGCTTTCACACCTTGGACAAGGGGGTAGAGGGATTTTAGCGCTCAAAGGTTTTCTTTGCTTGCTGTCCAACACCATTCCCATTGATAGCATAAGAAAAGATTGTTAGTCTTTAACAAAACTCTAAAAGAAAAATCTTAGGTAAACATGAACTTGAGCTCTCTTTTTTAGCTGTCTTTCCTTTTCCATCTCACAACTTTATGAGGCGGAGGACTTGATTAAGTGGATATTGGAGTCAGATGTCCTGATTCTAATTCCACATTTGCTAATTACTACTCTGAGACCCTGGGCAAGTAAGTGTCCTGGGTTTCTTTCATTAGCTTACAAAGAATAGTACTGATGCTTCTTAGAGTATCCATTTATATTTATTGAATCATAAAGATATATAGCCTGGGAATAATACAAAATATTTGAAATTAAGGCTAATTTTGAAAACCCAAGAAAAGTTAGTGCACATCTATTTCACACTGCTATACTACTCTGAAATCAATAATACATAGTTCTGCATTTAAGTATCAATAGATTATAATTAGTGAAGAATCAAAAATCATAGAGGTCACATATTTTGTCAAAAATCAGGATGTTAAAAGCATAGTTTCTAGAGCGAGACTCTAGACCCATCATTTATAAACCATGTGACCTTGCTACATACCAAATCTTAGGGTATACATACCTAAAATAAAAGTTATTTTTGTTAATGGTCTTTGCTCATAAGCCAATGCACAGTAATCAGTGATTTACTGGTGTTCATCAAATTTGCTCTTATGGGGTATTATTGAATCACTCCACCTTAACATCTAATGGTGTCCTTACCAAACAAAAGGACCTCAATAAGTATTTGCTTAATGGTTAAACAATGAATTTTCAAAAGCAGAAATAATATTTAACCTTAGGTTTACTGTCACTAGTAAATTTCAGTTAGTTTCCATTACTATATTTAGAATGCCTACAGATTGAGAGAATAATACTAGTTGTGTGCCCATGAGTAAATCATTTTCCCTTCAACTTCCTAAATTTACTGAGAGAAATGAATGCAATGGATAACTATGTGACTAATTTAGAACTCTCTGCTGCAAAGTCAATTACAAATCACTGGGCTTTGGGGCACCTGGGGGGGTTTCATCAGTTGGGTATCCAACTCTTGATTTCTGCTCAGGTCATAATCCTAGGGTCATGGGGTGAAGCCCCATGTCACACCCTGTGCTGAGTTTGGAGCCTGCCTAAGATTCTCTCTCTTTCCCTCTCTCTCCCCCTTTGCTGCTCTCCCCTGCTCATTCTCTCTCTCACTCTAAATTAAAACTTAAAAAAAAATAGTTCTACAATCCTCCAACTCTTCCCCCCAAAAGTCATGTGATTTGAAAAGAATAATATATGTGACTACAAATTATTAAACTTTAAACAAAACTCAAGAAAAATCACTGGGCTTTATCTTTACCTAAATGTTTGAATTTTGAACATTAAAACCTATTTGTGACAATCATTCTCTCTTAAGAATTTTAAACACAATGCCATTAACAAGTACCATCTGATGTGACTCCTATGTGGAATCTTTCAAAAATTAAACATGAAGAAACAAACAAAAAGCAAAATCAGACCTATAAAGACAGAGAGCAAATGGTCGCCAGAGGGAAGGGGGTGGGGAGCAAGTAAAATGGGTGAAGGGGAGTGAGAGATACAGGCTTCCAGCTGCAGAATGAATAAGTCACAGGATGAAAGGTACAGCGTAGAGAATATAGTCAGTGATACTGGAATAGCACTGTATGGTTGCAGATGGTGGCTTCACTTGCGCTGAGCTAGCAAAACATACAGAGATGTTGAATCACTATATTGTACACCTGAAACAAATGTAACATTGAATGTCAACTATACTAAAAAAATAAAAATAAATAAATAAAATATCCTTTTACTTAGACGGATTTCATTGTTTCATTGTAAGTAAAAAAATATCCATTTTTACATGTGATCAAGTTTAGTGAAATATCTTTATCTCATTAGGTAAAATTACATTGAATTCACCTTTGCTAATTGCAGTATGTCACCCCAATATTGTTCTGAAGAAATTAGAAACTCATTTTAGGTGCAAAAGACAATTCTTACCGGGCAATTCTGCTGCCTATTGCTTTCATTTAAATTGTATTACAATGCGGGGCGCCTGGGTGGCTTAGTCGGTTAAGCTTCCGACTTTCACTTAGGTCATGATCTCGCGTTTCGTGGGTTCGGGCCCCGCGTCGGGCTCTGTGCTGACTGCCAGTTCAGAGCCTGGAGCCTGTTTCAGTCTGTGACTCCCTCTCTCTCTGACCCTCCCCTGCTCATGCTGTCTCTCTCTCTCTCCTAGAAATAAATAAAACATTAAAAAAAATAAATAAAAAAGAAATAAATTGTATTACAATGCGTATTCTGGTTTCTCTTCAGATCGTATAAATCTTTCGCTTTTTAAACTGCATTACAATGTATTTCTTCAGGTATGTGTTTCTTCAACGTTACTCTATTTCTTCCAACACACAGTTCTCCAAAACAGAGCCCAATTAGTGTGACCAACTTGAACGGTTTACCTGTGACTTGCCTAGTTGTAGCTCTGAAATTCTCACATCAGGAGAAACCTCTGAGCTCTGGGCAAACAGACAGTTGGTCATCCTAACTGATAAGAGAAGAATACGTGTATTTAGACTTGGGTGGTTTGCGTCTCCCCATCCCTCACACCCAGCGGATGCTTGATAATTCCTGGAGATGTTTTTTTGGTGACCATGACTTCTGGGGAGGGTGGTTGCTACTGGCATCTGTGCTACTGGTAGCTGCCAAAAATGTTGCAGTACATCCTACAATGCACAGCACAGGCCCTCACAAGAAAGAATTGCCTGGTCCAAAACGTCAATCAGTGCCACTTTTGAGAAACCTTGATGTGAATCCTTAAAATGCTGCTTTGATGTCCTAGAAGGTTTTGTGTTTCCTTGATCAAAGTTTATCTCCTTTCTTTTTTTTTTTTTTCTCTTTTAAATGTTTTAGTTTCAAGATAGGAATACTTATTTGTAATGGAAAGAAAAATCTTTTGCTTTTTGGCATTACCACAAATGAAATCACCCTTCAGTGTTTTAGGAGTGAAACATTGATTTTTTACCCCAGCTTTGATCCATTAAACCAGCATCCCCTTTTTGCCCTGTAAAATACCTATAGGAAATTGATAATTTAAAGTCTTGCAGTCAGGCTATCACCCCTTGTAAATCACCTCCCTTCATCCTGGTAAAGATTTCATTGGTACTATCTTCCTTATTTCCAAACTTTGGCTTGTCCCCTCTGGAGGTCTATCTGGGATTCATTATTTATTCATTCAGTGTATATACTCCACATTTGAAAATTAATTGTTCTACATGTGTTTCTCATTTCATTTACTGCTATAGTTCTAAATTTCCAGGCTGAGTGTTGTAAATACTATGTTGCTCTACCCAGATCCTTCTTCAGGGTAGAAGCATCCATTCCTCATCTCCTGGCAGTATTGGTGACCAACAGCTCATAGTTGTTTCTCACTGGACGTTGTTTCAGCCACAAGTGATGCTTAGCTGACTCAAAGGTGAAAAGGCCCAGACACCTTGAATCAATGTGGGACAGTTGATTCAGCAGGGCCAGTCCAGCTTCAGAGCTCCTCATAGGATCTTCTGAGGCTTCCCTTCCAAATTAATTATCAGTTAGCGTCTCTCTCTGCTCAATTCTGCCTCAGTTGCTTTCCTATAGGTCTTTTCCTCAGAGCATTCCCCAATAAACCTTCTGCAAGCAACCCTCCATCACAGTTTCTTTCCAGAGAATTGATTCTAAGTTGCCTGAGGGTTCAGCCCCAGGTTCTACTTGTTTTCAAGCCTAATCGGCTGAATTCTAACTTTGCTATTCTTGCTCCTTTGTCAAGAATTCCATGTTCCAACTTGCTTCTCTGCAGCATGTATTCATGTGAAAAAAGTAAGACAAACTGTATGAAAGTCTTAAGTAAAATTGGGTCTATCTTACTATGAAATCTACTAAATCACCAAACGCCAAAAGTTTAGGATCTCAGTCACATAGAACTGCGTTTGTATTCATCCAAAACAGCAACTCCAACAAAACCCAGAATGTAATGTCACATCCATCTCTGTTAGCACATCTGTCAAGCTAGATTGCCAGGCAGTTTTTTCAAAGCTAGTAGGAAGCATCAGCAATACAAGAAAATGCTTAGTGCCATCCAAATGTGGCTCCTCTTGTATAATTAAATTCCATTTCTGTTACAAATGAACAATGAATAATATTCTGGTTGATAGAAGTCCTACAATATTAGCAATATGTTTTATTTATAATGGCTTAACATAAATGAATTTAATATTCTTTTAAGTGGTGAATCCTTAATGTGATTACAGGGCCAGTCCCCTCATCCCCTGCCTCCATGTTTCCCCACTTTTTAAACCACTCATCCAAACACTTACCACTCTCTGTCATGAATCATAAGTCCCTTCCTGCCTTTCAATCTTTTGATTCTTGGAGCAGAAACCTGATTCCAGCCAGGCACATATGAATAGTTCTGTCCTTCCATCAATCATTTGAAACACTCAATGACTAGGTAGGAGAACTAAGTTCTTGCTTTTTTTCTTATCTTATTTTAAGGTGTCAAAAGTGGAATTAATGGGCCAAGGAAAGGTGCTATTAAAAGAAAAAAGTAGACCTAGTAAATTGAGTGCATGATCCAGAGACCGGGAATTTATTCTCGATGTAACTGGTAAACGTATACTGGAAAAAGAGAACTGAAAACCAATATTATGAATTACGCATGAATTTTACATGCTCATTTCCTCTCTTGAAAGGTGGTTTTCTGGGGCACCTGGGTGGCTCAGTCAGTTGAGCATCCGACTTCAGCTCAGGTCATGATCTCACAGTTCGTGGGTTTGAGTCCGGCATCGGGCTCTGTGCTGACAGCTCAGAGCCTGGAGCCTGCTTTGGATTCTGTGTCTCCCTCTCTCTCTGCCCCTCCCTCATTCATGCTCTGTTTCTGTCTCTCCAAAATAAATAAATGTTAAAAAATTAAAAAAAAAGAAAGAAAGAAAGAAAGAAAGAAAGGTGGTTTTCCTAATGGTCACAACAGAAGGACTGAATACGCCACTTCAAACAGAGCAACTCTCTTTTAAATTTCTGGTCCACTCATGAATGAGTCTTGTATGTATATGATCTAATTCATTAAAGAACTCCTTCAAATGTGCTCTGAATGGGGTACTATTCAGTACTGACCCCTGTACTAAAAATATACCAATGGGATTTTAATGAAGGCGACTCATTTTTATGGAGGTGACTGAGTGCCAACACATAGACGTAAGTGTCTTGGAAAGAAAAAAAAAAAAAAAAGTATTACTGACCATTTTGTCCAAGCATGAGCAGGAGCAAGGGGAAGATAAAGCCAGGGGCTTTTCTGACTCTTCTGCAGGAAAGGTCAAGGTAAGAGTTTAGGACTAGCTAGTTTGAATACTTCTGGTGGGCTCTAGGGTATAGAGACTGTCCCCAGTAATCTGGCACCTGGCCCTGGCATGACTTAGGGCAGAGGAAATACTGGTTTGGTATGTGAGAGTTAGACAAGAAGGGAGATGAGGGCATGGTCTTGACTGAAGGACTGAACATGAGGAGCATGTCCCAGGCAAGCTGTCCACCTCTCCCAGCAATTAGCTAGCCCTGGGATGGGTGGTCTCTCTCCAGGTCTGTATGGCACAAGGGGAGATGTCAAAATTTCATAAGACATACAGAAAATTGAACAAAATATAATTAGTAACCCCCAAAGAACCATTTCTTTCCAGTGATTTGCACTGTACTTCTCTTAAAACATGATAACATAGGACAATATAACACTGACATTCTACTTGGCATTGAAAGAGACATCCTCTTTCACTGAATTTGGGAAGGAAGATGGCCCCTGGTTAAAAATAGAAGGTTCTTGGGTTCGCCTGGGTGGCTCAGTCAGTTAAGCATCCAGTTTAGGCTCAGGTCATGATCTTGTGGTTCATAAATTCAAGCCCCGTGTCAGGCTTTGTGCTGACAGCTCAGAGCCTGGAGTCTGCTTTGGATTATGTGTCTCCCTGTCTCTCTCCCTCTTCCCTGGTCATGCTCTGTTTCTTTCTGTCTCTAAAAAATAAATAAACATTAAAACATTAAAAAATGGAAAGTTCTTCCAAAGTGTAGTCTCAGAGCTTCAGCAAGGCTTCTTCCATCTATGAGAAAAACAAGGAAAGGGTGCTGCATCTTTCAGTTCTATAGGTGTTTCTGATTCTCTGCAGACTCAGAGTAGGCATAATTGGTTATGTACACATAGGTGTGTCCGTATGTGATTCATCTACCCACTGGAAAGTGGGAGACCTACAGACATTCACACTCAGTTTTCTAAGGAGCATGCAATACTAAAACCAGGAATGAATTGTCCTAAGGAGAGATCCCTTTGGGTTTTTAGTTTTGATTTGGTTTGGTTTGGAGGACCAAATTAATCTCACATAGGGGAGAAGCATTACTAGGAAGAAAGACACAAGGCAAGACCAAATACTTAAGATTATATGTGCAACTTTCTGTGAAGTCAGAGAACACAGATCGGAACGCTGAATTAATTAATTAATTCAGTAAGTTTATATTCAGTTCTACAATATGCTAGTAGTTGGCTGAGTTACTAGGGATTATTAAAATGAATAAGCTAGACCAAAGCCCTGGTCTCTGTCTGTTCGTGTATATGTTGTGCTATGAGAGATAGATATGTTCTGTACCTATGTATACATTATGTATCATTGGTCTGTTTTATTTTAAATGTACATTTATTCTACATGTTTTAATGTTTTAAGTGTATTTTATTTAGTTATTTTTTTTACAGAACATGTTGGCTATTGGATGGATCACGGACAGTAGGGATCCAACAGGAGAAGAAGACCAAGAGAAGCTCTATCACAATAATCCAGGTAAAGGATGATAGTGGCATGAATTGGGTTGTGTGTGTGGGTGTGGTGAGCAGTGGGTATATAGAGAATATTATGGAAGTTGTAACTTGCAGATCTTATACTATAAGGATTTGGTGAATTCTAAAACACTAGGCAGATCTTTGAAGGGAAAAAAAAGCAGTAAAAGGAAGTGTCACTTTTTCTTACTCTTAGTCCCTTGCTCCGTCCACTCTGGGCAGAAAATGTAGGATTCTATCAATGTCACAGTTCTATCAATGCTGAAAAGTCCCTGGCAGTGACAAGCTTCACAGTGACAGAGACATAGCATGATGCTGAAGAGCAGCCACAGGGTGGGTGAACCCAGGAGGTCATGGGATGAACCCTCCTCTTCCCCATCAGGTACTAAAGTGAGGTGACTTTGGATATGTGAGAATGCAGGAGGTTTGGCTCTTAAGACTATATCCATGTAGACTATCCAGGAAAAGAAAGGAGACTTCCAGTCCTCAGAAGTGGCACATAGTCTGCCTTGTTTACTTATGTTTCTCTGGTGTCTTTGTGTACTCTCTGATACACTGATGAGACTATTTCAGCACATTTTACAGGAGACAGGTGAAGTAAAGAGCTGATATGAGAACATATCAATACACTGATATGAGTAGCAGAGCTCGTTAGAACACAAACTTACTAATTCAATTGCCTATTTCTTAGAAACTGAAGAGAGATACAGCAAGAAAGACCAAGGCACATCTTGGTACTTAGAGCTAAGATAACATTATAGTGAAAAAGAGACTTCATGTCACATTACCACCACTGGGGTTTTGCCCCAATAGCTTGATCTTCAGCTCTGTATTATATGACAAGGTAACATTTTTATGAACAAGTTAAGTGTCTGTGATCAGCCTTTCTATGAAATTAGTTTTGTCCCAAATGTCTGTTATTCCAGTTGTTAAATTACTTCACGTCATGCTCCAAGGCTTATATAGTATACTACAATCAAATGGGAACAACACTTTGCATAGCATTAAACGCCAAATATTCACTGACACTCCAGTAACTGAACAACAGCCAAAAAAATATGTGTTTGCTAAGGTTCCTTGCTGTCCTGATTGCCAAGTGAGCCCAGCTTGGGAGATACTGGCTTGCCAAGCGTCAGTACGGTGTTAATATTGTTATCATTCTCTCTGAGAGAAATATATAATGCCATTATCTCCAAAGGTATTATTGATAGTGAGGATTACCGTTACAATCTGTATAATTATTGCAGCCTCAATAACTAAGTCCCCTTCATCAAATATTTATGTAACTTTGTTGGCTCTTTCAGCAATGCTGATTTTAAAGGTGTTTGGTGGACTGTGTCACAGGATCTTTGCGATCCAGTTGAATATTTAATTCATATGTGGGTTTCCTAGGCACTCCAGAGTGAAAAAAACTAGGGCACTCAATAAGATTTTATTCCCAGGTCGATGGGGATGAACTAGAGAGTTTTCACCTGGATGAGACTACTTCCTGCTATTCTTATCAGTTACTTTTCCCATTTTCTATAGTCAGGTAGAATAGCTCCTCCCCTGATTTGCATCCAGATTCATATAGGAATAGAAAGATACAGTATTCTAATTCCCTTAAAGGGAAAAAGATGCAAAAATACATACTTGTATGGATGGTCCAGATGGATATACCTCTATATGATATCACAAAGAACACACAAAAATACATTTGGAAGTTTGGAACTCAATCTCTTAGCCAATTTGGACCTTGGAAATCGAACCCTGACTTGTGCTATACTATCATAAATAGCTTCTTGGTCTATCCTAGATTTGCTGCTCTGGGGATTCTGGGTAGATTAACAAAGAATATGAAGACTTGTCAGGAGAGTGCATACATGGGATGAGGTGGAGTATGATGCCATGGGTGTTTGAGTTGGGTATATAATAGAAATGAGAGAAGAGGAGTCAAACTAGGAAAGAATTTGCAATTTCCGCAGGTTCTGTAGAGAAACCGTATTATTGCCCTAAAGCATAAAGTGAGGTTCTGATGCAAATCTCTCTTTAGGAGAGTAATGCTTAAAGACCTACAAGTATTTACTTAAGAAAGGGCAATAGGGTTATGTGCATTCTTAGCGTTAAATTAAAACAGTGTCCGGTGTGGTATTAAAAAGCCCCCACCACAACTGTACCATTGAAGCAGACAAGCCATTAGCCTTCATTAGCAAATCAGGGCCTGGGCTAACCCTGCTTTCTGTCTGATTATAAAGACTGTGATATAGTCCATGCCACTTAATCTGGACCCAGGTAATAAGCACATCTTAATTAAGATGCCCCGCTGGGAACCAATTTAATGCAATATATATAATAGGATTTCAATTCTGCTTTAGCATCTTTGTGCTAGATAATAGGGGTGGCTAGAGAAGCTTTATGTCACTAATTTCAGAAACTGAATACAATCTCAGTATCTCAGCATGAGTATTTTGAAAGCTCAGAGGAGAAAAAATGAAATAACATCAACTATTTTAGAATAGTGTAAAGGGAACAGCTTTTAAACTTCTTTTCATCAGTGTCTCATTTTTAGAAGCTATGTTTAAATGCACTGATGATAGCATCAATTGATTTCTTTTTTCTTTGTGTAGGGGCTTTGCAGGCTGTTCAATATTTCTTGAATTAAAAAAAAAGTGTTTTCCCCCAAATTCCTTGTTTGATAATTTTAAGGAGAAAGAAGTTTTAGCCGAGCATCCCAAAATCGAAGAAAAACAAAGTAGATGATGATGAAGACTTTAATAAAATTAGAGTACTGCTTATTTATTTTTAATGATTTATGTTTTGATTTTTATGACAACCAAATAGTCCTGTTTGACCAAAACTCAGACAGTCATCTACTTTTCCATCCATCCACTTATCCATCCATCTATCCATCCATTTGTTCTATTTATCTACCCATTCATTTACCCATTAGTTTTTTATTCAATCATTAATTTATTTCACAATTTTTATTGAGCATCTACCTTACCCCTTTAATAAATGCTAAATATTAACATGTGAATAAGTTAACATCTCAAGATGCTACTGCCTTTACAGGCTGAGAGCACTGCAAGAGTAAACTAGACCCCCAATAGCTACAGCCAGGAAGAACATTAGGATGAGATGTAATGTACAAGAGGAGATGATACATGAGCCAAGGTGTTGACGTGGATGATGATAAGCGGTTGAGAGGTAGCTTGAATCAGTCAAAAGAGACTACAAAGTTACTGCAATTTAGAATTTTATGTAAAATCTGTCTGTAGTTCTCTTCCCCCAAGTCAGTTTTAGTCCCTGGCAATGTTACCTGTTTTCCAAGGTACAGAATTTTATCTCCAAAATAAAATACTGTACAGAATTTTATCTCCAAAATAAAATATTTCCAACATCGTAATTATCTATCTATTTATCTATCTACCTATCCATCCATCTATCTATTCCTACCTGTCTGTCATCTATCTATCATCTCTTTCTGCCACATCTTAAGAATTCTGCCCTGCTTTTTGCTCTTACCCCCTCCCCCATTTATATCCTAAGCATTTTAACACATTATCTTTTTTGGGGGTATGGATACATAAAGAGTGATGGCAGGGATCTTTTACATAACTCACTGAACTGTGATCCCCACATGAGTGAAGGCTTGGTGTACAAACTGAGAAAGCTAACTCCCCAGGGGATTACATAGTGATGAGCTTTAAGGAATAAAAGATAGGAGCCTTGAATATGTAACCTCTATTCATTTCATTTTGTTTGGCAGAGATTGCAAGAAAGCTCATAGCAGTGAACTGTAACAAATGGAAACCTTGATTTCAATTGTATCACATTCTTGGGACTGGTGGTAGGCAAGTTAAATGGCTATGCTTAATTTAATTAACTATTTCACAATCAGTTGCATGTATTTTACTGTCTAACAACAGTTAAAAGACTATCTATCAATAGTTACGTATTTTAAACAATTATATCCTTTAAAGAGAGCCAGTGCATTTTGAATCCTTACCTCAAACTCTGATATTCCATAGTTTTCCTTAAGCCACTGAGCAAACAGATGTTTAATAAATATAAATCATTTGTATTCTTACTTCTACTAATGCAAATTATATGTTATAAACCAAACGATTACTGAGAAGTTGTATTATGCGAACAAATGTGGAAGAAAGATATTAGTTTGCCAGAATAAAATCTCTTTCAAACTCATTTCTACTATCTTAAGCAGCTAAAAATATGACTAATGATCATACATATTTATGCAGTATTTAAAAGTTTGTAAATCACTGAGTGCACATTTTATTTGTTCATCCCAATGGTCCATCTCTGAGGGCCATATCATTACTTTCATTTTCTACATTAATAACTTCATATTCAGAAAAGTTGGCATTGAGCACATCACTGAAACAGTTCAAAAGTGAACATGAGATGTTTTAAAATTGGGCTTTTTTCCCCTAGTTCATGGGACTTCAAGTGTCTCAAGTAACAAAGTAAATCTTCTATATTTGGACATTCATTTGTGAAATTTTAATAAATGATACTTTAATGTCTCTATAGACTTTCTCTAAAACCTGTTCAAATGACAGATAACAAAATTAAGACACAACCAATGTTAATATCACTAAAGCACTTCTAAATATGCAGTATATCGTGTAGAGTGCTATGCTGTATGTTAATTGTTATAGCTATCCTGTAGTAGAGTTATTGTTATTATCTCCATTTAACTCACTAAAGATTGGAGAGGTTAAGTAACTTGCTTGGGGTGATTTAGTACAGCCCTGGTCAGGGAGACTCCAATGCACGTACAACTCTCACTCTTGCTTCTGCCCATAAAGCATTGGTTTTATTACCTCATATATGCCATCTTAGAATTCCAAATCTCACCCAAAATCTGAAAGTCGTGTGTCTTTGCCTCTTGATAGTGGCTGAGAGATTGCTGTTCTGTCACTCTCTATACAGAAACCTGAAGGTCTGTCCTGGAAACCTGGCCTTCTCAGCAAACCTCGGTTCATATTACATCCTTACTTTTTAGTTTGTTGAACTGTTTCCAAGTTGTGCATCTGTTTTTCTAAGCTGGTAGCTTGGGACAATGGCAATAGCAATAACAGTAAGACACCATTCTAACTACCTCAAGGATGAAACTGATTAATCAGAAGGAATGAGGACTCTCTAGAAGCACATGGAACTTCCAGAAACTAAAAATCAATCTTACCCTCTTTTTCTCCTCTAACCTCCCCAAATCTCTGATCTATGCTTCTTCACACTTTCTATTATCCTGGCTTCCATGCTGCTCCATGCCTGATTTTCTTCCTTCAACTGATCACCATCATCAGAGTGACTCAGAAAAAATTTTCTTTTAATTCACCTGATTAAGAGAGTATACATCTATTTTTGGGTTCTCTACTCTACTGACCAAGGAATTCAACTCCCACCATTTCCATAGTGCTGATTAACCTATCTATATAATCATCCTTAAAATTGGGTAGACTGATTTCTTCATCTTTATTCTTCCTTTTCAAAACTGCATTTGCTATTATAGATCCTATAACTTTATATATAAATTTTAGAGCAATCTTGTGTATATCCACAAAAAATTGATGGAATTTTGATAGGAACTGTGTTAAACCTGTATATTAATTTGGGAAGAATTAACATCTTTACTAACTATGTCTTCCAAGTGATGACCACAGTATGTCCCTTCACTTATTTATATCTTCTTTGATTTCTTTCATTAATATTATTAAGTTTTAAACCAAGAAGCCGTGGTAAAGTATACTAATATACTAACATGTTTCTCAAGGACCAAAACCCAATTTGTCAGGAAAAAAAATAAAAGTTTTGGGTGTGCTTGGATGTTTCAGCCAGTTAAATGTCTGATCCTTGATCTCAGCTCAGGTCGTGATCTCGCAGTTCACAAGATCAAGCCCCTTGTGGGACACTGCTCTGACAGCACAGAGCCTGCTTGAGATTCTCTCTCTTCTATCTCTGTCCTTCCCCCACTTGGATGTGTTGCTCTCTCTCTCTGTCCCTCCAAATAAATAAATAAACTTAGAAAATGTTTTACTTTAGCTCTGCCTTTACATTAGTCTTTTTAGTTCCATCAGATATGATTAAGGTAGAGTTCTAAGAGGAATGGGTGGACTTTAAGGTATCCTCAAATCATGCCTATAGTACAGGTTCTGTGTTGCTGACCACTTCAAAGCAGAATGAGTGGGGTCAGCCCTCTGGCCCACCCTGAAAATTGTTTACAAACTGTCTCAGTTCATTAGATTCCAAAAAAATGGTGGGGGGTGGGAGGGAGAGGAGCTAGATCCCAGAATGCCAGGCATGTATTAATCTCAGAATACCTAATGAGATCATTGTCATAGATGACACTGTATGTTTCAGAGAGCTTAGTTTTCTCTTCTCAACATCACAGACTATGACAATATTTCAGAGGAGCCAGGAAGTTGTTTAGATTTTCTAGGAAGTTGTGCTCATTGAATCAACTGTGCCATTTCAAAATATGCTACAAAAATAGCTTTAATAACCATTCTAAGTGAGAAGAATGGAGCTATTCAGACCAAGTATTAGTCAGCTTATCAGTAAAAGCAAGTTTATAGCAAGGCATAAACAATGGATAATGTAGCTGCTACTACACTATTTTAGACCTGAAACAGCTAGATGATTTGCATCTTTGTGTATTACACACCAATGCTTGGTTAAACAGACAAAATAACTGCTAAAGTCTCTGGCTTTCTGGAGACAGTAGAATCAATTCCATTCTCCAGTGTCCACTGCTAACCATCTTTGATAAATGCTTATGTCTTCTACCAAGTGTTTTCTTGATAAGTAAAGTTTCATTCAACTCTGAATACTCTGTTCATGGTGACTTGTGGGTTTGCTCAAAAGGCTTGTTCCCAAGATGAGGGAGTTGGAAACAGTCAAGGGAAAGCACTGATAGAATGAATGAATGTATGTATGAATACAGTTAACAGACGCATATCAGCACTGTTGACTCAAGATAATTAAAGAGAGACCCGAAGCTTCCAGGTTGAGGAAGGGAGAAAAGAAAAGACACCTTTATGTGCATGAGAGATAAAGGCCAGGGCAGGAGCCTCCTGAAAGTCAAGTGAAAATATACTGGACCCATTGGATCTAATTAGCACCCTGTGTTCAATTCGTGGACATACTACCTGTCAGTTTGCTGATATAGAAAACTCTATAGATAGTGAAGAATAATCTAAGATTTTGGTTTGGGAATATTGAGATTCCTCAGTATGTTGGAGAGGTATATTTGAGAGTGTTCTACCACTTGTGGATATAGCTATCAGAGATACAAATACTTTTTACTTTAATGTTTGACTAAATAGAGGTAGATAAATTTACTGTCAACCTTAAAATTATATACAACTATATTGACACATTTTTTTTATTACAGATGAGAAAAATGATCAAAGAATTGGGTGGCTTATTTAAAATTTCAAGATTAGTTTAGATAGTTCAAAGGTGTGACTGAGTTTTACAGATTTTCTTCCCAATGTATTTCCTTTTATGCACATCATCAAAAAATTAAAAAGAAAATGCCAACAAAGAAACAAAAACTTTCCAGTTTGGGAAAAAATACAATAGGGAGTTCATGGACAATAATCTAAACATGTTCAACTGATGGTTTATTAAAAAATTTAATCTTTTAAAACTCAAAACAGTTTATGTAATTTTTTATTACATTTCCCATTGTGTCCATGTTTGGTTGTCTCAAAATTGAACACAGAAAAAAGAATTCTCATTTTTGTGCCTCTTTTTAAAAAATTCCCTGTGTAACAATAAGACACAGATATTTTCATGATTTTTTAAAAATGCTTGGAATGGGCTTTATCATACTTTTTAACAGGCAATTTGAGACTTGAAATTTATCACATCACTAGTTCAGGAAAAAGGAAAAATGAGACCCCATGATGGCTGAGACAATCATCAAAACTTTAGCCACAATTGACAGGTAGAGTGGGGGTAGAGAGAGAGAGTCTGAAGTTTGAAGGTAAGATCTTAGGGTTATTAGGAGGGATGCTATCCAAAGTCTGCTTGAATAAAAAGTGCTTTCTTTTTTTGGTTTTATCATAGAATCATTTCATATTGCTTTTTGATTCCAGGAGATACTAGAATATTCATGTATTGAAAAGTAATTCAAAGTTTCCACTAATAAGAAACTTATGGATCATACAAAATTGAATGAAAAGGAAAGGAAGACTGTCATAAGAGACACAGAAATGTTACTTGTCTGGCCCAGCTATCTTTCTAGCTGGACCTTCTACACACCGTACCTCAGTTTCTACTATTTCTATAGATGTCCCCAGTTCTCTCAAATGACATTTATCCAGATGCTTATA
This sequence comes from Proteles cristata cristata, assembly GCA_017311185.1. Taxonomy (NCBI): domain Eukaryota; kingdom Metazoa; phylum Chordata; class Mammalia; order Carnivora; family Hyaenidae; genus Proteles; species Proteles cristata. The sequence goes on along the minus strand of JAESUZ010000242.1, from coordinate 1,421,177 downwards.
AATACTCTCTTGAAACATATACCAGAACTTTCCCCTGCATCTCCTTCTTGATCATTTCCTTCATGTTGAATTTGCTCCAACTCTTAAATTCTAAAACTCTGAAATTCTTTTTGTATATTCTCTTTGTTCTAGAAAGCTTTCCTGAGTGTACCTGCTGCTTCTTTTGGAAAGCTTGTCATGAAGACTTGTCATCTCTTCTCTTAATCTTTGTTTTCTCTTCATATGCAATTATCATCTAATCTTTAATTTTTATAGATTTCACTTCCGAAACACTTGCCATTTGCATAGTGTTTGTTAGCACTCTGAACTCCCTTTCTTATGCCAAATTTTAGCTGTTGCTCGTCAGCTGAGTAACTGTCATTTCATTTTCCAACACAGTGTTTCTGCCTGCCATCATTGCGCATTATCAGTAGCAGGCCAGTTTGGTGACTATGTGAGTATTACTGAATTTCCATGATATATAAAAACCGTGGACAACAGAAAAAGTACCTGTAACACTGATACATGGAGTATCGTAAAAGTGTGATGATGTTAAAAATAAGAAGGAAAATGCTCAAATGACTATCAAAAACAATATGTACCTATGTTAGTTGGACACTCGTTGACCGTAAGCCAGTTACCAATATTTGATTTTGTAACAAAGGAACAAAATCAAGGAAATTATATAAAATTCTAGTATTATATTATTGAAAATTGTATCTAAAATGAAAGGTGAAATCAGTGATACAATATCATGTTTTAGTTCTCTGAAGACAGAATTTCCATAATAATTTATAATTCTAATATTTACAATTTGCATTTTTGAATTTTGGTTTCACTTAAATAAAAGTATTATTTGCAAGGTGGGAAACTTATTACATGACTATGCTGAACTGATGAACATAGTGACAGCTCCTTCTTGCCAGGATTTCTCCTTCTCCTTCTCGTCCCCCATTTCTTTCTCTTCCCTCCTTCCTATCCTCCTCCTCTTCCTCTTTCTTCTCTCTCTCTCTCTTTTGGTGAAAATTAAAACTCTGAGGATAAGGTATATTCTTTATTATCACAGAAATAAACATGGTAGAATCGGAATTAACATTTAGGATCTAAGGGCTTCATTATTACTTTTCCTTCTTTTATTCTTTATTCTATCTTTTTTGAATATAATTAATAAACTCTACTAAATAAATGAACACTTCTTCATAAGATTCCAACCAAATAAATACTAATCTGGCATGAAAAACAGCTAAAAAACACTTAAATGATCTACAGTGATCTCTGATTCTCAACACTTACAGAGAATTTTCTTTCCCCATTTCCCCACAGTATTTTCCTTACACAGAAACCTTTCCCTTCCTTTACTCTCAATATCTAAAATGTCATTAAACCAAACTTATAGAGTTCTTGGAAGTCTCTTCTTCATTTTATTATGTGGATTACTTGTGTTGCTATATGTGTTTCAATGTTTTTGCCCCCATGCATGCATCAATATTTGAATTATACACAATCAAAAAGATGAAGGTAGTTGATATATATGATGAAAAGATTATTCTTCAGACATGGGGGGGGCGGAGATATTTCAGACATTTGTAACTTCTTTACAAATTCTTCCACAAAACTTTGGATTCTGACTGAGGATCCATAAAAAAGACAATGTGAATTCCTGCCTCATTTTTCCACAGGAAGAGAAATGATGGTTTTGGCACATATTAGTAAAACAATAGGGACAATTTTATTTGTCCTAAAGTCATTATTTTATCTTGGACAGTTCTCTAATCTGTTCATCCTAAGCCCTAGAAAGAATTGTGGTGGAGCTGAACGCAGCAGGTAAGAAACAGTGATTTCCAAGTATCTCCCTAGAGGGAAGCAAATGAAGACAGCAGTGTTTTATCTCCTCGAAGAGACTGAGTTGAATCTCAGCAAGATGTGGCATGTTTAACAGGTATTTAGTCTCATTAAACATTATACTCTTCTTAAAACTGTGAATAATAATGCCAATGTCGTACTGTGAGTTAGGAAAATAAAAGGTCATAGAAACACAGTACCTGGCAGAGTGGATTCTCAGTAACTCTTATCCTTTATCTGTATCTTTAATTTCTAATGAAGCTTTTGGTTTCTACTCTCAAAGAAAATGTCTTTGAGTGAGGAAATAAAGTAACATATATCTTATATAGCTAATGTGTCAGCCAGTAAATAGAATGCTTGCCAGTGTGCTGACTAATGCCTACTAAACTTGAGAAAATTTTTGTATGTGAAGTTTTTGGTGGCAGCGAGAATACCAAGAGAATTAACATGAATGGGAGTGAGGAACAGAACTAGCCAACAGAGGATACTGGGAGTGGATGGTTAGCTTTCTCAAGAATAGAGGTCATATTAAGAAAGGAACATCACTCACCAATAAGGTCTTGGTGTGAAGAGAAGATACAAATATGCTCCTGGGGTGTTTGTTGTTGCTGCTATTTGTTTTGTTGTTTTTCCTGAACATCTAATATGATCAACAAACATATATTTAGGTGTAGTTCCTTAATCTACTGATTGGAAGAGAGATCTTACATAATATGTGCCTTATCAGTTATAGTTTAACAATTCGGAGGGTTGCTAAATTACTATGCTGTGTCATTTACGACTGTTTATTTGGAAATAAAATGGCTAGAAAGCTCTCATTTTTTATTCTGGTGAAGTAACCCCATAATTTGCCATAACTAAGGTCAGACATAAACAAAATGCCCACATCATTATTCTTCTTCCTGCCTTCCAGCCACCTCACAGAGCCATACTCAAGCCTTTCTCTCAACCAGACACCTGAGTTAGAAATGTAAAGTCTTAATCCTTCCTCTGCTTCATGGACTCACATCCAATCTGGCACTCTTTCATCTCACTGCCACTGCCTCAGTTTGTAAGTTTTCTCCTAGATGTTTCCAATGGGCTTTTTCTTGGGATGACCATTTTAGGCTCTGTCCCTCTGATACCTCCAGCACTCTGAAAAGGTATCTTTCTGAAACCTTAATTACCCCAGAACTCTCTTATTTGAGTCTTTCCTATGGCACTGAACGACAATTCATAATGTAAGCGTTTAGCTAAGTCTCATGACTGCCTTTCCAGGGTCTTAGAGGGCTACCTCCTCCTTTTGCAGCCTATTCCCAGCCATGTGGAATTGTCTGTCTTTTTCCAGCTATGATTTCTCAGGATTCTCCATCCATATCCATGGTGTATCCTTCACCTGGAATTCCCCATGTGTAAGTCTGCTTGGAAAACATATCCATTTTTTAAGCTAATTATTTCTTTTGGTAATCTCTACCTGCATTGTGGGACCGAACTCCAGGATCAGAGTTGCATGCTCTGGCATGCCAGCCAGTTTCCCAACATAAACACCTTTTTATGTATGTTTGATATCTTACTCTTCCGTGAATCCTTCAATGCCATCACCTGCTGCCACCACTAACAACCTCCCACATTCCTACCCCCTGCCACTCCACTAAATAAAGAGATGATCCCACCCTCCTTCAGGCCACACAGCATAGTGAGGAGACTTCCTGATTCTAGTCAGACATGCTCGCATCCTGATTGAATGATCTCCTCTCCATATTACTTCAGGCAGGCAAGTCAATCTCTCTAACTACACTTCATCCTTAGAACAAGAATGATCAACATATACCTGCCACATATGCTATTGTGAGCATCCTGTGACATAAGTTTTGTAAATATGAATTTAAGGTGTGGCAAAGACGATGTGCTTAGTAAATAACTGCTCTTTTTATTATGATTACCAAACAACACACATCACTGTGATATTAATGGGCATCATAAGAGAATAACTTATTTACGTGCTATTTCTTTTATGAAACTTCAAATTCCTTGAGGGAAGGAACCACATTTTCTTCATTTCTTCATTCCTGTACCCCTGGTATACCATTGGTTGAGGGTACCATGCTTTTTGAATGCATGAATAATTTTTTCTACAATAAGAACCTTTTTATCCCTTTACTATATTCTCATTTATTGACATTCATATCCCTTGTGAGAAGTATTTTAAGAAAACACAACTGTTCTGTACTTCAAAAATACATTTCATGGATGCCACATATAAGTGAGAAACCTCAGGAACAGTTTCTGCACAGCGGGTTGTTAGAGTAAATGGGGATGCCCTTGGATCGAAAGCCCAGGCAGAAGCCAGTTTATTGCCTGCTGATCTCTGTAAGGTATACTATCCTAACCATTACCCACAGGTGTCTCCAAATACAATAAAACCCAATTACCTTGACAACATCTACTGGTAAAAGGAGAATGACTAGTAACTAACTTTTTTTTTTTAAATCAAAATGCCTTGGAAAAGACCCCTTGCTATCTAGAAGTGAATCAATATCACCCAACAGGGTTTTATAGGAAATAAACTGAAATGAAGAGCACTGGATAATCTAATTCACATTAGATATACTTCTTTGTTGTTTTCTTTATGGGGGTTAACTCAAATTAAATTATTGCACATAAAAAGCAAAGAAATGTTCATATATTTTGATCCAGTAGGCTTAGTATGGAAATTATTAGTATAATCAAACAGATCAGCTGTATCTATAGTTTTCCTAAAGTTCCCTCCCTAAAAGAAGTTTCAGTCTTAGAAAGAGCATGTTAACAAGGCATTATGTTATAATAATAGTAACCATTTGTTATGTGTGCACACATACTTGTTGTGTGTTTGTGTGTATGTATATATATATACACACATACACATATATATATAACTAATTATATGCATTTATGGTTTATGTTACTTTTCTTATATATACTATATAATTTATATTTTCATTAATAATCATATACACACATGTATATAAATTACTACTTATAGGTATATAAATTACATGCATCATTATGCACGCGCACACACACACACACACACACACACAAACACACTGGTAGTTAGGTCCATTGAGAGAATAAATATATTCTCCAAAGTTGTAAAAATGTTTCAATAGGTAAAGTAACCAGTTTATTTTTATTCTCTTTTAATATCCTGGTTTTAGGGTCTGGCACTGAAATTATTTTTTAAATGCAACTTTTCAGATTAAAAACTGTCCCTGTTTAAGAAGCAAAGTTCCAATACAGTACATATTTCATTATCGTTGTCAAACATCGAATTACATTAAATCCTAGCTAATCTTCCATGACCTTGCCTACCATGTTGTTAGTGATCGCAAAGTACACAAATACGAAAAATTCCTTTGAGACTATAGATAACACATATTAATAAATAGTAAGGGTAAGCCAGTGCCTTTTGAAATTGGTCAACTAAGGGCTTATAGGTGACTGCGCTCTAACAGAAGCACAGGAGGTGAATCCTCAGTGGTAAGAGCAAAACATTTCCCAAATGTCTGATTATTTTTTATAGAAAGAGACAGAGAGTGTGTGTGCATGAACAGGGGAGGGGCAGAGACAGAGAGAGGGAGACAGAGGATCTGAAGCAGGCTCTGTGCTGAGACCTGAGAGCCTAGAGCCCAACTCTGGGCTCGAACTCATGAACCATGAAATCATGACTTGAGCCAAAATATGATGTTTAACCAACTGAGCCACCCAGCACCTCTAAAATTCTTCAATCTTTTAAAGGGAAACTTCATTAAGCACTGAATAATGGAGCTTTCTAATTTTATTTCCCAATGCCCCTACAGGTAACAACAATTATGTCCATTTTAAAGACTATGAAAATAAAAGCTCATAAGTGACTGAACCAAAAATTACAATTCCTTTGTCTTAATTCCAAAACCTTTTTTTTTTAACATGGGTATAAAAGTGCTACAGGAAACTCACATTTATTGAACACGTATTCTTTAGAAGGTATCATAGGACTTTTCTTATCTTTTTTTTATATGTTGGTAGGTATCATCACACCATTTTATGCTGAAATCCCTGAGTGCTGAGATGAGGAAGGTAAATAGCCCAGAATCATACGGTAAATGAATGGTTTACCCTCGATCTGTAGTCTTCTTTATTTATTGAAACACTTTTTTTAAGTGACATATCTGAACTTCAAAATCTAAAATAAGAACTTTACTCTAATTTTTGATATGAATTAATTACTCTGATCATCCTAATGATTTTAATCCTCACACATTCCCTAAAAATTTGAACTTCCTTTTTCCAGTCTTTATAAGATGAATGATGTCAAATGTACCCAAATGTCAGAATTTCTATTGATACATCACTAATAATAAAAGCTATTATTCATGGAAATTTTATTAGGTCAGCCACTATACACGGCACTTCATATGTATTCTTTTATTTAATCCCTGGGAGAACTCAGTGAGGAAGTATGGTAGACAGAATCTAAAGATACCTTCTTTACACTAAAAAACAGTCTTAGACATTAATCTTGCTACTGCTGTGGAGGGACTTAGAATTAAGGTTACTAATTGTATATGAAATTAACGTCACTAGTCTGTTGACTTCAAAAAAGGAAGATTATCTGGGATTATCTGAGTGGGCCCAATGTAACATAAATCCTTAGAACAAGAAGAGGAATGCAGAAAAGATGAGACCAAAGGGGAGTAAGAGAGATTCAAGGCATGCACAAGGATTGACCACCTGTCAGTAGCTTTGAAAATGAAGGAGGCCAGAAACTCCCCTTCCTAGATTTTTGAAGACTTCTGATATAAATCATATGATTAAAAATGTGTTAGCAGTTTCCAAATATAACAGAGTCCAAGGTTTCCAAATATGAAGCCTTCAGTGATTATTACAAATGAAGATCCTTTGCAACAACAGCAATGTAAGATTCTATTTTGAACAGTAATTCCATTTGAACAAAAAATTTTGACATAAAAACAATAAAAAGGAAACTCTTGCAGGGTCATATGGGCTCCCTAAACCCCAGACTCAAATAGTTAATATTTTCTTTCCTTCCTGTTAACAGTGCTGTTAATAATATTCTTCTCCACAGGTTGGTAAGCACAAAGTTTCATTTTGAGAGATACAGAGGGAGAGATATTGGTACAAATTGGAAATGGAATGAAAAGGATATTTATACTGGTTTTAAATATTTCAGCATTCCTCATGTGTCATTTTTAAACAACTGATGAAAAGTAAAGATGTCAGAACTTTCCATTTCACAAAACACTGTGCAGTGTTTGCAATACTAGAAATGGTTTGTTGTCTAAATCCTAAATATTGTGCTTCATTCCATTTCCAATTTATGTTTGTGTCTTCCCCATGGCATCTCATAAGATACAAATCGATATGCAGCCTTTTTAAATTAATAATAATTTCAATGCTAACTAGGATGTAGCAAGGATTCACCATCTGCTGAAAACTTACAATATAGTCTATGTTTCCTTCACGTCAAACTGATGAATTAGACAATAGGACCTATTTGTAATTTGGGGTGAGAAATGACAGATAATAAATAGAAAAGAAAACATATTTGATCATTAAACAAACATTGATTCAAAGGGAAATTAAATCTTTGTTTTGAGCTAAAAAAGTCCAGTTTCTCTCTTTATCATTTGCCAATGCCCCCCAGTGGTTCCCTAAAATAACATATGCATAGGTAGTCTTTTTAATATATTTTTATAATTTGTATATTTAATATATTTTTATGTATTATATAGTCTTAAAAATAATTCTGGCTCATGCTATTATGCTGGCTATGAATAACACTTATAGATTAAATAATTTATTGCCAATTATTCATTTCCTCCCTATATAAGACTTACACATTTTCTCTCTCTGTTCACTTTTTAAAAACTTCCAGTAGAGAGGCATGAATTTACTTTAACCTTCTACTCAAGGTAGATTGTCCCTATGACTTACCATGAACGGTGGAATAAAAGGGAAGTGACTATGCCATTTCTGGGCTCTCATTTCAGCCTATGAGGTACCATGTGTTCTGCTCAGTCTTTTGCCCTTTTGTTCATGTTAAAAGAAGGGCTCCCCTTCAAGAGTCATTGAGCACGAGTCCCAGGGTAAACACCTGGGTCATGTTTAAACACAAAGGCCAACCCTACAGCTTGAGGCCAAGCCACCCATCCAGGCACAGCCAGGATCAGAGCACCACAGCAAACCTGAAGAAGTATAGATGAGTCCAGCTGAGATCATCACAGTTGACCCAGCCCAACCAGGTACTCATGAAATAATAGATGCTTGTTGTGTGCCACTGAGACCTAGTAGTTGCATATTATGCAGCAGTGTTGCAGAAATAGCTAACAGAGACCCACCCCATTTTTATATTTGAATAAATTGTCTTTTACTTTGCAAAGGTGCACTTTAATTTCCCCTGATTTGTGAGGCACACCTTCTCCATGTCAAACACCATTTTTCTAAGCTTGTCATGTTTCCACTATACTATACATTACATTTTGTGAAACATCTTCTTGAATTTGTTTCTCTCAGTAGATGGTAAGTTACTGAAAGGCAAGGATTGTATTTTACAAGGTTGGGGGGCCAATACCTGTCAGAGTGCCTCACATGTAGCTGGTATTAAATACCCTCTTCTGAACATGAAATACCTCGCTAAATCGATGCATATTTTCTTCATTTGATATGATTTTTCATTCTGAGTATTCCATGTGCTACATACTTCTCTGGCAAGATCCCTCCTTAGAAGGAAGGTGAGAACATCTAACCTATTCAAAAATAGGTAGTAATGTCAGTGTCTTATCATCATTGGAAGCATGATTTAGATTATTCTCTTAGTTAATTCCAGAAGAAATCCCTTCTCCCCCCTCCCCCAAGATAATAAAGTAAGCTGAAAAGCCTTCCTTCTTAATAACTTGCAGTGTACTGCTGCTTCAAAAATTACATATTCAGAGATTTTACTTAACATTTTTAGAATTCGTAGGGTTGGAAACTGGTGACTGGGCTGCTGTGTGCCATATATGCTAGGAGTATAACAAAACCAACTAAAGAGATTGAATCATCTAAATTTTGCTAACAGCACTGTAAAGGAAAACTAGTAGAGCTGTGGCTTTCACTTACTGGAGCATCTGACCAAAAATTGCAGGCTGAATTTCAGTCAGGGCACAACTGATTCAAAGTAGAGATTGCAAAGAGTTGCAGATACTATGTCAAATAGTTGAAGGAGCTTTTTGGAAAGCCAAAAAGTTAATCAATTTCTAGGGTTTTGTTTTTTAATAATTTCTAGTATTATTAAATTATGATCAGAGGGTAATATTTGTAATATTTACAGAATTGATTGCTTTGTATTTTAAAATATGTTAAATTTTCATGAATGGCCCATGTAAACTTGAGAAGTCATATTCTTTCTTGTTAGGGTATAAAGACTGATATATCCATATTTATTGTGCTAATATAGTTCATCTCTGGTTTTGCTTCTTTTTTTTTTTTGGTTTATTTGATAGGTCTTCTACTGAGAATAGTTTAAGATGTTTAAGACTAATTACTAATGTTTTATATCCATGAATCCTTACATATCTTATAATTTGGGGCATATAAAGGTGGTTTCTTTGTTATGTGGCACATACATATTTGTTTTAAAAATATAATTTATTGTCAAGTCAGCTGACATACAGTGTATATAGTGTGCTCTTGGCTTTGGGAATAGATTCCCATGATTCATCACTAATATACAATACCTAGTGCTCACCCCAACAAGTGTCCTCCTCAATGTCCATCACCAATTTTCCCTTCCTCCTCCCTCCTCCTCTATCAACCCTCAGTTTGTTCCCAGTATTTAAGAGTCTCTTATGGTTTGCCTCCCTCTCTACTTGAAATTATTTTCCCCCTTCACTTCCCGCATGGTTTTCTATTAGGCTTCTCAAATTCCACATATGAGTGTAAACATGATATCTGTCTTTCTCTGACTGACTTATTTCACTTAGCATAATACCCTACAGTTACATCCACATTGTTGCAAATGGCAGGATTTCATTCTTTCTCATTGCAGAGTAGTATTCCATTGTGTATATCTATATGTATACCACATCTTTATCCATTCATTGGTTGATGGACATTTGGGTCTTTCCATAATTTGTTTATTTTTCATAGCAACGCTATAAACATGGGGGTACAGGCAAATATATATTTGTAATTAATCATTGTGTATTATGATGTCTAGCATCAAAATATGTTCTTTGTCATGTATACTGTGTTTAGGTTTGTATTCTTCCTTAACTAGTATCAGTGTTGTTGCAGCTGTATTCTTACTGTCTTGTTGTTTTTGTGTTTGATTGTTCTGCCTGGTATTTCTTAACCCTTTCTCTCTAGGATTTTTCTATTCTAGCATTCAGTTTGCTTTAAGTATGCCTTTTGTAAAAAGCATGTATTTGGGTCTCTGTTAGTCAAATTGGGATATTTTTAAATAGGTGATTTAAGACCATTCACAGTTATTGATAAGACTGATAGCTTGGTCTCACCTCTGCCATATTATTTTATCTTATATCTTATATCTCTTTCTCTACATGATATATTTCTTTGCTCTTTATGTCTTAATTTATGACAGTATTTAGGAAGCTTTGTAGTTTTGTTTTAGTGGATACCTTTTTACTTATGCTTTTTAAAATCCCCTTTATCTCAACTTTTACATTTAGAGTATTTTTTACTTGGTTTGTCATTTGTTAATGATATCCTTTAATTCACACTCATTTCTTTTTTTTAAGTTAATTTATTTGACAGACACAGAGAGAGAGCACACAAGCGAGCAAACATGGGTGGCAAAGGGGCAGAGAGAGAGAGAGAGAGAGAGAGAGAGAGAGAGAGAATCCCAAGCAAACTTCAGTGAGGCTCGATCCCATGAACCACGAGATTACAACCTGAGCAGGAACCATGAGTTAGACACTTAACTTACTGAGCCACCCAGGTGCCTCTACACTCATTTCTTATAAAAAAAATTGCTTTATTTCACTTTCTGCTCTTCTCATTCCATCTTTTATGTGGCATTATTTCTACTTGTCAGAATTCACAATGGATGATTTATATATCATATAGCATATTATTCTTCCACCCTCAGCTGGTCTTAGTTTAGTCTTACAAATACAATATCTAACTCATTAAATCTAGATATAATTCTAATATATGAATACATTGAATGCTTTTTATTAATCTTTTGTTTAGTTTCCCCAGACATATTTTCATTAGAAAAAGTTCATGTTCTGGTAGATTTCTGAAGAAGAGCTAATAGCTTGAGAATTCTTGGAACACTTATTTTTAATAGGCTTGATATTTGAAGGACAGCTTGGTTTGTAATAATGGAAGAAAAAGAAATATAGACCAAATTGTGTTTCATGCTTTTTATCCTTCAATTTATTGAAAATACTTCTCCATTTGCCCTTTTTTGTTGTATGTTATTTTGGATAAGTCTAAAGTCAGTCTCATTCCTTTTCCTTTGTGAGATGTTGGAACCTTTTGCTGGAAGTCCTAAGGATTTTAAAATTTTACAGATTATAACTTTTACTAGTATATATCAGAGTTGATAATCACAGGACATTTTTTCCAGGTGTGCAATAGGCCCTTTGAATATGTTGATATAGGTTTTATTTTTTTTGCAGTTATTTTTGTACCACAGTTTTCAGATAAATTTTGTTGCATTTTTTTAGCTTCCTTGGATACTCCAATTATACAGATGTTATTTTATTTTATTTAGTTTCAACCACTTATTTCCCTCATGCAATTTTACTTATTTAAATCATTCATGACATTGATTTTTACCTTTAAAAAAAAAGTTCATTTATTCATTTTGGTGTAGGGAAGGGCAGAAAGAGAGGGGGAGAAGAGAGAATCCCAAGTAGACTCCACACTTTAAGTGCAGAGCCCAATGCAGGGCTTGAACACTGAGATCATGACCTGAGCCAAAATCAAGAGTCAGAGGCTTAACTAACTGAGCCACCCAGCTGCCCTGATTTTTGCCTTTTTAATGCTTTCATTCAAATATCTTCTTGTTTGAGTATTTTGTAATTTAGTCATAATTTCTAATATGTCTTTGTCTTTTTTCCTATTTATTTCCAAAGATCATTCATTTGTTTTCCTTACATTCTTTTACTTTTTATCTATTTCTATTTGTATCCTTAAAATTTCTGATTCAGATTGTTTTTCATATCCCTAAATGCTGTTTGAACATAATTAATTCAATTTTGAACATTGTGTTACATAGGTTTCTATTTTTTGAGATACTCACACACACACACACACACGCACACGCACACGCACATGCACACGCACACAGAGAGAGAATAGATGAAGGTTGTTCCTCCCTCTACAATTATATGATCAAGTCTACCAGTTTGTAATGGCTTATAAGATTGGTAGTTCAAGAGTGCCCTCTCCTGTTAGAGTAGAAAAGTGTATTTCTCTTCTTTTATTTATTTACTTCTAGGAAAGCAGGGGAGGGGTTGCATGATCTTTGCTATCTTTTACTTTATCTTGCAGAATCCTGAATTTTCTCCTCTTACTTTTTCTTCCTTTCCCATGTACTTTCAAAGAGTGTCTCTCCTTTTCCTTTCACTCCTTCCCATTCCCATACAAAGATTTTTGCCTTTTCCCTGCTTTAATCTACTTGTATGTTTTAAGCATTTTCAACAGAAAGTGGACTTTCCCTTTCTGAGTAGTTTTAGAAAAATAAAAAGACCCAGATATAGCTCCTCTTATTTCTCTCCACTAGAGGATTCTCCAAATTTTATTTGCAATTCCAAATTTTTGTGAGAGGATGCACAGAGAAAGCTGGCCAGAATTGGGGTTTATTTTTCTAGGTTCAGGCGATACAATTTTAATTGTTCCCAATATTCATGTGATACTGAGAGCTTGAGTTTTTGTCATTGTATTTGTTCTTATCTTTTATTGTTTATTTGTGGGAGAAATGATGGGGAGTGTGGTAATCAAGTTCACCTACCTGACATTGTCTTCATTACCGAAAATTATCTGCCTAATTTTTAGTAGGCATTAGGCATTGTGAATATCACATTAATATCTAGATTCTCTTGCCTTCTTTTACAAATGCTTAATTTTATTTTGTTTGTCAGATAACTTACTGTGGACCAGTTTGAGACTTCCCAGGCTTGCTTCTTTTTAAACTTTGCTACTGTTGATCTACAGCAGTTCTTATCCTAGAGATAGGTTTGCTCCTCTCTTAAGGCATGAGTCATCTACTACTCTCAGATATTCTGGACATTCAATGAACAGTCTTCAATCTGAATGGTCAGAAATATACTCCCAGACTTGTGTGAACCCTCATAATCATTTGCCTAATAGCTTTTCTGGTAGTGTAACTTTGGGTTTATGAAATCATCCCCTACAAATATACAATTTTGTATTCAACAACAGACTCATGGGACTCTTTACAAATATCTGCAGCTCTTTTTCTGCATAGCTGCATCCTATGCAGTACTCTGAATTTTGTAGCTAACTTAGACTATCTCAACTCTGATATGTGCTTCCTAATCTCAAAAACATTTCTTGCACTACTACGGTTCTTTCTCCCTGTATGAGGTCTAGAAAGTTCCTCCAGACTAAAAGCTGGGGAAACTGTAAGATTCACCTCACATATTTCCTTTCTCTCAGGTACCAACCTTTGCTGCCTGGTTCATTATATCGACTGAACTGTTCTTACTCACAGCATTTCTGACACCAAATGTGTGGGTTGCTTTTTTTCTCCACATCAACCAGTTCTCCAACTCTCTGGATACCAATTGGATGTCATACAATTCAGTTCAACACTGATACTAATAGCTTGGAGTTATCACTGTCCCCCATATGACTTCAGGTATTATTTGCAAGTCCCAGGTTGCCACCCATACTTCTGACCAACTAGCCACAATCCTCTCCTGAAGTAACATCATTTTAACAGGCTCACAGGGTGCGCCTGGGTGGCTCTTCGGCTCAGGTCATGAGCTCACGGTTCAGGTTCGAGTGCCGCATTGGGCTCTGTGCTGACAGCTCAGAGCCTGGAGCCTGCTTCAGATTCTGTCTCCCTCTCTCTCTGCCCTCCTCTATTCGTGCTCTGTCATTCTCCGTCTCTTGAAAATTAATAAATGTTAAAAAATTTTAAAAGGCTCACAGAACTTCAGAAAGCATTTTATTTATGGGTTTATTATAAATCCATTATAAAGGATTCAATTGAGGTATAGTCAAAAGTGGAAAGAAAGATGCATAGGGCAAGGCATAGAGGGAGGCACACGGACCACCCATGCTCTTTGTGGGCACACCACCCATCTGCCACTTCTACTTCCATGTCTTCAGCTACCCACAATCTGTCTGGACCTTGCCATTTAGGGTTTCTGTGGAGGTTTCATTAAGTGTGTATGACTGATTAAATCATTATCCAGTGGTGATTAGCTCAACCTTCAGTTCTTCTTCCCTCCTTAAAGGTAAGGGGATAGGGCTGAAAGCTCGAACTCTCTAACCATGCCTTGGTCTTTCTGGCAATCAGACCCCAAGCTGAAGTGATCTAGGAACCTGTCAAGAGTAGCCTGAGTAGAACAAAACACGTTCCTATTACTCCAGATATTCCAAGCATTCTGGGGCCTGCATGCCAGCAAGCAAGAGCAAAGAACAAAGATATACTTACTGTACTGACAAAAGCTGCTTTATATATTTTGTGTAGTTTTCTATTTACATTGAAGACCTGAATAAGTCTATTATAAAAGTAGAAAATTTGAGTGTTGTTAATTTTTAAAAGCCTTATAGGTGATACTAATGTAAAATCAGGTTTAAGAATCACCACTCTGGTTTTGCAAGGAGTGATAAGATGAAAGAATATGATTATCTTGATAATTAAGGATGCTATAAATAGTAGTCACTGAGTCTTTATTGTACTGTAACTGTTCAAAGCACTTTGAAATATGAATTAATCAATATTAGTCTTTCAGTTCCCCTTTCATGAAACTCAATTCAATCTAGTTCAAGTAAAGAGAAAGCTGAGCAGTGTTTGGGGGAAGAATGTATGGTTTCCTCAGGGAATGAGACTAGGGAATCAATGTGGATGCCAGGGCACACATCTCTCTTCTTTCTCCTTTGTCTCACTCTCTCTCTCACTCTCTCCCTTTCCCTCACTTTTTCCCTCTCTCTCTCTTTCTCCCCTACACTGTATATCCTTTAACTTGCTTTGGATTACAGGTAAGATAAATCTTGAAACAACTCACTAAATAGTGATGGCATATATTAACTAACATAGTAGGAAGTCCAGTGGTAGAAAAGTCTCCAGAATGTTTGCCTTGAACACTCACCAATGTCTCCAAAACCTTTAGCCTTTTTCCATCTGTCTGCTCTGACGACTTCAATGTTTGTTTCATATTCAATATAATGTACCGATAACTGCAGATGTTTTGTGAAGTCCATGAAAATACAACATACAGAGGATTAAAAAAAGACTTTATCTTCCTAATGAGGAAAATTTTCCCAGTAGAACATTTTTCATAATTCTTTAGTTGGAATGGTATGTACACTCACCTCAGAATCAATCACTGGCTTGACTTCAGGGTAAGTAACCTCCTAGGCACTTTGGTAGACCTCATAAACCAGAGGGAACCCTCTAAAGAAAAGTTCAGGTTTATGTTGGGAACAGTCAACACTTGCAGCAGAGGGAGGGTTCACGGTCAGAGAAGAGGAGGTTGAGAATACCAACAACGTGCTACCTATTATAAATCGCCTTGCACAAATGATATATTTGAGGCTAAGTGTGTTTAACTAATCTGCTCAAAATAACACAAGTAGGGATTGAAGGAGGTCCAAATGGAGGCCACAACTGTCTGACTCCAAAGTTGAAGCTTTTAACTGATATTCAATAAAATGCTTTAGAGATAAAATCTTAAGAACTTAAAATAGTATCAATGATAATTTGCCTCATTTTTTGCACATGGGTGCAAAAAACCTGGCATATACTATGTTTTCTCTTGTATTTGGGTAATTTGAAGTCTGAAAGGGATCAATTCTATCTCTTCAAATGATAATTTGAGGAGAAATGGGATCTCTATGAAGTACAGAGAGTTGGTTTCCTCTGCATCTTAGAAGCAGGTATATAGGGGTAGAATTCAGTGACAGCAGGGGCGCCCGGGTGGCTTAGTCGGTTAAGCCTCCGACTTTCGCTCAGGTCATGATCTCGCGGTTCGTGGGTTCGGGCCCGCGTCAGGCTCTGTGCTGACTGCCAGCTCAGAGCCTGGAGCCTGTTTCAGTTTGTGACTCCCTCTCTCTCTGACCCTCCCCTGCTCACGCTGTCTCTCTCTCTCCTAGAAATAAATAAAAAGCATTAAAAAATTTTTTTAAAAAAAAAAAGGAATTCAGTGACAGCAAAAGAAGGTTACATGCATCACAGCAGTGAGAAATCTTTATGGTTAAGTCAGCTCTCTACTGTTACATTGCTCTTTGATTTTGGTCAAACTTTCTCTCTAGTGGGAAAGGCAGAAGAAAAAGGGCAGGGAAATAAAGGGGTAACTTCAGTTTCCAGGGCTAAGAAGTGAACAGTACATGTATTCAAAACCTAATATAGGCACTCTTCCTAGGAGCTGGAAATGTGTTTATTAAAGTGTGCCTAAGCAGCTGATTTACAACATCCAAACAGACTGGAAAGGATATAGGAAAGGAAGCTGACTTACTGAAAGCTTTGTTAGCCCTCACAGAGAGCAAGTGGCAACAAAACCTACGCAGCACTGGAGCGAGTTTCTCAGGGATTATCTGTAGAATTGTTTTCTCTAGTGGGTGCTCTATTACATGACTAGTTCTGCCATTAAGGGCCAACACACTCATTTTTCTAGGTGCTGAGAATCTGAGGATCAACTAACTGCTGATGGCTTTAGACTGAGTCCCTACCAGAAATTAACCGTAACTATTCCTAAGTGTATGCTCCCTCTCTGGGGACAACTTGAAATGCACAGAGTGATGTATGTAGGAGTATAGATACCCAGCCACCATGCCCAATCTGGAACAACTCTGAAGGGCCAGCCAGCTCTAGACCTCTTTTTATGACCAGATGAAGCTTCCTCTGTACCTCATTGTACCTTAATGATACTTTGTTATTGTCATTGGAAATTCCACTGACAGGTGAGGAAAGGATTTCATGTATATCCTACAACCACATGCATTGAAGTTTTTATCTTTTGATAATCTATAGAAGTATCTTTGTGTTATCTTTTCTCTGCTTCTGGTGATAAGTCTCCCTGTCCTATTTCACTATAAATACAGCTTATAGACAGCTGACAGAGTAATCTTTCTGATGTGAAACTGTAATCAGACAACAGACACCCCCTACTTATGTTAGAATCTTGCTATGGTTCTTCAGTTCTTCCACTTTGTCCCCTAAGTTGCTTTTAGTGAGATCTTTCTAAAGTGGAATCATGACCATGCCCCTCTGCT
Source organism: Proteles cristata cristata (assembly GCA_017311185.1). Lineage (NCBI taxonomy): Eukaryota > Metazoa > Chordata > Mammalia > Carnivora > Hyaenidae > Proteles > Proteles cristata. Next base: position 1,403,918 of record JAESUZ010000242.1, on the reverse strand, counting down.
GCTTAATATTGTGCAAAAGTTCCACTTGACCTTTACTGTAAAGTCTAAATTCTGCCCTAGAAGTTCTTGTAGAAAATGGCCTCTTAGCTCTGTAGCTAATGTGTTTCTGTTCCCAGGAATACATAACTATCAAGCTATAGTGCTAGTGAAACGGCTTGCCTTCTCGTGATCAGAGGTTTTCACACATTTTCTGTTTGTCAGAAAACCTTTTTTTTTTTTTCTTTTCTCTTCTCTGCCTATACAGCTTTGCCCACTCTGGTTATTTGTGATTTCTACTGAGAAGGCTTACATAATGCCAAGGACCATCCTGTTTTGGGTTAGATTTCCATTCTTATACCCTCATTGGCTCCTACTTGTACCCACATAATCATGTATCCATTCCTCCCATATTCTGTATGCACATTTTCCTTCTATACCAAAGGCAGAAAGGTCCATTCACAATGGGAATCTGATCATATCAGCTATCAACATGGGATTTGTGTAACACTGCATCCCATCAAGGAACCCATTTAAGAGCAAAAGTTATGGCAGAAGGAAAATACCTTGGGATTCACTGATCAAGTTACACTATACAAACTGTCACACTGATAGAGTAATGAGAACAATTACTGAAATACAGCCTGGAGATGATCCCTGAGTAGGATCACATAGGATAACATCTATCAGTACACTATATACACCCTAAATCAATGGCCATTGTCTTTTCCAGTGTGGCTGATAGGTATAATATATCCAGTTCTAGAAGATACCAGAATTTTTTGACTCAAGACCACATGGCAGCAATCGTATTACTCCTACTTTCTGCTTCATTCATTCATGTTCTCTGATGGTGACTTTCCTGCCTTACTCTTTCAATTGTAAGGAGCCTTGCGATTACTTTGGGTCAACCCAGATAAACAAAGATAATCTCCCCATCTCAAGATCCTTAACTTAATCACATGTGCAAAGTCCCTCTTGCCATGTAAGATAACATATGCACACATTCTAGGGGATGGGGGCAGACATCTTGGAATAGGGGGCATTATTCTGCCTACACAAAGATGGGCATGTTCTATTGGGCACTAACATGTGATATGAAGATATTCTCAATTGTGCTTTCCATAAATCTATCTATATACCTATACCCTAGATCTCTCTGATGCTCCCATTATTTTTTTTCTCTAGGTACCCAAACATTGCCCTATATGAAGTTTAATCCATTGGCTTGGTGAATTTTGACTGCTCTTTCAATATGTCCATTGGTATTTAGTGCTACACACACACACACACACACACACACACACACACACACACACACACACACTTGAACCAAGCCATCTGTGATTCAACCCTGATTAATGGGTGATGAAAGATGGGAATTAGGTGAGGATTTTTAAGGGTATGCTTTTTCTTGTGAGGCCATTCTTTTGAGTCATCTTTAAGTGGAAAGAAAAAAGCACTGGCCTTTAAAAAACTTTTTAATGTTTATTTTATTTCTGAGAGAGAAAGACAGAGAGTGTGAGCAGGGCAGGGGCAGAGAGACAGGGAGACACAGAATCTGAAGCAGGATCCAGGCTCCAAACTATCAACACAGAGCCTGATGTGGGACTTGAACCCATGAATCATGAGATCATGACCAGAGCCGAAGTTGGAGGTTTAACCAACTGAGCCACCGAAGTGCCCCAGAAACACCAGTCTTTAACAAGAAGTGGGTCACTTCTCTAGTTCCAGGGATACCAAAAAGATCTGGAATTCAAGATTTTTATACAAATGACTCGGAAATTAACATTTCATCTCCTGGTTTTATTCCTTCCCAATTAGGGCCAGAGATTGGTATAGATGAAATGGAGAATTCAACCTTCTATGAAATTGAGGTTTTCTTATAAATAGGTTTTGGTCCTGAACTTCAAAATTTTATGCCTGCAGAATTTAGGAAATGAAAGTTTCTTTACATGCTGTTATGGAAGTTCCTTGACTATGACATAATAGAAAAATTCTATATCTGTATCTACATATCTGTAGTCTTTGTCCCAAGTTCCTGGCACAGAGATCCTAAAACCACTGTAACTTCCTATAAGAGTAAAAGGAACATTTTTTGTTCTAAGAAGGTCACTCTGGAGGGCTCCTGGATGACTCCTGGAGAGGGGCTTGTCTACAGAAAAATGAAACTGTGATGAGAAGCTTAGAATCTTTTTGGTTAAGCATTTGATTAAGGATTCAACTTCGGCTCAGGTCATAATCTCACAGTTTGTGAGTTTGGGCTCTGCATTGGGCTCTCTACTGTTGGTGCAGATCCTGCTTGGATTCTCCCTTTCCCACTATTTTCTGTACCTCCCCCACTCATGCTTTTTCTCTAAGAAAGAAAGAAAGAAAGAAAGAAAGAAAGAAAGAAAGAAAGGATGGAAGGAAGGAAGGAAGGAAGGAAAGAAGGAAGGAAGGAAGGAAGGAAGGAAGGAAGGAAGGAAGGAAGGAGCGAACTTAGAATCTTCAGTCTCACCTGGCATTCTCTAGAAAAGGGAGAGGGTTGGAAATGGAGTTAATAAGTGATCGCATTAGGTCATGAAGCCTCTATAAAATGCCAATAGTCTGAAATTTGGAGAGGTTCCAGGTTGGTGAATCTATCCAAGTACAAAGAGCTGACATATCCCAACTCCACAGAGGTAGAAGCTCCTGTGCTCAGGTCTCTCCCAGACCTCTCCCTATGTATCTTTTCATTTAGGTGTTCATCAGTATCCTTTATCATACCCTTTGATAATAAGCTGGTAAACATAAATAAATGTTTCCCTGAGTCCTGTGACCTGTTCTAGGAAATAATCGAATCTAAGGGGTAGAAGGTCATGGGAGCCTCCTATTGATAGCCAAATCAGATAGAAATTTTGGGTAATATAGGGACCCACTACTTGCTATTGAATCTGAAATGGGGGACAGACTTATGAGAATGAGCCTCTAATCTGTGGGATCTGGTGATATCTCCAAGTAGATAGTATCACAATTGAGTGGAACTGTAGAATGCCCAACTGGTATTGCAGAAAGTTGCTTGGTGTGTGTGTGTGGGGGGATCAACAACAATACACATCTCGTATCAGTGTTGTGAGTGTGGTAGTAACAGGAGAATAAAGGAGAAATACAGGAAGGAAGGTTGGTTTTCTTTCTTTTTTGTTTGTTTGTATTGTTTTGTTTGTTTCGTTCTGTTATTACCAATTCATTGGCTTTCACACTTAGCCTTTAATTGTTGATTACCCATCCTCAGCCTATTGTTATCTTATTCAATGTATCACTTTCTCATAAAAACAACCATTCAGTCCTATAGTCCTTATCTTTACTACTTTACTCCAACTTCTTCAACTGCCTAGGTAATTGTTCTTACTAGTGCTTCTCACCTAATGGTATCACATCTCAGTTCATCACAGGTGAAGTTTGAACAATGGATCCTCAACAGCAGTCTGGTGGCTGGGTTCCAAGCCATGAGGTATGAATACAATTGATTTACAACACTTCTGGAGGGAAGTTTTAATCAACCTTTGCACAAGTCTCTATTCTTTCTTTCCCACTGCCATAGTTACTAGTGTCCCAGATGGTGCACCTATAACATGGTGTACCTCTGAAATACATTTTGCGGTGTTGTGCAAGTAAGATTTGGGGTTAGGATCATAATACAGGCCATATAGTTTATTACAGGGAGTTTTATAAAGAGGGTAAGAGTCAACATGAACAAGGAGCATTCACATGTGGAAATAATTGAAAAGAAATATTTTGGTAAGACCAATTTAGTTGGAAGCAGTCTTTCTGAAATTGAGAGCAAGTGCAAAGTAGCTGAAAATGAGTGATGAGTGATGTAAGAGGGAATTCTACAAAAAAAAAAAGGACTGGTAAATAAAATCACTATCCAGTATAAAAATTGTATCTATCTATCTGTCATCTGTCATCTCTTGAATCCAGATATGATACAGCCATTGGTGCACCTGTGCCTAATCTGTGCTCACCATTTCCCTGTAGAATTCTCTGCACCTGCTTCTAACAAGAATTTTAATGTGCTCTTACAAAATTTCATGGCTGCAGAAGGCAAAATCCAACCCAAGAATACAAACAAGTCAGGACTGTCAGGGCTTCAGGAGAATCGTCTTACACAAATCACTTCACAGTCATTCCTGTATGAGTAATACCTTTCCAAAACAAGAAATAAATGCAGTTTGTACTAGGGAGTGAGACTGAGTAGTATCACAAGGATTACCCAACCCAGTTACCATTATTGATGTTGCAGAATTGAAGTCATCAAGCTATAGCTACATTTTTCAAGTACTTATAAAAACCTTTTAACTCCTGTCATGGTTCAAGTAGTTGGCAGAGCTTGAACTTGACTTTGAGCTTCAGATTTGGAAAATCAAGGAATTCAAAGGAAATCTCAGCCAGCATCCCTTAGCCTCCTGTGGCTTTCCCCTCAGACTATAAATGGATCCTGTTTTTGAAAGCAAGCCCAGATTTCCTTAAAACATGTTCCAATCTCTTGAAATTCACTAAGAGTATATTTCAAATGAGGGCTGTGCTTTTCTCTGCACCTTCTTTTTGGAGCATCCTCTTTGTAAGCATTCCAGTGCCCTTGTATGGTTCATGCCACTCTTGCTGAGTACATGTCATGCCCATCATTACACATTTCAACCAGGCTCCCCAGATGAATTACAGTCTGACTTTCCATTGGCCATATGTCAAAAGCAAGCTATTCAGGGTCAGTTTCCTTGAAAAGATCTGCCAACTGGTCTACTGGCCTCCTTAACAGTAGTAGAATTACAGGAATCAAAAGAGAGGATGAAGGTCAATATCATGGGCTCCATTTCCTTTCAGGACACTGCTTTTCACATCTTTCAGGGAATCTTTCATACTTTCCAATCTAAATGGACACTAACTAGAGATAGATTTATAGCATTAATATACTAACCACTTCAGTCATTAGTTTCAAAGATGCAATCATTCAAACAATCAATACATGCCAACCATTTTCTGTTATTACCATAAGTTTCGTTGGCTTCATTGAAGTGAGATAATTACTTCCTTATAATGGGCACATACCTCTATGAATGCTACTAAAATGCCATTGCATCTGCCTTTTTGGGCAAACATATCACATTCTTACCTCACATAAGTGTGCATTCACCCCAAAATGTCCTTTGATATTTCATATGAATGGCTGTACACCCACATCTGTCTCATCTCCACAGATATATATTTTTTTTCCTGAATGTGACTTTAGGACTATGCATTTATCTGTGTTAAATTTAATCACTTCAGGCTGTCAAGATATGATTTTTGTCACTTGGTATATTAACTATTCATTCCAACCTTGATAATCTAAAAAATCTGCTCTGTGTTAGCAATCAAATCTTTCACCAAAATGTAGAATAAGATCTGAGAACAGAATACTAGTCTGTCACTGGAAATTAGCTAACAAAGGCATTGGTGTACTAATAAGCATCACTTCAATATTTGGATATACACCTAACATTTTTAAAATTTTATGTTGGGCTCTGTGATAAAAGATTATTTTATACTTCCTCACAACGTTATGAAGGAAAGCACTGTCCCTTTCTGATCACAAGGAAATTGAGGATCAAAGAAGAAAGTTTTAGCAAGACCACAAAACCTAAAATATATTAAGAATGTATTTCTTTAAGCTTTTCTCCTTCTGTGCCTTGCTCCTGACACTCCAGCCATATCTACTTGCGCACAGTCTGTCTCTACTTCAGGATTTTTGATAATTGTACATTACACATATTGTTCCCATTTTTCTGAAGTGCATTGTTTTCTCCTTCCTGTTTTTATTTTTTGTACAAAAGCTCCTTTTCTGCCTTCAATGTCAAATTCAAGTGTTTTTGCTCCATCCTTACAGTAGGAATAAAGCATATGTTGTGAGGATTAAGAGATACAATGCAGGTAAATGCTGTGACTAAAATTTCATCAACACTTATTAGTTTCACATATTTTATTTAATTCTACAGCACTACTTGAGACATAGAGTGTTATCCATTGTAGAGTTAAAAAAAAAACCAAATGGTTTAAGGCCACATGAATAATGAGAGAGAGAGAGAGAGATCAATCTCTTGACAAGTAGGGATAGTATATTAAGAGCTATGATAGACCACTAAATAAAACCTAATGCTTCACCATGGTTTACCAGGCTCTGTATCAACTTGCCATGACCTTCCTTTTTCACTCATCTCAAGTGTGCCTTTCCCCTAGCCACTGGCTTCCTATAGTTCCTCACATAAATCCATCTTGTTCCCATGCCAGGGTTCATACCTTGCTACTTCCTCAGCCTGGTTGTTAGGATGCCTTCTTTTCACATGTGTCTGCTCAATTATCAGCTTTCATGGCCATTCAAGTTAAATTATTTCCTTAATTCCTAAGTAGTAATCTCATCACAACACTCTTTAATTTCCATCCTAGCAACTGCAAATATCTCACTCATTTGTAGGTAAGCATTTTAAGATCTACTTCCTCTTCTAACACGCAAGCTTTATAAAGATAGCTGTGCCAATTTTATTGACTACTATATTTCTTGGACATATACAGTACACAGTAGGTGTCTAATGCATTTTTGTTGAATGATCCAAGAATAGGGTCTTAAAGATGCATGTGGGTGAGCAATGAAATTTCACAGAGACTAAGGGAAAGCTTTCTGGAGAAAGGAACATGATTATTAAAAGTTAAAGTAGGAAGTAGTTAATCCAAACCACAGGAGTGGGTAATGCACTGCAGGAGATTTCTAAACCATGGGAGAGTTTGCCACCTTTCTCTCCACCCCCACCCACCAGCATGGAACGTTGGCTATGTCTGGATGCATATTTTGATTTGTTCAACTAGGGAGGAGTGCTACTGGCATCTAGTGGGTAGAGTCCAGGGATGCTCCTAAATATCCTATAATAAACACACACCCGCAACAACACTACATAGCTACAGAAAAGAATTACTTGCCCCCAAATTTCAATAGTGAGGAGGCTGAGGAACCCTGGTATAACCTGGTGAACATTTCTCAGCAACATTCTACCTCCCAGCCTTCAATGGATACCTCTTCTTGGACTCCTCTCTCTGCTTCTTCCAGCCCTCTTTGGTTTCCCTCTGTGGCTGTTTCCATCTGAGAACACAACGAAGTCTTCCATGGAGTTTCTGAACTCCAAAACTTCCTATCTTCCTTGAAGAAGTTGCAAAGGTCAGCCTTGCTCTAGCCTGAGACTTTATAGCCCAGACCTGGAGAGAGTAGCTGTCTCTCTTATATTATCAAGGAAACAGGGCTACTAGAGTAAGGCACCCCAGGTACTCACTGAAGAGCATTAAAGAACACTGAGACCAATGATGTGAGGGTTCAGAAGTAAAGGCTGAGAAATCATTTGGATTTTGCTGAAGCTGGAGCATAGAATATAGTCTACTTCTGTCTGCTCATGTCCTCCCTGGTGAGTTCAACAACCCTGAAAAATTAGAATTGGCTCAATTTGACCAACTCAGCAATGCATGAGTACCAAGGGGCTCTTTTTCCCTTTTTATTTGACTTGCAGGAAACTGACTTCAATGTGATTTTACAGTCCCTTGAAGCCTAGGGACTTCCCCGCCCCAAACTTTTGTCTTATAAAATCCTGATAAAAGTATGAAACAAAAATTGATGAATTTCAACAAGTTTAAGCGTTTTCATTTACAGCAGCCTGTCAGGAGAAGCTGGGCACATTTCATTTCTAATGATTTAATTCTAATTAGTATTTATAACTATAGTCTAATTTCAATAACACACTGTTAAATGAGTACAGAAATGTATTTATTGATTCACACATAACAGCACAACATCATGCATTCAGATGTTGTTGAGATAGCTAGATAGATATGTACCCACACATTTTCTACATTTTTTCACATTCTTTGATTATGATTTTCCTTTTTTTAATGTTTCATACTGTGATAATGAGTCTTCTGAATTGCTATTTGTAATAAATTTAGGGTAAGATTATTCACTTTTCTTTGTATTTTTTAGTTTATGGTCTGAGTGTGGGATCCTACAGAGAGCTACAAATTGAGAGAAACAAACATTTCAGAGAAAAAAGACCTCTAGAGCTTTAGAAAGAGCAAAGAATTGACAATTTGAAGGACTTGAAGTATGCCAAGTGGCCATCATAATTCACTCCACATTTCAAAGAGGAAAAAACAAATCAAGATTTGAAGAATTTATAGAGTCTTTTGTTTGCTGAGAATGTTTTCATTTTGTGTTGGCTGTAATTATTGTTAAAGATTCATTTTAAGAGCAATTTACTTATCTCTCCTTGAAATGTATCATTTTTTTTGTGAGAAAGACGTATGAAGTCATCGCAGTTTTTCAAAGATGATTGGTGGAATTACATGACATATTCGACATAAGGAAGCATGTCGATGACAGAGCTAAGGACCCTAAAATGTAAACACCTTTGCAATGCTTTTTGCTCTATCATACTTTTTTGAAATGTTCATTTATTTTTGAGAGAGAGACAGAACATGAACAGGGCAGGGACAGAGAAAGGGGGAAATACAGAATCCAAAGCCGGCTCTAGGATCTGAGCTGTGAGCACAGAGCCTGAGGCATGGCTTGAACCCATGAACCAAGAGCTCATGATGTGAGCCAAAGTCTGATGCTTAACCTACTGAGCCACCAGATACCCCTGCTCTATACCACTTTTAAACATCATATCATAGGGATAAGTAACAATTAGTAGCAAAAGTAAAACCATGTCATCATTCTTTAGGACAGTTTTTTTTTTTTAAGTTTTTTTTAAATGTTTTATTTATTTCTAGGAGAGAGACAGCATGAGCAGGGGAAGGTCAGAGAGAGAGGAAGTCACAGACTGAAACAGGCTCCAGGCTCTGAGCTGGCAGTCAGCACAGAGCCCGATGCGGGGCTCGAACCCATGAACCGTGAGATCATGACCTAAGCGAAAGTCGGACGCTTAACCGACTAAGCCACCCAGGCGCCCCTAGGCCAGTTTCTTAAAGAGGCTGGCTTGATACAGAATCTGGGGATGTTAAAATTGGCAGGATCTCAAAGATCTCCTATTTATATCACTCATTTCCTTAATTAGAAAATGATGTTTAGTATAGAGAACAGTACTCAAATGCCACAGAGATGTTCTTTTTCCATCTCAAATTACTTGAATGGTATCATGCCTTTTAAATAAGGAAGGGATCAAATTATTATGTACTGTGAGCAAAAATGAAATCTACCTGACGAGTAACAATGAATTCTACTTATTCATGAATAAGGTATGGATCTTCAAACCCAAGGTTCCTTTTCTCTCCGTACTCTCAACATAAAAGTGTTCCACTTGGGGTGTGTGTGTGTGTGTGTGTGTGTGCACACGCGCGCTTGCTAGAATTTACCCAGTCTTATTATTATTGTTTCGAAGTGTGATACTACCCTAAGAGAGTTTATTTAATTCTGTTTAAATAAGCAAACAGTTTGACAGCTTATAAAGACATATCTATATACCTTATAAATATAGCTTAAATTACTTAGAGTGCTAAAAAACACAACACAAAAGGAAAAATCAAAGTTGTTTTGTAATATCACTCTTCTGAATGTTGTACTCTGTCACCCCTCAATGCCTTTTAGAATACATTTAGATTTTTAAAAATAAGCTGTTTCATGTATATTTCAAGCTATCTCATAACCAAGCAATTTTCCAATCATGTGTTTTCTGATCTGTTACTTGTTTTTTACAACAAAGTTGATTCATTCTATTATCTATATATTTTATTCTATTTTTTTTATAAAACACACAATGGTAAGAATAATACCATTCTTTAATCAAGCAAGTGAACGTGCTAACAATAGTAATAATAAGCAAAAAAAGTTTCATAGGCTCAATTTATCAAACCAGTGATGGAAGTTATTAGTCATGACTTAAGAAATGAATATAGCATAATAATGCATAATATAGAATCTTGGTGAATTTAAGTTTCTCAGTGGTAGTCAAGAATAAAATTCTTGGATCTGGATTTCTTTAAAAGGGCTAAAAAAGATGATTTTTAAAAAGATGATTTATCCTATCTATCCTTTACAGGAAATGAAATTTCATTTCCTGTAAGACTTATCAACTGGATATATTCATTCCTTAAATATTTAGCAATATGCACCTTAGACTGGAAAACAGAGTATCATTTCTAAGTGAGGGCCTTAGAAAGTAAAGACAAGCATGGTCAGTGGGGACCTAGGGACCTTGAGAGAAAAGTCAGCAACTGTTCAGGAAAAGGAAGGAGACTGACTTCCTCCATGTTTTTGTTTTTCTCCCAAGGCAGCCTGGTGTAAAGAGCCTGGTTTTGGAATGTGGCAGGACTGAGTATGTTAACTAGCATTCCAGTATTCTTCCTGTTCCAAGAACATGACACACTAGTCCCCTGCTCACAGTCTTTGCACTTGATAATGGCTCGGTCAATATTTGGTATGTTCTTCCCTACAACCTTTGCAGTTTTGACCCTTTTGCAGATTTCTGCTAAAAATTCCTTCTTCATGGAGGTCTTATCATATCAACCTCTCTAAAGGAGGCTGCTAACATACTTTCAGTTTATCCTGTAAATTCTGATACCCTCCATAACAAAATTTGAGACCTCTTGGAAAATATTAGGTTATAAAACATGTAAGCTTTGAAAAAACACATAAATTGCATCAGTAATTTTTCTGTGACATAAAAGCATTCATGCCGTTCTAGTCATGCCTAACTTGCTTTTCTGAAGTAGCCTAAGTACTTAAATAATCTGCCTCATTATGTAAAACACCTGAAAGTTCTTTTCATTTCGTTAGAAAAAAGAAAGTTTAATACTACTAATAGGAAGTCATTTTATGCAACACCTGAACACCGAAGGGGGATCTAAAAGACTAATGGGCACCACATTAATCCATGATATTACACAAGTAAGATGAAGCGGTGAGTTTGCTATTTATGCTTGAAATCTGTGTGTAAACAATTTGAGGTGAGTGCAGGTGATTGATGAATAAAACATCACTGATCAAGCTGGCTGCAACTATATTTTGGCTTAATCCTGCTGGTTTAATTTGGTTTGTTGGTTTCCCCACGTCTCCTGATGTTGTTTTCACCTGAGGTGGATAAATATATATTATGCATGGGGAAAAAAAGAGCAACATAAATTTAAATACCTGGAACAGATGACAAAAAATATTCAGCTGCTTTCAGACTTTATAAAGCTTCTTAATGTTAAGGAGAAACATAAAAATCACTCCCCATTCCCAACCGAGGGGCAAAAGTATCTTTGACTATTTAAAACACAGGTTCCTCTGAAAAGTTAAGCCAGTAGATCGATGCATTTCCTACCTACTCATTCTTGTGTTGCTTAGAAAAATCATACATGAAGTATTTTACAGAATATATAAGACCTCACAAAACATTCTTTTTGGGAGAATAATCTTGAAAAATAATTTTGGCACAGGAGAGAGAAGTGTAAAGTTTTCATGTGAGATGGCACTGAGAGCTGAGCAAACTATCAAGTTAGTCATAAAACTCATGGTATCTGTCTGTCATAATACAATAGGTTTTTTCCTTTGCATGATTAATAATTTGTATCTAAATTTAATATGTTTCTTGCTTTTGTTGAGATTCTTCCTGATGGTGATGTCCAAAGCTGGTTCCATGGTACAGGGGAAAGTAAAAAAGATGAAGATCCTTCTCTGCTTCAAGTTCTTTTTGTGCACCATCACATTTAATGTAGCAACAATAAGTAAATATCATTGCCATTTCCCCTCATTTTAGAATAAAACTGCTTAGGTAATTTAAAAACTGGAAAAAAAGCCCATATAATTTGCAGATCTACCTCTTGTCTGTTCTACTGTTACCCAAAGGAATACTATGCTTCCATAAACCCACAACCTAGTCAAATAATCTGGAAGCACAAATGCAAGTTGACTTAATGTAACAGCAAATAAAATCGACATTATTCTTTTATTTAATACATCAGAGCCACATAGAAAAAACATAGATTCACAAATTTAAAAGCTTATATAAAGAAATTCTTGTATGAGCTTAACTTTAGCCTAACTGCTTATTACATGTGAAATGTGATCTTGATCCGCTGTGCAAAGCCCCTAGCATTAACAGCCATTACTTCTGTTCCTTCAACTGTACTTAAGTAGTACTTTTCCCATTAACTATTCACTCAGTTTTATGTCCTATTTTTTACCTAATCTTAAAAACATACCAGTTTCCTTTTCTTAAGGTTAGATATTTAAACATTAAAATTGGGTTCAAATGGGAACAAACACAATGCTAAATATATGATAAAATTAAACAAATTTTAATAAGTGCCCCTAATAGAATATTACAGACTTCTAACAATTGTGTTTCCACAGGTTTATAAAGACTTGGAAAAAATGTTTATATATGATACTCTGCATACTACAGTTATCAATATAACAAAATAATATGATTATATAAATATGTAAAATATATATGTAATATATAATCAAATATTAAGAGCTAAAGGGAGGGAGAGAAAGAGAGACCAACAGAGAGACAGTGACAGACAGAAAATATTGTAGCTAAAATACAAAGTAATCACCAAAAATTTTTGTGCTTGACATTTTCAAGCAATTATCACTTTAATAATAAAAGCCACTACAATTCAAATTTTGTAACTTTTAAATTTGTATGCAGTATGGACTAGATATATTTTTTGGAGATAAAGTCATAGCTATTTTTGTTACTCTGATATTTTTCACAGGCTAATCACATACAACAGCTTAATGTTTGTAATTAACCAATTAAAATATTTTCAGCAAAATTAATAAGTTTAATAGCCATCATATATTTATTATTTAATATTCCGGACCTTGTGATTTTGTATACATTATTCATTTAATTTCCATAACCCTATGAGATAGGTCTTATAACGATTCTCATTTTGCACATTTGACAGTTAAAAACTGAAAGGCTAAGCAACTTTTACAAAGTCACACACGTGTTATGTCCCACTTGCCTTCCAACCAAGGCAGTCTCATTCTAGAATCCACACTTCAGACACTCCTCAAGACTGCCTCCCCAAATACATTTGACTCTACATACCATCCCTTATTGGTTGCATGTGGTTGTTTGGGATAGTTTATTGAATATTCTAACGATCTCATATAGGGATGTTTGGGGTTGAATTCTTTCCCCAAAAGATGCATTAAAATCCTAATACCTAGTATCTATGAATATGATTTTATTTGGAGATAGAGTTTTTACAGCGTCAAGGTGAGGGCATACTGGACGAGTGTGGGCCCTAAATCCAGTGACTCTTCTCCTTGTAAGAAGAGAGACTTACAGACACAGAAGAGACAGAGCGAAGAAGGCCATAGAATGACAAACTCGGAGATTGGGGCATTGCAGTTACAAGACACAGGATTTCAAAAACTGCTGGCAAACAGCAGAAGCGAAAGCCCAAAGCCTTCAGAGGAAGGGTGCTGATGACACCTTGATTTCAGACTTTCAGCCTCCAGAATTTCTGTTGTTTTCAGCTGCCCAAATTTGCGGCAATTTGTTAGGACAGCCTGAGGAAACTAACACAACTAAGTACTGATCTGAAAACAATGTCAGGCATCTGCATATTAGGTAGGAAAATGGCATCAAAAACCATGCCAAGCATTTTTTGACAGGGGTTTGGAAAGTATTTGGCAGTTTTGAGATTCTCACTTGACATGTGAGTTATAGGCAATAAACTGATTGTGCTGCTTGAATGGAAGATCCCACCTCTCATCCGGAAAGATAAATATTTTGTAAAATTAAAAAAAAATTATCTTGAGTGATATCATTAGACAGGATATAGAGGTAAATGACTAAGGGCTAAGATGACTGAAGTAGAGTCAAGATTAAGCAAGAGAAAAATAAGAGATACCCAAAGAAGATTTTTGCATTAAAAAGAAGAAGAAGAAGAAGAAGAAGAAGAAGAAGAAGAAGAAGAAGAAGAAGACGACGACGACGACAATGACTAGAAGGAGGTCTGAGAAACCAGTAGAGGGATTAGAGTTAGGAAAATCATTGAAAGATTTGGTAGTATCTCAAAACTTGGCAAAAGAAGCTTTATCTTAGAATGGACATGAAGAAAAACTGGAATGAGATGTACACACTATAACTGACCTTAAAATATACTTCTAGAGTCAGATTACAAATACACAATCCACTCTGGAAGCCAGGCTATGGATAGAGAACAAAATAAAATGGGTCTTTTTTTGAAAAATGAGGCATTGAGAGTCTCTGCAACGAGTGATCTAAAATGTTGCTTGAAGCGCAGGGCACCTGGCTGGCTCAGTCAGTTAAACATCCAACTCTTGATCTCATTTCAGGTCATGAGCCCCAAATCAGGCTATGTGCTGACAGTGCAGAGCCTGCTTGGGATACTCTTTCTTCCTCTCTCTCTCTCTCTCTCTCTGCCCCTCCTCTGCTCATTCTCCCTCTCTCATTCTCTTTCTCAAAATAAATAAACATTTAAAAAAATGTTGCTGAAAACAAATGAAACAAAATATCTGCATAGACATGTGTGTACCCATAATTTTATTGCTGGATGTTCTTGGCAGTGGCTGGCAGAGACTTCAGTGTATGTACTGCATCATATAAATTCTACTGAGGGTGTTTGATATTTGAGTGAGCTAAAACCACGGGTTTTATACATAAACACACGCACACGCACACACATATAATTTTAGAGAAAGAGAGAGAACGTGTGAGTGGGGAGAGGGGTGGAAAGAGGGAGAGAGTGAGAGAGAGAGAAAGCAAGAGAGAGAAAGAATCTCAAGGAAGTTTCATGCTCAGTGTAAGCCTGATGCACAACTCAGTCCTACAACCCTGGGATCATGACCTGAACTGAAAACAAGAGTTAGACACTCAAGTGGCCGAACCACCCAGACATTCCTCTATGCGTTTTATATCACTCTCTGCAATAATCTACAAGAATCTTGATGGATTTTTATATGTTTGAGAATAGCTACCGCATTAGCTGTCTATTGTCAATGTAACAAATTATTAGAAACCCAGTGGCTTAAAACAGCACATATTTAGGATTTTATTGTTTGAAAGCTCAGAAATACAACACAGGTCTCAGTGGGTTAAACCCAAGGTAGCTGCAGGGCTGTATTCCTTTCTGATGGTTCTAGGGGAGAATCTGCTTCTTTGCTTATTAGCTTCTAAATGCTGCCTACATTCCTTGGCCTCCTGCCCTTGTCTTCCATCTTGAAAGCCAGAAAATTTCCATGTTTCTTATTCTTCTGTGGTCACATCAGCCTCTGATCAAAGCTAGTATAGGATTGTAGTTTAAGGATTCATGTGACTACATTGTGCCTATTTTGATAATCCACAGTAATTGTCCCAATTCAAGGTCTCTGACATTAGTGACATCTGTAAACTTTAGTTGCATCCCTGATTCCACATAAGATAGCATATTTAGAGGTTCTAGAGATTAGCTCAGAGGTGTCTTCTGTAGGCATTATTCTGTCTACCACAGTTTCTAAAACATGACTTAATGTTTGGGATACCATTCATATTTCACTTTTCAATATTCTCATTACCCAAAAAATTAATCAATAACATTGCTACTCATCAATGTATAATATTATTCTGACTCTGATATCCCATTTATGGACTACCCAACCCCTTGGAGAAATAAATTCAGATCGAGTGCTTTTTTGCTTCTATACCTGTGCACATGCTTGTCTCCCTATTTTGAAAGCCCTTCTTGAACTTCTCATGCTTCTATCTAGTCTTCAACTTCAGAAAAGACCTATATCAAGTAAAGAAACTGAATTAGAAATTCAGCATCTACTTACAGAGAAAACTCCAGGCCGGAGGGCTTTACTGGTGGGTTCTTCCAAACATCTAAAAAAATAAATAATAAGAGCCTTTCACTTAATCTTTTAGGAATTAACATTTCTCTACTCACCCTATGAGGCTAGTGTTACCCTGATAACAAATTCAGACCAAGCCATCACAAATAAACTACAAATTGATATTTCTAATGACAGAGATGCAAAAATCTTTAATAGATATGTACAAATAATAACAAGTGTTGGTAAGGATATAGAGAGGGGAACCTTCACACATTACTATGAGAATGGAAAGTGCGGAGACCCTTTGAAAAAGATTTTGGTACTTTCTTTACCATATGACTCAAGAATCCCATATCTAGGCTGCAATTAAGAGAAATTAAAACATAAATCCACACAAGGACTTGTATGCAAGTATTCATAGCAGCATCATCCATAAGAGTAAAAAAATGTTCATGAATTAGAAACTAGGCAGACAAAATGTGGTATATTCATACAATGGAATAGTATTTGCCAGCACAAATGAATAAATGACCGATCCATTCTACAAATGGATGAGCTTCAAAAGCATGCTAAGTGAAAAAGCCAAACAGTAAATGAACATATACTGTATGATTCAGTTTATAAAGAAATATCCAGAAAGCATATCAGTGGTTAGCTGAATTTGGGGCAATGAATAGATATAAACTGTAAAGAGGCACAAAAAACTTGTGGGATGATAGAAATATTTAAACTTCAAAGAATGGTAGACTTCCAACAAATGAATTTCAGGGTATTTACGTTATACCTCAGAAGAAAAGCAAGGAAGATTCCTCCTCTAAATAAAAATGTATTTGCATTAAACATTCACACAAATGCATTTTCAGCATGTCTTTTCATGACAATTATTTTCTGGAACACTTTAAAAAAAAACAAATAGATCTATTAAAAATAGAAGAATGGACATATGTTCCCCTATCTTTGTATCGGCTTATTTTTGTTTCTTTGTCTAACGCATTCCTGGGTCATCACAGCTCATTATTTCCTTGCCTACCTTCAATGATGGGGAGAGACATGCTTAGAATTGTGATTCACTTTAATAAAATGGTTTTACCAGGAGAAGCAGGTGACAGTCAGATGGTAATGGATGTGTACACTTTCTGATCACAGCACCTCACAGTCTTTCCTATTAGGAAGTGGTTCCACACTAATGTACCAGATCTGATGATTTGAAAGGACATGTCTCTCAAGTTGCCATTATGTATAAATCTCATGTTTACAGGTGTAGTGGAAAAGCTATGGGTATTTTGACACAATAGGTCCGTATCTTGATGGCACCACAGTTATCTGATGCATTTTGGTCAAGGTGTTTAACCTGCCTAAGATTCAGTTAATATATTTGCCAGTGAAGATAATTCTGACTCCAGAGATGGTGGCAGAAGGTCAAATAATTATGTCCACTG
Organism: Proteles cristata cristata; assembly: GCA_017311185.1. Taxonomy (NCBI): domain Eukaryota; kingdom Metazoa; phylum Chordata; class Mammalia; order Carnivora; family Hyaenidae; genus Proteles; species Proteles cristata. The sequence continues at coordinate 1,386,689 of JAESUZ010000242.1, read as the reverse complement.
CCCCTCGTACAGTAGAAACTCAGTAAGTTGTTATGTGTTTTCATTTTTTATTGCTTTCCCCATATAAATATTATATATAGTTATATGTGTAGCTTTATATACATATATAGTGATATATATATATATATACATAGTTATATATAGTTACATATGTGACTATATATAGTTATATGTATACACAGTTATATACAAGTATTTCATGGAATATGCTTCAAAAACATTAATTTAATAGCAACAGGTATACTTAATGGCCAAGCTTACAGTCAGTATTACATTTAGGAGATGAACACACTGAATGATGGTAATGTGCTCCACTTTCACATAAGTTAAATAAGAATAAAAACATCTAATGACTTTATGAATCTGCCATGATGGATTATTAACTTTATAAAATTACCAAGTTATTTTTTTCTACACCCATGTTAACTGATATTATAAACATGTGGTGTGTACATTCAGTAAACCAGTCTTAGATGCACACAATTCATCTTCTGATAAAATACCAAACAAAATATCATTCTTGCATCCACTGGATAAGCACTGAGCACTTCCTGGCTGGGCAGTGATTAGTTCAGCCTGTGTTATTCCTTGTCCTACTTTATTTAGATATGTTAATACATTTGATTTTATTATAATCAAATAGTGTTGGCCTAAGAGCCACCACTCCCTCTTAGCACATCACAATATGGCTTTACATGACTTTGTTTAAATATATCATGTGCATATTTTAGTTTCATTATTTGAGAACAATCTATTACTACAATCATTATTATTTATTTCACTTAGAGGCAGCTATTTCAATTAATCTATAAGTTCTAAGGTCTGGGAAGGTTTCTAACAATATGGTCAAAGTACACTTACAAGCTAAGTAAAAAGCAAGTTAAAAATTATTTATATATGTAATTAAAGATTATTACAGAAGTTGAATATGTAAATAATCAAGGGTGACATTTTAAAAATTACCTAAATGCTAATAGAGCTTATGATTTGTTGATTTATTTATCTGTTTAGTTATTGTAGTAGTCAATTTTCCTGGAGTAATGGAGGTCTTTAAAAAATCTTACTGATGTATAACAATAGATATTTATTTCATACTTTTGTGTGTGTGTGTGTGTGTGTGTGTGTGTGTGTGTCTGTCTGTCTGTCTGTCTGTCTGTCTGAAATGTACTAGGGCCAAAGAAGTGGTCCCTGCCCTAGGTATGCCACTACAGCAGAGGGATAAGTATGGACAAATTGGAATAAACATAGAATGACTCTCAAGGTCCTGTTCACATTTCATTGGCCAAAAAACGTTCCAGTGGGTGGGGCCACACTGCCTTCCTGTTAGGAGATATGAAAGGGCATTGCAGGGAGAGGGAATAAATAATGCTCTTATCAAAATCAGGAGTGAATACTTAGAAACGTTGGAAGCAATACTGTAATCTACTAGGTTTACTATTGTATTCACTTTTACGTTATTTTTTAAATTTTTTAATGTTTTTTATTTATTTCTGAGAGAGAGAGAGAGAGAGAGACAGCGTGAGCAGGGGAGGGCCAGAGAGAGAGGGAGACACAGAATCCAAAGCAGGCTCCAGGCTCTGGGCTGTCAGCACAGAGACCGATGCGGGGCTCAAACCCATGAACCCTGAGATCATGACCTGAGCCGAAGTCGGATACTTAACCGACTGAGCCATCCAGGCGCTCCTATTATTTTCACTTTTAATTAAATCTGGCACACATTTTTATTGTTCTTACAATATGTTCGCCACTGTTCTAACTTTCCAATATGTAAACTTACTTAGCTTTCATAACAGTCCTACAAGGGAGGCTCTGTTAATTATCCCCGGTTTCCAGGTAAGAAACTTCTGACACAGTATGGTTTAGTAAGGTTTCCCAAGGTTAATAAGTTGGTAAGTGACTGAGTATCCACTCCAACCTAGGTATTCTGGCTCAAAAATCTGTCTTTCAGACTCATAGTAGTAACATGGGACTGTTCTTTTCTTCTTTATAATTTTCTCAGGTTTCAGAATCCTTCTTTTTACTTCTTTATTGTTCTAAAATAAATGAAAAAATAAAGACTGTGAGAACATATAACCTGTTAAGATCTCATTTCTTGTGAAAGGGTTGGGAGAAAACATTTCTGGAATCACTTGATTCACTCTTCTGTTTGCCTCACACCATCTCTCCTTCCCTTTAGGACCCTGCAACTTACAAGGTGGCTTTGCCTTTTCCCTTCTCTTGACAGCGTGGAAGGCAACAAAGCTCTGATTCTCAATGTCCTGACCTGAATCATTTAACATAACTACCTAACATCAAAACTGATAGATGGATAATTATATTGTTACACACCAGGCACTTACAAAGAGTTAAGGTGAATGCACTAACTATGAATATGTCTCCTCTTTCGCAGACACGGTGTATGCCTAAGTCAATAAAGTGGGACTTCTGTGGTGTGTAACAGGTCACATTGTGTATTCTAATCCGTATTATTCTTGTGACTGTTGTGGGAACCATTTGTTATTATGTATCTTCCCCCCCAACCCCCCACTTTTTCCAGGAATATTACCACTTCACTTTTATTGCCCTGATTTTAAATTTCTGGAGATGGAGTACTATGCAATCTAAATTAAAGTTGTTTCCCTCAGTGATACGTTGGTGTTATTTTCTTCACAGTGCTAACTACAAGTCAAGTGTGGTTATTTGCAAGTAATGTCTTGGTCAAGTAAGAGTGACGTGATCCAAGTGCTTCCTACTAGAATGCTACTATTTCAGAGAACAAGTTGGTGGTTGCCAGAGGGAAGGAGAGGATGGGCAGAATGGGTGAAGGGAAGTAGAAGATACAGGTTTCCAGTTATAAAATGAAATACATCGCAGGGTGAAAGGCCAGCATGGAGAACATAGTCAGTGATATTGTAATAGTGTTTGTTGTATGCTGACAGATGGTAGCTAATTCTGTGGTGAGCACAGCATAACATATAGACTTGGATGGCTGTATTACACACCTGAAACTAATGCAATAATGTGAGTCAACTATACACCAAGTAAAGAAAAAGAAAACTGTATTCACCCACCTCTGGGGACATGCTTTAGCCAGTTTAACAATCCCTTTTGAGAAGGTAAATAAGTCATCACTACTCTATATCTATTTTCTTAACTGTGAATAGAGATAAGCATATTTGTTCTTCTCATGGATTTTTATGATGGTATAATGTATCTACAAGCGCATTGTGAATTAAGGATAAGAAATTACTGTCAGATACTAATAACAAAATAATAATTATTTTATTTTTGTATCCCACTCTATGATAAAAATGAAAAAGGCTGACACAGATACATATATCAACTGTATGCAACTGTCCTCGTAACACTCATAAGCTTCTAAAAGTGGAATCCTTTGGGAACTGCTTTGTCCATAATGTTCTTACGCAGACACTGTGATAGAAATAATTCCAAATTATACATGTTCATTTCAGTGGTTGACTTTGCACTCAAATCATATCGCCAATTTCAGGTTTACTTAGGACAATGAATTAAAATTCAACAGGATGGATAACTCAGTCATTGCTCACTATACCAACCAATTTTCTTAGAATTTGATTATGCTTGAAATAAATGTGTTGAAATAGTAGTCAAGAATCTGGTTGAGGCTGTGTATAAAAGACATTTATATTATAATGAAGGTTCATTTTCTTCTAGAGACCATAGCATACTAAAATGCTGGGTGGCATTAAAATATTGTTATTAACCACAACTCAGACCGGATTCACTATTACATCATATATGAACAATCAGAGAAGGCCTGGAGGACAAATGTCAGTGCTGAGTTTAACAAGCAGGGAGAAGCATACTTGAACTTGCCATGGGAACAACAGTGGGTGGGCAGACATTAATCTTTTCAAGTTATCAAGCTTCTGAGTTCTCTCTCTTTCTTCACTATAGCAAGATTCGAGAGAGTTTTAAAAATTGCTTAGTAGGGTGCCTGGGCGGTCCAGTTGGTTAAGCATTTGACTCTTGATTGTGGCTCAGGTGATCTCATGGTTGGTGAGATGGAGCCCTGCTTCAGGATCTGCACTGACGGTGTGGAGCCTTCTTGGGATTGTCTCTGTTCCTCCCCCTCTCCCCTTCTTTCTCTCTGTCCCTCTGTCTCTCTCTCTTTCTCTCTTCCACTCCCTCTGCCCCTCACCTGCTCTCACACACACACTCACTTTCAAAATGAACTTAAAAAAAAAGAGCTTAGCAAATTGAAGTCTATGTGAACTCTTCTTTTCCTTTTATGAACCATAGAATCATTAACAATTTTATTTTTTATAATGTTTTGTTTATTTCTGAGAGAGAGAGAGAGAGAGAGAGAGACAGAGAGAGAGACAGAGAGCGTGAGCAGGGGAGGGTCAGAGAGAGAGGGAGACACAGAATCTGAAGCAGGCTCCAGGCTCTGAGCTGTTAGCACAGAGTCCAACGCAGGACTCCAACCCATGACTGTGAGATCATGACCTGAGCTTAAGTCGGATGCTTAAATGACTGAGTCACCCAGGCATCCCCCATTAACAATTTTAAAAAAATATTTCTCTGATTTTAATCCTCAACCTTCTACCTGGTGTTTACTTTCCAGTTTGAGGGTTTGATCAGGTAAAAATATCCTTGTTCTTTTTATAGAGGTAAGAATATCTATTGATTCTTAACTAATGAGTGAATACATAACTAATTATAACTCCCAATTATCAAGCCCCTAACATGTGTCAGGCACAGGACACAAGAGGCTCCATAAGTATTATTTCAGCCTTTAAAACATACTCTCTCAAAAAAAAATCTTTATCAAATGAACTTAATGATACTTATGATAGAAGATTATCTGGATTTCCCAAGGTAAGAGAGTCATTAGAAATAAAAGAATTGGGGATGATCTCCCAAGCTCTTTTTTTTTTTTTTGCTTATGTTTATTTTATTTTTTTTTGTATTTTTTACAAATAGTTTATTGTCAAATTAGTTTCCACATAACACCCAGTGCTCATCCCCACAAGTGTCCTCCTCCATGCCCATCCCTCCTCCCCCCCACATCCACCAGTCCTCAGTTTTTGTCAGCATTCAAGAGTCTCTCATGGTTTGCCTCTCCCCCTTTCCCCCACCATTTCCGCCCTTCTTCTCCCCCTTGGTCCTCTGTTAAGCTCCTCCTAATCCTCCTATACGTGCACACATATGATATTTGTCTTTCTCTGCCTGACTTATTTCGCTCAGCATCACACCCTGAAGGTCCATCCATGTGGCTACACATGGCCAGATTTCATTGTTTCTCATTGCCATGTAGTATTCCATGGTATAGATAAACCACATCTTCTTGATCCATTCATCTGTTGATGGACACTTAGGCTCTTTCCAGGTTTTAGCTATTGTGGAGAGTGCTGCTATGAACATTGGGGTACATGTGCTCCTATGCATCAACATTTCTGTATCCCTTGAGTAAATTCCTAGCAGTGCTATTGCTGGGTCATAGGGGAGTTCTATTGTTAGTTTCCTTAGGAACCTCCACACTTTTTCCAGAGGGGCTGTACCAGTTTACATTCCCACCAACAGTGTAGGAGGGTGCCCGTTTCTCCACATCCTCGCCAGCGTCTAGAGTTCTCTGATTGGCTCATTTTAGCCACTCTGACTGGCGTGAGGTGGTATCTCAGTGTGGTTTTGATTTGTATTTCCCTGATGAGGAGCGATGCTGAGCATCGTTTCATGTGTCTGTTGGCCATCTGGATTCCCTCTTTGGAGAAGTGTCTGTTCATATCTTCTGCCCATTTCTTCACTGGGTTGTTTGTTTTTCGGGCGTGTAGTTTGGTGAGTTCCTTGTAGATTCTGGATATCAACCCTTTATCTGATATGTCATTTGCAACTATCTTTTCCCATTCCGTTGGTTGCCTATTAATTTTCTGGGTTGTTTCCTTGGCTGTGCAGAAGCTTTTAATCTTGATGAGGTCCCAACAGTTTATTTTTGCTCTTTATTCCCTTGCTTTTGGGGATGTGTCAAGTAAGTTGCTGCGGTGGAGGTCAAGGAGGTTGTTTCCTGCTTTCTCCTCTAGGGTGTTGATAGTTTCCTGTCTCACGTTCAGGTCCTTTATCCATTTTGAGTTTATTTTTGTTCATGGTGTGAGAAAATGATCTAGTTTCATTCTTCTGCATGTTGCTGTCCAGTTCTCCCAACACCATCTGTTAAAAGGCTGTCTTTTTCCATTGGATATTCTTTCCTGCTTTGTCAAAGATTAGTTGGCTGTATACTTTTGGGTCCACTTCTGAGTTCTCGATTCTGTGCCATTGGTCTATGTGTCTGTTTTTGTGCCAATACCATACTGTCTTGATGATGACAGCTTTGTAGTAGAGGCTAAAGTCTGGGATGGTGATCCCTCCCGTTTTGGTTTTATTTTTCAGGATTACTTTGGCTATTCGGGGTCTTTTGTGGTTCCATACAAATTTTTGGATAGTTTGTTCTAGTTTTGAGAAGTATGCTGGTGCAATTTTGATTGGAATTGCATTGAATGTGTAGAGTGCTTTAGGTAGTAATGACATCTTAACTATATTTATTCTTCCTATCCATGAGCATGGAATGTTTTTCCATTTCTTTGTGTCTTCTTCAATTTCCTTCATAAGTTTTCTATAGTTTTCATCATACAGATCTCTTGTATCCTTGGTTAGGTTTATTCCGAGGTATTTTATGGTTTTTTGTGCAATTGTGAATGGGATCAGTTTCTTGATTTCTCTTTCTGTTGCTTCATTGTTGGTGTATAAAAATGCAACCGATTTCTGTACGTTGATTTTGTACCCTGCAACTTGGCTGAATTCTTGGATCAGTTCTAGTAGGCTTCTGGTGGAGTCTGTCGGGTTTTCTATGTAGAGTATCATGTCATCTGCGAAGAGGGAAGTTTGACTTCCTCTTTGCCAATTCTGATGCCTTTGATTTCCTTTTGTTGTCTGATGGCTGATGCTAGGACTTCCAGCACTATGTTAAACAACAGTGGTGAGAGTGGGCATCCCTGTCGTGTTCCTGATCTCAGGGGGAAAGCTCTGAGTTTTTCCCGTTGAGGATGATGTTAGCTGAAGGCTTCTCATAGATGGCTTTGATGATGTTTAAGTAGGTTCCTTCTATCCCAACTTTCTCGAGAGTCTTTATTAAGAAGGGATGCTGTATTTTGTCAAATGCTTTTTCTGCATCTATTGACAGGATCATATGGTTTTTATCTTTTCTTTTATTGATATGATGGATCACATTGATTGATTTGCGAATGTTGAACCAGCCCTGTAACCCAGGAATGAATCCCACTTGATCTTGGTGGATGATTCTTTTGATATGCTGCTGGATTCGATTTGCAAGGATCTTGTTGAGAATTTTTGCATCGGTATTCATCAAGGATATTGTCCTGTAGTTCTCTTTTTTGCTGGATCTCTGTCTGGCTTGGGAATCAGTGTGATGCTGGCTTCATAAAATGAGTCCGGGAGTTTTCCTTCGCTTTCTATTTTTTGGAATAACTTGAGAAGAATTGGGATTAATTCTGTTTTAAATGTCTGGTAGAATTCCCCAGGGAAGCCATCAGGTCCGGGGCTCTTATTTGTTGGGAGATTTTTGATCACTGATTCAATTTCTTCACCTGTTATGGGTCTGTTCAGGTTTTCTATTTCTACCCGTGTGAATTTTGGTAGTGAGTGTGTGTTTAGGAATTTGTCCATTTCTTCTAAGTTGTCCAATTTGTTGGCATATAATTTTTCATAGTATTCCCTGATAATTGCTTGTATTTCTGAGGGGTTGGTTGTAATAAGTCCATTTTCATTCATAATTTTGTCTATTTGGGTGCTCTCTCTTTTCTTTTGGATAAGTCTGGCTAGAGGTTTGTCAATTTTGTTTACTTTTTCAAAAACCAACTCTTGGTTTCATTGATCTGTTCAATTGTTTCTTTGGTCTCTATGTTGTTTATTTCTGCTCTAATTTTTACTATTTCTCTTCTTCTACTGGGTTTAGGGCGTTCTTGTTGCTCTGCCTCTAGTTCCTTTAGGTGAGCTGTTAGATTTTGGACTTGCGCTTTTTCTAATCTCTTGAAATAGGCCTGGAGAGCAATGTACTTTCCTCTTAGGACTGCCTTTGCCGCATCCCATAGATTTTGAATTGTTGTGTTTTCATTTTCATTTGTTTCCATATATTTTTTAATTTCATCTCTAATTGCCTGATTGGCCCATTCATTCTTTAGAAGGGTGTTCTTTAACCTCCATGTTTTTGGAAGTTTTCCAGACTTCTTCCTGTAATTGATTTCAAGTTTCAAAGCATTGTGATCTGACAGTGTGTATGGTATGATCTCTATTCTTTTATATTTATTGAGGGCTGCTTTATGTCCCAGTATGTGATCTATCTTGGAGAATGTGCCATGCGCACTTGAGAAGAAAGTAAATTCCCTGGCCTCAGGATGTAAAGTTCTAAATATATCCGTCAGGTCCATCTGGTCCAATGTGTCTTTCAAGTCCATTATTTCTTTAGTGATTTTCTGTCTGGTTGACCTATCCATTGCTGTAAGCGGAGTATTAAAGTCCCCTGCTATTAGCACATTCTTATCTATAAGCTTGTTTCTGTTTGTGATTAATTGTTTTAGATATTTAGGTGCTCCCATATTCGGTGCGTAGACATTTATGATTGTTAGTTCTTCCTGATGGATGGACCCTGTAATTATTATGTAGTGCCCTTCTTCATCTCTTGTGATTGTCTTTATTTTAAAGTCCAGTTTGTCTGATAGAAGTATCGCTACTCTGGCTTTCTTTTGATTTCCTGTAGCATGATATATATTTCTCCATCCCCTTACTTTTAATCTGAAGGTATCTTCCCGTCTAAAATGAGTTTCTTGTAGACAGTATATATAAAAAACAGATGGATTTTGTTTTTTAATCCATTCTGCTACCCTATGTCTTTTGATTGGAGCATTCAGCCCATTTACATTCAGTGTTATTATTGAAATATGTGGGTTTAGAGCCTTTGTATCTTTTGTAGGGTTCATGTTTGTGGTGGTGTCTGTGGAATCTTTGTTCCTTGCAACCTTTCCTTCACAGCATCCCCCTCAGGATTTCTTGTAGGGCTGGCTTTGTGGTGACAAATTCTTTCAATTTCTGTTTGTTTGGAAAGGTTTTTATCTCTCCTTCTATTTTGAATGACAGGCTTGCTGGATAGAGGATTCTTGGCTGCATATTTTTACTGTTCATCACATTGAAGATCTCTTGCCATTCCTTTCTGGCCTGCCACGTTTCAGTAGATAGGTCTGTCACCACTCTGATAGGTTTCCCTTTGTGTGTGAGGGCCCTTTTCTCCCTAGCTGCTTTCAAAATTCTCTCTTTGTCCTTGTATTTTGCCATTTTTATGATGATATGTCGTGCAGAAGATCGATTCAAGTTACGTCTGAGAGGAGTCCTCTGAGCCTCTTGTATTTCCACATTGACTCCCTTCCCCAGGTCGGGGAAGTTCTCTGCTATAATTTGTTCCAGGACTCCTTCAGCACCTTTCCCTCTCTCTTCCTCTTCCGGGATTCCTATGATACAGATATTGTGGCTTTTGACTGTATCGCTGAGCTCTCGAATTCTTTCCTGTTCCTGGATCAGTTTGTCTCTTTTTTTTTTGTCAGCTTCTTGTTTTTCTATAATGGTGTCTTCTAAATCACTTACTCTCCTTTCTGCATCTTCAATCCGTGCATTGGAGGCCTCTAATTTATTATGTATCTCATTTATCGCATTTTTTAATTCTTCATGCATATTTTTATTTTCCATTCTGTCTGTAGCCATAGTTTCTTTGATGTCCCCTATGTTTTTTTCAAGCCCAGCTATTAATTTTACCATTATTATTCTAAAATCTTGTTCAGTTATGCTACTGATATCTGTTTTGAGCAGTTCATTAGCTTTCATTTCTTCTTGGAGTTTCTTTGGAGGAGAGCTCTTTCGCGTCGTCATTTTAGTTAGCTTTCCGGCTCTTGTTGGTTTTAAAGACCTGTTATGCTCTCTGTTTCTATGAGTGCTACTATATCCAAGAAGACTTTTTGACTTTCCAGGGCATATCCTTTCAGACAGTGTTTTTTGAGTGGTATCTCTTGGTCTCTCTTATTGGGACCTTGGTTATTTTATTTTCCTATTTGTAGTGATATTTGGGACTCTCCACCTTATGTACTCTAGCTTGTTTCTTGAGGTAGCCCTGGAAAAGAAAACAGACAGACAAACACACAGGAAGCAGGAGCACACAAACGCACAGGCTAATTCAACTAACATGCAAAGCGAGAGGGAAAACAAAGAAGTTAAGAGAAAAGACGGAGGAGGGAGGGCGAATAATAGGGAGCATAAAATACATAAAAGGGTCAAAAGGGGGAAAAGAAAAGGAAAAAAGAAGAAAACCGATGGACAAAGAACAGTTTAAAGCATATACCTGGATTTCCCAGCTACAGTTAAATAGCCGTGTCTATGCAGTGCTGGTTGAAGAGCATAGAGAAAAGAGAGAAGGCAGGGTGAGACAAGGCAGATTTGGAAATAGAATGAACAGGCAGAAGGGATAAGAAACTTTTTTCAAAGAGGTAAAGGGTAGAATATGGTTGGATAGGTGAGAGAAGGATGCTGGAATTATCCAGAGAAACTATACAGTCTAATTACTCCTGAGAGAAATAGCTGAAAAAGTCGGTAGGTGTAGAATTTACATTTTCAGAATGGACTTGTTGTGATTGTTTAAGTAAGCTGGCGACCAGAGTTAATCAGGTCAGTGTTTGGGGGAAAAAAGCGAGAAAAGAGAAAGAAGAAGAAAAAAAGAAAGAGAAAAGAAAGGGAAAAGAAGAAAAAAAAAGGAAAAACGGAAAAAGGAAAAAAAAAGGAAAAAAGAAAGAGAAAGGAAAAAAAAAAAGGGAGGAGGTCACCTCTCAGGCAGGGATGGGTGTGGCGTGATCCCAGGCGGGGTTTCTGCCTAGGCGATTGTGGGGAGGAGAGTGAGGGTGCTCCAGTTCCTTCTTGAACCCCATGCTGCTGCTCGCTTTTTTTTGGCGTGTCAACTTCCCGTTCCGGGGCCACAGCCGAAGTTGGTTGCACTCTTCAACCCAGGCCAGTTCCAATCTCCAAATCCCAGTCCGCGTGCCCCCCTGAAGTTGCCTTAGACACAGCTTCCCAGGCAAACCCCTCGGGCTATTCCAGACTCCCTGCTGAGCTCTGGGGGCGGAGTCAGAATCGCTACTTCCTTCTCTGGGTCAGGCTGGCGCGCATGCGCGGGGGCTTGCCTGCCGGGTGCAACGAGCCCGAGCCCGCTGGAGTGAGGAAAACCGGGTCCCTCTATGGCTCGTCACCCGAAACATGAACTCACAGGCAAATTTCCCAGTTTTTAGCTCTTTGCCTTCCCTCTCAAGTTCCAGCCAGCCAGGAGTGCGGCGCCCGGTGTCAGCGCGGCTCTTTCAGGGGTCCCAGCTGCCCTGGAGCTACAATGGCGGCAGGCGCCCCGCCGCTCTGAAATCCAACCTTCAGGAGTGGCACAAAGAAGCAGTTTGTGTGCTCAGCCTCCCCCAGGACCAGTTGGCGCAAGGGGACCTGGTGTGTAGGTATTTGGCAAGTACGGTCTTTCTATGCACCAAGCGGAGGTTTTTTCCCCCCCGAGCAGAGGTTTTTCTATTTCGGACTCTCTCCTTTTCCCCTCTCACTCCCCGTAGAGGGTAGCGGGGGATCGCCTCCCACCCTGGAGTCTCCGATCCTGGCCTGATTTTACCTTCCCCGGTTCGCACTCACGTTAGAAGGCTTTCTCAGTGGATTCTGTGTCCTTTTTCTCCCAGTCTTTCAGGTTTTGTAAGGTTTCCAATGGCTTCAGATCTTTTCTGTGTGATGTATGGGCACGAGTGCAAGTACAGAGCTCCTTACTTCTCCGCCATCTTACCCTCCCTCTAGCTCACTTTATTTTTGACTGTTTACCATAGCAAGCGTGTAGGAAGACTCCTTGGGGTTGTCCAGCAGGGGTTTTTCTGGTAATTCACATAAATGTTCGGATAATTTATCTGGTCACGGCTTGCTTGTCATTATTTGAGTTTTGTCTGACTGAGTCTTTACGTCAGTCTGTAGGAACACCACAATGGCACAGGAACTGTAAGATTGAGGCAGGGATGACCAAGAAATGGCAGCCATCCTTCCTCCTCTTCTTACTGCTGCTTTGAGCCACGACGTTCTCTAGCCAACTTCATTTTGCTTCCAATAGTCTGAAAGGGGCAGAATGAGTAACTACGAAGGGGGATATACTTACAGTGAAGAAGTTCTGCAGAGAACTGCCAAGAGGCCAGGAGATGGGCCCAGTGACAACGGGAGTCTGGAACTCAGTACCTGAGTGGAGCTGCTCTGTTTCCTGGCTCCTCTGTAGTCTGAGGCTGGGAATGCAAATGGGTCTGGGTGAATGCCAGTTCCTGCCTTTAATAGACTGGAACCCTTCCTCCTCTCATGAGTTTCTGATTTTCTAGGTACAGATACATTCTCTTTGTTCTGACATCCTTGCTCTTTCATTTGCTACCAGGGGTTTGAATGCTGTTAAAAACCGTATGTCCCTTACTTCCGATTACTCTCCATCTCTTATCACTTCTCCCTCTTGCTGCCTTTAGGACAATGAAAGTTCTAGATGATGAAGTCGGTGTCACAAATGGTCCCCACATTCCATCTTTCTAAAGATTATAGGTATTCTAAACATTGTGGTCAGCCAGGTTTGGCATGTTAGCATTCTCTTTGTCCTATCATTTCTCACTTGATAAATTATAAATTTCTAACTTGCTAAATATACCCTTTTTTCCTTTTAAAAAATTTCAAATATGGCGTGGGAAATACCCAGGAGATAAAAACAAGTCAAATAATAAGAATTTTAGAATCAAGATTTCTTTAACATCATTTTCCCCCAGCTCAATTCCCCAAAAATAATTACTGGTAGTAGTTATTCTGGCCTTTTTAAAATATTTTTTTCAATGTTTATTTATTTTTGAGAGACAGAGAGAGACAAAGTGTGAGCAGGGGAGGGGCAGAGAGAGAGGGAGACAAAGAATCCAAAGCAGGCTCTAGGCTCTGAGCTGTCGGCACAGAGCCCGATGCAGGGCTCAAACCCATGAACTGTGATATAATGACCTGAGGTGAAGTCTGACTCTTAACTGACTGAGCCACCCAGGCACCCCCAGGCCTTTTTCATAAAGACACACCCATCTGGCTTAGGGCTTTGGATTTTTTTTAAGTTATAAATGGCATCATAGTAAACTATTCCTCTACAACTTGGTCTTTGATTTTAATAGTATGTCTTCAAGATTACTTCATGTCTCTCTTTCATGTCCCAGTATATATTGCTACATCATTCTTTTTAATGGAGAGAAAGTATCCCATGATAAGGCTATATCATGATTTATTAATACGTGCTTAAGTACTAGTTGTGTTTTCTTTTGTTTTGCTGTTACAAAACATATGTGCAAATGTGCATTTGCTAATGTTTCTGTATGGTAGATTCCAGGGACCGAAACTTGAGGTCAAAGTATAGACAAATTTAAAAAAAGTTATTGATCCTGAAAACTGAAATAGATACGCTGATATTGTCAGTATATCAGTTATATTCCTATCAAGAGTTTATGAGCGTATCTATTTCTCTGCAATGTAGGCTTTTAAATTTATCTTTTACATGTTAACAAAATGATAGGTAACAAATCATACTTTATAGTTTGAATTTGCATTTCTGAACTATTAATGAAGTTAAGCATATTTTTGTATTTTAAAATTCCATTTGTATTTTATTTCCTTGTTGTTTCAGGTGTCTACCTATTTCTGTATCAGATTATATTTTTCTTACTAATTATAAATACATTTTATGTATTATGGATAAAATGTTCTTTTTTCTATTACATATCATAGTGTTTTTGTTTCCAGTCTCTCACTTATCTTCATATTTTGTTATGTTTTACATAGGAAAGCTTTATACATTTATTCAGTTAAATTTATGAAGCTTTGTTTGCTGTATATATCAAACTTATATTTGATATATATTCATATAAGAAAGCTTTCCCCATGAAGAGAAACATAAATATATATTCTTCTATATTTTCTTTTAATGACTCTAGTTTTACACTTAGACCTGGAATCACTCTAGAATTTATTTTTCTGTATAATGTAAGGTAGTGATTGAACTAAGTTTTCCAAATGGATAGCCAATTCTCCCCTCACCCATCAAATTGAATAATATCTCCTTTTCCAATTAATTTGAAATACCACCTTTTAAAGAATGAATGTCTACATATGTGTGAAAATTATCATTGTTTTATTTTTTTTTAATATAGTCCCATATCTCTAGCAGACACATTGTGCATTTAATCGGTAATTTCTGACGACTAATTCAGTCGAGTGCCTTTTCTTATGTTTATTGGCCATTTGAATGTGCCTTCTTTTATTAGGTTTTTGGCTCTTTTAAAAATCGGTGTTTTGCTGTTTTGTTGTTTATTTGAAGATATAATTTACATATTCTGTTTAGGTCTTTTGTCAGCTGAATGTATTGAAATATCTTCTTCCACTCTGAACCTTAGCTTCTAGGGCACTATGTTTTTAAATATAAAGAAGTCCTTAGTTTAATTTAACTTATTTTTTAAGGATAAATCCTTTACTAGATACCTGATAAATCACTAACACAGACCTGACTAGCTTTTGAAACAACACTGTTGAAATAAGTAGAATAATGCAGAATTATATTTGTCTTTACAATTATAGTGAAATAAAATGTGAATTCACATTGATGATCATTCAAACTATAAGTCATACTTAAAGGCACAATAGAAACTACAGAGCCATTATCATTAGTATTTATGTATTTACAGTTTTTTATTTTTTGTAAACTGCAGAATGGACGATAGTACCTACTAAACTAACCTTCAGTATATCTTCATCTAAGTTACTCCATGCTCTATGGCCTATTAATTGTCTAATGTAAGTCAGTCCATTTATCTAAATAAATTTTACAAATAACTTCTCACTTATTAGGATATATTCCTTTCTTTCTTTCTGACAATGAAAACATTATTTCCTTTTTCATAATTTAATTTTAATTTTTTGACTTTTTTTTTTTTAACTTCTGATCTTCTTTAGCCATTTATGCCACTCTGCACCCTCTGCAACTGTCAAACACCAATCCGGCCACTATATTTTTGAGATTTTTTTTTGTTTGAAGTTTTATTTTTATTTATTTATATTTATTTATTTATTCATTTAATAGTTAATTTTCAAGTTGGTTTCCATATAACACCCAGTGCTTATCCCAACAAGTGCCCTCCTCCATGCCCATCACCCCTCTTCCCCTCCCCCCTACCCCCGTCAGCCCTCAGTTTGTTCTCTATTCAAGAATCTCCCATGGTTTGATCATTTTAGCTACTCTGACTGGAGTGAAGTGGTATCTTAATGTGGTTTTGATTATTTCCTTATCTCATTCTTGTCTCTCCCCTCCACTGGACTGGGTACTATGGTTATTGGTTTGCTTAAACAGTCACATTTAATCCATTCTCTTGGTACGTATTCAACACTTCTGTCATTACCTTCCTTTCTCTCTTTCTCTGGAATAATCAGACTATATAGTTTCTCTGGGTAACATTATCTTCCTTTCTTTCTCCTTGCCTCCTACCATATTCTCCTTTTTCTCTCACTGAATTAACCCTTTTAGTCTCTCTGTGTGGTCAGTGTTCAATTTCACCTTCTCCCCACCCTGTCACTTCTCTCTTTGTATATGCTCTTCCATCAGCACTGCCTCCACCCTCCTATTTATTTGTAGCTGGGATTTCTGGCTTTATGATTTTAGACTGCCCTTTGTCTTGTTGTTTTTGTTTTGTTTTGTTTCCTTTCGTTTTGCTGGTTTGTTTGCTTTTTCTGTGTGTTTGAATGTTTTTGTTCCCTGTTTGTCTGTCTTTGTTTCCAGGGCTACCTCAAGAAACAAGCCAAAGACCACATGGTGGAGAGTCCCAAATATCACTACAAGTAGGGAAATAAAATAACCAAAGGCACAACAAGAGAGAAGTAGGGATACAAGTAAGAGAACATTTCCTGAACAGACAGGCAATGGACAGTCAATGAGCCTCCTATAATGTAGTGAAACTCGCAGAAGCAGAGCATATAACAAGCTTTTAAAACTTACAAGAGGCAGAAAGCTAGCAAAAATGACAAAACGGGAGAAATCTTCTCTAAGGAAATTCCAAGAAGAAATGACAGCTAAAGAATTGCTTTATATCCCAAAACAGATATAAGCAACATAACTGACCAAGAATTTAGATCAATACTCATAAAATTAATCGCTGGGCTTGAAAAAAGCTTGGAAGACACCAGAGAAGCTATTGCTACAAAGATTATGGATCTTAAAAATACTTGTGATGAATTAAAAAATGCTATAATGAAGTGTCTAGTAAAATGGAGGCGGTCACTGCATGGATTGAAGAGGCCGAGAGGAGAATAGGTGAATTAGAAGACGCAATTATGGAAAAAGAAGCCGAGAAAAAGAGAGATGAACTGATCCAGGAGCACAAAAGGAGAATTCAAGAACCGAGTGACACAATCAAATGGAACAATATCCATATCATAGGAATTCTAGAAGAAGAAGAGAGAGAAAAGGGGACAGATGGGGGTACCTGAACAAATTATAGCTGAAAACTTCCCCAATCTGGGGAAGAAATGAGACATTGAAGAACACCACAAACCCAGTAGGAGAAGAGAAATAATAAAAATCAGGGCAGAAATAAACAATACCAAAACCAAAGAACATCAATGAAACCAAGAGTTGGTTTTTTGAAAAAATAAACAAAATTGACAAACCTCTAGCCAGGCTTCTCATAAAGAAAAGAGAGAGCACTCAAATAGACAAAATTATGAATGAAAATGGACTTATTACAACCAACCCCTCAGAAATACAAGCAATTATCAAGGAATATCATGAAAAATTATATGCCAACAAATTGGACAACTTAGAAGAAATGGACAAATTCCCAAACACACACTCACTACCAAAATTCACACAGGAAAAGATAGAAAATCTGAACAGACCCAAAACGAGTGAAGAAATCAAATCAGTGATCAAAAATCTCCCAACAAATAAGAGCCCAGGGCCAGATGGCTTCCCTGGGGAATTCTACCAGACATTTAAAACAGAATTAATATCCATTCTTCTCAAGCTATTCCAAAAATAGAAATCAAAGGAAAACTTCCGGACTCATTTTATGAAGCCAGCATCACTCTGATTCCCAAGCCAGACAGAGACTCAGCAAAAAAAAGAGAACTATAGGCCAATATCCTTGATGAATACAGATGCAAAAATCCTCAACAAGATACTTGCAAATCGAATTCAACAGCATATTAAAGAATTATCCAACATGATCAGGTGGGATCAGGTGAGTTACAGGGCTGGTTCAATATTCACAAATCAATCACTGTGATGCATCACATTAACAAAAGAAAAGATAAAAATCATCTGATCCTGTTGATAGATGCAGAAAAAGCATTTGACAAAATACAGCATCCTTTCTTAATAAAGACCCTCGAGAAAGTCGGGATACTTAAACTGAAACATCATAAAAGCCATTTATGAGAAGCCCTCAGCTAATATCATCCTCACTGGGAAAAAACTGAGACCTTTCCCCCTGAGGTCAGGAACATGACAGGGATATCCACTCTCACCACTGTTGTTTAACATAGTGCTGGAAGTCCTAGCATCAGCAATAAGACAACAACAGGAAATAAAAGACATCAAAATTGGCAGAGATGAAGTCAAACTTACACTTTTCACAGATGACATAATACTCTACATGGAAAACCCAACAGACTCCACCGGAAGCCTACTAGAACTGACCCATGAATTCAGCAAAGTTGCAGTGTACAAAATCAACATACAGAAATCAGTTGAATTTTTATTTTCTTTTATATTTAAAAATTTTTTAATGTTTTTATTTAGTTTTGAGAAAGGGAGAGAGAGAGAGAGACAGCATCAGCAGGGGAGGGTCAGAGAGAGAGGGAGGCAGAATCTGAAGAAGGCTCCAGGCTCTGAGCTAGTTGTCAGCACAGAGCCTGACACGGGGCTCAAACCCATGAACAATGAGATCATGGCCTGAGCTGAAGTTGGATGCTCAACCAACTGAGCCACCCAGGCGTCCCTCAGTTTTATTTTTATACACCAACAATGAAGCAACAGAAAGAGAAATCAAGAAACTGATCCCATTCACAATTGCACAAAAAAACAACAACCATAAAATACCTAGAAATAAACCTAACCAAAGACATAAAAGATCTGTATGATGAAAACTATAGAAAACTTATGAAGGAAATAGAAGACACAGAGAAATGGGAAAAATCCATACTCATGGATCAGAAGAATAAATATTGTTAAAATGTCATTACTACCCAAAGCAATCTACACATTCAATGCAGTCCCAGTCAAAGTTGCACCAGCATTCTTCTCAAAGTTAGAACAAACTATCCTAAAAGTTGTATGGAATCACAAAAGACCCCAAAAGCCAAAGTAGTATTGAAGAAGAAAACCAAAACGGGAGGCATCATAATCCCAGATGTTAGCCTCTACTACAAAGCTGTAATCAAGACACTATAGTATTGGCACCAAAACAGACACATAGACCAATGGAACAGAATAGGGAACTCGGAATTGGACCCACAAATGTACAGCCAACTAATCTTTGACAAAGCAGGAAAGACTATCTAATGGAAAAAAGGCAGCCTCTTTAACAGATGGTGCTGGGAGAACTGGACAGCAACATGGAAAAGAATAAAACTAGATCACTTTCTTACACCATACAAAATAAATAAATAAACTCAAAATGGATGAAGAACCTGAAAGTGAGACAGGAAACCTTAGAGGAGAAAGCAGGAAACAACCTCCTTGACCTCAACTACAGCAATTTCTTGCTTGACACATCCCCAAAGGCAAGGGAATCAAGAGCAAAAAATGAATCAGTGGGACCTCATCAAGATTAAAAGCTTCTGCACAGCAAAGGAAACAATCCATAAAACTAATAGGCGACCAACGGAATGGGAAAAGATAGTTGCAAATGACATATCAGATAAAGGGCTAGTATCCAAAATCTATAGGAACTCAACAAACTCCACACCTGAAAAACAAATAATCCATTTAAGAAATGGGCAGAAGACATGAACAGACACTTCTCCAAAGAGGACATCCAGATGGCCAACAGACACATGAAACGATGCTCAGCATCCCTCCTCATCAAAGAAATACAAATCAAAACCAAACTGAGAAACCACCTTACGCTGGTCAGAGTGGCTAAAATAAACATATCAAGAGTCTCTAGATCCTGACGAGCATGTGGAGAAACGGGCCCCCTCCTACACTGTTGGTGGGAATGTAAGCTAGTACAGCCCCTCTGGAAAACAGTGTGAAGGTTCCTCAAAAAATTAACAATAGAACTCCCCTATGTCCCCGCCATAGCACTGCTAGGAATTTACCCAAGGGATACATGGGTCCTGATGCATAGGGGTACATGTACCCCAATGTTCATAGCAGCACTTTCAACAATAACCAAATCATGGGAAGATCCTAAATGTCCATCAACAGACGAATGGATCAAGAAGATTTAGTTTATCTATACAATGGGATGCTACATGGCAATGAGAAAAGAATGACATCTGGCCATTTGTAGCAATGTGGATGGAACTCAAAGGTGTTATGCAGAGTGAAATAAGTCAGGCAGAGAAGGACAGATACCGTATGTTTTCACTTATAAGTTGAACAGGAGAAACTTAACAGAAGACTATGGGGGAGATGAAGGGGAAGGGGAAAAAATGGTTGGGGAGATGGAGGTAGGCAAACCATGAGAGACTCTTAAATAGTGAGAACAAACTGAGGGCTGATGGGGGTGGGGGAGAGGGGAGGAGGGGTGATGGGCATGGAGGAGGGCACTTGTTGGGATGAGCACTGCGTGTTACGCGGAAACCAACTTGACAATAAACTATAAAAGAAAAAAAAGTTTTTGTGATCACCAATGCTTCTTTTAAACAAAAATAATAACAAGAAGGGTTGCTTCACCTTTTAATTTTATCCAAAGACTCCCCACATAAATCCAGGGAGAGTCTGTGAGTATATTCTCATCTTGAAAGAATAGGAAAGGGGAGAAGGAGCAGTGTAAAACTGATGGGTTAAAAATCCTTTTTCCGTTATGTCTTAGCTGCGTTACTTTGGTCAAATTGCATAATCTTGCCGAGTTTCATCTCTTTTGGGTCCTATCTCCCTGAGCCATGGGTATAACCAAGGTGGGCAGTGTTCTTTGTCCCTAGCCCTGCCTCATTTCCAGGTCATAGTCTGTGCACTTTAATGATACTGCCCAAAATGTAATCCTGTAGGCTGGGGCACTTCCTAGCCATGGATTGAGTAGGGGGAGTAGGGGATCAGTTTCTCCTGGTGCCGCATGGGACCAGGGCACCCAGACCAAAGAAAGCGCTGCAGCTAGAGATAGGATCTCTCTCTCTGAATGCCCTGTGGTTACAGATGGGATGATAGGATCCCTCTCCATCCGGGCCGAGTTTTTTCTTTTCCCCATGGACAGCTCTATGAGTTGTTTCAGCCACTTTTTCTCTTCCCCTCATCTCTCCTTGGAGGGGGATGCCTCCCCTCCATGTCTCCAGGTCCTGGCGCATTTTTATCTTCCCCAATTAGCATTCATGCACCTATGAGGCTGTCTTCTTAGTGGACTCTGTCTCTTTTCCTCCCAGACTGTTGCGGTTCAATGTCCTTTGGCTTCAGCCCTTCTTTGTTTGAAAGATGTGGGTGGGCAGGAAGTATGGCACTCCCTATTTTTCTGCCATCTTGCCCTGGAAGCCGTTTTTGTTTGTATTTTTAGTTTGTACATATAAGATCATATGATATTTGCCTTTCTCCATCTGACTTATTTTACCTAGCATAATGCCTAGGTAAAATAGGAGATTCATCCATGTTGTTGTAAATGGCAAGATTTCATTTTTTTATAGCTATCAGTGTGTGTGTGTGTGTGTGTGTGTGTGTGTGTGTGTGTGTACCATAATTTCTTTACCCATTCATCCACTGATGTGCACTTAAGTAGTTTCCTTATCTTGGCTATTGTAAATAGCACTGTAATGAACATGGAGGTGCAGATATCTTTTCGAGTCAGTGTTTTTGTTTTCTGTGGATAACTACCCAGAAGTAGAATTGTTGTATCATATGATATTTCTGTCTTTAATTTTTTAAGGAACCTCTATACTGTTTTCCATAGTGGCTGCACCAATTTTCATTCCCACCTGCAGTGTGTGAGCATTCCCTTTTCTCCACATCCTTGGTAACATTTGTTATCTCTTGTCTTTTTGATAATAATCATTCTAATAGGTATGAGATAATGTCTCATTGTGTTTTTAATTGGCATTTCTTTGATGATTGGTGATATTGAACACTATAAGTACCTGTTGGCCATTTGTAAGTCTTTGGAAAATGTCTATTCAGATCTTCTTTTCATGTCTTAATTGGATGTTTTTGCTATTGATTTGTATGAGTTCTTTATATATTTTGGATATTATCCCCTTATCAGATAAGTGATTTGCAAATATTTTCTCCCACTCAGTACGCTGCATTTTCATGTTATTAATGGTTTCTTTTGCTGTGCAGAAAATTTGAGTTTGATGTTATCCTACTCTTTTGCTTTTTTACTTTTACTTTTGGTGTCAGATTAAAAAAAATCATTGTCAATGAGTTTATTGCCTGTGTTTTTTTGTAAGAGTTTAAGAGTTTCAGGTCTTATTTTCAAGTCTTTCATTCATTTTGATTAATTTTTGTACATGATGTAAGATAGTGGCTCATTCTTTTGCATTTGGCTGTTCAGTTTTACCAGCACCATTTATTGAAGAAACTGTCCTTTTACCATTGGGTATTCTTGGCTTCTTTGTCATAATTAATTCATGGTATATACATGGGTTTATGTCTGGAGGTTCTGCTTTGTCTCACTGATCTCTGTGTCTCTTTTTACACCAATACCATACTGTTTTAATTACTATAGCTTTGGAAGAATATTTGAGCTCCAGGAGCATGATGCCTCTAGCTTTGTTCTTCTTTGACACGATCGCTTTGGCTTTTGGGGATTTTTTTGTGGTACCATACAAATTTTAGAATTGTTAGTTTTATTTCTGTGAAAAAAAGTCTTTTGGAATTTTGATAGAAATGGCATTCAGTCTGTAGATTTGTTTCGGTAGCATGGACATTTTAATAATATTAATCCTGACATTCCATGACCACAGAATATCTTTTCTTTTTTTGTGTCCTATTCAATTTCTTTACTTAGTGTCTTATAATTTTCAGTATACAAGTCTTTCACCACTTTGATTAAATATATTCTAAGCATTTTATTATTTTCTATGCAATTGTAAATAGGATTGTTTTCTTAATTTCTTTCTGATAGGTCATTATTGATGTATAGAAATACAACAGAATTTTGTGTGTTGATTTCATATTCTGTAGCATTACTGAATTTATTAGTTCTAACAGTTTTTTGATGAAGTATGTAGGGTTTTCTATATATAACATGTCATCTGTAAATAGTGGCAGTTTTCCTTCTTCCTTTCCAATTTGATTGTACTGTATTTCTTTTTATTGCCTAATTGCTGTGGCTGGGACCTCAAATACTGTGTTGAATAAAAGCAGCTTGGCTCAATATTCTTGTCATGTTCCTGATCTTAGAAGCTTTCAGCTTTTCATTGTTGAATATATTAGTCATCAGGTTGACATGTATGGCCTTTATTATGTGAGGTACATTCCTTTTATGTCTGTTTTGTTGAGAGTTTTATTATAAATGATTGTTTTTGTCAAATGTTTTATTGTGCATCTGTTGAGGGATTATATGATTTTTAGCCTTCATTTTGTCAATTTGAGTGATTTGTGGATGTTGAACCAGCCCTGAATCCCTGGAATAAATACCACTTGATCATGGTGTAAAAGCTTTTTAATGTAGTGTTGAATTTGGTTTGATAATATTTTGTTGAAGAATTTTACATCTGTGCTCATTGGGGATACTGGCCTGTAATTTTTGGTGGCATCCTTGTCTGTTTTGGTATCAGGGTAATATTGGCCTCATAGAATGTGTTTGGAAGAGATCCATTCTCTTCTATTTTTTGGAAGAGCTTGAAAAGGATTGGTATTAATTTTTCTTTGAATGTTTGGTGGAATTCACCAGTGAGGCCCTCCAGTCCTGAACTTTTTTTTTTCTTGGCAAGTTTTTGTTTACTAATGTGTACAGATTTTCTATTTCTTCATGATTCAACCTTGGTAGGTTGTATATTTCTAAAAATGTATTCATTTCTTCTAGGCTTCCAATTCGTTGCTATATAATTGCTCACAGCAGTCTCTTATGATATCTTATATTTCTGCAGTATCAGTTTTAATATCTTCTCTTTCATTTTTGGTTTTGAGTTCTCTTTTTTTCCTTGGTGAATTTAGTTAAAATTTGTCAATTTAGTTTATCAATCTTTGTTATTTCCTTCATTCTATTAACTTTGAACTTTTTTCTTTTCTTAATTCCTTGAGGTATAAAGATAGGTTGTTTATTTGAGGCTTTTCTTGTTTCTTGAGGTAGGCATTTATAACTGTAAATCTACCTATTAGAGTTGCTTTTGCTGCACCCCATAAATTTTGGTATGTTATATTTCCCTTTAAATTTGTTTCAAGGTATTTTTAAATTTATTTCTTTTGGGCCTATTTGTTGTTCAGAAGGATGTTATTTAATCTCCACATATTTGTGAATTTCCCAGTTTTTTCATATAATTGATTTCTAATTTCATATCATTGTGGTCATAAAAGATGTTTGATAGGATTTTGGTTCTGTTAAATTTATTAAGACTGGTTTTGTGGCCCAACATATGATCTATCCTGGAGAAGGTTTTATATGTGCTTTATAAGAATATGTATTTCATTGCTTTTGGATAGAATGTCCTATCTCTCTTCTCTCTCTCTTTGTCTCTCTCTCTCTCTCTCTCACACACACACACACACACACACTGTTACCTCTTATTTTCTTTCATTTAAGAAAATAGAATTATGTACAATGAATTTATGTATGTTTGATATTACAAAATCTGGCATATAGATATGCTTATTAATAGGTCAGAGGGGAAGAAAAATTAATATTTACACCAAGATATGTAAGATGTATATATAAATTTTGGCATTTGTCTGTAAGAAAAATTCATTAAATTACTATGTGAGGGATATACTCTTAATATTTTTAAACGCATAGTGCAAATTAAAAGTCCATATTATGCTAAGTGGTGAAATAGTAGGAGCAATTTTATTAAAGATAGGAGTAGTAGAAGGATGTCAGTTATCATACTTGAAATATAAAAGTTATGAAAGTATTGGGGCACCTGAGCAGCTCAGTTCATTAAGCGTGGACTCTTGATTTCATCTCAGATCATGATCACACAGCTTGTGAGTTCCAGCCCCACCTTGGACTATATGCTCTTTTCTAGGAGACTGCTTAAAATTCTCTCTCTCCCTCTCTCTCTGTCCGTCCCCAACACATTTGCCCCCCCTTCTCTCAAAATAAATAAAAATTTAAAAAATTATGGAAGTATGAAATTTGTGAAAGGTAAAAGTTATTTTACTTTTCTAAATAAACTAAACTAGTCAATGTTTTAGACAAGAAGGAAAATAGGCATAAATAGTACAAAAGAGAAAGTAAAATTATCTTTAACTTTAGATGATATGCTATTTTTAGCCAGTGTAATTAGAAAAAAGAAATTAGTATAAAAACTAGAAAAAAACTCATTATTATTTTATTATTATTTATCATTATTGTTGTGACACGATTATATCTGAAAAACACAAGAGAATAAATTCAGGAATTGTTGCAAATAGTAGGATAATTTAAACTATCAATAAAATTAATTATAAGAAAATATAATGACTAATAGTGGAGAGAGACTCTTCAAAATGAGCTTACCAAAACTATTTGGAATCTCTATAAATGAAAATTTAAAGCCCTAGAAAATAATGTAAAGGGTGTCTGCCTTGAATTAATGGAAAGATATAACTCATCCTATTATAGAAGGCACGATATTTGTAGATGTGTCAATTTTTCTAAATCATTTCATTAATTATTAATAATGATAGAATCACTACTAATTATAATGTTTACCATGTGCCAGGCATGATACTAAGTGCTTTATTTGCTTTTGTTTCTTTACAATGTTATGAAAAAAAAAAAATACAAGTATTGTGGCCATCATATAGAGAGGGAAACAAAGGCACAAGGCATTTAAATAACTTTTTCATATTCACACAGGTCATAATAACCCAAGGAAACCAAATATGCCGTATTTTCTCTCAAAAGTATCAATCAGACTTTATTTGTTTCAGAAAAGTCATTTTGAATATGAAATTAAGAAAATTTCATGAAAGGAATAATGTGAGTAATTTACTTGTTATATTTAAAAGCGAACTCAGGGCAGTTGGGTGGATCAGTCAGTTGAGTAACTGACTTTTGATTTTGGCTCAGTTCAGGATCCCAAGGTTGTGGGATTAAGCCCCATGTCAGAGTTTAACATTCTCTCTCTCACTCCTGCCTCTTTCCTCCACTCACACTCTCTCTCTCTAAAATAAAAAAAAATAAAATAAACAAATAAAAGCTAACATAAATTACATAGGCCCACAAATACAAAGGCAAATTTATGAAATAGAATAGAGTCAAAAATAATGAATCTCAGTGCTATATGAAACTTTAGAATATAATAATTTCAAGTCAGTGGGAAAATATTCAATGATTTATATTGAGATAACTGTAGATATAAATGGAAAAAATGCATTAAAATGTATTTCTATATCATTATATAAACCAAAATAGAATCACTGTAGAAGGAATATGTATATGGAAACTGAAATGAATTTATGAAAATAGTTTCTTATGTGAATTTATAAATAATCTTGTGGGGGAAAGACCTTTCTACACTGGAACCAGTATCCAAAATTCACAAAATGACTGTAAAAAATTGCTTAAAAATGCTTTAAAATTATTAAGAACAAATATAACCTTTATAAACATAAACAACAAAGGATACTATAAGAAAATATTTACAATGCTTTAAAAGGTTAATTTTAATTTATTAGTAATATTTTACAAAGGTAATTTTCTTTTAAAAAACCTCTCACAAATTAAAAAAAATATGAAAATGAGCTAATGATAGTTCACAGAAAAAAATTTACAAAGGCAAAAAAAAATATCGTTAGCCTGAAAAATGATTAAGGTAATGCAAAGAATCTACATTTTTCTAATCTCGTATTGTCAGATATGATGCGGTATTGGAGAGGCTATGAGTGAGAAAACAGTCATACATCATTGGAGAGATGAGCCACTTTTTAATGTATAGTTGATAAAACCCGGCACAACTAGAAATGACATGTCCAAAGTCCTACTTCTGGAATATATTCTAGGGATATAGCTTCAAACATGTACAAAGATTTATGTTTGTTGTAGTGTAATTTCTTAGTTTAACATGGTTTAAAGATGACAGAAAAATTATGAATTATGGAGTAGTACATAGATGTTATAAAGGATGTGGTGTATTTAATATCAGTATAAATATATATGTGCATGTGTCTATATAAACATATGTACCAGTGTGTATATATACCCATTGTGCATGCAGTATCTTTTTATTGTTTATATTTGTATGTATATATATATATATATATATGTATATTTAGTCTATTATATGTAAATAGCTATATATAAGTCCTCATATATATATATATATATATATATATATGTATATGTGTAAATGTTATAAAAATTTTTAGAAAGAACATGAAAAGTAATAGGAGTATAAATGTAACCAGCAGCAATTATTTCTGGAGTATTGTTGGAGCTTTGAGTCAGCTACCTTGTAGCTCTATTTCTATTGCTTGTTTGAATTTCTTTTTACCATAAGCATATATTCATTTTTATAATTAAAAATCTAGTTAAACATTGATTCCCTTTTCATTTAGCCTGAGAATATATTGATCTTACTCTTCCGTTTTAATTAAGCTTCTAATCTGTATTCACAGTGGTAAGTAGGATCATACCCTAGAGAGAGAGCACGAGGGATCTTTATTATCTTATCTACTGACCTCATTTCTTCATACATTGTTACCTTAGTCCCCAATCATTAACCACAGAAACAATTATTTTGTTTTTGAGAATCTGTTAGATGATAGACATTCTGTTGGAGGATTTACCTGTATAAGTTAAGCTGCACCACATCCAGGGGAAATTGTAGTATAAGCCCCATTCCAGAGGTGGTGAGACGGAGGCTCAGGTGGTTTTAGAAACTTGCCCCAGAGTAATGCAATGACAACCTGCATCAAAGCTGTGCTCCTTTCACCACTTACAGTGTGTTCCTTGATGGGTTATGTGCATTTTCTCTGAGTCAGTCCACTCATCCTCCATGAAAAACACTGCATCTGTTGTTAACCTTCTGGCTTATTCTGAGTAAGAGAAACCATATGAGAAGATCCTTTGAAGATAATTTGAAATTTAGACTATGTTCTCTCAGAGTCTGCAACTCAAATACCTTCAGGCTCTGGCAGTTGAATGTGCTGGGGGACTGGACAGCCAAAAAGAACATACCTGGGACCCACGCTGGCACCCTGAGCTGCCATGTGGGACCTCTCCACTAAACAAATGCAATGAAATATTACAGAAAAGTGTTATTTTAAACATGTTTTCCAATATTTGAGGGCTGTACAGCAATATGGTTAGCAGCCTGGAAACACAGACCGGGATCCAAATCCTGGCTGCATCATTTCCTACCTGTGATTAAAGGCAGGTTTCTTCCTTCTGTGAGGCTCTGTTCTACATCTGACCAATTTTAAGAAAGTGATTTATTTTGAAAAAAAAGCCTGCTCTTGTATTTTTCTTATTCCCTTTCTAACTTTAAAATCATCTTGTTATCTATTTAAAAAACCAGGTAAGATGAATATTAAGTGAATAAATGAAATCAGAGGTAAATACAGACCCAGTCTTTCTTTTCTTTTTTCTTTCTTTCTCTCTTTTAGAATACATTTCCTTTTTTTTTTAACGTTTATATTTATTTATTTGAGGGTTGGGGAATGGGCAGAGAGAATCCCAAGCAGTTTCCCCACTGTCAGCAAGGAGTCCCACACAGAGCTTCATCTCACAAACCATAACATCATGACCTGGGCTGAAATCAAGTCAGTGACTTAACTGACTGAATCACCCAGGTGGCCCAGAGACCTAGTTTTTCTAATTTTCAATTGATTGTTTTGTCCAAAAAATAGTAGTTATAATTTTTAATGTGGTGATTACTATTGTTTTTAGTTAAGAATTTTAGTACAAGTTAGGCTAACCTTGAACTCCAACTAGGCAGGAATATTTGAAGTATCAAAGGCATCTTATAGCTTGGCTACTTCACACAGAAAGCATTATTTAAAATTAAAGTCAGAAAACCATTCCTATATGCTTCTTCATGGCGATTACATTTTTTAAAAAAATGATTTACTCTCTAAAAGGTTATTACAGAATTTTGGTGACACTGGTTACCAAAAAACCTGTCACTGTTGAAACATCTACCTCTGAGTAAGATTCACTTTATTATACATCATCACCAAACTGTTGTTATTAAGCACCTAATGTGTTAATAGGGCCCTAAGCACCGTACTAGTCCCCATATTTCATGTGTCTTGTACTTTCTGTGACTTTCTATGACAGAACGTTTTTCCATGTCCAGTAGTGTCTATAGAATAACTGAGAGCAAGACCAAGGTTTGATTTTTCAGATTCCTACCTCCTGTGTCCCTCCATCCCTCAAAAGCCTTATTCTGTGCCTTGCATGATTTTTCTTTTTTCGTTTCTTTCTTTTTATTTATTTCTGAGAGAGAGAAAGAGAGACAGCGTGAGCAGGGGAGGGTCAGAGAGGGAGGGAGATACAGAATCTGAAACAGGCTCTAGGCTCTGAGCTGGCTGTCAACACAGAGCCCATCGCAGGGTTTGAACCCACGAACCATGAGATCATGACCTGAGCTGAAGTCAGATGCTCAACCGACTAAGCCACCCAGGTGCCCCGCATGATTTTTCTTGATAGTTTCTTTAGTAAAACTGATAATAGACTTCAGTGCTACAACTCTGTATGCAAAAGAAGTGCAGTATCAGGTCAATTTAGTGTTTATCCACTTTTGAAAATAAAACCTGATGTTGCAATTACTTATATAGCTATATAAACATGACAGAATACCATTTCTGAGCTGTTATGTATGAAATTTAAAAGATCTAAATCTAGACATTTTTCCTTGTTTTCCTTGCCTTTTTCACTTGTTTATTAAAGATTCTTTAAATGTCTTAGCAAAAAAAAATTTGTTTTAAAAAATAAAATTGATTCCCAAGGATTTATTTGACAGAGGTTCAAGGATCCATTAATCTGATTGTGGCCACAGTATAGTCATGATTGTTAAACAGGCAATATTGATAGAAATACTAAGATTAAAACATTTGGCAGTTAGGTTTTAATTTCAGAATGATATAGTGTCTGTATCACTTCAGAAAACAGCCCTGATCTTATTTTTTTTACTATCCAATATTTATATAATATGCTGCATCTTGAGTTTTAGATTGAAAAAGAAAAGATATCAACATCTGTACTGTGAAGAGAGTGCTCAAAATATCATCTGTCTTCCTCACTAACTCCCTGGAGTTGGGGGCTGTGATGTTTCCATTGTTGTGCTCGTAACCTGGGGTCACAGAGTGGCATATGCAGCAATAGGACCTTTTTCAAAAGATTTCCTATGTCAGCATTTCTGTCCTATTATGGTGAGGGCCAGAGCTCCACCTCCCTAAACCACCATCCCTGCCACCATGCTGGCTTGGAGGTTACCCAGAAACCATAGCGTGACCTCTGGTTGAGGTGAAACTGAAGTCATTACCCTTCCTTTTGCTCTGAAGCCTCTGGCAAATGGTCCTGCCCTTGGAAAAAAAAAATCATCCAATGGCAATGTTCTCAGATACTTGCTATGAGGCTGCTTTAAAAAAGAAAAATAATATCCTTTTGTGGGCCAGCAAATAAAGTATCAAATCTGTCACATTTGTACTAAAAAAGCATCCCAGAGACATGTAAGAAAAACACTCACCACTTGACTGAACTGAGCTGTGTAGGTGTCTTCATACATGTGTGTCATGCTGTGTCTAGCTAGTTCATTTTAAGTGATAACAAGCACTTTCTCTGATAGGATATGTATGAACCAAATTAGAAAGCATTTTGAAAATAAAAAGCTCTCTACCCATAATGTCACTACAGTAACAAAGCTATCTTAGATTTTCTACAGATGTATCTGGTGCTTGCTTATACTGCTATTCATGTTTTACATCACTGTGATCACAGTTCATCTATAATCAGTAATTTCTATGCTGTCTCCATGATTGATGAGTTTTCTGAAGCATATTACTATGGACCAACAGATGTGGACCAGTATCTGTTGGGTTCTCATCACTAAGCTTCTCCGCTGGGAACAGTAGCTGCAAGGGGGTATTAGAGAGGGCAGAAGCACTGTGTTTCTATCTGACAATAGAGGAAAAGGTACTTTATCTCTGTTATTTTTTTAAATGGTACATTTACTTATTAAGCATGTTCACTAGGAATTATATGCTGTGCAAAGTATCATTATTTTGTGCTGGGTGTAACAATTTCTGTCCTTATGGAAATACAGTTGAGTGAAAAATCAAGACAGAGTAAAATAGTAGGGGAGGTATTCAGGGTACTGTGGTCTAGCTTCAAGGAACATCACAAAGTTCAGTGTGGCTAAAGCAAAATATGAGAGGAGCGAGCAAAAAGTTGAGGTTGAAGAAGCAATGGGGGCTAAGGCAGCAGATACGCAGTTTAGTACGATATTCATAGATGATGCTTGAGAAGGGATTAAAGGAACAAACATAATTTCACTCATATGTGGAATCTAAAATAAAACAAATGAATAAACAAGCAAACAAACAAAAAGCAGAATCAGACCTATAAATACAGAGAACAAACAGAGGGCTGCCAAAGAAGGGCAGGGCTATGATGATGAGCAATATGAAAAGGAGAAGGAGATCTAATTGTGGAATGAATAAGTCACAAAGATAAAAGGCACAGCAAAAGAAATATAGTCAATAGTATTGTAATAGCGTTGTATGATGATGGATGGTAGCTACACTCCTGAGTACAGCACAATGTATAAACTTGTCGAATCACTGTGTTGTACACCTGAAAGTACTGTAATGTTGTGAATCAACTACACCCAAATACAAAAAATTTAATAAAAATAAAAGAACAAACACAAAATAAAGAGACATTTTAGAGCCCTCTCTAATAATCCCAGGGAGAAGAGATAAAATCTTAGATTAGGGCAGTTCATAGCAAGAGTGGAAAGTATTTAGAAGTTAGAGTAAAGAGAAATGACAGAAAAATAGAAAGAAGAGAAAATTACCCATATGACACTACCAAAAAACAACTGGTATGTTTCCCATCAGATATGTGTATATGTATTTCTGTAGGTATATATGTACCTACTTTCAGTCATAAGCATAGTGTGCTTATTGCCTACATATTTTTCATTTTGTACCAGAGCCCAAGTAAAACTGTGGAGTATATGAACTTTCACATCATCACTGTTTATCTCCTTTGTTAGAGCTTTTCTCCCTAATATGGGCATACCGTCTCTTTCCAAAGTACTCAATGTCTTTCGGTATCTGACCCATTCTTTTCCATGTTCTGCCTTATAACCCCTTTACTTCCTGTGCCTTATTATCAAAATCAACCTTTTTATAGAGTAATTTTCTGGATAAACTGGTAGTCAGAATAATGGATCACCAAATATGTTCATGTCCTAATCCCTGAAACCCACGAATATATCACCTTACATGGCCAAATGGATTTTGCAGATGTGATTAAAGACCTTGAGATGAGGAGATTTTCCTGGATTATCTGGATTAGCTAAATGTAATCATAAGAATCCTTTAGAAATGGATGAGAGAGGCAGAAGAGACAGAGAAGGAGATATGAAGACCAAAACAGAGGTCAGAGAAAGAGATATTTGAAGATACGCTATTGTCTAGGAAGATGTAGGAAGGAGCCATAAACCAAGGAAAATGGGTGGCTTCTACAAGCAGGACAAAGCAAGGGAAGGGTTTCTCTTCTAGTGTTTCCAGAAGGAATAGAGCCTTCCGATGCCTTGATTGTGGCCATTGAGACCCAGTTTGGATTTATGACTTCCAGAACTGTAAGATAAGTAATTTGCAGTGCATTAAGCCACTATATTTGTGGTAATTTGTTACACCAATAATAGGAAACTAATATAGAAATCTGTCTGAAAGAGGCAGGTTTACTCACATGGTATATACAACTGACAAAGTTTCATGTGGATATTTTCTTTTTTTTAACTCCAGAGAAAGACTTTCTAACGTTATAATTTCAAGCATCAGTCTGTTGGGGAAGATATTTGGGATTGGGGTGCAAGCAGATAAGGGGTAAGTGTATGTTACGAGAAGAACTTTCTTGAAGAAGTTATAAAGGACTTTTAAAAATTCTTTTGCATATATATGTGTGCATGTTATGTGTGTATATCTAGATTTTGGCATGAATGTGGATTCAGGTAACTGTGTAGTACATTTTTACATATTCAATTGCACTTATGTTTTTTTAAAAAATCAATATTTTGGATTTCCTATTGGCTCAGATAATTACTTCCAATAGGTTATGTATTCATATATCTTTGAATTATGATCTCTTCCAAAGGGGAATTTCCTGCATCTTGAACAGACAACAGATGTTGAATGCAAGGGACCTGGGGGTGGAGGGGACACACTTGGAAAGATGAGAGGGTATTTTCTGTTGGCTGCTGGAAATGAGACTGAATAGATGTTCAGTGAAATGGAAGAAATAGAAGAGCTAGAGTATCACTTGTCATTGGCATTATTTTCACTTTATCAAAAACGCTACTCTGGTCTGAGTCATGTCTGATGCAAACACCAATGGTCACTGATCCTCCGTTTTTGGTTTGTCAGAGAGGAAAAACGTTTCATCACTGTATCCTACAGGTCTCCTAAAGCTGTAGACCCCAAGAACAAGAGAGTATCAAAGACGTTATTGGAGCATGAAGAGAAAAGTGATCTCTTAGGAAACGGGGGCTTTATAGATTCAAATTTGCATTTGTAATTGCTCCTGACCTGAATGAAGCCTGTCTCTTTGGCTCTCCTAAGTAAATTTCTCAGCATGTGAGGCTTCCTGGTGAGGTTCCAGGATGCCCTCAGAGCATATTACTGTGATCCTCTCTGAATATTTCAAAGGCTAGAAAAGTGGGGCTGGCAACACATCAGGAAGAAGGTGGTGACATCTCGATATCAAATGACTCTGATAATGATTACAGAGGGTTGCCAGACAACTTACATTTGTATAGCTTGTGAACACACACCATCTCGTTGGAACTTCACAGCAATGGGAGGACACCAACAGAGCAGACAATACAAAAACCATTTGTTTAGCCGTGGGAGCTATGCCTAAAAGATGTTTAATTACTTATTTAGATCACAGCCTTAGTGAGTCGTGCAGCCAAGATTGGCACCTTGGTCTGATGCTTTGGCCAAAGCTGAATCCAGCACACCTTGAACTTGTCTTTCTTTAACAGTGATCTGGTGCCCTGAACCCTGTGCACCAGGAGTATTTTTTTTTTTTTCATTGATGCCTCAGTTTCACCTAAGATGCTCTTAGTATGGACCTTGGGATTCTGCATTTTAAGCCAGTTCTCCAGGGAATGCTTTTACACACTAGAGTCTGAGAGCTCATAAGCCTCTAGAGTCTCTTGTTTGTCAAAGTTAGAACCAGCATCGCCTAGGAGACTGTTAGAAATGCAGAATCTCATGCCCATTCCCAGACCCACTGGATCAGGATCTGCATCATAAGAAGTCACGGACACAGACAAAGTCACAGACACATTAATGTTTGAAACACATCAAAGGCTAGTAAATGTCCTGTCAAAATCAAGGAAGACACAGTTGGGATTTAATACATTTGACTTTTGGTTTTCCCTGAATGAAGCTGGAGGCAGCTGATTCTCATTTCTAGGTCTGACATAGGAAGGTGAGGACACACTCAGTCTTTGATGCTGTGTATCAGGCTAGCTTATGGAAAATGTTGCTTCACTATCCAGACTGCTGAAGCAGTGGGGCCCATCAGATATGAAAACTTGAGCTATCTTGTTATCTCTGCATGCAGTCGGCTACACAAAACTGAACCCTGAGATAATCCTGATTAGCAATAAGAGCTGAAACTTGAGAAAGGAGATTTTGAGCAAGTGGAAAATTCTGGAAAGGGAACCCCAGGTAGGAATTGAAGCTAGGACACATACGAGTTGCCTGTACTTCCTATTCCTAGAGAACTTCTGTTTTCAAAACTATCATAGTGCCTAGAAGGCTCTGTACCAAGGTTAAGATCCCCAAGCAAAGACTCCTGGTAATTGTCATCCATCTTGCAAGATCGACAACTCCTTATCCCTTTAGGGAAGTTAATATTTGCAGTGGGAAGTCCAAGTGTTTTCATCTTAGGAAATTCCAGGGTTTAATATTGCTTTAATAATTTGGACCTCATTGTAGAGGGGAAAAAATACAGCATCTTTCCTGAACTATTTCCAAAGTTGAGAGATATATATAATAGGTCACCTGTGAAAAGTTATCTAAAATTTCCATTAGATTCTTATGGTGTGATGTATTAGCAGCTGATTTTCATTCTGAAGCAGAATGAAAATGTATGATTTAAAATTTTTTTAATGTTTATTTATTTTTGAGAGAGAGAGGCAGAGCATGAGCAGAGGAGGAGCAGGGAGAGGGAGACACAGAATCCGAAGCAGGTTCCAGGCTCTGAGCTGTCAGTACAGAGCCCGATTGAGGGCTCAAACTCATGAAGCTGCAAGATCATGACCTGAGCTGGAGTCAGACACTTAACTGACTGAGCCACCCAATTGCCCCAAAATGGTATGATTTAAAAGGCCAGAGAAACAAACGGGGTTCTTAGTAGTTCTATGCAGAGGTTGGCTAATTTTTACTTTAACATGAAGTGTTCTGATAGAAGAAAGACATAAATGTACACAGAAAGAAACTGGTACAAATATGGAGCAGAAAGGAGTTCTGAAAAACAATTTTTATGATTAAAGGAAAAAAGTCATTTAAATACTTATGGTAAAATTTTAATAAAAATTTAATTTAATAAAATTATTAATTTATTAAAATTTTAAAATTTATTAAAAATTTAATTTAATAAAAGTTATCTCTTCTATTAGTGCTCCCCACATCTGAAGAGGACCAAGTGATCATGCTTCCCAAAGGATTATGTTTTATATTTAATTTCAAATAATTTAGTGTTTTGAGGCTGCTTTAAATTTAATCTGAGAAAACAAATATAGAAAATGGGATGGAAGAGGATATATTAAATCTCGTTTGAGGAAAAATAATTCCTAACAAAGCAATCAGACTCCAGGGCAGCATTAGCACACCCTTGAAAAGTGAAAGCAGACAGTATTAAACTTTTAAAATCTTATTCTGAAGGAATGTGGAATTGGTTAATATCATTTTAGTGAGGAGGAAAGGAAGAGACTGTGTTACATTATTTATCCCAGGATCTTTGAAAGCACGGTTTTTTTCTTTTCACTGCTGGTCCATTTTAGTGTTAATGAGCATTAAGCTCATATATCAAAGAGAGAATAATAAACCTTTAAATGTCAACCCAAAGGAGGTCTTTATTTTTCTACCTGCAACTGTAAGGCAGGGAAGATAATTTAAGATATGAAAACTAGAAAAATTACATGAAAATGTATAAAGGGGAAACTGGAAGAGGCATGAAATTGCAGGGTATTTGAAGAAGAAAAGATTTTGCCTGCATATTCAGCACACAATAGTGAGGGAAAAGAATACTCCTTTAAAGAACTGACAGCATGGAATTAGAAACTTGGAGGAAAAATTGGGAAAATGCAGCCCTTCTATTTGTCTTTGAAATGACAAATGTGAACGTTTAGTCACTAACTTTATCATAATCTATAAGGATGAGCTGATTGATGGCTTGGAACACAAGATTTCTGTCCTGTACATGATACTAAATTAGAAACAAAGGTACATAATGAAGAGCCATTCAGACTGCTGCTAAAGGACTTAAATCATTATAGTGCAGTGGCTGAGGCTAACAGAAGTCAATGTGCTTAGAGTTTAGGTTGGAGTAAAAGATTCCTTTTGAAGACAGAAGGAGTAGGTGCCTCCAAATCAGAGTGTCACAATGTGCCGACCAAAAAGAGGTTTGAGTTAGAATAACCTTTCAAACTGAGTGATTCAACAAACTCAACAGAGAAAAAAAATGTTATGATTCAAGACTAGAATACACACCTAAGCATAAAAGGGTTCTCAGAGAGACCTGCACTGTAGCTAACCCAGCCTGGCTCTGAGCATAGAGCTGAGGCCAAACTTGGAACACATTCAAACCAACAAACAGGATATCTCAGAGAATTAATGTGCCTTCTTTCTTTCCCAGCCCCAGGCTTTTGTTACAGCTGCTTCTGATGTTGTTATTGTGGTCATTCTTCTTTCTACGATGCATCCTAAATCTGCTTACTTTTTTACTCTCTGGCTACTTAGATGGTCTATAACTTGAAACCACAGACCATGGAGCAATGAAAGTCTACAGACAACCAAGGTGAACTTTGCAGAGGAGCCATGCAGATAATCGCGGATGCCCAGGTTAAGGCAGACATCTGTATTTGCAGGCTTTCTGATCCCTGTGTGATGGGACTGAGGACCACCTGAGGCTTCCTGAAGCCCAAACCACCTGTCATTAGGACCAATATGCCACTGTTAAAGATTCAGTCCTTGAGGACATTTTTAGGCTTTACAATTACTCATTTGCAGGTGAAAGCTTATCAGAGTGGTGATCTCCTATGTCATCGGGAGGTCAATCTAACAAGAGGCTAAAGAACAATTTGTTTCATCACTGGTAGGAATTGGGGAGTCAGAAATTATTTCTTTAAATTAGCTTAAGGCAACAGACCTATGGATTACTACATAGATTTCATGGAAGGCTTCAAAAGAGCTACTCCCTTATTTTTTCTTTTCCTCCTTTCCTATCTTTCTCTTTGTTTTTTTTTTTAAATTTTATTTATTTGTTTTGAGACAGTAAGGGGGAGAGAAAGGGAGAGAGAGAAAATCCCAAGCAGGCTCCCCACTTCCAGCACAGAGCCTGATGTGAGACTGGATCTCACGAACTGTGAGATCGTGACCTGAGCGGAAATCCAGAGTCAGATGCTTAACGTACTGAACCCCCCAAGAGCCTCTGTCTTCCTCTTTTTGAGGGCTTTCCTGAGATAGTTGTGCTGCTTACCAACAGAAAGGTAAATTGTGAAGAAAATCAGTTATGAGCACAGAAAGCAGCTTCCCTGCTCTGTTTGCTGGTCTGGCCTCTTGGGTTTATGAAGCCCCTGTTCTTCTCTGGCTAATGAGAAGCTCTGATAGAAAATTCACCCTCAGCTCTTCATGATTTGTTGGGTGGCTCCTGCCATATAGATGAATGCATCTGCAAAGAAGAAAATAGAGAGAATAGAAGAGGGCAATGCTTAACCAAACTCAAGGAATGACTAGTGGAACTTTTCAAGCATCTAACACTTGTAAAAAAGAGAATTTGGAATTATTAGAGGGTCCCCTAATATTTTTCATATCACTCTGTTTCTATGTGAGGCTGATACAATGTGTATTTAGGAAGAAATTCATGTGTAATGGGGAGGTGTGGACACTACTTTCTTAAAATTACATATTTTGATCTCAGGATAGATATTTTTCTATAATCCAGCAATCTGCTGGGGGGCCATTTTATTCTCAACCTGCAAAAACAAGCAATTTGGGGCACAAATGCAAGATGCCTTTGAAGATAAATATATATATTCCCCATCCTATACCAAAAAAATGTGACAAAGGCAAATAATATAATGTCTAATAAAAAAATTTTAATTTTTTCTGCTAGGGTTTTTTCCTTTAGGTCAGGCATATGAGTATACATCATATGATAAAGAATATTGGTGGGAGAAAGTTGTGGTAAGTTGACATATGATAAGAATAAGAAAATAATTTTGTTGGGAAATTATTTTCAGTGTTTAAGAGCCTGGTAATTTTTTAAATTCATTTTAAGAAATCTGAATTAGGGTGCCATCACGGGACAGCACACTTGAACTTAGTAGTTGAGGGGATTCTGATAAAGGAACCACTTATACAAGAGTGGGTGGGTTGTAGGGAAATCATCAAGGGATATCGCAGTGCCAAAAGGCTAGCAAGAATGGGCAAGGAAGAAATCAGAAAAAGTAATTGCATTGGCAGGGCAATCTGATGGGCCTTCTGCAGAGAATGCAGCCATGTCATGGTGACCTGGTAGGAAAGAGATGGAAAACAAAAAAACGTTGGCCAGTCTCACTCTCTTCCCACCCAACAATTTTCTGTCCCTACTTCTCTTTGGCATATAAACAAACAAATAAATACAAACACAAACAAAACAACCAAAAGGAAGCCAAAATGCAAGGGAGCCTGTGGACAGAATCAATAGAGATTAGCCCTTTGGAGCACAGAGCTTGGTGCGAAAGGGGTAGGGAGTGAATCTGGAGGGCTGAGTAGAAGGTATCCAACACAATTGTCATGGACATCTTATCAAATTTAATTCAGCACCTTTCAGTTTTTAAGTTTGAGTGGTTCATTTTCCCATCTTCACACCAGTTTTACCATAGCATTTCAGTCACCTGCACGCCGGTGCTCTCCCCAGGATTTCACATGCGTCCTTTTGTTCCCATTTTGTCTTTAACAATAATCCCAAGATTTGTATTGTCTCTGTCTCACTAGCATAATCCCACGGTGCCGAGTACAGTCATGATCGCTAGCAGTAGGTTTCAAATTGGGGCGATATTCTGACAGCTGTTCTTAGATTCCACAGCTTCTTAGAAATTGGGAAATCTGTGTTTCATGAAACATGTAATGCCTTTTCAAATTACATTTATTGGGATTTTATATAAAGAAAATAAAGTTGATTAGTTACTAAGGAAAGGTAAGTAGAAGAGACATTAATTCATATTGTACTGTGGTAGTCTGTGATGCAGTGACGCAGTGAGAGTTAACGTTGGTGTGTGCACACTTTGACTGCTCCAGAGTCCTGTGTTAGTGAATCCAATTTTGCTCTTCTCTCTCCTCCTCCAGAGTGTCTTTTTATGAGAAGAGAGATGTTAGGTCAGTTACATCAGACAATGATGGGATTGTGGGGGAGTGAAAAAGAAAATATGTGCATGGGGGCTGGATATGGAGGGAAAGATGGGAGAATTATGATGAAGTTGTCTGCAATATCTGGAGTATACAAGAAGCAGGTAGGAGAGTGGAGGGCATTCCCAAGGACTATGTATTTAGAGCTTCCTCATTGTTTTTCATGTTGGCAAATATTTTGAGCTTTCATTAAAATTTCATTGGTTGCTGATTGTATTTCTTCAGACCATGCCACTACTTTGAATTAGGACTATGTAGATACCAAATTGATTTTAAAAACTTCTCTTTTGGAGGTTGTCAGGATTTTGAACTTTCCATAGGCACATGATGGTACTTGAAATTCAGCTCACCTCTCTGTACAAGAGTTTAGAGAGACTGTTTATCATAATTGCCAAACTGTTGCAACACTCATGGAAGGAAGGCATTGGTAGAAACAGATATCATGACTGAACTGATAGTTATTAGAGTGATAAAATCATGAAGGCCACATTGATATTAACTACAAAACTTTGAACCACTCAAACCTATGGCAATTCACTAAATTAAGAGAGACATGGTTTATGAACTGGGTCTTCTGACGTCAAAATTAGCTACTGTTCTTAGAAGAGCCTGCCAGGTCTGACACTAAAGTATTACATGAACTCAAAGTTACAAAAACTGAGTTTCTGAGGAGACTGATCCACCGTTCGGAATCATTGTATGGTGGGCTGAACCATTACTTGTAATCAGATGCCACAATTATTAGTAAATATTTTTGAGCAAAGGAATACTGTTCTGTCTTTGTGTCCAGACTAGAAGAACTCCTGTGGGATGTCATCTGCCAAGAGACAGTGAGAGTAGTAGGAACATTAAGGCACCTAAATCAACTCCGTATGAGAGCCATTTGCAGAAATTAAGAATCAGAGTGCATCACTACTAAGCCTGCAAATTCCATCTGTAGGTAAACTCAATTGAACCAAGGTAGAAAAAGAGGCAAATTTAGTAACTATCAAGGAACAGAGTGAAATTCAAACCTGAGGTGCTAGGGCAAATGTGAGAAATCCAAAGAGATGAAAGTGACCAAAGTGTTCTCTTCTTTCCTGGAAGTTGACCATTGGGTGTGTGTGAGGAGATCCACTCGATTATAGGATGCACCACAGCCAGGTTCATGGGAATTAGACCCACCAGTGTAATGCTGCATTACTATCACTTGTGGTACAAGTGTGCATCTAGTGGCTGATTACTCCATGCAATCTTCCCTCCCTTTAATAAAGGCAAAGCCTTGGAGAGGGAAGCATTAAATGCTAGAGTCTTGTGTTTGTTTCTTGGGGACTCTGCCATTTCCCAGCTGAGCAAGTATGACTGAACATAAATAAGATGGGCATGATCACAGATTTCACCTTTCCTCCGCCCCACCACCAGTAAGCCTATCATTTCCAGTTCAGTTTTCTTCCTTCCTTTCCTCTTCTAAGGAGGAAGGGTTCTTTCCTAGTACAACTGATAAAAGGATTTGTATGGAGAGGGCTAGAGGCTGAAGGCATATGGGGAGACTTGGGGAGAAAGTCGAGTGGAGTAGCTGTGAGTGGAGAGATATGGACAGGATAGAGACAAACTTTAAAATATAACTTCTGAGGGGGGGCATCTGCGTGGATCAATCAGTTTAG
This sequence comes from Proteles cristata cristata, assembly GCA_017311185.1. NCBI lineage: Eukaryota > Metazoa > Chordata > Mammalia > Carnivora > Hyaenidae > Proteles > Proteles cristata. The sequence continues at coordinate 1,345,775 of JAESUZ010000242.1, read as the reverse complement.
CGTCCAGCTCTTGATTTCAGCTCGGGTTATAATCTGTTTGTGAGTTCAAGCCCCACATGGGGGTCTACTTGGGATCCTCTCTCTCTCTTTGCCCTTCCCTTGTTCATTCTCTCTCTTTCCCTCTTTCTCTCTCCCCCCCCCCCAACATAAATAAATAAATTTTTAAAAACATATGTTCTGAGGATTACGTAATCTCACTTACAGTTTTGGAAAAATGCAATTGAATATTTTGGGGTAACTCAGCAGTTTACTTTGGTCCTGTCATTCAAAAATATGTTGCTGGGGAAGTAGCCCTGGAGAGGAGGAGGGCAAAAGGCTAACCAAGTAGTACCTCTCAGGGACTTAAGTATGAATGTGCTTTGTATCTGGTAATCGCTGCTGGCTTGCAGATTGCCCATCCCCATCAGCATTCTGAGATAGACCAACAGGGCTCTGGGTTTATAACATTTACAATAGGACTAACAACAACAAAACACAGGCATGGTGTTTGGTGGCCTCAATCGCACTTTTGCACACGTTCTTCCTAGGTTTTGGGGCCTGTCTCATCAAACTTCTTAGATTTCTACACCTCATATTCTGCTTCCTCCATCTGATCTTAAAGTCTATACCCTGGGGCTCCTGGGTAGCTTAGTTGGTTAAGCATCTGACTTTGGGTCAGGTCATGATCTCACATTTTGTGAGTTCAAGTCCTGCTTCCCTCTTTCTCTGCCTCTCGTGGGATTCTCTCCCTTTCTTTCCCTCTTCTCTCTCTGCCCCTTGCTCATTTGCACCCTCTCTCTCTCTCTCAAAAAAAAAAAAAATTTGTATCCTGTGTTATTTAGGAGAAGTTTCTTCCAACTTCAAAGTTTTTGATTTATAAAATGAGGATTCTAATCTCTGAGCTATAATTGATTGTGTTGCTAATGAAGATCAAATGAGATAATGAATGAGAAAATGTTTTAGAAATTGTAAAGCACTATAAAAATGTAATTAGGAGTAGAGTTATTTACAGCTTGGCTATAAATCCTGGCTAGACCTTAGAGTATGAGGATCTTTCAAAAGTACCATTTACTGGGCTCCTCTGCCTAGAGATTCTGATCTAGTTCATGTAGAATCTTGGCATCAGACTATTTTAGAAGTTTCCCATGTTTCTATTGGGCAGCCAGTGTTGACCACTGGTTTATTTGAGAATTCATTACTTGCTTGTGAATAGGTGTTCATTTCTATATTTTAGGTCTTATTATGAATTATGAAATTAGGGAATTTGTTTATTTTTAAAAGAATTTCAGCTTCCAGGAATATATTTGCTAAGAGTACCTTCATAGAATTTTTGGTACCTCCAATAGGATTTGTCATTTGCTTCCACGTATGAAGGCCATCCTTGAGATAGTCCTAGAAGTCATAATCGGGAAATGAAATGAGGCAATTACTAAATCAGTCACATGCTTGGAAAGACTAATGCAGATATTTTAAGCCCCAGAGTCATAAACAGCAGTAGAATCTATGACAAAGGTTATCTTTATGATGACCCACAGCTTTTAGAATATTCTGGTGACACATTTTTCTCCAGTATTCACCTTTTCTATCTTGCCCAATCTCCCCAGCACGCACAGATTGTTGCCTGCTTCCTTTGTCATGTAAAAATAAAACACTCTAGTCACTGAAACAGTTTGGTTGGAATTTTATCATTGCAATCAGAAGTACTACGTTTTGACACGAGGTTAATTAACTTTAGCTAATTTTTCTTCTGCCAGAATGTATGTAGTAGAAATTACTCATGTTAATATAATATTTGACTTCTTTACATATAGCCATATATGTGTACATATGTTTACAGTTGAGTTTTAATTTTAATCACATGACAACTGGCATCAAATTTCCAAATACTTTTGTTAAACATCTGTACATTTTATTAGCCCATTTATATTTACATTTTTCTTTGATAATAATATTCGTATCTTTTAAATTGAATTTTTAAATGACTTGTCTACCTAATGCTGAAGATAGTCTGAAAATTTCCAATGGAATTCAAAGTAGTTTCATCATCAGTCATCACCATACCTACAATTATTGCTCTGCTCTTTTTAAAAAATAATATCATAATGATTCTTTGAAGAATAAAAAAGGAATTATTAACCATTGCAGTATGGTTTACTTTCATAGAAAGTAACAGAGAAGTAATTCTGTATGTCAATGGCATTGATTATATACTGGAAAATTTTAGCTTTTAAGCATTCATGTATGCTCATGTATGCTCTGACTTAAGAAACACTGAAATATAAAGTATAAACTAGCACATCTGATAACCCAGGAACAAGTATCTGAATTATTAAAATGTTTTGCCATAGAGGTCTTTATTTTAAATGTTTATTTATTTATTTATTCTGAGAGAGAGAGTGAGTGAGCTACCAGGGGAGGAGCAGAGAGAGGGAGAGAGAGAAAATCCCATAGAGATCTTTTAAAGTAGCTCTGAAATTGTTAAGCTCATACATTGCTGCTGACACAGTAAATTGAAACTAGTGATTCATTTGTGGGAAATATATCTCAAGAAAAAATTTTAAAACCTCAAAATTATGTACACAAGTTTGTTCATCATAATATTATGCAGGCTGCAGAAAAAAAAATGGATTAAATACCTAATAATCAGACAATAGTAAGGCAAGTGACATTACATTTACTGAATTGAACAATTACCAAGTTTTTAAAATGAAGTTTTAAGAAGTCTTATAAATTGTATAAAAAATCTTCAAAATGATTAGGAGAGCAAATTTTATGTGTATTTTACCACTAGGAAATGTCTAATAAAATATGGAAGTGTTCACTAGCATATGATATTAGATGAAAAGCAGAGTACACTGTGAATAGAGCGTTATTAGAACCATGGCAGATAGTTGCACAGATGGAAAAACAGGGTATATCCAGATATCAGAATTGTATTATTTAAGGTGGTAAAATCATGGATAATTCTTTTATTTAATATTCAATATATTTTAAACACTATTTTATAAAAAATAAGCTTTGACACTTTGAAAATAATAAAATAGATTGAATCTTTGTCTAAGAGATCAGGGACTCATTTCAAATTATTATTGTCATCTGTCCTATCATCTAATTAGATGTGTAAAGTAACTCAATAATTTACTTTTATTTTTGTAGTGCATGTTTCATGCAAGATGTTACTGTAAATAAATAGATTCAGATACAAACAAGGGAAAAACTAGATATATTAGAATTTGTGTGGGTGAAAGAGGTAGTTATTCAACATTTCATTTGAAAAACAAGACAAAAATAATCAGAAAAAGATATTGCTGATGAAACTGATAAAAATGTAGTGGTTATTTTTATTGTCTCTGCTACAGGAATGCCTCATCATTTTAACACTGCTAAGTCCTGAAGAGTTCTTAATAAAACTTAAACTTATCTTTTAAGCATTAAAACTAAAGAGCAAATAACACTAACATCTATTGTGATGGAAATCTTTCTGAGATGTATTACACACTTCCCTGCCTTCCTAAATGGTTTCCACTGAACTGAATCTGATCTTTTTTGGTTAGACTTCCACTAATGGCTTTACACTGCCAAGTTTATATAATTCTTCTCTTTTTGTAGTTGCTCTGTCTCTTCCCTTTTTACCAGATATCACTTCTTTAACAAATGACATGAGTTAGTTTTAGTAGAATCACCTCTAACTAGCACTTGAATTTCCTGTGCCCAATTTCCTCTGAACAGGTACATGCTACAAGTTTGTTTGACCTTTGCATATTATGTGGTTAATAATATAAGGGTTTGAGTATTTGGAAATTTATTTTGACAGCCCATAGGCTATGCCCTTAATTCTGAATGTACAGCTATGTTCTGAAATGGTTAGACTTCCAGAAGTCTGGCTCCCAGATAAGTGTAGAGGCACAGAATTGTTATACAGAAGTAAAAGAAAACAGGGAGAAAATGCTGATAAGCAAATTACATTTTGTTGGTGTTGTGTTAGTGCATAGAATGGAAGATGTAACCTGGAAAGGAAGCCAAGGATTGGTAGACTTCCAAATGGTCAGAAGTTGGCATTCAGATACTGAAATGCAGAGGAGAAAAGGAAGAAGAGTCTTTATCATTAGACCTTGCCATGTTCAATATATATGACACTTGGCTCACAGCACCTGAATGCGATTTTTCCTGAATGTCCACTAGTCCATACCGAAGAAAAGAGTTGGGACTACAAATTTTCCAAAAAACATGAGAGAGGCTAAAACTCCATAGTGTCTTTAAACAAAACAAATGTTTCTCATTGTTATATTCTGAAGCCAGTATCAGATTCCTATTTAAATCTCAGGTGTAAAGTGAGGGAGTAGAATAGAACATTGCTAAGGTTCCTTTTAGGCCTCAAATAGAAAGTCATCATCTTACACAACTTCCCTACAACATTGGAAGAAGTTGACCAATATCTCCTTGAAACGCTATATTTTTATTTCCATGACACATCATTTCCCTAGATCTTTGATGCTCCTCTTATTGCTTTTCTTTTGCTTTGTCAGCAATTTCTTCTCTGCCAACCTTAAAATATTACTTGGAGTTCTGTAGGGCTCAGCTCTGGTACCTCTTTTGTTCACGCTCTAAATCCTATCTTCAGGCAAATTCATCCACTCCCTTATTTTGAACTTAATTTTTTAAAAACATAATAAATAAAAGTATATAAAGCATAAGTGTATAGTTTTATAGATTAAAGAATATATAAAGCATACAAGTAGATAAATAGCACTTAAGTCAAGAAATAAAACATTGGCAGCAAAAAAATATAAATGTCTACAATCACAAGCCATTCAAATTTGGAGACTCATTTGTTTTTACAACAAATCTACTACAACTTGCCCTAAAAATTTTATTTTAAACTCTTATTAAGAAGTTTTATGGCTATCCTGATCATAATGGTAGCGGTTTTGTTTTGTTTTGTTTTTTGTTTTATTTTGTTACTTTGATGAGAAGTATTTCATTACTCCCTAGGGTTTCATTTTCTGCTATTATGGAATACTTAATAAAATGTATTTTTTAGTATTTATTTATTTATTAGAGAGAGAGAAAAAGAGAGAATGTGAGCAAGGGAGAGGCAAAGAACAAGGGAGACAGAGAATCCCAAGTAGGCTCCACACTGTCAGTGCAGAGTGTGACACTGGGCTTCATTTCACAAACTGTGAGACCATATCCTGAGCAAAAATCATGAAGTCAGGTTGTTAACCAATTGAGCCACTCAGGTTCAATTTCTCTAGGCACCTGGATAAAGTGTATTTTTTTAAATCATGCATGGATGCCACATTTAATAATGTGGCAAATAATTTTTGTTCATCTATTCTATAATCTGTTAATGTAGTAAATTACACTACTGCAATTAGATTGTTCAGTTTGTAAATGTTTAACCAACATTGCATGTAATCTTAATTTGGTCGTGTAGAGTTATTCTTTTTCAGAAAATAGTTTTGGGCAGAGAGAGAGAAGGATGGAGGATCCCAAGAGGGCTTTGTGCTGACAGCAGAGAGCCCAACGTGAGGCTCAAACTCACTAACCACAAGATCATGACCCAAGCTGAAGTTGAACATTTAACTGTCTGCACCACCCAGGTACCCTATAAATAAGACTTCAAATAAAAATGGTTACAAGAAACAAAGAAAGGCATTGATCATAGATCAATACAACAAGAAGATGTAAGAATTATAAATATACACATCTAGCAAAACACGAATGAAAGCAGACAATTGAAAAGACAAATAAATTAACAATAATAGCTATAGACGTCAATACTCCACTTTCAGTAATGGATAGAACTAGACATTCTATCAGCAAAGAAATAAAAGAGTTGAAAAACTAAAAAGCAACTGGCCCAAACAGACATCTATGTACCCACTCAGTAACAGTGGAATACACATTTTTCTCAAGTATACATGGTTCTCTAGGAAACCATTTGTTAAGCCACAAAACAAGTCTCAAATTTTTTAAATACTGAAATAATACAAAATATATTTTCCAACAACAATTCTAGAAATTAGAAGTCAATCACAGAAGTATATTTGAAAAATTCACAAATATATGGAGACTAAACAACACACTCTTAAATAACCAACGGGTCAAAGAAGAAACCACAAGATAAATAATACTATGAGATAAACAAAAGCAAAAATACAGCAAACTAAACTTATGGGATGCAAAAAAAAAAATGTCATTGTTCAGAGGAAAATTCACATTTGTAAATGACTACATTAAAAGCTATATATATAAAAGCTATATATCAAACCAAAAACCTAATCTTCTACATTAGAAGCTAGAAAAAGAGCTAACTAAATCCAAAGCAAACAGAAGGAAGGAAATAATAAAGATTAAACTGGAGATAACTGAAATAAAAGAGTGGAAAAATCGTAGAGAGAGTCAACAAAACCATAATTGGTTCTTCGGAAATATCAACAAAATTGAAAAACTTTTATCTAGACTGACCAACAACAACAAAAAAGAGATGAGCCATTTTGCTAGAATCAGAAATTAAAGAGGAAACATTACTACTAACCTTATAGAAATAAGGATTATAATGGGATACGATGAACAATTACATGCCAACAAATTCGATTACTTAAATGAGATGGGCAAATTCCTAGAAACTAGCAAACTACTAAAACTTAATTAGAAATGGGAAATCAGGGAAAACCTATTGAATCAGCAGTCAAAAAACAAAACCAAAAACTTCCAGGAAAGATCTCATACTCTTTCAGAATACTTAAGTCATCATTATATAAATGCCAAAGCAAAACAAAAATATCACTAGAAAGGAAAACTACAGACCAATATCCCTTAAGAATATAGGTGCAAAATTCTTCAACAGGGTATTAGCAATCTGAATCCAGGAGCATATTAAGAAGATAATCTATCATGGCCACACATAATTTATCCAGTAATGCAACGGTTATTCAACATACAAATATCAATCATTCTAATATGTCTTGTATTCAACATTGCACTGGAATATCTATATTGTGAAATTTCTCAAGAAAAAGAAGTAAAAGGCATCCAGATTGGAAAGGAAGGAGTAAATCTGTCTCTATTCTGACATGACATGATCCTATCTAATGAAATCCCTAAAGAACCTTCAAAAAAAAAATAAGAGCACTAATAAGCTCAGCAAAGTTTCAGGATAAAAATCAATATATAAAAATTCAGTTACATTTCTACACACTAGCAATGAACAATCTGAAAATGGTACTAAGAAAACAGTTCCATTTACAGTAGCATCAAAAGTAATAAAAGAAAAATTAACTAAAATGTGTAAGACATACACATTGAAAACTATAAGACACTATTGAAAGTGGTTAAAGATCTAAATGAATGGAAAAACACTTTGTGGTTATGGATTGAAAGGCTTTGTATTTGGAGTTCTAGAAGAAGAGGAGGGAGAGACTGGGGCATTAAAAATGTTTGAAGAAATAGTATCTAAATAGTTTTCAAATTTAATGAAAAATATAAGTCCACCTATCCTCTAAATCTCATTCGGAATAAACACAACCACACCTAGAGCATATAAAATACTCCTACACACCCCCAAATGGGCAAAAGTTACACTTTATAAAGGATGATATACATATGGTCAATAAACACATGAGAAACACTCACCGTTATTAATCATCAGGGATATGCAAATAAGGTAGCATGTAGAGTGGTATAAAATCAAACATACTGACAACATCCAGTATTAATGAGGATATGGAGCAACCGGATTTCTCATACATTGCTAGCAGGAATGTAAAATGGAAGAACTACTTTGGGAAATTGGAAATTTCTTATGAGGTTAATTTCCTACCCCTGATCTGACTCAACATTCTCTTTCCTAATCATTCATCCAACAGAATAAAAATACATGTCCTCAAAAACACTTGACAGAAATGTTCGCAGCAGTTTTATTCATAAACCCCCTCCCCCATCAAAATAATATAAATATCTACCAGAAGGAGAATGAAGAAACAGGAGATACCACTCAGAAATAAAAAAAGAACAAACTGTGCGCCTGAGTGGATCAGTTGGTTGAGCATCCGACTCGGCTCAGGTCATGGTCTCGCGGTCTGTGGGTTCGAGTCAGGCATCTCAGGCTTGCTGCTGTCAACCTGTCAGGGCTGAGCCAGCTTCAGACTCTAAGTCCCCCTCTCTGTCTGCCCCTCCCCTGCTCACACACTGTCTTTCAAAACCTGAATAAAACATTTTTAAAAAAGAACAAACTAACATTTTCAATGGGGCTACAGAGATGGGGATGAAAGGTAATTGGCATGGTGGAGAATGAATTGGTAGCATTCCAGAATAAAAGTTCTGGAGTGACAGAAATGTTCTAACTTTTGATAGGTGTGTGGGTTGCATGGGTGTATGCATTTGTCAAAATTAATTGAACTGCACTCTGAAAAATCTGTACATATCTCCATAGATAATAAAAAGAGAAATCCTTACTGGGACAAGACAATTTTACAAATAAATGTAAACTTCAATTTTTTTCTCCCTACATATAGTTTTCTTTCTTTCAGTTTTAATGTTACACCAGAGACAGTAAGAGAAATTCAAAACTCTTGTTTAAGGAAAATAGTTGTATTTAGCAGGTCAGAGAACACCTTAGAAATTCAACATTAATGCCCTGTTCCTTTTGAGTTCCTATAGTTTTACAATGCAGAGATGGAAGTTAGGGTTTATTCAATATGCTTTATGTTCCCCAAAATGCCTAGTTATTGAAGAGATGCTTATCTTCATTTTCCAACACCTGCCGAGGCTCATAATGCACTCTGTTTGTATTTTTAAAGTTCCTGGTAGGTAAGGAGAAACGAGAAATATTTGAAAGCTCTACGACTTCTTGCCTGCTGATTTTAAATTTAAGGAGAATCTTTACTCAAACAAACTGTAATTCTTTGGGGACAATATTATATATATGTATTTTTCTGATGTTGAAGCTGTTTCCATGGAATTAATCCTATTTTTTAAAATAAATGCTGACATTTTGAATTAATCTTCCATATTCTATGAGAATTTAATTATTGATAAGACATCTCTTATCAGTCAAAGCCTAGAATCCCTGAGGTTTTTGTCTGGATCCTCTGGGGGACAGCCCATTGTCATTTCCACACTGACCCAGGATCTACTTCTCCCCCTCCTAAACCTCTTAATTAAGAGTGGGTAAAACCATCTCTTCTTGATATTTTTAGTACAATTGAGATAGCTTATAATTCTTAAAAAGATTTCTGTTAATCTAATTAACAAGGGAAAAAAGATCAATGAATACAAGAGATGAAAACAGGCAATATGACACAGAGTTTGCAATTCTGTTCTTGGTAGTTTGGCCCTACATCTTACTTCAGGAGAAAGATTATTCTTCCCTAAGGCCTTATAAATTTTTTCTAGCACCTTCCCTAGGATATCTTCTTCTCAGTCCTTAGCTGGCAAATTTGTGATGGTCATTGACATAGAGAAACTTCCAGTTTACACCGTGAAATCCCCCATTCTGCATAAAAAGATGTATTCTGATACAAAGAATCACCGCTTTTATTTGGAAATTCAGCCTCTTTCCCCTCTTCACTCGTGTCATCTGGATGGAGCCCAGTTTACAAGGGCTGCGGATGGACACGTGAAGCGTGTGAAGCTATCTCAGCCAATCAGGGTGCTCTGTTGCCCTGCCTACATTGACGTAATCAGGAATGGGCAGGTTCCCATTCCTAAGCTATTCCCATCAGAGAAATCTTTTTACAGAATGCCCAGAAGGAGGTCTTCTATGAAGACTACTTTTTTTTTAGTTGGGTTTGACTGGGTTTACTCTGCAAGCTATTTTACAGCCCCAAGGAAAGAGTCTTTTGGAATGAATGAAATTATACGTGGATGATCCTTTGTTTCCAGCAGGGCTTGATGTCATACGTATCCTCAAACTATTCAGTTATTAGAACCAATGTATCCCCCCCTTTTTTTTGCTTGAGGCTAGTTTGAATTGGGTTTTCTCTGAAACTGAAAGAATTTGTACTGACACAGGAAATATTATCTGTGACAAAAAATTAGTAAAACGTACCACTGTAAGAATACCTAGGAAATAGTATGTGATAGTGTGCTAGGATGTGCTAGGCAGAAATGTAGGGGTTTAAATTTTCCATCATTTATTGTTTGGTTATCTTTTACTTTAAATTTTATTTATCAACCATTTATTTCCTGTCAGGCACTATGAGGGTAATTTTAGACATTTCATCAAATTTACTAATTCCAACTATCCAATGAAGTAGTTATGGTTAATCATTTCACAAGTGAGGGATCTAGGGGTCAGAGAGGTTATGCAACAGTATTTAGGTAATGTAATTGGTAAATAGTAGAGCCAGGATTTGAACTCATATATGTTTGACTCCCAATAAGTGCTATTTAGCTACTTTGAGTAGCTTTATGTAAATTGTGAATGCTATTTCCCAGCATTAATATACTATAACCTCATTATATAGCCTCATATAGTGGTCATATGACTACTTTATAAAGTACAAACCACTATATCATGTTTACATTTATTCCAACTGATTTAAATGCAGTCATTAGCAAGACTGTTTCCATGTGTGGTTTATCTATATTTGACCTACAGGAAGATATCTATGAAAGTTGTTATTCATATAAATTTATAATCTTTGACATGTGCTATACTCACCTTTTATATTTGACCCTCTGACCTGAAGATCACTCTGTTTACCTGAAGTAAAGAGCACAAAAACTTAACCAGTTTAAAGAAATACATTAGCTTTTATGGCCCCCATTTGTCAACCACAGGCTCAGGGATGAGGCAGGGTGGGAAGAGAATGGATATTAGTACTTGGAGATAAACACACCAGGAATTTTAGATTGAGAGATGAAGTGTCAAAGATGGAGAGCTGAAAAAGAGTTCTGTGATTCAAATACTGGGCTTAGCTGTTACTTTCATCCCTGGCTACACCCAAGAATTACCAATGAGTTTTTCACAAAACACCCATGCCTTACCCTAACTCTCTCTGGACTGATAAAATCAAATTTCATGGCTGGTGCAGCTGGTAGTTGCCTTTAAAGCTCCATAGGTGATTGCATTGTGCTGGTAGAATTGAAGGCCATTGGGATAATGGAGGGAAAGTGGCACTTTTCTTTTAGTTTATGTAATGGCAGCCATTTTTATGTTTCAGCTATGAATTCACCTATTAATTCATTGACTTGCTTATTTGTGCATGTATTCACACATTTATCTTTTTCTTTATTCACTTATTCAATTCTTCATCTATGCACTCATTCACTCAGCCATCCATTTGTTTGTTCACTCATTCACTGATTTAGAGCCAGTCTTATAGTCAGTCCACAGATACTCATTGGGTGCCTAAGCTCTGTGCTTCAGGAGATATAAAAATGAATGCAGCAAGTAGGTCATTGCCTCCCAAAGCCACCAGTATGGCTGTGTTTCTGAGTGTGTACTGGAAAATATTGCTTCTCTAATGAAAAGGGATTATGGCAAACACTGACTTAGGGGCCAATTCTGAAGTTATGAAAACTTTCCCCTTTAATGCCATTTGCATGGAATAGTAATATCTCTGCATCTCTGACACATTTAAAGATACTGAAAATTCTAATTTTAAATTTGCTGAAGTGCGATGCTGACTGAGGAAAAGAAATAAATAATGTGTAATTACCACTTTCCTCCCACCTTACACCAAATAAAGTTTAGTTTCATATCTTCAGCTGAAAGATGCAGAAAATGACTGTAATTAACTTTGGTTCAGTTCTCAGTCCCTTTTCTATTTCCAGACAATTCTAATTCCCACAAAAAGACTCATTTATATATCTTTTAATCCATTCAACTAAAACTTCTCCAACCTCCCACCTTATCAAATTGAGCCAAATTTGGGGCTGATATGCTTTGTTTTGGTTGCTGCTTATTTATTTGTACTGATTCACTCAGCCTTAATATAGCTCCTGTTGCAGAGTCTATGCTGTTTATTTCTGAGTGAGAACAGGATGTAAGGACTGCATGTTCTTGGACATCAATACCAATTTGATCATTCTCACTTGCTGAATCCCTGATTGTTATAGAAGTTGTGCTTCTTTTGTATCTTATACATTTTAAAGTGGTATCTGTGTTTAACATAAAAAAGGATTTTTCAGACTTCATCACAAACCAGCCCATCTAAACCATTATCAATTTTATACATTCTTCAATTTTTACACCTCTCAGGTTTCAGATGCAGTTATTTTGAACAGAGCTTCCCAGGTGAGTTGCTAGTAATGTCCCTCAGAGGTACATGCTATGGTCTTGAAAGCCTAAGCTCTTTAGAATTCTTTTGGTTTAACTTGCCTTTATGAAATCATTAGTTTTTTTAAATTTTATTATTATTTTTTAAAGTTTTTATTTTTATTTTTGAGAGAGAGAGAGAGCATGCACAAGTGGGGAAGGGGCAGAGAGAAAGGGAGACATAGTATCTGAAGCATGCTCCAGGTTCTGAGCTATCAGCACGGAGCCCACACAGGGCTCGAACTCACAAACTGTAGATAATGACCTGAACCAAACTCGAACACTTAATTGACTGAGTCACCCAAGTGCCCCTGAAATAATTAGTTTTTAAAGCATAATTTTTTTTACATTATTTTTAGTTTAGCTATAATGTAAACACATGCTAATTTTTTTAATGTCACAAAACGGTATAGAAAGGTGAAAATAAATTGCCTTCGTTTTCTCCTTACCAATCCTTTCCCATAGAAGTTAACAAATGCTGTTTCTTAAGTACCTCTTCCAGAAGTTTTATATGTAGGTAATGCTGTAGCCTGGGTTCCCCAAAAAAGAGAGGAAGGAAGAAACAGAGAATTTGCTTAAGTGCCTCTACATCCAGTTGATGAAAAGTTTACCCAACAAGTGTAACTCCCTCAGACTTCCAGGCTGAGCACGCTGGGTACTAGGGAGTCTCTCTGGGAAGACTCAGGGCAGGATGTGAGAGATGCTTGGTGTGGATATGAGATACAATTTTGTCAGGTTAAGCCTTCTCCTCCTTCATAAATACTTGGCTTTTCCCCTTGACCAGCCCTCACTAGAAAAAGAGACAGTTAAGACTGTCTGAACCGGTGAATTAGTTAGTCAATGTAATTTGTACGTTATTAGTATGTGTGCATATGATCTTAGTTTCATGTACTGAAAAATCATCAGTGTTTTAATTCATGACTTAATGGCATTAAATTTCATAACTTTGGCAGTTTAGATATTTTTCATTTCATAAAAATTTCCAACTATCATCTACATTGTTTTCCAGAAAAATTACAGCCAAGTTTAAGAAAGTTACTCATGGCCAAATAACTACAAAAGCAAAATTATAAAAAAAAATTTTTGAAACATTTTTATAGCAAAAAATCATATTTATTGCAGCTTGTGGATTTATTTTAATGAGTTTGTTCAACTTTGTATGGTACGTCTGACGGTAAGAACCTTAAATTCAGTGAGGATCTTAAAATGGCTTTGTGTTTACTGGGCCATGTCTGTACCCTAGAATCGGTAAAGATTTTCTTTGAGTCTTTGTTTGAAAATTCTCATTTGGGAAGACTCAGATATCATACTAGAAGAGAGCTGTTGGCTAGAAATTAGGAATATAGCTGACATGCATGTATACATACATACAAACATACATACCAGAATATGTCTTTGGAAAAGTGGCAGAGACTTGGAGTACCTAATATCCTCAGAATATTAAGGGTAGTGAGGCGTATTAATAAAGAAGTGAAAAAAAATAAACCTTGATGACCCCAAGTAAACCTATGTGAATTGTGCAGATAATTTTCATTGGATTGAAGTAAAAGATGCAATGGGAAACATGAAGATGTCTGCAATCTCAGTTTTTCATAAGCCATGGTATTGGTTTGTATAGGTCATTGCATCAAAGATAAAAAGAACACTGTTCAACTAATGAGAATTTCTTTATTGGACTGGGAATGGAAGCTAAGCTTCCAATGATAGCTTATATATTCACTATTCTTGAACCATGAAAGGTAGTTGAGCAGAAACATTTCTGAATTATCTCTGAAATAGATGAAAGCTAATTAAAGCTAAAGACTTTTGCTTAGTGATTGATTCTATTCTAGCTTTCTCCTTTATATACAACATTTTTGCAAACCAACGGTGTGTGAACTGAAATGGGAATCTTAGATACAAGCAAAAACTTTGGGTGAATTTTTAAGAATTTGCCTTCAAAATACAAATTTTTTCTTTACATTCTAGCACTTTGAATTACAGATGAAATAGCTTGACATGTTATAAAAATGCAATAGTCTTTCTGAAATATTTTGATTACATATTTTTCTGAAGACTGCTTCTTTTTTCCTTTTAAGTACAGGGTTCATTATTGCCTCCCACACTTGACGACTATTCTCTGAGTGATTAAGTTTGCTGTGTGCATGGCAAGTGTATGAAATATGTGGATAGCAATAAGAATTTGTGATTAACACAAGGTGGGTTTCTGTTAGGTATCATAATTTTCAAACAGCCTGAAAATAGAATTTCTTTAGATTTATAGTTTACTTCTCATCAGTGGGAATGTTAAGAAGTAGCTACTTCACCGCCTCCACCAATGCTCACTGCAGTCACTCTTCAAGTTGCCTCCTTTACTAAACTTTTTTAAAAAAGTGTTTTGAGACAAGTAAGTTCCTTTTTTCTTTCCCTAATGAAAGAAAATATAATAAATATTTTTAAATATTTTATATTTATATAAATTTTTTATAATAAATAATATTTGTTCCAAGCCGGATTACTCTGTAACAGAGGAACAGCAAGGGGAAAAATATATGTGCAATTCACAACACTTAGAATCTGTTAGATGTAGGACATTTAAGAAATGATAACAATGCTCATCTGTATCTTATTTTTTAGCAAATCCAGTGAATATCAGTATTGTTCTTCTAACTTAGAGATGATAGAAAGCTTTCAAAATATTTATTGGACACTGATCATAATTAAGATATACTGAGATAACAATCTATTAATCCAATCTAATTATTTACTATCCTTAATTTAATTTTTAAGTTTATTTTATTTATTTTGAGAGAGAGAGAGAGAATGAGTGAACACAAGTGGAGCAGAGAGAGAAGGAGAGAGAGAATCCCAAGCAGGCTCCACGTTATCAGTGCACAGCCTGATGTGGGGCTCAATCTCAAGAACCATGAGATCATGACCTAAGCTCAAATCAAGATCAGACACTTAACCAACTGAGCCACCCAGGCACCCTTTACTATCCTTAAGTTTTAAAAGTAAAAATTCCCAGTACTAGAGAGTGCAGCTGGGAGGTAAATTGATACAACACATTGGGAAAATGATTCCTCACTCCCCACCCCTCCAAACAGGGGAAGGAAAGCTAATTAATTTATTATTTCCAAATTTTTATTTAAATTCTAGTTAGTTAGTATAAAGTGTAATATTTGTTTCAGGAGTAGAATTTAGTGATTCATCACTTACATATAATACCCAGTGCTTATCACAAGTGTCCTCCTTAATACTCATTAGCCATTTGGTATATCCTTTACCCACATCCCTCTATCAACCCTCAGTTTGTTCTCTGTCTTTAAGAGTTTATGATTTGCTTCCCTCTTTTTTTTTCTTCCCATATGTTCATCTGTTTTGTTTCCTAAATCCCACATAGAAGTGAAATCATATGGTATTTGTCTTTCTCTGATTGACTTATTTCCCTTATCATAATACACTCCACCTCCATTCACGTTGTTGCAAATGGCAAAATTTCATTTTTTATGGCTGAGTCATAGTCCATCTCTCACACACACACACACACACACACACACACACACACACACACACAAACACTCACCATCTCTTCTTAATCCATTCATCAGTCAATGGACACTTGGGCTCTTTTGATAGCTTGGCTATTGTGGATAATGCTGCTAAAAACATTGGGGTGCATGTATCTTTCAGATATATATTTTTGTATTCTTTGGATAAATACCTACTGTTGCAAGTGCTGGATCTTAGGATCTTAGGATCTATTGCAAGTGCTGGATCTATTTTTAACTTTTTGAGAAAACTGCATACTGTTTTCCAGACTGGCTGCACCAGTTTTCATTCATTCATTATACCAACAGTATAAGAGTGTACCCTTTTCTCTGCATCCTCACCAACATCTGTTGTTTTCTGTGTTATTAATTTTAGCCACTCTGGCAGGTGTGAGTTGGTATCTCATCGTGATTTTGATTGTATTTCCCTGATGATGAGTGATGTTGAGCATCTTTTCATGTGTCTGTTAGCCATCCAGATGTCTTCTTGGAAAAATGTCTATTCATGTCCATTGCTCATTTTTAAACTGGATATTTGTTTTTATAGATTTGGATGCAGAAAGTGACTTGTTAATATCAATCAGAAGCCACAAAGATGCCTCTGCTCTTTGGCTCAGTAATTGAACTTTTGGGATTCTAACCTAAGGAAAAAATTATAATAGTTAAATAATACAAATATAGACAAACATTTATGTATAAAGGTATTCATAATAGCTGACCATCATTAAACTCCTCTTATCACAATAGGAATTGTTATCAATGTTTTAAGTATAAACATTTGTATGAATGTATAATCATTCTCAAAACAATTTGGGGGGATATTTACTATCATTGCCACTATTGATAAGAAAATGAGCTCAGTGAATTAATGAGTGATTACACAACTAATCAATGGTGAAACTGGGATTAAACCTAAGTGGGTGGAAATTCAGAGTCCATAGTTTTCTTTCCATTTTGAAAATTTTAAGTCTATAGAAGAGTTAAAGGTAAGTGAGGTGAACCATTCACCCATTCAGCCAGATTTACCAGTTGTTAAATTTTGGTACATTTGTGCGCTCTCGCTCGCTCTCTCTCTCTCTCTCTCTCTCCATATATATATACACACACTATATATACACACTCATACACACACACACACACACACATCCTAAGATATCTCAGCATGTATAATAAAGAATAAGAACATTCTTCTGCTTAAGCACATGGCATTATTACTGTTAGGCATTTAAAATTAATTCAGAAATATGACTAACCATACTCCTCCTCTAGTTTTTGATAGTGAGATTCTTACTTCAGTTTCTCAACTATATTGACTTCTTTACAGCAACTTTGCCTTGTACAATAGCAAAAATAAGGAATGGCTATGACTAACAATATAAAATTTTCAAAGAAATTACAGTATAGCCATATGATAAAATACTATGCCTCAAAAAATGAGTTTTTGAAGTAATTTAATGACATGGGACAGTTCTCATTATATAATGTTAAGTGAAAAAAGTTGGATATAAAATTACAGTTGACAAAATACAGCATCCCTTCTTAATAAAGACCCTTGAGAAAGTCGGGATAGAAGGAACTTACTTAAACATCATAAAAGCCATCTATGAGAATGGCTTTTCTTCATCTTCATCTTCATCTTCAGCTAACATCATCCTCAACGGGGAAAAACTGAGAGCTTTCCTCCTGAGATCAGGAACATGACAGGGATGCCCACTCTCACCACTGCTGTTTAACATAGTGCTGGAAGTCCTAGCATCAGCCATCAGACACCAAAAGGAAATCAAAGGCATCAGAATTGGCAAAGAGGAAGTCAAACTTTCACTCTTCGCAGATGACATGATACTCTACATCGAAAACCCGACAGACTCCACCAGAAACCTACTAGAACTGATCCAAGAATTCAGCCAAGTACAAATTCAACAGGGTACAAAATCAACGTACAGAAATCGGTTGCATTTTTATACACCAACAATGAAGCAACAGAAAGAGAAATCAAGAAACTGATCCCATTCACAATTGCACAAAAAACCATAAAATACCTCGGAATAAACCTAACCAAGGATACAAGAGATCTGTATGATGAAAACTATAGAAAACTTATGAAGGAAATTGAAGAAGACACAAAGAAATGGAAAAACATTCCATGCTCATAGATAGGAAGAATAAATGTAGTTAAAATGTCATTACTACCCAAAGCAGTCTACACATTCAATGCAATCCCAGTCAAAATTGCACCAGCATACTTCTCGAAACTAGAACAAACTATTCTAAAATTTGTATGGGACCACAAAAGACCCCAAACAGACAAAGTAATATTGAAGAATAAAACCAAAACGGGAGGCATCACCATCCCAGACTTTAGCCTCTACTACAAAGCTGTCATCATCAAGACAGTACGGTATTGGCACAGAAACAGACACATAGACCAGTGGAACAGAATTGAGAACTCAGAGCTGGATTCAAAGGTATACAGCCAACTAATCTTTGCCAAAGCAAGAAAAGTATCCAATGGAAAAAATACAGCCTCTTTAACAGATTGTGTTGGGAGAACTGGACAGCAACATGTAGAAGAATGAAAGCAGATCATTTTCACACAGCATACACAAAAATAAACTCAAAATAGATAAAGGACCTGAATATGAGAAAGGAAACCATCAACACCCTAGAGGAGAAAGCAGGAAACAACCTCCTTAACCTCCACAGCAGCAACTTCTTACTTGACACATCCCCAAAAGCAAAAGAATCAGGAGAAAAAATAAACTGTTGGGACCTCATCAAGATTAAAAGCTTCTGCACGGCAAAGGAAACAATCCATAAAACTAATAGGCAACCGACGGAATGGGAAAAGATAGTTCCAAATGACCTATCAGATAAAGGGTTACTATCCAAAATCTATAAGGAACTCACCAAACTCCACACCCGAAAAACAAACAACCCAGTGATGAAATGGGCAGAAAATATGAACAGACACTTCTCCAAAGAGGACATCCAGATGGCCAACAGACACATGAAACGATGCTCAGCATCGCTCCTCATCAGGGAAATACAAATCAAAACCACACTGAGATACCACCTCACGCCAGTCAGAGTGGCTAAAATGAGCAAATCAGAGAACTCAAGATGCTGGCGACGATGTGGAGAAACGGGCACCCTCCTACACTGTTGGTGGGAATGTAAACTGGTACAGCCCCTCTGGAAAACAGTGTGGAGATTCCTCAAAAAATTAACAATAGAACTCCTCTATGACCCAGCAATAGCACTGCTAGGAATTTACCCAGGGGATACAGGAGTGCTGATGCATAGGAGCACATGGACCCAATGTTCATAGCAGCACTCTCCACAATAACCAAAACATGGAAAGAGCCTAAGTGTCCATCAACGGACAAATGGATCAAGAAGATGTAGCTTATCTCTACAATGGAATACTACATGGCAATGAGAAAGAATGAAATCTGGCCATGTGCAGCAACATGGATGGACCTTGAGGGTGTTATGCTGAGCGAAATAAGTCAGGCAGAGAAGGACAAATACCATATATTTGCACGTATAGGAGGATTAGGAGGAACTTAATGGAGGACCGTGGGGGAGAAGAAGGGGGGAAATGGTGGGAGAAAGGGAGAGAGGCAAACCATGAGAGACTCTTGAATGCTGAGAACAAACTAAGGACTGATGGGTGTGGGGTCGGATAGGGGAGATGGGCATGGAGGAGGGCACTTGTGGGGATGAGCACTGGGTGTTATATAAATAGTTACAAATAAACTATTAGTTAAAAAAAAAAGAAAAGAATTACAGTTGAATTCACTTATATATTTGTTCTGTTAACAACCCTGGGTTTGATTTTTATAAATGCAGGGTACTTGGTGTTAGGGCTACAAAAGAGAAATAAAATCTCTCCCACTTAAAATTTTAGAAAAGAGGTTGGACAATCCTTTCAACAGATGCCTAGAATAGGGTGAGGTAAGTAAGTGAAGAACATATGAATATTCTGGGAGAGGGATCTGATTTAGTCAGGATAAAGGGGGTGGAAAAGGTTCCTCAGAGGAAGTATAATATCCATTATTTTAAAAGTATGGAACTGATATATGAGAATGAGGTAAATATCCAATATGTTAGAGACTATTTTTAGGTTGTGAGATTATGGGTTCTTTTTATTCTCTGTGTTTTACTTTCACATATTTAATCATAAACATACATACTCCTCTATAAACAGAAAAAAATAATGTTTTGAAGATTCATAAAAAATTAATTTTTTGGATTTACCCAATGCCCATGGTAAGTTGGTTACTTACAGAACAGAGATAAAACAACTCTTGATCTCAAAAAGTAATAAATTCTTTGAATAATGAAAATAATAGCTATCAGATTTCATCACCTTTTCTCAGGTGTCCAATAATATTTTAGTTAAGGGTCTTGCATTGATAGCATCTCCTTTATTACAATGTCCATTTTTGTAGAACTCAGTGGATAAGTAGTATATAGAAATACAGTAGCCGACAATATAATGAGGCTTGCTTCGATGCTTTATGGTCATGAATGGGTTTTCTTCCTATAGCCACAGTTATAGTACATGTCCCCCAGCTGAGTAGTCTAACTACACTTGGAGTCATTCTCACTTATATTCAACAAATATTTTGATGACAAATGCTATGCAATTTGTAAGGAAACTTTCATGAATTTATAAAATAGTAAATTATATAGCATTTAGTTTTTTTACTTGTTTTCAGTATTGGTTCTTTTTAAATTTAGGCTTTCTTTCTCTAGTCTTTCCCTTGGCATATGTTACATATTAATTTGCATAGCTGTTAAAATACATAGTACAAATAGTTCATGTTTAAAATATTTATAATCGTCTGTATGGAATGGTGATGTGCACGTTTGAGGTAATGGAATAAACTGGGATGTCCGTGAAGTCAAAAATGCCAGGGGCAAATTAGAACCTTGAACAAAAGCCAAAGTCCACACGAAGATCAAACATCTATATTGCTGTCAACTTAGAAGCAAATAGATCAGCTGATGGAGGGAAGAGGAGGAAGAAATTGGAAAGTTAAATTGATCTCCTCTCAGGTTGCTTCTTTACTACCTGCAATAAGTCTGACTCCTCCCCCATATCATTGTAATGTGTTTATATGATAAATCAAATGGCTCTTTTAAAGACAATTTAATTTCTTTTAATTAAAGAAACCTATTTTAATAGCTAACACTTTGATACATGGGGTGCTCATAGCTCCCAACACATTGAACACCACTGCTCATTAGGAAACTCTTTAAAAAGTCATTTAGTGCCGACAGTAGATTTTGCTTAGCAAATGCAAACCTATAATTCAGGCTCAACATAACTGCAATATTATTCACAAGCTCAAAGACAAAGATTATAAACATCCAAAAATGTTAGGTCTATGTGTCTAAGATCACTGGACACACAATCAGAATATATCTTTTAAAATGAGCAACAGACAATACTCACCATTTTAATTTTTCCTATATTAGGAGTCTATGAACTGGCAAGAACCTAGCATTATCTAGAAAGTAATGAGTCAATATTTCATTGCTTCTGCTCCTGCAAATGGCTTTAGATTTAAACATTTATTTTATTGATGAAAACCAAAGTCTAAACTCCAGAAGTCTGAATTAAATTTAATGACATATTCTCTTTGCTGAGTCTTTGTCTCAACCAGACAGGTTAAAGTGCATGGGGGAATGATTTGATCTCATTAACTTGCTGCTGCTGGCTGCGGGTGGTTATCACAGATGGCAAGGGTTTTCATCACAGAGCTGTGCAACCTGAGACCCTGAACAAAGGGGGCCCCCCCACCCAGCCTCCAGGTGGTCATTTCTCGTAATTAATGCCTTAGGGAAGGTTCAGCTCTGTAACAGTATAATAGCAGGTAGGCTTGCCAAGGAAATGGCCCTTTCCAAAACTTTTTTTTTTAACCTTTTTCTTGTCAGTCATATAGCACAGTAGACTAGAGATTTGTTTTCTAACAGAGGAGCCAATTAGAAGGCAAGTATTCAGGGTGAATTTTCCTCCTGATCTTGCTGACAAAAGCGAGGCATTCTTTATCTAGAGTGTTCAGTTTTTTTTTTTTAATGTTTTATTTATTTCTAGGAGAGAGAGAGAGACAGCGTGAGCAGGGGTGGGTCAGAGAGAGAGGGAGTCACAGACTGAAACAGGCTCCAGGCTCTGAGCTGGCAGTCAGCACAGAGCCCGACGCGGGGCTTGAGCCCACGAACCGCGAGATCATGACCTAAGCGAAAGTCGGACGCCTAACCGACTAAACCACCCAGGCGCCCCTAGAGTGTTCAGTTTTATTCATCGCTTACCACTATCTGGATTTCCCTGGGAATGGCTTATCCATTTTAAGTGCCTAATTTGTGCCATATACAAAATCTAGAGGAGCTAATCACTGATATGCTGTGAAAAGGAGTGTTTGCTTAGTACTTAACAGACACTCTAACAGCTTCTCTTGTTGCAAAGAAGTAATTGTATCAGGGACACTGTTTCCAAATAAGAAAGCTGTTAATAGCTGTTGTTTTTGAATTTCAACGTGGAATTATACATTAGCTGCTGAAAAGTCTTGAGACATGAATAAAGAAGATTAGGCATTTGTAAAGGGGTGTAAGATCAACCTTTCAAAATGAAAGGCAATAACTGCCATTTATTGAATGCATATGTCATTCTCCTAGCAGATGTAATCTTATGTCATCTTTATGGCAAACCCATAAAATAGGAATTGTTATCCTTAATTTTGCGTCAAAGGAAATGGATCCTTAAAAAAGTTAAATACACAAATTCATAAAACCACGTGTGGACTGGGACTAGAACTCAGGGCATCTTGCCGTAATTTCTTTCTTCCTCTATATTAGTGGTTGTCAAACTTTAGTGTGCATGAGAATCACATGCAAGGCTTGTCAAGACACAGATTTCTGAACCTCAGTCCAGAGCTTGTGATTCAGTAGGTCTGGGCTGGGACCCCAGAATTTGCATTCCTCACTTGTCATACCTGAGTGATACCGATGATGCTTATCTGGGGATCATACTTTGAGATCCGGAGCTCTATACCACGCTGCCCCTCCTAAGATGGAAATTGAACTTATGAAAATGGGCTAATGAATACCAAAATTTGGATAGCGTTTAACTGTAAGAAAGCTTTAGTTATGATTAACATTAATCAACTGAATGTGGAAGCTATTTTATTTTTAACATTGTTGATAATGAAAAGTCTTAATTAGGGAGTAACAATTCAAGTATACAAGCATTAACCTACATACATGTATTAAGTATCTATCCAGAAGGTGATATAGGAGATACAATGATCAATTAGAAATGATACTTGTTTTTCAAGAGCTTAAAAGTCTTACCAGATGTACATTTACAAATTAGGCAGAAGACAGAAATATAACAAAGGTAAATACAATACATCTGAAAACACCATGATTAAGGTATTCATCAGTGGAATGTTAATTTCACTTTGCGGAAAATTATTTCTGAATATTAGGTTTATTCTTTTTGATTTCAGATGTATTTTATGTCATACCTCTTTTTGTTTTGCTTCGTTTTTACTTTCATAACACTGTAGATAAATAAAAACTTTTCTATGAGTTTTATGTAGAAGGTGGGCATTATTCAACAAGTGATTTCCTCTTCTATCATAGTCTAGTAATAGTGACAATAGTCTAAAAAAATGAGTCATAGCTTCCCTCCTCTGTGGATTTGGCTATTGAATTTGCCCTTAGAGTGTCCCCAAAGGGCCCCTTGCCAAGAGGCAAGGAGGGCCCAGAGCTCTGTGAACCAAAAAGTTGCAAATTTTGCTGCTGGATAATGCCTTGCCTGGGGGTCTGGTTTATTCTGAGTGCCTCTCAGAAGTTCCATGTGCTCTCTGGTGGGGGTGGGGGATGGGCAAAGGAGTTTTGCTCTAGATAAATCGTTATTAGAAGGATAGAGTATTAAATGAATTCTGGACTCAGACATGATCACATTTAAATTCTCCCCCGCCCCCCCTCAAATTATGGAAGCTAGACACTTTGCTTTTCTACATAAGAAATAAGCAAAATTTTAAAATCCTTTTCCTTAATCCTCTCCCTCACTGTCCATTTCCTCTATGCAAACTGTTTTTAATGATTAGTTATGGTTTAGGTTGAAACATTTTCCTTCAGAGTCCTCTAAAAGTGAAGAATGGAGTGCTTACTGTCACACAGGGCGGCACTGGCCATACTCTGAGGCTGCACGTCCTAAATCTACAGCTTTTGTATCTCTCTATGTGGTCCCCAGACACAGTGAGTGACATTCCAGTAATTGTTCCTTAACAAATCCTGTTTCCTAATATTTTCTGCATTTAATAAATTGTTCTCTTTCTTTAAATGAAAGATTCTATTGGTTTTTCTTTAAATGCCAAGGTCTTTAGTAATGCTGAAAATATATGCATTTTAATCTAGAGTTTGAACTTTAAGAAATTATGGGCCAAAGTGTTCTTAACATAAACCATACATTTTCGGAGATATTCTGAATTACATTTGTCTTACGCTTACTCTGTTGTCCACAAAGCATGGAAAGTCAACACATGCTTTTGTTGATTTTCTAGCTTTTGAAACTAATAACTAATGTCATTAGTCCTCTTACAATGCACCAGCCTCTATGTTAAGCTCCTACTTGCGTTAAAAAAAATTCATCCCCATTATAACTCTGTTCTAAGTGTGGTTGTCATTCCTGCTTTCTAGATGGGAAACCTGTGGCTTATAAAGTATTCATGATTTGCACATGACCATACTGATAAGGCTGGCCATATGATTTGTGGGGCCAAGTGCAATACAAAAATATGGGCCCCTTCCTTGTTCAAAAAGTAGGGAAAAAGCTTTCTCTTTTCTTTTGTAGTCATGGTGTTTTATATTTGCTGTGAAATGTTGCTCTCACTTGGGTATGAGGATGCTCAAATGATACATGCAGATTCTATCAGGTGTCCAGAGCCTTATTCTGCAGCTAGCTGGACTGAGTACCCAAGCCTAACCTGACTCTCCCCTGCCCAGGCCCCACAAGGGGCAGAAAATGGCAGTGGTCACTGGACAGGGCTGAGAGGCAATGAGGCTTAGGGTCCTATGCGGAAAGGGAGCAGGCAGCTGAGAACCAGCCCCAGGAAAGCAGGAACCTAGGTTCCAATCCCCTGGTGCATGTGCCATTGTCCGCTTAGATTCTGCTTAGCGGATTGCAAATTCAGAGATAGCACTGAAATCCAAATGGAGGACCCTCATCTCAGCCTTTCCTTCAAAAGGGAAGAGTTCATTAAAAAAACAAAAAGGCTAAAGTTCATGAAAATTCATTAAGTCAAACACCCACGAAGTATACTTGTTAGTATACTAAGTGAACAGTTTGGAATCCAACACAGTTTTGAAGCACTCCAAAGCCTGACTCCTTCCCATCCTGAAAGTCATGTCATACAGTAGAGGAAATAGAAGTTATGAAAATTCATTAGAGTTCCCACAATACCCATGGTAGGCTTTTAGTAAGATAAGAGGAATCCTCATTTAGGTCTGAAGTTGGGGTGGGGAGACAAACACCCACCCATTAGGCAGGCTGTGCCACTGTAGGCTTTGACTTTCAGCAGTCATTATGCTTTCCTTCAAAAGGTTTGACTTGCATATGATTATCTATATGAAAGCTTCAATGTGAGTCATGTTAATGCATCATTATTTTTGCTTTAAAATGAGTTTTTCTATTATGGTGTGCTGCAAACTTTCCTCCCGAGCCTATTAATTAGATTTTTCTGAAGCAATGCTTAATCTTGACCATGTAATTCTCAGCCTCAGGTCATAGCCACTGGGGGATATGATGGCCAACCTCCCCAAGAAGTTAACCTGGAGTCCTCTGGAGTAGAGGCTGACATCCACCCCAACCCACTTTGCTGGTAGAATTTAATGACAAATTTCCCTATTAAGTCTGTGTTCAAATTTCATCTGAGGAAGGAAAAACAAATTCACCGCCAGACCTGCACATTTCCCATTACACTTAATAAAA
The DNA here is from genome assembly GCA_017311185.1 of Proteles cristata cristata. NCBI lineage: Eukaryota > Metazoa > Chordata > Mammalia > Carnivora > Hyaenidae > Proteles > Proteles cristata. The sequence continues at coordinate 1,319,992 of JAESUZ010000242.1, read as the reverse complement.
CATATTGCACGGTGAGGAGTGACATTTTAAAAGAACAGATCTTTCAGCAGACTCTCTCTATGCCATTGTGTATCACTGAAGTCTGCCAGGTCACAAAGGGAGAGGCTGGGGAAGTGGATTAATATGTAAACCAACCTAGGCGACTTAAAATGATGAATTCTCAGGTATACTTGGTGAAATTCATTTCATTTTGAGAGCAGTTGTACTGAGAAATGAATTTGTATACATAAGGCTTCCCCCTTTTTTTCTTTAGACAATGACAGGCTTTTTTCTTGAAAAGTTTGTTTTTAACAATGTGGCAAATTAATTCTATGGAATAAATATTTGTAATATAAGTAAACTAAAGCATGATATCGTTTATATAGATAAACTAAAGCCTGAAGTTATGAATAGAGAATAAAATGCATTTTCCAAAAATACATAGGGTGTCCCAGTTCTCCCATGGCACATGACTTTAAAATGCAATGGATATAGTCTATCGTGTGTTTTTGGATTCTTAAGGAACACGTTAAAATTTGTATATGTAAGCCTTGCTTATTTTAACATGACAGACATAAAAGCACTCTTAATTTTTAATCACTGCAGCTAAAAGCATTGGGATTTAATTATTGTCCTGTTCTGAGCCTATGACAGTCTTCCATATCAGGTAGGAGTCAGTAGAGCAAAGTTTAGGGGATTTGAACAGGCCTCCTGAGGACAGGATCTGCATTGACCTGACATTCTTCTGGAAGCTTCTACCGCGTATCATTCTAATTAGTGGTGTTTCTTTGTAGAAGATGACAAAACATTATCTTAAAACTCTCAATATTCCAGCCATTGGTACATTTGGTAGACTAGCTATGATAAGTGCATTTCAGACTCTTAGGCCTCAGACCCCAACTAATGGATTGTCAAGAAGAAATATGGAGCTTCATGGGTCACATATTTATCAGCTCCCTACATCATCTTCAGAGTACTGTCTTCAGAGGGGAACATTCATTAAAAAAAAAAAAAAAAGACTAAGCTCCCAGAATCATGCATTTTCTCTTTTTAAATAAGAATAAAGATGCCTGGGGTACCTGAGTGGCTCAGGCTGGTAAGCAGTTAAGCATCTGACCTCAGCTCAGGTCATGATGCCGCAGTTCATGAATTTGAGCCCCCCATTGGGCTTTGTGCTGACAACTCAGAGCCTGGAGCCTGCTTCAGATTCTGTGTCTCCCTCTGACCCTTCCCTGCTCACGCTCTGTCTCTCTCTCTCTCTCTGAAAAATAAAGAAATATTAAAAAAAAAAAAAAAAAAAAAAGAATAAAGATGCCCCTGATTAGTCAGGGAGCATAAAGGATGCATTTGATTATGTGATGGGCATGGAAGTTTTGTTGGTGCAATGAGTCAATTTTATCATTTTTCTATTCTGTAGTGCCAGTTGTTATTAAGACAATATTTCTACAAATTACAAAATAATCCATTGACTAGAAAAATTTGCCTCACTATGGCTCCAATGAGGAAAATATTCAAGACAACCAATTGGAATTGGTGTTTGTCATTTATCTTAACCTACACAAAAGGGAAAGAAGAGCCAGAGGGTGATAAATACTAAGTGGCAACTCTTAAAAATGGCAGCGGAGTCCCAGGAACAATGTTGAGTGAAGCTGCATTTTCTGAAAATGTACTCAGAGCTCTTTGCTCCTATATATGGCCAAGGTAGAGTCCTTCCAAGTCTGCCTTAAATTAAATTTGCCTAAATTAGCTAAATGAAGTTTACCTGCTCTGATACTCCCCGCAAAGAAATACCATGTCAAAGAAATATGCTGTGGATGCAGAATATTCCCTTTTGCCACTTCTCTGGCTTGGATCCCACATAAGTCATCCCCTGTCAGAGCTGGAGGGGGGCGATTAGCCACAGAGTCCAGTTAAACATAAAGAACTAAAAACCTATATGGATTTTTCCAAATGCTAGGAGATTTAGACAGAAAGTTTAACCAAAACATGGCAATCTTCTCAAAATTCTTTAAGTACCACTAGCCTCATAGTGAGTCCTCATTTCACATCCCCATACCTCCTTTCCATACTACCTACTGGCTTTCTCTTCTCTGGCCTGACTGGTATGCAGATCCTTCCTTAGGGCTGGCTCTTCCTCTCTCACCTGGGGTTTATCCCATGCAGTCTGCAAGCGGTTGAATTACATGTCATTGTATTGTAATTTTTATCCTCTATGATGCAGCCTAACTCTTATGTCATAACCATGCATTTCTTCCATAATCTGAAACATTTATTTTAAAAATAAAATAATAAGCAAAATCAAAGGATACACAAGATGTTTAAAAAAGTTTCCTTTGCAAGCTTTCTTTGCTTGTAACAGAGCTGCCTACCTCACATTATCTCTCTTCAGGAACATCTTACTAAGTATTTTTTTATAGTCACAGGTATATAGGGTACTCATTCACTTATCTGAGCATCATCAGTTTTTATTCCATCTTACCTCAGCCATCCTTGAGCTACTTGGCAGCAGGAAGCATCTCTTACCTAGAGGGTGCAAGTTTCATGTAGTTGTACAATAGATTAATGGTAATGGTGGTGAAGTCACCCATATTAAGAAGAAATAGCATATTCATATAGCTTGTTTTTGAAGTTTCTATTTATGTTCTGAAGCAGAATGAAAAAATCTTCTTTGACTTAGTTTTCCTAACTTAAAGGAAGAATCATAGTCCTGTGTCTCAGTGTAAAAAAATATTGCTCCAATTTTGCAATTTACTGCTAAGATTGCAAATCCTACAAATCAGCAGAAAAATAAATTTTTCAAATGATATGTATTTTCAGGTATGGTAATACACTTCAATGTTAATGTGTCTAGAATGAAAGAAAGGAAAAAACACTAAACGTATTCTTAAGGTTATTAGTTGGTATGCGTGACTGTACTTATTCAAGTTACTTGAGGGGTGCTTGGGTGGCTCAGTCAGTTTAGTGACCGACTCTTGATTCCAGGTAAGGTTCATGAGATTGAGCCCTGCATCAGGCTCCACACTGTCAGTGCTGAGCCTGCTTGGGATTTTCTCTTTCCTTCTCTCACAGCCCCTTCCCCTCTTGTACATGCTCACGTGCTCTCCCTCTCTCTCTCTCAAAATAAAATAAATTTTAAAGCTACTTGAACTAAGTGATGTGTGTGTGTTTTCCTTTATTTTTTTTAGCTGATTTGTTTAGGAAACAAGTCATTAAATAATAAGGAAAAAAAGAAACAAAAAATAAAGTCTTTTACTTTTTTTTTTTTTTTTTTACAAAATCTTTTGGTTTGAAATAGTTTGACTAATTCACTGGAAGTGCCAGAATTTGAGCAAACACCACCCAAGTGGTAAGCTCCTAAAGGAATGGGGACCATTTTCTTGTTATAGTCATTACAGAGGTCTCTCTTTAATCCTGGACTATCTTGTTGGGATGAGACAAAGTTAAAGTGATTTATGGGTATGCTGGCTGCAGGTTGGCCTTTTAACTTACAGTGGAACATTATTCCATGCCCCAATTACTAATTAACTGAAGGGTTGGATTTTATTTTTGGAGAGAGGAAGATTATGTGTGCATTAGGATAACAATGAAATGCAAATCGGTAGTGTGCAACTATGCTGAATGTGTGAGAAAGCTTAAGAGAGCTATTGCATGACCATAGCTATAAAGTCAGTAATGATCTGAAAAGCAGCTATAGGGGCACCTGGGTGGCTCCATCGCTGATGTGTCCAATTTTGACTCAGGTCACGATCTCATGGTTCGTGAGTTCAAGCCCCACATCTGACTCTGTGCTGACAGGTCAGAACCTGGAGCCTGCTTTGGATTCTGTGTCTCCCTCTCTCTGCCTCTCCCCTGCTTGTGCCTTGTCTCTCAAAAATAAATGAATACTTTTAAAAATTTGAAAAGCAGTTATAAGTCAGTGATGATTCACTCTATGTATGATTGGCAGGAACAGTGCTTGTTTACATTTTACTTATCTCTGGTGAATTGGACTGACCTGTTATGTCTTGGTCCAGCCCCAATTATTGCCCTTGTATAAGCCCAGTTAATCAAGAAGAGTGTCGTTCAAGATTTTAGTCAGTTCAGTTTGTATTTTATAATAAAAGGCCTATTTTTCTACCTATACCAGTCTGCTCAAGGACTACACTTGACATTTCAAGATGCCCAAGATTGTTATGTTCTAACATTCATTGATAGGAATAGCTTTTCAGTAGGACCCATCCTTATGCCAAGCTGCGTGGGTTAGAAACTCAAAATAAAAGGCAATGTTTTCAATTGCTGCAGCAGAAGTACAGAGAGCAGTTTAGCCAGGTACCTTCTGAACTGAAATGCCCCAATATATTGGATTTCTCTATTCCCAATCTATCAAATCAAGAGCATCCTCTATAGAAGAATAAATAGGCAGGTTGCTCTCATCCAACACAACCCACACCAAATATCACATTGTTCAGCAGTGAAGGAAAATTTTATTGATTTTTTTTCCATGGGGAATGTGAAAAAAGGCTAATAATTTAGCTAGACTTGTCAGTTAATCTGCCAAAAATAATAATGTGGAAAAACTTTTCCTCCTAAAATGGTTTTTAAATCTGAGGAGTCTGAAACAAAGGCAATACAAATGTTATAAGTATATTAAAAACATTTTTATGAAGTGAGGATGCTTTGAAAAAATATACTATATTTGTACAAGACTAGGTTCATATTTCTCTCTTTCTGATGAGATTACATGCCTACCCATAATTTATCTCTGTATAATATCTGTGACAGAACATTGTAAATATTTTATTTTATTTTCCTTCAATGTAACGCAATCCCTTTGAACATAGAAATTTTGGCATTTTTCTCTTTGTGAACCCAGCATATGGTACAGTATCTTGTATAAAGCAATAATTAAAGAATAGCTATTTTCTATTTTATACATGAATATGAAAAACAGTGGATCAAAAGCAGTGTGGTTTTGTAAAGCCATGCCTGATCTCAGTTTCATTTAGTGGCTAACAGTTTGGGTTCCCTAATCAAATGACATGTAAATCTGGGAACATTCTATACTAGCTCTGTGACCCTAGACAATTTACTGGGCCTCTCAAGACATTAGTTCCTTAATGTGTGATGCGAGAGAAATTGTAGTGTCTATAAAGTCTTCATGGGGATTAAATGAGTCCCAAAGTTTTCTTCCCAAATTTTCAGATTACCTGACTCATAGTAAGTGCTCAATAAATTAGTTATTTATATGTATCCTTTCAAAATCAAATATCACATTTTCACTCTTCTTACAAATGATAGCCTTGCCCTATGAAAGAGCATAAAGGAATAAATCAATGAATTAGGGGTTAAGACATGTGGCTCTGAATTCTAGCTTTGCCACTTAGCCATCAGAAGGATTGATAGGCTTGCTTCTCTAAGTATTCTGTAGATGAAGGATATAAAAATGTAATTCACATGTTTGTTTTGAGAATTGAATGGAATAATATTTGCAAAGTGCCTAAAGCAGTATGGTAGCATAATACATAACTCACTTTCATTTTAGCTAAACTAATGTTTAAATTAGTTAACTTTGCAGTACAGAAATGATATACCAATTTGCCAGAAATTCAGAAAAAGATAGGAAAACCATAGGTAATAATGAAGTTACATAGAGACACATTGTATCACTAAGAGGAATGACTAAACTTTGGCCTTATTATAGGTCAGAGATACTCTCCCCACATGTTCACATGGTTTTGTCTTTCTGGAAATGCCTTTGGGTGGAATGGAAAGTTCACTTTTGTTTCAGGGTAGTAAGTCTTAAGGGCAGACAGGCTGTGTCTGATAATTTGTATTTTCCAAAGTATGCCTCTCAGTCAGGGATACATGACAGGAAATCAACAAGGAATTGTTCATTAATGATTGATTTATGTTTTATTATACAGAGCTGCTGAAATGAGAGACTATCCGTTATGACCAATGTACTAACTGGATACAAGTGAGTAAAATCTCTTATGCTTAAAGCTCATTATAATTTTCTTATCATTAAATATTCTTTAAATTAATTCATGAGTCAATTTCCTAGATGTAAATAAGCTGTTTGCAAGTATGTTTATGGTGTGCTCTATCACTCTCTGAATTAGATACATGGAGAACAGAGGAACCAGGTATACAGAATACAGAGAGAAGTCGAGATTGAGAAAATTTCCAGTTGATTTGATCATTGTAGAGAATGGATATTTACCCTTTTTTTAAAAAATGTATAGGTATATCCCTGTTGTGTTGGAATTTGAGGTATGCAACAATAGGTAATAGTTTAATTGAATACTTGCTATTTCATAAAGACATCATCTTGATTTAGAATTGGGAGCATATTTAATGGGAAAATCACTCACATTTAAGCACTATATCTCATTAAGTAATTCAGATGTAATCTGATTACTAAAGGTGTTTATTTCAACTTGACTATTCTTTATTACACTGCATTACCAATTTATACTGATTAAAATGCTACTGTTCAAATGCTACTGTTCTACGTTAATAAAGGATTATAATTAATTTTTAAAACTTTCCTAAATTAGCAAGACTGAAACATTTACAAAAAATTCTACTTGCCTGTGTACTAAGTAATGGAATTATGAGATTTCAAAATAAGGTGATCAGAAGCAATTTGGGGCCAGAAACTGTTCTGGTGGTTTTTGTTTTTTGTGAAGCGTTTGTATAGTTTGCTTGCCTAGAAACTTCTTAGATGCCACTTCTGTAAATAGTAAGACATAGGAATCGAAGCATAACCTTGAACTATCTGTAGCCACTCCAAACTCAATTCTCTGTTTTCCCTCTGCTTAGGGTTTATTATCATAGCCCTTATTGGTACTAATAGCATCAAAAAGACATTATATATTCGTAGGTGTATTTGTCGAATTGATGCATTTGAGTGTAGCAGATATTGGCTCTAATTATCTTCCCATTATCTAATTTTAATGGCAATTAAGTCTTATACACATTAGTTTACTTGATGTTTATCATTTTTGTACTGTCATGTTACATCCCCATGGTGTGACATCACTGCACATCCTAACAAGAGTCATTCAGGGTCATACAGCTTGTTTATGAATCAGTTGAATATTTATATATGCACATATAGCCAGAGATGTTTAACAATTTGTATGAACCAAGAAATGAGGTTTCCTAATGTAAATGGAATGTGCCCTGCTGCTTGTACTTCTGCAGCCTACTTAAAAGTTCTATGAGAAAGACCATTATTTCCTTTTTGTTTGTTTCAAGTTTTTATTTAAATTCCAGTTGGTTAATATATAGTGTAATATTGTTTTCAGGAGTAGAACTTAGTGATTCATCACTTCATATAATACCCAGTGCTCATCACAACAAATGCCCTCCTAAATACCCAACACCCAGTTTTTAAAAATGTTTATTTACTTTTGGGGGGGGGCAGAGAGAGTGGAAGGGAGAGAAAATCCCAAAGAGACTCTGTGCTGCCAATTCAGTGCCCAGTGTGGGGCGCAATCTCATAAACTCTGAGATCATGACCTGAGCCGAAATTGGATGCTTAACCATCTGAGCCACTCAGGTGCCCCAGTACCTATCAGCCATTTAACCTATCCCCTGCCCACCTCCCCTCCAGCAACTCAGAGTTTATTCTCTATCATTAAAAGTCTGTTTTATGATTTCTCTCTCTCTCTCTCTCTCTCTCTCCCCTCCTCCATGTTCCTCTGTTTTGTTTCTTAAATCACACACACACACACACACAAACACACACACACATACACAATATGGTATATCAGTCAATGGACATTTGGACTCTTCCCATAATTGGGTTATTGTTGATGCTGTTGCTGTTAATATCAGGGAATATGTATTCCTTCAAATCACTATTTTTGTATCCTTTGGATAAATATCTAGAAATGCAATTGCTGGAGTTAAGAAATGGTCAGAAGACATGAATAGACATTTTTCCAAAGACATACAGATGGCTAACAGACACATGAAAAGATGCTCAATGTCACTCATCATCAGGGAAATACAGATCAAAACTGCAGTGAGATATCATCTCACACCTGTCAGAACGGCTAAAATCAATAACACAGGAAACAACAGATGTTGGCAAAGATGCTGAGAAAGGGGAACTCTCTTATACTGTTGGTGGCAATGCAAATTGGTGCAGCTGCTCTGGAAAACAGCATGGAGGATTCCGCAAAAAGTGAGAAATAGAACCACCCTGTGAAAAAGACCTTTATAAATGGCTTTTGATCCTGTTGCATCTTCACATTTTTATCTTACTTTGAAATGTACTACTACCTAAGTCTCATGTTAGGAACATGCACTATGATGAAATGTTTGAAAAAATAAAAAGAAAATTAAATGTAAATCTGGTAGAGATATCTTTTCACTTTAAACCTTTCTGAATTGACCAAGATAATAGCAACATAAAGGTTATAGAAGCCTAAGAGCACTAGTAGCAGAAGGTAATTTGGAACCACCACCACTGTTTAGAGAACCATTTCAGCCCTTTATGGGGGTGACAGATGGCAGTGAACATCACAGCTAAGGACTAACATTGTCTATACTCACTCTATAGTTGGTGGGAGGCATATACACTAATGATGACTTTTGTGTACTATTGAGTCTTAAAATTTCTGCTTTAATTTTTACTAAACTGTTTGAAAACTTTCTCGTATAGGCAGCTATTATCCATGGTAGGTCCAAGTAGTTTGAAATAAATTATCTCTAATTGAACCAGGATAGTTCACATGGGAGCAATAATGACAAGATTCCTTTCTAAATGTTTAATTATAAAATATTTCAAAGGTGGAGAAAAATAGATAGCAGACACTCATGTGTCCATAACCCCCATTTACCAGCTGTTGCTTCATATATGCTATGATCTGAATGTTTGTGTTTCCCCCAAATTCATACATTGAAATCCCAACCCCTAAAGATGATGGTATTGGAAGACAGAACATTTGGAAAATTAAAAAAAAATTTTTTTTTACATTTATTTATTTTTGAGAGACAAGGGAGGGGCAGAGAGAAAGGAGGACACAGAATCCGAAGCAGGCTCCAGGCTCCGAGCTGTCGGCCCAAATCCTAACGCAGAGCTCGAACTCACGAACCATGAGATCATGACCTGAGCTAAAGTCGGATGCTTAACCGACTGAGCCACCCAGGTGCCCCAGAAAGAGAGAAAGAGCCTTCATGAATGGAATTAGTGTTCTTACAAAAGAGACCTAACAAAGATCCCTCACCCTTTCCACCATGTGAAGGTACAATGAGAAGGTGCTGGCTATGAACCAGGAAGTGGACTTCCACCAGAACACGACCATGCTGGAAACATGATCTTGGAGTTCTAACGTCCAGAACTATGAGAAATATGTTTCTATTATTTATAAGCTAACTAGTCTATTGTATTTTGTTTCACCTACCCAAATAGACTAAGACTGTATTTTTTAGAAAAAGGACACATTTTATATACATCTAAATCACTTCTCTCTTCCTCCATTCTTTTTTTTTTTTTTTTTTTTTTTTTTTAACTACCAGAGGTTATCACTGTTCTGTGGCAGCTTCAACTCATTCCTAGGTATATGTTTATACTTTTTAAACATATTCATAAATGATAAGGAATAAAAAGAATTGTTTTAGATGTTTTCCAATTTTATCTAAATGGTATAGTATACATATTCTTTTGTAATCTGCTAATTCAACTGAAATTTGATTTTGAGATTTATCCGTTTTAATGCATGTATATTAGCTCACTCATTTAATGTGTACAGTGCTCCATTGCATAAAAAAGTCAATTTCTCTGTTTCTTTTTTAAAATATTTATTTTTGAGACACAGAGAGAGACAGAGTGAGAGCAGAGAAAGGACAGAGAGAGAGGGAGACACAGAATTTGAAGCAGCTCCAGGCTCTGAGCTGTCAGCACAGAGCCTGATGGGGGATATTCTCTAGTGTATTTATCTAAAACTAAAATTGTTGTATCAAAAGATATATATTTTTGCAATTTTAATGAATATTGCCAGTTGCTTTCTAGAATGATTTTACCAAATCATACTCTCATTTGCAGTGAATTTTTAAAGTTCCTGTTATTCCACATTCTAAGCAACACTTTTAATTTTTGTCAACATGCTAAGTATGAAATGATTGTTTTAATTTATATTTCATGAAACTATTACCCTTAAGGATATTTTCATTTTTATTTTTTAATTAAAGCGATATCAACATATAATTGAAGGATCAAGCAATTTTTCCAGTTCTATCCCAAGATATAGAGATCCGGAAGGAGCAACAGTCCCGGGATTTCAAGATAAAAGAGCCAGATGTAGTTTAATTTCAATATTTTTCTATTCCCATTGAATACATGGCAAACAACTGGTGAAAACATAAAGAGAAACAGTACTTATAGAGACAGGAGATGTAAGCATTCACTTACCTCACTGGACAGAATGCAACACTGGCATCCAGCTTTCAACAAAAAATTTTGAGACCTTATGGAAAAGCAGGAAAAGACACACTCAGAAGAGACAAAACAATTGTTTCAGATATGACACAGATGTTGGAACTACCATACAGGAAATTTAAATGACTGTGATTTATATATTAAAGAGGCTAATGAAGAAGGTAGAAAACATACAAGATCAGATAGATAATTGCAGCATGGAGATGAAAAGTATAAAAAGGAATCAAATTGAAATGTTGTAAATAAAAAACATAGTACTAAAGAATTTCTTTAAAAGACTCATCAGTATATTTGGCATAGTGAAAGAATCAGTAAGCTTGAAGATAGGACAATAGATATTATTCAAAATGTAACACAAAGGGAAAAAAGAGAGAGAAAGAGAATAGGATTTTAAGAGATATGAAACAATACTAAACATGTTAACATAAGTATAATTGGAATCCCAGGAGATAAGAAAATTAGCAGAAGGAATATTTGAAGAAGAAATATGCAAAAATTTCCAAGATTAATGGCAGACTCTAAGTGACAGATCCAGAAATTCAGAGACCAAATAGGATTAATCCCATCATACAACACCCATCCCCCCTTAAGGCATATTATTTTCAAACTGTTGAAAACAAAAAACAGAGAGAAAATCTGAAACTCAGCCAAAGAAAAAAATAACATTTTTTACAGAGGAACAAAGATAAGATTTATGGAAAACTTCTTTTCAGAAATCATTTAAGCAGGAAGTCATCTCTAAAGGAGATAAAGGAAATCATATAGGAAGCAGGAGACATCTCTAAAGTTCTTAGAAAACAAACCAAAACACCTATAAAACCAGAATTTTATACCCAGTGAACCTAAATTTTGAAATTAAAGAAAAATTCTTAAACAAAAACCTAGGAAATCCATTGTCAACATATTTGCTCTACAAGAAATGATTAATGTTTAGGCAGAACTAATATATCAGAGAAAAACTGAATGTATACAATGAAGAATACAAGGAATGCATTAGGCAGGGCCATAAACAAGGAATGCAGTGTGCCTCTACCTCTGAAAAAGGCAAGTGAACAGATTTTCTCCTCAGAGCCTCCAAGAGGGAACAAGCCTCATCAACTTCCTGACTTTAATCCAAAAAGACTGATTTTGGACTTCTGACAAGCAGATAACAAACTTGTATTGAACTAAACTACTAAGTTTATGATACTTTGTGACAGCATCAGTAGAAAACTAGTATGGATAGATACTGCAAACTTTTGGACAACTGTAAATTAAAAAAAAATTTTTTTAGTCTTTATTTATTTTTGAGAGAGAGCGAGAAACAGAGTGTGAGCAGGGGAGGAACAGAGAGAAAGGGAGACACAGAATCTGAAGCAGGCTCTAGGCTCCAAGCCGTTAGCACAGAGCCCAATGCGGGGCTTGAACTCATGAACTGTGAGATCACAACCTAAGCCAAAGTTGGACACTTAACCAAGTGAACCACCCAGATGCCCCAACCATAAAATATTTTAAAAAACATATAAATAATAAATTAATGGTTAATTAATAATAAAATTATTAAAAATTCTTTATTAGCATGAGAAGGCAGAAGAAGAAAAAAGAAAGAATAGAAAAATAAACAAAAACAGCTAGCAATATGGTAGATTTTATTGTGACCACATCAGTAATGACCTAAATATTCACATAAACATACACACCAGTTAAAACAGAGATTGTCAAATTGGATTAAAAAAAAACCCAGACCAAATCATAAGATGTCCATGTGATCATTTTTAATATAAAAATATATAGGTTAAAAGTAAATGAATGAAGACATATACGTCAGGCAAACACCATGCAATAGAAAGCTGGAGTATATTAATATTAGACAAAAGTAGACTTTAGAAAAATTACTACTAAAAATAAAGAGGGTCATTACACGATGCTAAAGGGTACAGTTGTTAAGAGGACAGTTTTAAATGTGTATATACTAACAACAGAGCTTCAAAATATATAGAAAACAAACTGAAAAAAACTGAAAGGAGAAACAGATGAATCAACAAAATTATAGTTGAACACCTCACCACTTCTCTCAGTAATTTATTGTACAAAGTAAATAGAAAAGTCAGTAAGGATAGAGATGATCTAAACAACACTGTAAACCAACTACATCTAACATACAGAGAATAGTCCATCAAGAAAAACAACATATGCCTTATTTTAAACGCAAATGGAATATTCACCAATACAGAGCATGTGCTAGGTCAAAAAAAAAAAAAAAAAAAAACCTTCAACAAATTAACAAAAAATCCTGTAAAGTATGTTTTTAGACCATAACAAAATTAAATTAGAAATCAGTAATAGATATCTGGAAAATCCCCAAATATTGGGAGATTAAGCAACATACTTTATAGAACTTATGTGTCAAAGAAGAGTGTCAAGGGAAATGAAAACGTATTTTGAACCATGGGGCACCTGGGTAGCTCAGCCGATTGAACATCTGACTTCTGCTCAGGTCATAATTTCACAGTTCATGGATTCCAGTCCCTCATGGGGCTCTGTGCTGACAGCTCAGAGCCTGCAGCTTACTCCAGATTCTGTGTCTTCCTCTCTCTTCCTGCCCCCTCTCCTAAGCGCTCTCTCTCTTTCTCAAATAAATAAACGTTTAAAAATGAAAAACAAAAATATTTTGAACCAAATGAGAATAAGAACCACATCATATCAAAACTCTGTACCTATTAGCTATTCTTAGAGAAAAAATTAGCTGGTTAAAAGCTCATATTAGAAAGGAAGAAAATTCTAAAGTTAGTATCCAAGCTTCTACCAGAATAGAGCAGTAAAAAGAGCAAATAAACAGAAGGAAATGATTAATGTAAAATCAGATGTCAATGAAACTGAAAACGGAGAAACAGTAGAGACAGTCAATGAAACCAAAAATTGTTTCTTTGAAAATATCAATAATATTGATATTAATCTTACTTAGAATGTCCAAGAAAATGAGGAAGGACATTAATTACCAGTATCATAAATAGAAGATGCATCATTCTAATTCCCACAAACTTTAAAAGGTTAAGTATTTAATGCAGGCCCCCAATGGCTCATAGCGATCAGTAATTCATGCTCTTATCCAATACTCTCCCTTTGGCTGTTAACTGGACTTACTGACCTGCTTCCAATGGATAGATCATTCTATAAATAATGGACTGTCTCTCCTGAGATTCAGTTATAAAATGACTTTGACTTTCACCTTGGGCCCTCTTGCTTGATTTTTCCTGTAGTGCTTGTCCTTGGGGACTCCAGATACCATGTTGTGAGACAGCTTTGTAGAGGCCCAAAGGGCAAGAGACTGCGACCTGTTAACAACAATCCGAGTGAAGTGGTTCCCCACCCCCAAGACTTAGCTCAGATGAAACTGTTGCCCTGGCCAACAGCTTCCCTGCAACCTCATAAGAGATCAGAGACATCTACTTGAGTCAGGTTCTTTCTTCGATCCATGGGTTTCCAACCCACAGAAACTGTGAGGAAACAAATGTTTTATGGTTTAAGCCTTTGCTCTCTAATTTTTAGTGTAATTCATTATCCAGCAATAAATAATAAATTCAATAAAGAGATAATACAAACCATTCTATGCTCATAAATTTGATACTATAATTAAAATGAGCCAATTTCTTGAGTTACAAACTACCAAAACTTACTCAAGAAGAAACAAATAGCCTAAATAATTCTATACCTCTTAAATAAATTGATTTTATAGTTAAAAATCTTACACACACACACACACACACACACACACACACACACACAACTGGCTTAGATAGCCTCATTGATGAATACTACTAAACTTTTAAGGAATAAATAATACCAAACAAAATCTCTTCTAGGAAATATAAAAGGAGAAATTATTTTCCAACTCAGTTTGTGAGACCAGCACTATCCTAATATCAAAATCATAAAAGAATATTGCAAGAAAAAAAAAAAACTTTATACCCTCATGGACAGAGACACAAAAATCCTAAAACAAAACAAAACAAAACTTAGCAAATCAAATCTAACAATGTATGCAAAGGATAATATATTATGACCAATTTGGTTTTATCCCAGAAAAGCAAAGCTCACTTATTACAAAATTAATCAATATAATGCATGCTATTAACAGACTAAATAAAAAAAAGATCATTTAGGGGAGCCTGAGTGACTCAGTTGGGTAAGTGTCCAACTTCGGCTCAGGTCATGACCTTGAGGTTCAAGAGTTTGAGCCTCATGTTGGGCTCTGTACTGGAAGCTCAGAGGATTCTGTGTCTCCCTGTCCCTCTGGCCCTCCCCTACTCATTCTCATTCTCTCTCTCTCTTTCTCTCTCTCAAGAAAATAAAACATTTAAACACTTTTTTAAATAAAAAAAGAAAAAGATTATTTTGATGTATATAGAAAAAAAGTTGATAAAATTAAATACACATTTATGGTACAAACTTTCCGAAACTAGGAGTAGAAGGCAACTTATCTTAATAAAGGGCATATCCAAAAGCCTACACATAACATCATACTTATTAGTGAAAGACTGAATACTTCTCTCCAAGATCTGTAGCAAGGCATGAATGTCATTTTTCACTACTCCAATTTAATATTATACTACAAAATTTATCCAATGCAATAAGGCAAGAAAAGAATTAAAAGCATACAGGTCAGAAAAGAAGAAATAATTATTTGCAGATAACACAATTGTCTGTTGAGAAAATCTCACAGAATCTACAAAAAACTCCTACAACTAATAAATCAGCTTATCCAGGTTTCAGTATACAAGGTCAACACCAAAAAATTAATTATATTTCTATAAATTAGAAGTAAGCAATTATAATATACAGTTATTTTCTATGGGGCTATTTATTTATTTAAGGTTTATTCTTTTTTATAATTAAAAAATTTAAATATAATTTATTGTCAAATTGGCTAACATATAGTGTGTAAAGTGTGCTCTTGGTTATTTGGGTAGATTCCCATGGTTTGTCGCTTACGTATAATATGCAATTATTAAAAGAGTACTGTTTATGATTGCATCAACACATTTAATACTGAGGAATAAATCTGAAGCAAAAAAAGTAATATATAAAATGAAAACTATGAAAGTTTGACAAAAGAAATAATAATAAGTAAGTTGAAAGATACACAATGTCCATAGATTAGAAGGCTCAATAGTACTAGGCTCGAAGAAGCTCACTGAAACCTCTTTGTATTTGGGGGAGGCTTGTTTATTAGTGGGGTTCATTTCAGGATGACAAGGCAGTGCTTCTGCATTTTGTTGGAAGACATACATGCCAATATTTGTTGAGTTTACCTTTGGCCTCTTCAATTTCTCTTGGAGAGAACCATTCAGTTTATGACTTAGGATGTGCTGATAAATGCCTGTCAGTAAACATTCTATTCAAATGAGCTGGGAAAGAAGATTAGGATAGGGGGAGTGTTTCCCTATTTAATGGGTAAAATTTCACTTAACATCTTACTTGTACTGCAATACGTCACACTCATTTCAATTGACTAGTTTCTCTGAATCTAGAACTTCTATAGTTCAATTTATTGCAGGAAAAACTTCTGGTTTCCCCCCAAGGAGTTGGCAGGGAAGCAGAAGAGACTTTGGTTTTAACTCCATTTTCTTTTCCCTTTAAATTGGCCACTGTAATTTCCATCCCATCTTTCATCTCTGGAAATAAATGATGGTTCTATCCTGAGCCTTTTATAGGTTTTACTTGGTGAATTAGTGTGCTCTCTTACAGACATCCTCTGGTTGGTATTGCATCTTAAATTCTTTTTACTCTTTTATGTCAATAATCATACTTTTGCCCACTTTCAACAATATATCTTGCAAATATTTATGGATATGATTCATTGACTGTGGCTTTCTTTTCTATTTTAGTGGAGTTGTATAAGGCAGTAAAAATAAATGAACATTTTAATTCAAGCCATTTAATTTTATGTCTGAGGTTGATAAGGCTTTCATATGAGTACTACTCATTCTCTTTTTCTCTTGTGAATTGTCAGTTAATAGTCTTTTCCCATTTTTCTATTGAGTTGTATGTGTATATGTTTGTGTTTTATTGTTTGTAGGCAATCTTTACTCTCTGAGAGATGGAAATAATTGAAACAAGAGAGAAAATTTGGTTGTAAAACACAAATGTGACATCCCTTTTGACAAAGAAAAGCAAATTATATTTATTAAAAATCTTTTTAATTATTTAAAAAAAGTGATATGAAGCTTCTACTACATACTACACACTGTCAAAAAGAGGAAATTGCAAAACTTAATTTTTATTTTTCTCAAAATACAAGATTCATTTTCTGTGCCTCCTGAGATGCATTCAGCCCCATCTGCCTCCTACCCTTAGTGGTTTGCCTTTCCCCTACCCCGAGCATCCCTACGTACAATTTTGATTGAGATTGCATTGGATCTATAGGCCCACTTGTGGAGAATTTACTTCTTTATAAGATGGTATTACATTCACGTTGTTGTATAGCTGTCACTACAATCCGTCACTACCATCCATCTTCAGATCTTTTTCATCATCCTACACTGAAACTCCATATTCATTCATAGCCCCTGCCTACCACAATTCTATTTTCTCTATCTATGAGTTTGATTACTCTACGTATCTCATTTAATGAAATCATACAGTATTTGTCCTTTTGTCACTGACCTATTTCACTTAGGATAATGTCTCCAAGGTTTATCCATGTTGTAGCATGTGCCAGAATTTCCTGCTTTTTAAGGCTGAATAATATTCATTGTGTATATATATCACATTTTGTTTAACCAATCATCTGTCAGCAGACACTTGTGTTGCTTTCTCCTTTTAGTTGTTGAGAATAGTGCTACTATGAATGTGGGTATACAAATATCTGTTTAAGACTCTGTTTTCAATTATTTTGGAAGTAGAATTGCTAGATCATATGGTAATTCTATTTTTAATTTTTGAGGAACTGCCATGCCATTTTCCATAGCAGCTGAGCCATTTTATATTCCCACTAACAGGGATTCCAATTTCTCCATATCCTTGCCAACACTTGTTATTTTCTGTGTTTTTGATAATAGCCATTTTAATAGGTGTGAACTGGCCTCTTATTGTGGTTTTAATTTGAATTTCCCTAATGATTTGCTGTTTTGGGCATAATTTCATGTGCTTATTATCCATTTGTATATCTTCTTTAGAGAAATGTCTATTCAAGCCTTTGGGCCATTTTTAAATTGAGTTGTTTGTGTTTCGTTGTTTTTGTCTAAGAGTTCTTTATTCAGGATGTTAACGCTTAATCGGATATATGATTTGCAGATATTTTCCTCATTTTTCAGGTTGCCTCTAATTCTGTTGATAATGTCTTTTGATGTACAAAAGATTTTAATTTTGATGTAGTGCAATTTATATGTTTTTCTTTTGTTGCTTTCTGCTATTTGTGTCACATCCAGTATATCACTGCCAAATCTAATGTCACAAAGCTTTTTTTCTATGTTTACTTCTATGAGTTTTGTAACTTCATGTCTTCTATTTAGGCTTTTGATCCATTTTGAGTTAATTTTTGTGTATGGTATAAAGTAAAAGTTCCACTTCATTCTTTTGTGATGAGGTTATCCAATTTTTCCAAATGATTTGTTCAAAGGTTCATTAATTTTTGAAAATTCTTGTACAGCTTAACTTCAAATTTGCTTCTATTATATAAGCCTCTTTTTATGTTAGAAATTGTAATATTTGATATACAATATAACTGTTACTCTTTTCTGATTATCACCCATTTTTTCTCTCTGTTTCACTCTAGTATTTTACAATGATTAATATTCTAATTCATGATGATCTTTGCTGTGAATAAGCCCATCTATTCTTTTTTCTAAATGTTTATTTATTTTTGAGAGAGAGAGTGAGAGAGCGAGAGAGCAAGAGAGAACATGCAAGCGGGGTAGGGGCAGAGAGAGAGGGCGACACAGAATCTGAAGCAGGCTCCAAGTTCCAAGCATCAGCACAGAGCCTGACTTGGCGCTCAAACTCACAGACTAGGAGATCATAACGTGAGGCAAAGTCGGATGCTTAACCGACTGAGCCACCCAGGTGTCCTAGCCCATCGATTCTTAATTGTGGTTACTATATATTTTTTAGCTTTTATGCCTCAAGAGAATGAATTCTATGGGTTGACTGATATATCCCTGTTTAAGTTCCACCAATTAGGAGTACTGACACAGAAGAGTAAACGAGGAGAGCAGGATATGGATCACCCTTGGTTTCCTCCCTCCATCACTGGTCCCTGAAGGGTGTCTGTATTCTTGCAGGATTATGCTCTGCCAACCAGCTCTCTTAAACAAAGATTCATCCAAGTCCAGTAAATGCTCTTCCCTTACGTCTTTAGATTTGAAGATGATCTGTCTTGCTATTACTAGTTCTTAGACAATGCAGTAACTCTAGTGTTTTCTTTATAATCCTACACTTAGCTTTGTCCTTTCATTCAACACTTTTCAAATCACTCAATTTGGGTAAACTCTTTTTCTATCTGAGACATTGACTATAGTGGATTTGATATGTAGATGATCTTTGGTTTATCAACATTTTATTTACAGGCTTCAGGAGTTTTTCATACTTTAAAAAGCCATCTTTATACATGTGTAAATTGTGTCTCATGTTTCCTTTTACCACTGTTTTTCATGCTGTATTATCTTTAAGTATAAAGACTTCCAGCCTGTTCCTTAGGAAAATAATGAGAGAAAGACATTCTCTCAGCCTGTAGAGATTTGTATGTAGTTGGATGAGGAGCAAACATACCAGTTTATCTAGCATCCAATGCTTTAGAGCTGCTGGATGCTTCAGATGCCTCTTGGGACCACAAGCCATGGCTGTTCCAGGCACAC
This sequence comes from Proteles cristata cristata, assembly GCA_017311185.1. NCBI lineage: Eukaryota > Metazoa > Chordata > Mammalia > Carnivora > Hyaenidae > Proteles > Proteles cristata. Next base: position 1,300,747 of record JAESUZ010000242.1, on the reverse strand, counting down.
AAATACTCCTTTTATGGCTTCAAAGCTATGATTCATATGATACTTCTTGTGATATTAGAAATGAGTTATTACTCATATCCCCACAATTTTTGTGGCTATTTTTACTTGTTTTTTTTTTCTGTTTGACTTTTAGAATCTGCTTATCAAATTAAAAATATAATACTGATATTTTTATTAAACAGATAAAATTTATAGATTAATTTAGGAATAGGTAAAATCTTTATGAGTTCACTTACTCATGAGTGTAGTACTCTTTCAATTTGCAAGTCCTCATTTGTAATTCTTACTGGGTTTTTTTTTTTTAGAGTTTTCTTGGGAGAAAACTTTCTTGGGTCTTTTATAGTTCCTATTATCCTAGATATTACACAGTTGTTATTGTAAATGTTGCCTCTTTCCATTATAACCTATAGCAGGTTTTGATTTACACATAGGAAGGCTACTGATTCTTGATATAACTATTTTAATTTTGAATCCATCCATTTTATTGAGTTATCTTCATGTTTGTAACAGTTATAAATTTTCTAAGTTTTCCTTTAACCAGACTCTGATAAGAGGAAAAAGAAGAAGCACTCAGATGCTTTGTTCAGCAGAAACATTAAGCAGGAAGTAGCCCTTTAACTCAGTCCCAGATTCAAATGGGATTTTGATAGATGCAAATAAAGGTGAAAGATATATGGGAATAAAATTCTAGATTAAGGTAGGAACATAAAGTAAGGATTAAAAGAGGCAAAGTATATGGCTGACTTGAGGACTTACATGTCATTCTGTATCATGAGGCAAAGAGCTATGAAGTGGAGGGTTATGATACATGAAAATTATTAGAAGCAATAAGTTCATATAGTATCTTACAAAGAAGGAGCTCAGGAATTACGCTAAGAACAATAGAAGCAATCGAAGAATTTTAGCAGAAGAGCAAGTAAGATGACTATCAACATGGAGAATGAAGTTTTGTGGATCATGTGGCTAGTATAAGTGTGTTGCAATAACGTGGGATATAAACTTTGTGACAGAAAGAAATGCATGAGTTGAAGACCTATTAATTAGATAGTATCTTCAAGAGTTGATGACTAACTGGTGGGGAGAGGAAAAGAGGAAGAGGTGAAGGATTCTGTCTGGGGCAGTGGATGGAGCAAGGAAGGATTTGTGAGAAAGCGATGAGTTCAGTTTTGAGAAAGTTGCATTTGAAAAAGCTATGGAGCATATGCACACTAATTAACAAAATACGACTATGTGTTAGATCCAGTCATTCATATATTCAACAAATATTGATTAAATGTTCTCTCCAAATCAGACACTTTCTTCCTGGCAGAAGTAGAGATTGGGACACGCCTCTTGCCCTATTTTAACAAAATAGGATGGCATGAAAATATTTGTTGTTTATATACTTTATATCCAAAAAGAAATCAAAGTGACTGTTGTGGGCTGAATTATGTCTCTTCAAAATTCATGTTGAAGTCCCAATCTCCAGCACCTCAGAATGTGAGCATATTTGGAGATTAGATCTTAAAAGAGGTGCTTAACTTAAAAAGAGACTGTTAGAGTAGGGCTCTAAAACAGTGTGATTGGTGTTCTTGTAAGATGAGGAAGAGACACCAGGAATGCCCTCACACAGAGGAACAAATATATGAAAAGTAGCAAGAGAGTGGTCATCTGAAAGCCAGGGAGAGAGGCCTTCAAAGAATCTAACCCTGCTGGCACTGTAATTTTGGGCTTCCAGCTTCTGGAAGTGGGAAAATGTGAATTTCTATTTTTTTTTTAATTTTTAATGTTTTATTTATTTCTAGGAGAGAGAGAGACAGCGTGAGCAGGGGAGGGTCAGAGAGAGAGGGAGTCACAGACTGAAACAGGCTCCAGGCTCTGAGCTGGCAGTCAGCACAGAGCCCGACGCGGGCTCGAACCCACGAACCGCGAGATCATGACCTAAGCGAAAGTCGGACGCTTAACCGACTAAGCCACCCAGGCGCCCCTATTTTTTCTTTTGAAATGATAGCCAATATATGGTATTTTGTAATGGCGGCCCAACAACAAATACAGTGACTAATAATTAAAATATACACTTACAGGGTGCCTGGGTGGCTTAGTTGGTTGAGAGTCTGACTCTTTATTTTAGCTCAGTTCATGATCTTGTGGTTTGTCAGATCGAACCCTGCATCAGACTCCTGTGCTGACAGTGTGGAGCCTACTTAGGATTTTCTCTCTCTCTCTCTCTCTCTCTCTCTGTCCCTTCCCTGTGCACACACATGCACTCTCTCTCTCTCTCAAATAAAAATCATTTTTAAAAAGTTTAAAACAAATATTAAAATAACACATGCATTTACAGGCATACAGTGAAAAGGAATTAATGACAAAGAAAGATCAAGAACTATACAAAACGGTGCATCAAAATTCTTTTTCCCAACTTTATTAAGGAATAATTGACAAATGTAATCACATATATTGAAAGTATACAATATGATGATTATATAGATGCACACACACATATAGAATGATTTCTAATATCAAGATAATTAACATATCCTGGGGCACCTGGGTGTCTCAGTCAGTTAAGTGTCCAACTTCAGCTCAGGTCATGATATCACAGCTTGTGGGTTCAAGTCCCACATCAGGCTCTGTGCCGACAGCTTAGAGCCTGGAACCTGCTTAAGATTCTGTGTCCCTCTCTCTCTCTGCCCCACCCCTACTCACACTGTCTCTCTCTCTCCCTGTCTCTCAAAAATAAATAAACATTAAAAAATTATTTAAGAAAAAAAGATAATTAACATATCCATCACCTCACACAGTTAACGTGCATGTGGTGTGGCGAGAAGGTTTGATCTGCTCTAAGCAACTATAAAGTACACATCACTGTATCATTAACTAGAGCAATTTGTTTGTCTTAAACATTTGTCAGAAGGTAACTAAATATTTAAATATAATATTAAATTAGAATGTACTTTCTCAGGAAAGGATATAATTTATTAATAGAACTTTAAAATGTTTGAATCATTTTCCTTGTTACCATTTTCTTTGGTCAAATGAACTTTGCCTTATTCTTGAAAGTCTCAAAATGATTCAAATCCAGGGATAAAATATGGAAATTAAAATGTTCCTTACTCTGTGATATGGGGTAATTAGATGATTTGCTTCAGTATGTTGACCTTTCATTTATAAGCTATTTTTTGGAGCATATTCTTAATGTATTATACAGAAGCAATGTTCTCAGAAGGGTAAATAACAAAGTTAATAACTTAGTATTTTTTTTCTTTTTAGTAAATGCCAGCTCTTCAGCCTTTAACAAATTATTGCTAGAAAATAAGCTCATACTCCACTGTTCTGGAACATACAGTTTTGTGATGTCAATATGAAGACACTAGCTGTGAAAGAAAGCTGGATCAATAAAGATGAAGTATCCAAAAGGGTAGCTTCTGTGGACCACTTCAATTCAAGGTGCTTTATTCACAACCACTGCCTCTCTTCTAGAGTATATGAAAGTTGTCCAACAGAGTTCATCCTTAAATGTTTCCACAGGCTGACATTTAAGTAATGTTTTTTTCCCCCCATTGGAAAATAACTCACGTAATGTTTTAAGAGCATCTGATTTTCCCTTTAATGCCTTGAAAAATAAGATGATGGCACAGTTGCAGAGGTGAGGCAGGTCTCCATGACCCTTGGCTTCTGATTTGGTTAATTCAATCATTTGGAAGACAATTCATATGACATCAACAATAGAAAGAACCTGCTGGCACATGTGCTGTAAAGTCCAGAGTGTTGGCAGATTACAGGCACATATTAATTAGTCCTCTACTCTATCTTTCAGGGATTCTTTTGGGAATTCTTCCTTAGCTTGTTGGGTATATTCCATCAAGGGCTTAAAAATGTTATAGCAAGTCCTGACTCCACTAAATGAATTGTGGCCAGACAGGACACGCTCATAGAGCCTGGAGTGGCCATAATTCCTAATACTAGCCCAATGAAAGGAGATGTTTAAAGGATCCTTCTATCCTTAGATGTGATTATGTACTGAGATCTTTTTTATTTTAAACAAAAATTACTGAGGTTCATTTGGAAAGACCTCACTAGTTCATAAATTTGATATTAATAGCAGCCAAATAATTTTGCTTTTAAAATAATATATACTTACTCATGTCCAATACGTCTGGCTCATAATATCTAAGCAAGTCTATGATCTAGATAGTATTGTTATTTTTTTTAATGTTTTTATTTATTTCTGAGAGAGAAAGAGAGACAGCGTGAGCAGGGGAGGGTCAGAGAGGGAAAGAGATACAGAAACTGAAGCAGGCTCCAGGCTCTGAGCTAGCTGTCAGCACAGAGCCCAATGCGGGGCTCAAACCCATGAACCATGAGATCATGACCTGAGATGAAGTCGGATGTTTAACCAACTGAGCCATCCAGGTGACTCAGTATTTTTATTTCTAATACTACTGTGCTTATTTTGAAATGGGTAGAAGACCATCTAAGCCTAGATTTTCTAAAAGGAGCCCATTGGTAGATTTAATGTAGAGATCAGGCAATTATAAATCAATACTTATGAGGCTCCTTTAGGGAAATACATTTTATTAGGTGCTAATCTGGCTGATTAGGCAGCAATCAGACCTCTTTGTATTCTAAATAAAGCAGTTAATATGACAACATTGTTTCATTTACTCTGATTAGGACTCCTAATTAGGTCATGAAGGATATTTAAGATAAATGATGACAGGTCCAGGAAGAAGTTGGGAATCTGATTTAGAGCTGATGTTGTCTTACTTAACTGTAGTTAATTCCACAGAAGAACTAAGGGAAACATTGTTGGTATTTATGTCTTAATATTCATTATGTGAATACAATATTATCTCTGTGGAACAGAATCTCCTATATATACACTCATCTAACAATCGTTTCCTTACATTCAAAAATCTTATGATTCAATGAGGAAGATATATACACACAGGCATATAAGGCTGAATACTTAAAAGAAATATAGTAAAATTATTGTTGAAGAAGAAAGGAAGAATGATGCAAATGCCCTGGAAGATATGGAAAGTGTTCCTAGAGGAAGGGATCTTTCAACTGGTGCTAGAAAGGTCGGAACAGTGATTGAGTAGAAGTGAGTCAGGGCTCTCTCCACCTACCCCTAGGAAGAAAAGCAATGCTATAAGGGAGCAGTACATGTAAATGTGCGTTGATCACATAACAGGAAAAGATGGTATAAAGGAAAATTCTGACCAGATTAACAATTGACAGTGTTGAACCTCATGCTAAGGAATTTAAACTACAGTTTATGGTGAATGAGGAGTCATTAAAGACTGTACAATGAAAGAGTAAAAGATTATATAGAATACTGATTATTTAGACTAGTAACTCCTCTGGCTGCATGAAGCATTGAACATTGAGATCTGATACTCAAAAGAAAGGCAGAAAAATCAGTTAGCAAGTGGTTACAATAGTCCTAGTGAAAACTGCTTTCAGAGTGAAGGGAAGAGTCAGAATTGAGAGACATTTAGGAAAAGGGATTAATAAATTTTGATGATGCAAAGGATGAAATAAATGTTCAAGTCAGACATCACTGTGGCTGAGATTGCTAATTATCTTTCAATATTTATTCTCTTTTTTAAAATTTTATAACATTGCCCAGAACTTTAGCTGGACACATTCCCACCTGGTGAAAAGATTATGTTTTCAAGTTTCCATAGCTGGGTATGGCCATGGGATTAAATTCAGGCCTGTGAGGCCTGTGTGCAATGTCTAGAAATTCTCATTAAAAGAGAAAGGTTTCCCTCCCCCACTTCTTCTTTCCAGGTGCTGAGATGTGGATGGAATGTGCTACCGCACCTTCAAGGCATCCTGTATGGAAAGAAAGCCAAGTGTGTAGGTACAGCTCCTGCCTATGAGGGGCAAGAGAGTAAGAGTGAGTCACCAGAGAAGGCAGGACAGCCTGGGAAAGCTTGCTTCTGGACACCGTTCCCCTGACACAGAAATAAAGGTAAGAGTATCTTTTTGTCATTCACATTTTAACTTTTTTATGTTATACGCTCCTAAAGTTATTCCCGACTAATTCAGTGACATCAGCTTTCGTATTTTAGAAATTATGCAGTAGTCAGAGTGGACTCAGTTATGTTTTAATCATAATTAGTCCCCAAATTTCAATGGTTGAAAGCACCAAAGGATTTTTTTTCTAGCTGTGTCACATGGCCATGTCTATCCTTAAAGGAATGTCAAAATGGCCTTCTCTTTGTTCCCAGAAGGACAAGAGGACCAGAAATAATGGTGAACACTGTTAATATTACCACAGATTTTTATTTTTATTTGTTAAATGTCTATTTATTTTGAGAGAGAGAGAATTCAAGCTGATGAAGGGGAGAGAGAGAGAGAGGAAGAATCCCAAGCAGGCTCCGCACTGTCAGCACAGAGTCTGACTCAGAGCTCCATCCCACAAACCGTGAGATCATGACCTAAGCCAAAATCAAGTCAGACACGTAACCCCACTGGGCCACCCAGGCACCGCTACCACAGATATTTTTTCAAACGATGATGTCATTAACCAGAAAGAGAAAGCAAGAAAGGAGGAAGGAGGTAGAGATCATGAATTTAATTATGGGTATCTTGCCCACAGAATTCAGGTTCTTTGTAGGTAATACAAAACTGGAAATATGGATCTGGAATCTGAGTGCCAGTAGATGTAAAGGTTGAGATTCATCTATATACGTAGAGAACTTGAATCATTGGGTGACAACGAGACTACGTAGAGCCAAGTTGCAGACAGAAGATATGTGGCAGTATCTTGGACAATTACTACATTTAAATGTGCAAAGAAAGGAAAAGGATCTAGTGAAAGCATAGGAAGACTGGTCAGCGAAGTAGTAGGCAAGCCAGGGCAGTGCGGTGTCACAGAACCCAGAAGAGAGATTTACAGAGAAGTGATGCCAAATAAAAACCCAATAATTTAAATATACTCAAAAAAGGGAGCATCTGGGTGGCTTAGTCAGTTAAACAGCTGACTTGGGCTCAGGCCATGATCTCTCAGTCCATGAGTTTGAGCTCCGCATCGGGCTCTGTGCTGACAGCTCAGAGCTTGGAGCCTGCTTCGGATTCTCTGTCTCTATCTCTCTCTGCACCTCCCCCACTCATATTCATTTTCTCTCTCTCTCCCCCTCAAAAATAAATAAACATTAATTTTTTAAAAATTACTCAGAAAGCACATTTCAGAGCAGTGGTACTGGGAGAAGCAGATTGCAGTAAGTTAGAAAGCAAGTGGGGTGAGATAGAAAGCATTATCTGAAAGTAGCAGTGACTTGTTTACAGGATGATAGAAAAAAATATTTAGCTAGAACACACAGAAGTGCAGCCAACCTTACAAATGTCTAGGAAGATATGAATTTTAGCAATTAATATTTTATTGGACTGTTGTGTAAACTTTATAAGTATCCATTTGAAACCAATATTAAATAGGAAACCAGCCAATCCTCCTGCATTTTACTGCTATCTGTGAGACTTTTTCTTTCTTTGGCAGAAACAAAGCAGTTATACAAAGGACTCTAATCATTTTATGCCAGAATGACTGTAGCGTGCAGGAAAATAATGTCAAACCTCATGCCAAAAAAAAAAAAAGTGAAAACTCAGTGTAATCTAGCAAGTATCTAGAAACAAGCAATGCCAATAATCAAGACTGAACTGCTCACAGATGGGGTGATTTTCAGTAAGGCTAATAGAGAACTCTGTCTGCTAGGGATGGTCCCTTGATTCAATCATTCTCCTCCTTGCTCCTGCCTTTCTTTGTATTATCTATCTACTTAAGGACCAAATCATTTTTACTTAGCAACAGAGTAAATTTTCCTACTTCAGTTATTTTGCTTCAATTTATTTTTTACTGAGCATGTAACAAAAGTGTAACATTGCATGCTGAATAATGTATAAATGAGGGGCAGGTCTGAAGTGGCAGACAGTAAATATATTTACACTTCTGTGTGAATCCAAATGAAATTTTATTCATTCGATAAAATTGTGCATAATGTAAGTGTGTGGCAGACTGAAAAATCAATGATCAAATGAAAACTGAACGTGTAATGGATTATTAGTAAAAGTGCAATCATTATAAACTCCAGGTGAGGGGCGCCTGGGGGGCTCAGTTGGTTAAGTACCCAGCTTTAGCCCAGGTCATGATCTCACAGTTCATGGGTTCGAGCCCCGCGTCGGGCTCTCTGCTGACAACTAGCTCAGAGCCTGGAGCGAGCTTCAGATCCTGTGTCTCCCTCTCTCTCTGACCCTCCACTGCTCATGTTGTCTCTCTCTCAGAAATAAATAAAACATGAAAATAAATAAGTAAATAAATAAATAAATAAATAAATAAATGAAAGATAAAACTCCATGTGAGTCAAGTGAATTTTCTATTTAATCCTATGAAAAATTTTCCTGTTGAAAGCACTTAATCATAACATTATAGAAATACTGTGATTATAGGGATTCTTAAAGAACTAATTTTGAAATTAATTTCTGTTGCTATTTATATTTTAATTTATTTAAGAAACTGGCTCACATATCCAGGCTCTTTCAGTACCAAATTCATAAACTGCACACTGTGCTTTACTTTGAAGCAAATTTGAGTTAAATAATTTTACCTTGTAAAAATAAGGAGACCTCTGGGGGGAAAACAAGTACAGTACATATTATATTAAGATGGAAGGAAACTCTAATATCTTCCAAAGTGCTTAGTAACCATCGCTAAGGAAACAATTCAGAGAGCCTATTTGTTGAGCTTACAGAAATGTGTAATAATGACACACACATACATATTAACTCTAAGAGGGTTTTTTGCAGTCATTCCAAACACTGCCACACTGAAATATCCATATTTAATGCAGTGACTTCAGTTGGATTTATTTCCTAAATGAGAAATTCTCTCATTGGTCTTGAGAGTATTTAAAAAATTAACTAAAGTTAATTATATAGGAGCATGAACTTGAATCAGGGTGGGAAATGTTCTATGCCCTGAGCTAAATTGGTACCTGAAAACAACCTAAACACTGTGTTATTAGGGAAGCAGCTTATATTGGGGTTGAAGAAAGAAAAATACGGCATTTTTTTCAGGTGTATCATTGTGTTTTTGCGTTGCCTCTTTAAAGTTGCTTAACTCGTTTGTTTTTATTTAATTCCTCTAAATTGTCATGATACCATATATAGCCTAAGAGTAAATGTGTTCCCTGATTGGTTGTTCAGTACAGCCTACAATTTACAGTTAAGATGTGCCACAGTATTAATGAGAGGAGGAATTTGCCAAAATGTCATGTTTAGAACTGATATGAGCCCCTGATGAGTGGCAGAAAAATCAAATGAACTGCAATTCTTCATAAAACAGAGGACATTAAGACTCATTGGGAAGGAGACACAGAAAGTATTGTTATGGGCTATGTGGTGTTTGAACTGGTATAGTGGATTAAAAGAGTGAAAGTGGGTGAATATAAAAAAATAAGACATGGATTTGAGGAGAGAAGTTTTGAATTCTTACCAGGAGATCTCTTAGAATGTTGATTATGAGAGAATTTAGAAAGCAAATACTTTCTTTGTTTCTTTATCTGTAAATTACCAGGCACATTCTTGTGGAAAAACATTTCAAATTTGGTGGCAGTGGGGGTGGTTTTTGTTCTTGTTCTTTTTCCTCCTCATCCCCCCTCTCCTCCCCCCCCAAAATAGCAAATAGGGTTGATACTCTATGGTAATTCTGTTTACAAGATCCTCATTACTGTGGAACTGGCTGTCATGAAACAGGTAGGTGATTAATTACTGTGACGAAATGAAATCTGAAGACAATCTATTTCTTTGCAAAACTTCACCCTTGTAGGCTCTTTCTGGGTAATACTGAAAGCAGGTAACATTTTAAAAACTACATGTTATTCAAGTGATCAAGAAACAAGGTATTCTTTGAAGCAGGGATTCTTAATCTGGTAGGTAATATGAGTGAAGCATGCTGGGTGCAGGAAAAACGCAGGGCTATAGACTGCATAACATCAGAGGGGGTGTCCTTGTTCAAAGGGGACACCACTACAGCTGATGGATGCCATAGTGAAATTAAGTTCTAGTCTTGCCAGATATTCTAGTTTTCAAAAGAAAAACAGAAATCTGGATCTTTACATGAACATTTCTTGGTTTTTAAAAGAAAATTTTCCCAAAAATGTAAAACACAATGTCTCATCCAAAGAATACACATTTCTGACCCAATCTAGCTAGCTGATGGGCTGTTTCCTTACAACCAACTTTTGCTTTGAAGACATTTTTGTTTCACATTTTTAAATATATTGGAAAGAAATGAAAGTCTCTTTATCTTCATATCAATTCAAAATTAATTATTAACTGTACAGTTGAGGCATGACCGTGTCAAGTCTGAAAGTTACCCAGGTATTGTGAAGTATGCAAAAATATCTAAGGTATGACCACAGACTTTGAAGAATTTCCAAGGAGAAATGAGCCATACCTATTAAACTAAAAACATAAAAACATAAAATGGATCACTGGCATTGATGTTGCATACATATATGTATATGTATGTATATATTCTCAATGGTAAATTAATCTGTTTAAAATCCACTCTTAAAAAATCAAATCCGCTCTTAATGTATACCTTGTATCCTATCATATGGAAGCAAATGGCTACTTGTACACAATGATAAAGTTTCTTGATTCTGATAATTTTTGCTTTCTAAAGAATCAGTCAGAATACGATTCTATCCCATAAAGGGGTATAGAAGTATTCAAAGTTCTAAATTCAATATTCAATGTTTCACATGTGCTATACTTTTAGGAGATTTGAATAATTTCTAAACACGAAGGAAAATTTTCTGCTGAACTGACATGACAAAAAAAAAAAAAAAAGTGAGCCCTTCTCTTAGTAAGCAGAAGAAAATCCATCTTAAATGAGTTGACTTGAACTAAGGGGCATTGCAGTTGGGTAGCTCATTTGTAAGTCTTTTTATAATTCGGTGGGGAAACAGTACTAAAGAGAATGAGCAAATTTTTGGGGAATCAAAAAGCATTGATATTTCCTTGCATAGTTGTGAATTGGAGTTTCTCTGAAAGAGACAGTAATCTCCCGCATAGAATTCTCTAGTAGACTCCAACAGGGAGAGTCCAAGAGTAGAGCGTACCAACAGCGGACAAGGGTCGAGCTCCAAGCTTACATCAAAACCATGTAAGATGGTTTTATAGAACCCTCCCTCCCAATACATGTAACCCTTTGGTTCATTCTTGTTCTTTCCTTCCCGTTTGGTCCCCCATCAGTGAGAACTAATCTGTTGGGGTTCTGAACTAACGAGCCAGTCCACGCTTCTGTGCATATAGGTTCTGCCTTACCTTTGATCAAAACTCCTATCTGTGAATTTTAAATGTGAAATATATACATTGCAGGATTTTGTGTTATTTTAAGTTAAACAATAATGCCTATTTTACTGTTATTGACTCTATTCCTTTCCTTTCCCTTTTAACCATACTACCCGTTTTATTTTTCCTTTCCTGTTTTGCTATAGAATTCTTTCATTTATTTATTAAAAATTTGTGTTTTTCAGGCTTATTTATTTTTGAAGGAGAGAGAGATAGAGCGTGAGCAGGGGAGGGGCAGAGAGAAAGGGAGACACAGAATCTGAAGCAGACTCCAGGCTCTGAGCTTTCAGCAGAGAGCCTGACACAGGACTCAAATCCACAAGTTGTGAGATCATGACCTGAGCCAAAGTCAGACACTTAACCAACTGAGCCACCCAGGCGCCCCTTGATACAGGATTCTGAGAGAGAATGCTCACAAGTATCCAAAGAAAAAGCTTTGCCCTAGTGGTGGTACAAGAGAGTTGGGACTGTTTGATTGCCTGGGAAGGGCTTCTATAATTATTATTACCCCAGAATATAAAGTTTGAAGCATATCTAAGTGGGACTCCACTATTATGCTCTTTCTTAAAAATCTATCAGATAGCAACTTATTAATTGTTAAATATCTAGTATGTGTTGAGTGTTTTACAGGGTGTAGTAAAAATAGGATCTCTTTCTAGAAAGTTACCACATACCAAGAAAGGCAAAATGAGCTTAAAAAAGGGATAAGAAGACATGGTAAAAGAAGTATTCAGAAAGAGTCATCAGGTAGCTCCTGAGAAGAAATAGTTATAGCATAAGAATCCTTTCTAATATTCGTTGTTACTTTAGTAATTGTGGAATAAAAGGAAAGAAGGAAGGGAGGAAGGAAATAGGGACCCTAGTCCTTGATTTGTCACATCTTAATTTCTTAAACTTCCACAGGTGTCATTTTCCATATCTATAAAATTAGTGGCTGAAAAATGTACTCTAAGTTTCCTTTAGCCCCACATTCTCTGCCTCATTTGTTAGTCTTACATACATGGTGGCAGTGTTTTCACATTTGGCTCTAAAAAGCTCTGGTGGTCATGAAAAGCTGTTGGTTATGAGAGGCTGTGTGTGTAGAAAGAATAGAGAGAGATGAGCTGCCTGAGAGTGACATAACTCTAAGGCAGTTTTCTCCTGAGCCACAGTTGTGTCAACTGCAAAGCAGAATGTGCTGGCCTCAGAGGACTGAGGGGACGACTTGCAGGGAAGCATTTAGTTTGGTATCTGTTGTTGGGTTCATTATGAGGATTTCGGACATATGGCACATTCTTGATACACAAAAAATCTTTATTAGAACTTCCAGAAGCCTAGCATGGAAAAATTAATCATGAATTACCCAGAGCATAGATTAATTGTATTTTAGAGTTTAAAGGGTTCTTTTCAGTCTTCTAGTCCAACCCCCTTTTCATACTAGGAAGGAACAGGGATCTTCCAAGTTTTGGTGATTTGCTAAGGTCAGTGGGGTTTATTTGAAAAGCCAGGAATAGAACTCTTGAGGTACGTGAGTGGCCCAGTCAGTTAAGTGTCTGACTCTTGATTTCAGCTCAGGTCACCATCTCATGATTTATGAGTCCACGCCCTGCATTGGGCTCCTCTGCTATGCATGGAGGCTGCTTGGGATTCTTCCTCTATCCCTCTCTGTGTACCCTTACATGTACACTGCATGTATCGCTTTCTTTTTGTCTCTCAAAATAAAATAAAATCTTGCATTTGCAACCACACGGTTGGATCTAGAAGGTATAATGCTAAGTGAAATAAGTCAGGAAAAGAAAAGTACCATAGTGTTTTACTCATGTGAAATTCAAGAAACCAAACAAATGAACAAACAATAAGAGAGAAACCAAAAAGTGGACTCTTAACTATAGATAAGAAACTGGTGGGTGCGCCTGGTGACTCAGTCAGTTGAGTGGCTGACTTCAGTTCAGGTATTGATCTCATGGTTCATCGTTTTAAGCTCTGCATCGGGCTCTGGCTGCCAGCTTGGAGCCTGGAATCTGCTTCAGATCTGTGTCTCCCTCTCTCTCTCTGCCTTTCCACTGCTAGCACTGTGTCCATCTCTCTCTCTCAAAAATAAATAAAACATTGAAAACAACAACAACAACTGGTGGTTACCAGAGGGGAGATGTGTGAGGGAGATGGGTGAAATAGGTAAGGGAGATTAAGAGTATACCTTAACTTGATGAGCACTGAGAAATATACAGAATTATCAAATCACTATATATCAAATCACTTGAAACTAATATAACAATGTAGGTTAAGTATACTGGAATTCAGATTTAAAAATTTTTAAAAAATAAAGAACTTTCACATAGCCTTCACCCATATTCCCCAGTTGTTAAAATTTTACTGCATCTCTACTGCAGAGAGTGGAGTGGTGGTTACCAGAAGCTAGGGGTTGAGGAAATGGGGAGATGTTGGTCAAAGGATACAAATTTCTAGTTATTGGTCAAAGGATACAAACTTCAAGTTATGAGTAAGTTCTGCAAATCTAATGTACAACATTGTGATTATATTTAATAACTTTGTATTATGTACTTGAAAGTTGCTGAGAGTAGATAGTAAATGTTCTTACCACACACACACACACACAAATGATATTATGTGAAAAAAGAAAAAGAAAAGAAAAACACTTTGGGGATGATAAAGTTCCACACAAATTTCAAAATTTACTCTATATCACAGCAAAATCAGTTACAACTTCTTACTTTCTATAGATAGGCTCTGGTTAGACTAACATCCAGATCGTAAAGCAGTGAGTAATACTGGTATTATATTCCATTTATCAGTATTGCTTATAATGTTACATTATTATTAATATTTCTTCCTACAAATAATTTTCTGAATCTCCGTCCATTCACCAGTTACTGGAGTCAGTTTTTCATCCAATACATATTTTCGAGTGCCTGCTTTGTGTAGGTACTGTTCTAGGGAGTTGTAATCACTTAGGGGCCAATGTTGTTGGGCTTAGATTCTAACAAAAAGTTGAAGGTAGGGGGAGATGAGAAACATAATAAATAATACCATTACAGAATACATCAAATGGTGATAAGTTTTATAGAAAAATATTATAGAAAAATTCTAGTATAAATAAAAATTGTATTATGGAGAAAATAAAAAGTGGAACAGAACAAGGAGATAAGACTAATCAGGACTGGGGGCAATTTTATATAGGTTGATGAGAGCTGGCTTTTCTTTCTTTTCTTTTTTTTTTTTTAAATGTTCTATTTATTTCTAGGAGAGAGAGAGACAGCGTGAACAGGGGAGGGTCAGAGAGAGAGGGAGTCACAGACTGAAACAGGCTCCAGGCTCTGAGCTGGCAGTCAGCACAGAGCCCGACGCGGGGCTCGAACCCACGAACCGCGAGATCATGACCTAAGCGAAAGTCGGACACTTAACCGACTAAGCCACCCAGGCGCCCCGAGAGCTGGCTTTTCTTATTAAGCAAGTGACATTTCAGCAAAGAACTCAAGTTGGCGAGGGCATTCGCCATTCTTACATCTGGGCAAAAATATTCTAGGCAGAAGGACCAGAGGGGTTATAGAGGGTTGGGTCGTAAAAGATTTTGTAGGTGGTTTTAAAAACGTGGGCTTTTATTCTGAGGGAAATGGGAGGCTGTTAGAGGATTTTGAGCACAAGAATGACATGATCTTTTTTTTTTTTGTTTTAATAGTATCACTCTGAATGCTCTCCTGAGATTTGACGTTTTGATCTTCCTAAGACAAGGGTGGCAGCAGGAATTGCAGTTAAGAGGTAACTGCGGGAGGGGCGCCTGGGTGGCTTAGTCGGTTAAGCGTCCGACTTTGGCTTAGGTCATGATCTCGCGGTTCGTGGGTTCGAGCCCCGCGTCGGGCTCTGTGCTGACTGCCAGCTCAGAGCCTGGAGCGTGTTTCGGTCTGTGACTCCCTCTCTCTCTGACCCTCCCCTGCTCACGCTGTCTCTCTCTTTCTCCTAGAAATAAATAAAACATTTTTTTAAAAAAAGAGGTAACTGCGGGAATCTAGGAGCAAGATGAAGGTAGCTCATCCCACACACTGCGGAGGTGAAACCCATAGCAGCTGTTACCAACACACTGTTACTCTGGTAATGAGTGCATCTTTATTTAGGGTTCACTTATTCCTAGGACCAGGGTAAGGCAGCTAGGGTAGACTTTTGAGATACATTGTGAGATAAGAGAGACTGTAAGACATTTCTACTGGCAATATTGTAGATAGAATGTTTCTTTATCACTTGGGATTTGAAACCTAAAAATAAGCTTTGTGATAGAGGTCTTACAATCAAGTCGTTTTACCAAATGGCATTATCTCCTCCAAGAATGGATTTCCTAAGCTTCTAATAGAGTATGACCTCACTCAATGCGAAATGACTTCCACCTGTAAGAAATTTCAGAGTTTTTTTGTTTTTTAATATAGCCAGGGCTTATGTCTGTGCCTTTTCACTTGCAGATTTTATTAAGGAGGATAGCTATTTGTTTTCAGCATATTCATATTGGTATAAAATAGTTATTTTAAAACTACTTTGATATGGAAAATCATAATTCCAAGCCCTATCTCTTCCAACTAAATGAGAGAGCTATAATCATAAACCTATTTTTACCCTTTCAAATATACATATGTTAATAATATCTAATCATACATTTGAATATATGTTTTGTGCATATTTATAATATATAAAGTAGATGTAGGCTATAGTTTTGCCATGGGAAAACTAAAACATTATTTTAGCATTTTTATAGATTTTAAGTAACCTAACTTAATAGCATTATACACATTTTGTCTTTCAGTTTTTGAAAAGCTTTGAGATTTTTGAAGTGTTTAAAATTTTCATCTGAACACTTTTCACTAAGAAAAAGAAATCAAACAATAAAAAAAAAAACCTGTGATATTTTAAAACCTAGGACAGAATTTTCCTTCTGTAAAACAAAGGTGCGAGAGGGCATTTATTTTCATCTCAAAACAGATTAAACTTCTTAGTTAAAGATCTTTATAACTTCTTACAGAGAGATGTTGATAGCATTTTATCAGGTAAGCAGGAGCTATGAAGGTAGGCATACGTCATGAATCTCTGAGTTTAAAAACTCCACACCCCTCTGAATCCCAGTTTGTCCACCCTCTCTCCCCAATTAAATCACCTTCTTGAGATCTTCAAACAGAACTTGTGCCAGGTAATCATGAAGTTCAGAGCCACATCTGTCCTTCTGGCTGTTGTATACACACCATGCCGAAGTCTCTTCAGCTTCTCACACTTGATCTTACTTTTAGTCCCAATAGCTGACTCATCTGTGTCTAGTTTTGGGCTTTTGTTTTGTTTTTGTCCTGCTCAGGGAAATAGATACACTCTAAAGTAGGGCTCTCTAGCTTCTTTGGTTGGTTGCAATTTTCTTTAGTGTTGTTCACCAAATATTTCTGCCTCCTTATCTACCAAACCTACGGTAGTGTTGTAGTTCCTTACTTTCTTAGAAGGCAGGACGGCCATGTGATGGTTAGTTTCGTGGATCAACTTCTCTAGGCCATAATACCCAGGTATTTGGCCAAAACAATATTCTGGATGTTTCTGTGAAGATATTTTTCAGATGAGATTAACATTTAAATCAGTAGACTTTGGGGCACCTGGGTGGCTCCATTGGTTAATCATCTGACTTTGACTCGGTCATGATCTCATGGTTCATGCATGGTTTGAACCCTGCATCAAGCTCTGTGCTGACAGCTAGCTCAGAGCCTGGAGCCTGCTTCAGATTCTATATCTCCCTCTCTCTCTGACCCTCCCCTGCTCACACTGTCTCTCTCTCTCTCTCAGAAATAAATAAAACATACAAAAAAATTTTTTTTAATCAGTAGACTTTGAATAAGGTAATTACCCAGTATAATGTGGTGGGCCTCATCTAAATAACTGAAGGTCTTAAGAAAAAAAGGACTGACCTCCCCAGAGGAAGAGAGAATTATGGTAGCAAATTGCCTTTGGACTTGAGTGCAACATCAACTTTTTCCAGCCTGCCAGCATACCTTGCAGATTTTGGACTTGCCAGCCTCCACAATCATGTGAGCCAACTTCTTAAAATAAATCAGTCTTTACACACACACACACACACACACACACACACACACACACACACACCCTGTTGATTTAATACTCTGAAGAACCCTGACTAATGCAGACCACATGACTTGTTTTAACCAATGAAATGTAAACAGAAGTGACACGTGTCTGTTCTAAGCAGGACCTTCAACAGCCGGTACATGATTTGCACATTCGCTTTCATGCCTCGGAAAATGTGAAAGTAGGGGCGCCTGGGTGGCTCAGTCGGATAAGCGTCCAACTTCAGCTCAGGTCATGATCTCACGGTTCATGAGTTTGAGCCCTGCATCAGGCTCTGTGCCGACAGCTAGTTCAGAGCCTGGAGCCTGCTTCAGATTCTGTGTCTCCCTCTCTCTCTCTGACCCTCCCCTGCTCATACTGTCTCTATCTCTCTCTCAAAAATAAATAAAATATTAAAACAAAAGAAAATGTGAAAGTAGAGGAATGGAGCCTTTAGAGCAGAGCTCTAGTCATCCCCCCGCCCCAAAGAAAAGATGGGCATAGCATTTGAGCAAGAATTAAACTTCTACTTTTGTAAAATATGAGTCAGAGATTGAATGTTACTACAGTATAACATATATTTTCCTGACTGATACAGCAACCTGTAAGTTTATACTTCAAGGTCAGAATTCTCTTCCCTTTATAGATTTTACCATTTGACTTAATACTATTTTTTAACTTTTTAAATTTATATTTGAGAGGCAGAAACAGACAGAGCATGAGTGGGGAAGGGAAAGAGAGAGAGGGAGGCACAGAATCCAAAACAGGATCCAGGCTCTGAGCTGTCAGCACAGAGCCCAACATGGGACTTGAACTCATGAACTATGTGATCATGACCTGAGCTGAAGCCATATGCCCAACTGGCTGAGCCACCTAGATGCCTCAACAATATTTTTAACCTTGGCATTAAAATAATTTAAATTGGGCTCTTGCAATTATCTAAACCACTTGCTTAATTGTCCAGTTGACTCTGAGGAAATTGGACTCAAGAATGTAAAGCTATCTAATCCAAAAAACACAAGTGCATAAATCCATCCTTACTTCACTGGCTCAAAAGACCAGTTGACCACTTCACACTTATAGAAACTGACAATGAACTTTGTTGGGATATTCTCATCATAAAGGGTCTGATACTTGACAACCCAAGGACTGTATATAGGATGTTCTAATTGCAGTGAACAAAAGATAAGTATTGCTGTTCCAAATAAATATGTCTTTTTAACACCCAGGAAAATTTTAAATAATTCTCTTTTATCCAATTAATATGGTGTATTATTTTTCTATTGCTGCATAACAAATGACCACAGACATAAAGGCTTTGAACAAGACGTTTCTTAGTTCATAGGTTCAGTGAGTCAGGATTCTGGCTATTTTAGCTGTGTTCTCTGCTCAAGATCTCACAAGCCTGAAATGAATGTGTTGGCCATCTGCATCCTCACCTGGAGGCTCAAGTGAGGAAAGATAGACAAGCTCCCTCGGTTTCTTGGCAGAATTAATTTCCCTGCAATTGTATGACTGAGGGCCTTGCTGTCTTGCTGGCTCTAAGACAAGGCCAATCTCAGCTCCTAGAAGGCACTCCTAGATCCTTGTTCCAGGGCCCCCTTTTTAGGTGCTGTCATACTTCCAGTCTTTCTCCAGTCTGCTAAAGGGAGGCTTACATAAGTGAAAATAATCACAAAATGACTATCTCATCACCATTTGCCATATAACATATTTTTGTTGAGACACTGACTATTCTATCATACTCACAAGCTCCACTCACACTTAAAGGCAGGGGATTATTCAAGATATGGATACCAGGGACTGAGTATTTTGGGGGTTATCTTAGAATTATGACTACCAGGTAGAGTCAATGTTGTCCAGAATAGGTAGGGAGTACTGGGGTAACAGATCAAGTGACATTCCTAATCTAGCTATTATAATCCCTTTTACCACATGAATGCGTAAGACCTCGATACACAGACCTCCATGGATTTCCAGGGATATCTCATTTGGATATCCTTCCCATTCCATTTCTTCTTATTTTCAGGAACTCTTGCAGCTCTTTCCCTTTTATTCTTTTAATCCTTTCTTCATCCTAACAGTGCCAGCTCAAAAGTTTCTATAACAGAAGGAATGTAGAAATACAATATGGTTGGAGATGTGTATTTGTGGATGTATAAGGTAGTGGGCTTGAAGCTTCATTGTGAAAGGTTTTTTTATGTGAAGATTAATAAAGTAGGTATGCATATCAAAAAAGGGTCAACTGATGAATATTTCAGGGAAGGAGTCAGAGAATTGACAAATTCATATATGTATTTTAGAACAATTTCTTTGAGGTCAGTGAAGAAAGCACAGGGGTACGAGTGTGTAAGAAAAGAGGTAAGGGTCCTGGGTGAAAAGATTATTAATAAACTATTATATTTGTCCAGAGGTTGGCAAACATTTTCTATAAAAAAATAGATAGTAAATATTTTAGACTTTGTGGTAGATAGTATCTTTGTTACAAAGATTCAGCTCTGCTACTGTAGTGTGAAAACAGCCATAAATCTAATGTCAACAAATGGGTGTGGTTCTGTTTCCATGCAATTTTATTTACGGAATCAGGCAGCAGGCTAGATCTAAGGGACAGGCTCCAGTTTGCTGACCCCTGTAATGGACTATAATGGCATAAAGACAATGGCAGTGTAGTTGGACAGGAAATGGAGGTGATGGATTTATTTATATGTGTTTTGAGCATGTGGAGCTCTTCTAGACACAGAAGCGATACATGATAAAATAGACAAAATTCCTTCCCAATATAATTTTCATTTTAGGAAAATTAAAAACACAAACATTTTACAATGGAGTTTGCCTGCTAGCAAGCAAAGGGAGATAAATAAGTTGGGAAATAGGATGGTAGTAAATAGCTAGTTCAGTTCACAAAAATCCATTCTGGTTGGTCAAGGATTATGCAAAAAAAAAAAATAGTATTAATTAGAGAAAACTTCCTCAGTTACACACTGGCTCATTTTTCCCCCCTACAAACATATGTTACAGTATGTTTTCTACTTGAGGTAATATCTATAAAATAATCAGCAAACACAAGAAAACATTGTCCTACAAATGGTCTAGAGCTTCATTCAGTCAGAGAATTAATTTTTCACAAAGATGAATAAAGTAACTGTACAGCGAATTGTGTAAGAGTCACACAGCAAAGATAATAAAGCAGATGCCCTATCAGGAGATATTAAACATGCAGCCATTTTTCTGGGTCAAATAGCAATTTTCACAGAAAGCTAGATGATTTTTTGTCCCTTTATGGAAAATGTGAAGAGAGTTTCAGTTTGTCAAGAGCATTAGATTTGTTCTTTGTTGTTGACCTTTGCAGCCCTTTGCATCATCTGCCCTACTGAGGGGCCGGGTAAGAGAGGCTCCTCATACTGAACAATGCTAGGGAAGTTTGTTCCCACTGTGCCATGTGTTTAGTGTGGGTGTGATGAGGAATAATGATAGGAAATGATGAGAAATGATGACCTGGGTAACAGGAGAGTGAGTTGGAGCTTGATTGTGTCCCCTGTTGTCATCCTCTGATCCACATCTAGAAAGTAATCACAGATCTAATGATTGCCTCTTCTAGAAGCTTACAGTTAGTTATATATAACATCCAGCCAATGGCACTATAACCAGCATCTGCTCTAATGAAAAATGCCCTTAAAATTGTTAGAGAGTAAAATGGACTTTTCTCATTTCTGGTTGTTGGATCTTTATTCCTCTTGTGTCTCCTGAGTGTGTCTTCAAAACAATGCATTTTACATAAGATACATGTTCAACCTCAAAAAACTTTACGTATTTTATTATTTTATTAATGATAGGTGCAAGGCTCTGTAACTTAAGGCAGGGCACGGAAGAATCAATACAATGTATAAGAACTCTCCAGGGCAGGATTGTATGTCACCAGTTGAACTGGCCTTTCCTGGAGGTCAAACAGACCATGGCATATGTGCTGATATTTTTAGAGTATAGAGGAAGTCCAGAGAAAAATTTCTCTCATCCAATGATGACTCTTAAGTTCCAATATTTCAGTAGGTACTCTCCGCCTGACACCCATACTTGGAATTACTATGAGAAATCATGCCTTGCAATGGGAAGGGAAGGAATGCCTGTCGAGGCTGAGTATGAAAGATATCACCAAGGAGGAAGAGCTCAGAATAAAGAGCTGAGAAGATAAAATTAGCCACTCTAGTTGATACTGCTGTTGATATAGGGGGGTCTATTCTGTCTTCCTCCATGGTAACAATTCCAATCTGTTGAAGTTTCTGAAGGTCTCCTGCATGACTCAGATGGCTGACCTCATCCCAACTCCAGTTGTGGTTTCCCAAATTTCCTGGTTTGGAAGACTCATCTGAGAATCTTATTAAATATAGAAATTATCAGACTCCTTTGTTGAAATTCTGATTTAGTAGATCTGAGCTGGGGTCTCATAAATCTGTGTTTTTAACAAACACAGCAAATCTTTCCTGCCATTAGGGAAATTGTAATGAACACAGATTTAGACTCATTGATGTATGGCGAACCCCTGGCCTGTATTAGTCCAGGACTGGGCTAGTGACTTAAATCGGTTCAAGCTGACTGATGGGAAGATTTAATTTCAAATTAAAAAAAAAAAACTTTTTAAATGTTTATTTCTGAGTAAAAGACAGAGCATGGGTGGGAGAGGGACAGGGAAAGAGGGAGATACAGAATCTAAAGTATGGTCCAGGCTCTGAGCTGTTAGCACAGAGCCCGATGTGGGGCTTTAACTCATGAACTGTGAGATCATGACCTGAGCTGAAGTCAGATACTTAACCAATTGAACCTAATTTCAAGAGAGGTTTTAAGAGAGAATTCTTTTTCTATGTTTCAAGGTTGTTTTCAAGGTTTATGAGAGAGAATTTCAAGGTTTTTGAGAGATAATTTCTTTCTACTGTTCTTCCTGAACCAAGGGACATAGAGCCCCAGTTTTCAGTAGCAATTGTCTCAGGAAAGCAAGGATGTTTAACTTTTGGACAAAGCTGGTGTGTATTTGTGAGAGCAAAAAAAGAAAATGAACAAAAGATCATAATAACAAATACAGCCATAAGTCAAGTAGTCCTGAAGCCTGCCATGCTTCTGGACTTTTGTTAGATGACAGTCAATATCCTCATTTGTTAAATAAGTTGTATTTTCTATTCCTTGCAGATAAAAAACATTCTAATTGATATACCTACTTGTGATTTTTCAAGACATATACTCTTACCATTAGAAAAACAAAAATGTTGGAAAAGTATTTCTCAATTTGCTGCTATTATCAAGTACAATTAAAATAAACTATTAGTCCATATCATATCTCTGATACTAAATTTAGCAGCTATGGATGAACAATCCATTTTTACAACTATGTCATGAACAGCATCTCAGGATCCGTTTCTACAATCCTTGTGTCTTTGCTATTTGTGATTAAGGAAGAAAAAATATTGGTTAATAAATACACAGAGGCGTGCATATTTTAAAATAAATTTAGAGGAAAAAGTGATTAAATACCAAAGTAAGTATCTTTAGTCTATAGTTTTAATGGTGAGATTTAATTTTCTTATGGAAAAATGAAATGTTTTATAAAAATATTCACATATAGGGGGGTTGGTTAAGATGGCTGAGGAGTAGAGTGGCCCTAAGCTTGCCTCCTCCATTGAAAAGAGCTAGATAAATATCCAATCATTTTGGACACTTGGTAAATCAAGCTATGGACTGAGAGAACAAAGCTTCAGGTCTATAAGCAGAAAAAACAACCACCTTGCAGACAGTTGATTTAGGGGGAGAAAAGAGCTGTGGGCATTGAAGAAGGGAGGGAGCCCAACCATTTGAGAGAGGGGAAAGAGAGAAAGTGAGAAAAAAGAGTGAAAATACATGCATGGGATTTCACAGGAAAAACTCTTCCTCAAAACCATTGGCTGAAAAAAGGAGAGGGTTTGAATACGTAAGTTTTTTTTTATAAACAGCAGAGCACAGAATCTGAAGTTTCAGAGGTCAGCACCTGGTAGTGTTCTGCTGGGGATGGAGGGTGGAGACCTGGGAATGAGCAGCATGGAAGCATGAACTCCCCTGCCTGGAGTGATTTTGGTACAGGTGATATGGCCTCTACAGGGGCAAAAGACCCGGTGGGTGCCACTGAGCTAGTTGCCCCATTCACCATCACAGGAACAAAGATGTCAGTTGAGGGCAAGAAACCTTGGTGCTGGCTTTGCGCTGTGATTTATCATAAACCCTGAACTGTTGCATGGTTGCACAACCATTTTCTGAGACAAGCCAGCACCAGCCACAGTGCAGTGAGACCCTCCTGTAGAGGGTCAGCATGGGGCTGCATTATGGGGGTCTCTGAAGTTTAGAGTTTTGAAATACAGCCATGCCTCAGATAAAACACAGGAGGTCTATGTTGCCTGGCAGGCAGACAGCTTGGACATAGACAGGATACAGGTGGAGATCTGATGGAAGCTGAGGACACAGGACAGATGATTGTTTGCTCATCTGTGTGGATTTCCTAAGGAATGGCAGGCACGAGCTCCCTGCTACAGCAATGAGAAAGCAGAGAGAAGCCATTTTCACCCCTTGCCCATCAGCAGTGACTGACTGCAGTGAGCTAAACAGTGTCAAGTGGAGAGCAGAGTTGCTATATCAAGCTCCACCCCCTTCACTCTGCTGGGGTATCGCCACTAGGGCAAATGGGCCTGAGAATAATGGAAACATGCCTCTCCCCCAGCAAACAGCACAAACCACCCCTGTACACCAAGTCTACTGATTGTAGGTACTGCAAAGCTTCAAATCTAGGGGAAATAGGATCTAACTTCCTTTTAATTTTTTAATATTTTAATTTTTAATTTTTAATGATCTTTTATATATATAATGTGTTTTTTGCATCTCGTTTCTTTTAACAACAGACCAAAACACACATAGGATCTAGTTTTTATTTTTGTTTTGTTTTTCCCCCTGAACAAAATGACACGAGGGAGGAATTCACTCCAAAAGAGAGAATAGGAAGTAGAAATTACAGCTAGGGATTTAATCAATACAAACCTAAGTAAGATCTCTGAAATAGAATTTCAAACAACAATTATAAGGTTACTAGTTAGGCTTGACAAAAGTATAGAAGACACTAGAGAATCCCTTAGTACAGAGATCAAAAAGCTAAAACATAGGCTGAAATTAAAAATACTGTAACTGAGATACAAATCTGAATGGATGCCATAACAATGAGGATGGACAAATCAGAAAATTGAATCAGTTGTATAAAAGATAAAATTTTGGAAAACAATGAAGCAAAAAAAAAAAAGAGGGAATGAAAGGTATTGGATCATAAAGCTAGACTTAAGGAACTCAGCAACTTCTTAAAATGTAATAACATTTGTATCATAGGAGTCCCAGAAGATGAAGAAAAGAAAAAGGAGCAGATGGTTTATTTGAGCAAATTATAGCTGAAAAATTCTTTAATCTGGAGAAGAACCAACATTAAAGTCCAAAAGCACAGAAACTTCCATCAAATTCAATAAAAATTGGCCATCACCAAAACATATTGTATTCAAATTCACAAAATACAGAGATAAGGAAAGAACTCTGATAGCAGCAAGGGAAAAATGTCCTAACCTTCAAGGGAAGACAGATCAGGTTCTCAGCAAGTCTGTTCACAGAAACTTGGCAGGCCATGGGGTGCCTGGGTGGGTCAGTCAGTTGAGTGTCCAACTTTGGCTTAGGTTATGATTTCACGGTTTGTGGGGTCGAGCCCTGTGTCGGGCCCTGTGCTGACAGCTAGCTCAGTGCCTGGAGCCTATTTCAGATTCTGTATCTCCCTCTCTCTCTGACCCTCCCTTGATCATGCTGTCCCTCTCAGAAATAAATAAAACATTAAAAAAATAAAAAGAAACTTGGCAGGCCAGAATGGAATGGCAGAATATATTCAACATGTTGAATGGGAAAAATATGCAGCCAAGAATACTTTATCCAACAAAGCCATCATCCAATCTAGAAGGAGAGAAAAGTGTTAAAGGAATTTGTGACCACTAAACCAGTTCTGCAAGACACATTAAAAGACTTTGTTGCTTTGGTCTTACTCCCCTCTAGGAGAACATCACCAGAGAACAAAGAACAGAGAACATCACCAGAAACACCAACTTTACAGGTAACACAATGTCATCAAATTAATATCTTTCAGTAATCAGTATGAGGGTAAATGGGCTAAATGAGCCAATCAAAAGACAGGGTATCAGAATGGATTAAAAAAAAACAAAACAGAAACAAGATCCATCTTGATGCTGCCTACAAGAGATTCACTTTAGACCTAAAGACATCTGCAGATTGAATGTGAAGGGATAGAAAATCATCTATTATGCTAATGGACATCAAAAGAAAGCTGAAGTAACCATGCTTACATCAAACTAGACTTTAAACCAAAAACTGTAACGAGAGTTGAAGTAGAGCATTATATCATAATTAAGGGGTCTATACATCAAGAAGAACTAACAATTATAAATATTTATGCCCCAACTTGAAGCACCCAAATATGTAAATCAATTAAAAACAAACATAAAGAAACTCATGGATAATAATACAATCATAGGGGACTTTAATACTACACTCACAGCAATGGGCAGATCATTTAAGCAGAAAAAAGAAATACCCAAATAAATGAAATCACAGATAAAAGAAGAGAGCTCACAATCAATACCACCAAAATACAAATAACCCTACGAGAATATTATGAAAAATTACATGCCAACAAAAACTGGGCAATCACAAAGAAATGGACAGATTCCTAGAAACATACAAACTATATAAACTGAAACAGGAAGATATAGAAAATTTGAACAGACCCATAGCCAGTAATGAAATTGAATCAGTAATCAAAAATCTCCCAACAAACAAAAGTCCATGGCCAGTTGGTTTCCTAGGGGAATTCTGCTAGACATTTAAAGAAGAGTTAATACATATTCTTCTCAAACTTTTCCAAAAAATATAAATAGAGGAAACTTTCAAACTCCTTCTACCATTGATTCCCAAACCAAAGACCCCACTATTAAGGGGTCCAATATACAGTCCAATATCCCTGATGAACATGGATGCAAAAATTCTCAACAAGAAACTAGCAAATTGAATACAACATTACATTAAAAGAATAATTCACCACAATCAAGTGAGATATATTTCTGGATTGCAAGGGTGGTTTAGTTTCTCAAATCAATCAACATGATATACCACATTAATAAAAGAAAGAGGAGGAACCATATGATCCTGTCAATAGATTCAGAAAGAGAAGTACAGCACTCATTCTTGATAAAAACTCTCAGCAAAGTAGGGATAGATAGAACATACCTCAACATCATAAAGGCTGTATACAAAAAGACCTACAGCTAATATCCTCAATGGGGAAAAGCTGAGAGCTTTTCTTCTAAAGTCAGGAACAGGACAGGAATGTCCACTCTCACCATTACTGTTTAACATAATACTGGAAGTCCTAGCCTCAGCAATTAGACAATGAAGAAATAAATTGCATCCAAATTGGCAAGGAAGAAGTCAATCTGTCTCTGCAGACAACATGATACTCTATGTAGAAAACCTGAAAGACTCCAATATGAATTGCTAAAACTATGACATGAATTTAAAAGTGTTGCAGGGTATAAAATCAGCATACAAGAATGTGTTGTTCTATACACCAACAATGAAGTGGCAGAAAAAGAAATATAAAAAATAGATCCCATTTAGTTATACCAAAAACCATAAGATACCTAGAAATAAACATAACCAAAGAAGCAAAAGATCTGTACCCTGAAAACTATAGACCACTTATGAAAGAAATTGAAGAGGATACAAATAAATGGAAAGACATCCCATCCTCATGGATTGGAAGAACAAACATTGTTAAAATGTCTACACTACTCAAAGCAATCTACACATTTAATGCAATCCTTATCAAAATACTGCCAACATTTTTCACAGAGCTATAGCAAACAATCCTAAAATTTGTAGGATTTGTACAATCCTAAAAATCACAAAAGATCCTGAATAACCAAAGTTATCCTGAAGAAGAAAGGTAAAGCTGGAGGCATCACAATTCCAGACTTCAAACTGTATTACAAAGTTGTAGTCATCAAGACAGTATGGCACTGGCACAAAAACAGAAACATACATCAATGGAACAAAATAGAAAGCCCAGAAATGGACCCACAACTATATAGTCAATTCATCTTCAACAAAACAGAAAATAATACCCATTGGAAAAAAGACAGTCTCTTCAACAAATGGTGTTGGGAGAACTGAACAGCAATATGCAGAAGAATGAAACTGGACCACTTTTTTACACCATATACAAAAATAAATTCAAAATTGATGAAATACATAAGTTTGAGACAAGAAACCATCAAAATCCTAGAGGAGAAAACAGGTAACAACGTCTTTGATGTCAGCCACAGCAATTTCTTTTTTTTTCTTTTTTAATGTCTTTATTTTATTTTGAGAGACAGAGACAGAGAGTGAGTGGGGTATGGGCAGAGACAGAGGGAGACACAGAATCCGAAGCAGGCCCCAGGTTCTGAACTGTCAGCACAGAGCCCAGTGAGGGGCTCAAACCCACAGACTGTGAGATCATGACTTGAGCTGAAGTCAGACACCTACCCGACTGAGCCACCCAGGTGCCCCCACAGCAGCTTCTTACTAGACAAATTGCCCAAGGCAAGAGAAACCAAAGCACACAAGAACTTTTGGGACTTCATCAAGATAAAAAGCTTCTGTACAATGAAGGAAACAATCACCAAAATAAAAGGCAGCCTATAGAATGGGAGAAGATATTTGCAAATGACATATCTATTAAAAGGTTAGTATTCAAAATCTACAAAGAATTTATCAAACTCAACACTCAAAAACAATCCAGTTAAAAATGGGCAGAAGACATGAATAGACAGTTTTCCAAAGAAGACACCCAGAAGGCAAACAGATACATGAAAAGATGCTCAGTATCACTCATCATCAGGGAAATACAAATCAAAACCATGATGAGATACCACGTCACACCTGATGAGGATGTGGAGAAAAGGAGAACCCTCTTACACTGTTGGTGGGAAAGCAAACTGGTACAGTCAGTCTGGAAAATAGTATGGAGGCTTCTCAAAAAGTTAAAAATAGAACTACCTATGATTCAGCAATTGCACTACTGAGTACTTACCCAAAGGATACAAAAATATGGATTCAAAGAAGTACATATACCTTAATGTTTACAGGAAGATTATCAATAACAGCCAAACTATGAATGGGCCAAATGTCCATCAACTGATGAATGGACCAAGAAGAATATATATATATATATTTTTTGAATATATGTACATATATACATATATAAGAATATTACTCAGCCATTAAAAAGAATGAAATCTTGCCATTTGCAACAATGTGGATGCAGCTAAAGTGTATTATGATAAGCAGAATAAGTCAGTCTTATAAAGACAAATACCACATGATCTCACTCATATGTGGAATTTAAGTAACAAAACATGAATATATGGGAGGGGCCAAAAATAGAAAAAAGAAACAGAGAAACAAACTATAAGAGACCCTTAAAGACAGAGAACAAATGGAGGGAGGTGGGTGGGGTTGGGTTAGATGGAGGATGAGTATTATGGAGGGAACTTTTTATGTTGAGCACTCAGTGTTGCATGTAAGTGATACATCACTGAATTCTGCTCCTCAAACCAATATTGCACTGTATATTAATTACCTTGTATTTAAATACAAACTTGAAAAGTAAAAAAGAATATAACTCGAACAAAAAAATATGTATAATGCTCATCTTAGCTGTGAGATCGTTTCTAGAGCACAGCCTCTGTTGATTGACTCTGGATGATGTAGGTATCACATTCCTTATTCCAGATCTATGTGCATTTTGATGCTTGCATACTATTAGTGGGCAAGGTTTGTTTTGTCCTTTCCCCTAAATGTTGTTTTGTATCCAGTAGGTTACACATAAAACTGATAAGATGCTGTGGGGGCAAAAAAAGGACTGTAAACCTGACCCTTCAATACATTTCATATATAAAAATACATCTGTTGGATGGGAATGGCTGTCGATTGTATACGGGTTACAAGGACAACAATTTCTGCTTACTAATAACGAGTCTGAATATGTGTGAATATTGAGATGTAAAGTTTAAGGATTGTAAAGGAATGGCAGTTTTCGATTCCACGTAGAGCAGACACCAGGACCCACCATTGTGTCTGATTGCATGTGTGCTCCTTAAAGGAAATTGTGCATGTGTACATCTGCATTTTCTCAAGTGCTTTTGTGTATACAGGTGACATACAACACTTTTGGGCCTGTACAGCTTGCCTGAAGGACACACCTTGACTGTGCACAACACAGAGAAGAAGATCCTCCCTCACTTTGAAAGGGTCTGTAGGGTTGTCCTCAGCAGTTAACTGGTGGTGATCAGTTTCCCACAGAATTATCACTGGTGCTACTGGTTTGAAGCCCAACCTCAAGGCGAACACCTAAATTCCTACTCTTCCACTGAGCACTGAGACTCACAAGCAATGATTTATAGTTATGGATTCTCAGAAATAGTTGAAAATGAAAATCTTAAGAAAATACTGGAATTTCTGCCAGACAAGGAGATGACAGGGAAACACAATATCTTGAAGGACTAATATAAATATGACTTTCTTCATATTTTTCTTTCTTTTTTTTTCCCTACTGAGGAAACATGGGACATACTAATTATGTTTACAAGACAGGGTGGTCGTGTATGATACTAACTACCCTGCATAGTTTTGACACTTCAACTTTTCCCCAACTCAAGACTTAAAACTATGATTTGCCCATGGACGAGTTAACAATGTTTGACACAGATCAGCAAACAAAAAACCAAACTGGCCGATATTGGATCTCCCAATCTCCTAGTAAGGTTTCAGGTATGAGGAAGATAAGATTGATAGGTGATGTTAACCAGTAGAATGAGTATTTCCCTCTCTGATCCTAGAAGTAGGGAGGGGGAAGAAGCTGGGAAGAAACTGTTAGAAGGAGTTAGAAGCAGGATTCTAGCCTATCTTAACCCCCAACCCATGAGTACTATTGGAAGAGGGGAAGAAGATAGGAACACAAAAGGATTTCCCTTGTAATTTGGGGGTTCGGTGTAGGTGTGACATCCTTGATGATGACCTTTATACACAGGAAAAATCATCCAAAAGCTTCTTTTTTTAAACTATGACTTGTTTCATTGATATTTCAAAGTAAATCTAGTTCTTCCTTATGCTTTGAAGCCCAAGTTACAAATCTTATGATTTTATTTATTATATGTTTATTAGTATAGAAAATTTTAATAACCTCTAAGGGAGATTTTACAACTTGGTTAATCAAATTATTTTAAGAACTCTAAACTGCATTACATATCTAGTATATTTGGTTTTGTTTTTAAGTACTTTGTCTAACAAGCAAACCTTCCCAAGTGTCAAAACACATCTTATAAATCTCATAAGTTAAATGTGTATGTATTTTAGTAATTGGATTATAACAATTTAAAATCTCTTAAATATTCTAATACTGTTTGTACTTGGTCAAATATTCTTGTACCTCTCAGCCTAAAACTCTAAGTCTAAATCAGTAACTCAATTGTATATTTAAATTGGAAGCATAAGGATGATTTTTAGATGCCCTAATATTCCAAATACTCTTAAAGATTATAAGCAATTAAAACAATCAATGTATAGAGGCTATTCCCAAAACTAACAGAAAATATTAATATTATAAGCATTATTTTCACTTTCTTTTCTCTTCTTCAGTTCTTTAAATGTGGTCCGAGAACTCGAAGCACCAGCATCACCTAGACAACTGTTAGAAATGAGAACTGTCAGGCCCCACCCCAGATCTCCTGAATCTGAAATTGTCATGAGATTCAGCAACTTGTGTCTTAATAAGACCTACTGGTCATTCTAATGCATGCTGAAGTCCAATAACTACAGCTATATTTAATTCTAAAGCTCCTCAAGGGTAAGGCATTCACTATAAAAATAATTAAACTATCCCAAGTAGTTGGGGTTACCTTCTAAAGTGAATTTAGGGTGAAATTCTCAGCTCGCTGAGGTTGTATATTAATAATTTATTTTCTTTGTTTCTTTGTTTCTTTCGCAGAAAATGTGGAACATTAGTTATCTCAGGTGACTTATTAGGTGCATTAGGTGTCTCAGGTGATTTTTCAGGTGTATGTTACATTTGGAGACCTCATGTATACTAGTTCATGATCCTCAAACATAGTTATTGCACAGCCCACGTCTGCTGGGCTCAAGTCACACATTAGTTATTTATGAAATCTAATGTAAGTTGGCACTTCCCATCTAAGCAACTTCACCACTTAATCAGATTCAAATCTTTTTTTGCTTGATCTTGGTCTGGATTTTTTTTTTCGTGCATTTTTTCTCACCTGCGGGGCTACAATTCTTATAGGTATTTAAATGATATCTACTTTGAGTCTTAAGTGATGTCCACTTTGAGTCTGTCTGTCTCTAAAGTTTTTGTGCCTCTCCAGACTCAGCATCAAAATTATGCCAGTAATGGAAAGAATCAGGAGTAAGGTTTATGAATTGTTTTTATTTAAAAAAATTTTAAGTGGGGACTTACAAAGATATCCCAAACCACAAGAATGGAAGGCATGGTAGATCAGGTGTCATGGCATCCAAAGGCATTATTTATAATAATAATTTAAAAAAAGGAATGGTACCCACCTGGAGTTATGCAATAAAACAGCCTCTGTCTGAACAGGAGTGGGCAGAGAATCCAAATTTCCATTAGCTTCTAGGGAGTCCCCAGTGGAAGTTAGGATTAGCTGTGAGAGAACCCAGAGGCTTGCCAGGGAAAGGGATGCTAGGACAGGTGACCATGTTTGAGAGACAGAGTGCTATAATATACCCTGTGGAGTTAGGAAGAGAATGTGGCTCATCTCGGAAGGAATTCCAGGCCAGGGAGCTGATTTCTGGTTACCACTATGGGGAGCTGGGAGTGGTACAGTAGGGAGAGGGAGGATACACAGTAGAATTGCAAGATGAGCTACATCTGGGGTAAACAGCCAATATATGAGCAAGCTAGAACAAAACCACAAAGCAGAAAATAAACACCATGAACAAGTATGGAAAGAAGAAAGGAAAAAGGAAGTGGAAAGTACAATGTAAGAGTGAAGTCTATAACCTTCCATCCTTAGTAAGTTCTTCCTTAGTTTGACAACCTAAGGGTTGTCAAAGGGTCCTGGCTTGTTCTCACCATGTACCTAAAGGGAATCCATCTGATTCTGCTATGCCCACCCCCACCCCCCCATTTACCCAAAAATACTGATCTCACAGTCAGCTGTTTCAGACTAGGGACTAGCCTTTGTGTAAATGATACAGGCAATTATGGGGAAACTCCTACTAACTAGTTAAATCAATGAACGTCCTATTTCAGTTATAAATATGAATCGGTAACCATAGATCATAAAACGTTTGGGAAAAACTAATAGCCTGAAAGAGATCATAATCAACAAGTCAAGTAACCACAATAGAAATGATGATAACACAAAAGGTTAAAGATAATTTTTAAAAATTAGTAAATTCAGAGAACTTCAAGAAAATATAGTATTCATAAGCACAAGAACTGCCAGCCATGAAAAGCAGGTAATTAGAGGGCAAGAAAGAGTACAAACACATTAATTTGTACTCTTTTCTTAAAAGAGTACAATTTGTACTTGCTGAAATAAAACACATACAGGCTGAACTGATGGAATGGACAGAGCTAAGACTATCAGTGATCTGAAGGAAATTTCCCAGAGTAGAGAATAAAAAAGAATTTGGGATAATTAATAAGAACAAAAATTGAAAAGCAAATTAATAAAAAAACTATTTCTTGAACTGAACACACACGTACACACCTTTGGATGTGAGATGCATGCAGCATGCCAGGCACATGTAAAGAATACTGATCCAAATCTGGATATATCTCGGTAAAAGTTATGAACTTCAAGGAGAAAGGAAAACTCTAAAAATATCTTGAGAGAAATATTAGATTATTTATAAAACAGAGAATCACACTGGTTTTAGTATCACATATAACTTGGGAAATCAGGAGAAAACCTGGGTCAAACCCTTCAAAGTTCTGAATGGAAATGCTTCTGAATCTAGAATTCTATACTCAGATAGTATTAAAAAGTAAGCGTTGTTAAAAGATACAGTGAGGTTGTGCCTGGATGTTTTAGTTGGTTGAGCATCTAATCTTTGATTTTGGCTCGCATCATGATACCAGAGTCATGGGATCAAGCCCCACATTGGGTTCCATGCTGAGCTGAGCATGGAGCCTACTTAAGATTCATTCTCTCTCTCTCTCTCTCTCTTTCTCCCTCCCTCCCTCCCTCTGTCACTCTCCCCTGCCCATGCCCTTTCCCCTTCTAAAGAAAGAAAAAACATAAATTGAGGCAAATTAAGAATTTTAAGAGTTTGAGTGAAAATTGATTTGAATCAGGCAACATCAAATCTAGGAGAAAGGTGGTCTAAGGAGCTATACAGAAATGAAAGCATTTTATAGGCAGGAGGGGGAAGGAACAGAAGTTATATGAGGCCAGAGAATGGGTTTGTTATTACAAGGTCACTTTCCTTTAGGGGATAGTAGGGATCTGTCCGGCAGATTACCTAACCAAGGAGTGGAGATTGGGTATTTCTTGATTGACTGGTTTCAGATTCCATTTCTGGGACGGCCAAAATTTGTAATTAAGTTGTTTTGTTTGGGGATATAAAACGTAGCATAAGTGACTTTAAATTGGGCCTCTTGTCCTGTTTTTAACAGGTACAACAGAGATCTATTCAAACATGCAGTGAGTTTTGGAAAAATTTGTTTTACAGGCCAAAATCAATCGATCAGGGGCACCTGGGTGGCTTAGTCAGTTAAGCGTCCGACTTTCGCTTGGGTCATGATCTCGCGGTTCATGGGTTCGAGCCCCGCGTCGGGCTCTGTGCTGACTGCCAGCTCAGAGCCTAGAGCCTGTTTGGGTCTGTGACTCCCTCTCTCTCTCTCTGACCCTCCCCTGCTCACGCTGTCTCTCTCTCTCTCCGAAAAATAAAAAAAAAAAAATCAATCGATCAATCTAACAGAGACAAAGGAAAAGACGAAGATAAAAGACAAGAAGCAAGGATGATAAATCTTGTAAAACTTAAGTTTAATAACTAGATTAAACAATATTTAGTATAATAGTCATTCTCTTGTGAAAGGATTTCTAAAGCTGTGTGGACATGTAAAAATATTAATAATAATATCAATGAAATTCCAAGTATTTTGAATAAAATATAGGTGGGGAATGGAGAGTAAACAATAAAATCATGTACTGATTATATAGTTTTAGCACTAGAGATATTTTAAACTTTAGAATTCGATTGAAAAACAGTTATGCATTTTTTTTTTAAATGAGAGCTAATACATTCAGAGTAACACAGTAAATTCCTCCACTCACTTAACAAATAATTATTGAATACCTGTTCCACACTGGGCACTGGGCTCAGTGGATACAATAGGGAGATGTGACCTTGCCTGTTGGAGCCTAGGATACACTGCGGCAAATTAGGGACCTGTCACAGGAAGCTCAGGGCAGTACAGGAGCACACAGGAGGGGTACCTGACCTAGACCTGGTAAGATGTGGGAGGAGCAACTTATTCCTTTAGGAAATTATGGCTAAGATGAGGTTAGAAGAAGTTATCCAGGGAAAGAAAGAAATGTATGCATGAGAGAGTTACAGTGAGGGAGCTCGTAGTGTTTTTAAAGAACTGGAACAATTTGAGGCTGGCTGGAATACAGGGTCAGTGGAGTGCAGATGCAGGAGATGAAGCAGGAGACTCAGGCAGGGCCTGGATCATGCCAGTCTTTCTACCCTATGTGGGAACAGTAGTAATAGGCACTGAAATATTCTTCAGCAGAGAAAAGAGTGGCATGATAGATTTGCATATCAGAAAGTTAAGTCAACTTCTGGTTAAACATGGTGGAAATACATCCTTTTCCAAAACCAATAAAATTTTGCCATAAAGAATGCATTTAATGTACCTTGGGTTTGTAGTTTTGGGTGCACATCTTAGTTCTGTCATTTACATAGCTGTGTGATCTTGAATATGTGTCTTAGCCTCTTTGAGCCTTAGTTTTTGTCTTATAAAGGAAAATACTGATATCTTCCCTGCAGGGATTTTGTGGAGTCAAGAGCTACAATTGAGAATCTAATGTGAAAACATTAAGCACAGTGCTGGCTACATGTGGGATCTTTTGTTCCAAGTAGCGGAAGCCCATCTTAAACTAGGTGTGACATCAAAGGGAGGCAATGGTGAGAACACGTGGGCACATCTCAGAAGCCATGGAGGAGAAAGAAGCTTAGCTTCGGGAATACCTGGAATCGGATTTGAACACTAAAGATCTTGCACCTCTCATCCATACGTTGACTTCCTTCCCATTCCCTCAGGCCTGAGTGCTTGTACTCTTCAAAAGCTTACAGTTGACATTTCTTCTGCTCAAAGTAACAGTCAGGCTGAGTTGTAATATCTTAGTTTTGTTTCCAAATTTCTAGGAAGGGAGTTTTCTTTGCTCATCTTAGTCCTGGTGTTTTTTCTATACCCAGTCAACTGTGCCAGTGGGTAAGTTCATGTACTAATATGGGCATGAGTATATATCCCAGGAGAGGAGTAATTCTTGAAAAAGAGACATAATAGGACTTCAACAGAAAGCACGTGGCCCACACAAATGATGATAATTCAAGAAAGGTTTCTATAAAAAGTGGCTGACCACAAAAATGTGGGCAAATTGGAAAACTCTAAGGGATTATGCACAGACCTGGGCTAGCCGCATCTGTAAACTGTTAAGGATGAGAGGAGAGAGAGTTGACTAGAGCCCAGAATGAGATAGGTGGATAGTCCAGGCTGCCTTCAGAGAAACAGTAACCTTGTGTTCAGGGACATGGCCAGCCCAGGGCAACCTCATGAGGAAAGACCTGGGAAATATGCACCTTCCATACCTTGTCTCCCACATCCTGTCAGAACTCCTCATTGGCTAAAACAACATGGAAGCCCAAAGGCACAGGAATCTGTTAATACCTTTCACACAGGTTAGCCTCTGGGACAAAGACAGCAGAGGAGAGAGTCTGTCTGCCTCAGGGAGTTTCAGGCAGATGTAATAGTTAATGTCCTCTATGCTGTCATATAGAATATTCTTATTAAACTTTAATTTCTGTCTTCCAAAGCAAAATCCACATATTCAGAATATATGTGTGTATGTATTCGTAAATATATACATATATGTATATTCTACACACATATACACTGATTGTTGTTTGGACATTGACTAATTCCATCCATTGACTGATAGACAATAAATTACATTTTTTTAAACATGAGTGGTAGAAGTTTCAGTTATGTAACCACCAGGGTTGGTGTTTATTGACTCTACTTGACATAGAAACTGATTCTCTCAGATCCCTAAGTACTTAAAATATCAGAGGTTAGTCTTTGGTTGGTGAAAATTTTGTGAGCAACATAGATCTTTAAAAACAAGTGCACTAAGATAAGTATTAAAAAATTGTAATTTTCTGAGCAATTTCATGTATCTTGGCTAACACTGCTTATATGTTAGTGAATGATGAGTATTTTATTCAGAATTTTAGTATAGACATTTTTGAGAATTCTAGTCCTTCATAATTTAGTATCTAAACATTACTTTCAATTGATTTAGATTGTTTAAAAATATAACTTCATCATATATTTGGGATAAATCTATACATTCTGTGACTATTCTAAAAATAATGAATTCATAAGGAAAGTGAGAGAAAAAAAGCCAAAAAGCTTTAAAGTGATTTCTCTGTTGGAATAAACCATATGAGAAATCTAAAACAGCTCTTCATTTCTTCATTTTAAAAATAATAGAGTGGGGGTACCTAGGTGGCTCAGTTGGTTGGGCATCTGACATTGGCTCAGGTCATGATCTCGCAGTTTGTGAGTTCGAGTCCTGAGTCGGGCTCTGTGCTGACAGCTCAGAGCCTGGAGTTGGCTTCGGATTCTATGTCTCCCACTCTCTCTGCTCCTCCACTGCTCATGCTTTGTCTCTTTCTCTCAAAAATAAATAAGCATTTAAAAATTTTTTAAAAAATGATAGAGTCTCATTTTTAATTAGATTGTATGAAATGGTGGGCATTTGAGTTACGAACACTAACAGGGTAGGAAGTTTTGTTTTGTTTTGTGTATAAATTAATCTCTATAACTGCCACAGAAACGAAAGGTAAAGTTAGGACAAGAACTACTGAATGAAATACATGCAAGTTATTCTGAAAGGAAAATCTTATCAATCTAATGGTTCTGAGTCTAGATTTTTATATAAATGAATGGAATTTCACATGCAATAATACTGGAATGAAATTTTAAGATTAAGAAGAAAGAGATTCAAAATTAACAACCTATTTACCAACTTCTAAGCTTAAAAAATACTCTTAATTTTTTTCCCATCGCACCCTGTGGGTCCTTCTTAACTTTACAAATAACACTCTCATCCTTATTCTTTGAATTGGTGTTTATAGCTATTGAAAGGTTAATGTGGCATTTTCCTTAGACTAGTTGTTGATGTTTACAAATGAATGTATTTTTTAAAAAAGTTTTAGGTCAACCAGGGAGGTGAACTCCGGTAAGCCAAAGGCAATGTCCTTTGGGAACAAGGAAGGAGCTTTAAAAACATAGCCTATTATAATCGCTTTTCTGTCTCAGGTAGAAGAAATTCCAGACTTTTCTGGAAAGCACTGGCTTTTAATTATTTATGGTCTTGGTTTCTTAACATGTCAATTTGGCCTTTCTATAATATTTGTTGCTTACTAAAAAAATTTTTTTTTAAGATCCAGAAGACATTGGAAAGGCTGCTGGCTTATAAATATCTTCCAGATATTAGAAAAGTCACAAATAGTCTTGCCCGTTCAGATGAAGTATCCAAGGCTAGGGCTGGAAGTGTGTGATTCCATCATCAAAAGAATGCAATTGATTGAGCCATAGTATCTCACTGTGTTTGGAAGGCTCATTAATGTACAACCTTTAATAAGCAACCATCTAGGTCTGAACCAGACTTACCAAAGAGAACAACAGACTGATGCGTGTTATGCAGCCTGACTCCTTGTATTGCGGACAATGCAATTTAATAAAAATGGTCCTTAGCTCTGATTTCATCAAACAAAACCTAGATCCTGGTTACTTGTAGACTATTGTGTTAAACCTAGTTTCATTTAAGTCTATATGGAAATAGAGGTACATGACCAATTTTATATATAAAGAAAATATAATGCATTTATAAAATTAAAACTGAGTTTTTATATTTTTGAGCAATATACAATTGAGAAATGCTCACAATATAAGACTGAATTACAAAATCAAGAAGCAAAATAGTATTTAAGGTAAGATCCTAGTTTTGCTAAAATACAGTTTAAAATTTACTGTAAACTAAATATTAAAACATAGAAACTTTATATGGTAAGAATAGGGAAAAATTTCTTCTTTATATTCTTCTATATTGTAATTTATTTTACTATGAATTAACAGAATTATTTTTATAATCAGAAACGAAGTAAATGTTTAAAAAAAAGAAAAATAGAAAGATCTGAAATCGTATACACACAATTCATTTAAAAATATTTAACCATTCTAGGTAACTGTTTCAAGAACAGATGCTATGAATAAACAACCCTACCACAAATTCTACTGGAATTAGAGCTTATATTAGAGAAAGTGTATGCATGTTGTTTATAATTAAAAAAACAGTAGTACAAAGTAGCCCTCTGGTTTTGTAGCTTGTGATTCAAAACCAATCATTTTCTTATTCAACATTAATAAATATTCCTATAATTACTATCATATTAAGAATAGAAAAATGTACTTGTTCACTCCTTGAAAAATATAAACTCCAAAGCCTTGCGACTGCTTCTGTTTTATGAAAGCGGTCCATAGTGACTCATTGTTCTGTTCCAGACACCCTGGAATAGAGCCAACATAAGATATTAATAAAGAGTAAGTACTGAGCAAAATAATTTAGTTATCAGTTGTTGGCTTCTTCCATTTTAAACTACATAAATCTTTATTTCAAGGGCACAAAGGCATCATTTTACTAAAGCTGGCAAATAACTGCTTACATATCTTCCTATAGAAAATTTAGAATTTGTCTTATCCATTTACATGAGTTTTTGTTTGGCCTGTTAAAGGCATTGTCTATCAGAGTTGTGGCAAGTATTTTCCTATATTGCTGAATAATATTTAACTCTATTTATGATACTTTAAAAAGATATATAATTTATTTCTTTTATAGCTTCATATCCATTGGCCTTTTTCTGTGTTTTGTACTGATTTTATTAATTGATTCAACAAATATTTACCACAGAAAAATGGGGCACCTGGGTGGCTCAGTTGGTTAAGTGTCTGACTTCAGCTCAGGTCATGATCTCATAGTTTGTAGGTTTGAACCCTGCATCGGGCTCTGTGTTGACAGATCAGAGCCTAGAGCCTGCTTCAGTTCTGTCTCCCTCTCTCTTTCATTGTCCCTCCCCTACTCATGCTTTCTTTCTTTCTCTCAAAATGGAGAAATAAACTTAAAAAAAAACCCAAATATTTACCACATACTATGACAGGTACTCCTGTGTGCTATATAGATGCAACAGTAATCCAAAATGACAAAAACCCCTGTCCTCATTAAGCTTACACTTTTATAGAGGGGGACAGAAATAAATAAGTAAAACAGACCCAAGTTTTGTGTCTGTTGTTTTACTAAAGGTTAAGTAATTTGGGGGCTATCTTTTTTTTTTTTTAAGTAGTCTCTATGCCCAGTGTGGAACCTAATGTGGGGTTTGAACCACAGCCCTGAGATTAAGCCCTGAGCTGAGATCAAGGGTCGAATGCTCAACCAACCAAGCCACCCAGGTGCCCCATGTCTTGAAGAGAAAGAATAGAAAATTAGGCATAGAATCTTGGAAGGGACCTGGACAAATGATGAGTTTCTGAATACATCACATGGGAAAGAGTGCTGGGGAGGCAAATAAACTGGAAGAGAAGACTGGGAAGTGCTAGGGCAGAGACAGATCTCACAGCTTTTTTTTGGGTGGTCAGAGAAGATCAAATTTTTGAGAAGATCTAATTTTAACAAAGACCCAGAGAAAAGATGAGAGCATGCCAAGGGCAACGTCTGGGGCAAAGCACACCAGGAAGAAGAAAGAAAGTACAAATCTGTACTGAGTGAGCATGCCTGTTTTATTCAAGGGTAGAAAAGGAGTTTAGTGGGGCAGGAATAGAGGGAGCCCAGGAGAAAGTAACAGAAAAGGAGCTGTAGGGGTAACAAAAGAGAAATTGTAGGAAAGGGAG
Organism: Proteles cristata cristata; assembly: GCA_017311185.1. NCBI lineage: Eukaryota > Metazoa > Chordata > Mammalia > Carnivora > Hyaenidae > Proteles > Proteles cristata. Next base: position 1,259,952 of record JAESUZ010000242.1, on the reverse strand, counting down.
AGCAGGCCTCTATAAATTTTCTTGTTTTTTTGTCTCTGAGTGAGGGGAAGCCACTAGAAGTAAAATGGTCTGACTTATGCTTTCATTCAGGTCATTAAGAATAAGCCATAGAGAAAAGGATGCAAAAAGGGAGAAGGATGAGGATATTAGTGTCCAATCAAGAGATTATGGTGGCTTTTACTAGATTAGTAGTGAGGATGAAGAAATGTCATTTGTTTCAGAATATGTCTTGAAGGTAGAACTGATAAGATTTCCTGGAATACTGGATATAGGTTGTAAAAAAGACAGACTTTAAAGGAGAGTTACAAGTTTCATCTTGAGTAAGCAAACTTGGAATTTTTGATTAATGAGATGAGTAACTCTCTCAGAATAAGCTTGTGGATATAAGATAAATGAAAAAAAAATACATTTGGGGGTATACTGAATTTTAGATGCCCATTTGAAATACTAGTAGAGGTTGTCAAATGTACATTTGGGGTTCATTGGAGAAGTCTAGATTGGATATGCACATTTGAACATCATCAGCATATACCTGGAATTTATAAACCATGGTATATGTGAGCTATATGGACCATCATTTTCAACTAACCTAAGGAGTATGTAGATACAGAAGAAAACAAGATCTGAGAATTGAGCGCTTGGAGTGTAAGCCAATGTTTAGATTACAGAGATGTGAAGGAATCAGCAGGAGAGAATGTGGTAAATAGAATAATGGCCTTTCATAGATGTCCACATCCTAATTTCCCAAAACCTGTGAATATATACCTTACATGACACAAGAGATATTACAGATTTAAATTAAGTCTCTTGAGATGGGGAATCTTGCCTGGATTATCCCCATAGGTCCAAAGTTATCACAAAAGTCCTTACAGGAGGGAAGTAGGAAAGTCAGAATCAGAAAGAGATGTGATGACAGAAGCAGAGGTTGGAGCGAAGTGATTTTTCAAAGAGGACATAAGCCATGGAATGCAAGAACCTCTAGAAGCTGGAAAAGGCAAGGAACCAGTTCTTCTCTAGAGCCCCCAAAAGGCTTTACTTCTTGATAGTAGCAAGAGAGCCCATGTTGGACTTTTGACTTCTAGAACTGTGGGATAATAAATTTGTATTGCTTTGGACTACTAAATTTGTAATAATTTGTCATAGCAATAACTGGAAACAAGTATAAAGACTGAGAAAGGACCACTTAGTGAAATAAGTAGGGAAATAAGACAGTGCCATCTCCTAGGGACGAAATGAGGAAAGTGTTTCAAGAAGGAAGAAGTGATCAACTATTTTTAATGCTGCTTATAGGTGAGGTAGGATAAAGCCTGAGAAATAATCATTGTATTTAGCAGTATGGAGGTCATAGATGACCTTGACAATAGATTTGGTAGAGACATTATGGGAAAGTCAACTTGGAATTGACTTAAAGAATCGAGGGAATGAATTCTTTTCTCTCCTTTTGAATGAGAATATCTACAGTCTCCATGGCACTGGAATAAAAGGAAACAACTATTAACACACACAACAACTTGTTTGGTTCATAAGGATATAGTGAAGAAATCAGAAGCTGAGTAGCTTCCAGTTTACACATATAGGAAAACAATAATAAACTCATTCAAAGAAATAATATATACTCTATTATTCCATTTAGATAATGTTCTTGAAATGACAACATGATAGAAATGGAGAACAGATTAATGTCTTCCAGGAATTGGGAGGGAAGGTGGGAGAAAAGAGATAGGTGTGGGTAACAATGAGAATTTTGGAGATGAAACTATTCTCTGACTGTGGTGGTAGATACACCATCTACACATGGGATAAAACTCCATACACCTACACACACACAAACACACATGAGCACACACACATGAGCACATGTAAACTGGTGAAAACTGAATAATGTCAATGGCTTGTATCACTGTCAATTTCCTGATTAAGATATTATACTATAGCTATTCTGATATTAACATTGGGGAAATTGAATGAAAGATATATTTTATAACTCTAGGATGATTTCAAAGTAAAAGTTAAAAAAAGTTTCAAAAGTTTTTTTTAAAACCTTTAAAAGTTAAAAGAATCGTAGAAATAAATTCAAAGTAAATTGACTAAATTTGCAAGTTAAATGGCAAGAATTCTTAGGGTAGATTAAGAAATAATCCATCTGCCTGTGTTTTATTTATAAAAGACCTACTTAAGGCATAAAAGACACAAAAATGTGAGTGTAAAAGAATCGAAAATTATATTTGAGGTAAATACTAAACAAAGAAAGCTGATGTCACTATAATAATATCAAACAAAATAGACTTTAAAACCAAATGCATTCTTTAGGAAAAAGAAGGTTATAGCAAATTGATTAAAGGAGCAATTCACCACAATGTATTCAACAGTGTTGCCCCCAAATATATGAAGCAAAATGAACTGATTTACAAAAAATGATAATCAAAGCTATAATTATGGTATATTCTAACATAGTTCTTTATGGAATTTTCAGATCTACCATATACAAATTAAGTATATGTGTGTGTGTGTGTGTGTGTGTGTGTGTGTGTGTGTGTGTGTTATATAAATGGCTTATATTCCTTATATGTATACATTAAGCATATATAAGATCTATAAAAAGAAGTTACAAAGTTAATATACATAGAAGCCTGTACCCAAGAATTAAAGTATATATTTTTTCAAGCATATAAGGAACTATTAACTAATAACAGCACATTTAGGGATAACATAAAGCATACTGATAATGCATGTGCATAGAATGCAGTAAAATTAAAAATTAGGAAAACATGGCAAAAAAATCACCATATATTTGGGAATAAAATAAATTTAAAAATAACCCCTAGATTTAAATAACTGATGGGACATTTCAAGTAAAAGTGGTGATGGAAATTTAAAAAAATATATTTATACCTGAATGATAATGGAAACACTATAAATTAAAATGTGTGGCATTTACCTGAAGCCACTGTTAGAAAGCAAAGCCTTAAATGCATACATTAGAAATGAAAGACTTGAAATCGTAGCTTCCAGTTTACACAGAAAAACAATAAAGTTATCCAAAGAAAGTAGAGGAAGGAAAAAAATAAGGAGAAGTACAGAAAAATTTTAAATAGAAAATAAAAAGTAAAGAGGACAAGCAATACCCAAAGTTAATGTTTTAGAGAAATTAATGAAATAGACAAACCTCTGCAGATTAAGCAAAAGAAAGAAGCCATAATGAAATTAGAGCACTAATAAAAGGAAATAATCCATAAAACTAATAGGCAACTGATGGAATGGGAAAAGATAATTGCAAATGACATATCAGATAAAGGGCTAGTATCCAAAATCTATAAGGAACTCACCAAACTCCACACCTGAAAAACAAACAATCCAGTGAAGAAATGGGCAGAAGACATGAACAGACACTTCTCCAAAAAGGACATCCAGATGGCCAACAGACACATGAAACGATGTTCAGCATCCCTCCTCATCAGGGAAATACAAATCAAAACCACACCGAGATACCACCTCACGCCAGTCAGACTGGCTAAAATGAGCAAATCAGAAGACTCTAGATGCTGGCGAGGATGTGGAGAAACGGACACCCTCCTACACTGTTGGTGGGAATGCAAACTGGTGCAGCCCCTCTGGAAAACTGTGGAGGTTCCTCAAAAAATTAACAATAGAACTCCCCTATGACCCAGCAATAGCACTGCTAGAAATTTACCCAAGGGATCCAGGAGTGCTGATGCATAGGAGCATATGTACCCCAATGTTCATAGCAGCACTCTCCACAATAGCCAAAACATGGAAAGAGCCTAAGTGTCCATCAACAGACGAATGGATCAAAAATATGTGGTTTATCTCTACAATGGAATACTACATGGCAATGAGAAAGAATGAAACCTGGCCATGTGTAGCAACATGGATGGACCTTGAGGGTGTTATGCTGAGTGAAATAAGTCAGGCAGAGAAGGACAGATACCATATGTTTGCACATATAGGAGGATTAGGAGGAACTTAATGGAGGACCATGGGGGAGAAGAAGGGGAAAATAGTTGGGGAGAGTAGAGAGGCAAACCATGAGAGACTCTTGAATGCTGAGAACAAACTGAGGGCAAATTGGGAAGGGGGAGGAGAAGGAGGGTGATGGGCATGGAGGAGGGCACTTGTGGCAATAAGCACTGGGTGTTATATGGAAACCAACTTGACAGTAAACTATTTTTAAAAATGAAAATTAGAACACTAATACAAAAACGCATTTTTGCTAATGATTTTGAAAATAAAAGTTCCTTAGAAAAGCACAATTCACAGAATAGATTAAAGCAGAAATAAAAATCGGAATGATTCTATTAAAAGGCATTAAATCAACCATTAAGAATTTAATTATCGGGAAAAACAACAACGATCAAAAAATAAAACAGTAACAGCAAACAAAACAAAACAAAAATCACCAAATAAACAAAGTGACATGAATCCTAAATATTTTTATAGGATAATTTCAACAATAAGGTGTTAGATAATCTCTATTTTATTCACACTGTTTTAAGGAAGGATTAATAAGACAGCTCCTCCACAATTTTATGCTTTGGTAAAGCAAATGTAACATTTGCAAAATCTTGATATAACCTGACAGGGACAGTTAATAAAAGAGAAGTGAAGACCATTATCTTTTATAAACACAGATGCAAAAATCCTAATTAAAGTAATACCAAAATATAACAAAACTATGTATATGTAAATTATGACAAAAGGATTTTTTTTAAGAATGCAGGTTTAACAACATTAAAATACCTATCAGTATAATTTATCACACTGGGTTTAAAAGTTTCAAAACATGATTTTCTCAATACTTGCAGTAAAATTGTCCAATAAACTCAGAGCCCATTCATGGCATTCTCAGCAAACAGGAATAGAAGAGACCTTATATACTATGTTAAAAAGTTCATCACCAAATATTACTTACATGAAACAAGATACTTCATAATTAAATATTAAAACATTATCTTTAAAGTCAGGAATGAGTCTTCAAGTTTTCTGCTCAACATTATACTGGTCTCTTTTAAATCAATAAGTATGAAAAATACATTTATAAGGATTAGAAAGAAACAAACCTGTCATTATTTGTAGCTATTATTATTATGCATGTGAAAGTTCAAGGGTAGCTCTAGAGAATGATCAATATTCTAAAAAAAAAAGAAAGACAGTAATATATGAAAACAGCAAACAATTTAAAAATACATTTGAAAATATAACAGTCACCATAATTTAAACCAAGAATATGTGAAACCCTGTGATCATTTAAACATTTTGGTTCCATAGGATCACTAAAAACTGCATGTGAAATTCAAGCTATTGGGTTTCAGTGAGTGTGAGAAATGCATTTGGATTTGGTGACAAGTTTGAGCATCCCTTCCCTTCCCTTCCCTTCATATATATATGAGCAGGAAATTGATAATGGTATAACTTTCACATAAATATATATTAAATCTTTACCTTTGACACCTTCTCCATTCTCTGTCACACCAAAAAAGAAACACATCTGAGATCCTATATTAAGTCTATGGGAAAATGATTCAGAGTACACTTATGTCATTTACATGTAGGTTTTCAGTAAGACTACATATGTGAAAAGTGGCATAGGTATAACAGTAAAGATAATTTAATAAGAATGACAAATAGTGCCCTAATCCATGGTATAAAAATATATTATGTAAAATATTACAAAGTATGATGGCCATATATAATCAATACTTCTCCCATTATACTCTACTGGAGTTAAATAATATGAGTTTGGCTTTTTTATCTTCTGAGTCATTCTGCTTTACTATCTCATCTTCCTTCAGTAGTCATAATTCTAATTGGTCATGGTGTTACAGAACCAAAAAAAAAAACCTCTTAGCTCATCTTGATGCCCTAGATTTCTTTGGATTACACCAATTTTGTTTATTAGGTCACATAAGGTCTCAGTCTAAATTAGATGAGTTTATGTTTGGTATTAACAGTGAGAGTGAAGATAAAATACAGATGATGACTTGACCATTACATTATTCCATTAAAGTGGAAAACCCTGTAAACACAGCCAGTTCATAGTACTTCCATCCAGTCCGTCTTTGTTGCCATTAATCAGCACTGGAGATTTTGAGTTTTTAGATCTTTTTTTTTTTTTTCATTTGATGCTTGCTTAATTTCATAGCCTCCATGTCTTGAAAACACACAAAACCAAGATATTGAAAGTGAGAGACCACAGAACACAGAATTTCCATCGGGCAGAGAGCACTGATTTTCATATTCTTTATTTTGCTAATAATATAGATTCAGATTATATGCTAACTTAAGGTGGGAAGCTTCACCAATGGCTCTCCTGGAGTTTTGTGTGTCAGAGAGCCAGTGCTGCAAATTAAAGCTAACATTGATTAAGTCCTGGTTCTTTATTATGCTAAGAGAGCTTTTGGTTAAAGAAACTGAAGTAATTTTATTTACATCAGGTTCATGCAGCTGTAATCTATTCTATAATCTTCAAAGTTATGTTTGTTGCTAGAATTCTTTCTGTAAACCCAAATCTGCAGTCCATTTGTCTCCATCTTGGATGTTTTCTCTACTTTGTGAACATTCACAATTTAAGGTAAGCCTGTGTTATGAGATTGAAACAAAACTCTGTGTAGGCTTGAACAATTCATAGCGGTTAGTCCTCCTATCCTCTGTCTCAGCAGATTCAAAACGTTTAAATATAGTATCCTGCTTTGGAAAGGTATTTTTGTGTTTAAGGTAGCAAGCAGGGGCGCCTGGGTGGCTCAGTCAGTTAAGTGTCCAACTCTTGGTTTCAGCTCAGATCATGATCTCACAACTTGTGAGTTTGAGCCCTGCACTGGGCTCTGCACTGACAGTGTGGAGCCTGCTTGGGATTCCCTGTCTCCCTTTCCCTTTTCCCTTTCCCTGATTACTCTGTCTCTCTGTCTCAAAAATAAATAAACATTAAAAATAAATAGATAAAATAGGAACATTCTGAAGAAATAAGGTACAATGAATTTCATTGGAAATTCATATTTTCACTACATTTTTGCCTTTCCTTTTGATAATCAATGATAGTATTACTCATTAAAAAAATTTTTTAATGTTTTATTTCTGAGAGACAGAGAGAGAGAGAGAGCGTGAGCGAGCAGGGGAGGGTCAGAGAGAGAGGGAGACACATAATCCGAAGTAGGCTCCAGGCTCTGAGCTAGCTGTCAGTACAGAGCCCGACACGGGGCTCAACCCATGAACCCCACAAACTGTGAGATCATGACCTCAGCCGAAGTCAGACGGCTAACCGACTGAGACACCAAGGGGCTCCTATATTGCTCATTTTTGTGGAGCTTTAAGGTGTCTCAAGAAGTAAAATACTAGTATTGCTAAAAATTAAAATTTCCTTTTCTAGAATATCAAGGAAAAGTTTAAAATTCGAATTCATTTGGAAATGCATCTACTTTTAAAGATTTTTGAGCACCTACTCTATGAATGGTTAATTAGGTCCCAAGATGAGATTAAACAATAAATGACTCTCGTGTTGCTGTCATGGAAATTATGATAGAATGGAGATGACAAGGAATATGTACAGGAAAAGTAAAAGTATAATAGGACATATCAACCATGAGAGTAATAAAGAATACCTCCATTAGGAATATTAAAGACAGAAGAGGTCACAATGGGTTGGAATGATGTGGAAATCTGTAGGATTTTGAGCTGTACAGGTTTATGGTGAAAAAAAGTTTAAGAAGAAACCTCTGGAAGATGTACATTAAATCGGTTAGGAGAAATGAGGCAAGGGGGAAAGGGGAACATTAGTAAGATGTTAGCTAAGAAGATAGGTCAAGTAAAGGTGAAGGAGAAAGGAAATTAACAGGTCAAGTTAGAGGTTAGCCTTGGGAAAAAAGATAGGTTATCTGTTCCCTGAGAAAGATGAGAAGGAGAAGATAAGCAAAAGTTTGGATATTTGAAACTTAAAAAAAATTATATCCTATATATTGATTGAGTCATATGAAATTGCAGATATTAGACTATTTTTGTCTCTTAAAATTAATAAATAAACATTTAAAAGGAAAAAAGTTCAAGTAAACAGCATTATATCACAAGGAACTAGAAAAAGAAGAAACTTAGCTGAAATTTAGAAGAGGAAGGAAATGACAAAGAAAAATCAGAAATAAGTAGAGACCATAATAAATAACAACATAACATTGAAAGTAATGACCAATTATTCCAAAAAGCTAAACGAAATTGGCAATACTTTAACTGTGTTAACTAAGAAAAAAAAAAAGATAAGACTCAAAAACCAAAATGCAAAGTGGAAGAAAAAACAATACAACAGATAACCACAGAAATACATAGGTTATAACATTACTATAAACAATTATGTACTAACAAGTCAGATAACTTAGGGGAAAAACCCCCAGATGATCCCTAAAAATGTATGTTACCATGATTTAATCATGAATCTTGAATCTAAACAATAGGAAATCTTCCTAGACCAATGACAGGGAAAGAAAGTTGAATTAAGAATCAAAAGTCTCCTAGCACAGAAAAGCTCAAGACTATTTTTTTTAAACAATGACATCTTTATCAAAATATTACAAATACTGGAATTGTGGGAACACATTCAAAATCATATGAAGCCAGTACTACCATGATGCCAAAGCAGGATAAAAGCAATATAAGAGCTAAAATGTCTAGTTTGTCTGAGATGAGTATTGCTACTCTGATATTTGACATCCATTTGCATGATACATGTTTCTCCACCCTCAATTTTAGTCTGCAGGTGTCTTTAGGTCTAAAATTAGTCTCTTGTAGGCAGCATATAGCTAAGTCAAGTCTTTTATCCATTCTGACACTTGATGTCTTTTGATTGGAGCATTTAGTCCATTTACATTCAAAGTAATTATTGATAAATATGTATTTATTGCCATTTATTAATTGTTGTGTCATTCATTGTTTTTGGAGATTTTGTCTGATCCTGTCTTGTCTTTGTCACTTTTGATCTCTCCTTTCCTCTCAAAGAGTCCTCTTTAATATTTCTTGCAGAGCTGATTTAATGGTCATGAACTCCTTAGTTTTTGTTTGTCTGGGAAGCACTTGATCTCTCCTAACCTGAATGATAACCTTTCTGGATAGAATATTCCTGGCTATAGGTTTTTCCCATTCAGCATTTGAACACATCATGATATTCCCTTCCCATAAGTTTCTTTTGAGAAATCTCCAACTGGCCCTATGGGTTTTCCATTGTAAATTAAGGATTTGTCTTGCTGTTCTTGAGATCTTTTCTTTATCACTATATTTTGCCAATTTAATTATGATTATGTCTTGATGTTGGTCTGCTTTTGTTGATTTTGATGGGAGTTCTCTGTGCCTCATGAATCTAGATGTCTGTTTTCTTCCTCAGATTAGGAAAGTTGTCTCTTATTCTTTGAAATAAATTTTCTGCTCCCTTTTCTCTCTCTTCTTTTGGGACTCCTATAATATGAACGTTATTACATTTGATAGAGTCATTTGGTTCTTTAAGTCTATTCTTGTGTTGCATAATTCTTCTTTCTCCCTTTTTTTCAGCTTCATTATTTTCCATTATTTAATCTTCTGGGTCACAAATTCATTCCTCTGCTTCTTCTAGCCTGCTGTTCATTGCATTAAGCCTGTTTCCAATCTCATTTATTACATTCTTCATCTCCGCTTTTTTTAACTCTTTTACCTCTGTAGTTCAGGTCTCCCTGATGTCTTCTTTTCTTGAGCCTATTGTGTAGCTTTATGATCATTGCTTTAAATTCTCCATCAGCCATGTTACTTATATCTGTTTCACTTAGATCTCTGACTGTGGCCTTATCTTATTCTCTCATTTAGGGTAAATTCCTCCATCTTGGCATTTTGTCTAAGCCTCTGCCTTCTTCTCTGTGTTAGAAAAGCCAGTTATGTATGTCTCCTGCTCTCAAAAATAATGGACTTATGAAGAAGAAGTCATATAGTGCTCACTGCCTGGTACTTCAGGGACTGTTTCTGGTGTGTGATTCATGTGCTCTGCTCTGGTGTTTTGGCTGCTTTATCTTTCAGGCCAGTCATCTGTAGAGGCTCTCCTTGCCTACTGTGAGCAGTATTTGTCCCCTCACCTGAATTCAGGGAGTGTTAACTAGGTGTGCTCTGGTCTGCTTGTGAAATAGACCTGACACCAACTCCACTGGAACTGAGACCTATAGAACTCTTTGATTGGGAGACATGTGTGGGCAGGGGTTTGTGCTTGATCTTCTGGGGGAAGCGCCCACCATGCTGGGACTGAGGCAAGCTGGGCTAAGAAGGGCAGTTTCACCATGACACAAGGAGGTGGGTCTTGGTGTAAGCCAGTTATGCAGCCAGTGTCCATGCTGAGCTGCTTCCCTCATGTGTCTCTGTGTCTATACTGAGGGGTGGAGGAGGGAAATGGTGCCAGCCAACTCCTTGGTTGCTGGAGAGGAGAGTCATCTCCTTAAAGACTGCCTTTCAGGGAAGCACTCCTAGGATAGCAAATATTCTTCTCTGTGTGTGCCCCAAACATTTTTCAGATTTCTGTTTCTATGCTGTCTGTCTCTGTGGTGTTTCCTCCCTTCTCTCCAGAGCATCCCAGTGCTCTCCTGGCTTGATAGCAGCCAAGTATGCTTACTTTAAAACTCCAGGCTTTAGAAATATAGTGTATGCAGGGGTTTGTGCTAGTTTCTGGGGCAAGGTCCTGTTGTGCTGAGACATGCTTGACTAAGAAGGGCCATCTTGCCAGAGTGCAAGGTGTAGGGGGGCTGGTGTAAGCAAATGGGACAGCCAGTGTCAGTGCCACACGATCTCCGACCAGTGGCTCTGTGTTTATGCTGAGGAATGGGGGGAGGGAAATGGTGCTGGCCAGTTCCTTTGTTCCTGTAGAGTCAGAAAGTTGCCTTTCAGGGATGCTCTCCTCACTGTGTGCCCCGGAGTTCCTCAGATTTCTATTTCCACATAATCTCCCCCCTGAGTTGTTTGCCTTCTTTCCAGGAGCAGGGCAGTGCCCTCCAGGCTCTATCCCAGCCAAGCCTGTTGACCATCAAAATTCAAGGCTTTAAGCCCTACTGGTTGCAAGAACTCATAAAATTTGGCCCCTCTCATTTTCCAAACCAATGACTTTGGGGCAATGTTCTTCTCGTGTATTCCCCTTTGTGCTGCCCTCTCTCTCACCATTCTTCATGACCATGGCTTCCTCCCCTCTGCAACAAACAGGATTCAATCCTTTCTCCCTTAAGCAATGTCTAGGCACTTCCTACCTTCTTCGATGTGGCCTCCTCTGTCCCTCTATTTGCAAAGTTTGTTCTGTCAGTCTTTGGGCAGATTTCTGAGGTAATTAGTATGATTTGATAGTTATCTAGTTGCGTCATGGGATGAGTTGAGCCCAGATTCCTGCTATTCTGCCACCATCTTTGATCTCCCTGTTCTTCTTCTTATATTGCAAGGATTTTAGTCTCACAGAAGGTTTAAGTAATTACTACATATTTTCTTTGTAAAAACATATTAAATATGCAAGCAAAGATTTGGTAGCATAAAGTATGTTTTAGAAAATCAGAGCATATCTATTTTTTTAATGTCCTGATTCTCACACCTTACTAGTTGGTTTATCATACAAGTATAACAAATACAAGTCCTGTGACTTATTGTGGAACCAGTAAATTTGGAGAGCTTTTAATGTGATTTTTGTATATTACAAAGACATAGAATTAGGTTTATAGAATTTTTATTTCTTATAGATTTGGTGTTAAGTTGACAAAAGTAATTGGCATATGTAAAATATCATGTTAAATATTTAGGAAATTAAACTTTAAAAAGGGGAATCATGAATTTTCTCTTAGCAGCGGATACTTTTTATCACCTTGGCAATGCTATTCTACACTATCAACTACCTTAGAAAAAAATAAACAGCAGCATTAGTTAAAACCCCAGAGCAAGATTAATCTCAGATTTCTAGATGAAAACAGAAAAAAGATATCAGTTTTATTTATTCACCTTGGTTGGTACTTATCTAAAGAAAACTATAATTTTTTGTGCCTTCTTTTTCATAGACTGACTTCATTTTATGTGCTGTCTATCTTTTTTGAAAGTCAGAAATCTTTGAATGTCATAAAATATTTAATAAACTTGTAAGTAACTTTGAAGTTTAAAACTTATCTATCCCATATTATTGCTAAAATAATGAAATCTTGCACTTGTAAAATACATTTGCCTTCTTCATTTAAACTTTTTGACATATATTACTTTGGTTTCCCTACAATTGTCTATTATTGTCAAAACATTTTACACAGAGGTTTCAAATATTTAACAAAGGAAACAAGCACTTAATATTACTTTTTAAGTTATCACAACAAATGTAAATGGTATCCTCACCAGGAGAGTGAGACACTGATACAAGAATAGGTCTATAAGAAAACCTACAGGAAATGTCTTTGTGTGCATTTATACTGCTAGTAGAAACCACACTCCCTGGAATTGTGTGATTCATTAGTTTTTCAGAGTATAAGATGACTTGTTTCAACCTTGAGTTTGGATTGGACCCATTAAATGTGTAATTATATACAGAGGCATTAATATGGATTATTGAGGTTTGAGAAAATGTTCATACTTTAAATCCTAGAGTGCATGACTTTTAAAAAACAACTAGAAGCATAATTTTCAAAATGAATAGCCAGTTTTAGTCTGTGTTTTTCTGCAGGGTAAAATTATTTTTAAATATTATAATGAAAGCTTGTTAAATCTTTATTTTAAATTTTCTTCTGTTTTTTAAAAACGTGGTGGGTTGACAGTGAATACAGTGTCTTGAAAAGGAAGGTTATCAATGGGTTTGATGTTCTTCTGTGGGCACATTCGGCATATATAAGGGACTCAATGTATCATTTATAATGACAGATACAGTTGGATTTTTGTGACACCTATAAATTCACCTTCAAATGAATGTCTAATGGACTTTCAAGTCACTTCCTAAGTAATATTCCTTTTATTGTTCAAATTTACTTTTATTCATGTGGTTTCCAGTCTCAGTAAATCTTATATTCATCTGATTTTCAAAAAATAACTAAAATTAGGTCAGTTCCTGGATTTGGTTCCTGGCTTCTACTAACGTTTACTTCTCTTTATTTCTTTTCCTCTTGTTTATCCTCCTTATTTTGTAGTGTTATCTTTTAAGTGGTTTGTATGTATGCTATAAAGTTAGAATAACACTTACTTCAGTCCAAAAGCCTCCATTTATTGTTGACAAGAGGCAAATGACTTGCTGGATGTCCCACTAATTAGGGACAGAACCAGACTGCTATTTCTCCTAATTGTATTAAGTGACATTTATTATGTTCTTACTGAGCTCACTGTCTTGGAGCTGCTATCCCCTATGCTACCGTTAATATGCTCTAAAGAGGGCCTATATCCCTAATGAACATAGATGCAAAAATCCTCCATAAAAAATTAACCAGCCAAATTTAACAGCACATTAAAGCACCATGCATCATGATCAGTTTATTCCACGGATGCAAGGATGGTTTAACATGTACAAATCAGCCAAGATGATATAAGACATTAACAACCTGAAGACTAAAAAATCATATTATCATTTCAATAGATGCAGTAAAGCATTTAACAAAATCAATATTCCTTTATGATAAAAACTCTCAACAAAGGGGGAAGGAACCACAACAGAGAAGGACATATAGGATAAGCCCATAGTTAATACCACCCTAGGTGAGAAGCTGAAGGTCTTTTCTCTAAGATCAGGAATAAAAGTCTTACCACTTTTATTCAACATCGTATTAGAAGTCCTAGCTGAAGCAGTCAGGCAACATAAAATATGAAATATAATGAGATGAAATGAAATGAAATGAAATGAAATGAAATGAAATGAAAACTCATCCAAACTTTCTGGAAAGGAAAAATTAAAACTGTCAGTATGTCTGGATAAAGTGATGATATACAGAGAAAAGTTACAGCTTTTCCTTTAAGGAAATAATATCTTAGTGATGATAGTATTTATAATATCTTCTGATGTAACATCATAATTAGACATTGAAATCAATATCATTTAATACTGTAATGGCTGACCATTTGTATATGTGTTCCATAAGATTCTGGGGTAATTGAATTCTCTTGAGATCCTCATGAAATCTAGGAGCATTTATACTCTAAAAAATGCAGCTGATAGTAAACAAGTAGATAGGTAGACAGACAAGTAGACAGGTAGATAGATACTAAATCTAGCTTATAATTTTGGGGGAGTCACAGACCATTAGAGTCTCTCAGTAGCCATTGTCTTCATATGATCCTTGCTTCAAACTTTTGAATATGTCAGTAACTGCTGAGGCCTTGGGCATAGAGAAGTCACCTGAGAATAGCTCTACTATCTTGATACAATGTCACCCTGATTGATTTACTCAACCATTTAAAACTTTATGAATGAAATACACTTATTTAAATCTAAATCCTGACCAGTTAGAATCATGTTTTTATATAGAACTTAGGATTTTAAGAGGAACCACTTAGGATTTTAAAGAGGAACTATAATTTAGGAGTCTTGATACAATTAGGAATAGTCTATTTTACTAGGACAGTCTTTTTAAAAATATTTTTAAATGTTTGTTTATTTTTGAGAGAGAGAAAGAGTGTGAGCAGGGAAGGGGCGGCAGAGAGAGAGAGGGAGACACAGAATCTGAAGCAGGCTCCAGGCTCCAAACTGTCAGCACAGAGCCTGATGTGGGGCTCAAACTCAGACTGCGAGATAATGATCTGAGCCAAAGTCGGACACTTAACCAGCTGAGCCACCCAGGAGCTACTAGGATGGTCTTTCTTGATGTGATCAACTTAAACTAGGCAGCCCTAGGATTTCCTAGTTTAACATAATAACCTACTTTTACCTCCCTTTCATGTCTTGGGCCTTAAGGATTGCTCTAGATTTTCTCTGCTGAGCTCCCTGTTATTTTGCCTTTGAAGCTTAATACGTAGGAGGTGACCATGAGGTATGCCATGTGTTGAAGTCTTTCAACTAATAAATGATAGTCCTCGAGCTGAGCTTGTAAGTGGTAGCTGTTTAAATGAGGGCAGGGACAGAGCGCTGTTTACATGGGTGCAGGGAATCTGCCCGATTCAAAGTAAGATTGCACACAAAAGTGAAGACGATGGTCGTTTTGTCCCTTGGTTCTCGAGACCTTGTTTATCCTATTACAGAAGACACAGTATATGTCAGTCGTCCTCCCTTCTCTGTTTAGGGATGTTAGCGCCTCACTCCTTGCTGCAGGTAAGAGCACTACTAAATAGACAAGTAACACGGGACCGGAAGCTTTTCTCCAGCTTTCTGCTTCTGCCAAAATCATGGGGAAGATTTGCTTGATCAGTTCATTCTTAAAGAAGGTATTTTAAAGGGATCACCCATTTTTTAAAATATCGAATATATTCCTGATGCAATGGCCATGAAAAACTAATGAGTTACATGCATAACACTATTGCTTGCTCAACAGTCACGGGAGAGAGTTGGATTTACAACCAGAAGACAATCACATTATACTGAACGACACGTGCAGACTTCATTTATTTTCCCCTCAAGCACTGCAGCTGGAAGAGCTGCTAGGAAGCTATAAAAATATGCGAGAACGTTTTAAACCTCCAGGAACACTCAGACTTCAAACTACTTTTTCTTCTTGTAGAGCATGTTTAAATAATTAATTATTTCTTTTGTTTCTTTTTTGGTCTTCTGGTTTGGGAAACATTAAGGTAACTGGAAATGAAAGGGAAAATTCACAGAGGAATTTTTATGTGTGATTTTTCAATTTCCATAAAATCAACAACTTTGCTTTTGAGACTGCCCAAGTGGATTCTAACCGAGGTCAGTGGTACGCTGGTGTGTCATGAAAATTTCTTAGCGCTCTTCTCTGAAAGCCACAGGACAGCAGCCAAAGCCTATGTGAACAGCAATGTGAGGGATCCACAGGATTCTCGGTTTCTCTTACCGCCAGTGGATCTTTTTTTTTTCCAGACCATTTCTTGAGAAATGGTCATAAGCCAGCCTCAAATGGTTTGGAACAGGGGCGTCCGGGTGGCTTAGTCGGTTAAGTGTCCGACTTTCGCTTGGGTCATGATCTCGCGGTTTGTGGGTTCGAGCCCTGCATCGGGCTCTGTGCTGACTGCCAGCTCAGAGCCTGGAGCCTGTTTCAGATTCTCTGTCTCCCTCTCTCTTTGACCCTCCCCTGCTCACGCTGTCTCTCTCTCTCTCCTAGAAATAAATACAACATTAAAAAAAAAAAAAAAAGGTTTGGAACACATCTGTTTTGTTTGAAGAAAAGGTTTAATTAACTTCTGAGCTGCACAAATTAATCTGGACCTGAGCAAAGTCCTGAAAATGGATTAAACTGTGAGCACCTATTCAGAAATTATTTGGCCAGGAAATAAACTTATTTCTTCAAGGTCAATGACCCTACAAGTTGATGGGTGGCTTAGATTCGTGCACCCTGGGTTTCCAGTTTCAACAATTGCTGGGCAGAGCGTCCTCACCCTTCTCTTCTGCTTGGCATCTACCTGATCTTACTGTCACTTTTTTCTCTGGACCCACATTTCCACAGAAACCACATTGTTTACTTTTGGGGGGAGGTTGAGTAAGGCATGCAGTCAAGGCTTTGTTTATCTTAATGCCTTTATTTTTACCCAAGGATGAATCATCACATGTTATGATTTAAAAATAAGACAAGAATGGCCTTTCCCAGATTAATTTTTCCTTCTGAAAAATGTTAAATGACCATCAAAGAGAATTGTAATTATCAGTTTCATAAAATCTCAGTTGATAGAATGATATGCTTATTTTCTAGCAATGTCTTCTTTGTTTTTTTTAAGACTAAACATACATAACACGCACACACACACACACACACACACACACATACACACACACAGTGAGCATTTGGAGACTCTCTTATGTATCACCAGAAGACTCTCCTTTTAAGTAGAGTGCAATGCAAATTGGAGGCGGGGGACAGGTATTAACTATAAGAAAATATTGAAATGATTAGATAAATTTTGTTTAAGAACTGAGAAAAAAGATTGACTGTTTATTCTTAGAGGAGAGGAAACAGCAAAAACAAAAACAAAAACAAAAACAAAAACCCAAAAAAGGTCTCATCATTGACTTAAGAGAATTTGAACCATGATTCAAACTTGCTACTCTCATTTATAAAGTAATAAATTATGGTCTTACTAGGGTCTCATCTACTATGTTCTTCTGTAGTTTAATAAAGTATCAATGGATGATTTAAGGTGTTTCTGCCTCACCTGATTTAATGGCAATTATAATTTAGTAGACAATTATAGGAAATAGTTTTGTTAATTAATTTTCCACATTAAGTTAGCTTTCAGCAAAATTACTTTTATCTTTGTATAATTTTTCTTACAGAATTATCTGTATTTTCCTTTTTTCTTTTTTTCTTTTTTTTCTTTTTCTTTTTCTTTTTCTTTTTCTTTATACAAATAGTTTATTGTCATATTAGTTTCCACATAACACCCAGTGCTCATCCCCATAAGTGGCCCCCTCCATGCCCATCCCTCCCCCCGCCCCACATCCATCAGTCCTCAGTTTTTGTCAGCATTCAAGAGTCTCTCATGGTTTGCCTCTCTCCCTTTCCCCCTCCATTTCCGCCCTTCTTCTCCCCCTTGGTCCTCTGTTAAGTTCCTCCTAAAACTCCTATACGTGCACACATATGATATTTGTCCTTCTCTGCCTGACTTATTTCGCTCAGCATAACACCCTCAAGGTCCATCCATGTTGCTACACATGGCCAGATTTCATTGTTTCTCATTGCCATGTAGTATTCCATGGTATAGATAAACCACATCTTCTTGATCCATTCATCTGTTGATGGACACTTAGGCTCTTTCTATGTTTTAGCTATTGTGGAGAGTGCTGCTATGAACATTGGGGTACATGTGCGCCTATGCCTCAGCATTTCTGTATCCCTTGAGTAAATTCCTAGCAGTGCTATTGCTGGGTCATAGGGGAGTTCTATTGTTAGTTTCCTTAGGAACCTCCACACTGTTTTCTAGAGGGGCTGTACCAGTTTACATTCCCACCAACAGTGTAGGAGGGTGCCCGTTTCTCCACATCCTCGCCAGCATCTAGAGTTCTCTGATTGCTCATTTTAGCCACTCTGACCGGCGTGAGGTGGTATCTCAGTGTGGTTTTGATTTGTATTTCCCTGATGAGGAGGGATGCTGAGCATCGTTTCATGTGTCTGTTGGCCATCTGGATGTCCTCTTTGGAGAAGTGTCTGTTCATATCTTCTGCCCATTTCTTCACTGGGTTGTTTGTTTTTCGGGCGTGTAGTTTGGTGAGTTCCTTGTAGATTCTGGATATCAACCCTTTATCTGATATGTCATTTGCAACTATCTTTTCCCATTCCGTTGGTTGCCTAATAATTTTCTGGGTTGTTTCTTTGCTGTGCAGAAGCTTTTAATCTTGATGAGGTCCCAACAATTTATTTTTGCTCTTGATTCCCTTGCTTTTGGGGATGTGTCAAGTAAGAAGTTGCTGCGGTGGAGGTCAAGGAGGTTGTTTCCTGCTTTCTCCTCTAGGGTGTTGATAGTTTCCTGTCTCACGTTCAGGTCCTTGATCCATTTTGAGTTTATTTTTGTGCATGCTGTGAGAAAATGATCTAGTTTCATTCTTCTGCATGTTGCTGTCCAGTTCTCCCAACACCATCTGTTAAAAGGCTGTCTTTTTTCCATTGGATATTCTTTCCTGCTTTGTCAAAGATCAGTTGGCTGTATACTTTTGGGTCCACTTCTGAGTTCTCAATTCTGTTCCATTGGTCCATGTGTCTGTTTTTGTGCCAATACCATACTGTCTTGATGATGACAGCTTTGTAGTAGAGGCTAAAGTCTGGGATGGTGATCCCTCCTGTTTTGGTTTTATTTTTCAGGATTACTTTGGCTATTCGGGATCTTTTGTGGTTCCATACAAATTTTGGGATAGTTTGTTCTAGCTTTGAGAAGTATGCTGGTGCAATTTTGATTGGAATTGCATTGAATGTGTAGAGTGCCTTAGGTAGTAATGACATCTTAACTATATTTATTCTTCCAATCCATGAGCATGGAATGTTTTTCCATTTCTTTGTGTCTTCTTCAATTTCCTTCATAAGTTTTCTGTAGTTTTCATCATACAGATCTCTTGTATCCTTGGTTAGGTTTATTCCGAGGTATTTTATGGTTTTTTGTGCAATTGTGAATGGGATCAGTTTCTTGATTTCTCTTTCTGTTGCTTCATTGTTGGTGTATAAAAATGCAACCGATTTCTGTACGTTGATTTTGTATGCAACTTGGCTGAATTCTTGGATCAGTTCTAGTAGGCTTCGGGTGGAGTCTGTCGGGTTTTCTATGTAGAGTATCATGTCATCTGTGAAGAGTGAAAGTTTGACTTCCTCTTTGCTGATTCTGATGCCTTTGATCTCCTTTTGGTGTCTGATGGCTGATGCTAGGACTTCCAACACTATGTTAAACAGCAGTGGTGAGAGTGGACATCCCTGTCGTGTTCCTGATATCAGGGGGAAAGCTCTCCGTTTTTCCCCATTGAGGATGATGTTAGCTGAAGGCTTCTCATAGATGGCCTTGATGATGTTTAAGTAGGTCCCTTCTATCCCAACTTTCTCGAGAGTCTTTATTAAGAAGGGATGCTGTATTTTGTCAAATGCTTTTTCTGCATCTATTGACAGGATCATATGGTTTTTATCTTTTCTTTTATTGATATGATGGTTCACATTGATTGATTTGTGAATATTGAACCAGCCCTGTAACCCAGGAATGAATCCCACTTGATCTTGGTGGATGATTCTTTTTATATGCTGGTGGATTCGATTTGCAAGGATCTTGTTGAGAATTTTTGCATCCGTATTCATCAAGGATATTGGCCTGTAGTTCTCTTTTTTTGCTCGATCTCTGTCTGGCTTGGGAATCAGAGTGATGCTGGTTTCATAAAATGAGTCCGGGAGTTTTCCTTCGATTTCTATTTTTTGGAATAGCTTGAGAAGAATTGGGATTAATTCTGTTTTAAATGTCTGGTAGAATTCCCCAGGGAAGCCATCAGGTCCAGGGCTCTTATCTGTTGGGAGATTTTTGATCACTGATTCAATTTCTTCACTCGTTATGGGTCTGTTCAGGTTTTCTATTTCTTCCCGTGTGAATTTTGGTAGTGAGTGTGTGTTTAGGAATTTGTCCATTTCTTCTAAGTTGTCCAATTTGTTGGCATATAATTTTTCATAGTATTCCCTGATAATTGCTTGTATTTCTGAGGGGTTGGTTGTAATAAGTCCATTTTCATTCATAATTTTGTCTATTTGAGTGCTCTCTCTTTTCTTTTGGATAAATCTGGCTAGAGGTTTGTCAATTTTGTTTACTTTTTCAAAAAACCAACTCTTGGTTTCATTGGTCTGTTCAATTGTTTCTTTGGTCTCTATGTTGTTTATTTCTGCACTAATTTTTACTATTTCACTTCTTCTACTGGGTTTAGAGCGTTCTTGTTGCTCTGCCTCTAGTTCCTTTAGGTGAGCTGTTAGATTTTGGACTTGCGCTTTTTCTAATCTCTTGAAATAGGCCTGGAGAGCAATGGACTTTCCTCTTAGGACTACCTTTGCCGCATCCCATAGATTTTGAATTGTTGTGTTTTCATTTTCATTTGTTTCCATATATTTTTTAATTTCATCTCTAATTGCCTGATTGGCCCAGTCATTCTTTAGAAGGGTGTTCTTTAACCTCCATGTTTTTAGAGGTTTTCCAGACTTCTTCCTGTAATTGATTTCAAGTTTCAAAGCATTGTGATCTGACAGTGTGCATGGTATGATCTCTATTCTTTTATATTTATTGAGGGCTGCTTTATGTCCCAGTATGTGATCTATCTTGGAGAATGTGCCATGCGCACTTGAGAAGAAAGTAAATTCCCTGGCCTCAGGATGTAAAGTTCTAAATATATCCGTCAGGTCCATCTGGTCCAATGTATCTTTCAAGTCCATTATTTCTTTCATGATTTTCTGTCTGGTTGACCTATCCATTACAGTAAGTGGAGTATTAAAGTCCCCTGATATTAGCACATTCTTATCTATAAGCTTGTTTCTGTTTGTGACTAATTGTTTTAGATATTTAGGTGCTCCCATATTCGGTGCGTAGATATTTATGATTGTTAGTTCTTCCTGATGGATGGACCCTGTAATTATTATGTAGTGCCCTTCTTCTCTCTTGTGATTGTCTTTAATTTAAAGTCCAGTTTGTCTGATATGAGTATCGCTACTCTGGCTTTCTTTTGATTTCCTGTAGCATGATATATATTTCTCCATCCCCTTACTTTTAATCTGAAGGTATCTTCCCGTCTAAAATGAGTTTCTTGTAGACAGTATATATAAAAAACAGATGGATTTTGTTTTTTAATCCATTCTGCTACCCTATGTCTTTTGATTGGAGCATTCAGCCCATTTACATTCAGTGTTATTATTGAAATATGTGGGTTTAGAGTCTTTGTATCTTTTGTAGGGTTTATGTTTGTGGTGGTGTCTCTGGAATCTTTGTTCCTTGCAACCTTTCCTTCAGAGCATCCCCCTGAGGATTTCTTGTAGGGCTGGCTTCTTGGTGACAAATTCTTTCAATTTCTGTTTGTTTGGAAAGGTTTTGATCTCTCCTTCTATTTTGAATGACAGGCTTGCTGGATAGAGGATTCTTGGCTGCCTATTTTTCCTGTTCATCACATTGAAGATCTCCTGCCATTCCTTTCTGGCCTGCCACGTTTCAGTAGATAGGTCTGTCACCACTTTGATAGGTTTCCCTTTGTATGTGAGGGCACTTTTCTCCCTAGCTGCTTTCAAAATTCTCTCTTTGTCCTTGTATTTTGACATTTTTACGATGATATGTCATGCAGAAGATCGATTCAAGTTACGTCTGAGGGGAGTCCTCTGAGCCTCTTGTATTTCCACATTGACTTCCTTCCCCAGGTAGGGGAAGTTCTCTGCTATAATTTGTTCCAGGACTCCTTCAGCACCTTTCCCTCTCTCTTCCTCTTC
Organism: Proteles cristata cristata; assembly: GCA_017311185.1. NCBI lineage: Eukaryota > Metazoa > Chordata > Mammalia > Carnivora > Hyaenidae > Proteles > Proteles cristata. The sequence continues at coordinate 1,237,927 of JAESUZ010000242.1, read as the reverse complement.
TGGGATTCCTATGATACGGATATTGTTGCGTTTGTCTGTGTCTCTGAGCTCTCAAATTCTTCTTTCCTGTTCCTGGATCAGTTTGTCTCTTTTTTTGTCAGCTTCTTTTTTTTCTAGAATGGTGTCTTCTAAATCACTTATTCTCCTTTCTGCCTCTTCAATCTGTGCATTGGAGGCCTCTAATTTATTATGTATCTCATTGATCGCATTTTTTAATTCTTCATGCCTATTTTTATTTTCCATTTTGTCTGTAGCCTTAGTTTCTTTGATGTCCCCTATGTTTTTTTTCAAGCCCTGCTATTAATTTTACCATTATTATTCTAAAATCTTGTTCACTTATGCTACTGATATCTGTTTTGAGCAGTTCATTAGCTGTCATTTCTTCTTGGAGTTTCTTTGGAGAAGAGCTCTTTCGTTTCGTCATTTTAGTTAGCTTTCCGGCTCTTGTTGGTTTTAAAGACCTGTTATGCTCTCTGTTTCTATGAGCGTTGCTATATCCAAGAAGACTCTTTGACTTTCCAGGGCCTATCCTTTCAGAGATTGTTTTTTGAATGGTATCCCTCGGTCTCTCCTGTTGGGACCTTAGTTATTTTATTTTCCTATTCATAGTGATATTAGGGACTCTTCACCTTGTGTACTCTGTCTTGTTTCTTGAGGTAGCCCTGGAAAAGAAAACAGACAGACAAACACACAGGGAGCAGGAGCACACAGACGCACAGGCAAATTCAACTAACATGCAAAGTGAGAGGGAAAACGAAAAAGTTAAAAGACAGAGGAGGGAGGGCGAATAATAGGGAGCCTAAAATACATAAAAGGGTCAAAAAGCAGAAAAGAAAAGGAAAAAAGAAGAAAAGCGATGGACAAAGAACGGTTTAAAGCATATACCTGGATTTCTCAGCTACAGTTAAATAGCCGTGTGTATGCAGTGCTGGTTGAAGAGCATAGAGGAAAAGAGAGAAGGCAGGATGAGACGAGGCAGATTTGGAAATAGAATGAATAGGCAGAAGGGATAAGAAGCTTTTTTCAAAGAGGTAAAGGGTAGAATATGGTTGGATAGGTGAGAGAAGGATGCTGGAATTATCTAGAGAAACTATATAGTCTAATTACTCCTGAGAGAAATAGCTGAAAAGGTCAGTAGGTGTAGAATTTACATTTACAGATTGGACTTGTTGTGATTGTTTAAGCAAGCTGGCAACCAGAGTTAATCAGGTCAGTGTTTTGGGGAAAAAAGCGATAAAAGAGAATGAAGAAGAAAAAAAGAAAGAGAAAAGAATGGGGGAAAAAAAAGAAAAAAACAAAAAAGGAAAAAGAAAGAAAAAAGGAAAAAAGAGAAAAAAAAAAAGGGAGGAGGGCACCTCTCAGACAGGGATGGGCGTGGCGTGATCCGATGCCTCAGGCGGGGGTTCTGCCTTGGCGGTTGTGGGGAGGAGAGTGTAGGTGCTCCAGTCCCTTCTTGAACCCCGCGCTGCTGCTCGCTTTTTTGGGCGTGTCAACTCCCTGTTCCGGGGACGCAGCCGAAGTTGGTTGCACTCTTCAACCCAGGCCAGTTCCAATCTCCAAATCCCAGTCCGCGCGCCCCGCTGAAATTGCCTTAGGCACAGCTTCCCAGGCAAACCCCTCGGGCTATTCCAGGCTCCCTGCTGAGCTCTGGGGGCGGAGTCAGAATCGCTGCCTCCTTCTCTTGGTCAGGCTGGCGCACATGCGCGGGGGCTTGCCTGCCGGGTCCGCTAGCCGGAGCCCGATGGAGTGAGGAAAACCGGGTCCCTCTATGGCTTGTCACCCGAAACACGAACTCACAGGCAAATTTCCCAGTTTTTAGCTCTTTGCCTTCCCTCTCGACTTCCAGCCAGCCAGGAGCGCGGACGCCTGGTGTCAGCGCGGCTCTTTCAGGGGTCCTAGCTGCCCTGGAGCTACAATGGCGGCAGGCGCCCCGCCGCTCTGAAATCCAACCTCCAGGAGCGGCACAAAGAAGCAGTTTGTGTGCTCAGCCTCCCCCAGGACCAGTTGGCGCGAGGAGACCTGGTGTGCAGGTATTTGGCAAGTACGGTCTTTCTATGCACCGAGCGGAGGTTTTTTTCCCCCCCAAGCGGAGGTTTTTCTGTTTTGGACTCTCTCCTTTTCTCCTCTCACTTCCCATAGAGGGCAGAGGGGGATCGCCTCCCACCCTGGAGTCTCCGATCCCGGCCCGATTTTATCTTCCCCAGTTCGCACTCACGTTAGAAGGCTTTCTTAGTGGATTCTGCGTCCTTTTTCTCCCAGTCTCTCAGGTTTTGTAAGGTTTCCAATGGCTTCAGATCTTTTCTGTGTGATGTATGGGCGCGAGTGCAAATACAGAGCTCCTTACTTCTCCGCCATCTTGCCCTCCTCTCTCTCTTTTTTCTTTTTTATATAAATTCTTAATTCTTTTTGTAGTAAATGTTACCATTCTCTGTAATTTATAAGCAAAATTTTCAGATTTTAATAGTTAAATTTGTTTCTTATTATAGATTGAAACACACTCTTTGTAAAAACAAGTTTGTAAATACCCAGAGAAGCAAGTTAGAGTTTACTAAAATAATTTTTCTTTAATTTTCTAAATTTAAAAGAACTAAAACAGTTTGTCATGTGCTTTAACAATATTTGGCTTTCAAAATATAAATAAGTTTAAAAAAAGAACTAAAATAGAGGCGACTGGGTGGTTCGGCTGGTTGAACATCCTTGTCTTGACTTGGGTTCAGGTTGTGATCCCAGGGCCATGGGATCAAGCCCCTGCTGGGCTCCTTGCTGAGCATGGAGTCTGCTAAGATTCTCTCTCTGTCCCCCTCCCTGTCCCTCTCCCCTGCTTGCATTCTTTCTCTTTCTCTCTCTCTCTAAACATAGAATTTAAAAAATTAAAAAACACACACACACAACTTCTGGCTCTCCTAGAAGAAGAGTTTTAATATGGCAAATCCAAAAATACATTTGAAAGAAGCACAAATAATGCCCTTATCAAATAGTGATATTTATGCTTTCTAAAACAACTCAAAAATTCTTTAGTTAGTGAAAGAAAAAAATTATAACTTTGTTTTTCATAGGATAAGTTTTCTTTTGTCAATAGTAGCTTGAATCTCTTGCTCTAAGTACTGGATTAAATACTATTTTGTATCCTAATTTTTATTCAAAGTTTATGCCTGTGTCCCCAGTCAAATCATGAACCTCTGGGCATACTTGTTCGGATTTCCTGTGGCATTAACATAATGCTCAGCAGATAACAGGTTCTCAAAAAATAACTGTGGATTTAGTTGAGGAGGCTAGGACCACACTGAGAAGCAGTGAGAAGCTGGCCAAAAACGTAGCTGAGCTCCCATTGTCTTTGGCCCCCAGGACTGCTATGACCAGTCAAAGAGACTAGAGAGATGCCAGATAAGATGAAAGGTGTCAGGTACTAATAGTGATTATATTCATAGAACTTTTTCTTCCCCTGAAGTATTAGATAGTCAATGTGGAAAATCAGCATTACGGGGGGAGGGGGGGGGCGCGGAACCATTCATAATCCTAAAACTCAAAAACAACCACTATTAACATTCGCTTCATTTCCCCCCGGATATTCATATAACATTAATAGTACCCTTTAATTATTTGTTTCATGTTACAAATTCTCTTTGTATCCACAGTTTTTATTGATTATATAGCAATCCATCATAGCTCTAGCATGGCTTCTATAAGCATTGTCATACTGTCAACAATGTTAAATTGTTTCTAATTTGTAATATTATAAATAATGACTTGATGAACACCTTAATGTATAAATCCTTTCCAGACTTTTTATTTCCTTAAATTCCCAGAAACGAAATTATGGATCAAAATGTATGAACTTTTTAAAGACTTTTGACATATACTGCCAGGTCTTGGATTATTCATTGAGATCAAAATTAAGTGGAAAGGTGCTGCATTCCAGGAAATCCCACTTAAAGGGCCATTGTGCTCTTTATATAAACTGATTATTATTTATTTTGATTATCCATTTGCATTCCTCCTTTGTTACCTAAAACAGTATCTGTTGAGTATAACCTAAAAGTGTCTTGACTGATCTGGAGAGCAATTGTAGTTTCTCCTATGAAGGTTTGCAAACCCAGTATATTAACTGGAAATGAGACTTGTGCCTTCATGGCTGGATTGTGTGTGACTTCTCAGATTTAGGATACTGATTGGGATAAAAGACTTACCCCTTTCATAAACAATGATAGTAGGCTTTCTAATTTTTTGGTGCTATTTAAGTGAGGAATTTTAGTTTTTTGTATTTGGCAGCTATATGAGTTACAACTATATAAGTGGATGGGATGAGGGATTAATATGGAAATCTTGAAGCCAACCTACTTTTATGTGTTTTGCAGTTTATGAGAATATCATCCTGTTTTTAATTTATTCTTATAACAGGTTTTTTTTTTCCGTTCAGGCAGACAAATTTTTGTTACCTAGAAATAAAATTTCTGTAATGCTTCAGTAATTATAAACCTTCAGGTTTAGAAGGAAGTATTTTTGATGATAAATTAGCTATTTCCATAGCTAAGAATTTGATTACAACTATTAAATCTACTGGCATATAGTAATCTGCCATTACAGTAATTAAAGAATATATATTTCACCAGGTTATATTTAAGTCTGCTCAATTCTATTATTTGTTTTTCTCTAGGTTCAATAAAAAATCAGAGTAAAATAATATAATACTCAGGGATATTGTACTGGTTAATACCCTCAGATCTGTTCCCCCTTCCCTACCTTTTCTGTATCTCAGGACATTACCCAGGGTCCCATGCCCATTAGTGTTTCAGTCAAAGGCAGTGTTCTAGACTGAATGTTTGTGTGTCCCCAGAATTTGTAACTGAAGCCCTAACTCAAAGGCAGCTAGGGTTGGAGATAGAGCCTAGAAGGAGAAAATCAAGGTTAAATGAGGTCATAAGGGTAGGGCCCTGATGTGATAGGATTAGTGTTCCTTATAAGCAGGAGGCACTGGAGGGCTCTTTGTCTTTCTCCCTCTCTTCCTCTCTCTCTCTTACTCTCCATGCCTGGAGGAAAGGCCAAAGGCCATGTGAGGACAGAGCAAGAAGATGATCATCTACCAGCCAAGAAGAGTGACCTCACCAGGAACACTGATCTTGGACTTCTGGACTCTAGAAGTGTGAGAAAACAAATTTCTGCTTCATAAGCCACCCAGTCTGTGGTAGTTTGTTATGGCAGCCCAAGGGGACTTATACAGGCAGGCATTGGCCAAAGATCAGAGGGCAGAAGAAGGAAGAGAGAAGCCTGGCTGGTCTGCCCCCATAGTTCTGCTCCTGTGGTGTCTCTAGCAGTGCCTGCTTCACTGTAACTTGTTCCCTCACTCTGAGGTGCCAGTTATGACCAAGCTATTTCTGCCATAGCTCTGGCTCCCTCCAGAGAGACAACATTACCTGCCATTGTTCCTCCTGCCTTTGACGTAGAAATGGCTACCTTCTGTTACCTTACTTTCCTGTTTGTTCCTCAATAATTATATCATCCACGAAATAGTTTTTTACACTAAATCTTTCTGGAGTAAAGACCTAGAGTGGCTTCAGCTTTCTTGGATAGTTTGACTACTACAACGACATTTTTCTTAATAAGGCTTATTCTTTCAAAAGTTAAAGTGAGTCTTTTAGGTAAGAACTGTTAGAAATTCCTTGCAATCTATTCTAATTTGACACGTTGGCAATATGCAATATCTTTCTCACTTTCTACTAAAGTCTTTCATTTTTTCCCTCATAAGCCATGTACATTAAAAGAGCAAAACAGCAGGTTAAAAGCTTCTAGAATATTAAAATTACAGTATTTACTTTTTGTTTTCTTTCATGTTCTCCCTCCTTCTTAACTTTTTTGTTATAAATATCTGTCAGTTTGAAGTTTTTAAAAAATGATGGAACCCAAATGATCCATGCTAAGATTGACAACTAAAAGACCCAGAGAAATCATGAACTCAGACACTGATTTTGTCACTCTGATTGCTTCTTTAAGATCTCTGATGGTCCTTTAGATGATATATTAGGTGATGAGTTCTGATTCCCACAGATAATTGAGTCCTCTATCCCTAGGACAGATTTTTTGTTTGCGTGGGGGGGCGGGGGGGTGTCTACAATTTGAAGTGCTGAGAATATTCCCTGGATAGAATTTGATTGCAGATGTCTGTTTTATTTTGATGAACTCATATCAGTTCAGTCTTCCAAAGCATTTTCTATTAAAGTGAAGCTGACCTTGTAATATAGTATCATATAGGCCACTGAAATGTCTCTCTTGTGTAGTAATAGTAGCCAGTCACAATTGACTAGGAACAGTTCTGATGGACATCCACTGGAAAGCTGTCTGAATATGTTCTCCACTTTGGTTTCTTTCCACAGGACCTTGAGTTTTCTATAGAATATTTCAAGTAAGGGCCACAAGAAACATGATATAAGAGTTTAATTAAGACTTGACAAGTGTCCCATAGAGAAGATTTTCTATAGATTTCAATCATAAGTACAAAGTATTTATTGCATGCAATTCAATATCATACTTCAATATTTATCAAACACCTCTAAATACACTTTAGAGAGATGTGATGTGATGCACTTTCTTCTCAATTGCTGAATATTTTCAGCCTCGTTCTACTAAAACAAGTACTATGCGATTAATATTACTATACCAATAATTTAATTGAAACAGTCAAAATAATCTAATTTATAACCAGAGAATTTATATTTTGACCTAAAGTTATCAGCATTCATTAGCAAATGCAGTGTTCTTTCCTTCTCCTTCCACATTTTCATCTGAACAAATAAGATTCTTTTCTTACCTTATACTTGAATTAGCAATAGTTTGGCCTAAGTTACCTTTCTCAACCCGCATATGACACCATTGCCACAAAGACCCACTTAGTTCAATTATCTGTTCAAATTTATAAATGTATAGAACTCTTTTCTTCTCCAGCTTCACTGTACCTTCATCTCTATTATTATTATTGAGTAATACTTAAACGACTGCTGTCCTCAAGTACATGATGCTGGCTTGGACATTACTAAGTTGAATTCAACTGCCTCTGTCCCTTTTTAGTAAAAACAATTTGCCCAATTGTTAAGTAGTATAGAATGAGAAGGTGAGAATTGAGTGTCAGATCCAAATCATGTGTTCTTATGTGTTCTACCACACCAGCATTTTACCATAATCCAAGTGTACTATGTTTTTGTTCTAAGCTAAAACCAAGCTTGGGGGAAAATCTCATTTTCTACACTGGAAGTCTGCTGTGCAAGAAATAGGAAAGGATGTCCCCAGGCAGTTTTAGAATGCTGCTTTTCCCCTCATTCCAATTAGAGTTCTGGCCCCAGGTGACTGGGTAGTTTCAGAAACATGTGACTAGGTAGGTACAGACACAGGTGACTTGTTTTTGATTGACAAGCTGGTGACGCCAGCCAGGATGAAGGATTCCAGAGACTAAGTGGGGGATTCCTTTGCCTTCAGGGCTGGTTTTGGTTTTCCTTATTCTGGTTTTGGAATAAGTTCTTGCCTCCTGACTAAAGAAAAACCCGAATTCTTCATATCAATCAGAATCAGACTTAGAGTCAGAAAGCTCCTGAGAAACAGTTTCCTGAAAGGCCACCATCTCTTGTAAAGCTTCTATAACAGACACTGTTTCCATCTCTGGCTGACACGTTTTCATGAGGATTTTGTAGCTTCAGGTTTGCAAATTTCAGCCCTTGCTGTTCTTTTCAGCAGAGTTGCCCTCCAACTGCACTGTGGATCAAACAAAAAACACATATAACATAAGAGTATGTTTATTTTCCTGAAATTAACATGTGGTTTTTCTGACCAGATTGAAGAATTAAAAATAATGATCTTTCCATAATTTAAAAACAAAAGAATATAAGGACACAGAGATATGAGGTTAGCCTGGATTAAGTGAAATACATCGCTATTACATAGCAGTAAGTCATTTCAAAGTGGATATAGTCTCCTTTTCTCTTGTAAATATTATCATTCAAGCCATAATAGAACTGTATTCTTTCTTTCTAACTCATCTGGAATCCTACTTTAAGTGATTCCTTGACTAGGCTACTAATTTCTGACACTGTCCTTTTTCACAGTCTGCTGAAGAACAAACTTGGCAGCCAAGACACGTTTCTTGAATTTCAGGCAATTATATCTAATTACTCACAAGAAGGCTTGATGTAGATGCTCCATGGATGACTGAAACTTATCCGTGAAAAACTGAAGCCATCATTTCCCCAATGAAAACCACTTTATACTCTGTGGTATTCCTTACTTCAATGAATGTCATCCTACATACCCATATGTCCAAGAAAGAAATCTGGAAATTGCTCCAGACTTTCTTATTTCCCCATGTGTTCAATGTCCTATACCTCTGTTTTGCCACCTCAGCTGTTACTGGCATATAAGTTCAGGTCTTCAACATGTCTTGAAAGAAAAGTATGACAAGATACACAAATACATGTGTGTATTCACACTGTAACATTATTTGTAATGCCTCAAAATAGAGGATTTGTTACAAAGATTTATGTATGCGTAATATCCCATGCAATGGAATATACTGCAGCCAAATATTAATATGTATATATTTACATAAAGTTTTATAGAAAACCATGTTTAGTATGAATCATAAATTCCATTTATGATTTAAAAATGCATACACATGTATATTTGAGTAAACCTTTTTTTTTTTCTGTTTGGAACAATATAACCTAATGCTGACAATATGGTTATATTGGGGAAAGGAATGAAGCATTGGGTGAAGAAAAAATTTTCTGTTTCTTTTCTTTGTTTTATATGATGCTCAAATTTTCTTCTTACATGTAGTGCTTCCTTAAACAATTTCTAAAATTCCAGTGAACTAATTTATATTATGATAACTTATAAGAATTAACAAACAAGGGACAATGTTTTAACTCAAGGAGCATAACTATAGGAGTAAAACACTTTAAATGAAATAAATGAGATAGGATGGTGGCTTGCAAGTACTAATATCTTCTTGGAAGTACTGAAATTGCATTAAAGTGCTGGCCTCTTCTGTAGAGTCCTAGAATGGGCCTTACCTAGCCCTTTCCAGAGCCTAGATTTGAGCTGTCCTCTAGAGAACAAAAACAGAAAACACAAGTTAGAAATGTTCAAGTTTTGTGTTGATAATGTGTGGCTGAGTAATTCATAAACACTAGTTAACAGAATCTCAAGGGAATGTGTGGTGATTACTTGGAGTGGCTTTCTGAGAACAGTCAGACCTCTGAAGATATTTATTTGGATGTACTAAACCCTTCAGAAGAACATCTAAGACAAGTATCTACCCACTTCCTCAGTACCTTGCCATGAACACTAATCTGTTGCTAGGTAATGTCCTATGAGCTTTATAAATGTTATGTTTTTAATTTGCATGACAGCTTTTAAATTAAATACTAATATCCCTATTTTATGGATTAAAATACCTAACGTTTAGGGAGGTTACATAACTCTCCATGGTCAGGTAATAAATATCAGAGCCAGGATTTGAACCCAGGTGGTCTCGTCCTGACAGCTTAAGAACGAGAGTTAGTGAAAGTAATGTCTGGGTTATGCACTGGGATGAATGCAAGGTCCAGGAAGCTAATATAAGTGAACACAAAGGACCAGGTGTAAATACAAAGTAGTAAGAACTGTGTGAAACAGAGAGCGGAAGACAGAGCCAGTGTTGTCAGATCTCCTAATTTTCTACGAGAAGTCAGAACCCAGTATGGTCTCCTCACAGTCTACAAATTCGGGTGTTATTGCCCTACTTTGGGTTAGGGTTTGCTTTCTTGGGTATTTTGACACAGGACAGCCAGGCAGCCGGCTCTTTCCTAGGCATAAACCAATCAGCTATATAGCCTGGGAATTTTCATGCCCCCGGAGCTCCATATATTTGCTTGTCAAACTGAATGGAAACTCACTTGTGTTTTGTGTGGAGACAATTTAGACAACTTTCATAAAGCAGGTTAATACTTTTTTAATCTCAGTTCAACATTTATGTTACTGTAGAGTATGCGAGGAAAATGCTTGCCTGCTGGACTAGTGCTGAGAGAACAGAGGTAACTAATAAAGGTCTTTGGAGACAACTCATCTCATCTTCTGTATCTTCCCAAACATCTGAAACAGCTACTATGATAAGCAATAATATGAGGTTGCAGCACAGACTGAAAATGGGACATTCTCTCCCTTCCCTCTTAAAAAATAAAAAAGTTATTAAGCGCTTATTGAACTAGACACTTCAACCACATTATCCCATTTAACTCTCACAAGAGCCCTGTGAGTGGATACGATTTTACAGTGTTAAAATGAGAAATCCAAGACTCTGAGTGGTAATTATGCATTTTTTTAAATCACCAAGGGGTCGTACAAAAACTAGCTGTGTATGACTCTAAAAATTATGGCCTGAATTTTAGTTACCCTTTTCCTGCCTCCTCCTAGCTGATTTAATTTTCATTTGTATTGTACCAGCTCCCTTATGCATTTTCAGCTGCTTGTCACAATGGTATCATCGTCGTTACTTGCACGCATGTACACTTCATTCTCAATGACTATGATCATGTCCAGGACAAACCTTATGATTTCCCTTTGTTCCATGCCCTGTTGAGGAGACAGAAACCCTGGAGTCATTCCTTGACACATCCATTTCTTTCCGCATCCTATATCTAATCCATCTTAAGGCACTATTGATTCTGTCTCCTAAATATTGTTCGACTACAAACAGTTCTTTCCATTTCAATGGCTACCATTCTAGACAAATCTATCAATTCTCACTTCCACTCCTGCAGTAGCCTCCTTCCCCTATGGCTTCTCTCAATGCCTCTGATCCATTCTGAGCATAGGGAGCATCGGGGAGATTCCTTCCAGCTAGAGAGATACTCTTAAAGCGCCAATACTGATCAAACCAATTCCCTGTATGGCAAACTCAAATCCTTACTCTATTTAAATATTTTGGCAGTGGTTTCCTATCACTTTGTTTTTTATTTTTATTTCACACTATTCTGTTTTTAATCATTTGTAGTGTTCTGAAGATCACATTCAAACATTTTTTAAAGGGCACCTGGGTGGTTTGGTCAGTTAAGTGTCTGACTTAGGCTCGGGTTATGATCTGCAGTTATGAGTTTCAGCCCCGCATCGGATTCTGTGCCGACAGCTCCGAACCTGGAGTCTGCTTCAGATTTTGTCTCCCTCTCCCTCTGCTCCCCCCTGCACTCATATTCTGTCTCTCTCTCAAAAATAAATAAACATCAAAACAATTATTTTAGGGGCACCTGGGTGGCTCAGCTGGTTAGGCATCCGAGCATTCAGCTCAGGTCATGATCTCACTGTGTGAGTTTGAACTCTGCATAGGGCTCTAGGGCTCTGTGCTGATAGCTCAGAGCCTGGAGCCTGCTTCGGATTCTGTCTCCCTCTCTCTCTGCCCCTCCCCTGCTTGCACTCTGTCTCTCTCTCTCTCTCAAAAAAAAAAAAAATAATAAGCATGTTTAAAAATTTAGAAAAATATTTTTAACATTTAAAAAAATATTTTATTTTTTTAAATATTTTTATTTATTTCTAGGAGAGGGAGAGAGAGAGAGAGAGAGCGAGCGTGAGCAGGGGAGGGTCAGAGAGAGAGAGGGAGTCACAGACTGAAACAGGCTCCATGCTCCGAGCTGGCAGTCAGCACAGAGCCCGACGCGGGGCTCAAACCCACGAACCCGCGAGATCATGACCTAAGCGAAAGTCGGACGCTTAACCAACCTAGCTACCCAGGAGCCCCATATTATTTATTTTTTGAGAGAGAAAGACAGACAGAGCATGAGGAGGGGAGGGGCAGAGAGAGGGAGACACAGAATCGGAAACAGGCTCCAGGCTCTGAGCTAGCTGTCAGCACAGAGCCTGACGCCGGGCTTGAACTTGTGAACTGTGAGATCATGACCTGAACCTAAGACAGACGCTTAACCAACTGAGCCACCCAGACGCCCCTTAACATTTTTTTTTTTAAAGACATGAAATAATGTAGTCGTGTGTGTGTGTGTGTGTGTGTGTGTGTGTGTGTAAGTACAACCACAACTATAAAGTAGAGGAACTTAAGAAGATAAGGAAAAAAAGTCTGCTTCTTACGTAGAATTGGGCAATCTAATACACAATGTGAATCTATCCAAACAAGTTTGCTAACAAACAGCTCTTGTGTTTAGTGTTACTAATAAAACAATCTTCTCATTAGAAAATCAAGGCATCATTTGATTAATAAAGCCATTATTCCCCCAGTTTTATGTTTGTCTTCATATAGAAGCTATAAATTCATGAGAAAGAGAAAAGAACAAGTTTTGTTGTGGTATAAAAATCTTAGGAACAAAAAATTACAAATATTCAGTGTTTTAACAGAAATGTTTTCTTTCCCACAATGTAAATATCGAGTTAATAAAATAAACATAATATTTCAGGTATAGAAACACTAGTAATTTGCTTACAAAAGACCGTATTTGGCGGTCACATTTTTGTTTGTCTTGAGTATAAAAGCACTTTACCAAAAAAATCAGGCCATTATTCTTTTAAGTCTACCCCTTCACCCAGTTTCCTTATCTCAGTAGAAACTCATCAATTTCTATAGAATTTTGGCTATAGGACCGGGCCACAGGAACAGTCTGAAAAATCTAAAACTCATTTGGTTGGAGAAAAGTGTTTTTTTGAGACTTGGAAGCAGTTATCCATCTTTGCACTTAAAATAATTCCTCAGTGAACTTCTTCCCTACAGCCTTTAGAATTCAGCACAGGATCTGGGGCTCCCAGCACAGGATCTGAGGTCCCAGAAGGGCTGGCTGGAACACTTACTCCCAGGGCATCCTTGCAGGCAGGCATTGTACATGCAGAACTGTGAAGTTCTGCAGCCTCCTGCCCTGTGGGACCTTGGTCCTCTCCATGGCCTCCACTTGAGCTGCTTCCTCGGGTGTTACAGAATGTTCACACTGGCCCTGGAAGACACAGCAGCAGTGCTGGGCTCTGAGGGCAGGCAGTTTCCTACCACTGTAAGGACAATGAACAAAATCTTTAACCTGACTTAAAAGACCTACCTCAGCCAGCTGTGGTGTATCTCCCACTGCTTCTCATGCCATGTGACCCCTTTCTCTTTTCATTCTAGCTTCAAAGAGAGGCAAAGCAATAAAAGTTTCCCCTGCCACAGGGCCTTTGCACAGACTCTTTGCCTAATAAACTCCTCCCACATACCCTCTTGCAGGATTATAACCTATTCTTTCTTTTGACCTCAGTTTAATTTTCATTTGGAAAACCTTTCCTAGTCCCCCTAACCTGATTTTCCTGCTGCTGCTGATCCCACACTTCATTTCATGGTTACAGAAAGTAATTTTCTACCTACTCAGCTGATATCATCTCCAGGTAGACACTAAGTTTCATTTCATGGATCCATTATTTTTTAAAAATTTTTAAGTGTTTATTTATTTTTGAGAGAGAGAAACAGAGCCTGAGTGGGGGAAGGGCAGAGAGAGAGGGAGACACAGAATCTAAAGCAGGCTCCATACTCAGAGCTGCCAGCACAGAGTCGTATGTTGGGGGCTCAAACTCATGGTCCATGAGATTATGACCTGACCTGAAGTCAGTTCCTCAACCAACTGAACCACCCAGACCCCCTTCGTGGAGCCATTTTTGTACACTATTATATTCCCAACACCCATTTCAGTTTTTTTTTAATGTTTTATTTATTTCTGAGAGAGAGATACACACACACACAGCATGAGCAGGGGAGGGTCAGAGAGAGAGGGAGACACAGAATCTGAAACAGGCTCCAGGCTCTGAGCTGTCGGCACAGAGCCCGACGGGGAGCTCCAACCCGCAAACTGTGAGATCATGACCTGAGCCGAAGTCGGACGCTTAACTGAGCCACTCAGGCGCCCCTCATGGAGCCATGTTTGTACACTATTATATTCCCAACACCCATTTCAGTTCTTAGGAAAAGCAGTTCCTTGTTAAATGTTTGTTGAATCGAATGGATAATTGAATGAATGTTTTTTATTTATGTTATTCTCCTACAAAATACTATTTTGTAGTACTAATACAAAATGGTATTCCTTTCATGTGCTAACTAAATAGATCTGTGAAGGTTGCCCCGACTATTCTGGTAAGCATTATCTTCCTTCCTTGAGTATCACACAAATTATAAGTCCCATACTATTGGCATTTACTTGTTCTTTCTATTTGTATAGGAGATATGCCCCTTAAAGTCAAGGGCCATACTGTACATTTCTGTTGATTTACCTGCTTCACTACCTTCCTTCATCTTATGCTACATCTTGTGTCACAAATAAAAAATACTGCTAGTTTAGAGCATGTCAGGTTTTTGTAAAACTCATTAGAAAATTGATTTTAAAAAAGTTTGAAAGAAAAAACTGTGGTTGATTAATATCACTGTCTTTGGAATTTTATATGAACCTGACTTTGGAAGTTTAGAGAGTATGGCAAAACACAAAGATACGTTGAAAAGAGAAAAACGTGGAAGAAATGTAACAGGCAAATGCCAACAGACAACTTAAGGATGTAAATATGAAACTAGTGTGGAATGGAACTTAAGGAAAAATTATTTGTAAATAGAAAGGAATAGTTTATATTGAATAAGATCCAATCTGCCAAATAGTTCTTACAGCTGTGAACTCACATATACTGAATAATAAAAGATCAATACAAATATAGTACAAACTGACAGAAATAAAAGAAGAAATTAAAATAACAATAATTTCAGGAGCCTTTAACCTAAAACTCCTAGAACTGATTTTACACACACACACACACACACACACACACACACACACACACACACACGAACACAGCTTCACATACAACGTTGAGTCCAATAAGTAGAGACTTCATATCATTTGCTAATGACTTTGCAGTATTTATAGAAGTTCTTCTATGCTAGGGTCAACAGAAGTTCCAATAACTTCCTGAAAGTAGATATTATTAAAGCTTCATTGTGTGGAAATAGAGTAAAATAACTAGATAACATAGTGAGAAGTTATCAAATCATTTGGAAAATGCATAAATTCATTTCTGAATAAATCTTAAAGATGAAATGACAAAACTGAATATATGGCATATGTGAGCATATTATACTAGTCTCAAAAGCATGATATTCAAAAGAAAATTTATTGTATCATATAACAATTTTAAAATTAAAATAAACACATTTAAATATGTAAGATGAAAAGGACATAAGAGTAAATACACAAAACATAGGCATCCTCCAAATCCAAAGGCCCTCAACACCAATGGTTTTATGGTGAATTTTGTCCCAGTCTTCAAGCACCAGGTAATTCTTATTTATGCTGCTCTCAAACATTGAAAAAATGTAGACACTCCCAAAATTTGCTCTATAACTTTAGCATAATCCTAAAAAATTAATTCTGAAGTTCAAATCTAAGAGAAACTATCCTAGAATTGCCAAGAATATTTGGAGGAAAAATGATTTCTGACTTGCCCTAACACATGAGTATGAGATATAGTGATAGTAATTTAAGCAGTTTGTTGTTTTTTTTTTTCTTAAATAGGCAAATAGATTCATTTGGAAGGATATATTCTAATTATCATTTCAAATCCACTGTGAAAATAGTATAAGATTTGAATATCTTTGAAAAGATATTGGGCCATAAGAGACTCTTTTGGATTGCTGGGAGGAAGAAGGGTGGGAAATGAGCTACAATGGATGATGGGTATTAAGGAGGACACTTGTGATGAACACTGAGTGTCATATGTAGGTGATGAATCACTAAATTCTATACCTTAAACCAGTTTTATTGTATATGTTAGTTTCTAACTAAAATTTAAATGAAAACTTGAAATAAAAAAAGAAAAAGAAAAAAGAAAAGCTATCAGGATAATTTGGGGAAAGCATGTTAACATTCTACTTCACATCGTGTCCAAAGAAATTCTGTAAAGATGAAAGATGCAAATGTAAGAACCAAATATTATAAAATAATTTTAAAATGGAAGGCTTTCTAACTAACACAATTAAAAAGGAAAGGATAAACGGGTATGACTTTTCAGAAATATAAAATTTTTATATAGAACAAGACATATAAGTAAGTTATATACTGGGAGAAAATATTTAACACATATATAACATAACAAAAAAAACATTACCACTGGGGCGCCTGGGTGGCTTAGTCGGTTAAGCGTCCGACTTTCGCTTGGGTCATGATCTCACGGTTCGTGGGTTCGAGCTCCCCGTCGGACTCTGTGCTGACTGCCAGCTCGGAGCCTGGAGCCTGTTTCAGTCTGTGACTCCCTCTCTCTCTGACCCTCCCCTGCTCACGCTGTCTCTCTCTCTCCTAGAAATAAATAAAACATTAAAAAAAAAATTTAAAACAAAAACAAAAAAAAACATTACCACTAACAAAGATAATCTCTAAATCAGTAACAAAATGTCAAACAAATAGAACAGAAAGGTAAATTTGAGAAAAAAATGTACAAGTGTCCTGAACACACAACTTCTGCCATACTAGAAATACAAATAATAAAAACTAAAATAGTAAGCTAATACTCTTCACTGAAAAATTGGTGAAAATTTAAAAAATCTATAATATTCAGTGCTAGCCAGTGTGTGGATAAAAGGGCAAACCTATACTTTTGGTAGGTGTATAATTGGTAAAAACTTCAGAAGATTTTAAATGTTCATACATTTCAGCCCAATTATTCCACTTTTAGATATCTATGCAATCGAAATACTGTGAAAATGCATGTGGATATGCGTAAAGATGTTCACTGCAATGTTGTCTGAAACAAAAAGTTAGAAACAACCTGAGTGTGTCTATACCGCTAATAAGGTGCTTCCAAAGGTGATAGTAGAAAGAGTAAACACAAAACTAAATAATAGTACTATACTGATGCTGACCACATAGAATGAATTAGTTTGAATGGACACAGACCGTAAACAATTAGCACAAGAACACTGCATTCCAGCTTGATTTCAGCCATGGGTACATCATTTCAGGCAGCTGCTTTTAAATTTGGGACTGATTTGTAGAAATTAAACTTGAAGGATTCCCATAATATGCTACTTAAGGGAAAAAGTAAGTTGCAGAATTGTCTCCAGACACTTAACATGATTTTTTATTTTGCAAAAAATTAAAAGAAACAGAAAATCCACTGTTTCTGTGTCAGAGTGTGCTGTATATACTTAAGAAAATATTTTGAAATATTTATCATTCAATTTATCACTTTCATTAATACTTGTCAGTTATCAGTTATTTACCCTTCACCATATTTTTCTGTATGCCTTAACCCTTCCTCTAGTCAGCTGCTCTCTTTTCCTTCCTGCCTCTCAAAAGGGATGACATAGTGGAGAGAAGAGGAAAAAAGAAGTAGTCGAGTTTGAATCTCACAAGGTTACTGTGGTGGAAGAAATGGAAATGATGCAGGCATGGAGAAGAAATTTGGAGGAAGACATGGTAAAGCCAGAAGATGCCACCTCCATCACTTCCGTCATCAAAGAGAAAGGAGGAGGGTAGTTACCGGTAAGGAATGAGATGTTGATAGAAGGGGGTTTGTGAGAAAGGGACTCCTAATCCCATCCTTCAGCCATCCTGGGGCAAAGCCAGCATAAGACTAGGGAGAGCAGTGACAGCCTGATGGGGGATTTGAGGAACCGAGAGGAGGGTGCCTCTCCAGAGAGGTGACTGTGTGGTGTGTCTAGGGAGATGGGTCTGAGTCAACTTCACAAAGTCAGGACTTCCAGGATGGTGCAGGAGACATGGTAAGATTCCTGTCTATCCTGGGGATGTTCACAACAGTTCTTATTGATGAAGTTTTGGGGTGATAGGGGGTTCATGAGGTCCGGAGCTGACAGCCAAGAAAGAATTCTTGAAGACAATTTTGGTGCTGAAAGGTGATTTTGTTAAAGCACGGGGACAGGACCCATGGGCAGGAAGAGCTGCACTGGGGTCATGACAGATAACTCGTTATATACCCTCAGGTCAGGGCGGGGTCAAGGATAGAGTAAGTCTCTAAAGAATTTTGGAAGCAAGGTTTCCAGGTCCTTGAGGGGCTAGCTGTTGCTGGGGAAAATGCCATTTGTTACCATTCAATAAAACCTCAGTCATTAGACCCTTCAGATGCATATTGGGGGGCCATAAGCCTGGAGTATATGGCCAGCATCTATTTTGGGACAGTTGAGATAAAGGAAGGAGACTTACAGGATCCTCAAAGTTGGGATAATGTGAAGCTAAGATTCCTTTTTGCCCCCAGCAAAGTGTCATCCAAGAGGCAACTGAGCTCCTAAAAGGAGGTCACACTGCTGGTCTCAGTGACTTGTCAGTGGGCTATAAGCAGTGAGGGAATTTAATTTTTCATTTGCCTTTGTTTTCCACATCACCATGGCAAGCACGTAAACCTCCTTCCTTTGTTCTTGGGTAGCCAGGAGTATCTGAGGAATATCACACACATTCCGCCTGGGGGCAGGGGTGCCAGCCTGTAATTTGCCTTCAGTTTGCCCCATGCTCCCTCATCATTATTAGTCCAGGAACCGCATGAACTTAATACTGGAAGTTATCTGACCTTCAGAAGCTCTGCAGGGAAGGATTTGGCTGAATCTACCACCCAGGATCCTGTTGGACAAAAGTCAAGAAAGCTTGGCGCTCAGTTGTGTTAAGCTCACAACTACGTGCCCAGCTCTGAGGAAGGAGGGGAGGTGTCATCAAGGAGAGGAACTGATTCAATAGCATGCGAACTCCTATAATGTGCTGAGTGGTTGTAGAAAAAGAAAAACACAGTTTTCTGTACGCTTGAGTTTGTAGGGTGAAATTTGTACCTGCCCTTACCTGAATCTCTGTCTTCTCTCATTTTCTTTTATTTATTAAGTTTTTAATTCCTTTACAGTTAACCTATTGTGTAATATTTATTTCAGGTATACAATATCGTGGTTCAACACTTCCATACAGCACCCAGTGTTCATCACACCAAGCATGCTTTTTTAAAAAAAAATTAACGTTTATTTATTTGAGACAGAGAGAGAGCAAGAGTGAGAGAGAAAGCATGAGCAGGGGAGGGATAAAGAGAGACAGAGACACAAAACCCAAAGCAGGCTCCAGGCTCAGTCTTCAGCACAGAAGCTGTGAGATCATGACCTGAGCCCAAGCTGAAGTCCGATTCTTAATCCACTGAGCCACCGGGTACCCCAGAAATGAGTGCCCTCCTTGATCCCTGTCACCTACTTCACCCATCCCCCACCCACCGCCCCTCTGAGAACCATCAGTGTGTTCTCTGTAGTTAAGAATCTGTTTCTTGGGGCACCTGGGTGGCTCAGTTGGTTGGGTGTCCTACTTCTGCTCAGGTCATGATCTCATGGTTTGAGGGTTCGGGCTCCATGTGGGCTCTGTGCTGATGGCTCAGAGCCTGAAGTCTGCTTCGGTTCTGTGTCTCCCTCTCTCTCTGCCTTTCCCCTGCTGACAATCTGTCTCTCTCTGTCTCTCAAAAATAAACATGTAAAAAAAATTTAAAAAAGAATCTGTTTCTTGATATGTCTCTCTTTATCCTTTGTTCATTTGCTCCTTAAATCCCACATATGAGCGAAATCAGGTGGCATTTGCCTTTCTCTTCTCTCACTTCCTTTAAATCTCAAACCCTTACTGTTACCCTACCCTGTTGAGAATTTTTAGGGAGCAGGTGGAGATTTTTCACTTTTTTCCTTACAACTTCTGTTATGATGAATTTTTTTTTTTTTACAATGGCACACACTTCTTCTGGAATTAAAAATAACAAAGAAATTAATAATTGGCATACCCTCCACTACATCGAATAGTAGCATAAAAGAAATATCAAATTAGTTGTTCAAGATTAAATGTTTCCAAAATAAGTATCCCTTTCATTTTTGGCTGCAATAATCCTTCATATTTTCTGCACCTAAATTTAATTGATCAAATAAAATAGATGGAGACTTTTTGTTTAAAGAAGATGGTGAAATGTGTTGAACCTGCTTCTTTTCATGTCCCACCACTGCTCAGCGATTGAAGCAAGTCTTAACTCGGCTTATGCCTGTTAACGGCTGGATGCAGTCTTTCAGAGTTTCCTTGCTAAGACAGCAGGGCAGAATCAATGGCAGTTTCAGCTCTCTTGAAGATTGATACAGGGTTTCAGTGCTTAGCAAAACCATGTGATCTTTTAATCAATCACTGAAATAAATCTATGCAACTGGTGTCGGGAACCAAAGTCATTTCACACTCACCTTCCCAATTCCCTAGGATCAAGGGAAATAGAATCCAAATTAGACTCGCTGAGCCACACTACTGAGCCTCCACTCCCAAAGGGATTTAATATTTGTCACTGTTCAAAAGACTTGTCTTGCAATAATAAAAAAAAAAAAAAAATGGAGAGGCTGGTGTATTTATCTGTAAATATGAAAGTGATGGAGCATTCCCTATGGTCCTGGCTCATAAATAGACTAAGCCAGAATATTGTTGCATAAAACCATAATCTCCAATCACCGGCACGTAAACAGTAGCTCTATCTTTTCATAGGATACTAGAAAGGTTTTGCAGAAATCTTATGATTCACTCTCCTGACTCATATAAAATTTAATAGAATATTTCTACAGAGAAGATTCTTTTTTATTCTTAAATATCTTGAGGAAAGAAGTTTCTCTAAAAATATCAGTTATAGCCTCATCCTCTTTACTTCTAGGAATTTCTTCCACATAAAATCAACTCTTGATTTAATCTATATAAGAAAGATGAGTGAACCAGTAAGTACAGAATGATAAATATTTTAAAAGTAATTTAACCTTGCCCTGAAGTTTTGTGGAAGCATTACATAGTGAAGAACAAAGATGTTATCTAGGTTAATGTTTTTAAAAGCTTTTAGTAGCTGACCCACCCAAAATTCAAGTGTGTGTCAAAGGAGTGGCCATGTTCAGTGCTGCTCAAATTCAGGACCAAAACAGCATCTTGAATCATCTTCCTGGCCTCTATGTTTGAACACTTAGTCTCCCACCGAACACTTTGTTAGTTGCCTACAGTCTCACTGGGTACACGGGTAGAGGAAGCAGCAGAATTGTACATTTGACTTGGATAAACGTAGCTCTCAGCATGCTATAACGTATAAAACCTGGGTTGAAAGCACCCTGAGGTCTTCATAGCAGATCAGGGGAATGAGAAAAGAAAGGAAACAAGGGACCAGAGTTGAGGAGCTAACTCCACTGCAAGATGGCCTCCAAAATGAGGGGATCCAGCATTCACCCAAATAGGTTAGGAGTATGGATACCTTGAGCTTGAATTTGACTGTCACGAATACACAAAGCATGTACTGTAACTGTTGGGACATAATAGTAGTAATAGTCTGGAAGCAGCATTATGCTTTATGTAACGAGGTGGTGGCATCACAATTCTAGATGGTCCTAGCAACAACTAGGAGTGTACCTGAACAGAGTTCCAGTTCCCTGAGAGAGGAAAGGTGTGGAAGTATAAAAGGATCAGTCCAAGGCATTTAGACAGAAGCCATCTGCATAAACAAGACAAATAAGTGGGCTTTAGAGGAAAGGCTGCGGTTCCCTGGACAAAGACACTCGATGTGTTGAGTATGCCAGGTGTTGTAAGATCAATCAGATTCCACCAGCTGGTCCCCTGGAAGCCACTATCATACTCTCTAATCAGCTCAGAAACTGGGAAGAAATGAGCCTTTGGTTAAGGTCTGAGGATTCAGTAAAGCCGAGGAAGTCATGAGTACCAGTTGTCTATGTCAGTTAGATATTTGGGATCCTCTCCCACCAACTACCATGCTACCAGGTGCCTCAGAAATATAGGACATAGATAAACCACAAGATTTCTTCTAGGAAGCATTCTTCTCTCCCTAATCAGAGTTTAGGACAAAATAATATGTTATTTTTAAGTTTAAGTTTAAAGGTGATTTATTGTTATTTCAAAGCATATGCTACTTGGTGTTTTATAAATGGAAACCAGCAGAAATGTATCCTTTGAAAGACATTATTTGAGGCTATGTTTAATCAAACTCTAACACCCAGATGATGGTGTTATTGGCAAAATTTCAAAGTAAAGTCCACTCTGAGGACAGGACATGAAATTATATTACAGCAAGGGTTATTTAAGCAAGATCCTAAGATGACAATGCCAAATACAGTGTCTTTGGAACACAGGACTGTGAGATCACATGACCTTATGAAATTAGGTCAGGATATTTTTTAATAATAAGGTGTGTTTACCTTAAGAGTGGTGTCACCTACAAAATAGACAGCTCATGTCTTATGATTTCACAAATTTTCTCCTTTTATTATAAAACATAAAACCATTAAGACATTTTACCAATGTTAAGTGAATAACATTTTTTAAAATGTTTATTTCTGAGAGAGAGAGAAAGAAAGAGAGAGAGAGAGAGCACAAGCAGGGGAGGGGTAGAGAGACAAGGAGACAGAGAATCCGAAGCAGGATCCAGGCTCCGAGCTGTCAGCACAGAGCCCCACTCAGGGCTCGAACTCACAAGACATGAGATCATGACCTGAGCCGAGGTCAGATGCTTATCTGGCTGAGCCACCCAGGTGCCCTGATAACATTTTATTTATTGAAATAAATGCTTATAAAAAAAGCAGATGATGTATGGAAAGTATTGCCAACTTTGCCAAAACTAGATATTTACATACTGTAAAACCTGTATCTGAGGCTCTTATGCCAGAGACCAGAGACAAACAGCACAACGGCACAATTCCAATAGGACTGTTTTTTTTTTAATTTTGTTTTTTAACGTGTATTCATTTTTGAAAGACAGAGAGAGAGAGAGCATGAGTAGGGTAGGGGCAGAGACAGTGGGAGACACAGACTCTGAGACTCTGAAGCAGTCTCCAGGCTCTGTTCTTACAGACTGACAGCAGTGAGGCTGATGAGGGGCTCGAAGCAGCAAATTGTGAGATCATGAACTGAGCCGAAATGAGATGCTTAACTGATTGAGCCTCCCAGGTACCCCCAACAAGACTGATTTTTATTTATATTTATTTTATTTTTAATTTTTTAAATGTTTATTTATTCTTGAGAGAGAGTGTTTGTATGAGCGAGTGAAGGGCAGAGACAGAGAGGGACAGAGAGAGGGAGACACAATCCAAAGCAGGCTCTACGTTCTGAGCTGTCAGCACAAAGCCTGATGCAGGGCTCAAACTCACGGAACACGAGATCATGACCTGAACAGAAGTCAGATGCCTAAATGACTGAGGCACCCAGGTGCCCCCAACAGGACTGATTTTGATTCAGGATATATGAGCGGTCTCCTTTTCACTGAAGCTTACTACTTCATCTCTTCCCAATGGGATGAACAGAATCAATCTGCTTTCAGAAAGGTGGTCTTCATGTCTCCAATGTGTCTGTGTCTACTAAGAATGTCTCTGCCAACTGGAGAGAAATCTAGTGGAAAACATTACTCTTGTTGGAAAACCAATTAAAATTTTTTTCCTTAGGAGCTAGACTATAGTATCATGAAAAGATACTTTAAAATTTTGACAGCACACTGGCAAAAACTTCCTACCCTTCAGATCAGAGACTTTGTTCTTTGCAGGGCTATGCAGATTCTGAAACAAAATGCTGTAATTACAAGCTTGGATTCTGTTTGTGTTCTCAAGCCTTGAGACATAAAGGTATTAAGTTTTCTTTCCTGGAAACAATACAATGTTTCTTACATCTGATTATTCAGTGTGACAGAGAACATATCTTATGCTGCATTAGAAAGAATGATTTATCCATTAACAACTCTTAGCCATATAGTAAGGAAACAAAATCCTGTTAAATCCGTGAGTCCATACCTCAGGGATCCTTCTGTTTTGGATAAGTAGGTGCCCCCAAGCTAGCTTAATTTTCCTTTAGAGGCAGGGAGCTTAATGTGAGAACTAGCCTTTGAATTTGGAGAAAACGGAGAGGCTACATCTGCACCTGTCTCGGTAAAATAATTTCAAAGTCATTTTGAATGTAACTTCTGGACAAACCAATTAAAAGTGGTGCCTTAAAAAGTGTGATCAGAAACTTAACAGTATTTATGGCCAAGATGTAACAGAAAATGATTTTAGCACAATGGGGAAGTTGTAATAAAAAGGCAGGCATCTGAGTGAGAAAGGAGGACTCAGCCTTCTGATTTGTACTCCAAGTCTTGCTACTTCTGCCAAAACTCTGAAACTCCAAAGTCCCTGGGCAGGCTGCTGCTTGTTCTGGCCAGACAGCAAAGCGGCCCGC
Source organism: Proteles cristata cristata (assembly GCA_017311185.1). Classification (NCBI taxonomy): domain Eukaryota; kingdom Metazoa; phylum Chordata; class Mammalia; order Carnivora; family Hyaenidae; genus Proteles; species Proteles cristata. Next base: position 1,213,733 of record JAESUZ010000242.1, on the reverse strand, counting down.
CAGGTGCCTGTGGTCTCCTATCCAAAAGGGAAGAGTCAAGAATAATGAAAGCACAGGACTAGAAGGCACCTCAAAGATCTCGTCAATTTCTTGAATCTGCTTTGTAACATCCTTGCTGAATGGGCATCCAAAAACAGAGTTTGTTCTCTCCAAAGGCATTTCACTTTACATGTGTAAGGCTCCAGCTATGAGAAAAATCTTGCTGGTTAAGAGTTGACCTCTCTTTGTGTGTGGCTTCCTCTGCTCACTGTTGCCAATTTTCCTACTTGGGTGTATACTAAATGCATATAATTCCTCCTGTTTATGTCAGTTCCTCAGCTCTCAGAGCATGGCTATTGTGTTATCTCTGAGGTTTCCCTTCCTTTCCTTCCATGGTAAACACTGCTACCTAGTCCTTTGACTGTTTTCCATTTAACCTGGTTTTAGAACCCTTGCCAGTATAGTTGCTTTCTTTGAATACACTGAGTTTGTTTCCAACTTGAAAAAAAATGGTATTAGAACAGAACCACTCTAAGATTGGAATAATCAAGAAACAGAAGAGAGCTGACCTCACGCCTTTCCTTACAAGAGTTTTTGTTTCCATCAATGCAGGCTCAGTTCAGGGTTTTTTGTTGTTGTTGTTGTTATCTCAATATTCCGTTTACTTGTCTAGAACTTCTTTTTGAAAAATAAAAGCTTACATCTTTTGTATTTTATGATCTGTATTTTCCACATTCTGTACTTGCATAGCTGTTTCAGACCCAAGACAGAAACTTGTATTTTTCCAGGTTAAATTTTATCTTGTTAAAATCAGATCACTACTCACGTCTCTCAGAATCTTTTAGTATCCAGATTTAGTCAGTCAATATATTCTCCCTCGGCTCCTCAGTTTTCTCATAAATGAAAAGAGAAACTACCTCATAAGATGGCTGTAAAGACTGTGTGATCCAATACGTGGAAAGTGCTTAGAAGGGGTACAGATGTGTAATAAAATCTCCATCAAGTAAATTATTATCATTTTGTAAGCAAGTCTAGTCTACAAAGTGTCTTATAATGTCAAAGGACATTTGTTGGCATCAAGCAAACAAGCCCTGTTTTAGAATAAAATAATTTGATCATAACTATATTGTAAGCAGGGTTTCAACAAAAAATTGTTTAAGCAACATACATGAACACTAGAGGCCTTTGTGATTATAGAATTCAAGGAGAAAATATTTTTTAAAATCTCTATTCATTTCCAAGTGAGAGGGCTATATAATTGGACAAGTTGAGGCTCATTTTGAATTGCCTCCTAAAACTCACATTCCTACCTCCTAGAACCATCTGCTACTAGCAAACGCTAAATCTACCAAAATGATAAATTGGTTTGCATCTCCTCTATGTGAAATCATTACTCAAAGCCGTAGGGGTGGATCCAAGTTTTCAATGACACAGCACCATGTGTGAAAAAGTTGAAATTTTGCCTTACTGTGTCTATCGGACACCAGAAGAATTAGCAAGATGACATGCAGGAAATGCTCTTGGTTTGTGATGTCTCAAATCTGGGTTCACATCTTAGCACAAGAACATTTTAGATATGTGACCTTGGAATAGTTACTAACCCTCAGTCCCTCCATTTTTGCATTTGTGGGAGTGGGATATTAGTAAGTTCTAGAGTTATAAGGAATTTGAAGTAACACGTATTTAGTACCAACTATGGTTAATATTAGCAGTTGTTAGTCATTCCTATGAATGGGTGATGATGAAAGCAATCAACAAGAACTTTTCAATGCATATCAAGTTTTTATGAACAGAATTTGAAAATCAGCCATGTCAATAATACAATACAACTAGAAGGCAATAGGAAGATGAGAATATAGAAAATAGGACTATATTATACTGGATTAAGTGCTTTGAAATCAATGTGGAAGCAAAATTCTCATAAAATAATAATTTTTCATTCCTTAATTGAAAACAGAGGATATAGAATGGCCTAATAATCTGACATACTATTTCACTGAAACCTGGGAATATAAAAAGTTCATAACTTGACTCAAACTTCCTTTTTTTCTCTTTCTTATTTTTTCATAAATGTTTATTCATTTTTTAGAGAGAGTGTGTGCAAGTGGGAAAGGGCAGAGAGAGAGAGAGAGAATTCTAAGCAGGCTCTGAGCTTACAGCACAGAACCTGATGTAGAGCTCAAAATCACAAACTGTGAGATCATGACCTGAACCAAAGTCAGATGCTTAACTGACTGAGCCACCCAGGCATCCCTCATTCAATGTTTCTTAAGTGACTGATCCATGGCAGGTAACCCACACTCTAAAAAGACAATGCCCTTGGTATTCATAACACCTTTCTTAGAGTACTTCTCCCATGACTAAGCACTCTTCTTGAATCCCTAGAATTATAACTTGAAAATATTTTTATCTCAAAAATCATCGAATCATGGAACACTATTAATATTTTCTGTATCTACACAACACATTAAGCATGAAATAAAACTCCATATCAAAGAGTGAAGGCTCATCCTTTGAATAGCTTTTCTTTATCTCAATAGTCAGTAAAGAATTTGCTTTATAGAATGAGGAATTAAAATACATTTAACAAGTGCCAAGAATTCAGCAAAATTTAATCTCTGTATTATCATATGTGAAGTACGCAATCCCATACAAAAGGTAAATGTGGGTTAGATTATGAAGTAGATGTTTATCCGAAAGCTAAAGGAATCTTTTAGTAAATTCTCCTTTAAGATGGAGAATACAGGGTCCCCTGGGTGGCTCAGTAGGTTAAGTGACTGACTCTTGATTCAGCTCAGGTCATGATCTCACAGTCATGAAATCGAGCCCTGCATAGGCCTCCACACTGGGCATGGAGCCTCCTGGGGATTCTCTCTCTCCCTCTTCCTCTCCTCCCTCCTCTACTTCTCTCCTTATCTCTCTCAAAAATAAATAAAGATAAAAATAAAATATAGACTATATCTCAATTGTAAATTTCCAATATTACTATTTGGTTTTTTATATATTATTATGTTTAAGTGATATATCTTGTATTTACTAGTGTTAACTGCTTTGACATTCCTAAAAGTTTCTACCTATAAATCTTCTAAATGTTAGAGAACTTTAATAAAAGAACATTAAAAAAATTATTATTCATTGAGAATATATAAAAAACTTAGATATTTCATTCTTTTAAAATAAAATCCAAATAGGTCTTGATACAGTTCTCAATTCAAGTAAATTAGGGCCATACATGATTTACTGTGTCAGAGTGAGAACAAGATTTTGTAGACCACTGTGTAATGAAGTGTGCCATGGTGGTCAAATGCTAAGGTGTAAAAAGATTACACACCAAATACCAACTCCCAGAAATTATAAACAAATGTGGGATAAGAAAGCCAGGCCAACTCTCTAGGTTAAGATGATTTCAGATAAGGGACAATTTAGAGACAGAATAAAGAAGGATTCAAAGAAAGGTAATAAAAATATCACATGTACTTACAGAGCAATAGCATTTCCAAGGAAGATGGGTCATGAGAGAGAATCCATCAAAGTGAGTTTGTAAGATCAACTTGGAAATGCTAAATATTTTATCTAAACCGTGGAGAGCGAGAAAGCTTGGAAGAGAAGTCCTGCAGCAAATAAATCTGCTTCATTTTGTTTAATAATTGATCATATTAAAGGTTTTTCTTAACATAAAATTTACCAGCTCAAGGACACTTTGCTGCCTCGCCAGACCTAGGGTGGGCAAATGACTTTCTTTTCATAGACAAATGGAGATGTCAGATGACCGGCCGAAATTCCTATCACTGGGTACAAGGTGGCAGCAACACCTACCCCAGAAATCCAGGCTACTACCCAGCTCCTGTGAAACTGACATAGACACATTCATAAAAGAAATGTAAAAGGGCTTCTGAGACTTGCTGAAAGGCAGTTGACAGAACAGACGTTTTTTAAAGAATACTGAGTTACAAGTCTGGAGCTGTAGGTCCAATTACTTGACTCTACCATTGGCTGGCTGGTGTTGGTTCCTTTGAACTAGGTGAGAATCATTTTAGGACATCCAGCAGCCCTATCGCTTCTTCTTCTTCTTCTTCTTCTTTTTTTTAAATGTTTTATTTATTTCCAGGAGAGAGAGAGAGACAGCGTGAACAGGGGAGGGTCAGAGAGAGAGGGAGTCACAGACTGAAACAGGCTCCATGCTCCAAGCTGGCAGTCAGCACAGAGCCCGACGCGGGGCTCGAACCCACGAACCGCGAGATCATGACCTAAGCGAAAGTCGGACGCTTAACCGACTAAGCCACCCAGGCGCCCCATCGCTTCTTCTGATAAGAGACAGAATCTCGTGTGTGAGGACTCATGGGCTTGTGGTTGAATAGAACTGACTCCTCATCCCTTTGTTCTCTCCCTGTCACCACAGGAATGGCAGTGACCGAGTACACTCTTCTTCCTCCAACCTCCCCAGTCACAGAGGTTTGTTCAGAGGTAAATACATGCTCCAAGTCAGCCTAGAGTTCACCCAGGAAGACAGCTGTTTCTCTCTGCTACGGTCATCAGGTGGGTAAGATGTGAGTGTGGGCCGGGAGGGGGAATCTTGTTTTGTTCCCCTTTTTCTCACTACGTGGAAGAGCTTTGCTGAAAAGAAGGAAATAGTGGAATAATCAGGATGGCATTATACATCAGCTTCTTGTGCAGCTGAAGTAGCTGTATCCTTGGTCTCACAAGTCACCTGAGTCAGTGTATCCAACATCCCACTTAACGTTAGCTTGAATAGAATTTATGATGATAGCGACTCAAATAGTCTCAATTAATATAGTGCATTCTAGGTTGAACATTTTGTAAATTTAGAAGATATTTATGTTACTCGAAACAAGGATACATTCTATTCTTAGAAAGCTCATCTATGAAATGTCAGGGAGGGAATTTCACACTTGATCCTTTTTGTTAATTATTCAGGCCTTGAAAATTCATGGTGGGGGAAATGAATAAAACATGTATTCCCAAGCTGAATGTGTAGAAAAATATAGGTAGCCTCAAGAAATTCATTTGGAGCTCTTTCTTTAGGCCTTCCATATTCATGCTGATCTTCAGCTTGAATATATAATGTACAGCGAGCCTTGTGTGTGCTACCTGAAGGCATGGGAAAAAGTCAAATTAAGTTGTTTGAGTAGTTCAGGCCTCCACATTAATTATAGAGAATAGAAAGTACTTCATCTGTAAGGGGAAAAGTCACAAGTATGTGTATGTCATGTGTAACTAGATCTCTGTAGACACAAATTAGGCAGAAGACAGGATGGGATCACAGAAGGCCTCTTTAAATTCCATGATACTTTGCACTCAACTTCCAAGGTCTAAATTAGTAGCCAGTGCAATTATGCCTATACTGGATATTAAATAGTAAATATTTATTGATGATAATGATAAGAAGATCTGGCAAGGCTTCTGTGACCTTTGGATACAATAAAATTGAGCTAGCTAAAAGGATGCTTGCAATAGTGTGAGACCCTGCTGAGAGGAGAGAGAAATGGAGTAGGAATTAACCACTTTCCACAATCTTCTTGCATTGCTTAGCTCTTTCACCTGGTAGTCTTTGATGCTTTTCTTAAGTCTCCTAAATGTATGATTTCCTAGTCACAGTTTTGAGAATTCAGAATCCACCTGTGAATTTCTATAGACTTAATAGATTCTTCTTGTTTTCATTGATCTTCTCCCAATGTAGGGTCCTCTCTCATTTCTCTTAACTTAGCATTTAAAGATTTTTAAGCTTGTGCAATATATAATCTTTGACTTTGCTGTCCCTTGGGGTTTTAGGTTTTTTTTTCTTTCCAGTTCTTAGATGAAGATTGAAACATATATGTCAAGATGTAAATGTGATTGTAAGACTCCAGGCATCTTGCATAAATCTTATTCACTGAACATTTCGGGACTCTTGCAACTTTTTCTATGCATCATTTTAGTACAAACAAATAGTATAAAACAGCTGGAGAATATGTGATGCTTACTTGTAGTCTGCAGTAGAATGGATATGTTTCATCAGTATAAAATATGGGGAACAGAGTATGTGAGTAAGTGCACATGCACCTGCCTTAATCAATACTATTTTGAATATGAGCTACATTATCCCGCTCAATTTATAGGAAAAGAAATACAGGAAAGAAGACACTCTGGATCCCAGAAGGATTCTTTTCCCAAAGTAATCAGACATGTGGACTCTTGGTCTGATAAAAATCAATGACTCTTCAGGACAGTATATCTTTAGATGTGGGTGATGGATGGAGTATATAATGAAAGAGGAACTGGGGAGGGCAGAAGGAAAATGTGAAAAAAAAAATCCAAGGAGAAAAATTAACATTTTCCCCTTGTAATAAACTGTGCCAACATGTAGGCTGTAGCATAATTATGTATGTGTATTCATATAACTTTGAATTCCAGAAATAGTAAATAGGAACAATTTCTTTATTATTTGACTCTTTTGGGTAGTTCACATGCCTTCCCTCATGTGTGTTTATCTGTGCCTGTAGTTTATGGCTCAAATGAATAGGAATCATCTCATTTTCTCAGTAATCACTTGTAATGTACCATGTATACATGAGTGCTTGACAAACACGATCTGTTTGACTTGTGAGTTCGGAAAATATTACTATCTAATGGAAACCAGTTTTTAAATGGGTGCAGGGCAGAGTTTCATTCCAGCATTATCACAGATGGCTTGACCTTTTATGTATTGATCACTTTGTGACTGCATTTACCCACTGAAAAATATTTCAGCAAGCCAACTCTTACATACATCTAGGGATGGAAATACCCTTCAAAAATAATAAATAGATAAATGAATATATTCTTTGTTTATTCTCATTGAGTATATATTATTTAGGTTAGAAGCAAGCCACTGGTGGTAAGCTTAACGAGAAGTATTTAAAAAGGCTCTAGTTATCTTTGTACAGTCCTTGCAGAAGCTCCCTCTGAAATCCTTTGAATTCCTCAGATATAAGTAGTAAATTTAGACTATTCTATTACAATCACCATAAATGATATATGACTTGCTAATAATATTGCCTCCTTTATTTTTTCCTAAACTATACTTTCCAAGAATTTTTTTTAATGTTTATTTATTTTTGAGACAGAACACGAGCTGGGTAGGGGCAGAGAGAGGGAGACACAGAATCTGAAACAGGCTCCAGGCTCTGAGCTGTCAGCACGGAGCCCGATGCGGGGCTCAAACCCACAGACCGCGAGATCATGACCTGAGCCGGTTGGACGCTTAACCCACTGAGCCACCCAGGCACCCCAAGAAATTTTAAATTTAAAGTTTGATGCCATAGACTTTCAAACGTTGTGAGCATTTAAAACAATGCAAAAATATTTGGAAAGGAAAACCGTGAGATTGGCTATGGAAGCAATTAACCATTAAGCATTTAAATTCAGAGATTAGGAAACAATTACTATTGTTGGAACTGGCTTTAAAACATATCCCATTTGAGCAACTGTGCACATATCTAAATGGGATTTGGCAGGTGGATAAAAGATTTGTTGATTCCTGTTTGGGGGATTGCTGTAGACTTGCTGCTTCAACAGGCTTTCAAACTAGGTTTGAGTCCTACAGAGCAAACTGAACCCTGGAATCCTTTCCCGGCATTGCAGTCCCCATCCCCACCCTTGACAATTATAATAAGCCAAGGCTAACGAAGTCTCGAAACTGCATGTGGAACAGCTGCTGTGTGCTGTCACAGAGGCTCAGAGGGGAAAATGCTTTGGGGGAGAAAAATTGGCTGTCAATTTGTCTTCAAACACCCAAGAAGTTTCTGTAAACAACAGCATGTATTATCCTGAATGTGCATGATCTAGATAAATCGCTTGCCAATTATTTCCTTTTTCTGTTCATTGGGCTTTGCTTTCATTGTGCCATCCAGTGAGAATATAGAGATCCAGAATATTTAAGGCACTGGTTAGATGATGTGTTATTTGTCAGTTTAGGAACTGCTGTCTACCCAGGCCTGGTTGGGTAGCTGAAATTTTGCTTTGATCGTTATAAATAACATATCCTGAGTCAAAGATCACTGGACTCTGGGCGATAAACATTTTTATGCAAAGTACCAATACTGGAAAGATAAAATATATTTCTAAGGTACCTCATAAAGAGATGTATGGAATGTCTGAAGGGAGAAGGAAATGTTAAACAAGCTAATTTTCAATAGAATTGTAGAATTGGGATGTCCTTTTAGAATCCATCTTTTTTATTTTAGGGATCAAGACTGGAAAAAGCTTTCCTGCATCATAGTCCAGAGTGTCTTTCCCTTCCCACTCTCCATTAGTAGAGGAAGACACAGTCACAGGACTGACTCTGGATCCAAGGAGAAGTTAGGATGGCTCAGAAATCAATAATCGGACACAGGGACTATCTACCAGGAGCAAGTTTGATTTTAGACCTAACACAGGAGTATGACCTTTATACTTTGACTTCTCTCAAACAACCTCAAAGTGTCCAGCACTCAAGTTCTTAATGCATTTTCAGAGAGACTGACAAGGTCTATATTAAAATCCTAAGAAAAATTGCCAACAATTGGCTAAGCGCCTTATGTGTAGCACACTCAGCATCAGAGGCATCAGTGGTTGTCTGCACAGTCTGAGAGGGGTTACCACCCTGCTAATCTACTTACTGAGTCTCCCGAAACCCACTCCCTGCTTCTGCTGTATTTCCAGAAGGGTTTCAGGAAATATTAAATACCTCCCCATGGACTGTGTCCAATCCAGCAAGCTTTTACAGAAAGCCATCTCTCTCTCTCTCTCTCTCTCTCTCGGCTTCCCACTAATTACTGACCAAATGGTGGACTTAAGTGTGGGATGATATAATCTGCCTGTTTGCAACCTTCCCTCTCAATTCCCAATCTCTTAAAGTGGAGACTGTTTTCTCAGGCAAAACACAGATAGTGACTTTTAAAACTCACTTTCCTTTATAGCATGACTGTGGGAAAGGATAGATGCTCCATACACCCTGGGCAGGATTAAAAAGTTTCATTTAATGTATTTGTAGAATCAAAGAGACAGAGCCAAAGGCAGGATGACACAGGGAGCGGCGTGGGGCACGAGAAAGTGGTTGCCATGTGGCCATTAGGGAAAAGGGAGTGTAAAAAGCTTCTTGCACACATCACCTCATCTATAAAAACCAGAACCACTTGGCATCTCGCTAAGTAACAAATGGATCTGAGGGCTATAGAGAAGAGTTGTTGGCCGGAAATGGTCCCCAGGGCTATGATATTTTCAGTCCGTGTGCATTTCCCTATAAATGTAAAGATCATGGATTACATAGCTCTGTTCACATATCCTCTTTACCCACGGACTAAATTTTGCAGGTTCTGGTTTGTCTGACAATCACAATTTCTGGGAGTAAGAGAATACATTTGGATAGTTGAGGTAAGGAGAAACTAAATTTTCATTTGCAGGGAGGAGGAAAGAGGTATAAAGTCATATTAAGATGAACAAGCATGAAGGAAACCATATTGCTAGAGGAGATGGTAGTAACCAGAGTAGCTTGGGCAAGCCCCTTTTTCCATTTTCAGGACTTTGGCTTTAAATGGAGTCTGTTCTCTTCAAACAAGTGAAAATAGGCCTGGAGGTGTGAAAGGAAACTTTCTGTCTGCAACTTGCTACAAACATGCACCTTGCACAGCAGAACACATAGATTCCTACAAACTCAAGCTGATTAGTTTTTGATTCCAAATCGATTTCCACCAGAGCACTGAATTCACTGATGGGCTAATAAATCTGTAGAAAGAAGGAACCCTCAGCAGATGCTGCAGCCACAAAAAAACAAAAACAAAAACAAAAAACAAAAAACAACCAAAGCCCAACCCTGAGTTTAATTTTAAGCATCTGGTTTGTCCCAGCATGAACGGGTTGCTCTGTTTTGTTTCTCTCTTTGAAACATGGAGGCAGCAGATTAACTCGGTGCCACAGAAACTGTCTACAAAATAAAGTCTCCATTTCCTGTCTAATCCATTAGCAAAAGTAAACTGCCTTCCATGACTCACCCTCCACTACACTTCGACTCTGTTCCCTTCCCCAGATACAAAAAACAAAAACAAAAACAAATAAGCAAACCCTTACCAGCTGCAAAGACTGGGAAGAGCAGGCAAAACTTCCCAGTCCTCTTTTGCAAGCCTGAAACCTACCATCCAAAAAATCATCCAAAGTCATAATTCTGGCAAGAGTTACTTTGAGAGTGAAATCGACACTTAATAGGGATGGGATGTTAAAGGACACTCAAGCCTTTAGGTCCTCGTCTTTGACTCAACAGACAGGTTTCCACGAGTTGCGCTTCTTCCCGAGTAAATGGGACGCATTATTTTCACTGAATTTTAGTCAGTCTTACATCTGCTATTGTGAAGTCTTGCATTGCTATAGCACAGTAGAGGATCCTTTATGTTTTTGAAAATATTTAGGGTCCTACCCCAAGCGTGAATATAAGCTGCTCTAACCCCTCTTATCAAGTTTAAGCTTGAAGTGTTTGTATCCTATGGGTTATTTTCACATTCACAGTTCTCTAGGCTCTACTTTCCATCACTGTTCAATTTCTATGTGCTCAATGTGCCTACCACCAGCTGTAGTTCCACTGAGCCCGCCCCTCCCAGTTTGGGTTGTGAATACCCCCACAAGCCTTCAGGACCTTGGCTAACTCCTCTGAACCTTTTTGCCTCGCCTGGGGTTGGTAACTCTAAATTAAAAAAAAAAAAAAAAGGCAGGCCGCGTTCCACTTTTGTTCTCGCTTTTTCTCTAGAAAACGTAATACGGCAAAGACAATGCATGTCATGTCTTAGTAAATTATGTTTTACCTCAGGGAGAACTAGCCTCATTATGTACTTTAGCGGCTTCTTTCCGTCACGTTTATTCATTAATTATTTATTTATTCTTCGGCAGCATCCCGACGCCCTCTTGCTGACGTTGGTCAGGGCCAAGACGCCCTCCCTGAAGGCTGGCCCAGCCATCTCTTCCTTTCATTAGCGGTGTAACCCTGAGTTCTCGCTGGAGCCCTGCGCGGAAGTGCCATCTGCCCCGAGGGGGCCTCCTGCAGTCTGTCCGGGCTCAGAGAGCTGAGCCCAAATGAAACACAAAATACTGTTAGAGAAAACAAAGGATGCTGCCTCCAGCAGGGCTCCTGTGCCTGAGGCTTGGCCGAGTCTCACTGGTCCCTAGGCCTCTGGGTCTTGCCCGCATCCTCGTCCCTCGTCCCTCTGCGGGCGGGATCCACGAGTTGAATTGCAGCTCTCCAAAGCGAATTCCCTGGGCCTGTAAACCCGACTCCTCACCACCACGCACTCCCTTCTGCCCAGAGCCCAGAATGACCACCAGGAAGCCAGGAACAAAACACTTAAATGTTGCATTTATTAAGGAACTGTTAAATAAGGAAGAAAAAAAAAAGTCCAAACGGTGTCATGAATGTGAAGAGCACTTTTGTGGCGTAAACCGTGCAGTCATGAGCTACAAGTTCTCTTCCAGGTCTTTGCCCCGGCACTAGCTAGGGCGTTAACCACCTCCCCACCCCCGCCCCCTCACCCCCCACCCCGCCCCCGTTGGAAATGCAACGAAAGAAACAAATCACCTAGTTCACATTCGCAGGCTCCCCCTCCCCCCACCCCCTTCTCCCAAGATAACAGAACTCTAACCCCAGGCAGGCAAACAGGCCACTAGGGCAACAAAAGGACTTCTCAAATATTTGTATTCAAGCAAACAAACACAAAATCCCTTAAAACGGCACATTACAACCAATCCAAGGTTTTTATAGTCTTCCGCGCCAGGGCTGGGAGGAGAGGGAGAGAATGGGCGCGAATCCCGACACTGATGTTTGCGTCCCTGTTAGTTCCGCGTGGCGTATACACCGGTCCCTTTTTGGGCCACCAGGCAATGGGGGCCGCTGGGTCTCTCCCCTGCCCGCCCACTCCACCTACCCGAGAGCTCGGCCCACCTGTGGCGGAGAAGGGCCGTCGACCCCGCGGGTCTCCCCGCATCCCACGCTAGCGGCAGCTTCCAAAGTTCTGCGCCCTAATTGCCCTCTGTCTGCCACTTGCTGCTGAGTCTGGTCAGGGCGCTCTCCTCCTCCTGCCCGGAACGGGGGCTTTCGGAGGGCCAGCGAGAAACGGGTCGCTTCATCCCGAAAGGCAAAAGTCGAGAGAAGGAACGGACTCCGACAGGTCTGCTTCGCCCAGTCTCGGATGGTGAGGGGCGCGGCCGGGCTGGCTAAGTGGGGAGGCGCTGGGGCGGCTGCCGCGGAGGTGCGAGGGCCGGTCAGTAGGGCCCCACGACCACCGCCTCCACCTCCTTAGACGGTCTCCGGTCTTTCACCAGGAAGTTGATCATGCCCTCGGACTTGATGAGGAGGTTGCAGCCGAGGAAGAAGATGCCGAAGACCACGGTGAGCGAGAGCACGCACATGACGGCGATCTGCACCACGCGCATGATGTACAGGCTGCGCTCGTCCGGGCCAGCCTCGGCGAAGCCGTCGTCGGTCACCACCGACGCCTGGGTGCAGCAGCGCACGGCGCGCTCCAGCGCCTCGCTGCTGTTGGCCAGGAGCAGGCCCGCCACATCGGTCTGGTTGTCCAGCGCTGGATTCATCCCGGGAGCCGGCGGGCCCCTGGAGAGGCGCGGGTCCGAGGGGCGCGAAGGCGGTGGGGGTGCGCGAGGAATGGTAGGGAGCTGAGCGCTCACTTGCAGATTAGCGCGCGCCGGGCTGCTCGCGCTCTCCTTTCCAAAGTCCCCGAGTCTTGGGACTTTCCCAGGAGCCCTTCCGACGCGCGCCGCCGCTCGGCTGGTCTGCGCCGTCTGCTCCTGCCTGGGCGGTGCTGGTTCCCGGCGCTCGCTCGACTGGGGGCTGTTGGAACTTGGCGGGGCTGGGCCACTGGGGCCGTGGGAGGCGCGGCGGCGGCGGCGGCGGCCGCGTGGCTGCTCTGAGCGAACAGCGGCCCCTTCCGGCCGCACCGCCGCTCTGCGCCGCGGCCGTTCGGCGGCAAGGGAAGGAAAGGGGCGAACCTGCTTGCTCTAGCTTCCTTGTTCGCCTCCTTCCCAACTTTTCTGGCCTGATGGATGATTAAAGAGTTTCGGGTGGGGGAGGGGCTGCGATCCGCTGAAAGTTGCCGAAGAACTGGGTCACACCAGCTCTGCGCTTCCTTCGCCTTCGCCGTTCTCACCTCTGGGCGGACGGAAAGTGGCAATGAATCGCAGGTGCCAGATGGTGCTTGCGAAGGCGCGGGCCTGCAGCCTGACTCCGTCCTGCCTGCGATGGAGTTCTGGTGGAGTGGGGATGATCTGGGAGGCTTTTTGTTTAAGTGTTGATTTTAGGAAGAGAGAGAAGCAGGTAAGCAAGGAAAGAAAGAAGGGCCGGGAGTGGGGGGAGGGGGCGGGAGGGAGAGGAAGGAAAGAAAAGGAGAAAGGAAGCCATTGGGAGAGTAAAGCAGGTTTTGTAGTGATTTTTGAGGCAAAGGAAAGGGGGTTAGGAGGAGGAGGCGTTCTTCTGTGGCCTTTGTGGGGGAGTGGTTGCCAGAGGCATGGTCACCTAGGGTTGAGGATGGGAAGGTGAACAGTGGGCACTCTTATAATCTTCATTGCAGATGAGTTTTTGGATGGGCCTCCAATGTTTTTCTCTGTTGGCAGTAGATCAGTTGTTTTATTGTTCATCAATATCCATCACCTAGAACACTGGCCAACTGCTGGAAGCCTTCCTCATTTTCCGTAAACTGATGTGTTTCATCTTAGTCATTTTAAACAAAGCTACAGATGTTTTAGGTGCCTGAGGCTTCAGCCCATTATGATTTTGCTGCTAGTTGCAGTGCAAAGATATAAACCTGTCAGCTGTTTCTTAAGCTCTAGAAAAATACTTAAGGGTTTTTTTTTTCTCTCTTCTACTTTTTTCCCTCCCTCGCCCCTCTCATCCTCCTTTCCCTTCCTTCCTTCCTTTCTTTCTTTCAACTATTAACAGGTGGAAACCAGTAATGGGAAGCCCAGTCCAAACTTCTGATAGAATACATTTACTACATTTCTATTAAAACATAGTAGCTGTCTTGCCATTTTCAACTCCATTATCAATTCCATTCTAATTGCCTGTTAAACCCACTTATGTTTCTCTCTCCAAACATCATTTATGCCATGTTCGGAGATTTCCTTAATGTTTTTTTTAGTAATTCATGACCACCTTGTAGAATGAACTCTCTTTTCAGTTAAAGAGTTTTCAATTTTGGGATGTTGATTATATATCAGCCTCAGTAAGCTTAGATCCTTCTAAATAGCTAATTTTGTTTTGGGGGGAGTTTACTACCTAAAGATCTAGACCTCTGGGTCTTATCTATAATTTATCTGGTTTATTGCTCTAATGTTCCATGATTACATTAGCCTTGAAGACTGCTCCACTCCCAACAATTTCTTCTTTGTTTTTTTTAATTAATTTTTTTAAATGTTTATTTATTTTTGAGAGACAGAGAGAGACACAGTGTGAGCAGGATACGAGCAGGGCGAGAGAGGGAGACATACAATCTGAAGCGGACTTCAGGTTCTGAGCTGTCCGCACAGAGCCCGAAGCAGGGCTCGAACCCACAAACTGTGAGATCATGACCTGAGCCAAACTCGGACACTTAACCAACTGAGCCACCTAGGTGCCCCAACAATTTCTTCTTTGGACAAATGCATTATTAACTGATTGGAAAAAAACTTATTTAAATCTTATTGTATAATGTCTGTCTTAGTTAATATGGATGATACTCAACAATGAAACATGCTGTATATGTGAAGAAGTTACAGAAGAATTTAAGACAATATAAAGCAATACTAAAAAGAATAGTAAAGGCAAGTGGTAGGAATTTAGAAGAGCAAAATGTGGAGAACAGAGGTCAACTTCCAGGGATATTAACTTGCACTGATTGTGTGTTTAGTAGAAGTTGAGTGTGAATGAGTAGAGATGGATAGTTCCTTCTTTATGTGAGAAAACTGAATAAGAGTTACATAGCACATTTGTTAGGTCCCACATAATAGGACTTATGTTACCAAAAAAATCCTTAAAATGTTAATTGAAACATTTTCAGACTTTGAGTATGTTTATTGGTGTTACCAGTATTACTGTTTTAGTTAGAAGCTAGTGTAAAAGTGATCAAACCTTGGAGCTTAGTGGAGACTTGCTATCATCCAACCTTTAGATTTGAGGATCACATTCTTTTTTTTTTTTTTAATATTTTTATTTATTTCTAGGAGAGAGAGAGAGACAGCGAGAGCAGGGGAGGGTCAGAGAGAGAGGGAGATACAGACTCTGAAATTGGCTCCAGGCTCTGAGCTGGCAGTCAGCACAGAGCCCGACGCGGGGTTCGAACCCACGAACCGTGAGATCATGACCTAAGCGAAAGTCGGACGCTTAACCGACTAAGCCACCCAGGCGCCCCGAGGATCACATTCTTAAAAGAAGTAACTTTATTTTCTTTTGCTGTTATCTACTAACCAGCCACATATTTGTGAGTAAGAGGAAAATAGCTCTTCCCACCAGCTAGTTCAGATCTCTGGGAATGTGGTTCTGTTACCTTCATCTGCACACCACCCTGCCCCACTCAGATTTTGTTGAATAAAATTGTTTGAAGTATTTAGATTAGAAATAACTATAAACCTGATATGGTAAAAAAATTATATTAATAATTACTAGATTTAAGAAGATCTAGGCTGCTGGGGCCTTTCTGCAGAAATATTTTATTTATCTTTCCATTTTGTATTTTGTGTGAACATTTTTCTCTTGGCTTTACTCCTGTTATTCACCTGTTTCCTAGGAAAATCTTACAGATGTGGGAAAAAATCCCTTAGAAATGTGAGTCTAGTAAAAACTGATTTCTAGAAAAATAGTTGGTGGCGCTGAAGACTTAAAATAAAAACTTTTTGATACACGGAAGGACTCACTGTTATATTTATCTAACTAGTGACTTCTACTTCATTGGAAAGAGGTTTAACTTTCAGAAAGTTAAAGGCTCAGCATTTCACAATATACATATTAGGTAAGGAAAGAAACACTTGTTTATTCTTTCCAAAAAACATATCTATGGCATGTAATAAGTTCTACAAAACTATTCTAGGCTGGTATTGATGGGCATCTGAATCAGTAGTCATTGGATCTATAGGTTAAATTATCTTGATACAGGACCCGACGCTTTTAATATCAACAGCCTTTTCCTTGGTTCTCTATTTGTGCATATTATGAAAATATTAAGTAGAAAATTTTCAAAAACAGCATATCAGACATAAAAAGGATATTTGTTTTGGGGGGCAAGCTTTTTAAAAAAATAAATTACATTATATGAAGAGTAAGAGTAAGCACTCATGTTCATTCATAAAAGCCGACTCAGCACCGAGAACACAAGAAGCAAGCCAGAAATAAGCAAAATATGTCATCAAACCACCAGAATAAATATATGCATTTAGGTATTTAGAAAAGCCAACTTTTCTTCCTATGTTTTTACTATGCATATTTAAAAAACATTTTTTTAACATTTATTCGATTTTGAGAGATAGACTGTGAGTGGGGGAGGGGCAGAGAGAGAGAGAGACAAAGAATCTGAAATGGGCTCCAGGTTGTGAGCTGTCAGCACAGAGCCCCACACAGGACCCAGGAGTGGTGAAATCATGAACTGAGCCAAAGTCGGACGCTTAACCCACTGAGCCACCCAGGTGCCCCTACTGTGTGTATTTTGACTTAGTCTTGACCATGCAGTAATACAATTTAGACCTTACTTTCCCCCTTTAATCCTGTATTTTCTCATGACATTAAAAACTTATTGTTTGTACATTTTTAATGAATGTTTAGCACGTCATTATGTGAACCTACCATTGTTCATTAAACACTTACTCTATCGCTGGGCAGTTATGTTAATCTCAGATACTCTTATTGAATCAATTACAGACAAAGACACTTTCCCAAATGTCTTCTATATTTAGATTACAAGGGTAGGAAATGTACAAGATTACAATTTTTACTGAAAATGATGTTAGTTTTTAAAAAAGCAACACACATCCAAATTGTTTGTAAAAAGGGTTGTACCAGGGGCGCCTGGGTGGCTTAGTTGGTTAAGCGTCCGACTTTCACTTAGGTCATGATCTCGCGGTTCGTGGGTTCGAGCCCCGCATCGGGCTCTGTGCTGACTGCCAGCTCAGAGCCTGGAGCCTGTTTCAGTCTGTGACTCCCTCTCTCTCTGATCCTCCCCTGCTCACGCTGTGTCTCTCTCTCTCTCCTAGAAATAAATAAAACATTAAAAAAAAAATTAAAAAAAAAAAAAGGGTTGTACCAATCTTCACTCCCGTTTGAAAAGCATATGAATACAAATTTATCATTTTGTAGTAGGGGTTCTCACCTTTGGCCACATATTAGAATTACCTAAAGAGCTTTAAAAATGTTTAATATCCTAAAAAACCCCATCAGGATTAAATCATAATTTCTGAGGGTAGGACTCAAGTATATGTACTTCTTAAATTTCCCCAAGTGATTTGATAGGCCACCTATGGTTGAGAACCACTCCTTAGAGTAATATTTTCAAGCTTTCCTTAAGGGCACCTAGGATAGGGGTGGGAAATTTCTGATTCCCAGGTCCTTACTACTGTAAGCCAAATGAATCAGAATTTTTGTAAGTGGCTTCCTAGATCCATCCACTGGGACTTTGCTCTGGCAGGTCTGGGCTGAGTCCTATAAATTTGTATTTTTAGCAAGTCCCACAGAAAATGCTGTTCTTGAGCATCAAATATTATGACTTAAAAACATTATCATTGCAATTTGATAAGGAAAAAAATGGTACCTTGTTTGAAATTACATGTTCTCACTGTGGACGGATAACATTTTCAGGTATGTGTTATGGAACTGTGTGCCCTACTTTATACTCTTTAGGTTCAGATTCAGGTCCCTTGTCCATTTCTCATTTGACATTTTATTGTTTGTATTGATTTACTGATTTATAGTAAGCCTTCTTTATCAAATATATTAACCGTATATAGGAAATACTTGTAATTATTTTTCCAGTTGATTTGCCTTTTAAATTGAGCCATATTTTCATTGGGTATGTGGAATTTTCATGCATCAACATTTTTATCTGTGATTTCTTTCTTTGCTTTATTTATTTATTTTTTTTAAAGGTGAAAGCACATATTTATTACATCAGAGAAAGTTCTTTCACATAAGACCCACCTTAGGGACCTGGGTTCAGACAGGTGTCTAACACAGCTGTCTTGGGGAGGTGGCTCACTGGGGACGGACACTCCAGCCTGTCTCTGCCTTAATCTTACAGAATGCTCCCATAACATCTGCCAAGGCGTTGAACCGGGTGTGAAATTGTTGCAAACTCTTCTATAAGTTTTTCATCTAATAAACAGTCTAGTGTTGCTATCATAAAATTAACAGGTTCCCTAATAAAAGATAACATCTCCATTTTATATGTAACATCAGACAGGATTGCTTTCTCCTCCTCACTAGGTGCCAGCTACAGGAAAGCTGTTCTGTCTTGGGTTATATACATTATACACCCATCTACCAGAAGACATTTAGGAATCTCTCCCCCAGCCCCCCAAAAGGAGACCTTTCACATTCACCTTGTAAATTGCTGACCATCCATTCACACTGGCAAACACATCTAAGCTCTTATTCTTTTGGTCAGCCATAAAAGCTTAGCATACAGAAGGAAGTAAAATGAGATAAAATAAATTCCTATTAATACATAAAACCCACCTGGACTATGAGAAATAAGCTAGTCACAGAAGGAAGCGGCAAATACAATGGTAGTTGCCAGGGGCCAGGGCATGGTGAAAATGCGTGGTTCAATGGGCACACAATTTCAGTTACTCAAGATGAGTAAGTTTTAGATATCTGCGGTTAAACATAGTGCCTATAGTTAGCAATAATGTAATGTGCGCTTGGGAATTTGCTAAGAGGGTAGATCTAATATTGAGTTTTCTCACCACAAAACAAAAACCAAAAACCGAAACAAAACAATGCAAGAAAACTGTTGAGGGGGTTGGATATGTCTATTACCTTGATTGTGGTGATGATATCATGGGTATTGTTATAAGTCCAAACTCATCAAATTGTACACGTTAAATATATGCAGTTCTTTGTATGCAATTATACTTCAGTAAAGTTTATTTTTAAAGAATGAATTAGTTGTCTGCGAGATAGAAAGAAGAATGTCTTCCAGAATTCATTGCAGAAGGAAAAGCAGCCTGAAGTGTTTTGCATGTTAGCCCCTTACCCTATCCAAAAAAATTATCTGGTTATCACTCCCATGAGTAAAGCTACTATCTGCTATGTATTCAGGAAGCTATGGACTAAGGAGGGATTTTTTTCTTTGCTTCTAAACTTAGAAACTTTTTCCTCATTCAGAATCATATTTATATGCTATTTTTTATTTTAAAACATTTTAAAAATATTGGTATTGCCTTACATTTAACACAATGGTCTATGTAGAAGGCGTTCTGGTACAAGGTAAGTTTGCCCCCACCTTAACTAGTCCATTACTAGGTAAATAATAATAGTGACAAAGTTTTAAAGTTTATACCTGAAATAAGGGATTTCAGATATTGATTTCTTTACAAGACGAAATATTTAAACTTTCATGTTTAGTGAAATATTCAAACCTTAAGTTTCCAAAGTATGAAAACTGCATCTGTCTAGTTTATCTTTTGACTTTTGCATCAATTTTCTTAAAGGTAGGTAGTTCAGAGGAAAAACAGCCAACAGTAAATAAGAAAAAATAAACCAAGTGCTTGCGCCTTCCTCTTTTATTTAAATGCACTCCTTGGATTTCTACCTGATGCCATCTGGTGACTGTTGACTTCTTTCTGTAGGAGGAGAGTGAACCCTGTCCTTGAGTCAGAACCTCCTGCCAGTGCACAGGCATGTGGAAGAATACAGTGAGTAGCAGCCATTACGTTCTCATCTGTTAATACCTTTTTACAGTCATTGAAATAAAAGTCCAGGAAAAGCATGTAATAACTCACCCCCACGCTTGATTAAAAAGCCCTGACCACTGAACTTGCGGAGAAGTTTTCAGAATGATACATTGTAGACCTATAGCATCCTATTTTTAGATGTGCAGCATAGGCAATTTTTGCCTCCATGAAATTTTTGTCATTATTTCATCCTGATTTTCTGCCCACTCTTTAAAGCCTGTGTGATTTAGATTTTAAAGTGAAAAAAGCACTGAGCTGCATAAAGCCTTTTAGTGTCACTGGTGCATCCCTTCCCACATTAAAGAAACAGGACTTGCACCAGCCTCAAAATGGAGAGAAGCAGGTGGCCACAAGGATGCATGAAAGATGCAATTTCTCCAATTTCTCAGCCTCAGCTCAGTGACTCCAAGGCAGGATTATATCTTCTGTTTCCATAGGACAAGTGCGTGCTGTTTCCCTCAAATATTTATATAAAAATATGAAGGAGAAATCATTTTGGAAGCAAAGGAAGAAAAGAAATCTTGCACATGGCATGTCGAATTTAGATATGTATATTTAAACTCATGAAGATATGTGTCTCTGGCAAATTCGTAGACACAATGGAAGGAAACAATGAAGGTCACCTATTTTCAGATAACAAGCAGGAGTGGTAGTGTTTTTATATTTGTACACTGATAATAGTGGCAACAAATAGTCCAACATTTACTATATGCATATCTGTGATTCTGTAGCCGACAAATCTGTCTTTAAAGAGGTTTTTAAAAGTCAATGTGATGATGTAATTGGTCAAGTTACCTACAACATCACTGCTCAATTTTGTTATCCACCAACCATCTATCCTTCTCCTCCAAGATTTTTATGACAAGTAATTAGTAAATTTACTCAGGAAACATTTATGGAGTATTTTGTGTACATAACACCATTTAGGGCTATAGAGCCGCTGTAGACTGAATATGTCCCCCCATCCCCACTCCCCTGCTAAATCCTTGTGTTGAAATCCTAACCACTCATGTGATGGTATTAGGAGGTGGAGCCCTTGGGAGGTGATTAAGTCATAAGAGGTCTATTCTCATGAATGAAATTAGTGTCCCAATGAAAGAGACCCCAGAGAGCTCTTTCACCAGTTCCATTCTATGAGACTCTATCAAGAAATGGCCATCTATGAATCAGGGACAGACCCACACCAGGCACTAAATCTGTTGGCAACTTGATCTCGGACTTCTCAGCCTCCAGAACCAGGAGAAATAAATGTTTGTAGCTTTAGTCACCCAGTCTTTGGTATTTTTGTTATAGCAACCAAAAAGGACTGAGATAAGAACCAAGAGATGCAGTCTGTGCCCTCCAGTCATTGGGAAGGCCGACTGACAGAGAAAATTGTTGTAGTTTATGATGAATCTCTGGGAGATATCTACAGAACATCTAATCCAGACTGAGGCGTGGGGAGAGTGGTGATGAGCGCTTGATACTAAACTGAATCTGAACGATCAACAGAAGGGGAATTAGCCAAGTGAAGCAGGCTGGATGGACCAAGGTGTGAGGGAAGGTGTATTTTACTTTCTTCAACTGCCGGTAGTTTTGTATTTTTAGAGAACTGACTACAAGATGGAGAAAGATTAAAGAGGTTACAGAGACCAGGCGTTAAAAGTTGTTTATGTTGTCTTATGGAATTTAGATTTCCACTTGAGAGCCATGGAGAGAAATGGAAGAGGTTTTAAGCAACAGACTGAAAAAGCCAGATTTGTATCTTAGAAAGAATTTCTGCAGCAATGCTAAAGATTATTAAGTTAAATGAAAATCCCTTAAAGAGTATAGAGTCCTGTGTCTTAGCTATTAAACAAATCCCATCAGCGATGCCTGGTGGCCCACTGACAGAAGTTGCTTCTCATTTCTAGAACTTCATTTTGTTATTCACTGAAGACAGGATCTAGAATATAAACATGCACGTTTTGGCTTTCGTTTCTTCAGTTGTGCTGGACACACACTTCTGTGAAAGAGGACATTGTCCCCAAAGTGAATCTGACTGAAATGACCGGAGAAGACATTTCCACCCTGTGAATTTCAGATCTTTTTCTGGAATGACCACTCTTCCTTGTGCAGTGTGTTTCTGCATTTAGCATGTCACATTCAATCATATTGAGTAGTGACTCCGAATCCTTCTTGCTAGGATGTTCTTTTAGGCACTACTTGTCTCTTGGCAATCCACAGCTATAATACTCTGCTTCAGGTGCAGATTCTGGGATGCTTCATAAATAATTTTTCTTTTTTATTTAGGCTGCTAGGTGACCTACTTTCACTTCGATAGCCACCAACCAGTTCTATGTCCTACTCACTAATGACGTCTTTAATGATGTGCCTAATGCTTCAATAAACATAAGAATGCCAATATCTCTTCCAGAGAGTGACTATTTCCTTTGGATATATGTATCCTGAAGTGAGATTGCTAGATCATATGGTAGTTCTATTTTTACTTTTTTCAGGAAATGCCACACTGTTTTCCATAATGGCCACACCAATTTATATTCCTTCTAACAGTGTACAAGGATTCCCTTTTCTCCAGATCCTTCCAACCCTTGTTATCTTTCAACTTTTTGATAATAACCGTTCTGACAGGTGTGAGGTGGTACCTCATTGTGGTTTTGATTTGCATTTTCCTGATGATTAGTGATGCGGAGTACATTTGCCCATACCTGTCAGCCATTTGTATATCTTCTTTGAAAATTCTCTCTTCAGGTTCTTTGCCCATTTTTTTATTTATTTGCTATTGAGTTGTTTGAGTTCTTTGCATATTTTGGATATCAAACCTTAATCGGTTATATTGTTTACAAATATTTTCTCCCATTCCATAAGTTGTCTTTTCATTTATTATTTCCTTTGTTGTGCAGAAGTCTTTTAATTTAATGCAGTTCCACTTGTCTTTGGTTCTGTTGCCTTTGCTTTTGTTATCAACTGCAAAAAATCATTGCTCTGGACCCATGTCAGGGAGCTTACTGACTCTGTTTTCCTCTAAAAGTTTAACCATTTCAGGCCTTACATTTAAGTATCTTTCTAGTTGGAGGTGATTTTTGTGTATGATGTAAGATAGAGGTCGATTTTCACTCAAAAGAGAAAATGCATAACCTAGAAAATACCCTGGCATGCTTAAGAATTTGAGAAGATAGAAGAACTAGTACCAATTGGTAGGAGAAAGGATAAGTTATGAAATAAATCGTGCTGGGAAAATTGTTTGGATTAAAATAAATTCAAGAAAATTTCTATTCTATGTTATATATCAAAATAAATTCCATTCCATAAGTCAGTCAAGATGCTTAGACTACCATATGAACTGATTTCTCATTATAAAAGAAATAGAAACTGAATAAATAGCACCTGACTACATTAATATTAAAAAAGTCATCAGCACATTGTTTCACAACAATGCAATGTAATTACTATAAAAATTAATTTAAAAGAATAATTTTATGATCAATGGGGAAAGCAGAATTAATGTCCCTCAAAAATATGTTTGCGTCCTGATCCCTGGGACTTGTGACTACGTTAACTCACATGGCAAAGAGATGGGTGACAAATAAAACTAAACTTGCTAACCAGTTGAATGTAGGATAAGGAGATTATCCTGTCTTACCTGGGTAGAGAAATATAATCACAAGTGTCCTTATATAGGGACGAAGGAGGCAGAAGAGGTCACAGTGATAGGATAAGAGAAAGCCTGGCTTTGAAGATGGAGGAAGAGGGCCATGAGCCGAGGACTGTGGATGGCCCTTGAAAAGGGCAAGGAAACGGATTCTCCCTTAACGGTTCTAGAAAGGAAAACAGTCTTGCCAATACCCTGCGTTTAGCCCAGTGAGGCCCATTTTGGACTTCAAAACTATAAGATAATTGTTTTAAGCCACTAAGTTTGTTACAATGTATTATATTAGCCATAGAAAACTATGATCTAGAGTAGTCTTCAAAATTATAAGAGAACATTATATATAATTCTATGCAAATACATTTTAAAGGATAGTTGATTTATTAGATAAATGTAAATCATCAAAACTGACTCAAGAATAAGAAAGCCTGGCAGGTTAGAAATCAGGTACTATATTAGAAAAAGAACTTAAAATTTTATTCAAGAAAAATACTGGTCCCAAATCATCTTACTCATGAGCTAAATCAGACCGTGAGGAAACAATGATCTCATGTTCCATAAATTGTGTTAGCTCATAAGTAAAGGTAGAGAGCCTCTTTATACATTTTGCATTTTGAAATGTGTCTTCACCCTGTTACCCTAACTATAGAATGACAATACCAACAATAAACCAAGGACTAATCTTACTTATGAATAAATACAAAATTACAAAGAAAATATTTAATTTAATCCAATAGTATCTTAATACTATATCCTGATTAATTATGGTTTATTCCAGGAGTGGATGATATTAATTAAGTGGACTTAATGTTATAAAATATATTAATATACTACATATTAATTTGTCACATAATATGTGAACATAGTTTATCTAATTGAGGGCTTAAATGAAAAAAGCTGAATGGTCACTATTCAGAATAACAATTTTATTTCAACCCAGCAATAACATTATATGTTAGAAATGAGTCACTTCACAATAGCAATGAAACATATAATATGCATAAAATAAACATAAGAAATGTGAAGCTTTATAGAGGAAAATTTTAAAATTTTACTAGGAAACATGAAGATTTGAATAAACAAATAATATACCACATTCCTGGATGCCTGGATGATGCAATTAATACAGTAAAGATCTTAATTCTGTTTATACGGTACAGTGGTTGTATGAGTCAAAATCCCAAGGGGATGGATTTGCTTTAATACTGATGAGAATATCTGAAATAGTTTTGAAGAGGATCCTAATGAGCATCGACTTTCCCAGTAAGAACTAAAATAGAAAGAGAAAGCCAGACGAGTATCTCAGAAAACTCGGAAAGAAATCCAAACTATACTACGTATACTTCTATATTATTAAGAATTTCAAATCAAAAGATGAATTTTATAATATATGGAGTTAGGAAAACGGGTTGGAGAAAAATGAAATTCCAATTCTAGTTTAAAAATTAATCATAAAAACTGACTAAAATGACAAACTACACGTAAAGGAGAAAACATAAGTAAAGCATTATGAGTTTAAAAGACTCTGGGAGGATGAGGCTGGTGGTGGAATAATTTATGTTGAAATTCCCCTATGAAAGCAGAAAGCAATTAAACTATGGAAATCTAACCCAAAGGCAGCATCTACAATGAAACAAGGTCACAGAATATCCCCATTAACTCTAAAATATAGGACAAACCACTGGCAGCTAGAGATCAATGCAGTATTAGTATCTGTGCAGGAAGTAGCAGAGGAAAAGGACATGAGAAGCCCCAGACACCTCGCTGGTACCTATCCAAAAGCTCAGGCTAGCAACTGGAGAAGATAAACCAGAACTTCATGAATTGGTTTGCACAATCCGATTACGGATAAGTACAATGGTCCACAGATAAAACTAAAGGAGCTGGCAGGAGAGCCGAGACCATGAACTTTATGATGAATCAGCCAAATTTCCCTTCCCAGCAGGGAATAGAGAGCATATTGAGCAGAACAACAAAAAAATAAAGAAAACAATGTTCGTGTAAAGGTGGAGCAAGTAGCAGAGCTAGAATACTCAGAAATTAAGCTACCATTGAAGTGCCTGGGTGATTCAGTCGGTTAAGCTTCTGACTCTTGGTTATAGTTCGTCATGATTACTCAGTTTGTGAGTTTGACAGCTGACAGCATGTAGTGTGCTTGGGATTCTCTCTTTCTGCTCTCCCATGCGAATGCTCTCTCTCCCTGAAAATAAATAAACAAGCTTAAACAAATTAAGCTGCAACCATCTTAACCCAATCAATATTTATAGAATACTACCCATAATAAGTATAGAATACACTTTTTTAGTGCATGTGATACATTCATTAAGACAGACCATATGTTTGGATCCAGAACTAGTCTCATTAAATTTAAAAAGTATTCAAAGATTATAAAACATATTTTCTGATTGTAAAATAATTTAGTATTCAGCTATAATGAAACATCTAGGGAAACTCCAAATATTTGGAAATTTGACAACAACTTTTAAATAATCATGAGTGAATGGAAAAACATAAAGAAAATGAAATTTTAAACTGAATGATAGTGAGAAAACAATATAACAAAATATGTGGGGTGTAGCAAAAGTACTGTTTAGGGGGACACTTTAATCTTTAAACGCTATTAGAAAAGAAGAGCCCAAAACAAATGATCTATAGTCCTACCAGAAAAAGTTAGAAAAATAAGGGCAAAATAAGCCCCAAATAAGTAGAAGTCAGGAGATAATAAAACAAAGAGCAGAAATCAATGAAATTGAAAGAAGGAGGAAAATTTAATCCAGAAATCTGATTCTTTGAAGCTATACAAAATTAATAAACCCCAAGCAAAATTAGTTACTACGTTAGTGACAGAGAGGAAAAAAAATCACCAATATTAGATAAGAAAAATCCTAAAAATATTAAAAAAATATATTGTCAATAAGTTTTATTCCAAAATTTCTATAACTTAAATGAAATGGACAAATTCTATGACAAATATAACTTGTCAAAAATAGATACAATGTGAAACACAAAATCTTCCTAAGCCTATATTTACCAAAAGTAAATTTTTTAAATCAAAAGACCTTCTTGCCCAGAAAACTTCAGATTATTTCAATGGTGAATTTTATCACAATTTAAGGAGGAAATAAAACCAATCTGACACAAAAATCTTTCAACAAATAGAGGGATAGTAAAGAAGGAACATTTCCCAACTGATTTTTATAAAGCCAGCATAATCCAAATGTTGAAACCTGGTAAGACAATTCAAAAATAAAACCATTGCAGGCTTATACTCCTTATAAACGTAGATGAAAAAAATCTTTAATAAAATATTAGTAAATCAAAGTCAACAATATATGAAAAAAAATCAAGTAGAGTTTATCTCAGGAATGAAAACTTCATTTTAACATTAAAACTGTCAATGCAGTTCAGCTGGATAATCGACTAAGTGAGACCAACATATTATTTTGAGATTTGCACTATATTTGACATAATATGTATTGAATTGCTAATTTCTAAAAAAGCTCTCAGAAATTCAGAATAAAAGGGCATTTTTTTTAACTGACACACAACATCTACAAAACAGCATAGTCAACACCCTTATAAACATTTTTCCTGTGATTGGGAACAAGACAAACATGTATTCTCATGACTTCTGTTCAATACTGTACTGGCATTTTGGGCTATTGCAGTAAAGCAAGAAAAACAATAAAAGTTATAAAGTTCACAAAAAAAATAAAACTCTTTCTCTTGGCTGATAAATTACTCAGTTTTATAGAACTAGAGAATTTGAAAAAGAAGTACTAGAACCAGTGAGTGAATTTTATAAGATCAAAGGATCAAGGGTTAATATACAAAACAAAACAAAACAAAAACAAAACAAACAAAAGAAACAAACCACAAATTTTTGTGTACTAGCAGCAAACCATCCTTAGGGATAATTTAACAAAAGATGAACAAGAGAGAAATTAGAAAGACCTAAGTAAATGAACAGATAGACATACCACGTTCGTGCATGGAAATTCTCAATATTATTAAAATGGCCCTTTCTCTCTCTCTATTTTCATATATATATTTTTTCCAACACAATTCGAACATGAATTTTCCACAGACACTTTTAAAATATAAATTGATCAGATGCTTCTAAAAATTATATAGAAATCAACACAACCTAGAATACTCAAAACAATTTAAAGGGGGAGCAAATTTAGTGGACATAGACTGTATTATGTGTGGAATTGGCAAAAAGATAGACATAAAGAACAACAGAACAGAATAGAGAGTCTAGAAATGGACCCTATATATAGCTAATTGATTTTCAACAAGTGCTCCAGAGCAACACAGTGGAAAAAGAAAAATTTTCAAGAAGTTGTTGCTGGGCAACTGGATAAATGTATGAGGAAAAACAAACATTGAACCTTACTTTATAATATGCCAAAAAACGAACAAGAAATAGATGATCGAACTAAATGTAAAAAAAAAAAATCAAATGTTTTCAAAAGGAAATATCTTTGGAAACTCACAAAAAACATAAGCCACAAAAGAAAAAAAATGTTACATTGGACTTTATCCAAATTTAAAAGTTTTACTCTCTGAAAGATACCTTGAGCCAAACAAAAAGGTAAGCCACACAGTGTGAGAGAAAATATGCATATCTAAAGTATATACAATACTCTTACGAGTCAGTAATGAGAAGGCCAGAAGAAGCCTAATAAAAATGGACAAAAAATTTGAATAGACACTTGTCAAGAAAAATGTACAAATGACCAAAACATTCAATGGAAGAAGATTCTCAACATCTCAGTTGGGAAAATGCCAATTAAAACCGCAATGAGATATCACTACACAGCCTAATCAGTCATGCCACAAAACAGATACAGTTTTACTTGTTTTTATTGATTTTTTGGACTTTGTTTCTTTCTTTTCATTCTTTATAGTGGCTAAAATTTAAAAGATGGAAAATAGTGTTGGCGAAGATGTCTACAACTGGAACTCAGTGTACACCACTGGTAGGACTGTACCATGGTGCAACTACTTGAGAAATCTGTTTAACAGTTTCTTAAAATGTTGGACATTAGACCTGCACAGGAGTGATCCCCTGTTCCTTGGCATTTACCCAAGTGAATGAAGCATCTGTCCACAAAAAGACTAATCCAAGAATAATAAATTGCTTAAGTCATTGTAGCCCAGACCTAAAAACAATCCTAACATCCATCAAAATATGAAGGCAGAAATGTTTTTTCTATGCATATGACAGAACTCTTCAGAAAACAAAACAAAAAACACAAAGAAACTTGCCACAAACAACAAATTGGACAAATCTCAAAATGCTAAGTGAAAAAAGTCTAATTCATAAACAGTCCATAATACTTGTTTTTATTTATATAAAATTCTAGAGAATGCAAACTAATTCATAATACCAAGAAACAGATCAATGAGGCCAGGAGGGAGTGATGGAATGCAAAGGGGACATCAGGAATTCTTTGATTTTGTCTTGTTTGCAGTGGTGTTTTTCTGTATATCTACTATCGTCAAAATTTATGAAAGGCTGACTTGAGAGGAGCAATGAACTTCCACTGAGGGAAAAGTTAACGTGAAGGAGCTACACTGCAGAAGAAGGAGTTACATTGCAGGGAAGGAGCCAGGAAAACAAATATCCTGACCTCACTTTGCTTCTTCTCTTGGTCTTTTGCCAGATAACGCTCCCATTGACGCAACTAACTGGAAATCAGAGGTGATGGCAGCCCTATTGATGTAATCCATACAAATCAGTTTGCAGCAGAAGGCAGCAGTGTGGAGAAGGGCTTGGAGTAGAAGTGAATGGGGCAAATGGAAGATACCCAGCACTGATCATCTGCCAATGTTCAAACAAGAGTTTAGAGTTTGACTCTCCCCAAGCTTCATTAACATCCTCGATTACAGTAGATTCTTCATAGCATTGTCCCAGTTTTTTAGCTCAACAAGTTCACATAAACGATGGTTTCTGCTAAGAGAATGCCTTTTGAACCTTTTTGAAGGACACCCTGGTGGCAGAGGGGAATCAATATTTAATCAATTTTTTTTGCCAGGATATCTGGGAGCATAGCTTGAAATTTACTGTGCATATGAAATTTCTTCCATGTTTCTTTTTAGCTAAATAATTGATGTGAGTTTTGAATTGTACTGCATAAAACCCTTGTTTGTTCTTATACCGAAATTAATTACACAAAGGAAAAAAGAAAACCAAAAAAAGATCCTAACTTTTTAAGATAGTCTTTTCAGATCTGTCAATTTCCAATAATAAAGTAAAAATAAGATCATGCTTTTTTTTCTTGAATCTATATAATGTTAGAAGCCATAAATATTACATCTTCACATTCCTATCCTCCACTGCCATGGTTGATACTACTTTTCAGTAAAACTCTGCTCAGTGAGATTCTGGTATTCCTTAAGATGGTATCGCTTGTTAAATAAGACACGAAAGGTATTGCATTCCCCTCTTAGAGACTTAACAATCCACATCTAAATATTAGAAACTGAAGAATTCTGTAATTGAAAACATGCCTGTTGTTTTTTAAAATAGCCAAATGTTTTTCAGATTCATTTGACCATGGAATTCTGTTCTGTTGAACACCTATTCACATCTCACAGAGCACTAAATACAATTGATAAATGTCACTCTAGGCTAAGGAAGAACAAGTAATAAGCCACCTCAAATGTGTATATTTACGTATGAGTTTTTCAGATGAAGATCAACTCTGTTTCTTTTGGGGCTGATGTCCATTACCTAAACCCTTTAGGAGACTCTTCTCTATGTTCCCTGAGTCTTTGTTTATATCCCCTTCATGTGTAGACCTCCTGGTGCCTACTGATGTGCACATAAAGGGTACTTTATGACTATGCCGAATTTGAAACACATTAAGCCCATTAGCTAATTTTTATTTTCTTCAAGTCTCTCCCAGCATCTTTTAAAAGAGAGACCATTATTTACCCATTAAATACAAACATTTCTGTTTGATATTAGGATTTGGGGAGGGGGGAGTTGATGATAAAAAGAAAACTTACAATGTTTTGTATGTACTTTAATGTATAGAATTGGATGCAATTGACCAAATACAAGCAAAAGGGCCTGATTCTTGGGAACTATACCTTGAGATTATTTTGTTCCTTTGTTAATCTTGCCTATAAGGATTGCAAAGACAGAGATCAAATTACAGCCAATATTTCAGGTCACACAGTGACATCTAGTGTGTGCAGGAGACAGTATGTTGTATTCACATATCTAAGTGACTCTCAAAAGAATTTTTCTTCTTTTTTTAGTATTTAATGATTTTACCCTAAAGTTGTAAAATAAAGGTAGTGATAACTTTTGCTTGTATGTAGGAATTTGAAACTGTTGTGAATAGTTAATGTACAGGCAGTACAGAAAAAGCATGGATAAACTATTTAAAGACATTTTGCAAATAAATTGAGTAGATGGAATTGCTTAAAAGCATTGTTATGGAAGGTCATTTAATTGTTAACACATAAATAAAAGGTATCAAATATCAGCAAGCAACATTTAACTCTGTGTGTGTGAGTGAGTGAGAGTTCTTTGTTTAGCTAACAGATTGGCTAACTTTGATTAATTACAACTATTTGCTTCCTCTCTCAGATTAGCTTATAATATGCAAAGCTTTAGTCCCTAAGAGATTCTCAGAATTCACTAGCAAAAGGCCTTTCTTTTTTTTTTCTCTGTAGATTATAAAGTTTTTCAAGAAGTCCAACTTCATTTCATTAGGATTTGGGGGAGCGGTGAGAGGGGAAGAGGGGATAGCGTTCTGCTCGTAATTTAAAATGTTGGGTATAGAAACAACTGAATTTGGACTTTAGTGAATCTTATTTTAGTATTAAATATATTTTGATTTCATTTTCACCTTGCATTACGTTGTTTGACTTTACTTATCTGATAAATGTTTTGGTACCCATGCTAGGATTTATCTCTCAGAAGCTGTGGCCCTTTGAGGTCTCAGGGAATTTAGAAAAGAGAGTATTTAAATGCAAGTAGAAATGTTCCAGCCCAAAGGTGAGTCAGAGAATGCGGATCTCACAGTGATTTATTTTAAGCCACAGTATTGCAATATCATTTTTAGTATTGTCCCAATTTCATTTCCCCACCCAAATCAAAGTGATAATCCCAATGAAAGGAGCCAGGGGAAAGGTTTCTGAGGTATACATTGTTTCCAAAAGCCTTATCTGGTCCTTTGATGTTATGTTATTTCTAATAGCAACACACATGCTATGGCCAGAAGCCTTAGCTCCTCAGTTTGACTTTAGATTCAGCAAGTGACTCTGGAGTACCTAGGACATGCCAAGAACCATGCTTAAGGGTCCTGTCCTCAAGGGGTTTGTGTTTTATTTGAGGAGACTAACAACAAACATATATAAAATAAAAGTGGATAATACTGAGTACAGGTTGAGGAAGTATTATTTTACATAGCTTGGCCAAGGGAAGACCTTGGTGATGTGATGACATTTGAGTGAGTCAGGGGAGATACCTGAGAGAAAGAAGAATGTTCTAGGCAGATGGAATGCCAAGTACAAAAGCAAGAGTGTATCTGGCATGCACGGAGAACAATACAATACCTGAGGTGCTAGAGTGGAAACAGAATGGAAGGAGATGAGGTCAACATAGTAGCACGGAGTCTTATGCAGGAAGTTCAAGTGATTGTCGCTATTGGACAGCACTAAGCAGGTGTGACATGATCTAAATAATGCTGTAAAAGGATTTCTCTGCTGTCTTTGGTGAAGACTAGCAGCGAGAAGACCAGTTAGGAATTATGGTAATAATGCAGAGAAAAAAGATAAGGGCTCAAATTAGAGCTTAACATTGAAGGTGGTGAGATAAGTGGGCACCTGGGTGACTCAGTCGGTTAAGCATCCAACTTAGGCTCAGATTATGATCTCACGGTTTGTGGGTTCGAGCCCCGC
The DNA here is from genome assembly GCA_017311185.1 of Proteles cristata cristata. NCBI lineage: Eukaryota > Metazoa > Chordata > Mammalia > Carnivora > Hyaenidae > Proteles > Proteles cristata. The sequence continues at coordinate 1,181,278 of JAESUZ010000242.1, read as the reverse complement.
GTTGGGCTCTGTGCTGACAGCCAGCTCAGAGCCTCGAGCCTGTTTCAGATTCTGTATCTCCCTCTCTCTCTGATCCTCCCCTGCTCACGCTGTGTGTGTGTGTGTGTGTGTGTGTGTGTGTGTGTGTGTGTGTGTGTATCAGAAATAAATAAAAGCATTAAATTTTTTTTAAAAAGCTACAAAAAACAAACAAAAAAAAGGAGACAGGATAAGATGGTCTTCTACCAGTCTGAAAGTGGTGACAGTGAGATAAGCAATCAGATTCTGGATTTATTTTGAAACAGAATTGGCTGAGTGTTTGTAGATGAGACACAAAAGAGAGTCATATGCGAAGACCCCAAGATAACATTTACTCTGTGTGGGCACATGTAGCTGGCAGAATAGAATTGTTAATGACCTAGTAGGGGATGAAAGCAGAAGACATGTTAACTCTGGAAACTGTGTTATACATCCCAAAGCAGGTGGCAACAGGGAGTTACAAATGGAATTCCAGAGTTCAGGAGAAAGGTTGAGGCTGAAACTATACATTTAGAAGACCCCAGGTGTTGCAAGATCTGAAGTTGAGGTTGGATAGGATCACCTACAAAGTGCAGATGGAAAATATTCAAGGTCTGAGACAAGCCCTAGGCCCTCCTGTGTTTACAGCAGTGCTTTTCATCCTGGCTGCACATTAGAATCACCTGGGGACATTTAACAAAATTGCCTAAACCTTTCACCCTGCCTCCAGAGATTCTGATTTAATTAGTCTAGTTGAGACCTTGGCATGAATACATTTTAAAAGCTCACTAGATGATTCTTCTTTTGTTGAAGGATAATTGACACAGCGTTTCAGGTATACAACATAGTGATTTGACACGTTTATACGGAATGCCCTCCACACCACAAGTGTAGCCCCATTTGTTGATGTACAGCACTATTACAATACCATTGACTGTCTTCCCCATGCTGTGATGTATTCATCCCATTACTGGAAGCCTGCATCTCCCTCTCTCCTTCGCCTGTTTGGCCCATCTCCCAGCCCCTCCCCTCTGGTGACCAACAATTTTTTCTCTGTATTTACAGGCGTTTGTGCTTGCTTCTTCTTCTTCTTCTTTTTTTTTTTTTTTAGATTGCACATCTAAGTGAAATCATGTGGTATTTCATAGGGTCTTTCATATGGTCCTTTTCTGAAATATTTCTCGTAGCATAATACCTTCCAGGTTCATCTGTGTTGTTGCAAATGGCAACAGGTGTTTCCTATATGCTTCCAGAATTGAAAAGCACTGGCCTAGAAGCGGTAGGGAGTGGAGTGTATCAGCAAAGGAAGCAGAAACCGTGCGGTCAGTGAGGCAAGATGCAAACAAGAAACCTGTATTTCAGATTTCAACTGAAGAAAATGTTTCAAGCAGGAGAGGGTGACCAGTCAAATACTGGGGAAGAGAGAGAATTGGCCACTGTAGTTTGTAGCAACATGGAGGACGCTACTAGACAAAAGCAGACTCATCTGGGAGGTAAGGATAAAAGCTCTACTTTTCATCCTCTTTCTCCCCCACACCCTTCTCTCTTTCTCCTTTCTCTTTTCATAGGAGCTGTTAAAGTATGTTTGCATGCTCATGGGGATAACCTAGCAGAAAGAAATAAATTGGTGAGGCAGGGTAAAAGGAGAAATTTCTAAAAAAAAAAAAAATGTCCTTGAGTGTCAAGGAGGGACTTTTGTAGTTCTTTTGTTTCAGTGAAATTGAAAGCCAAAGAGGAGAATGTGCTCAATGTCTGAGGCAAGAGAATATCCTCATTCTCGGAGAAAGGGAAAATGAATGGACTGCGACCACATGAAATCAGTGGTCATGAAATTAAATACAAGCCAGTTAGCACGGCTGTATATTTTTCACCAGCTACTGTCACCTGTGTGAGTAGAAGTTCAGAGTAAATGAAATGAGTAAGAGAGTTGATTTTTACCAAGGCTGGATTCATACTAAATACATATGACAGAACTGAGTAGGAGCATAAGTTTTCTGAGTAAATACAAGTGTTTATAAATTTGAACTCTATAATGTCACAGTGGTAACAAGCTAAGACAGGAAGGGGGTGGAGGGGCAGGGATAGGTGGTTGGAAAAATACATCAGGTCCCAATGGGGTTGAAGAGTAATCGGAGTCTGAGTACTGAAATTAGAGTGCTGAAAAGAAACTTTGTGTTTCTTTTGCTTGAATGTGAAATTTTGAAGGAGATGCAAAATCAACTGCTTGATATAATCTATATTTTTAAAACTTTAAATTTAAAAAATATAAAGGAATGTTAATTCATGGAAAACTGAAAGGAGATGCAGTTATTCATAATCTCTGTGTGACCTAATACATGAGACGGTGAGACCTGGTGGGGACTATGTTCGAGGGATGGAGGAATTGAACTGAAAGTCCAGGGAATCATAAAGATTATAAGGATCCTGGAACCAGTTAAACATGGTTAAGTGATGTTTGAGGACAGTATTCCTCTCCAATGACAGTGACCCATGGGCTCAGTCATTAAGGAAAGGAGGACCCTGCACTTTGTAGTTGACTGCTTCAAAGCGAAACCGCATGTGGTGAAAACTGATGGTTTGAGCTTCCCAACTGGGTTTTTAGGGAAGAAAAGGGTTCAGCAATTTGGAAGGAACATTGTGGTGGTGGGAACGGGGAGAGGGAGTGGAAAACACCTACACAACTTTTAGGCATAATGAACAAAATCTGCGGAAGAAGAAACAGCCGCTACTTGAGAGGGCTACAGACTTCTTACACCAGATGAGAATAAAACCAGTATTTGTAAATTGATCGACTGCAGCAATATGTAACGATGGTTAAGAGCATAAGTTACAGAGCCTAATTGTTTAAATACCCATCACAGCTCCTTTACTTACTAACTCTGGGGTATTAATGCCTTTGTGTTTTGGCTTCCTCATCTATAAAACTGGAGAATAATTGTGTCTGTCTCTTACGGTTACTGTGAAGAGTGAAATGAGTGAATACAAGTTAAAACGAGTTAGGATAACACCTGGCACGTATGAAGAACATGCAGTCAAATGTTAGCCACGATGACAATGAGGATGATGATTACTCATTTTTAATTTGCCTTTGAGGAGCAAGAAGATTATTATTATTATTACGAGTATTACTCATTTTTAATTTGCTTTTGGGGAGAGAGAAACAGATGCCTGGCAAAGAATGAGTGAAACTGGTTTCTGCTCAGTTGAGTTTACTCCAATGTTGTTTGAACATTTGGTCTCCATATGATATACATTAGGTTTCTTCAGCAGCAGCCCTCTGTAATATTAATAATTTTCAACATATATTATTTGCCAACCTAAAAAAAATTGGTACAATCTTCTGAGAAAATCCCAGACAAGGGAATGCTCTGTGGAATGCCAGAGCCCCACACATGGTATTGAGTTTTAATCTATAGGATAAAATAAATATCCACTGAGTTCATAGCGATTGAGATAATTGAATAAATACATTTCCGTTTTGTTTTTAGTCTCTCTGCATTCTTTTGGGTTAAATACATTTCTCACGGACCTAAAGAGCTTTCCAATTTGAGAGATTCTGAATCTTACTTACTTTTAGAGACTGATATTTATTGAAATTGCTTCCCTCCTAAAACTTAATTTTGTCTTCCTATTCAGGGAATTTTATTTTCCATAATTCCTGTTTTCTATTTTTTTTTTTTTTGCCTTCCTCATTATCTTGAACAAATAAAATTCTTTTTCTTTGGGAGCACACTTTCAAATGTATCACCTGTAGTTATCCCTAAATTACTCAGATCACAAATTTTGTTTGCTTCTCTTTGTTGATGTCTAAATTTATTAATATCTGTCTAGTGAATAAGAAAATGATCTGAGCAAGTTTTTATATCCTTTAGGCTACTTGCTTTTACCCTCTTTATAAAAAACACTTTATTAAGGTATGATTGACCTGTAAAAAGTTGTACATGTTTAATGTCTACACCTCAAGGAGTTTGGTGATAATCTGCCCTTGAAGGCATCACCACAATCAAGACCATAAATGTTTCTATTACTTCCCCATACTTCCTCCCACTCCCTCTATTTCTCACTCTTTGTCAGGTTAGTGCCTGAAGTTTGGATTGTTTATTTCTCCACTGGTCATCATTTATCTAGACAACATAAGACTTTATTCAGATCCTCTTTTACGGTCTGTATCTGTTTCTCCCTCACGAACACCCTTCTTTTTGCGAGAGTTCAACCTCTTTATGTTTTGTTTTACAGTATACTTTGTAAAGTATCCAAAACTTTATGAATCAGAATATATTTAACTTTCAATGGGAGTTTTAACTCTGCATAAAGATCTAAGTTTACAGTTCTTTTCCTTCAAAGCTATGAAGAAAATGTTCCATTAGCCTCTTGTATCCAGTGTTGTTGTTAATAAGTTTGGTGACTCTTTTCTTTAGAAGTGATCTTCTTTATCTCTGGAGACTCAGGTGTGTGTGAAATACTTGTGTGTATTTCAGTAGATTCTGGAGAAACTTTAGGTTCACAGCAAAGTGCACTAGAAGGGACAAATTCCCCATATACCTTCTTCCCCCCTACTATTCCCGTCCTCCACCAGACTGATATGTTTCAACTCCTGAAACTTCACTGATCCCTCATTCTCCTCCAAAGTCCATAGTTTACATTACGGTTCACTTATGGTGTCGTACTTTCCGAGGGTTTGGACAAATGTATGTTGCAGAGTAGGTTTATGGCCCTAAAAATCCTCTGTGCTTGGCCTGTTCATCGCTCCTTCTCCCCCAGCCCCTGGTAACCACTGATCTTTTTACTGTCTCCATAGTTTGCCTTTTCCAGAATATTAGAATCCTACAGAATGTAGCCTTTTCAGATTGGCTTCTTTCACTTAATAACATGTATTTAAGTCTCCTCCTTTTCATGGCTGTAGATAGCTCTTTCTTTTTAGCACTAAATAATATTACATTGGATGTACCAGTTTATCCATTTACCTACTTAAAGACAGTTTGGATTTTCCCTAAGTTTGGGCAATTACTATGAATAAAGGTGCTATATACTTTCATATGCAGGTTTCTGTGTGGACATAAGCTTTCGGTTCCTTTGGGTAAATATCAAAGAGAATGTCTTTGGTGGTTTAAAAAAAAGGATACATTTTATTTGAAGAAGGTGAGGGGTGGGATCCTGAAAAGAATGTCTTTCATTAAGTTTGGGGGTTTGTACTAGATCCAGTTAGTGGACCTACCCAGATTTGCTTGGCCTTTCCTGTCCCCAGTCTTTGGCCACTTGCTTGACAGAATCTGGACTCCACTAAGTGGGTGACTGTGTCACATTCCCCTAAGGCCATGGCTTCAGCACAGCTTTGAATCCTGCCTACTGCTCTGGCTTCACTGATCAGGGTAGGCCTGACTGGACTCGTGGAGGTTATGTTTTTCCATTACTTTCTTGAGCTCAGGGGAAGCCCAGAAGTGTGGGAAGTGGCTTCTCCTAGTCACAAAGGTAGCCAGTTGGGGTGGGGAGGGGTACATAACACAAATAAGAGGTTCAGGGACGTTAACATCCTGTGAGGAAACTTTGACCAATGAAGGACAGAAAATGGAAAGAGATGACAGATAAATCCTATTCCCTGAGCCCCTTGCTTCTCTGGTGTACATACAATACACATAACTGAGCACCAAGCTGTGATTTACTTTGGAAGCTCTGGTGAACTTGGAAACCACCTTATATTTGCCTCCCCTCTTTCTTTGGCTCACTTCCCTTTTTCACCTACTCTTGCCACCTGAGAATTGCAGTTTCCAAAAAATCTTTAGCCTGTAAGCTTCAAGTTCTGTTTTCTAAGAGATATTTATAACATTGCATTACTTCCAACTTGAGATATTTTATTTTTCTCTAATTCAGGGGAATTCTTTTTCATTATTTCTTCAGATCCTGTTTGATCTTTCTTCTTGCTCTGGAATTCTTAGGTTGACATTTTTATTAAATTCTCATATATCTTATCTCCATTATTTCCTTCCTTTTATCTTTTGTTCATTCTTTCTTGAAGACTTCCCTTGCCATAATCTTCCAGCTTATGAAATCATTTTTTAGGCCTATTAAATCTCTCTCTCTCTCTCTCTCTCTTTCTCTTTAACACCTCCACTGAGTTCCTTATTTCAATGAATATATTTTTCAAGTCCAATAAGACCAATTGGTTCTGCTCAGACTTCATGTTGCTTCTTTATCTTGCTCATACCTTCCCCATCTCTGAAGGAAAATGGTGAGTTTGTGTTCTCACTTTCTCTGCTCCACAGTTGTTAGGTTTGGCCAGCCACTGCAAAAATCACCTTATCAGCCTCTTCTTGCTAACTTTGAAGCCTGGGCCCTGGCTTCTGGAACTCCAGGAGAGTGGGGAGGTTGGGGATCAGGTTCATAGATGAGCATTTCTAGAGTTAGAGTCAAGATTGGAATCTCCGTTTTCTCTTTCTCATCCTTTACCTCTCCTCCTTCCCAGAGAACTTGCTAGGATTTTCACTCCAGTCCTTGCTATTATGCAGGGGCCACTACTTCTGTTGCAATCGCCCAAGGCTTTGTAAAGGAATCGGGATAAGGAATGCTCAGAGACCGTCTCTTCATTCTACTGGCTCCTTGCAACATGCTCTTGGATGCCTGCTATGATCCTAATGCTTCTAGCAGCAAACTAACCTCCTGTCCCCAATCCGGGTCAGAAATCCTTCCAGAACAGTGTGGGAAAAGAAAAGCACATAGATGGAATGCTTCCCCTCCCTGGCCTGTGGCTCCTGGCCTTCTCCAAGGTCAAAATCTTCTATCACTTCCCCCCACTCTCTGATGATCTGAGAGTTTCTAAGTGTTACGGTTACTTGGTAAATATCACCCTAAGATGCATTATCCTTCCATCTTTTTGGTCTATTTCCAGGTTGAATGTTGGAGAAGGAATACTGTAACCCAAACTGGTTCACTATCTGCTTTATTAGCAAAATTAAAGGGATTTAAACCCGTCAGTGGCTTCCCATAAGATATACTCTGAAGGGTAAGTTGCTTAACAGATCATATAGACCATCTTCTGGTCCATCTTCTTCCCAGACAGGTGTTTGCACTTTTCTGACCTACCTCACTCTGTTCCTACAGCAGGGGGTCCTTGTCAATCCCCTGAACATGTGCTGCTGTTTCAGGCTTCTGTGATTTGCACTTGCTAGTCCCTTTGCTATGAATGTTCTTTTATGTACAAAATTCCTGGAAATATTTACCCCTCCACCTTTCACCATCAGCAAGCAATGAACAATTCTGATTGGATATTTAGTGAACAAATATTTGCTGAGCAACAGCCCTGTACCAAACACTTGGATATACACTAAAATAACCATGGGCAAATGAGTTAGAACCTCATATGGTGAAAAAGTCTGGTCAGTAATGAGTGGAAGTTCTAAAATGTGATAAGGTGTAATGATCCATATGATAAGGGACCACCTAATGCTGGTGCCCAATGTACTTTAGGGGAATTAGGGAAAACTTGCTGCTCAGATTAACTTAAATGCTGATGAGAAGTTAGCTGGACAAAAGGGATAAAGATGATAGTTTCTGCAAAGAGGTATTTTCTATTCAGAGATCCTGAGGTGAGAGAGAAAAGGAGTGTCTTAGAAACTAAGAGGGCTTATTTCAGTGAGAAGCAAGAGGCTGGATGGATTGGCAGGTGCCAGGCCACTGTGCCTCCTGGTATTCATATTAAGGAGTTTTGTCTGTGTTCTACCAACAGGCCATGACAGCAATTGCATGATTGAATTTATTTTTTGAGGAATCACTCTGGCTACTGTGTGCAGAAAGAACTGTGGGGTTGGGGTGACTATAAAAGAATAATTATGACATCGCTGCATTTTAGTCCAAGGAAATGATAGGAGTTGAAATAGAGTGGTTGAGACCAAAATTCTCATTCCTCTGCTACCTCTGACTAGATCCATACCAGTATTTCCTAGCATAGTATTCCAGCCACGTCTTTATCTGTCTGCACAGTTTAGACTAGCACTGTTAAATGTAGTTGCTGTTTATTTTTTTGGACAATGGATTCTCAGTGCCTGATGTATTATAAATCATCAATAGATAGCTGTGGTATGAAAAGTGAATTATTTTACTGGATGATCCATTTGGCTAAATGGATTAAGAAGGCAAACGGTCTAAGGGCAGGGTCCTAGTCAGTTAGAAGTTGGGGGCATTTGCAGCAGTTGAGGGATAGAGGAGGATGAGTGTTGGCCTTTAATGGGAATAGAGACACTTTATTCATAGTAATAGGTTGGAAAGAGAAGTATGAATCTAGCTTTGGGTAGATTGCACTCAGACCTATGGAAGAACAATACAAAGGATCAGATTCAGAGCCCCACCGAAATACTTCTAGATCCTCTTTATTCCAATTTTCTCTTGTACCCAGTACTCAGCTGGGAGTAATTTTCTTCTCCCAATTAAACAGCTTTCTCTTCTATAGGGTTTAATTTTACCTTTCCTTTCATTCCCTTCTCAGTTCTTTAATTCTTAGTAATTGTTCTTAGTATCCTCCTCTAGAATCTTAGAATCCAGGCTATGATTCTAGGTCAGAAGAGACTAGAGGTTGATCTGGATAAAAGACCAGAGAGTATCTAGAAAAGGAGCTCTATTGGGTTTGCTATTGTAGGATGGATAATTTTTTTTTAAATATTTCCAGCTTTACTCCGTATCAGGCCATAGATCCAGCAGACTTGATTTTTTAGAACACTAGGTCTCAACCATGTAAAAGCATTATCTTAGAAAATGTGTATACTTTATGGCTTTTTAAAAATTCAGGGATTTAGGCTATGTATTCAGAAATTCAGATTCAATAGATTCCGAGTGGTTTCAAAGCCCTCAGGTGAATCTAATATGCACTCTGAGTTAAGAATTCTTTCTCCAATGAAGGGAAACCACAGCTTCTAGGAGAAGTGATTGGTTTCAGTGCTCAGATAAGAAAAAGTGTAGAATGAGCCTAGAACCCTTTGTGGGGCCACAAAGAAATGCTTTTAAAAAAAGGTTTGTTGAAACAATAGAGAGGACGAAACTGAAGGAAGTAATGGCCAAAGCTGGAATAATTTGAGCAACAAAATAACTCATGACAGTATTGAATTTTAACCCGTATAACAAATCTCCATGAATCCTTAGGCATATAAAAAATTGAATACATAAGAATTGAATAAATAAATAGAATAATAATAAGAGCACTTTCTCACTATAGAATTTCAATTAATAAATGTAAAAGGAAAAGAATAGACCATGACCATTAGGCAAATACTACAGTAATAAATACTGCAGATGAGATCCACCAGTGGATGCTAAAATTAGTGGGCAAAGGTTGAAGAGAAAACTGTATTTGTACAATCCCTAAGATCCTTCTCAACTACAGAAGGAAAATGTTAAGTTTATACTAGGGTAACCCAGCACACAGCAACTTTATGAAATAATCACAGGTACAATCATGGGTAATAAGACCTATGGATAGCATGAAATCCTTACTTTAGATCTTCTGATGCACAGAAGAGAACACATCATTTAAAAACAATTACTTTGGGGGCACCTAGGTGTCTCAGTAGGTTAAGCGACCTACTTCATCTCAGGTCATGATCTCCTGGTTCTCAGGGTTCTAGCTCTGCATCAGGCTCTGCTAACAGCTCAGAGCCTGGAGCCTACTTTGGATTCTGTCTCCCTCTGCCCCTCCTGGACTTGTGTTCTGTTCTCTCTCTTCTCAAAAATAAACATTAAATTAAAAATCTTGAAGGAAGTGAATACCCTCATTATAGCCATGAGAAAGCATGACAGTGCCTCAGGGACTTCACACATGTTTTCTTTCTGGAATGTACTGCCTCCATTTCCTGAACCCTGCCCAACACACATATCTTGTACTCTTGTTCTGATTGGTTCTTTTCATTTTTCCAGCTTTGTTTCTCCTTAATTTGGACATGTTCTCTGACTAACCAGTCTAAGTATACCCTGCTAGTATTGTTTTTTTTTTTTTTATCATAGTTCTTTCCGTGTAGCCCTTATTATAATTAGAATTTTGGTGTCTGCAGTGTGCTCCTTGATGGGAAGGACTAGGTTTTTGTTCATCAAGCTATACTTCATGCTGGCATCGGTCCAAACTGTGTATAACAATTGTTGAGGATGTGATCGAATGAATCAACAGAAAAAGTCCTGTTTCTGAAATTGAAATAAATAGGTTGAGGAAAAATATGCTGAGTGTTCTAATACATAGGTTTGAATCATACCTGCTAACTACTTACTTTATACTCCCTGGCAGGTTTTTACTTCTTTATATTCTAGTCAACCAAAACTATAAAATGAAAGGTTTGTAGGAATTCTTAGTGTTGGGGAAAGATTATTTTTAAAAAGGTTTTTAAAATCCAAGTTAGTTAACAGATAGTGTAACAATGATTTTGGGTGTAGAATTTAGTGATTCATCACTTACTTTACTTGTTGGGCTCCTCCCAACAAGTGGCGTCCTTAATGCCCATGACCCATTTAGCCCATCCCCCACCCCCTTCCCTCCAGCAACCCCTAGTTCTTTGTATTTAAGAGTCTCTTAGGGGCACCTGGGTGGCTCAGTCGGTTAATCGTTCGACTTTGGCTCAGGTCAGATCTCACAGTTCGTGGGTTCCAGCCCCCCATTGGGCTCTGTGCAGACATCTCAGAGCCTGGAGCCTGTTTTGGATTCTGTCTCCCTTGCCCTCTGCCCCTCCCCCACTCATGCTCTGTCTCTATCTCAAAAATAAACTATAACAAATTTTCTTAAAAAGTCTCTTATGTTTGCCTCCTTTGTGTTTTTCTTATTTTTCCTTCCCTTCCCCAATGCTCATCTGTTTTGTTCCTTAAATTCCATATATGCGTGAAATGATAGGGTATTTGTCTTTCTCTGACTTAATTTGCTTAGCCTAATACATTCTAGTTCCATCCACACTATTGCAAATGCCAAGATTTCATTCTTTTTGATTGCCTGGGGAAAGATTATTATTTTAAATGGTTGAGTAGTTACTCTAGCATTAGCCTCTGTAAGTATTTAATGGTTTCTAAAACAACACTGACATGTGTGGACCTCATTTTTTCTTTTTTCCCCTACCCTTATTGAGGTATAATGGACCTATAACATTGTAGAGGTTTAAGGTGAATAATATATTGCTTTGATATACTTAATACTTTGCAAAATGATTACTATCTTAGCATTAGCTAACACCTCCATCACGATTCTTTTTTGTGGTGAGAGTAGTTAATGTCTACTCTGTTAACAACCCACAAAATACAGTATTTTAACTTAGACTAAAGTTACAAAAACTGTGTATAATAGAGCAACATTAACCATAATCACTATGCTGAATATTAGATCTCTAGAACCTCTTCATCCTGTAACTGGAAATTTTTACCCTTGACCAACATCTCCCCAATTCTCCCATTCCCCCACCCCTGGTAATCACCATTCTAGCCTTCACCCCTAGGAGTTACGCTTTTTTTAGATTTCACATATACCTTAGTTGTCCTTCTCCGTCAGATATATTTCACTTACCATAAGGCCCTCAAAGTCCATCCATGTTGTTCCAATGTTAGAATTTCCTTCTTTCTCACAGTAGATTAATATTCCATTATGTGTGTGCGTGCCTGCTTATACACATGCAAGCAGCTCACACATGGACATGCAAATGCTAGCGGTGGGAGTGGGCGGGGCTAGCTCTCTGTCTCGCATGCAACTTCATGGGGGCAAGAGGCTGGGCGGTGAGAAAGTGGTTGCAGTCTGGGGTTTGCAGAGTTCTCAGCTGGGTGCACCCATCAACTCTAGCAAGTAGGTGGGATAGTTCCAAAATGGTACTGCAGGAATGGACCTGGATGAGGTAGAAAGAAACCAATATGGCATCTGCCTATATCTCCATCCTTGGAGAAAGTTGTAATGGTTTCCTGTTTCTCTGCTAGGTACTTAAGTGGATCTCCTTCACAGAAGGCTACAGGTGCTATCAAATTGGTGTTTTTGTGCTGGGTCCCAGAGCAAGTGAATGTGTACATGAGCACTTTAAGAGCAGGTTCTCTTTTCCCTACAGTTTTTCAGTTTTTCTGGATGTAATTCCTATTGGTTGTCAAAGCCCGGTGTTTATAGTACTCCACTCCCTCATGTAGAATCTAAGTGTTGGGGTGATGGAGGTGAAGTACAAATCCTTTATTCCTCAGGGAAAAATGTTGAATTTTGAGATGCCTCCAGACTGGATTGCTGCACCTGAGATGGGGCATTTTTAGTGAGATGGTGTGTCTGCCTCTCCTACCTGTCTCAGTGCTGTTCGTTTTTTTGTTTGTTTGTTTGTTTTTCTTTTTTTTTTTTTTTTTGCTGTGTTCTTCCACGTTTCTGTTTCCCCTCACCCCCCGAGGAAAATATTCCCCTCATACAAACTGTAGTATCTGTATGGGAGTAAATTTAGGATCTTCCCCACTGCAGTCTTGAACCCAAGTCTGTTGCCTAATGTAGGCATTTATTATTAGGAATTGCCTTCTTAGAACTGTTCTTGCTGCATCTCCTAAATTTTGGCATATTGTCCTTCCATTTCCTTTTGATTCAAGATATTTTTAGGGGCACCTGGGTGGTTCAGTTGGTTGAGCTTCTGACTTCAGCTCAGGCCATGATCTCGTGGTTGGTGAGTTTGACCCCAGAGTGGGGCTCTCTGTCTCCCTCTCTTTCTGCCCTTCTCCTGCTTGTGTGCTCTCTCTCAAAAATAAACTTAAATTTTAAAATTTCTTTTTTGATTTTTCTTCCTTGATGCGTTGGTAGTTCAGGAGTGTGTTGTTCAATTTGTACATATTTTTGAATTTTCCAGCTTTCCCCTGTATGACTTCTGGTTTCATACCATTGTGGTTGAAAAAGATACTTGCTACAACTTCAAACTTTCTAAATTTGTTTAAGGCCTATTTTGTGGCCTAACATATGATCTATCTTGGAGAATGTTCAGTGTCCGTTTGAGAAGAATGTATATTCTGCTTCTGTTGGATGGAATGTTTTATAGATGTCAAGTTCATTTGATCTAGTGTGGTTAAGTTCTAATGTTTCCTTCCTGATTTTTCTGGCTAGACGATCTATTTATTCATAAAAGTCCCTTACTATTATTGTATTGTCTGCTTCTTTCATATTTGTTAGTATTTGCTTAATATGTTTAGGAGCTCTGATATTTGGTATATATTTTTGATATATCTTCTTGATGAATTGGCTCCTTTATCATTATATAATGACTCTTGATTTCTTGTTAGCATTTTTGTCTTCAAGTCTACTTTGTCTGGTAGAAATATAGCTACTCCTATTCTCTTGGTTGCTGCTTACATGAAATCTTTCCCTGTTCTTTCACTTTGAAGCTCTATGTCTCCCTAAGCTGAAGTGAGCCTCTTGTAGGTTGGATACAGTTAGGGCCTGCTTTTTGTTTTTTGTTTTTTTTATTAATCTATCAATCCAGTCTATTTAATATATTTTATTGGTAGCCATTATAGATAGAACAGTCTGTTTTACACTAACCATTTAACTTTATTTAAAATTTTTTTTAATGTTTTTTTTATTTATTTCTAGGAGAGAGAGAGAGAGAGACATCGTGAGCAGGGGAGGGTCAGAGAGAGAGGGAGTCACAGACTGAAACAGGCTCCAGGCTCTGAGCTGGCAGTCAGCACAGAGTCCGACGAGGGGCTCGAACCCACGAACCGCGAGATCATGACCTAAGCGAAAGTCGGACGCTTAACCGACTAAGCCACCCAGGCACCCCCCATTTAACTTTAATGGCATATAAATCTCTATCCTTCCACTCTCTACTTTTTTGTTTTTGAGATAATTTACATCTCAATGTACAATAATGAACAAATTATTGTAGTTATAGCTATTTTTAACATTTCAATTTTTTAGTGGCACCTGGGTGGCTCCGTGAAGTCTGACTTCAGGTCATGATCTTGTGGTTTGTGAGTTCGAGTCCTACAATGGGCTCTGCATTGTGTGGAGCCTGCTTGGGATTCTTTGTCTCTCTCCCTGTCTCTCTCTGCCCCTTCCCAACTTGTGCTTGTGCTCACACTCTGTCTCAAAAATAAACTTAAAATATTTGAACTTTGACCTTTAGAGTAGATTTAAGTAGTTAATGCACTACCATATTACAGTATTAATATATTCTGAATTTGACTCTATGCTTACCTTTACCAATGAGTTGTATATTTTCATATATTTACATTATTAATTAATATCACTTCATTTCAGCTTGAACTCCCAGTATTTTTTTTTAAATACCTATCTATTTTTAAGAGAAGGAGGGCACAAGTTGGAGAGGCAGAGAGAGAGAGATGAATGTGAAACATGCTCTAGACTCTGAGCTGTCAGTACAGAGCCCGATGTGAGGCTTGAACCCACAAACCATGAGATCATGATCTGAGCTGAAGTTGGATGCTTAGCCATCTGTGCCATCCAGGTGCTCCTTCTCTCAGTTCTTATTACTTCAGGTCTGGGGTGATGAAATCCCTCAGCTTTTGTTTGCTTGGGAAAGTCATTACCTCAGCTTTTCTGAGCGTTTCTGATGGACCACTTTGCTGGGTAAGGTATTCTTGGCTGCTGGTTCTTCCTTTCAACAACTTGAATATATCCTCCCTTTCTCTCCTGGTCTGCCAAGGTCTGTGCTGAGAAATCTGCTTATAGCCTTATAGGAGCTCCTTTGAATGAGAGAAATTGTTTTTCTCTCACTGCATTTAGAGTTCTCTCTAGGTCTTTGATCTTAGACAGTTTCATTATAACCTGTCTTAGAGAACATCATTGTGTATTAAAGTCTTGGGTGGACTATTGTATTCATGTACTTGGATGTCCAAATCTTTCCCTAGGATTATGAAGCCCATAGCCATTATTTCTTTAGATATACCCTTTTCTACCTCTCTTCTTTTGAGATTGGTGGCTAGAGCCAGTGGTGTGCACACACTAGCTGCAGGTGCCTGTGTAGACACTCCTGTGGTGGTGGCAGCTAGCAAGGCCTGGGGCCAGCTGTGGACTCTCTGGCAGCTACAGGACCCTGACTGTTGGCACACACTCCTGTGCTTGCTGCACCTCACCAAGGATGCATGGCAGTGAGCTGGGGCCAGGGGCTGTGCAGGTGCACAGTAGGAGGGGCTAGCTGCAGGTGAGCCCAATATGTCAGGCCACTAACAGACTGATCTGGACCGTAAGAAGCTACATAGGCCCTGGTGTCTGGCAGTCCCTCTTCTGGCTATAAGCCTCCCCTGGACATGTCTGCCCACCATAGGGTAAGCCAGTGATGGGTGTCAGGCTAGTGACCTACAAGTATGTAGCTAGTGGGGCTGGTTCTAAGCACCTGCATGACGGTGGAGGTCAGCCAGGGTGTCCAGGCTGGTGTCTTACACTGTCATAGCCGCAGAGGTCTGAGCTGGCTGTTCTGTGAGGTGGGGAGGTGGTGAACACTCAGGAGGCTGATGTTAGAGGATGTGAATGCCTGTGCAGTGAAAGCTGGTGAAATCTGCAAGGGATCCATTAATGCAGCTGGTCATTGGTTTCTTCAGTTGCAAAAGCTGCTGGATTTGTATGCAGAGCAGGTGAACTGTGATTGCTTTTGCTGCATGGCTATTCCTGGTATCCTCTGCTTTTGTTTCTTGGTTGTCTCTGTATGCCTTATTTGGCAGTCTGGAGGAGGTGAAACTGCAGCAGTGCCTTTGTATGGTGCCCCAAAAGGCTAGAGACGCTGGTTACTCACTTTGCTCTTTCTTTCCCATCAAGGGAAACCCTTTCTAGCTGGGAAGTTCATTGACGGCACCAAGCAATGCCAGCATGGAAGATGGGATGACGCAGGCAAAATGAAGCTGTCTTATTTCTATTCTTGTGCTAGTCTCCGTTATTTTGGTTCTACTGTATTGCTCAAGTTTTTTAAGTGAACTCCAGAACTCTCCCAGAGCTGTTTTTGTTTTGGATAGTTATCCAGTTGTTGGTCTTGGTAGGAGAATGGAGACTGGGGTCCTTATGTGGTCATTTTGGTGACATCACTCTGGGCCTTAGTTTTCTTATTCCTAGGGATGGAAAATTGGTTTCATCTGAAGTGAGAGCTTCTTGAAAAAGGCTTCTATTAGTTGAATATAATACAGTTCTGTAATTGGTTAGTGATTTCTGCCTTAGATATATAAAGGTATATAAGATTCATATGTTAGCTAGGTGATTTTCATCCTTGTCATAAATGACTTCTGTTTCTTCAATTTCTGTTAGTTATGTCATTCTATACATGACAGATTGCTTTTGTCTATAAGTGTTCCTAAGACTTATATGAATGGGATTAAGGGTGAGCCTCTTGGGTTCAAGGCACCTAAGACCATTACAGACCCATTCAGCCTAACTTTATAACAAAGTGCTGCTCTTTCACACATTTTCACATTTAAATAGGTTTCTTTTTATGAACTCTAAAATAGATATTTTCCAAAGTTAAATGGCTTTATTTAATAACCCACAGGGTTGATGGCATGTTTGTTATGAAATATTGATTGTTGATACTGTGACCCGAGTTAATCAATAAGTCCTGTGGGTGTACCAATTTCCTTCGAGTTCTTTGATGATTGAACACAGTTGGGCACAGCATGCCACAATGCAAAAGACAGGAAAAATTCAAATAAGAAATTAGAGGTAAGTAAATGACAGTGCAAGTAGTTCTTAAATCTCCAATTGGCTAACAATGATGGATTGCAGCGCCACCTGCTGGCCAGAAGCATTGTTTTATTACTGTTTTGTGAGTTTGTTGCCCCGTCCTGGGCTTTTCCCTTGCATCTTGTCTGTGTATGCAGCGTTTATTCACGTGGAATTTCTTCAAACGATTAAGCTGGCAATACAATGGTTTGATTTGTCACTCTCACTGTAAAATATACAGCAATAGGCTTGTGTGGGAAACATCTCCTGTGACAAAAATTCTAAATCCTATTTTTTCTCCTCTCTTGTGTTACAAATAGAATTTTAGTGCCTGAAGCTAAAGGGAATAACAAGGCACTGTTGGAATTTATTCCATTGGATTGTTCTGGGTTTGTTTTAGCACTTCAAGAATAGTAGTATTTCTTAGATGAATCTAGAATAACGTGTTTTGGATCTGTCACAGATGATGGCTAGCCTGAAGATCCTTGCTTTTTAGAGCATGACTGCCTTTATTGGCTATTAACATCTGCAGATGTGTCCCATCTTTAATCTCTCTCCCTACAGAGTTAGCCACAAAAGTAGCAGATGCTAAACTAAATGATTAAACATGATCCTGTTAACATGAGCTGGACACCCACCTGTCTTCCTAGGGGGGAAAAATCACTCATTTAAAAATGACATATAACAACATATTTGAGGTATTATATGTTTTAATCACCTTAATAGGTATAATGACTTTTATATCTGGCAATAAGTCACCTAAAGGAATGGAATTGTTGCTTTTTTTCCCCCCAGAGGTTATACGAATGAGTTGGACACTCAGCAATTCAGGCTGGTTGAGATGCTGATTGGTTGGGAGGATTAGCGGATAAATTTAGTGACCTCAGGGGAGTCATTTGAAGTTTATAATTCTCCAGGATTTTCTGGTGACAGAAGAACTGAGCTGTTTTCTCCAGTTTAGTTCAGGCTCTGCAAACAGTGGGTTGTTAGCTTCACCGAGAATCTACAGATGAATGCAAACATGTAATCCGCATCAATCTGAACTCAATCTGTCCTCACAAATGTTTCATTTCTTTTTTTTTTTTTTTTTTTTTGATGAGAGGAGAATTCCTTAGTGGTTCCAGGCAGAAGTTTCATCTCCATGCTTCAAAACTACATGTGACTCTGAAACGTTGGGGGAGGGGCCCCTCCCATTATCTTGGTATTGCTTCTTTGCTGCTTATCATTTCTCTTATTAAAGGCTTACGTTCAAGACCATTTCTCTTCTATTTTGATAATTTCCAAAATAGTTGAAGAACGCTTGTAGTGACATTATTATCTTGATGGGGAGTTATTAGAATATAATCACCAAATCTGAATAATCCCCTGGTCACAGACAAAAGTATATGGACATTAGAGACGATGAGATATTTTGTAAATCACAATTATGTTATTTTGTTCATAAATATGAACTCCTTGAGATAATTGAATGGAAATTGTTTTTAAACTGCACATTTTAATAGTGGACTTCTATGACTTCCATTATAGCTTCAATTTTTTTCTTTTGGTGCACAACAGATTCAATTAAAATCCTGTTTCATAGTTTTAAATATGCTTATTTTCTTTTAAAGGAGTACAGTGGCATTTAGGAAATATCCCTGAAACCACTATGTGAAGGATGCTTACAAGTTTTGTTTGGTGTATGTGGCAGGTGACTGAGTGCATCGTGCTTCTTATGAAGGAGCTCCAAGCAGTTTTTAAAGCAATCTAATTAATTTACACAGGGACATTATGCAAAGTGCGTGATAAATATTTTAGATTATTTTCCTAATGGGAAAGTTATAGCAGGGTATTTAAACTCCTTGCCTGGTTTATATATAGTTCAAGGGCATACATTGTATATAGTTTTAAACTGAATAAAACATCTGTTATTGTTATTTTTAAAATATTTATGTTGGACAGCAAGAGAGAGTGAGAGTGCAAGCAAACAGGGGGTGGGGGAGGTGGGGGGGAGCCAGAGAGAGAGGGAGACTCAGAATCTGAAGCAGGCTCCAAGCTCTGAGTGACCAGCCCAGAGCCTGATGTGGGGCTAGAACTTATGAAATAAGATATCATGACCTGAGCAGAGGTCAGATGCTTAACCAACTAAGCCAGCCAGATGCCCTCTCTCATTTTTGTTTTTGACTGTGGTAATCCTTTCCAGTTTAGTTTGTCACTCACTCATTTAGTTATTCTGTTAATATACATTGGGCATCTAATAGTATAGAGCTTTACATTATCAAATAAGTGACGGTTCTATTCTGAGTACTTGTACTTTGGGAAGACAAAAAGACATTTGAATCACATTTTAAATTTTATATACATATAAAATTTTAACTTTAGTCACATTTTAAAATTTACATATATTAAACATACTTATGTTGTCTTATGTACATATATATGTAAAATGAAAGAATTACAAAAGGCATATATAAATAAAATATATACTTATGAAACTGTATGATCAAGGATTTGACAGTAGTCAGTGTTCTATACGTTTGTTTGAAAACTAACTATATCTGACTGGGAAATCACAACACAAACTTTTGCCCCCAGCTTTACTGATATATAAATCACATAGAACATTGGTAATGGTATTGAGCTGCTTTTCTTTTTTTAAAATTTTTTAATGTTTTATTTCTGAGAGCGTGAGAGAGCGTGCAAGCGAGCAGGGGAGGGTCAGAGAGAGAGGGAGACACAGACTCAGAAACAGGCTCCAGGCTCTGAGCTAGCTGTCAGCCAGCAAAGAGCCCAATGCAAGGCTTGAACCCATGAAATGTGAGATCATGACCTGAGCCAATCGGCTGCTTAACAGACAGAGCCACCCTGGCGCCCCTGAGCTGCTTTTCAAAGGACAAGTAGGATTTAGTCAGCAAAGTAGGGGGAGGACAATTCAGTAAGAAATCATTGTGAATTCCCAAAAGTGTGTTGCCTGCTTTGTTTAAGCAAAGATAGGTAGGTCTCTCCTGGTGCATGAGCGGGAGAGATGAGGCTGTAGGGATGGGCAGGACATGAAAATGAACACTGAACTTGCCCTTAAACTTTGGGGAATCATTAAAGGATTTTTAAATGGCAGCTGATTGGTTTTTCCAAGGATCACTCCAGGGCAGAGATAAACCTGTTTAATGCTTTCCCAACTACCAGGCAAAATCCTGAACAAAGGATTAGCTGCCTGGGCAGGAAGAATCTGTAAGATAAAAGCATCAAGTTCTGTTTGTAGAATAGATTCTTTGCTATGTGAGTGAGTGAGTGGTGGAGGTGGAATGCATCTTCCCTCTTGGGTGGCTGGTGAGTACTGGTGCCACTTACTATGTTGGGGAACGTATCAGGGGGAACAGATCTGGCAAGGAAGATTATGACTCTTGCCCTACTGGCTGGGGAGGTAACACATATATCTTATATTTTGCATTTTACACCTCATCAATAAACACATCTAAAGTTTGGAGATTGCAACCAGCTTTATATATGTTTATAATGATTTACACAATGTGGGAAACAATGACCGAAGGAAATGTACATACAATTAAATTTCCTTATAACCTGTAGCCTATTGACTAATACTTGAGGCAGGCAGATAAGACCCTCTTCCAGAACTCTCAAGTGTCTTAGTGCTAATTCTTTGCTAGAGGGTAAAGCAATTTTAGCTTGAGGGTACTAGGCCTCCAGGAGTCTGTGAGTCTTCCTTAGCATATGAAAATCCCTTTAGAAACTCCTGGCCTTTACCTTCCCCAGCTCCTAAGTATATGATCAGTCACTTTTTACAATCCTGAGGCAGTGCTTTCTGCCCATGGGTCCTGTCCCTGAGCTTTAATAAAACTGCCTTTTTGCACCAAAGATGGCTCAAAGATTCTTTCTTGGGCATTGGCTCTGAACCCCAACACTTCAAACCACATCACTGCCTACCTATACAATTTTGTGTGCAATGTCCATTATTAATAGAAATCTGAAAAGGCTGAGACTAAAATACATCCATAGATAGAAGCCCTGGTACTTTCTTTCCACACACCATTAACTGCTTTGTAAACTGCAGTTTGAAAGTCCTGGCTTTATTTATTTATTTAAAAAACTTAGGGCTCAACTCCTCAACCATGAGATCATGACCTGAGCCGAAGTTGAACGCTCAACCGACTGAGCCACTCGGGTGCCTCTGAAAGTCCCTGCTTTAAAACAAGTCTGTAGATGAGGCCATCATCATCTCCAGAAGAAGCAAACGTTGGGCAAAAAGTTTGAGAGGGTGAAGGTAGGTGCTTCGCAGTACTCCCATTTATGAATACACTTAAGAATTAAACAGAGGATGGGGCACCTGGGTGGCTCATCAGTTAAGGATCTGACTTCGTTCCTCTCAGGTCATGACCTCCTGGTTCATGGGTTTGAGCCCCACATCAGCCTCTCTGCTGACAGCTAAAGCCTGGAGCCTGCTTCAGATTCTGTGTCTGTGTTTCTCTGTCTCTCCTCTGCTCATATTTCTCTCTCTCTCTCTCTCTCTCTCTCTCTCTCTCTCACACACACACACACACACACACACACACGCGTGCACACACACACACACACACACACACACACACTTAAAAAAAGGAGTTAAACAGAGTTAAAAGGAGGCTACAAAGGCTAGTGAGATGGCAGGGCCAGAGAGGTTAAGAACAACATCCTGGAAGTTAAGGGAAGACCAGGGTTCTTGTGTTTATTGTCCTGATCCACGCTTTTATTTATCGAGTGTGCCCACTGTCGCAGGCACATTCCAGGGCCTGGAGACTCGGTAAAATAAGACCTCGTCCTGCATGAGAGAGGCAGAAAGTAAATGGTAATATTACAGGGTGATAAGTATTTTAAGACTAAATGTGTATATTTTTTTATTTAAGTGCATGTTTATATGTCAGGTAGGTGGGATACTTCCTGTTTCCCAGAGGAGCAATGGCTGAGCTTTTTCTCTTGTAGTTGTTCAGCCAAGTGTGGGGTAGAGAAAGCTTAAAGTGTTTGTGATTTTGATTCCCTAACAAAAGTTTCAGTTAGGTACAGAGAACCATCTTCCTGGTGTCTATCATCATCATGAATATATGCAAGTACTGGCTCATTTATATTCCTGAGGAGAATTGCATTTTTACAAATTGTTACAGATAACAGTACTCACATTTAAATGAAAACTTTTAAATACCTTTCTCTATTTATAGCAGGGAAGGAAAGAAGTTCCCCAGTTCTGCTCCCTGGAGGCATTCATTAGGAGAAGTTTAATGAAGCAGGCAAACAGGTGCTTCTTGTGCTTTTTATAAAGGGTTGCAACGGCTCTTCCCATCCCTTCAGCTTCCAAATGGGAACACACCTCATCCGCTAAGCTAATAGCTCACAGCAGGGTCCTTTCATGGGATCCACATAAATATTCAGTTTTATCTTCCTCTGCCTGGTGACCTATCACAAGCACAATGGACAGAGAAAGATGGAAAAAGTAAATACAGAAATATGATTTCTGGGTCATGAATCTAAAGTTAGTTTTGGTATAGTAAGATTTTTAAAATATGCACTGAATATAAGGTTGGTATATGAATTAATAAAAACCCTGCTGATTAAAGATTTTCCTACATCCCAATTTTCAGGGAAAATAGGTCTAACTAGTAGCCATGTCTCTTTTCCATTGCTTTTTTTTTTTTTTTGAGAGAATGAGAGAGAGACAGAGACAGGCTCTTAAGCAGAGATCATGACCTGAGCTGAAATCAAGAGTCAGACATTTAATGGACTGAGCCACGCAGGCGCCCCTCTTCCATTGCTTTTTGATTTCTCTCCCTTGCTAACAACTCCTATGTCTGTGGGCACTTACAACATTTACAATCATTCTTAACAGATTGGACATAATGTAAATATTGTATGAAATCTTTGTTGGTTTCACTTAAGCCAGGAAGTAAACTCTAATTACTTGGGTGCTTGAATACTTGTCAGTTTGGTAGTGCTGTTTCCTTTGAACAATCAGAGTGGAAGATCACTTTCATTCATTTTGTAAAAGCTCACCTGAATGAGGGGTGCCTGGGTGGCTTAGTTAAGCGTCTGACTTTTTCCTTGTTCATGATCTCGCGGTTCATGGGTTCGAGCCCCGTGACGGGCTCTGTGCTGACTGCCAGCTCAGAGCCTGGAGCCTGTTTCAGAATCTGTGACTCTCTCTCTCTCTCTGACCCTCCCCTGCTCACTCTGTCTCTCTCTCTCTCTCTCCTAGAAATAAATAAAACTTAAAAAAATAACTTGAATGAGAAAAATTAATAAACATGATTGTCCAATTTAGATGGGAACTCTGGATTCAAGTAAGGCTTCTCATTGTTTAGGATTTATTTGGAACACTTTTCTGAACTATTTCTACCTGGACACAAGAATGAAGTGTTTTGTACCTGTGAGTTGGATCCCTGTGTTCTGGTAGAGACTGAACCAAACTGAAGTATGTGGTTACTCTTAAGTGGTATGCAATTATTACCTCTTACCAGGAATCTTAAATTAATAAGTTCATTAACAATCATTTTGGCTTATATAAAGTAAAATAAAACTATGGGAAAATGTAAACATTGAGGTAGTTTAAGGGCAAACATTGGTAAGGTAGAGGTAGAAAAGAGGCCTGCGAATCAGATAAACTATCATCCCAACACAGATCAGTGTTAAGTGAGGGAGCATAAAAATCTGATTATACTTTTCATGCTGTACTTAGGATTACAGTTTGGCTGTGAGAAGGAGACTAGAAAAGACCGGCTTTAAACAAGTTGGGTGTGTATATGTCTTTTCCTGAAGATTGGTGGTAGGCAGTCCCCAGCTGGTGAGAAGGCTCTGTGCTGTTAAGTCCAGAGGAATGCAATTCCTTTGAGCTCCCTCATCCCTGAAGTATGGCCCTTGTTCTTAGGGTTCAAGATGACATCTGGAGCTCCAGATATGCTATGCATGTTCTACACAGCAGAAAAGACAGGCAAAGGATGGGCACAGATGTGGATTCCATTTATACATCATTAGCCAGGACTTACACCTCATAGTTAGCTGCAAGGCTGACTAGAAAATGACTGCTTTATCCCAGGTGTCCTTGTGCCCAGCTAAAAGTCGAAGGTTCTGTCACTATTGAAGAAGGAGAGAATGGACATTGGTAGGCAAACAGCAGTCCCTGCCGAGGCTGCCTCTATGGTAAATGTTGCATTAGTAAGCACAACTACTAGATGGGCTGGGACCGCTGCGGTGTATAAGTCCCTAAGGATGGGTTCTAGGTTGTTCACTTCTTTACCTGCTGGAATCCTAGACCCCATCTGGCCTTCCCTTGATCCCTACCAGCTACTACTTCTGCCCTGCCCTCCAGAGAAGGCCTGGGTGTGGGTATGGCAAGAATTGCGGTCATACTCTTGCATCTGGGGAGAGGAAACCTGGTGGCAGCCGTCTCTACCCAGGATGCGGGTACTCTGCACTCAGGTTGCAGCATCTTCGTCGTGTTGTGTTGGAGCGGTAGCCCTTAGGGAGAGGATGTGCCAGACTCCACTTCCCTGGCTGGCTGGAGGGAGAACCCAGCTGTGGTCAGATATCAGCACCCGTTAGCTCTGGAACATGAGCCAAGCCACTGGCAGCTGTGAGGGCCTGTCCTTGCCCCATGAATATACAGGTTGACCTTGGGGTACACTTTCTTCCTGACTCTGGCTTGAGTTTGTCTCTTCTGGCCCACTCTGTATGCTCTCAAGGGATGAGCCACAAAATTCGCCTTCATCTCAGTGGTTCCTAATAGGAGTTAAATGCTCTGTTAATTACATTTAAAACTGGCATTTCATCATATAAAAATAAATGGTAAAATTCATGCTAATAATTCAAAATCTCAACATTCTTAGAATGAAATTAAGTAGTAAATATCGCATCATCATGACAAATTGGAAGGCAGACCGCAGAAGAAAGGAAAAAGCCTTAGATTTTAATGCCTTTAATGGCATTTCTTCCCTTCTTCCCCACAATGATTTGGAACAGGAAGCCTCGCATTTTCATTTTACACTGGGCCTTACAAGTTATGTGGCTGTTTCTGTAGGTGAGTTTCTCTATTTCAGTAAGAAGATCTTGCTTTTGAAGTTTTGGAGGCGAGTTTGTAAAATTTCATGAAAGGAATAATTAGAACAGCGACCCTTTGGCTGTGCAGGTGTGCCCTTTTTGTCCGGTGTCAAATAAGATTATGTGCTCCCCTTCATCTCATTGCCTAGTCAGCCATTTGCTACCCAGAGTCAAATAAGATATTCTTATTAATGCCAATAAGACTTGTGTGCAGTCTTAGATTGGTATTAGAATTAGATGCAGAATAGCTTTGTCAATAAATCAGTGTGGATGTTGCCTCAATAACCACAATGTAATTTTCAGCATGTCTGATATAGATTTATATCCTTTTATTATATAAAAGAAATGCTGAAGGTCTTCTGTTTTCCTAAGCATTGTTGAATAATTGTACCCTTTCCTATCTCTCTCTAATTCTGACAGTTTCTGTATGTCTAAATGGAAAAGACAATTTCTACTCTAAAAGAGGAGATTATATAAATGAATTTATTCTCTTGTTTCCCTTAGGCTATGGCCCACCTACTCAGGGTTCTATTTATGAAACTACCTTGGCATGTAATTTGGTTGCCTAATGGAATGGAGGTGAATAACAAGTGGTCCCACTGTAAAATAATCATGTGCAAGATGGATGAAGTCGAATGTTTGGTTTCAAGAATTTCCTGCACTATTAGTCCCTTGGGTAATACATCTTCCCCCCATGCATATTGTGTCTCCATTATGCTGCACATTTTCAATTTTTGCAAAATGCACCAATGTGCCAGGCCCAGACTGACATTTCCACATTGATGTTTCCTAATAAAACAACAACTGACAAGATACATTTTTAGCCCCGATACAGCTCCTTCAAGGTTGTACTGTGTCAAAAATGCTCTGTGAGAAGTTACTGCTGATGTAGAACACCACATGTCTGTTTTCACTGAAGATAAATGTATCGGTACCACAATAAACCAGCCATTAACATTCATATTACAGATAAATTCCAAGGTTGAGAAATTGGAGGAAAAATGAATAAAGATGAAATTTCTCTCATTTTAATAAGCCATGGGTAGGGTTTTGATGCATAGATTAGTTTCGTCATTCAACGAATTTAGTGAGGCTTAATATCTGCTAGGTACTATTCTAGGTACTGGAGAGCCAGCAGTGACAAAGATAAAGATTCCTACCTTCATGTCCTGAAGCTTTTGTTCTCATGAATATATAAGAGCACATGTAACTAGTTAAGGAAGTTTAAGAATTATACAGAACAGATCCTTTTTTTTAAATGACTTGGATTATGGGAACGTTATTCATAAAAATTACTGAGCAGGAGAGAGTAGTGGTGAGGAGCTTGAACTCTAGAATCAGATAAACTAGAGTTTGACTCCTGGATCTTTTAAAAGCTATTGGCAAGGAGCTTGAGCTCTCTGAGTCCTAATGTTGATATTTGTAAAATAGGACAAAAGTAGGTGACTGCCATAAGAATAGAATGAGAAAATTCCTGGCAAGCACTTAGTCTAGTGCTTGAAACATAGCCTACACCCAGTAATTGTTTTCTTTACTGTTGGTAATATTTAATGTCTGTATTCTCCCAGGAAGACTTTGATTTGAAGACTGAGCCTCCAGCTTGAAGTTCAATAGGAGCTCGATGAATTAAAATTGCAATATGGCATTGCCTCTCCAACTTGAATGTGCATGCAGATCTGCGGCGGGTTGGGGGGGGGGGGTTGTTCAAATGTAGGTTTTTAATGAAGTAGATCTAGGATGGGGGCTCACATTCAGCATTTCTTAGAAGCTCCTAGGTGATACCTGTGCTGTGGCTACTGTTCTGTGGATCATACTTACGTAGTGAGGTTTATAAAACACCTTGATTTCACACTGATAGGAGAAATAATAAGACCTGGAACTATAGGGCAATATGAAGCAAACAGTGTGCTTCCAAACAATAGGGGATATCTATGACTTCAACTGATGATGTATATCAAATAACCCCAAAGAACAGTAAGGAAAATACCTTGTTTATTGTAAAACACACAAATGTAGGTGGTGGGATAGGAATCATTGTTCTCTGCTGCAGTCTCTGGAGAATTGTTCTGTCCTAACTATCTTGGACAATAGAAGTGAATTCGAACTTGCTGGGAAAAAGGTCCCCAAGCCTTTCCATTTGCCTACCCTTCCAGAAACAGGTATCAAAGTTTACTTTTATTTCTATTTCTGTATCTTTAAGAATGTATAATACTCACTGGAGTGCTTCAATCAAGCAGCCATATAATGAAAAATATTTGATATAATATTGCATCCAGCAATCCCACTTCTGATATATACCCAAGAGAATTAAAAATATGTACCCATGATTTGTACATAGATATCCATAGTAACATATTCATGATAGCCTCAAGCATCAACAACCCAAATGTCCATAAATTGATGAATGCATAAGTAAGAGGGGGTGTATTCTTATAGTAGAATATTTAGCCATAGAAAGGAGTAAAACACTGATACATTTTACAATATGGATGAACTTTGAAAACACTGTGGTAAGCCAGATACAAAAGGCCACATGTTACATGATTTAATTTATGTAAAAAGTCCAGAAAAGGCAAATCCATAGAGACAGAAAATAGATTAGTGGTTGCCAGGGGCTATGGGAAGGGGAGAATGTGAAGTGACTGTTAATGGGTGTGAGGTTTCTCTTTGGGGTGATAAAAATTAGATGGTGGATGGTTGCATAACTCTGAATATACTAATAATCCCTCAATTGCACACCATAAGATGGTGAATTTTATGGTATATGAATTAGATATATCAATAAAAATGTAAAAAAAAATGTATATCAAATGCCAGATGCTTCAGCAGCTGGAGACCTATAAACAAGAAACTTAAAGACATTAGCCATATTCTTTAGTTGTGGTTTTAAGGGCTCAGTTTCATTATATAAGTCAGTGGTAGATTAAAAATAGGAATGAATTCTTTGTGATTCCTCAACTCCTAAGGCGGAGTCCACTCCTTAAAACTGGGATGATCTCTTGGCTCGTTTCGTCAATAGAATATTGGCAGAAATCATGTGTGAGGGCTCCAGGCCTGAGTCTCAAGAGTAGTTAGTTGCAGCTTCCACTCTTGCTTTCTTGGAACATGTGGAGAACAAAGGAAAAAGGAATCGAGGAAAAAAATGATAACTTACAGCCCATTGACAAGGACTTGAGACAGGCAGAGTGACCTTCCACAGGTTGCTTCGCTGCTTGAGAGAGACTCTGAGAATCGTCTCTGCTCTCCAAGCTGGCCCAGCTGTCTCAGCGGGAGGCCCGAATTCTACAACGGACTCTGCATAGACCAACTTTCCAGTTTGTGAGAGCCCAGTCCAAATTGCCTACCCATGGAATCTGGAACAAATACATAATTGTTTTTAAATCACTATGTTCCGGGGTTGTTAGTTCCATAGCAAGGTCTATTTTGTGAGGTAGCTAGCATTTCTTCATTTCTTAACAGGACTTTGCTGATGACTACATTAAAATGAGAAAGACTAACCAGACTAATTAAACTGGCAGACTAACCAGAGTTTTCTTGGTATCCCACTTTCCATTTACAGTGTTTTTTTTTTTCCTCCCCAAAACCTTTCTAGCTGTGTCATCTTCTGAATTAATAAAGGTCTGACCTCTGGGAGATCACGGTAATCACGGTAATATTTAGGAGACTTCATGGAATGGGTCCAATGGTCACATGGTCTTGAGCCAGAGAGGAGAATCTTCACTGAAAGGTCATTCATTTCCTGATTCATGTTTCTGGGAATACCATTTAAGAGCTTGGGTCTATATACCACTTAACTAGTAGCAAAGTGATTTCTCAATTCTGGGTAATTTCCATACATATTTGCATATTGACAATGTATAGAGTGTCTTGGTAACTAATCCTCTATGTTTTGATTTGGCTGTTAAGGTGTACAGAGCAGTCTTCACTGGTCTTTAGAGCATTCTGCAGGCATCACTATAATGCTCATCACCATTACCATCATAACAACCTTATCTGTATCCAAGTCAGTCTCCAAATACTTCTTTCATTGATATTGCTCGACTTTACACAATTTATATAATTCTTTATCTTTAATGATAGCATTGCCATTGCGTATTTTGATTGATATGTAATTGAGTTAACTCACTAGTCCATTTAACAAATATATATTAAGTGACTACCAGGTCTTGGCAATTTTCTAGACAATGGGAATATAGCAATGAACAAAACAATCCTGCCTTCATGAAGAATATATTTTATTCAGGGCAGGGTTAAAAATTAAGTCCGTAGATTCTATGCCAGACAGCAATAAATGCTATAGAGAAAAATAAAGCTGAGAGGGTCTAGAGAGGGCTGTTGGGTAGGATATTGCAAATTTAATTGGAGAAGACAAATTGTGATGCAGGCCCACAAAACCTTGACCAAGTCAATGGGAATCTCTGGAACAATGACAGCTCATCAGAGTTGTCTTCCATGAGGTCAAAGTGACTGGGCCTTTCTACACCTGCTTTGTTTAGTTGTTAGATGCAGGTGAAATGATTTTTGAGCCTGAGGTAGATCCTCAGAGAATGACAACAGAGCCCACCACACTCTACATTTGAAAGGGAATTTCCTCATTGAAAGGGCATCTAGTGATGTGTCTTATGTTTACCCCAGAAGCCAACAGGGCTTTTGGGCAGAGGAATAATGAGATATGAGTGATGTTATAAAACAATGATACTGGATGCAGTGTTGTGAATGGACTTTAAAAGAGATGAAGGGGATCCTGGGTGGTTCGGTTGGTTAAGCATCCAACTCTGGATCTTGTCTTAGGCCATGATCTCATAGTTCCTGGGATTGAGCCCCACATGGACTCTGTGCTGACAGGGTGGGTCCTGCTTAGAAGTCCCTCTGTATCTCTCTCCCTCTTCTGCTCGCACTCTCCATTTCCCTCTCTTAAAATAAAATAAAAAAAAACAAAAACAAAACTGAGACAAATGAAGCCTTAAGGAAAGACAATGGCTGGGTAAAGAAGACCAGGTAATACAGATGAGATGTGATTAGGACTTGGACCAAATAGTAGCCATGGTTTTGGTAAGAAGGAGTAAAATTCTGAATAGATTTTAAAGTTTGTGCTGACAGTGTTCACTAATGAGTATCAGATGTGAGAAAGCAATAAAAGATAATTTTTTTGATGTGATGAACAAATGAAATTTTCATTACTGAGATAAGGAAGTTTGTCAGCAGGATACTGGGAATTAAGTTTGGGAGACATTAAGTTTGTGATGTCCATTAGTGTCAGTATATAGATCTTAGGCTGGTAGTTGGACACATGAATCTGTAGGTCAAAGCATAATTATATTCTGTAGATGTAAATTTTGGAGTCATTAGTATATAGATGGCCATTAAAGATGTGAACTGACTGAATCAAGTCAGTGAGTGTAGACAGAAAAGAGAAGTGTGAGAACTCAGTCCTGCTGTGCCGCACTATGTAATGGTGATGGAGATGGAGATGAATCAGCAGAACCTCAAAAAGATAGGCCAGTGTAGTAGAAAAACAAATAGAGTGGGAGATCCTGAGAGCCCAACGAAATAAATGCTTCATGTAGGAGTGATCAGTTGTGTCAAATGTTTCTGGTAGGTGAAATCCAATATCAATATTTACAGAAAAGAAAAAGTCTTAAAATTTATATACAAGCACAAAAGACCCCAAATATACAATGTATATTTCTCAAGAAATATACAATCTTGAGAAAGAACATAGCCTGAGGGACCACACTTTCTGATTACCAATCTACAGTAATCAAAAGAGGATGGTAATGGCATAAAAACAGACCTATAGGCTGACAAAACAGATTCGAGAGCCCAGAAATAAACCCACACATATGGTCAACAATTTTGGCAAGAAAGGAGTAAAATTCCTGAGAAAAAATGAGGGAAAGTGAGTGAAGGTTGTCAAAAGCCACAAACTTCCATTTATAAGATGAACACGTTCTGAGGATCTAAGATACAGCATGGTGACTGTAGTTAACAATACTGTATTGTATATTTGAGAGTTGCCAAGATATCTTAAAAGTTCTCAGCCTCCCCCCCACCCCAGAGATAACCCTGTGAGATGATGTGTTAATCTTGTGATCATTTCACAATATATACATACCTCAAAACATCATATTGTACAACATAAACTTACACAATGTGGCATATCAGTTATGTATCTTGATACATCTGGAAAAAAATTTTCTCCTCAAATAAAAATGATCAAAAACTTACCACTGGATTTAACAACACAGATGTTATTTGTGGACACTGAAGAGAAGTTTCAGTGGTGTTGTGAGGCAAATGCCTATTTAAGTGGATTCAAGAAAGAATGAGAGCAGAAGACGTTAAGAGGGTAACAGAACTCTGAGGTTGACTACCAAGGATAGAAGAGAAACAGGGCAATAAGTAAGGGAAATGTGGGTCAAAAGTATTTTTGAAGTGAGAGAAATTTCAGCACATTTATATGTTGCTGGGAATGGTCCAGTAGAGAGGAACAGATTGAAGGTGCGGAAGAGAGAAAGGACAGTTTCAAGAGTGGTGTTCTAGAGCAGGGGAGAAGAAGCAGGATAAAATGCTCAGAGGTAATCAAAACTGACAGAGAGCCAGCATGCCCAGCTCCTTAGTCTCTGAGGTTGGGAGGTAGTCAGGGTTTATAAACAATAGATGCAGACAGATGAGCAGTGGTGGTGTAGGGAACTGGTGAGGGTTTTCTAACTAATTCCATTTCTTTTCCCTCCATGAGGTTGGAAGCAGTCTCCCCAGTGAGAATGAGGATGATGGGAAGAAGATGTTGGAGGTAAAGGAGAGAGCGATGGTGTAAAATTGTTTTCTAGGAGGTAGGGACACAGTGGTTAAATAATTGTTGGATTGGAGTATATTAAAAAGAGAAATTTAGGGAAAAAAATGGAAATGATGGCCAGTGAGTAGCATGTTAGAAACTAAGATATAGAGATCATTGTGTACTAGTAATAACAAAATTTAGATTGATCATGTGTGTGAAATTAGGTGAAAGCTCATTGGAAAAGACTGTATCAATCAAGGGCCTGGACTGTTTGCAGGATGCTAAAATCATCAAGGTGTATGATCAGGATATTTCTGGAAGGTATGAAAGTGAATGTGGACCTTGTCAAGGAATTAGGACAAGTCACCCAAATGGTAGAATTCAAATGGATGAAATTAAAAACTAGGTTTAAGGGAGGAGAAAGTAAAAAGATCTGGAAATAATTGCTACCTACTTTCAGGATAAAGAGGATGATGGGTGGGGGCGCCTCGGTGGGTCACTTGGTTAAGCGTCTGACTTTGGCTCAGGTCATGATCTCACTGCTCATGAGTTCGAGACCTGCGTTGGGCTCTGCGCTGACAGCCTGGAGCCTGCTTCAGATTCAGTCTCTGTTTCTCTGTCCCTCCCCTGCTCATGCTCTGTCTGTCTCTTTCAAATATAAAATTTAAAAAAAATTATTGAAAAGAGGATGTTTTAAAAATTTAAAAAAAGAAGAAGAAAGAAGCTTCAGGTGAGAATACTCCGGAGAGGCCTTGTCCTTAGGGGAGAGTCAGATCCCAGACAGGGCAAGCAGGTGAAGGGAGCTTCCAAAGATGCTGAGGATACAGGAAGTTCTGCTCAGGCTGGACTGAGTCTCCATGTGTTTCCCAGATTGGGGTGTGGATGAGACATGCCTTTGGCATCTTGGGTTTCTTATGGTGTTTGACATGAAGAAGGGTACAGGAGATAATGAGAGCTAGCTGCTGTGTCTTACAAGAACAAACTCAAAAATCAAACTTTGGTGATGCACTCAAGTTAAAAAGAAAAAAAAAAACAAAGCTTGGTCAGTTGCCTCCAATGTGGCAGTTGGTACCACACAGATGGGAATGGCAATAGTGACAGAAGCTATTTATGCTCTGTCATGCAGTGTCTTCTCTCCTTAACTCAGCACTTTGTAGATGCATTTTTCCAAAGCATATTTGAAAGAAATGCATCTGGAGTTTAAAACAGTTCCTGACATTACAAATCAGTTTTTACATTGAATCATATATTATTAATGTCTCAGAAAGGGCTTTTACCAAAACCAGAAGCCTGGGATGCTGTGTGCATGTACACATGCGCATGTGTGATTATACACACACACCATATCGACTGTGTATATAGACGGTATTTTGTGTAGCTTCTTGGTGGACCCAAGTGACATTTTCACGGTGTGTTCTTACCTTTAATAAAGTACTCCTGCTATATGATATCTTATGCATTTCTTTTATGATCCTTTTTCAAAATGTAAAATTACTATTTGTGAATGTGAGAGAAAAAGACTGCGTGTGTGTATGTGTGTGTGAGTGACAGTGTTCATTTAATGTATATCTTTTCATCTGAATATAAACTGACTTAGGGTGGGTAGAGATTGGTGTGTATCTCCAGACATAATATATCACCTAGCACATAGTAGATACTTAATAATACTGTTTGAATAAGTGAAAAACATGCTTAAATTCTCTGGTGCCTTTATAAAATTTCATGTGTTTTCTATAGCTCATATGGGTAGAATGGAAGCTATTATTCTCCTTTCTTGATCTTTTTGGGCTGTTATAACAAAATATTACAGACTAGGTAGCTTAATAAATAACAGACATTTATTTCTTACAGTTCTGGAGGCTGTGGTGTCCAAGATCAAGGCTCAGGGAGATTCATTACTCGATCAAGAATTGCTTCCCGATACATTTTGCTCTGTTCTCACTGGGTAGAAGGGGAGAGGGCATTCTCTTCAGCCCATGTAAAAAAGCACTAATGTCGTTCATGAAGTCTCCAGCCTCATGACCTAATCACCTCCCAAGGCCCAAACTGGAAGTAACATCTCCCAGGGGATTAGGTTTTCAACATAGAAATTTCAAGGGGACATAAATATTCAATCTGTAGCATCTCCCAAATATATTTCGGTATCCTTTTGATTATAATTTTATAAATGGGAAACAGAAGCTTTTATTTTAAAAAATAATAAAAGGAATAGGAACAAACACTGATGAAGTACTTATTACATGCTAGGCATTACTGTAAGCACTTGCAGTGATTTATCTGATTCTCACAACAACTCCACGAGGTAGTTAGTGTTATTGTCCCAATTTATGTATGAAGAAATGGAGACATAAACTATTAAGACTCAAACAGTTGGAAAGCAGCAGTGTCTGTCCCCTGAACACAGGCAGTTTGGACCTTAACTGCGTATACTCTTAACCACTTGGTTATAGTGCTTCTGAATAATCGTTCTTAAGAACAGATATAATTTTCTTTTAATCTATAGATCAACCAATTACAGTAATAAAAATAAAGGAGAAAGATGACAATTACATAAGATTATAAGAAGATTATTAGCATAAAACTTATTTGAATACTCATTAATTCAATGCATTAAGTACAGCATAATGCCTTCACCTAAAGCTGGGGAAAAGAAATTTGTTGTGAAAGGACAGATAGAATTTTTTATTATAAATTTTTATTACAAGGGTTGCAAGTGAAGATTTTGTCATCCTAATATTTCTTTCTTTTATTTTTTTTTAAATGTTTATTTCTAGGAGAGAGAGACACACACACAGAGACAGAGACAGACAGAATGAGCAGGGGAGGGTCAGAGAGAGGGACTCACAGACTGAAAGAGGCTCCAGGCTCTGAGCTGGCAGTCAGCACAGAGCCCGACATGGGGCTCGAACCCACAAACCGCGAGATCATGACCTAAGTGAAAGTTGGACACTTAACCGACTAAGCCACCCAGGTGCCCCCCTAATATTTCTTTCTGCAGTTATAGTGAAATAACTTTTTTCAGATAAGTGCTTCCACACATTTTCAATATTTTCCGTTTCTTATCCTCTTTTTATAGATGGTGATGCTTGAAATTATATAATGACTTCCCAGTTTTTCAAAATGGGACCATAAGGGAATGAAGAATTACATATGATAGTCTAATGAAACAATTTCTATTATATTTCGGCTATTATAATTAGAAAAGAAATGACAGTAAGATGCAGTGTAAGTTAAATTTATACATAATTTAAACACCTATTCCCCGATTAGAGTATGAACTTTATATCCCCAACACATTGGAGAAAACTCAAATGAAATTTAAAATCTTCTATAGTACATAATGATCATGGTTCAGATAATGTAAAATATATTTTTAAAGCAAATATCATTGTCATAATTTTATAAATTTTTCCATAAAGACATAATAGTTTTAAAAAAAGATTTGTGTCCTAACCCTTAGCACTTTCAGCCATTTTTCTCAATTTCTTTTGTGGGCTTCATGGTCTCTACCCAAATGTTCAATATGTAATGAAATTGCTCAAGGCTACCCTACATCCTCTTCTTTCTCGAGCTATATTACAAAAACTGAAATGCCTTTAAAGCAAGCAGGTATTGCAAATGTATTAAGAGGCCTGATAGAAAAGAAAGAAAATTGTTAAACTGGAAAATGCATGTCATATCTAAATATTCTTAAATTCAGAAAAATTTAAAACATTTGGCTGGTAAAAATCAAGTCAACCCTCCCTGTCGACGTGATTCAGCTCACTGAAGGGCCTGCTTTATACTCTGTCCCTTTAGGGTATCTCATTTTTGCTTCTGGCCTCATTTACCATCTGGCTAATGCCTCTCCTATTTCCAGACCTTCCTTTGAGCTATATGTTTTTGCATTCATTTTTCCATTTGGCATTTCCAGTGAAGTGTCCTGTATTCAACATATCTCAGACCCAACATCTCCAAACCTAGTTTTCTTTGAATGTTTCCTGTCTCCACAAATGTGGCCTCCACCCATCCAACTGCAAAAACAAGACACCTAGGGATTTCCTTTGACCACTCCCTCTGCTTTACATCGCTTGCCCCATTTCCATGCTCCTCACTTCCCCAAGTAATCCCTTCCCAACACCTGTCAGTTACACCTTCTTAACGTGTCTCCTGGGGGCTTTCTCTTCACCTCCACTACCACCAACTTTGATTTATTTACTGTAGCCTCTTGCTTGGACATTTGCAACAGCCATTTACCATCTTTGTATCTATTCAGCTTTCTTTACAGTACATTCTCCATATTAAACTGGAGTGATTTTCTTAAAATAGAGATTTGATCTTGTAACTCTTCTCCTCTGCTTAATATGCCTCAGTGGCTTCCAATTGCTCTCAAAATAAAATCCATATTCCTCAATGTGGCTATAGACTTTTTAAAAGTTAAGCTTTCCTCATTCTCCTGTCTTCATTCTCCTCGTGGTTCTTGGGTTGTGGCCATCTGTCCCCTGTAGCTGCATATTTACTCCTTCAGTCCCTCTCTTGAAAAGTTCCGCCATATCAACTTTGCCCAGAGCATACTTTTGCTTCCTTCTAGCTTCAAATACTTGTCATTCCCTGGGAAAGCCTTTCTTGAATCCCTAGCCAACAAAAGGATCCCTTTGATACATACTCATGAAGAAACTTTTCTTTTCTCATTCCAGTTTGTGATTTTGTGTTCATCAGCTCATTAGTGTGATTATTTGGTAAAAGTTTGTTCCCCCACTTGACTAGAAGCTCTACCAGAGCAGAAGTTTTCTGTTTCTGCTTAGAGATGACAGGTATCATAAATACATTTAAGGGCACAGATGTTTAAATAAATAAAAGTATAACCTAATGCTCAGTGCAAACAGTACTTAGAGAGACCTCCAACTTAGAATGTAGGAACATCTAACAAACTTGTGAATCCCTCATATGTTTACTGTGTGGGGACGCTGTTATTTTCCACTGTTCTGCTTGAGCCTGAGGCAACTCCACAAATCCTTAGTGGGCAGAATTTGCAGATAGGCCTAACGGGGCTTCAGTGAAGCAAGAGCCAGCAGCAGTTCATCCACTGTTGTTCTGTCATTTGTAATAATTTCTCCAGCTGCAGCCCACATGTTTTAGAGATGGCATCATAAACATCCACCACTGACCTCCGTACTGTGGTTTCTAACAGTGGTTTGTACTTGAAGTAGCAACTTGAGCTCTGCTGTCTTTTCCTTTCCAAGGTCCTTTGTAAGTTGACATTTGTAAGTGCACTTCTAGCTCTACTGTTTTTGACCATAATCCCGAGACAAGTTCAGGAGCAATCAACTGCCTTCAGGTAATGACCCTTCCCGAATCAGAAAACAATTCTACAGTATTCCTGTACGTGGATACCTTCGGTTAAAATCTACTGGTTGTGTATTCTTCAAGTTATGTGCTATAGCTCCACTGAAAAGTCCTAAACTCTTGAGGCTCAAGTGACCCTCAGTTTTGCCTTTGTTTTTTGCCCAACAGACAAATGCAGTGTTCTGAAACAGTGGGTATTTTATAAGGAGTATCTTAAAAGTTAGGAAGAATGGCCAATGCCACCGATAAGATGTGGTAGTGTGTCTGGGAAGTTAGATATTTTGGGAGATAGAAATTTCATTCTATTTTTGTAGTGGTAAGAATGTGTGCCAGCAACTCTGAAAATCTTACGTGTATTGCTTTGTTTTCAGTACACATATATTATTCAGGATAATTATATCCCCAATAAATAAATAAATGAATATTTATTTAGGGAGAGGGCACAAGTGGGAGAGGGAGAGAGAGAATCCCAAGCAGGCCTAGCGGTGTCAGCACAGAGCCTGATGCAGGCTTCAATCTCATGAACCATGAGATTATAACGTGAGCTGAAACTAAGAGTCTAGCACTTAACCCACCTCATGTGCCCTTGTTTTCAGAAATCTATTAAGGCCAATCCCAGGTATTAGGTTATTTTACCCAGAAACACATGAGCCTGCTTCTGTAATGAATAAAGTCATTTATTTTGTAATATAACCACCATTATTACAGCTAACAAAATTAGCAATCATACCCAAATTCTATTTAATACCCAATTTATTTTGAAATTTTCCTAATTGTCTTAGAGATATCTTTTTACGGTTGGTTTGAGTATCAATCTGAGCAGGATACCACAACGCTTGTGATTTAAAAAAATGTTTTTTAATGTTTTATTTATTTCTGAGAGAGAGAGAGAGAGAGCGCGCAGAGGAGGGCCAGAGAGAGAGGGAGACACAGAATCCAAAACAGGCTCCAGACTCTGAGCTGGCTGTCAGCACAGAGCCCGATGAAGGGCTCGAACCCATGAACCATGAGATCATGACCTGAGCCACCCAGGCACCCCACAATGCTTGTGATTTTTTTGTCTCTTAAATAATCTTTATGCTCTAGCAATCTCTCATCCTTTTGTTTTCCATACCACAGTCTAGTTCGAGAAATTGAGTCCAACACCCTCTTTGTCTGATTGTTACCTTGTAGTATCATTTACCATGTCTCTTTATGCCCTTAATATAAAAATTGGAGTAATATTTTGATGGATAATTAGATTTGGATTCAACTATTAGACAAGACATCCTCATAGGTTGTGCTCTATACTTTCTGGTGTATCACATTAAGAGGAAAAGAAATGTTCATTTCACTTCTTACTAATGCTTACTAAGTATGAACAATCTAATCCCTCCACTAAAAGATTCCCATAAACTTTTTTATTTAGTACATTTAGAATCCATTGATTATTGTGTGTATTCATTATTTTTAATTAGTATTTGCAAAATGGTGATTTTCCAATCTTACCACTTTATCTGTGTTGATTAGCTATAACTATCTCTAAGAAGAACTGACTTTGTTATTTTTCAATAAGAAAAAGTATGTCTCTTAATTTGCTTATTTAAAAGATCAATTTTCAAGCTAGTAAGTTGTGTTCTAGCAAATTTTATAGTATCTAATCAGTTTTTAAAATATCGCATCTTACAGATTTTACTATATCAAGTGTTTTTATCCATTGCAGTGTTTATAGTTTTTGATGCTCAATGTCAATACAATTTAGGAAAGTGGGAGTCCCATCCACTTGACCCCTATAATCTTTAGACATGGTGTCCTAGTGTCATCTTGTACACTACTCACCTCTGACCTGGTATCAGCCATTTCTTCAAAGAGTACTAGTTCCTTTTTAATGGGAAAAAATAGAGACCTCAATCTGAGTCCTGTAAGTACTCGCCGCTAGTGGGCTGACATTGCTTTAGGGCCTTCCAATGGACAAAGCTAGAAAACAGATACATCTTTTAAGGGAAAAGTTTCCAGTGTGTATAGATGTTACTAATCAAGTGTACGATTACAAGGTGTATACTTTGATTCTTTTTCTTGTATCTAATTCCTTTAATGCTTCATGAATGGATGAATAGGTAGATATAAAGTTTTTTTCTCCCAGGTTAAAAAACAAATTTACCAATGTTTTCTAGTACTTCATACATTTCTTTCTTTCTCTCTCCTTTCCTTCCTTCTTTCTATCTATCTACCTATTAATATTTTTAAGGATTTTTTGGAGAGAGAGAGAGAGTGTGTGAGGTGGGTGGGGGGAGAGAGAATATGAGAGAATATTAAGCAGGCTCCATCTTCAGTGTGGAACCTAATGTGCTTGATTCCCTGGCTCCTAGGATCATGACCTGAGCCATAATCAAGAGTAAGGCACTCAATGACTGAGCTGACAGGTACCCCATAGTTTTATTTCTTTATCTGGAAATTTCTGATTCCTTTGGAATTTATCTGAGTATATGATTGGAAGGACAGATACAATTTTATAAGTTTTTGTATGCTTATCCATTTGTCCTGATATCACTTATTAAAAATATGTCACCCCTTGACTTTAGATAACGTTTTCATCATTATTAAGTTCTATACGTACTTGATGTTTTGGATATCCAATTCATTTCCGTTGTTTTTTCAGTTTATTAGTGAAATGATACCATGCTGTTTTAATTATTGAGCCTTTAAAGTGTTTTAATATTAGGTATGATAATTACCCCCACCACATACTTTTTCAGCCTTTCCTTTGCTGATTGTGCTTGTTTATTTTTCAATGAACTTTCTGATCAGCTTGTCTTGTTCCAAGGTAAAACATTATGGTATTTTTATTGGGACTGAGTACGTTGTAAAATTAACTTAGAATTGCCACCTTTATGAAGTGGAATTTTCATATTCAAGACTAAGGTATACATTTCTGTTTGGTACTGTATCTTTCACATCATTCTATATTTTCCTTATCTTTTGTTGCACTTTTAAAAGTTTGTGCCTAAATATATCATCATCATCATCATCATCATCATCATTTCACCATAGAGAAAGCCTTCTTTTCCATTGTATCTTTAAAGTGGTTGTTGCTATTCCTTCTAAATGCTAAGGCTATTGATTTTAGAATATTAATTTTATATTCTGCCACTTTACGAAACTCTTACTGTTTGGAGTAGATTCTCATTGATTCTTTTGTTTTTGTGGCTGTAATATGAAAATCTTCCAAATTTTTATGCCATATCTATCTGTGTAAAACCAGTTGGGTTTACAGAAGGCCTGCAGTTTAATGTGAAGAACAACTGAAGGTACACCTAACTTGTTCCAGACTTCATTGGTAATCCTTTTAGAATATTCCCATTAATTGTTAACTTCTGAATTGAAATAGTATAAATGTTATTATATTAAGGAAATGTCTGTCTTCTTAAATCTATTAATGTATATTATATTAAAAGATTTCTAAATTTTTAATCAAACATACAAAACAACATTTTCAGGGGTGCCTGAGTGGCTCAGTTGGTTAAGCGTCTGACTTCAGCTCAGGTTATGATCTCACAGTTTGTGAGTTCAAGCCCCATGTCAGGCTCTGTGCTGACAGCTCAGAGCTTGGAGCCTGCCTCAGATTCTGTCTCCCTCTCTCTCTGCTCCTTCCCTATTCATGCTCCATCTCTCTCTCTCTCTCAAAAATAAACACTAAAAAAGAAAAACTTTAAAAAAACCCAAAATTTTCAGCAGTTCTAAAAGAAACTATTTTTTATTTACCAGTATTCATAAATTTATTTTTACATTTTGCTTCTTTATCATTCTCCCTCTCTACCTGCATGTGTGTACATTCATACATGTATCCAGAGCACATGTATATATTTTTTCTGAACCATTTGTGATTAAGTTTGAGATATTGTACCTATTTTCTGTGTGTTTAGTTTTTTTTTAATTAACCTTAATACATACATTTAGTCTATTTTACTGATACTGTCTACCACTTTCATAACAACGATGAAATTAGTAACTTCTTCTTTATTCCCCCACTTTCTCTCAGAATTTAATTAGATATGATAACCTCTTATACCAGTTGACATTCTTTGAGTGAACCACTTTGCCTTTCTTACTCACTAATTATTAGCTGTAATATTTTTTTGTCAGAGAACATGTTTATACCCTATCTGCTCATGTTATCAGCAATGATTAGTATTAGTTGTACAATTACATTTATTTTAGTCATAGTTTTATAATTAAAATGCTGAAACTTTCCCTGAATTCATGGTGGGCTTCTCCATTAAATTCTTAGGAATATATTTGGTGATTAGTGTTCTCTGTGCTCTTGGAAATTTATAACAGTGTGATTGAAAATCAGTTTGGCTCAATATACAATGCTGATCTCATACTTCTCCCTTATGTATTTATATCTCCATTGTTGTATGTTATGATGTGTGTCTGTTGATGTCTGTTTCCAATGCAACTATCTTTCCCTTATACGTGATTTGGTCTTTTGGCTTAGGTGCTCAAGAATTCTTTTTTTCAGTTTTAAACTCAATAGTTTTACTGGAAATTGTTCGAATGTT
This sequence comes from Proteles cristata cristata, assembly GCA_017311185.1. NCBI lineage: Eukaryota > Metazoa > Chordata > Mammalia > Carnivora > Hyaenidae > Proteles > Proteles cristata. The sequence continues at coordinate 1,139,964 of JAESUZ010000242.1, read as the reverse complement.
GGTCATTCTTCAATAATTTTTCGAACTGCATGAGTACCTTTGCAAACACTGCCCTTTATTTTCCAGGATTATATGAGTTATAATGTTATTTGTGATTATTGTTTTCTTCTTGGGATCATGTATTATATCTATGCTATACTTTGTTTCTTATTTTCTACATCTTTCTAACCATCCATATAACATACATACACGTAATTTGTCAGTTTTACTCCCTTTTATCCTTTGCTTTCCTTCCTTTACCTCTAGTAGTTATCTCTTCATTCAAGTTTATTCTACATGAGATTTCCATACTGACCAACAATATGTTTTTTTGTTTGTTTGTATTTCTAATTTGGTTCTTCATTCTAAAAGTTATATTTGCAAAACTTCCTCTTGTTTTGGTATCTTATTTTTAAGAATTTTCTATTTCTAACTTATATATTTCATGAAGCATTTTAGAGTTTTCTTAATTAACATTTTCCCCCCTCTGTTTACATGTTGTGGTACTGTGTACTTCTAACTTGTAGGCAGGCTTTTTAGTGGACTTTCCTGTTTTTATATTTATGTTAAGTTCATTTTCTTCTTTTAATAAATGAGGTTTTGTATTTTTAAGGGAATACTTTTGTGATGATAAGTGGGTCAGGCTGGCTTTCACTTCTTGATAGTCCTCTTCTATTTTAACTATAATGTATTAAAAATATGATTTCCTTTATGGAATCATGTCCACAATTTTTTTTTTAAATTTTTTTTAATGTTTTATTTATTTCTAGGAGAGAGAGAGAGAGAGACAGCGTGAGCAGGGGAGGGTCAGAGAGAGGGAGTCACAGACTCTGAAACAGGCTCCAGGCTCTGAGCTGGCAGTCAGCACAGAGCCCGACGCGGGGCTCGAACCCACGAACCGCGAGATCATGACCTAAGCGAAAGTCGGACGCTTAACCGTCTAAGCCACCCAGGCGCCCCTCATGTCCACAATTCTAAGCAGTACCTCCTTGGGACCTCCCTACCTTTACTACCTACTTTTTTCTACTACCTTTTTGTCTTACTCAATTTGCCTTTTATTCACAGAATTGTTTTAAAACCTCCTGAGTTTCTGTCCTTCTGCCCTTCCACAAAGAGCCCCCCCCTCCCCCCGGGGGGCTTGGGTGTTTCATTCCATTAAGTGTCTGATTTTGGCTCAGGTCATGATCTCACAGTTCATGGTTTTGAGCCCCATGTTGGGCTCTGTGCTGACAGCTCAGAGCCTGGAGCCTGTTTTAAATTCAGTCTCTGTCTCTACCCCTCCCTTGCCTGTGCTCTGTGTCTGTCTCTCAAATATGAATAAACATTAAAAAATTAAAAAGTTTTTCAATAATTCCCAAATCCTTCATTGGTGGACTTGACTAGTATCTTTGACTAGTTCCTTATGTTGGAACTCACCCTCAACTGGGAGCCAGTATAGTCTTTTATCACTTTCACGACTATTCTTAGATCTGCATGCCTGAGGGCTCCAGAAATAGACTACTTTCCTTTTGCATGGGAGTTTTCTTGGGGGGAGATTGCTTATTGTTTCTGAGCACTTAGTACCACTGGAGCTATCCTTTTTCTACCCTACACTATTTTTGTGCTGTACAGGTCATGCTACTCGTGGTGGTTTGACACTATCGACCTATATTCTAAGAAATTGATAGCGATATTTGTAGATTTTTCCCAAATGTTCATGGATTATTTTTTCCTTTTCACTCTTCTCATTGTCTGGCTTTATGAAAAGATTGGGAAGATTTGAAGAGTACATTTACAAACCTCTTTATTATATACTATCTATGCTCTTAGTGTTCAATCCTCTCCATTTTCAAAATTTGTTTCAAATACTAACACAGTACTAAAATAGTATTCATTTTTGCTTTTAAAAGTGGAGAAGTAGACATACTTTCATCGTCATTATAAAAAAGAACAAAATTTTCAGTATAAATTTTAAACAGAAAACATAGTATTCTCGTGAGAACCATGCTGTTTTTTGACCTCAATATTTTATAAAGTGCTTGTCAATCAAACATTTGAAAACAGTAGATATAAATACTTAAATGACCCTGTGGAGATAAAGTTTAAGTGGGGTCAACATATTAGCATTAATTTCTTTTTTTGGAGTTAAAAACATTGTTTCTCATTAAAAAATGATCTTAATGGAGTCTGTACTAATGCTGAGGGTCAGCAGTGTGAGTAAATTTGCCTAGTGATCTTTGAAAAAGAATTCTTAACCAAAATTATAATCATGCAGTGTGGACACACCCTAAATCGACTCCCAGGGTATCCTATCTTTTGATTAGGTTATACTATATTGCAAAGGTGATGGGATGTTGCTCCTATGATTAAGTTAATGTTGTATATGACTCTGTAGTGGTAGAATGGATTCTTCTGCTGACCTTGAATAAGTAAACATCCTGCTTATGGAGAGAGCCACATGTCAGGGAGCTGTGGGCTGCCTTCAGCACATGAGTGTCTTCCAACAACCAGGAGTAAGTGCATTCTTTTGACAACCCGATGCAGATTCTTACCTAGTTGAGCCCTCAGATCAGCACCTGTGAGAGCCTGAGCAGAGGACACATCTAAGCTGTTATGCCTGGACCCCTGACCCTCAGAAACAGATGTGTGTTGTTTTAAGATGCTATGTTTTTGGTAACTTTTCATGCATCTGTAGACCACAAATACACAGAACATTACAGAAAGAAAAAGTGAAGGGCAAGGAGAAGGATCACGAGGGGGTAAATGCTTGACTGTGTGATCTCTGTAAGTGCTGGCACACCTTAAATCCAGTGGCTTTTCTCCAAATACATTAGGAAATGATAAACATTCTAAATTAACATTAATTAATGGGAGGATTTTTTTCCTTCGTTGTTGGCAAATCTTGTGTGTAATGTCATTTGTTTCCAGATTAGTTTACAGCAAGGCTTAGGGCCTTAAAATTGTGTATGTATATATAGATAAGAACCTATATTTATATTTCTAGAACATATATATTTTATTGAACATAAATATTTTAAATACATATTAATGTTTATAAATATGAATATTATATAATGTATATAATACATAATATAGTATACATATATACTATTATCTCTAATATATATTTTATGCATACCTATGCACATACATACATATGCATACACATATATACATGTGCCTCTATATATGTGCACACAGATTATTTAATTTGAAGTTATTTGACATTTTATTTCTATGGCTTATAATGAAAATTTCCCTCTCTATAAGCTTAATTAATTATGTTAGGCAAAAATAAAATTCAAATTCCAAATAAAGACTGGTAGGTAAAAAATACATAGGGAGATATCTGAAACTTCATGTAACAACCTGATGATTTCTAATATAGTTGTATTTCTGCTTTCTTTAGGTCTCTTAATTATATGATATTAAAGGTAATCAAATACATCCTCAATGAGGAAGTGTCTTTTGCTATTTTATTTTATTTAAGTGCTTATTTTAGAGAGTACAAGCAGGGGAGGAGCAGAGAGAAAGAGTAGGAGAATCCTAAGAGTCTCCACATTGTCAGCACAGAGCTCAGTGTGGGGCTTGAACTCACAAGCCATGAGATCATGACCCGAACTCAAATCAAGAGTCAGAGGCTTAACTGACTGAGCCACCCAGGATTAATGATATTTTTGAACTCCTGTAGTTAGGACTAAGGATAAGCTAAGGTCTAGGATTGCCAAAGTTTGCTTTTTATAGTTAAAAAACTAATAAAGTTGAATGAATATACATTGACAGATAAGTAGGACAAGGCCAGAATAAGCAAATAATGGAGGGAGTGGCTATAGTGATGATCTACAAAGAAGACTCAATAGTAGTAGATGAATGAGAAACAGTAGTGCACAAACTGTTCTAACATATTCTTCCTTTTATCTCATATTCTTTCTTTTTCTTGCCTCTTCTTTTGCTTTTCTCAGTCTTTCCTGTTAGTTTCCATCTCAGTGTTCTAATGCATGCGCAGATGGGCCAGGATTTGGTAAACATTGTCAGGGGTGGGGAATTCTAGGCCAGTTCTTATCTTGTTGCACCTCGAGCCTGACTGAGTCAAAAATAAATGTATTTTGCTCTGATTTCTGCTGCCCTCTCGCTAGAATTGTCAGAAGGAACCGGCTTGAGCTTCTTAGGACTCAGAGCCAGAAGAAACCACTGGGCTTGGAATGCACCCCAGAAAACAGCATTGGGAGGTTCTAGAGATACAGATGCATAATGCATGCCAGACTGTGCTCCTAGGGTGCCTCTCCAGGTGAGGTGAGGTGGCTGGAAAAGAAGTCTGCAAACTGTATTGGTGGAAGTCCAGACAGGGCTGAGCAGGTTGGTGAAGAGTGAGTGCCATGTGAATGTCTCGGCTTATAGGTAAGAGCATGATTTTAGAAAAGCTTGGGAATAGATGTAGGTCACTGTCCAGGGACACACCGGCTATCAGCACCAAGCAAATCCAGGGAGACTCTCATAGCCTGCAGGTCATGAGAAAAATAAGCAGCAGTATAGTGGGACTTCCATTCATAAAGTACTTAGTTGTGAAGCAAGACACCATCAGGGTATTCCTAGACAGATCACTCAGAACAAACCAAGGAATGGGAACCAGGTTATGAGGCAAAATGGCTTAACAAAGAAGAGACAAGAGCTAGTTATAAAAATAGGTTGTATATAAAAAAGCTGGTGACAAAAACAACACTAGCCTAGGGAAATATCAAGAACAATAGGACTTAACATTATCAAACTACTGAATTCCTGGATAGAAGTTTTTAAAAATATTCCTAGAGGGGCGCCTGGGTGGCTCAGTCGATTAAGCGTCTGACTTCAGCTCAGGTCATGATCTCATGGTTCATGGGTTCGAGCCCTGCATGGGACTTTGTGCTGACAGCCAGCTCAGAGCCTGGAGCCTGTTTCAGAATCTGTGTCTCCCTCTCTCTCTGACCCTCCCCTGCTCATGCTGTCTCTCTCTCTCTCTCTCAGAAATAAGATTTAAAAAAAAAACATTTAAAAATTATTCCTAGATATTTGACCCCAGGATAAGTCACCAGGCTGAGCATGTAAGGTCATGGAGTTTAAATAGCATTTGGTTTGGGCATCTGAGGAACGCAGGGCAGAGAAATGCTTTAGCTTCCTAACACTTCTATTAAATTGTTTCCTCTTATTTTGACCAGGTTATTTCTGTTATTTCTGCTATTTGCATTTCTAACTCCACTGAAGGAAATTCTCAAATGGTAGATCAAGCCTGAAACTCTTAAGTTTGGATTCTGTCTCACAGAGGGAAAGTTTAACTCTAAACATCAAATGTTAAGCATCAGTTAATTTGTATCATGAGGCCGAAATATCCTTAGTTCTTTGAATCTGCTATTTTGTATATTAAAATGTAAATATTTTATCAAGGTTTCTATTAACATCAGAATCTGAAACTGTTACTTGGATACATGGCCATCAAGTGGTACTAGATTCCTAGACTATCAAAGAAAGAATGTTTTTTAAAAATTTACATATCTCCTCCATAGCCATGAATTTTTATGCTCTGTTGAATAAAAGTACATTTTTAAAAATCATACTTTTGAGATGACATTATTCCAACTGATTGTATTATGATACACATGCCTGAAAGTGTATATATTACATATGTACAGCTCAACACATTTCCAAAAAGCTGAGAATTACCCATAAAACTAGAGCTCAAGTGGGGGAAAGGGGAACAATACAAAACAATACTAGCCCCTGGTCAGGACTCAGTTCCTCCAAAGGGACCACTAATCGACCTTGTAGAATCATGGGTTAGTTAGATGATGGATGAGTTTTTTTGTTGTTGCATTGTGAGCTAAATGTACAATTTCATAATCTAGTATAGTAATATATAATATAATCAAGATTAAGAATTAATGTTATTACATATATAAAGAATATATTCATTCTTTGTTTACTTTATATTAATAGAATAAAGATTCCTTATTTATAAGCATATTCCTCGAGTCTAAATTTTTCTTTCAACATGCTTTGCAATTCATCTATAATATTGAAAGAAATCTATAGCTCCTTTATTCTCATTGTTGTATTTCATTTGGTTAATATTCCACAATTCATTTATCCTGATGAACATATGGGAAATTTCTGAGTTAGGGCTATTGTAAGTAGTACCACTATAAACATTTTAGTACATGTCTTTTGAAAAACCCATGTATGTTATTGCTGTTGGGTGGAGAGGAATTCTAGTCTATAGGTTGTACTTATGTTCAATTTTAGTGGAAGCTGCCAAATAAGTAGTACTTGAAGGTTTGATTTTTTTTTCTATATCTTTGTCCCCGCTTAGTTTTTATTTTTTTCTCAGTTTAGCCGTTCTGGAGTCTGTGTAATGATGTTTCTTTGGGTCTCAACTTTCATCTCTGATAACGGAAGATGTACACAGCTTTTTATATGTTGGAATAGTTGGATATATTCTTTTCAAAATTGTTCAAGCCTTTTGTGCATCTTTTCTTTGGGTTACCTTTTTAAATTGGTTTTGAGTGGGGCGCGTGGGTGGCTTAGTCGGTTAAGCATCCGACTTTCGCTTAGGTCATGATCTGGCGGTTCGTGGGTTCGAGCCCCGCGTCGGGCTCTGTGCTGACTGCCAGCTCAGAGCCTGGAGCCTATTTCAGAGTCTGTATCTCCCTCTCTCTCTGACCCTCCCCAGCTCACACTGTCTCTCTCTCTCCTAGAAATAAATAAAAAAATATTTAAAAAAGAAAAAAAGAAAAAAGAAAAAAATTAGTTTTGAGTTTTTAATCTAATTTTTATATGAATCCTTTGTTAATGTATGGCATAAATGTCTTCTTCCACTCTCTGGGCTTGCCTTTTTATTCTTTTTTATTATTTAAAGTTTATTTATTTTGAGAGAGAGGGTGCACGTGTATGGCAGAAGAGCAGGGGGGAAGGGCAGCGAGGGGCTGGGGAGAGAATCTCAAGCAGGTTCCGTGCTGTCAGCTCAGAGTCCAAGGCAGGGACTTGATCTCATGAACCATGAGTTCATGACCTGGGCTGAAATCAAGAGTTGGCCCCTTAACTGACTGAGCCACCTGGGCACCCCTTGCCTTTTTATTCTGAATGGTCTCTTTTGATAAGCAGAGTAATTAAATTTAACACAGTAAAAATGATCACTTTTTCTTGTGATTGTTGGTGTTTTTAATGTGCTGTTTAAGAAATCTTTGCTTTCCACATTACATCGGAAAACCATTGAGAATCGACTTTTTTTGTGTTTGGTATGAGGTAGAAGGTCAAGATACTTCTGCATCCCTCATATGAATATTAATTGCCCCAGAATTACTTATTAAAGACACTATCTTTGCCTCACTGAATTGCAATTATGTATTTTGCCATGACATTATTAGAGGAATTTTCAGAAGAAAAGAATATTCAAGACACATGCCATAGCCTTTCTTATAATAAGTAAGATTTTCTTTGATTTAACCTAAATTTTAGATTGCAATAAAAAAAAAACACCTCTTGGCTAGCAATGTCTTAAAATTTCAAAGCTACAGTGTCAGAGCATTGCTGGATTGCTTATCACTTAAAGTCCTCATTTAGAAGCTAAACATACTTTCTTTGGCAGACACGTTTCCTTAACACGACTCTTCCAGTAAATTAAAGGAATACCCTTAGTTTTCTTTTCTTTTTAAAGTTATTTATTTTTGAGAGAGAGAGAGAGACAGACAGACAGACAGAACATGAGCAGGGGAAGGGCAGAGAGAGATGGAGACACAGAATCCAAAACAGGTTCCAGGCTCTCAGCTGTCAGCACAGAGCCTGACACAGGTCTCAAACTATGAACTGTGAGATCATGACTGAGCCGAAGTCAGACACTTAACCAACTGCCCCCTTGGTTTGCTCTTATAACTCACAAAATAGTTACTTCCTTTACCTGAAGCAGAGAAATAATTCATATATAATACCAATATTAGGCTCTTTAAAATATGAAAAACATCATTTCTGTTTTTACCATCAAAAAGAGAAAGGCTTGGGGCACCTGGGTGGCTCAGTCGATTAAGCCTCCAACTTTGGCTGAGGTCATGATCTCATGGTTCGTGGGTTCGAGCCCCTCGTCGGGCTCTGTGCTGACAGCCAGCTCAGACCTTGGATCCTGCTTCGGATTCTGTGTCTCCCTCTCTCTCTGACCCTCCCCTGCTCACGCTGTCTCTCTCTCTCAGAAATAAATAAAACATTAAAAAAGCGCGAAAGTCTTGCTTTTTATTTAGTACCTTCTCCCTCAGTTGTCTGTATTGGGTAATGCAGCATACGAGGGTATGTGTGCATAGCATACACACACAAAAGCTGCTCTTTTATAACCATCTTAGACAAAATTGGACTGATGGCTTTAGGCTACTCGCTATTGTTCAGATACATTTGTAAAAGACTGTATTCTTGTAATGGACAAAATATTTTGAAAACAAATTCAGAATGTTTTAAAGATAAACATAAAATCTTTTGTTTCCATGCCTGAAAATTTTACTTATTTTCAACAAATGTATGTAGACTGAAATTTACTCTGTACTCTAAGCATGACAGTCCATCTCGTTATATACATATGTATTTATAATTTTGCCCATACATGTTCATATAAAAGCACATGTAAAAGATATTTTTATTCAAGGAGTTTGTTCAAAATGTTTATCTGTGCATACATTTAAATATAATCTTATACACCTGTATTTTATTTTGTAAGTATTGATGTATCCTTAGAATCTTTTTAAACATTTTAAACTCTAAATTCCTAAAGAAAAATCTAACTTTAAAATAGTTCTCTTTGCACATTTACCACTGCACCAACATATGTGATGATTCTTTGTCACTTCTTGAGTTTAAGCCTCAAGGTTAGATCTATAACTGAGTCAATAAAACACTTTTTCTTTAATGCTGGATTGTAATAGTTTATCTCAAGGAAAATGGCATATGTAAAACCAATTTTAATCTTAAGTCTTATTGCAGTATATGATCTAAAATCTAAATTCATAAGCTGTAATATCAACTCTAAGACAACGTATTTGGCATGCAGTCATTGCAATAGCCTCCCCAGGACAGTTGAGATCATTAGATCATGGGGAAGTCAAATTACCCTAGTAAAAGATAATGCATCATTTGTTAAGTCAAACCTCTTCTCTGTGCTGAAAATTCACAAAAGTGTATGAAGACTGATTGGCAGTGACCTTGACTGTCAGACTGAAAATAAAGACGTTGAGATTCTGAAGGTGCAAATCCAATAGCTTTAGCTATTTAAGTCTAAAAGACAACACAAAATGAGAAAGTTGACTGTGATCTCATCACAGTCACAAGAATGAGAACCATTTCACCTCTGGGATAGTAGAGATCCAGAGACTTTAGGTCATCTGAGCAGGATGAATGTTGTGTGACTTGAGGAATGGTCAGTAAGCAATATTTTATAGAGTTAATCTCACAAATGTTAAGATTGCTCAAGTGTGTGAAACATACTGATGTTACTCCTTGAATTGTTAGCAGTCATTTACAATTTACAATGGATTTATACAGGAGAGTATAAAAAAGACATAAATGCTATGAGCACTTAGATAATTCAGATTTCATTGCTGTCATGACAATTAAATCAGACAATGAGCAAAAGTCTTTTTGTCTTGGGCTAGTTATCTGGCTAATATATTCTGGTCGATCTCAAGTAGCAGCCTTAAACTTACAAAGGATCTAGTGTCTCCCAGGGTCTCCTTGGCTGGCATGTTGTTTTATTTATTTTTGACAGAGAGAGGGAGAGAATGAGTGGGGAAAGGGCAGAGAGAGAGGAGAGGAGAGAAGATCTGAAATAGACTCTGTGCTGACAGCAGCAAGCTCGATGTGGGGCTTGAACTCACAAACCAGGAGATCATGACCCGAGCCGAGGTCAGACGCTCAACTGACTGAGCCACCCATGTGTCACAGCGTATTAATTTTTATTGAGTGGGGAGTAGGAAAACTCCAGCTTTCCCAGATTATAACCTCATAGTCTGGGGAAACCTAAAATCCCACTTGGTAGGTGATACAGATTTTTGTGCTACTCTCTAGTTCAGGAATTAAGATCTATCCTAGGGGTTCTCAATCCCAGATTTACTGGAAGATCTTATCAAGACATCAGAGGGGCTTTGGCCAGGACTCATGTGACTAAAAGAAAAAAAAAAGATATTTGGCAGAGTATCCCAAAGTTTTATTTGCTTATACAGTTTTATGGCTTTCTACTTATGTTTAAGATATTGTAAAACATACTGTTAGGCCATCAACAGAAGTAAGGTCAGTCAGAGAATGTCATTGGTCTTCCAGAGAAATGTTTTGGGGAAAGGAATATGCTATTCTATTTGTAATGGTGTTTTGAATCATTTAAAAAATTTTAATTCATAAAGTCACCCACATGTCAAAAATGATATGTAAGCACAATACAAAGATGACTGAGAATAATTTAAGACCAGGAGTAGAATGGTATGAGTGTTTTCCTGTTTATTCCTTATGGACTATTATATAATCCATTGGCGTGAGTATGGTGAATTATAATCTGCTTTCTTCTTTGTGATTGAATGAGTTAGAGAAAGCATCCCATCATGAGCATCCAGGAAAAGCACCTGTGAGTTTCGATTTAGCTCAGACACTCAAATTTAATTTTTGGTATTTTCTCATCTCCTCAGGGAAATGGTATCATAGTTACATAAAACACAGAAAGGGAGGTAAAATGAACCATATATGTGGACCCTAGTGGTTTTCTGAAAAGTAAGGTATCTTTAATATACTTTAGTCCTCTGTATGTTTTTTCATTCTATAGAAAATTTCATGGTCATAGAGCAATTACTAGATAGCCAATTAGAACAGATGCTTTATAACAGAAAAAAATTCCATTTGACCAAAAAAAAGTGCTGCCTGAGATAAACCACACCATCATGTTTCCAGCTGTCTTTAGAGAACTGATAGAATAATTAATGGGCCCACCTAGAACTCACTTTTAGCTGAGGGACTCCAGTACATCCGTTTATATAGCAGGTGAGAGAACTAAGAAATACATTACGGGAAGTAAGTTGTTTTGCTAGAAAAATCTATACCTAAGTGAACAACTGATATAAGGAGATATGAGATTGTGGTTTTAGGAAAACAACGCAGGCATGTTTGGATGGCTCAGTTGGTTAAATGTCTGATCCTTGACTTCTCTTCAGGTCATGATCTCATGGTTTGTGATTTCAAGCCCCACATCAGGCTCTGTGCTGATAGTGAGGAGTCTGTGTGGGATGCTGTCTCTCTACTGCCTTCTCTGTGTCCTTGTCCCTCCCCACTCTGTCTCTCTTTATCTCTCTCAAAACAAACTTAAGAAATAAATAAAAAGACCGTATAGACAAGGGAATGAAATTTATTTTTTCCATTTTTATTGAGATAGAATTAACATATTTTCCTATTGTTGACAATATTGTCAATATATTGACATATTTCCTATATCACACTGATTGACTGGTAGATGTTAAACTATTCTTGCATCCCTAGAATAAATCCCACTTGGTCATGGGATATGATGCTTTTGATGTGCTGTTCAATTCAGTTTCTGTTGAGGATTTTGCATTTATGTTTATCAGAGGTATTGTCCTGCAATTTCTTTTCTTGGAGCATTCTCGTGTTGGTATCAGGGTAATGCTGGTTTCATAAATTGAATTTGGAAGCATTACCTTCTCTTCTGCCTTTTGGAAGAGTTTGAGAAGAGTTGGAATCGGGCAGAGAGAGAGGGAGACACAGAATCTGAAGCAGGCTCCAGGCTCTGAGCTGTCAGCCTAGAACCCGACATGGGGCCTGAACTCACAAACAGCGAGGGCATGACCTGGGCCAAAGTCAGATGCTTAACTGTCTGAGCCACCCAGATGCCCCCTTGAAAGAGTGGTTTTGTGTAGGAGATGAAACTTCTACCCTGGTTCAAGCTCTTGGTTGTCTCTCAAAGCTGCCTTTGTTCTTAGTGGCTCTCAATAGTTGGAGGTGTGCCAAGAATGAATTCATGTCCCAGTGGGTAGCATCTCAGTGAGCACCTAGGTGTAGGCTGACAGGAAGCTGGACCCTCAGGCAGCAGCTTTTAAACTATGTAAATAGACCTGTTTCAGGGAAAGACTGGAAGATGAACCTTCCTGTGTGCCCTCTATGTATTGAGCCCTGGGGAAATGAGTGATTAAGAAACTCTCATTTGCTATACTTGTGTAGGACCTGTGAACGCAAGCCCTGTTGGTTACCAGAGCCAGGCAATAAACGGTGTGTTCCCTGGTGGTAGCTGCAAAAGCTGGAGTGTCCGATGGGTGCACAAGCTCCCTCTAGACAGACATGGGTATCCTGTTGTGGGCCAGAGAGACAACATGGAGGAGACACCTCCTGGGCTCCCCAGTTCCTAGGGAAGACCACAGTCTCTAGAGAGGATTAGTCTTTACATGTGTGCTAAATCAGAAGCCTAAACTTAAGGCAGCAACCTTTAAAGTTTGGAAATAGGGCTTTTTCAGGGAAAAAAGGGAGATGGATATTTCTGTGTATTCTTTCCATGCTGTGCCCTGGGTGGTAGACTGAGCGAGCTCTTCTGAACCCTCCAAGAACTGTGCCGTTGTTTGCTACGCTCCTGTGGGTTTCATTGATGCATGCCCAGTTGGCTTTCAGAGCTTAGTGTTCTGGGGACCCATTCTTCAGGTAGAAATGTTGAAAGCTGGGGCATGAGATGGTGGATCCAAACCCTTTGTTCCTCAGGGAGAGGCGGAAGAGCTTCCTCCTGATTGCACATTGCTGTGTGAGGATGGGGTTTATGGTTAGAATGTTTCAGCCTCTCTTGCCCTTTTCCACATGGGTGTTATATAAATCTCTTAGCCAGCTTCTGGGTTGCATTCAGAGGGAATGGTTCCATGTGTCAGTTTGGTGTGTCGGGGGGGTTGGGGGGGGAGTTCTGGAGACTCTGATGGCACCAGCTGGGACTAGAACTCTGAAAATTTATGAAAATCAGACCGCAGTTTTCCTGGATCCATAAGGAAAATAAAAATGGAAATATAACCTTTCGGTAAAAATCCTTTTAAAATTAAATCCATTGTATAGATTTTTGTGACAAATGCTTAAAAAGGAACAACTATGGGCATAGAATTCCTATTAATAGAAGGACGAACAGTAAACTGTACATTGGAGTAGAGATGTCGGTTACAGCAGTACGATACACTCCAGTCATCCCCGCTTAAGTAAATAGTTGCGTGTAAAGGAATTATTTTGATTATCTTTATTTTTCTCTTGAAGTATTAGATATTGGCGTTCATACTTAAAATTTATATTCATCCCCCAAGGCTATTTTCAACTGAAACCTCTTCTCTGCCTTCATTTATCTAATGCATATCCTCCTCCCTTAAAGGTCCTTATGCATTCTTTATTATAGTATTTGACTTTCTATGTTATAGATCATTGTTCCTACATCTTTGTTTTCATATCTTATGTCACGTTTATGACCTGGCATGAGATGTCCTTATACTCTGTTTGGATTTTCGGTATTTGGACATTGTATAGGACATTAAATTGTCCAATAAATGTTTATTGTATTACTAAATATTTTTATTTTTTATTTATTTTTTAAATGTTTTATTTATTTCTAGGAGACAGAGAGAGACAGCATGAGCAGAGGAGGGTCAGAAAGAGAGGGAGTCACAGACTCTAAATATTTTCTAGACTGGCACTTGATTTTCAAAATAATTCTTTTTTTTTTTTTTGAGTCAGTCATTTAATCAATGAATAAGTACAAAGTACCTAGAATTTTGAGGCATTCTACTACTCTAGTATGTTTGCTGTCAGGATCTTTGATTTTTTCTCATCTCTTTCATTTATATTTTTTTTCCTCCATGGTTCTTTTATTGATAAATGCTCAATTGTTAATTTTAACTTTGTCTTTTTTCATATTCTTTTAACAAGTCTCCATAAAATAGGTATCTCCACAAGGAAAATAAAGGTCGATAGTTCTATTCAAAAATAAGTATTAGTGCCTAAAACTTTCTTACTATTCTCTCTCTCTCTCTCTCTCTCTCTCTCTGTGTGTGTGTGTGTGTGTGTGTGTGTGTGTGTGTGTGTGTGTGTGTGTGTTTATGTGTTTGGCTATTTTATCCTACACTATTCATTAGGATAGAAGCTGTAATAATTAGATGTAAAATTCTGCATGTTCTTTGAATAAGAAGCTTGGTGTGTAAGAAAAAGAAAAGATGCATAGTCCTTTACTTCTTAGTTCATTCATTTAACAAAGATGTGTTGATGCCTTGCTATTTGTGAGCAAGTGCAAGCCTACAAAAGACCCGGGTTGTGCCCTCAGAGACCACTTTGGTTCCATCTTCTCCTCCGCCTCTTTTTTTTTCCCCCATATTGGAAAATATAATTATCGTTACTTTTATTTCTTTTCTCATTCCTTTGCCTTTACAGATTATTCATAAATAGTAAATACTTAGGTTTTATTGTTTCTAAATATGAGTTCTGGAAGGAAGTTTTAGTCTTCTTTTCAGTTGTCACTTACAAGGCAAAGCTGCCAACTTCTGTAAGAAGACAGAGGTTTATAGTCTATGTACCTCTTAGTATTTGTAGTCTATTTGGAGTGAACAGCTAGAAGAACATCTGGGAAAGTAGTCAAAGTTTCCTGGGTATTTGCCAAAATATTTTCAATTTCTTCGCATGCTTATCATGCAATACAGAATCAGCCATTTTTTAGTTTAGTCAAGAGAATATTTGTAGTTCCTAAGCCATTAATTGCATTCAATTTTCAGTGGCTTGATTAATGTTCTACACTGATAACCATCTCCGAAGTAAATGCTGACTTGCCTAGTCTGGCATATAGTGATTTCTAAGGGACTTTATTTATCCATGTAAATAATTATGCTGTTATATATGTTATTGACTTTTGAATTATTTTGAGTACCTGAGCAGAGTGTTTTTAAATTAGTATACTAGAATTGATTGTAACTTAGTAATAGTAAAAACTGGTTATACAGATATTCAGTAACTTCAGGTACCAAAAACCATTTAAAGTTTTTGACCAAAAGAAATACATTTATCCCATTTAGAGGAAATCAAAATCTTTTTTAAGAACTAAAATTCTATTAAAATATTCTTAGCAATCACTTTTTACCATCTTCGTTACTTTAAATTTTATAAGAATGTGGTTGGATCTTGAAAAATCACATGAATAGAAATGCTATCTTCCATAACAGAATCTATAATTCACTATAATTCATTCACTGTTCAGGAGTCAGATCAGCACTACATATTCTTTAAACAATGAATAAACAGGCGGGAAAAAGAAACCTCTATTTCCTAAGTACTAAAATATTTGAGTCTATAAGCTGCTCTTACCTTTTTAGATGCTGTGTTGTAACTTTACTGGGTATAAATTATAAGTGCAGAGTACCTTTACTGAATATGAAAATAAATATTATATTTTTAAGATTATTCATTTCTCCCACCTTAGAATTATTTCGCACACGCTATATGCCAGGCATAGCACTAAGTACTGGACATAAAAGGATTACAACAAACATGGTTTCTACGTTCATGTTGCTTGAAGTCTGATGAGCAAAACAGGCGTTGATTAAATAATCACAAATATGAATGTAAAATTACAGCTGTGACACCTCTTATAAAGGAAGTGCACATGAATGTCCATGGGAGAGAGATGTAACTTGCTATGGAGGCTGCTGTGGTCTGAATATCTGTATTCCCCTCAAATTCATATGTTGAAAACTAATCCCCAATATGATAATTTTGAGGTGGGGCCTTTAGGAGGTGATTAGGCCATGAGTTTGGAGCCTTCAAAAATGGGATTTGTGCCCTTAAAAAAAAGGCCCCAAAGAGCTCCCCTGGCCCTTTGCTCTATGAGGACACTGGGAGAAGGAAGGTGTTAGTGAGGAGGCTGGCTCTCACAGGTGCTGAAGGTGCTGGTGCCATGAAGTTGGACTTCCCAGCTTCTAGAACTGCAAGAAAGAAACATTGGCTGTTTATAAGCCATCTACTTTATGGTAGTTTCTTTATAGCAGCCTGAATGGGTTGAGAGGTCAAGGAAGGCTTCTAACAGGAAGTATCACTTACAGTGAGATCCCAAGAAGCAGATGGTCTTATGTGATGAAGAAGGGAGAAGGGGAGCTGCCGACTGAGGGGGGAGTGCAGTGCAGTGTGTGAGGAGAATCCTGGAAATGAAATTATAATTGTTTATGCACGAAGCACATGAAATTCCTGAGATTTGACCATTTGTGAACATATAACATGGCAGTTTCATATTTGACCTAATGTTAGTGTAACAAGTATGGGAGAATTAATGATACAAAATAACAAATTTAGGAAAACAGTTGCTCCATTGTTCTTAGGCTTCTTGATTATTTTCTCTATAAAAGGTAGAAATAACAGGGCAAGGTAATTAAGTAACATGTGTAACTGCACAGGCGTTATTATAACAAGGCAAATGGCCAGTTTTTAGATTCTCTCTTTGAATCATAGAACCAACCAACCAAAATTGCCTAAACTACTGAAGATAGGCATAGTTCAGCTATAAACAAAAGTACCTTTAAGAACCTTGCAAAGTGTAACTATAAAATACATAGAAGTTGTAAACTAAAAGTAGAAAGACAAATGTTTCAGTTAGATTAAAGGAAGTCATGCAGGGGGCACTGAGTGGCTCAGTTAGTTAAGTGTTCACCTTAGATCATGGTGATCATGATCTCATGGTTGGTGAGTTTCAGCCCAGGGCTGTCTGCTGTCAGAACAGAGCTTGCTTTGGATCATATCTCCCTCTCTCTCTCTCTGCCTCTCCTCTGCTTGTGCTTTTGTGCTTTCTCTCTCTCTCTCTCTCTCTCTCTCAAAAATAAACATTTAAAAAAAAACCCTCACCTAGGAGGCTGGAGGATGGATCCTATGATCACGTGATTAGGTAATCCTTTCTGCCTGTTGTCTCAACAGGGTCATTTCTTTTTTTCTTTCCAAATAGTTTATTGTGGACTTTGTTTCCATATAACACCCAGTGCTCATCCCCACAAGTGCCCTCCTCCATGCCCATCACCCCCCTTTTCCTCCCTCTCCCCCCCCATCAGCCTTCAGTTTGTTCTCGGCATTCAAGAGTCTCTCATGGTTTGCCTCCTTCCCTCTCTCCCACTATTTTTCCCCTTCTTCTCCCCCATGGTCCTCCATTAAGTTCCTCTTGATCCAACTATATGTGCAAACGTATGGTATCTGTCCTTCTCTGCCTGACTTATTTCGCTCAGCATAACACCCTCAAGGTCCATCCATGTTGCTACACAAGGCCAGATTTCATTCTTTCTCATTGCCATGTAGTATTCCATTGTATAGATAAACCATGTCTTCTTGATCCATTCGTCCATTGTTGGATGCTTAGGCTCTTTCCATGACTTGGGTATTGTTGAGAGTGCTGCTATGAACATTGGGGTACATGTCAACAGGATCATTTCTTTTCTCAAAAACTTTAATGACCCTGTTGTTTTTGTTTAGGTTCTTTGCCAGATGCTTCCCATCTCAACAAAATGTCATTTATTTGCCATCCTTGTGAACAATTTCTGTCTGGTGGAGTCAGATGGGGAGTGAGTGTGAGGGTAGCGGAGATGGTGGCGGGGTGGTGGAGACATCCCGAGAGAGCTTATACCCTTTTTTCCTCACACCACGGATGCCTAGAAAAATTATGTTTCCATGAATTAATATGCAATGTTGCCTATTACATGTTACACTAGAATGTAACATAAAATACAATCACTGGATTTGATAAGTCACTGACCCATTTTCTCCTGAAAGAAGAGCTCTCCCAGGAGCTACAGGCCTTTCTATTTTTTTTAAATCATGTACAGAGTAATGTTCTATGAGTCCATGAACACTGAAGCTTCATGAAGTGTGTTTAGTTTTAGCTAAATAACTCTCCGCAAAATAATCAGACCCATATTGACAATATGTATCATAGATATTCTGTACCTGGCAATTATTTGTCAATGATAGGAAATTTACATTATTAAAGTAGCTGATATTCAATACAGCCAAACCAAACTTCTGGTTTACCTTTTCTTTGCTAATTGTTTGAAATCTAAAGTCAAATGAACGTGGAAAAAAATTTCCCTGATGTTTACATATTTCAGTTTTTTTTGCACTCCTGCTTGGTCTCTCACACACAGTTTATGAGATATTAATTCCAATTACAGTGCCCATGACAATCAGAATTTTGCCCACAGCACTCTACTAAGACTGTTGTAATGACTAAAGGCAAATAATGAAGGTTTAAATTTTTATTAAAAATTTTAGAACTTATTATCAGACTTAGAAGTATAATACGTGCTGTGGGTGATCATATCTTTGGGAAATATTTTCTTCTACTTGACTTCCACAACACTGATTTCTCCTGGATTTCTTCCTACCTCTCACTGTTTTCTAATCTTCTCACTTAAATTCTTTCTTTTCTACGTCCTTTTTAAGCGATCATATTACATTAAAAAACTATGAATTATCTGTATGGTTATATTTCATGATCTTACCTTTTCCAGTAAATTCAACTGCTCCATAATAACTCTAATACCTTTACCTTCCAAGTCTGATCGTTCTACATTTCTATATTTCCTATTGAAAATACCAACTGAGTTCTCTAGGTAAAAATGTTTGTTCAAAACTTCTTTCCCTAAACCTTCCTCCTATTTTGGTAAGTATAAATTTTAAGCACAATAGATTTTTTTTTGAAGTACAGTTGACACACAGTATTATGTTTCAGGTGTACAATATAGTGATTCCACAAGTCTGTACATTATGCTGTGCTGTTCGCAAATATAGCTACCATCTATCATCATACAGTACTTTTGAATAGCATTAACTAAATCCCCCACACTACACCTTTTACTCCCATAATCTATTTATTCCATAACTGAATCCTGTATCTACCACTTTTTCACCCATTTTGCCCCTCCTCACACCCCTCTCCTCTGGCAACCATTAGTTCTGTGTATTTATGGATCTTTTTCTGCTGTTTGTTTATTCATTTGTTTTGGTTTTTAGACTCCACACATACATGAAATCATACAGCATTTGTCTTTCTGTGTCTGACTTATATCATTTAGCATCATACGCTTGAGGTCCATTTATCTTGAGACTATGACTATTGTAAACAATGTTGCAATGAACATTGTTGGGGGACATGTATTTTTTTTTTAATTAATGTTTTTATTTTCTTTGGGTGAATACTCAGTAGTGGAATTCCTGGATCATATGGTTTTTATTTTTAATTTTTTGAAGAACTTCCACAGCAGCTGCACTAGCTTGCATTCCTCCCAACAGTGCACAAGGGTTCGTTTTCCTCCACATTGTCACCAACACTTGTCATCTGGTCTTAGCGGACTCCAGCTGTGCTGACAGGTGTAAGGCGATTTCTCATTGGAATTTTGATTGGCATTTCCCTGATGATGAGTGATGTTGAGTATCTTTTCATGCAAACACAATAGTTTCATAAGCTAGAAGCACAGGGAATCCTTGATTAACCCTTTTACTAATTAGCCCTCTCTCTTGCCCTGATCCAACCAAGAACAAATATATTCCCAGGCATGCAAAACCTCATGTTTATAGTATCCAGGAGTACTTGGGAAAAAACAAAGAAAACTACTTGATTACAAACTCAGCCAATCAAGAGGCAAATCAGAATCTCTGGCATGATAAAGCTAAAGAAAACTAAAAGAAAGGATACTAAAATTCTATCTAAGAAGTAAAAATGTAAATAAATTTTAAATCCATAAGAAATATAAAATGATGTAAGTCTAGAAAAAATATCAAATGCTAGTTAGTATGACATACTGGGGGCTGGAGAGAGGATGAGAAAGCCAAGAAAATATAAATTCATATTTGCATAGTGTTATATTTAAAGAATATTTAGACTTGATAAATTAAGAAATGTTTAATTATATAATTTGAGGTGTTAATAGTACTTATCAGAAAATTAAGCATAGTTTTTAAATCTTCTTTGTAATTTGATAGGAAAAAAATTACACTCAAGGGATAATATAAGGCATGTACCATGTACCAAATATTAGGAAAAATAAGGTTAAAAAACATAAAACACAAAGTGATTAAGCTCAACCATTTTTATGACCTTAAATGTAAGTAAGAGAAATAATTTATTTGGAAAAAGGCTCTTAGATTGTGTAACAAAACAAATGCAATTATGTTATAGAAAATAATTCATCTGTAATATTCCAGAATGATCGAACAAGATGCTTGAAAATTTGATAAATCTGAATAGCTATTTCTGATATTTTAAAAAACCATTTAAAAACATTTAGTAAATTAAAAATACAGGGAACTTTCCTTACAGTTGTTTTGTTTAAATCCAGATAAGATATCTGGAAACATTTTCGTTGACATTTGCAATAAAACAAGAGTGCCATATTGCCACTGTATTTTCATGTTGTTCTAGATGTGTTGAATTAGTACAAAAATAGGTTGTAAATGATCTGAATTTATACATGAGGAACCTAAAAAGTAACTTTAAATCAATTAAAAATAATATGGGGGTGCCTGGGTGGCTCAGTTGGTTGAGCATCTGATGGTTTCTCAGCATTGTGAGATCAAACCCCATGTCAGGCTCTGTGTTCCCCCAACCCTCTCCCCCTTTCCCTTTCTCCCTCTGCCCCTCTCCTCCCCTGGCATGTGCTTGCTCTCTGTCCCTCTAAAAAGAAAAAAAGAAAGAAAGAAAATTCAACATAATGGGTGCTTAAAATTTTAATGTATAAAATAAGTGTTAATATATAAATAAATAATATACAAAAATAGCCTTCTCATATAAACAAGTGAGCAAATAACGTGGATGGGAGAAATGGAAATTTTTCTATTTACACTAGCAGTGAAGATACAGATACTTAGTGTTCTAGTTATTCATTCCTGCCTAATAAAGTACCTCAAAACGTAGTGAACTAAGACAACATATTTTTTCTTTCATGATTTTACATCTGACTGGGCTCAGCTGGCTAGTTTTCATCTACTTCTAAATAATGGCTTCTTAAGTAGCACTTTCAGTAGCTCTTAGGAAGTTCAGTCTTCTGTGGTCTTAGTATTTAACATTGAGATAGGAGTCAATATGACTATATTAGCAATTTTAAGAAATTGTAGTTGACACTGTAAATGTGCCAGGCACTGTGTTAAGCCTCTAACATTTAAAATCTTGAGTCACTTGTATAAGAAAAGTGGTATCTTATCCATTGTGCTAATGGACCCAAGGGTACACCTCTAGTTAATGGTAGCTCTGGGATTTGAACCTAAAGCCAGACCTCTTTACTGCTCTCTGTTTTACCATACTCATTACCACATTTTGTGAAGTGAAGATCAAGATGTGAAACCCCTTAAGAGATGCCCAGATATAATTTGAGGGGCCTCTGAGGGTGGCTGGATGCTCAACTGTGAAGATTGGATTTACATTGTTATGATTCTTTTCTTTTTTGTTGCTCAAGTGGTATGACGAAGAAAGGATAATTTACATGTCTCCTGATTTTATTCTCATCTCACAAAATCACTTGTAAACAGATTTTTTTAAATAGTTTATTGTCAAGTTGGTTTCCATATAACACCCAGTGCTCACCTCACAAGTGCCCTCCTCCATGCCCATCACCCTCCTCCCCTCGCCCCCACTCTTTCAGTCCTCAGTTCTCGGCATTCAAGAGTCTCTCATGGTTTGCCTCCCTCCCTTTCTACCACTATTTTTCCCCTCCTTCTCCCCCATGGTCCTCCATTAAGTTCCTCTGAATCCTCCTATATGTACAAACATATGGTATCTGTCCTTCTCTGGCTGACTTACTTCGCTCAGCATAACACCTTCAAGTCCCATCCACATTGCTACACATGGCCAGATTTCATTGTAGTATTCTATTGTATAGATGAACCACATCTTCTTAATCCATTTGTCAGTTGATGGGCACTTAGGCTCCTTCACTGTTTTGGCTATGGTTGAGAGCGCTGATACTTGTAAACAGATTTTTGAATGGATCCATTTTTCCTTCTTCTTAGAGCTGTCACTAAAGCATCAAAGCTGTCTCAACAACTTTGGGTTATATCGGTGACTACAGGGCTGATTGACACATCTTACTGAGGTGTCACAGCTGGTCTCACGTACCCCACCTCCACATCACTACCTCCCCGACTTCTTCAGGCACAGAGGACTAGAGAAATTTTCCCCCAGTCATTAGAAAACATGTTTCTCCTTCTCTGATGTGAACTAGAGAAGCCGGAGTCAAAAAGAGCGGGCAAAGTGAGGTGGTTTATACATTTGGTTTATGCCGTAAATGCACAGCCTCTGTGTTCCTCTTTCCCAGTTTCTCCTTGTATTTTTCTGATAGACTGTGGAGTAGAATATTTTTCTATTTCACACTATCTAAAAGTAACACTTTATAATTGAAATATAAAATACAATTTTGTTTTCTTCTAGAGTCCAGCTGAAATAATATAAATATTATCAATCAGGACTTCCGTTGCAAGTCTAAGAAAATCTATCTTAAAAGGGTGTAAACTAAAAGGAAGTGTTTGTTTTGTATAAATGAGCATTATAGCTGTAGATGCTAGATGCAATATCACGTGATCTGTGTGTTCACACAACATTTCCAACCCCTGGCTCTGCTGTTATTGAGTATGTGCTTCCTCTTTGAGCACCTTGGGGAGGTAGGAGCTCTCTACCTTTACATCCTTCCAATCTCCCACTCCCCAGTAAGGGAGACTTTCTTGACTGGAATTTAAATATGAGAGAGTTAAATTCTGACGCCTTAATACATTCACTGTTTCAGGACAATGGATGCCTCACACACAAGCAATTACCTTTTTTCCCTTGGCTTTTTGGATGGTAATAGTGAGGTACTATCTTCGGGATAACTAAAAACGCAGTCATGAAGCCATTTTCTGTGTTGTGATTCAGGTAAGGAACCCCAGCTGAGAAAGGCCAAGGGAATTCTAAAAGTATCTGGATCTAACTCTTAATGGTTTGAGTTATGCTGCATAATCCCCCATGATTCAGTTAATATGGTCAGAAGGATTGAATACACAGATGGGCCAGGCCTAACTCATAAATACACATGGAGGGCATAGTACATGGCTTAAAGGAGGGTGGCTTAAAGTACAGAAATTTATTTCCTCACAGTTCTGGAGGTTTAAAATCTGCGATCTGGGTACCAGCATGGTTGGGTACTGGTGTGAGCTCTTTCTGGCCTACAGACAGCCTTCCTTTCTCTGTGTTATTACATGGTAGAGAGAGATTTTTTCCCTCTTTACCCTCCTCTGTAAGGGCAAAAACCCATATGGAAGACCCCACCCAGGCACCCACGTGGGCCAGTTGGTTGAACATCTGACTGTTGATTTTAGCTCAGGCCATGATCTCAGGATCATGGGATTGAGCCCTGTGTCAAACTCCACGTTCAGTGTGTATTCTCTCTCTCTCTCTCCTTTCTCTCCCTCCTTCCCTCGCCTTCACTGACTCTCACTACTGAAAAATATTTTAAAAAAGACTCCACCCTCATGACTTCATCTAAACCTAATTATGTCCCAGAGGCTTGTCTTCCAAATACTATTATAACATATGAATGTTGAGAGCACAAACCTTCAGTCTATAAGCATCAGGAAAGGAGTCTAATCATATACAGATTGTGAAAGGGGATATGATGGTACTGAGAAAGAAATAGAAGGCATTGTTAACCAGAGAAGAAGAGGCTAAATAGAACAATAAATCTCAACCGCACCATGTTTAGACATACTTACTATCTTTAAATTTACTTCTTTTGTAAGCTTTTTTTTTTCTTCCAATTTATAGTGCGGTATTGGTTAGAAATTTATTTCTAAATCAAGAGCTGTGTTAAGTGCCTTACCCACTGATGAGTTTTCCTGTCATGATTTTAATATTACATGTTCCTGAAGCAGTTTATAGCAGTAATGATGGGAAAATATTGTCTTTAGTGATTTGAAACTATACAATGTAATAAACATGAACTCTATTAAGTAAACTATAAGAAATAACTTGCAAATGATGCCAACAATTTTAATTGTTAAAAATCAGGGTTTACATTTTTTCCTTGAGGAGAGGAGCAAGGAATGACGTTTTTCTTCCCGTGACAAATTTCACTGTTTTTCTTTTCTGGTTTCAACATTCCCACATATTTCCTTTCACTTTGTGTCAGATGCAATTTCTCAAGCTGAACAGGAGTAAACTCTTTTCATTTCCACATTGTCACTCCTGTTCAGTTTGATTATAGATGAAATGAAAGCATATTGTACAATAGACCTTATGTGTGCCTTAATGCCAGAAAATGATTTCAATGAACAGAAGCAAATGTTACGCGTATTTAGGCCTCATATAATGTTTTAATCTTATATGAGTACACAAAGATCCACTTCTCAGGATAAATGAAAAAAGGGCTCCACCAAATGGAAGATGGAATGCAAATTGAAAGAGAATATGCACCTAATAATATTAAATATCTAGGCAAGGAAGAGTGCTGGAAAGCTACATTATTCCTGTGTAATCAAAAGGGACTTAACCATGGTGAATCACTTGATTCATTCAGCCATGTGTAATAGGTCAATTAAAATGCGTACATTGGCAAATTCTCAAAAGAGCAAATGTTTAGTCTGATGTGGCTCCTTGTCCAACTGATCTGTTGCTATTGCATAAATAAAACAAAATAAGGAAGGGCCAAGAACAAACCATGAGGATTTATAGATCAGCAAATTTCCATTAACTATGCATCTGGCTTAGCAAACAGAACAGTAGATATGAGGAGTTTGCACAGGTTATGTTTTATGCTTTTTATGCAAGAATATAATATTAATTTCTTTGACAAACAGTATGCATTTTCTATATTCTAAATACTGATCTAGGTAGTAAAGATGTAGTAAACAGAAGCTTCAAATCCCTGCTTTCATGGTGCTTAATTTGGTTTGAGGAGACTAACAATAAACCATCAATAGAAGTTGGTGAAAAGAGTTTAGGAGAAAACTCAGGAAAGGGAGATTTAGATTTTTTGGGTGGGTATAGGGGTTCATTTTAAATAAGGGACATATAATACCCTACTTGGAAGGTGACATTGGAGAAAGCCATGAAAGAGCTGAGGGAGTTAGCCATGTGGCTATATGGGGCAAGAGGTTTTGAAGAACAGGATAACAAGGTCAAAATCCTTGAGGTAAGAATATTTTTCATATGAATAAGGAAGAGCAAGTAGTTGTGAGATGAGAACTAATAAGAGGTAATTTGATTATATAAGGCAATGGAGATCCTAATGGGGACTACTTCTGAGTAAAAAAAAAAAAAAATAGACATTTATAGCAAAAGACTGACATGATCTTATTTGTCTTAATAAGACTTCTTTTACTGCTATGTAGAGATAGAACTATAGGTTCAATGACAGAGAAATAGGGAAAGTAAAAAGACCAAGCCATGGCATTGAAAGATCAACAAGTCTCTCTTAACTTTGCAATAAACCAGGTTAGAAATGCTAGTGAATTGGAAGAGGGTGGTATCAGGGGAGCCAGTGAGAGGTGTTTAGTCTCCAGATGTTTAGGCTAGAGAACCCAAGAAATTTGCTATTGGACTAGATATGGAAGTAGAAAAAAACTGAAGTCAAGGATGACTCCATGCTTTTTGGTCTGAGATACTGAAAGATGGTCTTGCCATTCATATAAACTGAAAGATTATAGAGAAGTAGTTTGGGATGAGGAGAATCATGAGTCTGCATTTGGACATGTAAGTAGGAGATACTCATTTGACAGCCAATAGAGATCCTGAAAAGGCAGTTGGATATTTAAGTCTGGAATTTAGGGTATATTTAGGCTGCAGATAAATATTTTGGAGTCACAAGTTATTTTTAAGGTCATTAAACTAGATGGGAATGGTGTGTATGCGCACATGTGTGCATACTTGCGCGCACACAGACACACACACACACACGTGCCAAGGAGTGAAAACTCTGACCGGGAGAGTATGAAGTCATGGAGAACAAGTGAGGAATACTCTTGGAAAGAATTATCAGCTGTACTAAATACTGCTGATATACCATACTATGATAGAACTTGACACCTATTGCCCTTTTGAATGTAATGGACTTACTGATTCTTTGTTAGAAGAATATTAATTTTGAAATGGTTGGCTTTGTGGTTGTGCTAAATTTGAAATTCTGACCTGGTTTCCATTATGATTAATGGAATACATTTATAAAATAGATTTTGGGGAATTTTGTTTCTCTTGTAAATAGAATCAAAGACACTGACCTTTAAAGAGACATGATGTCTGGGCATTAGTATCATCAGTACCACTCTCGATTCAGGGGATTTAAGAATGGGTTCAGATGTTTATGATTAAAAGATGGGTTTGTATTCAACACAACTTGGTTGCCATATGAGGTTATTATGTCTTGGATAGCTTCAATAACGGGATCTATTGACCATTCATCTAAAAAATAAAAGTGTTTTATTCCATTTTTCTTCTTTATGGTACATATTTACACCAATATATGTCTGCTTACAATAAGACTGCATTTTTCAGACTGCATTTACAAATACATATGGCTACTTACAATAAGACTGACAGCTGTCAGGTATAATCTTACAGCTAAGTTCTGGCCAATGGAACATAAGAGCTATTTCTAAGTATGGACAAGTATCTTCTAGGAGGGACATATCTTTCTTTTTTCATTCCATACATAGATAATGACTAAACAAAAGAAGCTATTTTGGGACATCAGGTAAACTTGGGAGTGACAGCTACTCATGATCTAGAAACAAGAGGAGAAAAGCTGGAATCGTAAGGAATATATGAATCAGAGCAGCCATATGTAGACAGCCTATGTCAGGACTGATTCTAAGTGAATTAGATCCATTCTAGAATGGATATCCAGATGTCACCATATGTTTGTGTATATATTGTGTTTAAAAAATAAACAGTGATGAGGCATTTGGGTGACTCAGTCAATTGAGTGTCCAACTTCAGCTCGGGTCATGATCTATGGTTTTTATGAGTTTGAGCCCCATGTCAGACTCTGCACTGACAGCCCAGAGCCTGGAGCCTGCCCAGATTCTGTGTCTCTCTCTGTCCCTCCCCTACTTGTGCTCTTTCTCTCTCAAAAATAAATAAACTTCTTTAAAAAAATATGATTTGACTCAAGGTAATCATAACCCTATTGTTTTTCTGTTGGTATGCATGGGGCATAGTATTATTTTATAGACTAAAATTTTTCAGTATTTCATTTTCAGTCTTTTTTGGTAAAAGCTACTGTAGTCTTTACATAAAAAATAATTACTCTTCAACTTTTCATACAAGCAAAGAATGAAGTATGTTCTCTGTTTCATTTTACTGAATCTTTGCAAATAAAATCTCCCCTTAGGCTGACTTAATATTTTAAAAACAAAAGGCTTGAGGTGAGATTATACGTGATGTAGAAAAATAGTAAAACTCCATGTAAAATAGTCTCTGGCTTAGGTCTCAAGAAGGTAACCATGTTGTTTAGAGTTTTGTTTCAACTTGTAGATGCACATTAAAAATATTTTAATGTTCTTTTTAATGTTTATCCATTGTTGAGAGAAAGAAAGAGAGGAAGTGAGTAGGAAAGGAGCAGAGACAGAGAGGAAGACCCAGAATCTGAAGCAGCTCCAGGCTCTGAGCTGTCAGCATATAGCCCAAAATGGGGCTTGAACTCATGAACTCTAAGATCATGACCGGAGCTACAATTGGATGCTCAATTGACTGAGCAGCCCCAGGGCCCCTAGTCTCATATTTAAAACTCTAGATATAGGAAAATTTAATGTGTATACATTATTATCTGTTTTATCTTTGTTAAGAGAGTTCCCCTTCCCCACAGATACCTTTTACATTTATCTTTAACCATCTCTTTCAATGGCCAGAAATCAAGATAATACTAACCAGAGAAAGTAGAAAAGCTATAGCATTTCCAAAGGTTTTTCCTTTCCTTCTGTCATTGTCTCTCCCTGTCAAGTTGTGTTCTGATTGCCTCAGGGGCCACAGCCCTTTGGTTGTGTTAAGAGTCACAAAGGACTTAGTGCCATACCTCATCTCTTTGAAAGGAGCATCAATGTAACCTGAAAGTGGAACATAAATGGCATGAGTATTATAGGTGTGTGGAAAATTTATGCAACTATTGTATTTACCAATCTCTCTCTTTCATATTCAGATAGGACTTTGAGAATAAAGAGAATTGCTATTAGACCTCACTGAAGCCAATGATTTGGTTTCAGTCTCCAGTTAATTGTCTTTGATGATTTTTATCATTACAATCTCAGCAGAACCAAGTATCACTTCCTGAACAAGATAACTATTTTAAGTGGTATCCAGACAAATCTGTTAGAAAGTATTGGTCATAGTTATTAGCTGAATTCTATGTCAAAGTGCCATGTCTATGAAATTTAATATTTCAAAGTGTGTGTGGTTTCCTCAGTTATGTAATTTGTTCTAATCAATGTACATTATCAATATATATCTTTTATGAATTATTTTAACCTCTAAACATATACATGTATGCTGTTTTTCTATCAAGACAAATGTAACAAATAGTTTTTTTATTGACACAAGCAGCACTTATTAGATGCCTACTGTATACCAGGCTCATTACTGAGGCAAAGAAGAAACATAAAGTTTTTATTTTCCTGAAACTCATAGCCCAGAGCTCACAGCCTATCTAGTTCAGTTGTTTATTTTTATGTGTCAGGAACATAGGGCCCTGATAAGTTAAATGACTTTCTTAGGATCATGAAGTTAGAATCCAAGCCAAGACCAGAAGTCAGGTCTCCTGACAGTCTGTCTGCCCAGGGTGATTTCTACTATACTATTCTGCCTCCCTCTGTCCAACCTGGGTGCATTGAGGCACAAGAAAAGAAAAACTCAATGTGCTCAGCCCATTCTCCTCCATTCTTGAAATTCCAAATAGCCTTCTGGTGGCCTTCTAATCTGCTTGGTCTAAACCTCATTCTTTGTGCTCTCAGGTAGTGGGAATAGATGGGCTCTTTTTTACACAGAGCTGGTAATCCCTTCTTGATTGACTCCAGACCAAAATTAAACTCTTGCTAAGCAAACTCATCTGGCTTTATGGATAGATGCTTTTCAATTATCTAAGACTATCATACCTACTCCTAAATCATCTTATTTTCTTTATTATTATACATTGCTTCAGCATACTACAGTGAGCTCTTAGCTCTCAAGGGAAAAAATGATTTTTTAACTTCTTAAATATAACGATGTTCTTTGAGAGACCATGGAATATTTGATGAAAGTTTTTTAGTAGAACTTTTTCTCTTGACTGATCCAGATTTAAACAATCTAAAATCAATTCCTCTGGAGCCACTTGTCATTTCTTGTCTTCATTTTGGCAAGGTGGGTGAATGTGTGTCAGACTTAACCAATTTTTTTAACTCTGGGTAAAAGTAATCAGTTCTTGGCTTTGCTTCTGATTCTGTTTAAAAATAAATTGGCTTTTTTCCACACATTTAAGCAAAACTGTCAGTAAGAGAGGTTGGTCAGAGTTTTGAGGATAAAGTAAGCAAATATTATTGCTATATTTGATGAATTGTTCTGAATCATACCACTTTGAAATATTAAGCCCAGGGGGGGAAAGGGAGCCAAATTTGTACTCATGCTGAGATTTCATGTAGTGTCCATGGACTTCATAATTCTGGCACTTGAGGGTGTTGGGATCATATGAGAACCCTTATATGTAGAGCAATAGTGAGGAGGAGGTTAGAGTCCAAGTTCTAAACAATTTGATATTTAACACCCTGCCCTCCTTATTTATGTTCTCATATTCATCTGTAAAAGGCAGTAATAATGAGGGAGCTTCATGCAAGAGTAGTGAACACCCATTAGATCCAAAGCAAGAATGGGTTAACAAATACATATACTGCCCTGCATGCAGTTGAAGCCTTGGGAATCTGTGGAACATATTGTTTCTATAAGTTATTTCTGATTATTAGAAGTAAAGGCTATAAGAGAGCTCTGCAGCATCATCCAATCCATACACCCTCTAACACTGTACTTTGGAGCCCAAGAAGACATAACCTTGAACTCTCAAGATAACTAAATGGTCCTTGTAAGTTTCCCACTGTGAAGCCTGGATTAGTGACCAATAAAGTAGCATGACTAGCCACATGGCCCAGAGTCAAGTCTTCTATTTCTTCCTAAAGTTGGAGATGTGGCCCCTGTTTACCTCTGCTGTCTCTCGTCTCACTTCTGTCCTCCTCACTGTCTATTCTCCAGACTTACTGAGCTTCCTACAGTTCTCTAAAATTGCCATGTGATATCTTTCTCCAGGTTTTTTTCACACACTGTATCTTTTGCCTGATGTGTTCTATCTCCATGCCTTCCATCCACAACTTCTATTCTCCATCTCCCTTTGCCTGAATAATAACTACTTATGTTTCATATTTCAGTATATATATCCATTTTTCTCTCAACAGGTTCTGTGAAATGTCCCTCAGCAGCCCCTTTAGCACTCAGTACCATCTCCGTATGAGCCGTTATTGAAGTGGCTTGTCAAATTTTCATGCACTAGAGCCCTATGTTCCATGATTTATTTGCCATTAAAGTCTCAAAATTAACTCATAGTAGGTTTACAGTACTTACTTGGTGAGTGACATCAAAGATTAGGCACACTCTTTAGAATAAATTTAAGGTGGCTCCATTCCTTCATCATTGAGTAATATTTATGGGTACCTTCTATACATAACCATTCTAAGAACTGGAGAAACAATGATGAATAAAAGATAACATCAGACAGTAAAGCAGACTTCCTTTGAGGTTTGTATAGTCTTGTTTTCTAAATATGTTATCAGAGAAAAATTCATATTAAATGAATTATTCTGTGTTTAAGCCACTAATAAAAAATTACTGCAAGTGTTCAAGTATGACTAAAGGCAGAACGTACCCAATTAAGTACCTTTTGTCCTCATAACTCTTAGCACCACCAGAGGAAGACTAACAAAATTATCATTATCTTTCATTTCAGCTGAAACAATATATGATAAAATGTTACAGAAATTTTTAAAAGAACATATTTTCCTAAGAAGTATAAGACTGGACACAGAGCCTAAGTTGAATATAAGTATATATTTGCTTGGAAACAGACAAGGCTCTGTTTTCTCTTTGTTTTAATATGACAAACATGGCTATAAGGTAGTTTTAGTAGGGAAAGGTGGTGGTATTTGCTATTAATAAAACTGTCAAACAGCTATTTGTAACTTTTGTAGCTATGGTCCCATAGAGGAAATGTTCATAGCAATTTCCATCACAATTTAGAAAATGATATTGCAGACTGAGAAGCATACAAAACAGATGCACCTATGAGGGTCTTCCAGAAAAAAAAAAAGTATAAAAATGAAAGGGGGCAATGCTATTATCTAATTTTCATCAGGCTAAACGGATTTTTTTTCAACTCATACATATATGAGTTCCTGTTTAAATTTAAGATGCTAAGAACTTCACTGGGATGAATAGCTAGAGGTAATTTAAAGTATAGCTCATATTTAAAGGAATAGCCACATATATTTAGCTAGTTTCCCTAAAACTTTCTTTTGTTTTTATCCAATATATGTATTTTTTCTCCTTCACAAATATTTTCCTCCTGTAGCCCACCATCAACTTTCTTTCTCTTCTTGAACTGGAGAGGCAGCTGCTGGGAGAATTAAGGACTTCTTTGAACAAGCAAGAGGGACTTTAATCTGAAATGTTTACAGCAGAGGTGTTAGATTCTTAAAGCCTTCTAGATTGTTCCCTGTTTGGTGACAACATGCTGCAGAGGAGGTCAAGAGATTAATGGTAGATGAATAACATTTTAAGTATCTTCTAACAAACTGTATTTAAGCTTGTATCCAGTTCTATAAACTATTTAAAGATGTTTCATTTCTCCGAAGGCTTAATATAAGTCCTAAGGACTCATGTTATTTTTTATATTCCACAGTTTTTCTGTCCTGTGTGCCTCTCCACCAGTGGTGGTGAACTAGACTGAGAAAGAAAGAACGTTTTGTGGCAATTTTGAAACAAGTAGAAAATTAAAGGAAAATAATTTGTTGATTTTCCTTTTAAAAGCATATTCACACACATGCTTTGTTTAATTGCTTTGGAAATTCTAAAATGGTACCTGAGTACTCATCACAATGATAGTGCTTTATGCTTTAACAGCAACAATTGTTTGATAAGATTGAAGGAACTTAAAGACTATTATTTTAGTGCTTAAAATGCAAAGGTATATGCAATATATAGTTGTATATATACACATATATAAAAATAGATATACCTCTGAGAATCCCAGAGGTAATCACACATATTTATATATGTATATAAGTTATATATAACATATATTAATATTTTATCTATTTATTATAAATCATATATAACTTTTATATATAATAAGCTATGTGTATATAACATGTATACAATCTAAGAATCCTAGAAGTAACTACAGGTACAATAAAATATTCTTGAAGCCATACTAATTTCTGGGTCTTGGGTCACTCTTCTTACAGAATATTTTTTTTTTTAATATTTTTATTTATTTCTAGGAGAGAGAGAGAGACAGCGTGAGCAGGGGAGGGACAGAGAGAGACAGGGAGACACAGACTGAAACAGGCTCCAGGCTCTCAGCTGGCAGTCAGCACAGAGCCCGACGCGGGGCCCGAACCCACGAACCGCGAGATCATGACCTAAGCGAAAGTCGGACGCTCAACCGACTAAGCCACCCAGGCGCCCCTTGGATCACTCTTCTTAACTAGGGAGAAGTGCTAGGGTGTAGGAGGTGATGATTTAACTACTAATCAGAGATACTGCCTGTACTTTGAATGCTGTTTTGAGCTATAGTTTGGGAACAGAGCCAAACTTCTGGTCTGCTGTCTGTTGTTGACTGCTGGGAGTGAGGTGAAAGCCCCAGAGAATATCCTCATATCTCATTATTTGTAGTGAAAGATGTTAATATTATCAAAGTTAATGAATCAATAAATAGGATTTTAAACATATTGTAGAAAGTTAGCAATATACTGAAAGCAGATGTGAAACCATCCAAAGCATCATACTAAAACATTCACATACAATCACACACAGAAAAGAAAAAAATATTAAGGGAAAGAAAATAAAGGATTAGAAATGTAGAACATGATATCAAAGAAAACATTTTAATATTTGTGAATAGATTGGGTCAAAAACTAAAACCAAGATGTAGGCCTTTTGCAATAAATGTAGCTAAATGAAATGTTTCAGACATAGGAAAGTAAATTAAAGTGAAAACAAACTAGGAAGATGTCAACAGTAGGAAAATATGATTGTGTGACTATTCGAACATGTCGATGTCAGACAAACCTTTCCAATGAGAAAAAAGAGGAAAAGGAAATTTACAAGATATTACAGTTCACACTGAGGCTCAAGAATTTTTTTCTAAGAAATACAGTATTAAAATAAAGAATGAATTTACAGGAAATACAAAGAAATGTGACAAAGTAGCTCAGAAGTGCATAAACTAGGTAAGGAATGTAGTAAAGGAATTTGATAAAGGTCAAATTTCAAATCAGAAAGAAGTATTATTTTAATTAAATGGTTTTTCAGACAACTGGTTAACTATTAAAAATATAAAGTTAACTCCCTAAATTGTACTCTATAACAAATTAAATGCAAAGCAATTGAAACTTCACCCGTAAAATATGTAATAAAAATACTACAAGAATATTCAAGTATTGTGGGTTCTAAATGACTTAACTTCTTGTTGACCTAATATGTGATTTAATTGCACAATGTAACACACCTAAAATGCAGATGACTGGGACTTGTACCTCCACAAACTAGCTCTAGGGCCAAAGCATTTAATGTATGCCATGTGTAAAAAACATAGACAAATTGTATACAACTCTAGGGTAGAGAGTACATTCGTGGAAAACTGGATCTTCACAGAAAATCTTGATGAATTTGACCACCTGAATTATAATCCTTCCAAAGTGAAAAAACTACAAACATAACAAAAAATCAAAAGACAACTGAGAAAGTAGTTGCAATACATACGATAAAAATTAATATTTGTAGTACATTAGAGATTTTATACCAACAAGAAAATGAATAGTACAGCATAGGGAATATAGTCAATAACATAACGCATTTATCATGGTAAGCATTTCATAATATATACAACTGTTGATCACTGCTGTACACCTGAAGCTAATTTACTGTCAATAATAGTTCAATTTTCTAAATATTAAAAATGAAATGTAATATAAATAAAAATATTGCAGAAAAAGTAAGTGAAGAAAAATAGGCAAACACTCACAAAATTACACAAATGGTTAATGATTTTGGCAGTCACAAAATTAATTGCCAATCTAGTCAATAAAAATCATCTTGTAAGTCTGTTCATTTCCATGGGAAGATGAATAATCTATTGTTGAAAAAAATGACAGAAACAATATAATATGCTTACATTAATATTTTCTATGATGTCTATGTATCTGGCATAGAAAATTTAATGTATAGTTATTTATAACTTTAGCTCTCTTTGTTTTTTTTTATTGATGATTTTATAGGGCTGTGTGGAAATAATGGCAATAAAAATTGCAAGAGAGAGAAGATAAATAGAAAGGGCATGTAATAACTACTGTTGGTTTCCTACTCAAAATTGTGCCTCCTCTTTCTAAACAGATCAACATTTTGTCAGATACTTCATGGGCTCCTCTCCAACCTCATGATTTGAGTCTGGATTATATCAGCTAAACATAGTCTGTCTTGCAGATGCATGGGTACATGACAGAATGCTAACCAATGGGACATTAGAATATCAGTTAGTGGTTCTGAGAAAATGTTCTTCATTGTTAAAAAGGGACATGAGTAAGAGTCTTTTTTTTTTTTTCCTACTTTGGATGTTTTAGGGTTAGGATGTTGTATTTGGAGTTGTTGCAACCAACCATCTTATTGCCATAAAAAGAGAACAAAACTTGGAGAACCAAACTGAAGGCCTCACATTTTTGAGCTGCTAACTGCCCAGAACTCACCATGTCTCTATTCTTATTAGGAAGATACATTTTTCATTATCCATGTGACTTTTGTATCCATGTTTGACTTTGTATTTGTTTACTGGAAGTGTTCTGATACAGAAAGGGAGATACTTATGGAAAGATTTAATTTGGAAGCTGACAGGAAGGAGAATTAGAAGAAGGATATATAATCAGTGCAGATTTGAATTTTTCTATAGTGCTTTGAAGGCAAGAAAGCCATAGATTTTTTTTAGCAGATAGCATAAGAATTTGGCAGAGTATGTGACAGGGTATGGAGGTTTTATAGAAGATGTACTCTCTGTCAATACAATGAAATTACCCCTATGCTATCTGCTTTAGAGAGTTCCATAAAGATGTGCATTTCTTTCTGGATATTAAGTTTGGATTGGTCTTTTTGTTGGATGTAACACCATGTGTAGAGCGGTACCAGCTTTACAAGGGCTTTTGATTAGAAGAAAAAGTCTTTTCTTTTCAATAATAAGCCTAAAGTATATTCTAGGGAGACAGATTTTATGATCAAATTAGTTCAGGAAAACCTTAAAGCATTCTTATTTTATAAAAAATATATATAAAATCTTGATACAAGAAGAGTGTTTAACCAAGAATTTCCCAACTTGAGAAATGGTTAAATCACTGAAGGAATTCCAGGAATTATCTGAGTGGCTTCTCTGTGGGGTTGAAGGATGGATGAAAAGATGATTATTTCTTGACAGTGAATTATAAATGTAAATACCCACTGTCTCAGACCACTCAACAGATGACCAATGCCAAATCAATAATAGCATTTGAGTGAAGTCCCATTTTATCTTTGAAAACATTATGTGTAAAATGGAATTCATACAATATTTACTTTATAGGATTGTTCTGAGAATTAGATTATTGTGAAGTTTAAGGAAGTATTGCATTTAGAAAGTACTTAGCCCATTGAAAATAAGCATTGTAATTATTATTGAGATGATTACCACTATTATAATCATCATGTCATAGAAAATATAGTAGAATACAGGTTTCCCCAAAGCATTGGGGGAAGTAGTTTAGAGTCCTTGAGCAGAATGGAGTTGATGTTTTGGGTCAGGCTCATCTCCCACCCAGGCACAATGCACAAGACTTGAATGGTGACTGGTGTGCCAAGGACTATTGGGGACTTTATTTCTACTTACTTTTTATAATAATTATATTGATATTTTCTCAAAATATGTTTTTGACTTTCTATTTTGGAATCCCTATCAATTCTTGAACACTTTGATCTTGGGTCATAATAGAGTAAAATGTGCAGAGTAACATTTAATTTTTGGAAAAAAACCCCATCAATTAGAAGGTAGTTTGGCAAAACATGAGTAATACATTGTATCACAACACTTTTTATTATGAATAAGGTATAACTCTAAAGGAAGGCCAACACTAGGGAATATTTACACTGATATCTGGGGTGTTTAGAAATAGGTAGCATCACTGGAATTCACTTAACGTGTTCAAGGGGACAACTTTGAAGAACAGCATCGCATGAATATGTAAGTTAAGTTTAAATAAATATTGCTATTTTATAGTTCCTTTCTCCACCACCCATGAACAAGCTGGATTTTCTACTGATATTAGGTATAAAAAATCATTTAAATTTCACAGAGATCAAAAGGTCTTATATACTAAGATCTTAAGTGATTTTGACAGGGAAGTGAGTCATATAAATTTATACCTAAGAGGTAAGAATAAGGTCATATTTATTCCTGAGATCTGCTAAAGTAATTGCTTGAATCCTGAGGCATTGAAATAGCCACAAAAGCACATTTTTGGCATTTCTTCAGAAATTGAGTGTGCATGCCATCTCAAGGTTAAGGTGAAGCAAAGATGATTTGTGTGTTTAATTTACGGTCTAGCTGGAGGGTCAAGGCACTATGATTATTGGTGCCAAAGATACACATAATAGATATGGTAATGGACATTCCATAAATTTTCCTAGAAAAGGAGTCCAAATGTCTCAGGAAAATGCAAGCACAGTGTCCTGTATCACCCTGCTGATAATCATATTCACTATTTATTGTGTGTGCTCAGAATTTTTCACAAAATAAAAAACAAAGATCTTATTAATGAAAGTTCTATCTTTAATAGGTGGTACCTGGGAGTTTCATCCTTTACAGTTTTCCACAATGACCTTGTGGCAAACTATATTCTGCTTTGACCTTTATCCCAAATATTAAAATTGCATCTAATGGCAGACAAGTAGTGATAGACTTTTAAACCATATATATTAAAGTAATACATATGTACTCTGGAATAAGAATGATTTCTTGGTGAATAAATTAATGATGTGGCCACCCCTGTTGAAAATAGAGGGCTTAGGGAAGTCCTGTGATAATATAAATTTTCTAGTTGTTTTAAAATGTTTATTTTATTTTAAAACGTCAGCAGGGAGGGACAGAGAGGGATGGAGACACAGAATCAGAAGCAGGCTCCAGGCTCTGAGCTGTCAGCATAGAGCCCTTCTGTGGGGCTCAAACTCAAGAGCTGTGAAATCATGACTGGAGCCAAAGTTGGATGCTTAACTGACTAAGCCACGTGGGCAACCCAAAAATTTCTGGAGTTTGTGTTTAATATATATCTTGAAATATATAGGTAGTATGATTATTTATTAATTTTGATGCTCAGTTATTTAAATATGCATTCCCCATTGAAATAGTTTCCTATGATGGATGCTATTTATTCGTGCAGTAGAAATGCAGCAATATGAGTGAGTAATTTGTAATTTCTAGAATTCTCCTTTTTGCTGTAACCTGGTAGGGCCGTAGTCCAAGATCTGCTGACTCCTCTGACATTGGGCAAATTATACTCTTCCTCTATCTTGCTTTCCCTCAACTGTAGAATAAGAATACTTAGTTGTACTTATCTCAACAGTAAATGTGCTTTATTAAAGACCTATTAGCTTCTTGAAGTATAAAATTATAGTTTTTGTGGAGTTTGCTTTACTATGACACTCAGCATCTAATCTCTTCAAATCTTTATAAATGCCTCACTGTATAAATGTGCTTTCCAAGGACAAATGAAAAGGAGTTTATTCTGCTACAAAAGAGGACACTGACTTTACTCTAACAATAGCTGAACCTAAGTAGGTTCCTTCTAAATAATGGCAAATATTTTTTAGGTCCTTAAAGTAAACTAAAATGGCATGATTATACAATGAGAAGAGGACTAAATATAATGTAATTATTATGAAAATATATGGCTATGATAAAGAATAATACGCTTCAGTTTATTTAAAATGTCGTTTAGGTTGGAGAAACCCTAAAAAAGAGAAGCACTTGAATTTCTAGGACAAGGTAAATACAAGAGGTGATTTAAAGATCAGAGATAAAATTTTATATATCATTAAAAATTAACTTCCTGCCTGCTTTTTAAAACATTTTTACCAGTGTAGTTTTTATTTAGGATCCAGTGATCCAGGTACTTGTTTTATAAGTGAAGAATGATAGGCAGTTTTTAGAGATGGCACACTCCAAGGAGCCAATAAACAGATTGGCTTAAACGTAATACCTGCCCATATTATGTGGAAGTCATTTAGAAAACTCTTTCCTATCACAGGTCCCGAAGTTTCTGTTTTAAACATGAAAATATTTTTACCTCATCTAATGAAGACGGTATAAAAAGGTTGGGCTGGGAGTTCGTCTGGAGATTGGAAGAAGGAAATGAGATACCTAACTTATTTCAGGCTCTATGTTGATTATTTGAACACATTATCCCTAAGGATTCCAGAGTTAAATAAAAAAAAAAAAAGTAAGGACTTATTATGATTCTTTCTATCCTATCAAAGGGCTTTTATTGTGATTCAAGTAACTCATTCAGGAAATGTAGTCTTAGAAGGAGGCTCTTGCCGTAGAGCATTTGTCTTAGACTATATTTCTGGTACTGCCTTCTTCCTTTTCCTCTCCACTGATCTCCTGTGACCCGATGCCTCCCTCTGATGGGAAATATTTCCCTGCCCTTTTATTTGGATCAATGAATATGAGCAAAGGTAATTTATGCTTTGAAAGAGATTTCATAATTCATCTCAGCCTCTTGCTTTTGCCCTCTGCCATAAAAACAACACGTCCCAGACGGGCTGCACGTCCACACTGAGTCCAAGAATGATGAGACTCACAGCAGAGCCAAGCAGAGTGGAATACTGACATAGTAGTCCTTGCCAAACCACAGTTTGCATGTAATGTGAGAGAAATAAAATGCTTTCTGAGGCAATTCACTGAGCTAAGGGATTATTTGTTACAGCAGCAAAAATGTCCACTTGAGAAATAGCTGTTAAATCTTGTGGGCTGCTGTAACAAAAATGCCAAATATATGTGACAGAGATTTTGTTGGACACCAGGAGGAAGAGATACGGTTATTAGAAACTAGAAAAATAAAGTATTGTATGGTGGCAAAATATTTTGTAACATTTTTGTTTGAGACAGTTTGGAAGGCAGTTGATGTATAATAAAGGGTCATGGCTTTGGGCAAAAATGTTTCAAAACCGTACATTACTAGCATGAGTTGCTTGTTATTAGGTGCATTTGAGAAGGCACTATAAGAAAGCTGAGATCAGAAAAGAATTGGTGTGTCTGGAAGTAGAGATGAAAGCAGGTGGAGATCCCAGCCATCCTAGAACTTGGAGAATTGGAAAAAGGAATGGTTTCTCAATTCTAATTATCAGAACATAAAATTAGGAAATCTTTTGTCTCCAGTCTCAGGGTGAATACTAAACATGGCCATACCACATTCCATGTTAAGATTTCTGAGTGGATTCAGATGGTCTTTCCATTGGACAAAATGTGGTAAAGAGAAGGGCATAATTCCCCAAAAATCTGACTCAAAGAGCCTGAAATTAAGTCAGTAGGAAAAGTCACTTTCAATAGAAATTGTGGGGCTAGTGATTGCTTATGAAGCTGCCATAAAACTGAGTTTTAAATAAGGCTGTTTTTGAGAAGTTTGTATTGACAAAAGTAACAAGAGCTTAAAACAAAGACCTTGTGACTGTTCAAGGTATTAGATTGTGACTGTTCAAGGTATTGGAAACCCTTGATCCTCTGACTTTTATTTCTACCTGGGGAAGCAGGCTGAGAAAGTGGTTTCATCCTGGAGAATTTAAAGCCCAGGGAAGTCACACAGTTACAGTACTTTTGAAATCTGGGAAAACATTGTGAAGAGCCCTTGTGCTGGAGTGGGCAATGATCTTTCATTGGGCCTCTGCTCTGCAACCCTGTTCACTGTTCTCCATGGATTTTGGCTCCATGGTCTGGGAAGATCTTCCTTTCCTATTATCCCCCAAAAAGAGCAAAGGAGAATCTTTAAATATGATTGCTTGATTCATCTTGGTCTTTTCTCATGCCTCTGACATAGAAACAGAATGTCCTACGTAGGGGTTTATTCTCCAGGATGGGTTCTAGAATGAGACTGTGTTGGAGAGCTGATGAGTTCTGATGCAGCAACGGCCTCCCTGCAGGATATGTGTCACATGAAGGGAACTGAACAAAGGTTGATGGAAGCCACCCACTGAAATTTTAGAGTCGTTTGTTGTCCAAAACTGATTAGGGCATCATTAATCTTTCCTGTTTACTCACCAGCTTCTTACTAGTTTCTATGGACTCCTTCCATTTTGTAAATTGAAGAGGATGTTCTGAAGGGAAACATTTCTCAAGAGCATGAGGCATATACCCTTACCATCCCAACTGCCCCAATATAATCAATCACCAGCTTCCAAATTCTCACATAAGGAATTGGTCCCCAGCTGCAGATATGGGAATTCTTCCAACTCAAAGGAGAAGTATAAACTTATTCATGGGGCACATAGAAGGTAAAAAGTGAAAAGAGGAAGACACCAACACAAAGATCAATGATATCATAATAGGAGCACAGAACTCTTTGTGTAGTTTTGTACATGAAGATAATCAATACATAGTAATTTAAAGGGAGAGAGAGCTAAAACATATATTTTTCTGAACATGCACTTTAAAAATAAGACTCCTAAATGCTGTGTTCTTTTCATAAGGGATTTTCTGGACTCCAAGGATTCAGTGATGTCCTCTGATTCTATAATTTTTTTCCTCAGTTGAAGACCTATGGTTTGAAAAGGAACCTGCCTCACCTTTACTATGGTTGTATTTTCAATGCCTGGCACACAGTGTCCAGTATGTATTTATTGAGTTGAACTGTATTCATGATACAAGATGAAAAGATTGTATAGTTTTGTATCATTATTGTTGGAAACTAGTTTTTGCACAGCCTTCAAGCTAAGAATGGTTTTTACAATTTTAAAGAGTTGTGAACAAAACCAAAACACAATATGCAACAGGATTCCACGTGGCCTGCAAAGTCTAAAATAATTACCGTTTGGCCCTCTACAAAAAAATGTTTGCCAACTCCCGGTCTAAATTCAAAGACTATTTCCTGGACTTAGTGCCAAACATAGGGAACTTAGGCAGGGACACACATAATGATAATTCAGATTAAGAAACAACATGACAAATAGAGGAAGATGCATATGGGGAAAAGAAGTTGCTTGAAAGTTATTCTTAGTCTTAAAAAGCAACAAGGGAAGAAGTGCAGTCTTTTTCTCTGTTAAAGTCTGAGTGTTATGTGGGGATATCATACTTGAAGTTTCCTATAGTCATCTTGTGACCACAAGGGTCCAAATGATAAAATCTTGATGAATCTTTAGACAGACTTAGCAAAAGGAAAAACGACCCACATAAATAAAGTTACAAATGAGAAGGATATAGAACAAACCCACAGAAATACAAACGATTATAAGAGAATATCATGAAAAAATATATGCCAATAAATTGGACAACCTAGAAGAAATGGATAAATTCCTAGAAACCTATAAATTACCAAAACTGAAACATGAAGAAATAGAAAACTTGAACAGATCGATAATCAGCAAGGAAATTGAATCAGTAATAAAAAACCTCCCAATAAAAAGTGCTGGACCAGATGCCTTCACAGAAGAATTCTAGCAAACACTTAAGAGTTAATTCCTCTACTTCTTAAACCATTCTGAAAAACATAAATGGAAGAAATGTTTCCATATTAATTTTATGAAGCCAACATTACCCTGATATTAAAACATGATAAAGACACTACAATAAAAGAACTACAGGTCACTATTTCTGATGAACATAGATGCAGAAATCCTCAACAAAATATGAGCAAACTGAATCCAACAATACATTTAAAAAAAAATTATTCATCACGGGGCACTTGGATGGCTCAGTCGGTTAAACGTCTGACTTCAGCTCAGGTTCTTTTCTTTTTTTAAAAAAAATGTTTTATTTATTTCTAGGAGAGAGAGAGAGAGACAGCGTGAGCAGGGGAGGATCAGAGAGAGGGAGTCACAGACTGAAACAGGCTCCAGGCTCTGAGCTGGCAGTCAGCACAGAGCCCGACGCGGGGCTCGAACCCACGAACCGCGAGATCGTGACCTAAGCGAAAGTCGGACGCTTAACCGACTAAGCCACCCAGGCGCCCCAACTCAGGTCATGTTCTTGAGGCTTGTGAGTTTGAAACAAAAATGAGCAAAGGGAAAAAAAAAGAGAGAAAGATAAACCAAGGTTAAATCAATTCACTTTAATCGATTCTTAACTATAAATAACAAGAGATGGTTACCAGAAAGGGGGTAGATGAGGGTAAAGGAGTACACTTGTAATGGGCATCTGTGATGTATGGAAGTTTTGAGTTACTATATTATACACCTGAAGCTAATATTATACTGTATGTTAACTGGATTTAAGTAAAAATGTAAAAACAAAATTGGAAAATAGGAAAAAAAAATCTAACACACTGAGTATTATAGAATGAAAAGATGAGAAGGATCTGGGACCTATTATCATGTTAAACCTCATAGTTACCAAACCTAAAGTATCATAATTATGTATCTTTCTATGAGTGATAATTCTCCCTCCTGTTTAAGTCTATTAATGCAAATTTTCTATTCATTTCATCTGGAAGGATTTTGAATGATACTGTAATTGGAATCTGTTTGGGATGACAAACACGATGCCTTTTCGTAACCGCAAAAATTACCTAAGCTCCTTTTCTGACTAACATAAGTAACTACTGCTTCTTTGCCAATGATATCTGTAGGTAAGCTTTAATCCCTCACTTCTTGGAATAAGGAGTATTAAGATACCTATTGTTCCTGCCTCTGATGACATCCAAGACAGAACTGGCCCAAGTCTTTCCTAGAACCTCTTTGAAATTATCAGGCTCAGGGTGTGTGGGCAGCTGGTTCTTGATTTTGGCTCAGTCCATGATCTCATGGTTTGTGAGTTCGTGCCCGGCATCAGGCTCTGTGCTGACAGCTCAGAACCTGGAGCCTGGGTCAGATTTTGTGTCTCAGTCTCTCTCCGCCCTTCCCCCACTGTGCTCTACCTCTGTTTCTCTCTCTCTCTCTCAAAAATAAACATTGAAAAAATTAAAATTATCAAGCTCAAATCAAAATGCTGTTAAAAACCCTCCGAAGTCCTTGTGATTGATAATCTCTAAATTCCTCTAGTTTATGTTTTTCTTGCTGTAAAAAGCACAGTAATTCTAATATTTTTTACTATGAGTATTTTCCTGATGGTCTTGTAACCTTTTACTTTTAATTAATAGACTTATTTTTTTAGAGCAGATTAGTTTTACAAAAAAACTGATTAGAAAATATAGAGTTCCCATATACTTTCTTTGCTCAGTTTTCCCATTATTAGCATCTTGCATTGATGTGGGATATTTATTGTAATTGATGAACCAACATAGATGGACATTATAGTTACACTATGGTTTACTATTTTCATTGCACAGTTCTGTGGATTTTGCCAAATACGTCATGTCTTCTATCCATCATTAATTATAATACAGAACAGTTTCACTGCCCTAAAAATCACCTATGTTCCACCTGTTTATCCTTTCTACCCCATGCCCTGGAAAGCACTGTCTCTGATTTTGCCTTTTCCAAAAGGTCATGCAGTTGATCATACAGCGTATAGCCTTTCAGACTGATTTCTTTCACTTAAGAATATGTATATAAGGATCATCATGTCTTTTCATGACTTGATAACATTTCTTTTTATCAGTGAATAATATTCCATCATCTGGGTGTATCAATTTATATATGCATTCATCTACTAAAGGATATCTTTATTGCTTCTAGTTTTGTAAGTTATGAATAAATAATTTTTATTTTTGTGAAGGTTTTTGTGTGGATAGTCTCTCAACTTATTTGGGTAAATACCATAGAATGCAATTGCTGAATAGTATGTTACAAGGATGTTTAGCTTTGTAAAAAGCAAACAAACAAACAAAAAGCCCACAAAACACCCTGTCAAACTCTTCCAAGGTGGCTATACCGTTTAATTTGCAGTCACCTCACCAATACATGTGAGTTCCTATTGCTCCACTTTCTCATCAGCATGTAGTGTTGTCTGCATTCTGGAATTTAGCCATTTTAGTAGATGTGGAACGGCATATTATTTTAATTCACGGTTCCCTACTGGTATATAATAGCGAACCCCTTTTCATATGCTTATTTGCTATCTGTACATCTTTTTGTGAGGCGTCTGTTCAGATCTTTTGCTCAGTTTTTAATTTTTTTCTTTTTTCACTGTCTGTTTGTAAGAGTTCTTTGCGTAGTTGAAATAAAAGTCCTCTATTACATATGTGCTTTGCCGCTGGTGGTCTTTTGTTGTTGGGTTTTACCAAGAGAGGGGAGACTTACTTTCTGAACAAGGCAGATGTCTCAGCTGCAACAAAAATTGAGGAATTATGAAAAAGAATTAGAATTGGTGGTGAAGGAAGGAGGAAGTTTTTGAACCCTCAGTTGGATTAAGATTGTTACAAATATTAATATCTAAACAAGTCTAAAAGTATTTCATTATTTCCACATTTCAAATGGGGCTAGCTAAAGTTCTTTTCAGGTGTTAGTTTCATGCGTAATGAAACTTCTTAGGAGGATTTTGATTCTATCATGAATAGCACTTTTCACTCCTATTTGT
Source organism: Proteles cristata cristata (assembly GCA_017311185.1). NCBI lineage: Eukaryota > Metazoa > Chordata > Mammalia > Carnivora > Hyaenidae > Proteles > Proteles cristata. Next base: position 1,094,989 of record JAESUZ010000242.1, on the reverse strand, counting down.
TGCAAGAAAATCAGCAGGGCATAGAATAGCTATGTAGACTTGAGAGTGGTCATGGCTTTTGCTTCTCATCAAGTTGTCCAGCTAACTTTCAAGGAAATTGCTAAACATACTTTTAATTTTTAACATAGGTAAACAAAAAGAACATTTAAGCTATGTCTTCCCGCAAGGTTGAAATTGCATGTTGTTCAATTCATATTTGTAAATTGCACAGCTGAGAATATGAAATTTTCTTCCTAAGAGAAATGTGCTCAAGCTATAAGAAAATGAGACATCTTCTCAACAAGTGGCCTCTAAAAAAATTCAATTTACTTCCTTTCATCATTGCTGATAATAATAAACTTGAGTAAATATTAAGTGTTTTTCCCTTCCAGATTTAAAAAAATGTTCCAATTATAGAGAGACTAGAAATATATTTGGAGACTTTCTGTTATTTTTAGATACTCTAAAACCATAATCTCTTCAAAAAAAAAGTCTCTTTGTTTGCCTACTTCACTAATCCCTTTCATAGCCATCTCACCAGGAAACATTAATCATCTGGTGGTGAATTACCTGATGCATTTTCTTAAGAAGTTGGTCCTTTTTGCCATATTTTTAAGGAGTGGTTGACTAATGGGTGCAGTGAGTAATCTGTTTGTGAGTGTGGTGTTCATAGCTTATTTTCAGAACATTCTAACCTTTGGAATTTTGATGCTGAAAACCTTTAATATTTATTTGGCATCCTATATAAAACCCCCTGGATTTTTTTCGTAGCAAAATATTTACAGTATGTTCTTTTCTCTAATGTTGTGGTTTTATAAATATCATTTTGTAATCAATAAAGTCTGTGGACAGAACTGTCAATCTCTTTCCTTTTAATAATTCCTCATGTCTGACTTTTAAATCTTACATACCCTAAAGATTTAGAAATCTAATTAGTTACCTTTTGAGTGCTGTTGACTTAAAGATCATGATTTTCCATCATCTCATTGAAAGTTGTCAGATGCAGTGTAGAAGAATTTCCATAACTTTGTGTGGTATATTGACAAATTGTCAGGAAAATAAACAGAAGTTATACAGGGACTCAGTAGTCCAGAACCACTGGGAAAACTCTTCAATAAAAGAGTCATACATAATTTTGAGTTTTATGATTTTACCCATAAGAAACACATGTTGAGCGTAAATAAGCATAAATAAGTAATCAAGCTAAAATTGTTAACTTGTATGATACCTATATTCAGAAGAGCATTTTTTAATTTTATTTTTTTTATTTGAGAGAGAGAGTGTGAGTGGGAGAGAGGGGGAGAAGGAGAGAGGATTCAAGCAGGATTCAGTGCTCAGCATGGAGCCTGCTGCAGGGCTTAATCCCATGACCCTGGGATCATGACCTGAGCCAAAATCAAGAGTCAGATGCTCAACCAACTGAGCAAATCAAAGCACCCCTGAAAGAGCATTTTTGTTGGAAGTAACATGAATGTGTTGAAAGCAATAGAATGTAGTGGCTGTCCATTGTGCTAATACTGTCCTCTGATAATTGGTTGTTGGGATATTTTCATCACTGTTCTTTATCATATTCACTCCAAGAGGTGGATAAAAGAAACCACTACTCTTAGATACTCTTTTCTTCATCTGTACACCCATGGGAGAAGTGACACATTATGTCACTAACTTACGATTTAATGATTGAAAAACAAAAATAAAGGTCTTTATTGAGCATAAATTACACACTAAGCACTAAGATAGATTTTTTTTTCTCATGTATTGCCTCATTTTCTGTCTTACCTCTGGAAGGCAGGCATCTTTAGGTCCAGTGTGGAAAGGTGAACATTGAAGTTGGGAAATATTAGTTGCTTTAAAAAAGAATGATTTTGAAAAGCAGATTGCCTAGGAAGCAGGAGGCTATTACTTTGGAAGAAAATGGATGTTCAAAGAGATGAAAAAGAACTTTCCAAGAAAAGGTAAAGGGGTGAAACTCTTGGAATAAAACATGTGCTTTATTATCTTCCCCTGTCTAGTTCTCTTAGTGAATGCATTTCTGGGTATCTGCTCAGTCGAAACTTGTTTTTTGTTGAGAACTGTTATCGCTGCTCAGGTGATAGTCGTCAGAGCACAATATCTATCACAATACACTGCTTTTACTTCAGGTAGTTTGAAAGAAGTACCTGGCATTTGCAACCAAAGAACTGAATAGAGAGGAATTTTTTTCATAACTGCCTACCCACAGCATAGTAGAATTTTGGGGCGGTTGTTGTTTTCAGTTTACCTTTTCCATCTTCAAGATTAAAGGAAACTGTTATTTGGTTGACTATAAGAAATTCCTTGAGTGGCTCAGTCGGTTAAACATCCAACTTTGGCTCAGGTCATGATCTCGGGGTCTGTGAGTTCAAACCCCACATAGGGCTCTGTGCTGACAGCTCAGAGCCTGGAGCCTGCTTCGAATTTTGTATCTTCCTCTCTCTCTCTCTCTCTGCACCTCCCCCACTCGCACTCTGTCTCTCTCTCTCTCTCAAAAAAACATCAAAATTAAAAAAAAAAAAAAAAAAAGAGGGGCGCCTTGGTGGCTTAGTCGGTTGAGCGTCCGACTTTCACTTAGGTCATGATCTCGCAGTTCATGGGTTCGAGCCCCGCGTCGGGCTCTGTGCTGACAGCCAGCTCAGAGCCTGGAGCCTGTTTCAGAGTCTGTCAGTCCCTCTCACTCTGACCCTCCCCTGCTCACGCTGTCTCTCTCTCTCTCCTAGAAATAAATTAAAAAATAAAAAATAATAACGAAAAAGAAATTCCATGACACTAAAAGTAAGCTAGGGCAGGAAGTTGGAATTGTAGATATTTTAAAAATGGATAGCAAGATATTTGACCAAAGGAAGAAGTTTACAGAGTTGAAGAGGCACCTCTCCTTTAGGAATCATTCCTGTCTTCACCATGGAAAGGATTGGTGGTTCCGTGCTCTGTCACAGATTCTACTAATTTTGTGTACTGACTAGAGATATGTGAAGACTGCTTTTGTAGTTTCTGTATTGCATAAGTCAGTAAACTTCAAAGTCCTTGCAAATCAGTCTGGGTCTTTGTTTCTAGTATCGTATTTTATGTTTTAGAAAATGGGTTTTTAAATTTCAGATGTCTTAAGTCAGGGAGTAAAAAGAAACCAGAGAAAATGCTTCATTTGAATAACACTGATCAGAAACTGTGTAAACGTGTGTGTGTGTGTGTGTAGGTGTGTTGATTTGATGTGTGATGGGGAAGACTATGAAGAGGAAATCCCAAACTCCATGCATTTCTATATCACATTTGGTGATTACATATTTAGCATGCTGGGAAGGAAATCAGGCACAAAACACTCATTATGTGAGAAGAATTTTTTCTGTCCAATACCCCTTGCACCCTGCTGAATACATATCCATTTGTGTTTAATTCTATACAGTCAAAATGTAGTCACATTTTGAATGAAAAGAGTTTATATCAAGACAAGCAGTTACCTAGTTATTTTTTATATCATCCTCTGCTCCCTATTATGTTATCTAATCAAGACATGAATAGCACAGTATACACTGTAAAAAATTAAATATGCCTTGCTAAGCAGGTTCAAAAAGTCATATTTAATAGTTTTCAACCCTCCTAAAAAACAGAAGTTTGATATTCTCCAATGATATTAGTGTGTAAGGAAATCCTCCTGTAGCTTTTCTTTAATGGAGAAAATTTCCTCTTAGACTGTGGTTGCCAGGAAATGTATAGGTACAAAACGCTTCCTATTTAATGATGCATTCTCCTACCCCAATCAAAGACCCTATTAGATAAAATGGGATATTTCTCTGACTTTTAAAATTTGGAGACATTAAGGCTCAGGGTGGTAAGTCCTTTGCCCAAGAAACTATAATGAGTAATTAAAATAGCACTAGAATCCAGGCTTTTCATTTCCTAGGTAAGGATTCTTATTGCTTCTCTGGCATTTTGTACACCATTTAAGCCCTCTGAAATCATGTGTCCAGTTATTGGTTCCTAAATTTCTAGGCAATTAAGAAAGAAAAAAATAATAGAGAAGACTTATAGAAATTATTATGGTAGGAAAGCAGAATCTGTGAAGGAAAGATAGAACAGTTGACATAGTTTAGCCTAGAGAAGAGAAGGTTGAAAGGTGACTTGATATGTGTCTTTGAGTAAAATGTTCCCGTGAAGAGATATTCTATATCTCTGTCGAGGAGCTGGTGTAAGTTACAGTGATGAACTACTGGGTCAGATATAAGGTAACATTTATGGGCAAGGAGTGCATTAAATTCAGGAATAGGCAACAAAATGGGTGAAACTTCTTTTTATGTTGAAGTAAATAAACTCTTAGGTTCCTTTTGGCCTTTGTGTATTAGAACATTGTGATTATTCAAGCTTATTATTTCTCTGATCATATACCATATTGCTGAATTTCTAAAATGCTCATATCTTATGTATAATCTACATGATGTGTTAATTCTCTTTGAAGTCTTTATTGCCTCATCCCTATTGAATTAAATATTCTAACTGGAAGGAAGCTCAGATATTGCTTTCTATTACATGATGTTTAATTAAACAACAATACCTGAGGGTAAATCCAAAAGATCTGCACATGCAGGAGGAATTCCAATTCTAGCTTCCCCTCTTCTGCCTTTTTTTTTCTCCTTTTGCTTCACTTACTCTTCTTTTGCATAGACACAGTAGAGCTGAGAATTCAGGATTTCCTAATGTGATTACTTTTTACTGGACTTTGTTTAAAATAGCAGAGGGAGGAGAGGGAAATATCAGCAAATTTGTTACACTCTCTTGGAGCTTTTAGAGCCATGTTATCAAAGAGTATTTTAATCTATATGCAAGATTTTATGAGCATCTGACAGTAATTGAAAAGTATTAAAGTACAGTGGCAAATGTAAGATAAATTTAAAATATAGTCTTTACATATGAGTTTAAACTGGTAACTATTAACAACAAAAAAAAATCTTTGTAATTAGGTGTTTACTGACATGATATAGACTTTAAATGTTCCAGAAGCTTATAAGAGAACAGGATTGATTGTGTCATTTGATAATAATTGGGTGTATACTATGTTTATTCATTTTTTCATGAATGCAAAAATCTTTCACAGAGTGCCTACTAAGTGTCATACACAGAGGACAGAGCCATGGATTGTTGCTGTTTCAGTGAAGGTTGTAATGAAAAGGCATGTAATAAATAAACATGAAATAAAAGATATTGGTAAGTGTCACAAAAGACACTAAAGTGAAGTTAGGGAGCTAGGGAGTCTGAGGAATGGAAGAAGGCATAGATAGCCAGGGGGACCTACGTTATTCCTTTAAGAAGCTAGGTACCTTGGCAGGGTCATTCCAAGAAGAGGGTGGTCAAAGGCAAAGGCTGGAGATCTGGGAAGTGGCTGAAATGAAGTGAAATAGGGTCATAGCAACAGAGAAGATATGAGGTATAGACTGATAGATCATTTGGGGCCTTGTAGATCACTGTAAAGACATTGGCTTGCTGTCTGAGATAGGAAATCATTGGAGGGGTTTGAACAGAGGAGTGAAATGATCTGAGTTATTTGGGGGCTGTACGCTCATTCTGGATGCTGCACTGAGAATGAGCAGAAGGAGGGTAAGAGAGGAGGCAAAGCAGGGACACACGTCAATAGCTATCAAATAATCAGGCCAAATAAAAATTTTGCCTGGGCATCAGAAGTAGCCGTGGCAATAGTGAAAAGTGGTTAGAGTACAGATAATTTTGGAGTATGTAGCAGTGCTGTTGGTTGGTTGTGAAGTGAGAGAGAAGCAAAGAAATAAATCTCAAAACATTTCACATGATTAAATAAAAAACAAAAATTTCAGTTTGTTATTGGGACAGTGGTACAAGGATCAAATTCATAGTGAGTGGAAAGATAAAAAATTTGGTGTGGGGACATATATAGTTTAAGATGCCTGCTAGCCACTCAAGAGAGGATATTGAATACACATTTGCACATACAAGTCTTGAGTGCAGAGAGATCCAGACTGGAAATGTAACTTTAAAAGCTGTGAGCATAAAAATAGCTTGTCAAGCATGATTACATGATGTTATCAAGGGTTTGTGTGTAGAAAGAGAAGAGGCCCATAGACAGATATATTGGAGAATCTTTCAGCAATGGAAACTGAGAAGGAGAACCCAATGAGGTAAGATGAAAACCAAGAAAGTGTGTCACACAAGTGGAGAAAGTATTTTGCGGAATAATAGAGTAATTGGTTATGTCAAATGTTGCTGATAAGTATAAAAGATGAAGACTGATCATTGGATTTAACAACATTAAGTGCATCAGTTATTTCAAAAGTAGACATTTCAGTGAATTGGTAAAAGTAATTTGAGAGAGAATTTGCATTTGAGAAAGAATAAGGAGAGATATTTTAGACATTAAATATGAGTAATGTTTGAGGAACTTTGATAAGAGGGGAATAAAAAGAAATGATAGCTGGAGGAGGATTGAGATAATGATATTTTTTGTTTGTTGATGGGAATGATATCACAAAGAGAATGAGCAAATGATGAAGTAGGGAAAGGAAGACGAATTGCGGGAATAATAGATCTTTGCATAGGAAAGGATAAAACCTTGTACACAACTGAAGGGTTGGTTGTGGTCAGGGAAATGAACAGTTCTTCTATGCTAAGAGCAAAGGCAAAGTACATGGAATAACCCTAATCTTAACCTTAAACCTAATTTATGTGGCCACAGTAATAGTGATGGAAACTTATGGAAGTTGTCTTTTGATGTCTGGTTTCTCACTGGGACGAGAATAAATGTCACTGGCTAAGCGTAAATATGGGTGAGAGATTCTGGCAATTTGAAGAAAATGAAAAAAGTGTGAACTTTCCCTTAAAGAGTGTAGGAGAATAAAACAAGTGGCACAACGAAGCGGGGTTGCTGAGCAATATTAAAAGTCCACTTGAGGCTGTTGGTCATGGACTTAATGTAAATTTGTGTGTTTTTTCCAGTCATACTTAATTTCATGGGCCTACCTAAAACATATTTGGAGAATTAATGAGAACTGTGTTTTTGTCAGGCACTGTTGTGAAGAGAGGAATGGTGAAGGCAGTGACAAACCCAAGAGGATGATTATAATGATGGTACGTGGCTTTCAGTGGGTAAAAGGAAGAACATGATAGGTGTTAGAGCCAATGAAAAGGAGATGGGATGGAGTGCCTGGATGGCTCTGTTGGAAGAGCATGCGACTCTTGATCTCAGGGTTGTAAGTTTGAGCCCCACGTTGGGTGTGGAGATTACTTAAATAAACAAGTAAATCTTTAAAAGAAAAAGAACTTAGGATCACTAGGTCTGTATCTTGGTTTAATCACACATTTATTGGAGTTGAACTACAAAATTGAGTGAGCTGGAAGGCAGGGAGTTGGTAGGTGGAAGAATGTGAAATGCAAGGAGTCACAGTTTTGGAGGGGACATAGTATTAATAATGCCAAGGTTTCTAAGAATATGAGTGTTTGATGCAGGAACAACTCAATATTTAGAAGAAAGGAATGCAAAGAACGGGATGGCTGAGAATATGAATGACCATGCACATGAACATCAATCACCAAGAATAAAACAGAGGATTTGTTGGAAAGAGTGACAGCAGTGTGCAAGAGACTGAAATTATCAAGGAGTGAGGGAAAGTGGCCATGACAGCTCTGGCAGAAGATGGAAAGTGAGGACAGTATAGGGAAGAGAAAGAAAGCTCTGAAAGTGATAGTGAAGAACAATCCACTCTCCCTCAAGGACTTGTGATAAAAGAGGTGGATAAGGGTAAACATTCCCACTTGTGAGGATTATAGACTTCAATGGATTTTGGTTAAAACACAGGATGGAAAATTTAGAAAGGTGACTGAGGATGTGGGAGAGTTTGCTGATTATTGACTACCAGTTCAGAGAGTACAGGTTTGGAAAAAGGAGTCAGAAGAGTTGATATAGGAGGCAGTCTGAGGATTAGAGTCTTGAGGAAAAAGGACCTGGGAATTATCAGTTTCTTGTAGTAATGATATATGCAGGGATAAATTTCACAATGAGATTTGTCCTCATGGTTTCAAGACAGAAGCTGATAAAGAAGTTTGAGAGCTTATAAGGGGTAAGATGAGGCAGTTGCTAAATTATACTGTGTTCTGGAGACCTGATTACCTCGTAATGGTGGTATAGAGGTTGAGAGAGGTAAATTGAGCATAGAGCAGCAAGATTTCTATGGCTTCCTCTTATCTTTAACTCCTCTTATCTCTAACTATGGGGAGGAAGCTGGAGAAAGGCAGTCTTACCAAACCTCAGAGAGAATTCCCTCCTGGCTCCTTCCAACGGAGACCTGTGGTCAAAGTGGGATTACCACATCCTCAGACACTGGACTACTCTCAAGTTCAGGGATAAAAGATGGTATGAGAAACACCCAAGAGAGCCTGGTGTTCTGCCCTGTTTTTATAAAGAGTTAATTGTAGAATTACTTTCTTATTTTTTATTATTTTTTAATTTATTTCTAGGAGAGAGAGAGAGACCGCGTGAGCAGGGGAGGGTCAGAGAGGGGAGACACAGACTCTGAAATTGGCTCCAGGCTCTGAGCTGGCAGTCAGCACAGAGCCCGACGCAGGGCTCGAACCCACAAACCGCGAGATCATGACCTAAGCGAAAGTCGGACGCTTAACCGACTAAGCCATCCAGGCGCCCCAATTGAAGAATTACTTTCTACTGAGCTTAAATGTTGATGGTATTGGAGAATAAAAAGCCGGTATAACTTGTATTTCTATTTTTAGTTTTATGAGGAGCCTCCATATTTTCTACCAACTTATATTCCTAGGTATTTACTGAAACAGGGTGAATGTCAGAAAAACCACCAAACGCCAAAGAGTAGCGAGGCAAGATTTTATTCATGGCCAAACCTGATCTCCTGATCTCAAGAAAAATGCAGAGAATGTCCCCAAAGGTAGCAGTGAGCTTATATGGATTTCAGCAAGGCAGAATACATCATTATTTAGTTAACCAATTACAATTTACAGCATTTCATGGTAGCCAATTATATTGTGACACACAGACATTAGTTTTGGCGGAAACCTATCATTTTAAAGTTCTTTATCTTAAGAGGGTTTGAAATGACCAATCATAGTTAGACACCAAAGATACCCTGGGGAAGTGACTACTTGACTTTTTACATGTTGGCCTTTCCTTCACCAGATCTTAGTAGAAGGGGTGGGGGAGCGTTTTGCAACCTAAGTTCTCTATTTAGCAAGCAGGCAAAGTTACAGAGCGAGTTGAGGTGGTTAGTAATTTCCGATAACTCTAATAGGGGACTACATAAGCTTTTATCTCAATTATTTATGAAAGGTGAGTTTAAGCCGAACTTATATACAGTAAGCTTTCTGATATCTTACAAGTTGAACTATTACATTTATCAATAGAAAACAAAGCCTACCTTGAAAAGGTATATGCACCTCTATGTATACTGCAGCATTATTTATAATAGCCAACATTTGGACCTAAGTGTTCATTGATAGATGAATGGATAAAGAAGATGTCACACACACACACACACACACACACACACACACACACACACACACACACACGAATATTACTCAGCCATAAAAAGAATGACATCTTTGTATTTGTGATAATGTGGATGGGTATTCTACTAAGTGAAATAAGCCAGAGAAAGACACATACCATATGACTTCACTTATATGTGAAAGCTGAAAGATAAAACAAAAACCAAAGCAGAAACAGACCTAAAAATACAGAGAGCAAACTATTGGTTGCCAAAGGGGAGGAGAGTGGGAAATAGACAAAATGGGAGAAAGGTAGTGGGAGATACAGGCATCCAGTACTGGAATGAGTTGGTCTTAGAGATGAAAGGTACTGGGTGCAGAATATGGTCAGTGGTAATGTTGCTCTGTGATAACAGATGGTAGCCATGATTGTGATGAGTACAGCGTAACACATAGACTTGTGGCATTACTATGTCATACTCCTAAAAGTAATGTGACATTACTGATGTAATATAGTATGTCAACTATAAAAACACCATCACTATAAGGCTAACTTTGACATTCATATGTGTATGATTTCCTAATTCTCACCCATTCTCTCCATTCTCTTTGGAATTGCCCAAACCAGGAAGGCAGAGTTATGACAAGAGTTACTTGTGACAAGGGACCACAGTGTGTTAAAAGAATATACTCGCTGGTATAGCTCTCAGAGCAACCCTGATAGTTTATGTGAGTTTCCTTTATGATTGCTTCATTTTTTTGTAATGCTTATTTATTTTGAGAAGGGCTCAAATCTCATGACCCAGGGATCATGATCTGAGTCCAGATCAGGAATTGGAGGCTTAACCAGCAGAGCCACCTAGCTGCCTCTGTTGCAGGATTTTTTTTTTTTACCCCAATACATGAGATTCATTGTCATGCTGCTTGGAAGACTGAAGAAGTGGACACAAAAGAAAAAGGGCAGCAGGCAAAAGTTTATTAGAGTATAACATCGGAAAGTAAGAAGGGTATGAAAGCTCTCTTTACAGAGAGGGGGCATTCAAACGTAGGTAAGGGACTTTGTTCTATAGGGTTTGGGGGCTCCCCTTTCTTTCTCCCTTGTTTCTTCTTTTCTTTTAATTTTTTTTTTTTTTAAATTAGCGTGAGCAGGGGAGAGTCAGAGAGTGAGGGAGTCACAGACTCTGAAACCGGCTCCAGGCTCTGAGCTGGCAGTCAGCACGGGCTCGACGCAGGACTCGAACCCACGAACCGCGAGATCACGACCTAAGCGAAAGTCGGTCGCTTAACCGACTAAGCCACCCAGGTGCCCCCTCCCTTGTTTCTTCTCAGGTTCTACCCTATTGGCGAGCTAACTCGAAATGCCTGGTCACTCCATTTTGATTGGCTTGTTTCCATTATATGAGAGGTGGTTTTTGCCCATACTATTCGTTGCAGTCATATGTTTTATGGTACACTATTTATTTTTAGTTAAGTCTTTTGTCTAATTCCTTAGAGGAAACAGGGGGAATAAGTGTCTGTTAATATTCTTTTTTTTTTTAATATTTATTATTTTTTAGAGAGAGAGAGAGAGAGTGCTGGGGGCGCGGGGGTAGGGGCAGAGAGAGAGGGAGACACAGAATCTGAAGCAGGCTCCAGGCTCTGAGCTGTCAGCACAGAGCCTGACACAGAGCTGGAACTCACAAACTGCAAGATCCTGACCTGAGCCAAACCTTAACAGATTGAGCCACCCAGGTGCCCCGGTGTCTCTTGGTGTCTGTTAACATTCTTAAGAGGAACCTTAAGCCTGAGGGAGTTTGCTTATGGTCAGCCACTTCCAGCATTGTTCTAAAATATGTGTTTTTCCTAACCTGGGACCTCGGGTCCTAACAGTTTCCTCTCTGCTGATTTTATCTTATCTTCACTGTCATACCCTATGATTTTCCACTTTTGTTGTCATGCTTAGAGAATACTCAATATTCTTTAACTTCTATTATTTTCTTACTACTTTTGGCATTCTAATCTAAAATCTTTTTGGGAGCTCCTGGGTGGCTCAGTCGGTTAAGCATCAGCCTTTGGATCATGTCATGATCTGATGGTTCCTGGGTTTGAGACCCACAGTGGGCTGTGCTGAAAGTTTGGAGCCTGGAGCCTGCTTCAGATTCTGTTTCCCTCCCTTGCTCTGCCCCTCCTCTGCTGATGCCCATGCTCTGTCTCTCTCTCTCAACAATAAACTAAAAAAAAAATCTTTTTGGGACTATAGCATGAGAAATCATACAAATCAAACTGTGTATTTCTTATCCAATTATTTAACCAATTATTTATATTGTTTATAATATCCCATTTGTAACATTTATATTATAAAATTCTATTTAATAACATTTTCAAATGGCTTAACATTTCACTTCAATCACATATCAATGTTTTATACTTATTTAGATTTTTTGGGATATACTTATTTGGATTTTTCTATTGTCTTCAGTTAATTACATTGTTTATGCTGATGGAGGTACTAAGCTATTTAAATTACTTTATCTTCATGCTATGCTTTTAAGCTTGGATTTTCAAGCACTGACTGTTATTCCAGCAGTGCCCCTTCATCTGCAGTCTTGCTTTCTGTGGTTTCATTTATCCGCAGTCAACCAAGGAAGCAGATGATCCTCATCCTGTGTATTGTCGGGTCAGTGGCAGCCTCACACTATGTCACTGCCTCCATCATTCACCTCGCTTTATTTTGTCACACAGGCATTTTATCATCTCATAGCAACACAAGAAGGGTGAATACAGTACAGTAAGATATTTTGAGCAAGAACACAGTCACATACATTTTATTATGGTACATTGTTATAATTGTTCTACTGTATTATTACTTATGGTTGTTAATGTCTTACTTGCCTAATTTATAAATTAAACTTTATCATGGGTATGTATATATAGGAAACACAGAGTATATGGAGGGTTTGGGACTATCTGCAGTTACAGGTGTCCGTGAAGTGTCTTGGAATGTACCCTCCTCAGCTAAGGGGAGACTACTGTATTTTCTAATATTTTCTTGGCTCTTTTAGGAGACATATTCCTAGGCTTGTTGCCTTTTGATAATTTTAATATTTGATGTTTTTTAAGTTTTTTATTAAGTTCAGGTAGGCTCATTTTGTGTTTATATGTTGATATATGTGAATTGTGATAAAACATTATTTTCCAATTTTATAAGTTGTTTACAATAGACATTTAACATACAAGAACATGGAAAGATATAAAGGAAAGAATGACAATATATGTAGCAGGCAAATACTACCTCAACAAAAAGTAGCTATTTTCATCAGACAAAATAAATGCCAACAACAAAAGTCATTTCTAAAAAACAAGTAATTTTCACTACAAAATGATGAAAGGTTTAATACTCCAGAAACACACAGCAATTCTAAAATTGTATGTGCCTAATAACCTACCTTCAAAAATCTATAAGCAGAATTTTACAAGACTGTAGGAAGGAAAAGATATTCACCGTACAGGAGATTTCCACATTTGTCAATTATTGTTAGGACAGACACTCAACAATTAGTGAGCAACACAACAATAAGTTTACCTTAATTGAACCCACAATTAAGAGACATATTATTTTACCGTATAACTTAAACTTTTAAAAAATTGCTCATGGACTTGATATAAAGTACTTTTCAACAAAATTCAAATGTTGGTCTGATCATACCAGTTCTCCAATCAAATGCATTTATATTAGAACTTGATAACATATATAAAAACCATATATTTGTTAAGGAGCACATATCTATCAATAGGGTAATAAATTTAACAATAGAAAATAAAAATCATTGGAATTTACTAGTAATTTAAATACTGCTATTGTAATTTGTGGGGTGGAGGCCTAAATTCTCAAACATTAAATTGTATCTTTTAAAATAAGTTTGAATAAAGAATTCAGACAAATGTAAGGAAAAAAAGCAATTAGGAGTAGAGATATGCAAAATTTAAGAGCAGGAATTAATAAAATAGAAAAAAAATCATAAAAAGTAAACCTGGAAAGAAAAAAATGATTTCTCTGTAAAGCCTAGTAAAATAGACAAATCTCTAATAAAACTGATCTGGAAAAAAGGTGGAAAAGGCAAAAATAAGCAATATATTAGGGTCTTTAAGAAGTGAAACTACAGATACATTAACAGTAAAGAGTGAGAGGAATATCATAAATGCCAAATAGCAATGAATATTATAACTTTGAATAACTGGAAAATTCTGAAAAAAATAATTTAACAAAGCTGACTAAAGGTCAAAAAGAGTGTCTAAATAGCTCTATAAACATTAAATAGATTGAATTTATATTTAAAATCTTAGAAACCACCAAAGGAAAAAACCAGAAAAACCTCCAGATTCATATTTTATAAAATTTTCAAAAAACAAGCAATTTCAGTCTTATGCAAAATTTCTGAGTTATAGAAGAGTAAGATTCTAAAAATTACTCTTAGATACTAATATCAAGTATCTAAGAGATTAGAAAAACATAAAAGAGGAGGAAATTTTAGTCTAATCTCACCAGGACTGTAGATAAAAACATTTAAAAATATTAGCAAACTGTATCTGGATTATATAAAAAGATAAATACATCTAAATTGATTTTGGTTCATCCCAACAATGGAATGGCAATTTGAGATTACAAAATCACTCAATATAATTTATTATATTAGCACATCATCTCAGTAGATGAAAAAAATATTTGGTGAAATTCAGTACTCCCTTTTTGTGAAAGATTTTTGCAAACTACTGTAGAAATTTTTTTAACTTTATAAAGAATGTCAAACAAAAACCCAGAACAATTATTCTTTGGTCATTTTAACATTCTTTTAATCAGAAGGCAAGAATATCTATTGTCACAGTTTAGTTTCAACATTGTTCAGGAGATCTTCAGTAGCCTGGTAAGACTAATTAAAACTGTGAGGATTAGAAATAGAAAGACACTATCCTAATCTCTAGATGACATGACTGCTTAAAAAGAAGAGCAAAGCTTATATAAATTGATTATTTAAATGGGAAATTTTAGTAAGTTTGGATATAAGAACAATATATAAAGTAAATTTTGTTTTAATATATAAGTAAATACATTTTTGTTAACACTGATAGCATCTGATCTAATATATGCAAAATACAGGAAATAAACATATTCTGAATGAGAGTTCCTTAACTTTTTTCCCTCCTGAACAATGAGAATGCATTCATCTTTGATCCTTTTACTGTTCAATTAGATTTTATTAAAATCCCCTCCTTATCTCTGAAGCTTAAGGGTGGGATTCAATTTTTGTTCAGATTGAGGTAAATGGGAAGGAAAATGGAGCTGTCAACAACACTAGTAGGAGGATCTCCAGATTTTTGTTTTTCTCCTACAACCATTGCTATCCAGGAATTATATGTCCTGGCCTCCACTCCATATGGAAGGTATAATACTGACATGCTACCTCACAGCCCCATCACCACCACTACCACCAAAGCTGGGCCTACGTCTTGACTCACTGGCTATACCCTCAGTCTCATTATTCTAGTAGGTTCCTCCTCCATTAAAATCCAACATGGGGCTGCCTGGGGGACTTAGCTAGGTGTCAGACTCTCAATTTTGACTCAGGTCATGATCTCATGGTTCATAAGTCAGAGCCCTGCCTTGGACTCTACGCTGACACTGCAAAGCCTGCTTGGGATTCTCTCTCTCTCTACCTCCCACCTTCGCCCTCCCACCAAATAAATGAATAAGCATTAAAAAAAATTAAAATCTAACATGATATTACAAGCGTGTTTTCAAGATCAGGCAAAGCATATGAAAATCCTACATGCAGATTGGGGCTAAGCCAATGATAGCACTAATTTGTACTGTTAAGATCACATCTTGAGCTTTTTATATTGTTCTTTCTGTCCACTTTGCTTCATGAACAAATGTGTCCATAGGGCAAAATCTGTCAGCGTGATATCCTACCTATCTCTTTGCTGTGCTTATATTCCCATTTGTATTATGTTAACACTGCTCTGAAACATTTGTCATTGTGCTGCTGCTTTTAAAATTAATATCAGAGAAAACTCTATCTGCATATGGCAAGTTCCTAGATCATCACTATAGTGAAACATTTTCCCTAATTAAAAACATTTATAAAAATTAACTGTAAAGAGTTAGAGGCAAGGTTACTTCAGATTACATCCTCTAAGAATATGAAGAAAAATGTGCACTTCATGGTATAATGGTCTCTGCTGAGCAAGAGACTGGATGTGTCTTTGCTCAAAGCTTGAGTTATGTACTTAATTTTACACATTAAAATTTAATGGACTTTTGAATGTAATATGCCTTTACCAAATAGATTTTTTCTTTTTTAATAGTATAATTTCATAGTCTTGTAATAATAATATTCTGGAGCATATCTGACAGATTTTTACCCCCCAGTTTACAATGAACTGTTTTTTGTTGATTTTTAGAAGCTTTTTCTTTAATAGCACAAAAATTCCATTTAAGTTATGACAAAATTCTGGGATAAAATTATTTAAAACAGAATAGTATGCTGCTTTTAATGTAGAGAAAGATTAAAATTGGGCAAGTACAATACTTTTCATTGACTTGTTAAATCTATCATCATATGTACATATAGAGTTGTTTTTTACTCATCAGGATTTCTAAATGAAGATGATCTTAGTTTGGAGAAAGCACATTTTGGGGGGAAAAAAGATTCCAGGGGTTTTCAGGGACAGCTAGACCAGGGAATGCATTTTTATAGGTGGGATAAATGCTTGTTTCACAGTACAGTCGTTTTCAAGTGTTCCTGCCAAAACTCATACAGGATCTTAATTCTACCTTTCTCATGTGTACTTTTTTATTTCCTACCCAAAAACGAGGTAGTGAAAAGGCATTAAGGAGTGGTAGGGAGACCTGTTGTTACTCTAGATATCTAGGCAACCACTACCCATTCTAGCATTTTACACAAAATGCTACCAAAATCTTAAATTTGTGGAGAGAGTTTTACACTTTACAAAATGAGGTCCCATTTACATGATCACATTTGACTCCTGCCTTATGAGGTATGCAAGAAAAATATTATCCTTATTTCTGTTTTGTGGGTAATAATGCCAAATATGGAATAGATTGAGGGTATTTGGGATATGATAATAAGTGGTCAAGATGAAATTTGACTTGGGAATTCTGATGCCTTATCTGTTTTTTCTCTACTTCACTATACACAGTGAACTACCCAATAGGTGTTGGCTGACAGGCTGAATAAAAATAAAATAATATTTTCTCACAGCTTTAAGGCATATGTAAGTAATTTTAAGAAAAGTTTAATAGTCTATGGAAAATATTATTCACTAGAAGTTTACAATTTTAAGATTTTGGAGGCATCTGTATTTCTAATTACTATTTATTCCAGTAATACATGTTCAGCAACTAAGAGAAAAAGATCTACAAAATGAAATAATTTAGAACTATGAATAATATTAGGATTACAAAGTTTCTTAAATGGCATGCTGTGTTTAAACTATTTTTAAAAAGTAGATATCCCATCTAGGTTTATTATAAGATGGAGGGACTCCCAGGTGGCTCATTTGGTGGAGCATCCAACTTCAGCTCAGGTCATGATCTTATCACTCGTGGGTTCGAGCCTCGCATCAGGCCCTGTCCTGGCAGCTCAGAGATGGAGCCTGCTTCAGATTCTGTGTCCCCCCCTCTCTCTGCCCCTCCCATGTTCATGCTTCGTCTCTCTCTGTTTCTCAATAATAAATAAATGTTAAAAAATTTTTAAAAAAATTTTTAAAGAGAATTATCAGATGGAAACTTGGGTGTGGTGCACATTCATATCTCCTAAAATCAAACTTGTATTGTTGGGATAAGAAGATGAGTCTGAAGAATTGATAGGGACCAGAGGTGAGAATCAAATTTATAGGATAGAATCTGTTTCCAGGGTAAAAAACAAAACAAAACAAAACAAAACAAAAAACCCTTAATGAACATGTACAAGGACAAATTGGGTGAAAGAAGCCAGGGTTCATACAGATTACATGGAACAACTGCTTGGCATTTGTAATAGGGCCATAGCAAGTGAATGAAAAGATCCTGTTCAGGGCAGAATAGACAGTACCTTGTCTAGCATTACCCCAATATGCCATTCTCTTTCCCTGGTGGAGAATATACCGAGTTCTCCTGCACACAGTCCTTAAATACTTTTTTTCATTCTTAAGTTGACAATAGTCTTGAAATGGAAAGCATTCAGTACATTAGAAGGACAATGGTGACGATAGTAATGAGCACTGGTGCTGGCCATGGTGCTGGTGAAACATACTGTTTGTAATAATGTCCGTATTCATTTCCTTTAAGATAACAGATTTAGGCAAGTGTTGGGAAATGGAGTGTGTGAGGAAGCTAGGATACTGATAAGGTGAGCAGAATAGATAAATGCCATTAGGTTGATGGCATCCACTATCTAAAATATATTAGACGGTGATCACAGCTTTTATCAAGGGAGAGGATATTTGCATACATGTCTACTATTTGTATATTTGCTTCTGATTATCAACCTTAACATAACATTTGCATAATTTTTTTTTGGTACTAGAAGGTGTCATTCTGCATTATCTAGCTGATGAAGTTCCAAGTGGTGAAAAAGACTGTTAGAACCAAAGACAGAAGCAGGAGGAGCTATCATTTCAAAATCCTTTGCTTCCTCCTTTTAGTCAATTCTTTTCCAGTTTACATATAAATAAAATTTTTGTTGTATGTATGTCACAGGTCATGAATTTTTCATGTTGGTGATATCTCTGAGGGCTTAAACAAACATGTTTTATTATAATATGGCACGTTGAAATACCTGAATCCAGTATCAAAGGTGTAAAAGCTTTTTACAGTTGAGTTGAACTTGATAATAATTTTATAAAACAAATTTACAGGCAGAAAGGCCAATAATTTTGATTGGTATGCATTCCTTTGCATTTTTGCCATTAGTTAAAAAATGCAGTAACATCACCCATTTTCCCAAATGTAATTAGTCCCCTATGCATTTAGAAAATTCTTCTAAATTTTGGCCATTTGAATCCAAAATTCTGATGTCATTAAAAAATTTGTAACACCTATATTCAGATTAATACTGTGTTATCAAAGAATTAATAAAGAGGCAATAGAAAATTCAGATGTTCATTAATTCTTTCCCTTTTAAAAATTTTGGGTATAGCTATTTTAATAAAAATAAGATAGTCTAAATTGTATATATACATGAATTTATGGATCAGAAATACAATAGGTAGAATATAATTTTGAGAGATTATCCTTGCAATTGGGTCAGGTAGTCAAGTAATTTGAGGTCAAAATTTGTAGAATATTTGTGCCATGGGTTGAATTCCCTGGAAAAGGTTGCTAAAATAACAACGAAGCCAAAATTTATTTATTAGTAATTTATTAGTAATCACCACATGTGAAGGGCAGGAGGAAGAAGCAGACTAGACAGGGAAAACTGATTCAGGTTGCCATTAACCCACTGGGAAGTTTTGAAGACACAATTTCTCTTTAGAGAGTCCCACTCTGGGACAAAATATGTGGGCTCTTCTAAACCTTTCTTATTTGGTCATCAGATGTTGACTTCCCTGGGAAAGACATGACCTTCAGTAAAAAACTATTGACAAACTCTTTGACTCTAAATATTGTGCTTATGTTTGAAAAAGTATTTTAAAAACTGTTTGCTTATTGAAATACTTATGAATATAATTCTATCTTGTGTGAAATTAAGATAAAATTAAAAAAAAAGATCTGATTTCAAGTAGTTTCCAATGGCTAACGATGAGACAATTTGAGCATGCCCACCCATAAAAGATCATAAGGTGTCAAAACACCTAAAATATATACACATGAGTTTATAATAATAATTTTTCCATAATAATGTCTTAAAATAGCATCA
The DNA here is from genome assembly GCA_017311185.1 of Proteles cristata cristata. Taxonomy (NCBI): domain Eukaryota; kingdom Metazoa; phylum Chordata; class Mammalia; order Carnivora; family Hyaenidae; genus Proteles; species Proteles cristata. The sequence goes on along the minus strand of JAESUZ010000242.1, from coordinate 1,075,631 downwards.
TATTAGGAGGGTTATTGGGCACCTACTCATTATTTTGAAAATAAATAAGGGAAACAACTTTTCCAGCACTTTTTCCTGACATCTTTTTGTGCAAACACATTTCATAGTAACCAAATATTTGAGAAAAAGTTATTTAATTTTTTTAGATCTTTATATATTTTGAGAGAGGGAGAGAGAGAAAGAGGGTGTGAGTGTGGGCAGGAAAGAGAAGGAGACAGAATCCAAAGCAGGCTCTAGGCTCCAAAGTATCAGCAGAGAGCCCAACATGGGGCTTGAACTCAGGAATTGCGACATCATGACCTGAGCCAAAATCAGATGCTTGACTGAGTCACTCAGGAGCCCTGAGAAAAAGTTCTTTATAAGAGATTTTTAGGCAATAAACACCTGGAAGAAGGATAATAGAGAAATTATCATTTAGCAACAATTAATGGATTTAGGCATGGTCATCAAAGACTGCTCAAATGTTAAGCAAAAGACAGATGGAGAAACTAAAGATATCAGGTAGAACCAACTGAACCAACTATGCAGTCTTCTCCAGTTGGACAATTTGTATATTATATGTTTATAAATAATTTATATGTTATATATTATATGCCTCCTGATAAGATGTAGTAGGACGTTCTTGGCATCTCCTGTGTTGTATTTCCACTAATAGTTAAACCTCCCTCTGTTTAAGTCTTTAGTTCTGAGTTTAGAGGAAATATGAGAGGTGGAGAAACAATATAAATAACAGTCAAATCTAAATCCTAAAGCAAGAATATGGGAAATATTATTAGATACAGTTTTTCAAGAAATAATTTATCTGAAAAAGAAAAGAACTATTGTAAATTTTAAAAGATTTATAAAAAATATTAACCAGATGCAATTGTATGGATCTTGTTTGAATCCTGATTTAAAAACATCAACTCTATATAGAAAATTTATCATGGAATAAGTGTTAACAAAATATTATTGTTAACTTCATATGAATAACAATGTTATGGTTATTTTTAAAAGGTCTTACTTATTGGAAATATATACTGAGTGATTTTTCTAGCTTTATTGAAATGTTATATAAATTATGCAAGTATTACATGAGTTATTTATGGGTCCAGTGGTAGACCGTGGTGGTGAGTAGGGGAAGAAGTGAAATGAAATTAGTAAAGGTTGAAAAGTGTTGAAACTGAGTTTTATGTGATAAATACATGGAAATTTATTATAGTATTCTCTTTTATATAGTTAAGATTTTTTATAACTAACTGAAGTTACTAAATTATTTGCAGGGACACATAGAAAACATTTTTATCAAACTAGCATACCCAAAAATGTCATAAATGACAGAAAATATGTTGAATGGCAAATCTGGATTCAAAGACATTTGACAGTCATCATTATAGGCTGAAAAATCACAAGATAAAATTTAACACAAGTGCCATTGCAAATTGTCAGAATGAAAGTAAGCTTACTTAACTGGAGTTTGTGAGGAAGAGCCCACAGCGTTTATATGAAATGGATAACACTGTGTCTATGAAGATTTTTTAAACAGTGGAAGCGTAGAAGTATTTTTTATTTTCTCATTTCCTGATAATAGGCTACTGAGGATTCATAGTTCTGCAATTTTCGTTATATAATTAATGGGCTTGAACATTCTCTTGCTTTCCTATCATCTTAAATAGAGTATATTGAACATGTTTTGTGCATTGTCTTAATGTCTTACATCATTTTTGCTCATCTAAAGTACTTGTCTTAGTTTACTTGATGAACTCTGTGGATGCTGAGTTGGGAAGAAGAGTTTGCTTTACAGTGGTAGTTCTGTTCTTACTACCCTCTGTAGCCCATTGCCAAGTTCTCACTTCTTAATATTTCAGCTCTCCAGAGACTGCTCAGACCATGCTCCCTTCCCAAATCCCCAAATAAAGGAGCTATGCTGTACTTTTCTAAGTTATAGTACACTTTGAGGGTAGATCTGTTTCATAAAGGTAATTAGATTAGGTGTTCTTTGGGAGGTCTCTAATTTTTTAGGCTTTTCCATCATTGAAATAACTACCTTCTACACCAAATTCTTTGAATTCTATAGGGACTACCACAGCTGTGATTTCTCTTGAGGAATAACACAGATTTATATTATTGAATTGACTTATTGATCACATATAATTCACCCATGCCCAAATATTTTAGATATTAAACGTTTTTGTGTTTGTTAGTTGATGAATTTAAGAGGCAGAAAGCAGGTATTTTTCTCATTCTAAAGCATTCAGTTGATTTTTAACTGAACTGTGATTCCACAGATGCATTTTCCATTTATATTTTTAAATTTTGGTATTCTCTAACAGTAACTTTTGATCCTTTGATTCAAGATATTTTCATGCTTCTTTTTTTTTTCTTTTTTTTTTGTCTGCCAAAATGGTGTTGAAATGCTCTAAAATGAGACGGAGGTTTTTATAACTAACAATAAATAGATCCAAATCATGAACATAAGAATTGTAACTGTATTTGAAAACTGTTACTCTAAATATCAGGGAAAATGGCCAAAGGAAGGGATAACAGGGCAGACAAAGCCATTTAGAATTATTGGTGCCTTGAAGATCTGGGAATAGAATATTTGTGTTTTATGTCAGGAGGAAACTGAAATGTGACATTTTATAGAAGCTGGGACTTGTAGAAGCCGGCAGCTTCTAAATCTTAGCTATTTCATATAAGAAAAAAAATCTCACTCCTATTAAGAGAATACCTGATGAATGCTCATTTACTTGTAGTATTATTTGTATGATTGGGAGAGGGGGAAAGGTGACTAAAAACCAGGAGGTAGAAGTAAGGTAGGTGCCATAAAGTGAGCAAATTTATAGCCAAGGGTATAAAATATAATTCAAGGGATATCTAGAAGTAAGTCCTTTTAGGTAAAGTATTCTCACATACAGAAATTTTCTATCAGTATTTCATTTAATCTTTATCAATAGAAGGTATTGTTTATCATGTTGAAAAAAATGTAAGTGATTAAGTCTTACCAATTAAACATTTTAATTGGCTTATGAATTAAATTTGAAATGTCTTAGTAATAAAGAGCTAATTTTAAAATCTTGCCAACAGGTTTATTGATACTGCATGTATTTATTTAGCACCTACTCTATAGAAGATGCATTGCCAGATCCTAAAGAATAAGATGAATACAGTAACTAGACAATGTACACACATTTCCGTTACAGGAACTGTCACAGTGCACTGTAATTGCTTTTTTGCATGTTTGACCCCCTGTTCTTCCATTATATATGGGTGTGTGGTGGGGGGGTCATCACGTAAAAAAGTATTCTATTATTTTTTTTTTTAATGTTTTTATCCATTTCTAGGAGAGAGAGAGAGAGACAGCGTGATCAGGGGAGGGTCAGAGAGAGAGGGAGTCACAGACTGAAACAGGCTCCAGGCTCTGAGCTGGCAGTCAGCACAGAGCCCGACACGGGGCTCGAAACCACGAACCGCGAGATCATGACCCAAGCGAAAGTCGGACGCTTAACCGACTAAGCCACCCAGGCGCCCCGTAAAAAAGTATTCTAAATGGATATAATCAAGTTTGAAAAATACTGCACTTAGATATGAGTTGTCTGAAAACAGAGAACTGTGGGTAATGTGAGAATAGAGTCTGTTTAATATGTTTTTCCTGTGACCCACACTATAGCTGGAATGTGGTAGGCACTCAATGTTTGTTGAATCTTAGGCAAGAGAGAAAAATGAATTGTTGTTAGATTAGTGATAGAATTCTTCTAACCATTAACCTTCAAGACAAATGATTCCATAAGCAAGAAGGTTGTATTGTTTTTGTTGTAAATGTCATCTAGATCATTTTTTTTAAGTTGATACAGAGAAAGGAGGATGGAAGGGCAGAGAAAAAGGAGAGAATTCCAAGCAGGCTCCACGCCATCGGTGCAGAGCCCCCACTGAGATCATGATCTGATCCAAAATCGAGTCAGGCACTTAACCAATGAGCCACCCAGGTGTCCCATCATCTAGACACTCTTTTTTTTTTTTTTTAATTTTTTTTAATAATTTTTTTTAATGTTTTATTTATTTCTAGGAGAGAGAGAGAGAGAGAGAGAGAGAGCATGAGCAGGGAGAGCATCAGAGAGTCAGAGAGGGAGTCACAGACTGAAACAGGCTCCAGGCTCTGAGCCGGCAGTCCAGCACAGAGCCCGATGCGGGGCTCGAACCCACGAACCGCGAGATCATGACCCAAGCGAAAGTCGGACGCTTAACCAACTAAGCCACCCAGGCGCCCCATCCATCATCTAGACACTCTTAATGCCACTAATCAGGGGAAAAAAATGTCAAGGAAAAAAATCCGACATGGTGGAGAATGTTTTTTGAATACGTTAATGAAATTTGGTAGGTGATCATGTCAGTTAGAGCTGAGAAGGAGAAGTAGTATGTCAAATCTTGGGTCAAAATTTCTTGAAATGGGCAACAATCAGACTCTGGAATGAAGCTGAAGATGTGAGGTTAAAGCCTGAAGGTGCCAATGGAATATTATTGGAAGTGCCACTCCAGCTTTAAGAAAGTGAGGGCTTGCTCTTTTAGCAGTGGGAAAGAAAAATAAGAAAGCGATGGCAAGAGCCCAGATCCTCAGCTGGATAATGACCAGATAATGATGAAGAAAATGGAGGAAGCAATGAAAAAGTGATGCATGAAACTTGTAGTAGGGTTGCAGGTAATAGTGACCCTTCAGGTGTATCTCCGTGAAGTTATCAGCTCTACAATAGCAAACACACAGCATATTGAGAAAATGTAGAATATGCTCAATTTGGCAATATGGGGATATTTGAGAAAAATAGACAGCAAAGACAGTTTTCAGTTGGAAAGTCCAAGGTAAAGACAGGAGAACATTATTTTTAGGCACTGAGGGAATTATTACATTTTTTAATGGGAGAGTTAAGAGATCAGAAGTGTGTGTTATGACACTGTCCAGAATGAGCAGAAGAGGGAAGAGAATTAAGATAAGTATGGTAGGGGGACGCCTGGGTGGCTTAGTCAGTTAAGCGTCCGACTTTCGCTCGGGTCATGATCTTGCGGTTCGTGGGTTCGAGCCCCGCGTCCGGCTCTGTGCTGACTGCCAGCTCAGAGCCTGGAGCCTGTTTCAGCCTGTGACTCCCTCTCTCTCTGACCCTCCCCTGCTCACGCTGTCTCTCTCTCTCTCCTAAAAAAAAAAAAAAAAAAAAAAAGATAAGTATGGTAGGGAGATATTGCACTAGAAGTAAAAAAAATCTTTCCTAGGTGGCACACATGGTGCCAAGCATTTATATGCATTTCTCCTAGTTAATTCCATAATAATCTTATGAAGTAGATAATAATTTTATCTGTTTCACAGTTGAAGAATGTGAGTTACAGGGGTGCCTGGATGCTCATTTGGTTAAGCTCCTGACTTGTGATTTTGGCTTAGGTCATGGTCTCACAGTCTGCACTGGGACAGCACAGAACCTGCTTGGGGTTCTCTCTCTCCCTCTCTCTCTGCCCTTCCCCTGCTCTCACATGCTCTCTGTTTTTCTCTCTCTTTCGCAAAATAAATAAACACTAAAAATATATATATAAAAAAAGAATGTGAAGTATGGAGGGACTGTAGGACATGCTAAGGTCAAAGTGCTAGAAATGAGAGGGTACAGCCAGGAAACAATGTCTATTTGATTATAAAGAATGAACTCTCAGTTACCAAGCCACATCACTTCCATAGATAGCACATCCGGAATTATATTCATTACACATTTTAGAATAAAATAGCTCTGTGAACCAAGTTTCTCAAGTTTAACTTCTTTTTTAATCTCCAATTAGTCTCTTATAGCATAAACCAATTAGGCATATGGTTGAGACCAACTTGGCAGATTTCACGATGGTATAACAATCCTGGGCTCTTATTATCCCTTCCCTGTGTACCTTTCAGAGTCTTATATACAGCCTCTGGCTGGCTTTGGGTATTGATTCCATTTTGCTGCCAACATCCTTCAATTGATGTAGAAAATCCAGGCTGCTCTATTAATATACCCAAGTCTACCTTCTGCAGCATAGGCTCGAAGTGAATTTTTAAAGAACGTGATTGCAGGCAGCTGTATTTCTAGACTTTTCACATAAAATTATATATAAATTGACATAGACACTATCTTATTCAAGACACCCCAAAATACTGTCTTATAGAACTTGTCTAGCCACATCTTTTCTGTTATTTTATATAAACTTTTCATTCTGTCACTTGACCTAACTACCCACTGTTCTTTAAAATGCATCACTTTTAATACAGTCGTTGCTGAGTGAATCCCATTAATTTCTTCAAAATCAAGATCACATCCCACCTCTGCTTGTGACCAATTACTTAGGCTCTGGTGTTACCTCCGTGCACTTTCATAGCACTGATTAGATGTAGTACTTATTAATAAATTTGTCTCTGACTCTCTTATGTGACTAATCATATTTTTATGTGACCATATTGGTCTTAGCATGGTAGATTATAGTCACTCCCCTGCCCCAACTACAGCAGGGTCTTGGCTGTAACATTTATTTATATTCCTGAAAAACATACACCAAAGTATTTTTCTCCTAAACCTCCAGTAAATATTTTTATTTGATTAGCATATTTAAAAGTTATCAAGTAATTCTTATTTTGTTATTACTAAATATAATAGTGTATACTGTATATGTATTGTTGGAGTCCCAAACTCAGGGACAAGATAGATAAAAGTTTAGCAAGTCATTTAGAGATTACATGCCTTATCTAAAATGGGAACCACTTCAGTGGCAAATTATGGCAATGTAGGAATGCATGTTCAGTATTACTGGATCTTGTTTATTTTTCAAGGCAATCCAGAAATCCAAACTTGTGAAGTTTCTTCAGTGTTGAATATTTGCTGAAACAAGGTTTAAATGCCATGCAAGGCAAAATAAACCCATATGTTGGTCCATGTTTGTGCCCTCTAAAGCATGTATCTGTCATTTCAACATATTTAGAATGATGTACTCACAATGATCATCATAATTTAATGTATTAATGCATACTATTTTTTTTTTTACTGTAGGCCACAGAGTAACATAAAATAGAAAAGGACCTAGCCCTATTGTGAAATTTCATCTCATATATATATTTCAACAAGATTTGATGAACAACTTACTATTGCACAGAAATGCAGTTGTGATGTGAAATGCAACCATCAATTCTAGCCAGAATTACTATAGCACTTATACAGGTATTAGTGCATATATCTGCCAGGACCTAACTCCAGTTGCCAGAGTCTATATCTGCAAAAATCAAACATTTCTGTGAAAACCCAAGGAAGTATAATTGTTGCTCTCTTCTTTTTTTTTTTTTAATCTACATTTAGGTTTCAGTTCAATTCAACCAACATGTATTAAATATCTGCTTTGAGGGAGACCTTATGGTAAATGCTGTAGAGAGCACAAAAATAAGTGAAATTCTCTACCATTTCTGCACTTCTGTTCACATCTTCTTTGCCTGTCTAAATTCTAGCTATTTTCTCAAAGCCCAAATCTTATACAACCTCTCTTGAGTCTAGTTGAGGGGCAAGACAAATAAATACTCAATTGAATATAGTACGAAAGTCACTATAGTAGGTTCCTTATAGGACATAACAAAAAGTTGTCTGAGTGGATAAAGATTGTAATATATGAAAATAAGCATAATACTAAATGACCAATAAGAACTGAAAGCATCATTATTTAGGTTGTTCATAAAGCTGTCTTTGAGATGCTATGTACAGAGATCTAGTAATAAGGAGTTAACCTGAAATATGACTAGCAGGGAGCCATGCAGAAGGCACAAACTTGGCATATCCTATGGAGAGGAAGACGGTAAGTGAGACAAGGACGAGGGTGAGCAAGGAGAGTAGCAGGAAGGAAAGACAGATCACAGAGAGTTTTGCTGATCCGCATAAGGATTTTGGAAGTCATTTGAAATGCAGCCTGCAGCCATGGAAGGGTTTTACGCAAGGAACTAATACTATGTAATTTACATACTGAAAAGATCACTTTGGCTTAAGTGGACTGTGTTGATGGCATTCATTTGTTGAGATAAAAAAGTTTGGGTGGGGAGCAACAGATATATAGAGTATATTAACTCTTCTGTGATAACAAATCTTCAAATGGCTGTGGTTTACAGAATCGTTTCTCATTTATGTTATCTGCCAATTGCTGTAGTTCAACTGATGTGGGTCTCTTCTGTGTGCCTTTTTAGCACATGGCCAGGTTAAGGGAGCAGACCGTCTTTGGGACATGTTATTTTCAAAGCAGAGAGAAAAGACCAAGAGTTAGAGCCTACCTTTGAAATTGTTCTTAAAATTTCTGCCCCGGGGGGGGGGGGGTTAGTCACATTACTCTCATTGGCTAAAGCAAGTCACATGGCCAAGTGTGACTGTGGGAAGGGACAGCATCTTCAATAAGGAGGCTCTGCAGGTCAAACAGCAGCACATAAGCATATGTAATCATTGTACAGAGGAGGGAGTGAATACTTGGGAATAGTAATATAATCCATCACATGAAATTAAGCGGATGGGTTTAAATGGACAAGGATAAAAGTGTTTATGGGAATATCTTTAGAAGAATACAGATCTCCAGCACTGGATTCATGTGACAGGAGGAAGAGGTGTCTGGGATCTAACCTTGCTTTGCCAGTAACAAACTTGTGACCCTGAGCAATTCACTTAACCTGCCTGATATCTATTTTCTTCAACTGTAAAACAATGAAGTTATACTAGAACGGAGGGAAATTAACCTTGCTTTTGAGAGGTCCATGTCCCCTAATATTGTACTTAAATAGATATTTATCTTTATATGACATCTGACTATGTACATTTTCTGGAGAAAGAATGCCTAGCTGCTCAAAACCAGTGGGACGTGAAGAAGGTTACAAACACTAGGGAAAAAAATAATCTCTTTGATTCATAGTCAGCTTTAAAATTCTTCAAACATACCTTCTGAGGCACATAGAATCCCCAAGTTTAATTAATCTCCTTTTCAATTTCCCACCTTTTTCAGTGAAAGCATACTAATTGTAACAAGAAAAACAATACAAAGCAATTAGTGGTCTCCAAGCAATCCTGTAAATAATTGATATTAACTCCCTGGTATGAACTCATCCATGCTATTTTACATGAACATACAAGCATATATGGCCCCTTGAATAATGCAAAATTATTGCTTTTTATAAAAAGGATAATGCAAATATGTTTGTACCAAACATATTTCTACAACTTTTTTTTCATTTACACAATGTACACAGTATATTGTGAAGATCCTTCTAGAGTAGTCTATATAGATCTAACTTATCTTCAGTAGCTTTATAATTGTTCAAAGTGTGGGTATAAAGTAATGCATTTAACGATTTAACTATTTAACCACATTAACATTTCTTTATAGAATTTCCACTATAAAACTGTTGATGTATTTTTTACATATAATCTTTATGTATTACTGCCTCTATTTTTTTTTATGATAGATTCTCCCAAGTAGGATTGCTATGCCAAGGATATGTGTACTCAGTTTTGTTCAGGTAGTGGATGCTGTGATTCTTGCTCAGATCTCCCCTCCAGAACTATGGTATTCATTTCCCAACTGCTGGGAGTATTGATGGCCAACTTCTGTTAGCTGAGTTTCTCTCTGAATGAAAAGGGTTGAATAACCCAAAGGTTCTTGAATTATGACCCAAAGATTATTGAGTTATGAAAAGTCATGGGACATGACCCATGGTCATTTCAAGAGACCATTGCACATGTAATGACTGGTTGATGCAGGGATAGGAATGTCTAGGCTCTTGGCTCCAAACTGTTGCAAGTCTAAAGGGCCATCCCAGCTCCAGATTTCTTAAAATGGTTGGCAGGGTTTTTGTTGCAACTGCACCAAAGTTCAACTGTTGCGTCTGCCCAGGTCAGCTTTCTTTGTTTCCCCACAGGTGCTTATACTGAGAGTATTGTCCACTAGACTGTTGCACATTTTTTTTTAAATGTTTTATTTATTTCTAGGTGAGAGAGAGACAGCGTGAGCAGGGGAGGGTCAGAGAGAGAGGGAGTCACAGACTGAAACAGGCTCCAGGCTCTGACCTGGAAGTCAGCACAGAGCCCGATGCAGGGCTCGAACCCACTAACCGCGAGATCATGACCTAAGCGAAAGTCGGACGCTTAACCGACTAAGCCACCCAGGTGCCCCTAGACTGTTGCACATTAATCCCACCAATCTCCATCTCTGCTTCCTAGGGAACCCAGCCTGTGACAGTGACAAATTGATTTATGTAATGACTATTTAGATCTCTTTGATAACTGGGAAGTCAAGCCTACCAACATTGCTCTGTGGACTTAACAAAGTATAGTTTCCATAGGATGGAGCATCCTGTCACTTAGAAGTTCCTCAGCAGCAATTTGCTTATCTAATTGTAATGAGTGTTGTCTCATGAAAATACACTGCAGTGAATAATTTGTTATTTTGTCCAAAGGGTAATCATCTTCCAGAATCAAAGTGCCTTGCTATAAGATCTTTATTTAAATCATTTATTTGAGATGAGTTCAGAGAGCTGAGTTTACCACTTCTAAGATGTGAAGCAAATTTTTACAAACTATTTACAAAGCCAGAAATATGTTTATTAGGCATGCAAAAACAAAGGACGTCTTGAGGATGCCCTCGTTTTCTATGCAGGGCTGGATTTCTACCATTTTGTCTGAAAACTTAATACTGTTTCCGAGAGTGAGACTATTAAGTAGGAACTTTCAAGCCATCCATTCCCATAGCAACCCTTTTGAGGGCTCCCCAGCTCACCCGTCAGCGTGTCAGACACACACAGGAAGACGAGTGGAAGGAAGATACAAGGACAAGAGCAAGGGTGGGGAGAAGAAACTCTTTCAAAGCAACAGTAAAAATAAACTCCAGGATTGCTTTTTCTGTAAGACATTGACTATGTACGGAGAATTTTGTCAGAATATTTGATTTTCCACAGACCTGCTTGATTTGAGAAGTTTCAATAGCCATTAAATTTTACTTTTAAAAGCATGAAGATAATACAAAATAGGTGTATCCAGAGGCACGTAAATGTGCTCATTAAAATCAGCAAAGGGGTATGGTCTGATAACGACAGTGTTATAAATTAGACTTTTCAAGGTTTCCCCTAGGTAGGTAAGAAGAGGCCAATGGGGAAAGAATATACTTGAAGTTGGTAAGCTTCCTTGTAATGTGTTGACAATAAATCACTATTTAATTTTGGCCATGTCAGAAAAAAAGTGAAAAGAAAATGTTTACCGAGCTTTAAGCTATTCTGGGTGCTGCAGAGAAATACAATAGATCGATTTCATTACCTGAAAGTAACTGATTGACACTTTGTGTGCTAGTTTGAATTATGGCTGCAACAAATCTCATCAAATTAAAGAATTCCCCCCAAAGAACAATCTTCTGCACTCTATACGGAGGGACAGTATTGTGCTTAAGGATAATAAACGGCAGCAGCTCACAAAATGGAGTGTTCCTCTTTCATTGTCGACATCTTGCCCTGCTAATGAGCTCAGGCTCACCCTGGGGAGAGCTGTCTGTTTCGGGTAAGGGAAGTTATTCTTTCCCATTGCCAGTTTGCCTCTAATTCCTTCCTGAAAAGAAAGTGTCAGTCGTGTTTAATTGCATCAAATTTGGTGTGATGGTTCAAAAACAGTAGATGGTCTTCTGCAGGCTCAACTAAATCACTCAAATTCTCACTTCTTTCTTGAGCCCCAGGTTGGGGTTTTAAGTCACGACTAAGAAGTGTTACTCTAAGGAATGAAATGGCATGTGTGTCCAAGTCCACCTAGCTGAAGTTATGTCTGACTGCATGTCATCATCATCATCAAGAGAAATTAAATACTACCCTGTGTATGGAGCTCTCCTACAAACAAGCCAGAACAACAGGACCTGGCATGGCTCTTTAGTAGAATTCTGAATCAGACAATATGGTTCATCACACACACAAGTGTAGTGATGAATACAAAGTCGGTATTAATGTGAATTTGACTCATTTGGAATCACTGACTGTTCATGCCACAGACTTTATCTTGTCTTTCAAGAAAGCATATCTAAGGAAGGTAACAACACAAACATTTCAGAAAGCAAGCTTGCCTACATAAAGAAATATGTTTTCCAAACATGCATATATTTCTGCATTCATTTATGTATGAAATCACTCATTGAACCTTGCTTCTAAGTGGTCATTGGATGCTTTCAAAGATCATATAGAGATGTTCTATGGCCTGAAATGATAATACACTAAAGGTGACACAATTACGTGGTCACTTAGCTGGAACTTAAAGATATTTGCTGTTAGTAAAAATGTCTTAAACTAATAGGACATATCTTTTCAATTTTTTTTGGCTTATTTACTTTGGGGTTTAAATTTTGGTTTTGCAGAATAAAGTTTTGTTTTTCATTTTAACCTGAGCTGATTCATTCTAGCTGATATTCAAAACTGATTCCAAGAGATGTATTATTATTGTTATTATATCTGAATTTTTATAGATGGCATTAGCAGATCTGAGGATAAGCAACATTCACAAAACATACACATATGTATACCTGTCCAGATATAGGTGTGCAAACTTTGAGAGTACTTTTGGTATGAGGCATAAGGTATGCATTTGACTAGTATATATTGGTTTAGCCAATAAAAAAATGGGGTGATAAAAAATTGCTTATCTAGGTACCACAGTCAACTAACTTAGCTTAATTTACAGAATTTTTTTAAAATTTATTTTCCATAATAGACTTTCAACTTTTTCAGAATTCTCATTTCATCTTTTAGCCTCATCTCTCTCACCCATGTCCCTAAAAGAGGTGAAAGTTATAGGAAGGCAGTCATTGAAGCAGGTAGCCTCTATATTGTTGGTAAATATATTTCATCTAACTGTTATTTTATACTACAGTAGCAAAAGCAAAGCTACCTTGAACTTTGTTTTTACATAACCAGAGTATTAAAAGATCTTAATTTCTACTCTGATAAATGAAAATGAAATCATTTATATTCCTTATTAGTTCATCCACCTATCATTTGTCCAAACAAGCCAGCCATTCAGCCATCCAGCTATCTATTCTAGCCAACAAAATATGTTCTATAAACTACCATAAATTTAGGAGTGGAAACATAAGATATATTCACTGTATTTTAAAAAAAATCATACAATTGGGGTGCAAGGAAAATAACATAACAATTGTTATAATTGGAGACAATAGATAAGGGTAATTAGAGGTTAATAAATAACTTGATGACTCAAGAAAGGGAAAATTCACCTCTAGAAAAGGCATTTGGGTATGCCTTTTGAATCTAAATTACCTTAATAAAGATTTGTTGAATGAGTGAATGAAGAAATAAATGAATTAGAATTAAAGCTGAATAAAAAATGGAATTTTAATAAAGAGAAATACAAACTGAAGATGTTCTCGGAGGAGAAAACAATATAAGCACCATTGCTCATACTTTAAAAAGTACAAGGTAATTAGAAAACTATGTGTGGTCTAAGTAAACAGAAGTGTAGAGTATATGAAAGAGATCACAAAATATTATCATAGTTTTATAAAATATGGTTTCTGGTTCTTCAATATTTTTCCATCAGAAGTTAGGGTTGATATACCCTCTCCTTGAAAGAGGTCAGTCTGGTAATTGCTTTGACCAACAGAGTACAATGGAATGAATGATACAAGCAGCTTCCCAAACCAGGTCATCAAAGACCATACTGCTTCTTTCTGGTTCTATTAGAATGTTCACTCTGGTGGATGCCAGCCACCATGTAAAAAATATTACCTCCCACCCTTACTAAGATTGCTGTCTAAGAAGATCATGGATAGTCACTGAGGTTGATAGCCCCCTGAACTGTAGCATCGACTGCTATCCCTGTAAGTAGACCCTAAGTAGACCCTTTTTACAACCAGCCTCTGCAGCTCATTATTACCCTTGCCAACTTCTGGCTGCAAACAGATGAAAATTTTCCTACTGGTCCCTTCCCAACTTGCTGACCCACCATAGGCAGTGCTACTAATATCCCAAACCTTTAAGTAATGAAGATTAGGGACACCCACCTGGCAAAGATTTATGCTCGATGGAAGTGCTTACTGAAAGCAAAGAAAACAGAATAGGTGAAAAAAATTATAAGTATTGACTAAACCACATGATCAGTTGCAAAAATCAGAATCTGTGATAGTTGTAAGTATTCCTTATTTTATATGAATATATATGTGTAATCTGATTCAGTTTTCTTCCTCTACCACCTCCCAGTATTAACATAGAATGTATTATTAGTAGCTAATGTTACATCTCATTATTTAAACTATAAGATACCAAAAGGAGAGAGTGACTCAGTTAGAAGAAGAATTTGCATTAACCAAAGTTGTATAAAGGGAGTTAATATACTTTTTTGGTGATAGGGCCAGCACACATTTGTTTTCATTTGACATATTTGCATCCTATTAAGTAGAAACATAATTTTGCTATTGCATTTATTTGGAAGTTTTAGGTGCAATTCAAAGAACACGGTTTAAGATGATTCAAGTATGGCGCTAGATTGCCAAGGGATAGACTGGTGGCTTTGTGTTGCATCAATTTAGCTAAATTAGAACTATGTTTCCCAGAATCCCCTTTCTCTCTGCTTCCCAATGAGCCACAAAAGGAATTAACTCAGAGTTTGAAAAGTGGAAGTGAGGAGCAGCCATCTCTTTATGCTCTGTAGGTCAGGACAGAGCCAGGCACTGTTGAAGCTCATGCACGTTGTTGATAATCTGTTGGTTCACCTTGTTTGTGTAGGGTAATAGTTGTTTTAGCAGCTTCCCAGTTCCTGTTGGATCTCTTCCTTTAGCTTCTCTAAATTCTGGGCCAGGTGCATGACAGGTTGTGGAAGGAAGAGTGCCAGCTTATCATGCATACCACTTGCATCACCATTATTGGAGGTTGTGAGAAACAGGCATAGGTACCAATTTATCTTTGGAGGTTCCTGTTTGTCCTCATAGATTCCAGCTTTCCCTTCCTTCCCCCTACATAATTTACTTAGCCTTCTCAAATTCCAGCCCTGCTGACTTTTGGAAAACATGAGATGAAGAAGCAATGGCATTACACACAATTGCCTAAGCAGCTCTCACGACTGTATATTTATAAAGTCTATATTCTATAAAGAACTCTAATTCTGCTTCTTTGATCAAATCCTGACTGTTAAAACTTCAGAAACTTATAATAGTAGTTTGATGAAGAGAATTCTGAACTTGGATTTTTCTCCTGTTTATACCACTGACCCACTACGTGGCATATTTCTTTGCCTCAACTTCTTCATTTGGAAAATAGGAAGATAAACATAATTCATTCCAGAAACATGCACTTATTATGCATAGTATATGTCATTCATTTTTGTATCTTCAGTTTTAACAAACCTTTCCAATTCTGATCCTTTTCTAAGATTGTCTTAGGGACGCCTGGGTGGCTCAGTCGGTTGTGTCTGACTTCGGCTCAGGTCATGATCTCACAGTTTGTGGGTTCGAGCCCTGCATCGGGCTCTGCTGACAGCTCAGAGTCTGGAGCCTGTTTCAGATTCTGTGTCTCCCCCTCTCTCTCTGCCCCTCCCCTGCTCCTGCTGCCTCTCTCTCTCAGAAATAAATAAAAAACATTAAAAAAACTTAAAAAATGTTATTTGTTGAATGGATGGATGAGTGAATAAATAAATATAGGGAAAGATAAGGGAAGAGAAGTTTAAAAATAGGATAAGTGGAGTGCATTGTGAAATGGGTAAATGTTGTGTCATGCCATGTGATAAATGAAGAGTGGAAAGATAAGAGCTGTTTTATCTCTTGTCCTATATATAGAGAAAATAAATGTGCCTATTTCTACTACCTCAAAAGAAATTTTTAAAAAAGTTTTCTCCCCCTGCTCAGAGAAACAAAATGATGAGAATTTTTAAAAGTAGAAGACTGTAAACAGCAGGTATCAATGTGCAAATATATATATATATATATATGATCAAAGTTTGTATAAAAGAGTGAAAATATGCTCAATGTGCAGATGGTAAGAATATGCAGTTATGGATTCCTCTCTGCACACAAACTTTGCGCAAACACATAGCTACTTTCAAAGAATCACAGAATGCCCAGAGGCTGTCTTCAATGTGATTACCTCTGATTTAAACATGAATAAATGCATTTCTAGACTGCTGCATACAGTCAGTTAGGGTGACCTTGAAAATTTGAATTGTCTTTATGGGTGTGGTTTTTTTTCCTACCTCTCTGCCACTTGGCCCACATTCAGTATGTTCCTAGGCCAACCCCTTTCTCTCATTCAGGACTGTAATATTTATCTATTCTATGAGAGGTGGCTCTATATGAATAATTTATCATTTTGCTGTTTTCATCATGAGTCCATGCTATTAAAACAGTGATTAAAGGTATACTGTATATAAAACCCAGATACAGTTAGTATTAGTTTGCCAGGAACAGCCTTTAGTGAAGGTAGGTAACTTCTTTTCTACCTTAAAGGATGCAGGTCAAGACCCTGCCTCTGATACTGGGAAGATAAGGTCATAGAGACAAGTCTCCACACAAAATGGCACACATCCACCAAACTCCCTGAGGACATACACACTGCAGTAAATCCTTGATTAAGCTAGAAAACATGTTCCAACCTGACATGGATAGAGAAACTTTGTAAAGGGGGAAATAAAACGAAGCCTCAGTTCTGCAGGAATTACACTGGCATAAACTGGTAAAAATTTCCTTGATAAATGATACCTTTCTGAGAAAAACCAAGTAAATATTGGATTCTGTGCTGAAAAGACCTCATCATGACCTTGGATTATGTCATCATAACATTAGAGAGATCTGGGAGACTAAACTACTTCTACTTCTCTGCAGTTTTCTTGTTATTATTCCTCTAATCTCTGGAATGTTCTTTAACCTATTATTTCCTCTCTTTAATATTCTTCTTTTCAGTACTGACTGCTTCACTCGAATCTGCAAATATGCCCATTTCTATACTTCCCATTATTAAAAAAGATAAAAACAAAATAAAAATCAAACAAAGAAAAACCCAACCAAACATTCCACTTGAGGCTATCACACCATTTTCAACTTTCCTTTAGTGTCCCTTCTCTGAGGACTCTTGATTCACTATCTCTGTTTCCTCATTCTGCTCCATCACCCACTCTGTGACACTCTGCAATCTGTTTTCTGTTCTCAACATCTTACTAAAAATGCTTTTTATCAGTCAGCATGATCTTCCCCACTGTGAAATCTAGTGGCCATGTGCCGGTATCTGAGACTCATTCTGAAAGTTCGCATTTAGAAGATATATACCAAAGTTATGGTGTCAGATCTTTCTTCAAGAGAAAAATGGTCTGGGTTTAAAATGCCATAGAACATGAAGATCCTACACAGATATGCACAAGTAAGTTACCACCCCTCAATCTTCAGTTTCAGGAGATAATCTTTCACAGTCTTCTAGCTGTTTCTCCTATCTACTAGACTTGGATGGTGTGGACCACTTTCTGTTGAGTAAGGTTATTACACATTCCTGCCCTAGCAACTAAGCATCATCCTGAATGTTTACTTTTATGACACATACAGTATTATGCATCATATGCTATTTTGCTTTGGAGAATTATGTTGAGATCATCAAAGCATAGTTTGCTGACTTGCCTATAGATGCCCCATAAACTCCGGTTTATTCCTATTTTTTTTCTGTCATATTAATGGCATTTGTTTAACAGTGGCAAGTTTTAAAGTTGTCTTGATTCTCCAATTTTACTTTAAACCTCTCTTGTTAATTCTGATTACCCTGATTTCTATCATATTCTAGTAACATTTACCTCTCATTTTATACTCACTTCCTTTACCATTATGTAACCCAGCCATTACCTTTATACTCATTCCTAAATCAGCATCTTCTCTTCCCTCCTGAACTCCAGCTCAGATTTCCAACTGTACTTGACTTATCCACATCCACCAGGGCAAACTATGCGTGCTTTTCTGTCCTCAAAAAAGGGTCAAAACATCTGCTCTCAAATAAATATTGATACAAATTGATAATGTACATTTTAGAAATTGATATTTAACATTTGCATCAAAGATAGGATGAGACCTCAAGTGACTTTCTCATGAAATTTGCAGATTACTAGATAATGTGACATATGTTATATGCAGCTGAGTTATCTTGAAATATTTAGTAGCTCAAAATTGTTTGAGGTGCATAATAATATGAAAAGTAATTGGGGAAAAGCCAAGTCCCACCCTTGATTCTTACACACACATATGCCTACAAAAAAATGTTGCCATGGCTGGAGAGCGTAGCTTAAATTGTTCTAAAGTAACAAGACTCCTGTCTAATTTGATTAGAAATGAAGTGCCCAGAAGGGAGGGCATGATTTTCTCTATGCTGAATCAATTAAAATCATCTGGATTATTGTGTTCAGTTACAATTTCTGCACTTAGAGATCTTCCAAAAATGGAAAGAAGGGTGTTATGAAAGCCAGGTAAATGATTAGGAAAAAAGGAAAAGAGCAAAACATAATATTTAACTTGAGGGGAAAAAGCCACAAAATTCCATTAATTGATTTTAGATACCTAAGGGGTTTTTATGTAGATCAAGATGTACACCATACTTAGTGATGCCCAAGTTCAGATAGCCAGCAAACCTGGATTCAGCTCTTAGCTGTGAGAGTCCATAGTTGCATGAAATTTACAAACATCCTCTAACTCCCCGACCTTCAGTTTCCACAACTTCAGCAAGTGATTGGAAGTGCTAGGTACAGTGTCTAACATATAGGAAGTGGTCAGCAATCTTTGTAAGTTATAATGTTAGTGGAAATTAGAAAGGCAAATACAGTTTTCATCAGTAGTACAGTTTGTATGCATATAATTGGACAGTTTAAGAAATTTCTCTTGATCCAGTTCAAAATTATCTTCATCTCAATTACTTTCAGTGTTTGAAGGGGAATTGTACTATATATGGTCTAATGTCTGTTATAATTCTAATGTATCATGGTTCTCCCATGTTTCTAATCTAAGAAAGTATTTTATTGGAAGGAATAAATAGAACAGTAGCCCAGTGAGAGAAAGGTCTTTGGCCTTGTGATGCCTCTCAAACTGTACCACTACTCTCTATGCCTCCAGGTACAATCTGCTTATGTAGGCTTTGAACTAAATGGTAAAAACATCTCTTGCCACTTTCCATCATTTCTAATATTTTCAGAGTAACTACTTTTTCTAGGATCTGTATATCTTCACTGGTATATGCTTTAATATCTCTTGAGAGCTTCTATATTTTATTTCAAACAAGTGATGGTAGAATGAAGCAAATAAATGGATAAAGATGTGTAACAAGAAACAATTACCCCTCACATCCGGTACCACTGTCCTTCAGAAACTAGAAGTCAGTATTGAAAAAATCAACTGGTAGGAGTTTTTGGTGAAATTGTCAGCTCTCTCTGAAGTCTTATCTCAATATCTCCTCTTCAGAATGAAAATGCATGCATATCTCAGTCCAGTAAAACAGTTAAAGCATGTATTTGAAAATTACATCATTTTCCAGACATCTTGGGAGAAGTTAAAATTTGACACAGATAAATACACAAATGATATTCATGGGAGCAAAATGATGAAATCTGTTATGGTAACTGTTAGTATGAATTTATAGATAAGTTTTCTGCATATTGTTTTCACATTGTTCATTGTTCCTAGCCTTTTCCCATAACAGTTGTGAGTTACTGTATCTGTATTATGCCTCTTCTGACTATCATTATGCATGAACTCTTCATTGCTTCATAGGGAAAAGCAGAGTATTCCAGCTAAGTGCTACAAAAGTGGTGTTTAGCCTATTTTTTTCCTGCTTGAGACTCACATTGCGTTACATATTAAAATATTGAACTTGGCTATCAGGGAGCTCTATTAAGCATTCTACCATGCAGAATGGTGACAAATGGTGTGAAACATCATTAGAACACACGTTTATTTTGGCCCCACTGATTCTTCCCAACTGTTTGTTTTTTTTCTTGATGGATTTCATTGTTGGTAGTATCAGAAGAAGAAACATTCACCTCTTCTTCAGAAATAATTTATTTCTTTTCTACCTTAAAACTTTTTATGTAGTCTGGCATTCACACATATTAGTACACTGTTTTTATCTGCATAATAATTAATGGTAATTTATTAAACCTTTAATCCTGCTGGAGCTTCAGTAACTCCCTAGTGCAAGAACTTGGATCCATGTGGAAAACACCAAACCCATAAAAAGCAAATTATGGCTTACCATATATAGAAGAATCTCTCTGTCAGCTTCCAAATAGAAGTACCTTCAGATATCACCTGAAAGTAAAAATTGCCTTTAAAAGTTATACAAATTAAGAAGTAGGAAGAAAAGTAAGTTTTTAGACATCTCCTTTTACATTCTATCTTGTGGAAATTAACCGTTCCTTTTCAAGATTTCATATCTACAAAAAGAATGGTAGGAGACACCTAAGTAAATATTCTTATTCCCAATGTGGAAAATATGCCACAGTAATTGCACAGTTGTTTTTAATCTCAGTGAAATTCTCAAATCCTTTTCAGAATATTACTTTAATTTAGAGTAGAGGTCGGCAAATCATGGCCTAACCCTGTTTTTGAAAATAAAGTTGTATTGGAACATAGCTACATTCATTCAGTTACATGTTGCCCATGGCTGCTATCATGCTATGGTGGCAGAATTGAGTCGTTGTGAAAGACTACATGGCCTCAAAACCCAGAATATGTACTATCTGGTCCTTTACAGAAAAGTTTACTTCTGATGGAAGAAAATTTTCCTAGAACATGCCTATCTTGAAGGGCTATCGTGCTCACTGATAAGAATAAGTTGCTTGCTGGAATACCATTATCATTAAATAATTTAACTCTCTTCTTGAGTTTTAAAGATTTTTTTAGTGAACTTTTTATTGAAATATGGTACAGACACCAGAAGGAATATAAATGAAACTGATTGAAAATAAGTGTTGGTGAGGATATGGAACAGAAATTCTATACACTGCTGGTGATAGTAAAAGTTAGCACTGTCACTTCGGGAAAAAGTATTTAACAATCTCTAATAACTTTGAACATATATATGCCCTAGGAACCAGCAATTCCATTTGTAGGTGTATAACAGAAATGTATACTGATAGTCTCCTAAGACATACATTGGAATGTTAATAGCAATGCTATTTGAATTAGCCAAAACAGGACTTAACCCAAACATTCATTAATAGTAGATTGATTAAATAAGGTGTAATATAGTTATATAATGGAGTACTGCACAACAATGGAAGTTAAAGATCTACAACTCCACACAGAAGTGTGGGTCATTCTCAAATATTGAGCAAAAGAAGCAAGATACATAAGCATACACACTATATAATTCCTTTTATATAAATTATATAAACAAGGAAAACTAATCTGCATTTTTAGAGGTGAGGATAGTGGTTACCTGTGGGAGTGGTAGTGACTAGAAGGGAGCACAAAGTGAGTGTTGGGGGTAGTGGTACTGTTCATCTGGCAGCTGATGAGTTTGGATTTAGAAATTTATAAAGAAGTATATTTCTGAGCATTGTAGTTATGTATATTTTAGTTTTTTTTTAAATTTTAGTGCTTATTTCTTTTTGAGAGACAGAGCATGAGTGGGGGAGGGGCAGCGAGGGAGGGAGGCATAGAATCTGAAGAAGGCTCCAGGCTCTGAGCCGTCAGCAGCAGAGCCTTATGCGGGGTTCTAACTCATGGACCACATGATCATGACCTGAGCCGAAGTTGGACGCTTAACCGACTAAGCCACACAGGCTCCTCTGTATAATTTTTAAACAGAAAAAATAGTGAAGTCCTTGGAAATATCACAGATTGATTCCATCTTCAAAGACTTGAAAGCTTGTGTAGGGTGATTCTTTTTGGTCGGCACTGAAGTCAAATGCATTCTTGGAGAGTGAAAATGTATTATCATAAACATAATTGGGTTGGGGTTTAACTTGTGCCACTATTTCAGACATTGTTTCTATAGTTGGATTATATCAACCCAGGCTCTGGTTCTTGGTATGCAGCTATTGATCTGGCAAAAAACTGTTTTCTCTTTATTGATTAGCAAAGACCACCAGAAGCAATTTGCTTTCATTTAGCAGGACAGATGCACACTTTCATCATCTTGCCTCTGATTGTTTGTCTTAATCTAGTATCCGGCAGTGTTGATCAACCTGCTATTCCACATATATTGGGGACACATGTGCAGTCTATTGGTGCTATTTTACTGTTTAAAAATGATGAACAGGTTTCCTAGGTGCTTGTATAAGATGCATGTGTGCTAGAGGGTGGAAAAGATTAAACCTCATGAAAACACTTGTGCAACTACCTCAGAAATTTCTAGAGATTCAATAGCAAGGCTTATGTTATAACATTACCTCCAAGTGCAAGGTATTTTGCACATTATATTCCCAACACTAAAGTCTTGGTGGGACTTTTTAAAATTAGAACCAATATAAAGCATATTTGAGTGTGCTACAGTCCATTCAATATTTAATCCAGCTTTGAGGAGATTCCAGAGCAAGAAAAAAACTTGGAAGCCAGTCCTGGATACATGTGAAACTATTCTGCGTTGGAATTTTCTGACCTAGCAGATCCAATGATAATTGAAATTTTTTGGAAATTATTCTTGGAAATGCTGTCTATCATCTTCTGTAAACCCCAAAAGTAGAATCACAACACAGATCCTTTGAATTTGGAAAAAATCCAAGATTTGGTCAAGTAATACTTATTTTTGTGAAACAGCTTTAGGTTTACTCCTGAGCTCTGGGAGTTGCAAAAAGTCTATCATCAGTGGGTATTATCTTGCTTATCATGTTGTAAAGTTGGACATGTATAGGAGCCCACAATCAAATGCATCTTAAGTTGGCCCCGGCATCTCCTCAAGGTACAAAAAGGTTGTTTGTATGGGTGATTCTAGCATCCCATGCACATATATCTGTTGCTCTATTCTCAAACTAATATATGACCTAAGGAGAATTTCCTAAGAGCTCTTGACTGAAATGTAAAAACTAGTGCTACATATGGTTACATCAGTGAATCTCACAGTTCTAATGAGAATCCAGAAACAGAAAGGTACCTTCTCAGTCATACGTGGCTTTTAAGAACATAAACAACGGATCTATGGTGTTAAAGTAGCATTTATCTTCAGAGGTATTGACAGGATGGCACATAAGGGAACTCTCTGAGGGGTTAGAACGGTATGTTATCTTGAGATGGGTGAGTTACATATATACAGATGGTCCCTGACTTATAATGGTTAAACTTAAATTTTTATTTTCTTTTTTAAAAAAATTTTAAATTTATTTATTTATTTATTTCTGAGAGAGAAAGCATGAGCAAGGGAGGGTGAGAAGGAGAGGGAGACACAGAATCTGAAGCAGGCTCCAGGCTCTGAGCTAGTTGTCAGCACAGAGCCGGACACAGGGCTCCAACCCACCAACCATGAGATCATGACCTGAGCCGAAGTCAGATGCTTAACTGACTGAGCCTCCCAGGCGCTCCCCAACTTAGATTTTTCAATGTTATGATGGTGTAAGAGTGATATGCATTCAGTAGAAACCATATGTTGAATTTTGATTTTGGATCTTTTCTTGAGGTAGTGGTATACAGTAGGACACTCTTTCCTCATGCTGGGTAGTGAAAACTAGCCTGAGCTCCCAGTCAGCCACAGGATCACAAGGGTAAATAACTGCTAATACTTAATCATTCTGTACCTGTACAACTCTTCTTTTTTCTCCTTAAGTAAGATTTTTAATACATTACATGAGGTATTAGGCACTTTATCACAAAATAGTCTTTGTGTTAGATGACTTCACCCAACTATAGGTTAATGTAAGTGTTCTAAGCACATTTCAGGTAGGCTAGGCTAAACTATAAAATTCAGTAGGTTAGGTGTATAAAATGCTTTTTTGACTTACAATGGATTTATTGAAACACAACTCCATTGTTGAGATAGATCTGTTTTTGTAAATGTCATTGAGTTAAACACTTAACATTTGATTTACTCAAGTAAAAAAATTAATTAGGGTTAAGAGAATTTTCACAAATCTAAGTTTTATTTAAAGGGACTATGTAAGATACTACTATTGGACAATAAACTTTAAATATATTTTTCAAAAATAATGAAAGGTACAGCAACATTGTAGGAACCCTAAGACAATGTTCATGTTGAGTGATTCATTAGGAGAACACACATGACACAGCATATACTTGTTCCCACAGATGTGGGAAAGCAAGTATCCTTTATAGAAAAAGGATACAAAGAAAAATCAACAAAGAGAAAAGACACATAGAATAAAGTCCAGAGGAAATCAGACACAAGCTTATAAGAATCTTGTCCCAGTAGAGTCAGACAGGATGCACTTAATATCTCCAGCAATGAGTTGTAACAACATGTGAAATATTATCTACCAGAGACTCAGTGCCAGAGATTTTATTGGGGGCTTATTGCTTATGCACCTCCTAGACATGTAGCAAAACTACAGATTTCCACAAAGAAAGCAAGTATTCAGCATAAACAACATTGTGCAAATAGTTTGGGAACTGTGAACCATTCTTATTAGGAAATAGTTGGAACCTTGCCCCAAATCCAAGTTTCCAGACACTAGGTGACAAATATTGCAAGCAGGCCTTTCTAAGGATAGTAGTTTCAGGCCTGAAGAATTACCTGTTTTCTGCACAGCAACCAAATATGGACAGGTCCACTATAGTCTCCAATACTTTAGAAATGAAGATTTGGGGGCGCCTGGGTGGCTTAGTCGGTTAAGCGTCTGACTTTCGCTTAGGTCATGATCTCGCGGTTCGTGGGTTCGAGCCCCGCGTCGGGCTCTGTGCTGACTGCCAGCTCGGAGCCTGGAGCCTGTTTCAGTCTGTGACTCCCTCTCTCTCTGACCCTCCCCTGCTCACACTGTCTCTCTCTCTCCTAGAAATAAATAAAAAACATTAAAAAAACTTTAAAAAAAATGAAGATTTGATTTAGTCTACTAAGTAAGAATCATGACCAGCTGAAGTGATGGATGAAACACAAAGACACCCAGAACATATGGTAGAAGACGGAAGATAAAATATCAATTATGGTCTTCTAACCACTTTCAGTTTCAGAAAGGAAGAAATTAGTAGTTGGTGTTCTCTTCCTGCCATTAGAATAGTGTTTTTGTTGATTTAATATACAGATTAAATTGTAGCTTTATAAATGGAAATTGTAACTAAATTGGAAGAAATAATCATTACATAGAAGATAGGACTTGGATCTCCATTTTGAAAGAAAGTAAGCACAGTTTTGTTTTACAAGAGTTAATTGTATTATGTTAGGCAGAAGCATGTTCTTGGGTATTTTTAAGTAAACATAACATAATTAGAATATGAGTGCTGAGTACCAAAGTAGGGAACGTTTTCTCATGGTAACTTTATCCATTTGTAGATCTGCCTCCTTTTTTGATGGGCCAAATATGTGGGATCTACACGTCAGACACTCTAGGGATCTGAATTCTGCCACATTTTGCCAAGGAGACATACTCTCGTAAGAACTGACAGGGAGACAGAAGTCAGAAACCATTTTCTAAATGTAATAACAAAGCTTCGTGGGCTCCTGTACTGTGAGGATTTGCAGAAACCATTATGTGTTTCCCTGAAGGAAAAGTCCTCCATTGCTGCAGGGTATCTGTGATTTCTGAGCGAGTTCCCCACAACTCTCCTGTAGTAGAGCAATTTCTCCCCTCTGTGGTGCTTTCTTTCACCACTGTGGTGCTGAACCTCAAAACTAGCAGTGCTCTCTTCTGTCTGTTGCTCCCTAGCACTTATATCGGCTTCATAATCACTTGATCCCCTACATTAAATTCTTTTGGGTTTTAAAACCTAGTGCCCTTTCTGCTTTACTTGGCTTTCTGCCTGTGTTTTCTTCAGTTATAATTCTGCAACTTTATGCCCTCCTCCCCCCAACTAACACAGTGTTTTCATATTCACCGTAGCAGGAGGAAAGACAGACAAGAGCATCCTGCAGGGCTTAGCTCAAAAATGATCTCATTTTTACTCATTGCCTGTAACTAGTCGTATGACCCCAACAAACTGCAGGGGCCCTCAGGGGATATTACGTTCCATATGATCAACAAGGAATGAAGAACTAGAGGCTTGTGAGTATGACACGTGAATATGTTGGGGGGATAATATTCCAAACAAGGACAGTATAAATTAGAAGGATTTTGAGGCAGGAAAATATCTGACGTATTCAAGAACTAGTGAGGATGTCAGTGTGGGGAGCTGAATGACAGAGGGGAAGAAGCAGGGGATAAAGTCAGAGGTAGTGGTGGGTCAGTACCCAAAGTGATTCAGACGTCCTAATAGGGATTTCGGCTTTTAATCTGAATAACATGCAAATGTACTGGAGAGTTTTAAATGTGGGAATGACATAATTTGACTTGTATTTTAAAACTGACTTGCATTTGTCACTCCAGCAAGGAGATAAGCAGTTGGAATTTATTGCCGTAAATCCAGATGAAGGCTACTAATGGCTTAGACTAGGGTAAGAGCAATGAGGGGAGTGAATGAAAAGTGATGAGCTTCTGTATATATTTTGAGTAGGTAGTCAACAGGATTAGTTGATGGACAAGATACAGGAGATGAGAAAAGGAATGAGTCAAGGATCACTTCAAGTTTTTGGCCTTAGTAACAGCAAGAATAGAGTTGCTGTTAACTTGGATGGCATAGTCTTCAGAGGGAACAATTTGAGAGGACATTGGGAACTGGTTTTTAGACATGTTAAGTTTAAGATAATTCAAAGTCATCCAATAGATGATAATAATTAAAGTCGTGAAACCAGGGATCACCTGGAGAGTGAGCATAGAAAGGGAAAAGTAAAAGAGCTAGGCCTGAGCTGTAAGACACAATAGTAAGGAGTTGGGGAGTTGAGGAAGAATGAACAAAGACCCTGAGAGTCAATAGTTTGACTCATAGGGGATAATTTTTTATTTCAGTAAAGGTCTTATTTCACTTTATAAAGTGAGTCAAACTATTGAGTGATATATGGGCTTGAATGTTTTGGTGAAAAGAAAAAAATGAAAGCTTTGGATACTATAATACATTATATGTAAAAGTCATTTCCTGCAATTCTTATTATATTAATATCTTTATAAGTTGTTTTTCCTCAGGAAGAAATGTGTTTTTAAGACCTCAAATGTTGAAAAAATGTAATAAAACATTTGTGGAATTAGAAAAATGGAATATTCCACTCTATGTTAATATCCCAAGGAATACGTTTAAGTAATTAAAAACACAGTAATTTCCATCTGTAATGGTGTTTAGAAATAATCAAATCTACCGACTGAGCCAGCCCGGGGAAAGCCAACAAAGGGAGTGAGATTTGGACAAGAGTCAGTTAAAGCAGAAGGTACAACCAAAGTGTAGGACCACACTAGGGTCAAACTAGGTGGCCCTGCTTTCCTCTCTGTTCATTTTCAGATGGGTAGGAAGAAAGGAGTAAAGTCCTGCCTACACTGGGGGTTTTGTCTATTCTCACAGAGGTCAGTGAAATTAGAGAATGATAAGGCTTAGGGTATCCTAGAAACATAAGGGGTATGTTTCACTGGAGAAAATGAATAGATGAGTTAAGTGATTTTGTTAAGGAACAAGAAGCTTGGGAACTGACTTTTAGCTTCAACAATGTGAAACATTGTGATAATAGTTTCTCTGAGATCGTTTGTGTTAAAGGATGATATAGATTTTCTATAGCCATTTTATACTTTCAAAAGGCTTTACCATCTTCTCTTTCTCCTCCAAATAAAAACAAAAAACTTAAATTATTTTTCCAGTTTACTGACTCTATTCCTTACTGTATCCCATTCATTTATTATTTCTTAGTGATGTAAATTTGTTCTTTAATTTGCTTTATTCTTTTCTTTTTTTTAATGTTTACTTATTCTTGAGAGAGACAGAGAATGAGCAGGGGAGGGGCAGAGTGAGAGAGGGACACAGAATCTAAAGCAAGCTCCAGTCTGTGAGCTGTCAGCAGAGATCCCCATGTGGGGTCAAACTCCCTAGCTGTGAAATCATGACATGAGCCAAAGTCAGATGCTTAACTGACTGAACCATCCAGGTACCCCTCTTTATTCTTTTATTCTTATTTCATATTCTTTGGATTCTTTTCCATTCCTAGAGGATATTAATTTGCATACCTTTTCCTTCTGTTTCCTAAGGGCATATATTTTTCCAGAACAGATTTTTTGTCTTTCCTTTTTCTTTTCTTCTTCCTGTCCTTCCTTGCTGTCATTCTGCCTGTCTTTTTAGTATTTTTGAAGAGTTGCTTTTCATTTTATTTAGCTTAATCATGGACATCTCTATTTAGAAATTCTGTTTGCCTAACTATAGGGTGATGAAATGTTGCTTGAAATCTGCTTCCCCTTTGCCTATCTCATCTGGTCCTTATTTAGGTTTATTCTTATCAGTCCGCACTGAAAGTAGAATTGAATTAATTGCATCCTGTGCTTTCTTTTGTACCAGCTATCAAACACACAGCTCATAGACATCAGTATGTACTCTGCTTAGTTAGAGACTGTATCAGATAATGGAGAGAATGTGGATTCTACCACCATGGAGTAGCAGCAGTGAAGTTACTTTGATCACTTTGGCATAGCCACTACAGAGTAAAATAAGATATTAGATTTGATTATTTCTTTCCTTTCTCTTCTTTTCCCGTTCCTCTCCTCTCCTGTCTTGTCTTTTCTTTCTCTTTTCTTTTCTTTTCTTTTCTTTTCTCTTTTCTTTTCAAGTACTATTAAGAGCCTACGGTTTTTTATTGTTAAAAACTTAACCCACTGGTTGAAGCCAATAGCGTCATTTGTTACAGAGGCCTGGAAGGGATGCCCAGGTGGCTTAGTCGGTTGAGTGTCCCACTCTTGGTTTGGGCTCAGGTCATGATCCCAGAGTCATGGGATTGAGCCCTGCATTGGTCTCTATGCTGAGCATGGAGCCTGCTTAAGATTCGTTTTCTCTCTTTCTCCCTCTCTCTTTCTCTGTCTCAAAAAAAAAAAAAAAGAGGAGGGGAGGCCTGGAAGAGATACAAGTGAGTCCCTGCCTTCCTCCACACTCCCAAACCCCCAACTTGCCCATTTGTCAAACTGAAGTTATACAAAAAGACAAAGCATATATAGCATTAGAACCAGGAATTTAAATTACCCTCATCATGGGGTAGTCTTGACAATGAAACTATCTTGAACTTGGCTTTTCAGCAGAGTTTTTGCAATCCATTGATATTTCAGTGGCTAAGTGGGAGTAATTAAGACCGACCCTTGTTCTGGATTCTGGCCGATCTTGATCCCAGCACTGCCACATACTCCCAGTGTAAACTGAGCCTCTGTTTTCTCATTCATAGGATAGTAACTAGTTAGGAATTTATGAAAGGCTTTAGTGACAAGTGAAACTTTAGCATTGAACTTGGCATATGCCAAGACTTATTCGATATAAGCTATTATTATTTTTTGTTGAGTGTTAAAATAATTACTATTGGATGAGCAAATGGATTAATGAATGAGCTAAAAGTTTACTTGACTTTACTTTGTTTTCTGCCCAGGCTTAGACTAGTTATCAGTGATTCACAATTCCAGTCGCATATTAGAATCACCCTGAGGGATTTAAAAATTGTTTAGTTCTTAGCTGAGAACAGTTAAATCCCAGCTTCTAAGGGTGGCACCTGGGTATCATATTTTTAAAAAGCTCTCCAAGCGATTTTAATGTGAAGCCAGAGTTGTGAGTTACAGGGTTACACAATGTGTTATGTGTTATGTGTAGCCCTGTAACTCACAGGGCTTCTGTGAGAATAGACAAAACCCCCAGTGTAGGCAGGACTTTACTCCTTTCTTCCTACCCATCTGAAAATGAACAGAGAGGAAAGCAGGGCCACCTAGTTTGACCCTAGTGTGGTCCTACACTTTGGTTGTACCTTCTGCTTTAACTGACTCTTGTCCAAATCTCACTCCCTTTGTTGGCTTTCCCCAGGCTGGCTCAGTCGGTAAATTTGATTATTTCTAAACACCATTACAGATGGAAATTACTGTGTTTTTAATTACTTAAACGTATTCCTTCGGATATTAACATAGAGTGGAATATTCCATTTTTCTAATTCCACAAATGTTTTATTACATTTTTTCAACACTTGAGGCCTTAAAAACACATTTCTTCCTGAGGAAAAACAACTTATAGAGATATTAATATAATAAGAATCACAGGAAATGACTAACTTTTACATATAATGTATTATAGTATCCAAAACTTTCATTTTTTTTTCTTTTCACTAAAACATTCAAGCCCATATATCACTCAATAGTTTGACTCATAGAGGATAATTTTTATTTCAATTCCAACAATTTATGATTAAATTTGTAGACATATTAAGTAGGATTTTTTTCTACTTTTTAAAAACTATAGTTAAAAAAAATAAGCCATTCAGTCAATTGATATGAAGCACAGCTACATTATTTAAGTATCAGATTAACTTTTCCTTAAATGCTTTCAAAAGCTACCTCTAATTTTATTCTAATTTTCTGTGCACAGTGAATGGCATGAGCATAATTTTCTCATTGAGAATACAATGCACTTCCCTTTCAGTGTACAAATGCATCCTGGTTTTCAATGCAGAAGTAAAAAATCTCTTCCTAAAGATTTGGAGCTTAGTGCAATTATAATAAAATAGGCAAAGTGGCTTTTGTTTGCATATGCATGCGACTTCGGAGAACTGTTTTGGAAGGAATAATATTTTCATTTTTTCTGCTTCTTAACAGCAGCCACCTCCTCTCTGGGATATAAATGCCATTTGAACCAATGACTTATTTCTAATCAGATAGCAAATATGGGCTGATGTCTTGCAGTTAGGTTAATAGAAACTCAGATATTTTCACAGAGACTAACAACACAAGGGATTTATTGTGACCTGGGAACAGAGCATTATCTTTCTAATATATATTTTTAAATGAAATAAACATATCCCAGGGGACTGCCACCAAATAAGTTCTTGGATGCACTCGCAAGTCATATGATAAACACTAACAGTAAAGCTAACTTGCGGGAGAAATTCAATAATCTCATTTGTACTGATTGAGTTAATTTTGGAATGGTTTTGTCAACCACTGAACATTGAGTACCGCAGCATTCTTTAAAGCAGCCAAGTATATTAGACTGTACTAAATATTTTGCTGTATGTGTGGATTTAGCAGCCAATGTTGATTTGGTGCAGAAATTTGTTCTTGCACTGTATATCTAACACAAATGGATTTGGAAGCGATCACTGAATTGGGAGCAAAAGTTGGTTTTGAATGCTGACTCCTCCACTAACTAGTCTTGGGAGAGTCACTTAACTTTCTTCAACCTATGTTTTCTTCCTGTAAAGTAAAGGTTATAATACTATATGCCCTAATGGGTCAGTAGGTTTGTTGATAAGAGCCATGACAGCATTTCCAGGAGGTTTTATGACGACATTTCTGTTCTTTGATGGAGGTCCCCATATTAAACAACATAATGAAGCTACTGTCACTGGTAATAAACCACCATAAAACTCAGTGGTATGCAAAAGTACCCATTTGTTCTTCACTCATGCATCTGCAGTGGGTTGGAGTTCAGCCGATCTAGGCTCAGTTTGTTGGGCTTGGCTCCAAATTATGCGTTAGGTTAAGGTCTGCTCCACATGTCTCTCATTCTCCTTGGACTGACAGCTATCGGGAAGCTGTTCTTCTTAAAGAGAAAGGCAAGCACACTAGAAGGTAAACCTTACTGCAGACACATTTCAAGCTTTCGATCCTTGTGTAACTGCTAACATGACATGATCAGTACAAGTCACATGGCCCAGTCCAATATCAACAGGGCCAGAGAAATGTCCTCTGCTTCTTGTGGGAGAAAATGCAGAGCACCATGGTAAAGGGGGTGAATACAGATGGGGGAAAAGTATTGAGAATAATATGTAGACTACAGCAGCAGTAAGATTTTTTCCTTAGCATGATTTCTCTTCCACTTAAAACTCCATTTAAAATAGCATCTGTCATAGTATTTCCCTCTTCAATTAGCTTTTGCAAAGTATATATGCTTCTTATTTTAGACTGTATCTTTTACTGTGATTATTTAAATGTGTTCAAAAGGCTACCATCCCAACTCTAGGACAGCTGTGAAAAATAATTTTTAAAAATTAAAACTTTATAAACATACTACAAAATTGTCCTGAAATTGAAACTGGGGGGAGGGATAATTTTTCCACTAGGGATCAATGTACTGGATGATTTAAATGTTATCCCATCACCTTAACATTTAATCACCTAGTGAGATGGACTGAGAAGGGTCCCACTCCAAAATCATTTCCATTAAATCATATGTGTGTGCACATAAATACATACCTGTGGGAACAGATTCATCATGAAATAGACCTTCACATTCCTAAACATATATTCATATATCTCTAGCTGAATGAACCCTTTTCTTTGCTCCCTCTCCCATCATTTTCACTGTCCTTATTTTTTACTTCCCTTCCAGAATGTAATTTCTGCTGCAATTTTTGTTCCTTCCCAAGATAGCCTAGAAGAAAAGAGGATGGATTGTAGAATGAAGTTCTCTGGCATTTATTATTTACTCCATACTGAATGAACTACCTGCTTTCAGTGTGAACCCTTCTTACCTAATTTTTTTTATTGAAATATGATTGGCATATAACATTTATAATTTTAGGGCATATGACCTGTTAATTTGATACATTTACATATGGCAATATGATTCCCACTGTAGCAGCAGCTAACACCTCTATCATGCCACATAATTATCATTTCATTTTTGTAGTGAGAACATTTAAGATCTAGTCTCTTAGCAACTTTGCAATATATAATATGGTATTGTTGATTATAGTCACTATGCTATGCCTTAGATATCAGGAGCTTATTCATCTTCTAACTGCAAATTTGTACCCTTTGACAGACATCTTCTCAATTCTTCTACCTGTAGCCTCTGGTAATCACCATTTTGTTATGCTTCTACAAGTTTGGCTTTTTTTAGACTCCATATATAAGTGACATCATACAGTATCTATCTTTCTTTGTCTGACTTATTTTAGCATAATGCCTTGTGGTCCATCCATCTTGTGGCACATGGCAGGATTTTACTTCTTTCTCATGCTTGAATAATATCCCATTGCATGTAAATACCCAGAAGTGGAATTGCTGGATCATATAGTAGATTCATTTTTAATTTTTTGAGGAACCTTTCTATTGTTTTCCATAGTGGATGAACAAATTTCCCACCAACAGTACACAAGGGTTTGCTCTACATCCATTCCAATACTTATCTCTTGTCTTCTTGATGATAACCATTCTAACAGGTATGAGACGGTATCTCATTGTGGTTTTGATTTGCATTTTTCTGATGACTAGTAATGTTGAGCATACCTGTTGGCCATTGATGTTTGGAGAAATTTCTATTCAGTTCCTCTGCCCATTTAAAATTGGATTGTTGGGCCGGGGCGCCTGGGTGGCTTAGTCGGTTGGGTGTCCGACTTTCGCTTAGGTCATGATCTTGCGGTTTGTGGGTTCGAGCCCCGCGTCGGGCTCTGTGCTGACTGCCAGCTCAGAGCCTGGAGCCTATTTCAGAGTCTGTATCTCCCTCTCTCTCTGACCCTCCCCTGCTCACACTGTCTCTCTCTCTCTCTCCTAGAAATAAAAAAATAAATAAAATAAAATAAAATAAAATAAAATTGGATTGTTGGTGGACTTCTTTGTTATTTATTTGTATGAATTCCTTATATTTTTTGGATATTATACACCTATAAAGGGTTTGCAAATATCTTCTGTTCAGTAGATTGCCTTTTCATTTTGTTGATTGTTTCTTTTGCTGTGCAGAAGCTTTTTAGTTTGATGTAATTTCACTTGTTAATTTATGCTTTTGTTGCTTGTGGTTTTAGTGTCAGATCCAAAAAATCATTGCCCAGAAATTCTGTATATATATTTTTATCCTTAGAATAACGTTGGAAAAATAAGATCTAAATTATAGAGCTTAAGAATAAATGTCTTGATTTCTATAACATTGCCATTAACCAGTCAAAAAGCCATATGCTTTATCTTTATCATCACACACGTCATACCTCATAATACTGAAGAATTCAAAGAATTATATGAGGATCTTCATCATATTTGTAGTCCTCACCCACCATCCAAATTTGGAGAAATACATTTTAAATTAAAATCAAGCCAGAAATTTATTTCCCAGCTTCCTTGGACCTGGTTGCTGACATGTGACCTAAGTTCTCCCCATCCCATGAAATAGTAAGAGCCCTCAGTGTATGTACTACTGCATCTGAGCCTCCCTTGTCTCTCCGCTGCTGTGCTGCCTTGCTTGAGAACAAGTTCACTTGAGATAGTTACTTTCCGTGGGAAGCCAATTTTCATGCTGCTCCTCTCCTACCTCTCAATATTGCCACGCCTATTACTAGTGTCATATCCTATCATGTTCTTTGTGATTAATTAACGATTCAAGCATTACAGGAGAATATACACATAAACTAAATGTGAATTATACGTGTTAGTATGGACACCATGGATGTTAGAACAGAAGGAGCATAAGTTTATATCAGGCCAAGGTTATTGATTTGAGTGTAGTACCAGAAGAGTTCTGGATTGGATTTGAGCTCAAGCAAGTGGGGGTGGGTATATAACTTCTTCTTGGTTGAGTAGACCAAAAACTGAATTACCCTTGCCTGCATTAAATGATATTAGAATTCCAAAAGTTTTTCAATATAAAGAAGGGAAAAGAATCCACAGGTACAGAGACAAAGATGGCAGCATTAGAATGGATTCAGCATGTTGGAGCAGTTCTCTCCATCCCCATTCTCTTCTCTCATAGAGGGAGCTCTCGTTAACTTTCTACAGTCTGGATGAAGCCTTTCCTGGACAATCTTTATTCTTCAAGTTTTTTAAAAAATGATTTCTATTAGAAGAGAGATACAGAATGGAGGACAGAAGGCCTCCGGCGACAAGTGGTATATGTTTGTTCCCTGTAGAATAAAGAAAAAGCCCAGATAATATCAGATTATGAATTTCATGGTCTTCCCAGTGACCACGAACTAACTTTCTTCTCCCAGGCAACCTTCCTTTGTGAGATGTGTGTGTTTATGCTTCTGTGACTGAGTGCAAAATAAAACTACTAACCATTCCTAGCTGCTATATAGCACCAAACAATTATGCATTGGGTTAGATAGGTATTAGATTAGCTGCATTTTATGTCTAATCAACTCAAAACATCCTTTACTGTTTCAATTTCATCAGGTGGTGTAATAGTCTGCTAATAACCTTAAAAAAATAGAAGCACTGTAGTTTTAATGGACATCAGTGGTTCTCCGAATCCCTTTACATACCTAAAATATTTTTGAGGACCCAAATAACTTTATAAGGTTTATTTATTCATATTTACCAATTAGAAATGAAAACTGAGAACATTTTAGAATACAAAAATACAAATGTACACATTCCACTGGCTGTCACAAAGATGTTATCTTCACACCTTATATAGTCTCTAGAAATTCAACATACACTCAGAATGAAAGTAAAACAAAATAACATCTGGTTATTATTATGAAAATACTTTTGACCTTGTGGATCCCTTGAAGGTCTTAGTGGCCGCTAGGAGTTCCTATGAACAATTGGTTTAAATCATTTTATTTCATCTGAACCCTAGTATAATTACCATCAGAACTGTACATATTAACCTTTGAAGGAAAAGGAATATATATTTTTATTTCTGAATTATAGCTCCTAGAGGGCCTATCTTTTTTATGCTTTTTCTCTACTAGACAGTAGTATGTACCCAACCACCCAGCCATCTTGATTCACTTATTCCATGTGTGGTTCTTTAGTACTATTATCAATTTGTCAAAAAAATAATTATAAACATTGGGACCTATTTAAGTGAAGTTGTTATGGTAAATCAATATATAAGTCACACTCACAAGTTCATACATTTCATTTCTTATTGGAGTTGTGAATTGATTATTTTTAAGAACCAGGCAATCTCCAAGAGTACAAATTTCCAAGAATGATGAGATCATATGCTGCAAAAGATCACTATTTTCTAGTTTCTTTTTATTCTTAATTTCTTTTAAGAATGGAAATCTTGGATATAAGATTTGATGTTACTGAAAAAATAAACAAGAAATATTTGTATCACGAGTGAAAAGATCTGTCTTTAAAACACTATATTAAGGCCTTTATTTTACCGAACTTTGCTACAGGAACTTTGTTGTACAATTACTCAGCTCTAAACTCAGCTCTCTGAAGCATTTTCAGTCACTGCGAAAGCCAAGTTTTTGAAAGAGTCATTCATCAAAATTACTAAGCTCAGGATGCTGAAATGGATTCATAAAAATTGCTATTATAATTTGGCCTAAGTCTGTAGCTTTATAACATTCATAGTGTACATGGGGTTACATTAGTGGAAACATTAGAAAAAAGCCTGGCCTCAAGTTAGAACTTGATGTCATTGTAAGTAACCTGAAATAGCTGAAGCTATAGTCTTCTCAAGGAGATAATTATTGTAAAAGCTGCCATGTATTTTGTAGCTCAATACGACATGCTAGGAACTGTGTCTGATCCTTTGTATCTTTTCATTGTAATTCATGCAGCCACCTTGGGAAGTAATTACCATCTACCCATTTCATAGAGGAGTAGATGGACTTCTAGAGAAGTTGCGAATTTTAGCAATGTCATCTAGCTAAAGAGTGACAGAACCGCTACTTGAATTCCTGTTTGAAATTAAAACTGTGTTTTCTAATAAATTACTAGTTATTTCGTTAGCAAAGAACTTAAGCAATTGTACCATTCAAAAAAAGTTCAGTTAGTAGTAGAAAATAAAGCCAAATTCATGATGGTGTAATGGGACAAAGGTCTGTTGCCAGCTTGTGCTACATGTCTATCATGGGTCAGCTGTGGACTCTGTTCCATATTTTCTTTACTCAGATATGCAAGTTAAGTGGGGTCTGTCCTTTGCATTATCTCTCGTTTCTGTGACAGAGAAGTGGGACACAGACAATTGTAGCTGTTAAAGGCTTCAATTTTATTCATATTTTATTTGCCAAGGCAAAATACATACCTGACTCTAAGGGGATGGGGATGTTCAATCCTTCTGGATGCTGGGAAAAAAGAAAACCATAATCATAGTAGTCTTTTTGGATTTTGAGTAAAAAACTACTACCTCTCTAAATATCAGTTCTTTTGATGCCACTAAAAATAAAATTGGTAGTTATTTTTTTTTGACATGATGGATAATAATACTTGAAATTGCATTTTTTTTCCTTCTTCAGAAACTTCAGATGAAAATAAAATATCTAGAAAATTTCATAAAATATACAGAGAATAATCTACAATTCTTATACCTCTAATTCTTAGTAACAAGTTTAAAAATGCCCTCAATTAGATGTACAATGTTTTTATTATTTTAATATGACAGTTATACTATTGTATATGATACTCTTAGAAATTATAGCTTGCTTTTTGAAAGAAGCTACCATTTTTATTTGTCCTTCAAAGAATAAGATCACTGGGATTTAGTAAACGTATATACATTTTTTCTTTTTCGAGAGAGAGAGAGAGAGAGTGCAGGGGAGAAGCAGAGAGAGAGGGGAAGAGAGAATCTTAAGCAGGATCCATGTCTTGACTGGAGTCTGAAGTAGGACTCAATTTCTACTGTGATGGCTGTGCATGATTGTGATATCATGACCTAAGCTGAAACCAAGAGTCGGATGCTTAACCAGCCAAGCTATCCAGGCTCCCTAGATATTGTATTTTTAAGTAATGAATGAATTTCTGCCCCCCACTTACCCAATTATTCTATCATGCATGACCATAGACCTATTGTTTTTGGATGGTCAAACATTGGAACTGTTAAGCTTAAACAATTTGGAGTTGTAATTAAGGAAAGGAAAAATAGGCAATGATCAAGTGCTAAATAAATAGCACTTCATGTATCTCTTCCATCTTCTGAAGAGTCCCATCAGCTTAAATGAAGTAATGCAAAGTGAAGATGGCAAAATCCTGTTCCCCACAGTTTGTGTTTTAAGGCTTATTTGTTTTATCTTAGTATTTAGTCTGAGTCTTGATCATCAAGAAACAAGGCAATGCTACTTTATATTTTTACCTCCTCCTCTTCATTCACTTCAAGTCTCCTACTTTATACCTTTTAGTAGGAAATATTACCATAAGTTGTTAATTGAGAGCTAATTAAAACTTCAAATGCCAATTGGAGGCTTCACATTCCTTATTTCTTAAGTTTATCCATGAATATAAAATGTATGTCTTCTCTGTCAGTGTCTAACGAGGTTATCTTCTCTGTCAGTGTCTAACGTCTGTCATTCTGTTCTGCTATGGCTCTTGACAGGGGCGGGGTGGGCATTGCTCTTAGTGAACTCTTAGCTTGCAAGGAACAGGAAGGCTCAGAAACCAACACTGGTTTTACCTCAAAATCCAGTGTCTGGGCTCATGCAGCTCAGTTGTTAACTTCACTGAGATGTGTGCAATTTTATTTTAATTGATCTGTAAGGGCTACGTGTAATCAACGGTTGTTTTGTGTGCCTACTAAGTGTTATTTGCTGCCAATGGCTTTTGGAGGTAATTAGATCTGGGAATGAAGTCTAGAACAAACTGTCTTTGGAAATACACAGAGTCTCAGAGACAGTGGCTTGATGGCTGTGCAGCCCTGCAGTCTCCTGAGCTACCCCGGGGGGTTTTAGCTGGCTTGGCTTCGCTGCAGTGTGTCAGCAGCTCTCTCAACTGTGACTGGTGCACTGCCTTTTAACAGCTTTAAATGGTAGATGCTAATGGCTCTGCAGCCTTGCCATTCTCCCAGCAGGTTTCTGTGCTTTGTATTACTTTAAACACAATGTACTTTGAAAACATACATAAATTAAGTCAGTAATTCCATATCCAGTCTTTGGCATATGTTACTTGTCAACTTTTTAAGAAGCGAATGGCTGACATAAGGTATTCCAGCAGGCTTGGGTCAGAATATTTTCTTCTTCAGCTTCCCATCTATGTCCTGGACCCTCCATCTTTAATCTACCCATTGCTCTTTTCTTATCCTACGTTAACACTCTCAACTCTAAATCCACCGTCTCATTTGGCTTACCTTTTAGCATCCTTTTCTATTTCTCGTTGTTTTGTGTGATTCATGGATTGGCTTTCAGAGCTGAAAGTGGACAAAATTTCAAGCTGCCATTTTTTCATTTTATACACACATAGGGAAAAGAGCCAAGGGATGGGTTTCTGAGTAAAGGCTTTGGGATGCTGAACATTTCTTTTGTTCTCATATTGTTGAAAGGTCCGTGATAAGTGTTTGAGTTATACCTAAGGATTGACAACTGAGAAGAGATGGGGGAGACGCAAAGAAAACTCTTGCTCTGTTGAGTATCAGTTGATTACTTTCTCTGTGACAGGGCCCTACCACCATCGCCTAAAGAAAAGAGTGGGAACCAGAGGAAAAAACAAGATGGAACATAATTGGCATGGAGGAGCTTTGGTCTCATTGGCTATTTCAGAACCTCTAAAGCACACTCAGTGAGGAATGACAGCTCCCGGGCAGCCAGGGTCACCAGTCATAGCATTTAATTCTGGAGTTCAACTACTTTTGTTAAAACTTTAGGAAATAGATTTTTTAATGTTTATTTATTTTGAGAGAGAGAGTGAGCGAGCGAGCAGGGGAGAGGCAAAGGGTGGGGGGGAGCGAGGGAGAATCCCCAGCAGGCTTTACACTGTCAGTGCAGAGCCCAACGTGAGCCTTAAATTCACAAACCAGGAGATCATGACCTGAGCCAAAATCAAGAGCCTGATACTTAACTGACCGAGCCACTCAGCTGCTTCAAGTAGGAGACATTCTGAATTGCACACAGCTCAGACTGAAATTTTTAAGTGAGGTGTTGTGTTATTGGGCACTGCTATCCACTAAAGGCCTGGGTGGTATAATGACCGAATTTAGAGGTCATGACAGTGACCACCAGAGATCTTCTGATGGCTCACTAATGATTTACTCCCAAAGTATACTTTGAATACTTTGAATACTATCCCATTTAACACTGGAAAAGCATTGCTATGTCTAATTAACAGACCTGAGAGTATACAATTTCTTCTAGCTTCATAGAAAGTGAACTAAAAAAAATAAACAGTTTCCAGCTTCTCTGTCTTAAACTGGCTGAATAAGAAAGCCTCCTACTCAAAACAGAATAGAAGGGTAATATTTTCATGTTCTTCATAAAGAGATGTTATTCCTTTTGAGATGAATCCCAAGCCTTAATAAGAACACTTATTCCAGGGGCACCTGGGTGGCTCAGTTGGTTGGGCGTCTGACTGTAGCTCAGGTCATGATCTCACAGTTCCTGGGTTCAAGAGCCGTGTTGGGCTCTGTGCTAACAGCTCAGAGCCTGTATCCTGCTTCTGGATTCTGTGTCTCCCTCTCTCTGCTCCTCCTCCAATCATGCTCTTTTTCTCTCAATAATAAATATTTTTTAAAAAATTTTTAAAAAGAATACTTATTCTAAATAACATTGGTTTGCCTGCATCTCACCTGGCAAACTCTGAACCACACCATTATCACTTCCTGTATAAGAGTGAGGAGGTAAGAAGTGCTTTTAATAACTGTATTAAATATCACTGGGACACTTTGGAAGCAGTGAAGTTTCCCTGCCTGGGCAGCACTGTTCATTCCCCTGACACAAAAGCATTCCCTGATTAACCTTTCAAAATAATAAACATTCTGCTTTGCCTTTTTTTGTTCTGTCGGCTGTTTGTTGGTGGTAATTGCTAGCAGCGTTGCCACTTATGGGAAATATGAGAATGCATATTAACAAATTCTACTTCCATTTTGCACGGATTCCACTCCACTTCAGTATTTTTTTTTTATTTTTATTTTTATTTATTATTATTTTTTTTTATTTCCAGGAGAGAGAGAGACAGCGTGAGCAGGGGAGGGTCAGAGAGAGAGGGAGCCACAGACTGAAACAGGCTCCAGGCTCTGAGCTGGCAGTCAGCACAGAGCCCGATGCGGGGCTCGAACCCAAGAACCGCGAGATCATGACCCAAGCGAAAGTCGGACGCTTAACCGACTAAGCCACCCAGGCGCCCCTTCAGTATTCTTTTAAACACTTAAGTGGAGCAGAATTTCTGCTACACTGTGGCATTTTTAGCAGAGATTTAAGATTCTATAGAAGAAATAAGTTCTAAACTATTCCAGGATACTAATGTATGCAGTTTTTAGGTAGGATACTTTCTCGGGTATTATTCCTAAATTATTTGGAATTTTCTTTTCTCGGAAAAAACCCTTGAACATGGTGTGATGCGGAGAAAGAATACAACTTGAAGAATTATTTCAATATTATCTCCTACATAAAATAACACAATATGTGTACCTATATATAATATTTGCATCTAATTAAAAAATTTCTACATACAAATTTTAATCCTTCTGCTCTGACAGAACATTTTAGAGCAAGGAAAAAAGGAAGAGCCACAAATATTTAATATTTTCATAATGTGCTGAATTTTTAAAGACCAAGGATTTTGTAATGACTGTTAAGTTAGTAAACTAGGAGTCTGGTAACTGGCTTACTTTGAGTAAAAATTGAACAGATTGTATAGCAACCAGCTAGAGGTCTTATTTAAGCATTGAGTCAAAACTTTCTCAATATTTAGTGCTTGGTCTTTAATTATTTACAGCTAGATTTACTTACAAAGTTATCAAATCTAGTAGAGACAAAAAATAAAAATAACTAAAAATTGGTAAAATTTTTAAATGTTTACTTATTTTTTGGGAGAGAGGGAGAGAAAAAGCACAAGCACAGGGGAAGGGCAGAGAGAGAGGGAGAGAGAATTCCCAAGCAGGCTCTGTGCGGTCAGTGCAGAGCCCAATGTGGGGCTCGGACTCACGAATCAAACCGTGAGATCATGGCCTGAGATAAAACCAAGAGTCAGATGCTTAACTGACTGAGCCACTCAGATGTCCCAAAATTAGTAAATTTTTTACTGAAAGCCGTAAGATGTCTATAAACTTTCTCCTCTTCTGTTGCTCTGGAATCATTTGAAATTCTGAGAATACTGCTTACCTCTCCCTTTCCTTTAAGAGTATCAATAAGATTCACCGTGGTTTCTTTATTTTTTTTAATTGAAGAAGTCTATAAATTTTGGAAAATGATTTTGAAAACAAATGCAGTTTAATTATTATTACTATCATAATGCAAACCTAAAATAGATACTTAAGAAATAAGGCAGGATATCATATGAGGGATGAAGAGATTAAACTAGCTTTTAAGAGTCAAATACAAAATGAAACAAATTGAAAACAGGCGAAAACAGAGCTAAGAATGATCAAAAGCTAGTACCAGGACACAAATGATGAGACAGTGAAATTTGTCTTGAGTGCCTTTCAGTGTCTCCTATTAACATCTTCCTGCTGAAAGGTATTCTGGTGTAAGGTTTAAAATATTTTTAATTTATTTTTTTTTCTTTAATTTCACAAGTTACTCTTCGAATTTTAGAAAGCTTTTAAACACTCTAAGAATAAAACCCTATTCTGGAGTGTAAGGCTCACAGAAGTAATGGAGGTGATATTTGCAGCTATGGGCTTCCTCGGGTTCCAACCAAACTTGCCCCAAGCCATCTGCACATTCTTATACCTCAGTGACATGAAGAGGCAGCAAAGTGTGGTCAGGATTGGATGTGAGAAGAAATCCTGGGGGATTTGTTTCCATTCTTCACCAGTTATGAGAACTTGTAGTTTTGTTACCTTTGTGAACCCTAGCTTTCTCATCTATATATTGTTAGTAATAACTCCAGTTCTGGTGAGCTCACAGTTTTGTGAGGGTCAGGATTAGAAAGCACTTTAAGATTGTATCCCCACCCCTGCCTTTCTGACATTGTGTTCGAGATTCCCATGATATATTATTTTCATTAATAACCAGGTTAAACTGAAAATGTATTACATGAAAGGGAATAAACTTTATTATTAATCTCTAAAATAAGATTACACTTTGAAAGCAGAAGGCTCTCTACAAATATAATGCACTGCTATTGAACAAATCATTTGAGGTCTGTATCTAAACCATATGTTTTTACACTGGATGTCTCATTAAGCTCTAGGATTCCATGTTTAATGTAGGAAGAAATGCCATGGAGATTACCCTTGAGTTCCAGGGAAGGATTGTCTGCTGGTTGCAAGGAACTAGATGAGGTTAACTCCTACTGGAAGCCCTTCTCTGTTTTTATTCCAGTGAATCTGTGATGATGATATCGAGGAGCCTGACCGTTAGTTTTCTGTTTTTACAGTCTGTGCTAATATTATCAGAAAGATTACAGCAACTGTCTAATCAGTGGCTTATAGAAGCTGAGAACATTTAGCTTGGAAAAGGGAAGATCAGAATGATAAGTTGAGACAGAAATTATGGCTTGGATATTGTATTATTCATGGTTCTCCCGAGGAATAAAACCAATAGGATATTAAAGATAAATATAAGAGTCAATTTCAGAAATTGACTCACAAAGTTATGAAGGCTGAAAAGACTGCTGTTAACAAGCTGGAGAACCAGGAGAACTCGTGGTATAATTCAGTTGAATAAGGCCTGAGAACTAGGGGGTATGGAGTGAAGTGGTGGTAGGGACCTAGCAGGGGTCGGGGGTGGTCTGGTGTAAGTCCCACAGTCCAAAGACCTGAGAACTAGGAGCTCTGATATCCAAGGGCAGGAGAAGATGGATGTTCCAGCTCAGAGAGAGAGAGAATTAACTTTTCCTCTGCCTGTTTGTTCTATTTGGGCCCTCAGACTGGACAATGTGTGCTCACATTGGTTGAAAGGGGACCTTCTTTCTGTATTCAGTCTACTGACTCAAATGCTAATTTCTAATCTTTTGGGGAAACATCCTCACAGACCTACCCAGAAATGAAGTTTTATACCAACTATCTGGACACTTTTTTTTTTTGGACATTTCTTAGTCAAGTTGATG
Organism: Proteles cristata cristata; assembly: GCA_017311185.1. Taxonomy (NCBI): domain Eukaryota; kingdom Metazoa; phylum Chordata; class Mammalia; order Carnivora; family Hyaenidae; genus Proteles; species Proteles cristata. The sequence continues at coordinate 1,031,646 of JAESUZ010000242.1, read as the reverse complement.
CATAAAAGTAACCATCACAAGTGTTATCAAATGTTTGAATCCCTGTCAATGAAAGGAGACTGGGTTTATCTACAGTTTCCTCTAATTCACTGGATGCTATGTTCATGTGGCTAGCCTGCAAAAAGCCTTTTTCGGTGGCTGGGGGTGGGGGAGGGCACCTGGGTGGCACAGTGGGTTAAGTGTCTGACACTTGATCTCAACTTAGGTCATGATCTGAGGGTCTGTGAGTTCGAGCACCTGATGGTGTGGAGCTGGCTTGGGGTCCTGTCTCTCCTTCTCTCTCCTCCCCTACTTGTGTGTGTGTGTGTGTATGTGTGCATGCACACACACACACTCCCTCTCCCTTTCAAAATAAATAAACTCAAAGACAAAATTTTTAAAAAGCCTTTTTCTGGGTCTTAATTGCCATTGACAGAAAGATACTTCTTTCCTATGTAATTGGTGATGAAGGGGTATGTATCTGCTCTGTATTTGTCCAAAGTCCCTTAAAAAAAAAACAAAAACAAAACTAATAACCAAGGTGCAGTTATTCTGTCTTTAAACTCCAAATAATATAAAACCATGAGATGTTTTCAAAAAATAAAGATCGAGAAAAGTTCAAGGAGATTTTTTTGGGTGGAAAAAACATAAAGCTTATGATAGTCTACCTCATAGTGTCCAAAAATCTAGTCTCGTGCTGCCAGCTTCACAGATGTTACTTCTGAGGAAGATGGATGCTACTGGCATTTGCTTCCAGAAATATAATTTGAAACTTTAATTGGCATTCCTAATGTGCTACACAGTTTAATCACATGAAAAAAGGGGATGTTCCTTGAATTTCCACCCTACAGAGTATTCGCATTATGCTAAATGTCTAAAAGGTCTTCCCCCCACCGCCTTTGGTTGGAGTAAATTACAAAACATTCCTCATATTATCTTGTGTGTCTAGGGTGGCAATCTTAATTAGTAAAAATTTTTTAGTGTAAAGTGTTACTAGGAAATGCATCTGCCCTCTATTTTTTCTTTAACAAAGACTTTTGCATTGACATGGAGTTACTAGTCTGTTGAGGGAGATTTCAATTCCTACACAATCTTAAAATGAAGACTTCTGAGGAAAACTTTAACACACTTCATGTATATCTGAAATAGTTCTTGTGGTCCTTTGCTAAAGGCACACATAGAAACATATGCACTTACACACGTGGAAAACTTACTCAAATGTGATATAAATCTCCATGTACATAGACTTCATACATTTGTTTTTCTAAATAATAACTTGAGCCATTTGGAAAAGTTCCATTAAAGTGATTGATTGGAATCAATGCAGGTCAATGCCTTGTAACTCTAGTAACTCTCATAGATATGACTTCTATAGGTTTTAAAAATTGCAAATTAACTTTTTTTCATGGGGAATAAATGCTTTAGGTTAATTTTTTGTTAGCCATTCCTTGATACATCCATAATTTGACAGTAAAGAAACATGGCTGAGTGAGCCAAGCTTTAATGAAGTTCCTGCAAAGTAACTTTGATAAAGGTACTCCTACCTACGAGATGATAGGTCAAATAAGACTCATTCAGACAATGAAGGCCTAAACTTTTATTTATTCTATTTGTCACATAAGAAATTTCTTCATTTTGAAGATGTATACAAATAACGCACTGCATACAATTTTTTTTACCTTTATTTTTCATGTTAAGGAAACAGATATTAAGTAGCCGACTTCCTGTTCAAAATGATTATTAGCAACTCGTGGGGTGCTGGTTGCTGACCAGAAATCACAGAGTTAGAACTCCTAAATAGCAACAGTGAGACTTAGGTGACATTAGCTAATGATCCTATGAATTTCAGTTACTTGCTTTATTTAAAAAATTTTTTTAATTTTTTTTATTTATTTCTGAGATTGAGAGAGAGAAAGAGAGAGAGAGGGAGAGAGAGAGCGAGAGCAGGGGAGGGTCAGAGAGAGAAGGAGATACAGGATCTGAAACAGACTTCAGGCTCCTAGCTAGCTGTCCGCACAGAGCCCTAGGTGGTGAGATCATAACCTGAGCTGAAGTCAGACGCTTAACCAATTGAGCCACCCAAGTGCCCCTGAATTTCAGTTATTTGTTATAGATTCTACTCTAAAGCTTACTTTCCTCAGAAACCCATAGGCAAAAAGATCACACTTAGGGTTATTCTTTTTTTAATTATTTTTTAATGGTTTATATCTGAGAGAGAGACAGATAGACAGACAGACAGCGTGAGCAGGGGAGGGTCAGAGAGAGGGGGAGATACAAGATCTGAAACAGGTTCCAGGCACTGAGCTAGCTGTCAGCACAGAGCCCGACGCGGGCCTTGAACCCACGAACCGTGAGATCGTGACCTGAGCCTGAAGTTGGACGCTTACCCGACTGAGCCACCCAGGCACCCCTACTTAGGTTATTCTTTAGTCATCTATTTTTCTTGAATTACTCTAAATCCTGCTACTTGGCCATTATTGAATTTGTCAACAGTAACTACTACTCTGATCTCTAATAGAACAAATTGGTTTTGTCTGTTTAGAAGCTTTGCATAAACAGAATTATAAGGTATTGTTTCTGGTTTCTTTTGCTCAGTATGTTTATGATATTTATCCATACTTTTAGGTAGAGTTGTACATCATTTATTCTCATTGTTGTGTTGTTTATTATTCTACTCATGAATAGGCCACAACTTATCCTTTCTACTGTTGATGGCTATTTGGTAGTTCCTTTTTTTTTTTTTAACTATTAAAAATTGTTCTGCTGTGAACATTCAACATTCATTTCCATTAGGACTGGAGTGGAATAGAGTTGCTGGATAAGAGTGTAGGCACACGTTGAGCTTTATTAGATAGTGTGAGTCTGAAGTGGCTCTATCAATTTCCACTTGCACACAGTCTATGAAAAAATCTAGTTTTTCCAAGCCTACCACTGGGTACTCTTCTGTATTTTGTATTTTAGCCATTCTAGTAGGTGTGTAATAGTATCACATTGTGGTTATACCTTCCATTTCCTATTGACTAAGGTAATTGAGCACTTTTTTTGTGTGTGTAATAAGCATAATAAGGCTATTTGGATATTTTCTCATATGGAATGTCTGTGAAAACCTTCCCCCCTTTTTTCTGTTGGATTTCTGAACTTTCCTGATTGATTTTATGAGTTATTTAAGATATTTTGGATATTAGAGTTTTGTCAGATGTATGCATAATGAATATCTTTTTCCTTTTGGTGGGCTGACTTTTCATTCTCTCAATGCTCTTAATAAACGTAAGTTCTTAATTTTAGTATAGTCTAACTTGTTATTTTTAATTCTGTGGTTACTGTCTATTGTGTCCTGTTTCAGAGATATTTGCATGTTGCGGTACAGTTATTGTACTGTGTTTGTCATTAAAACTTTATAATGTCATCTTCCATATTTAGATCTCTGTCCCTCTGGAGTCAATTTTCATACAGATGGGGAGTCAAGATTTATTTTTCTCCAGTGGATTTCACTTGACCCGGCACCGTTTATTGAGAAGACTGTCCTTCCTCCATGTACTGTGTTGTTTCTCTGTCACAAATCAGATGAATATATTACAACCATGTTATATATATGCATGTACATAAATACTTACACGTATATACATATCAGCTACATTCAAATAACAAAATTTAAAAAATATTATGGGCTCTGTTTTCTTCTACAGGTCAGTTGTCTGTCTATGTCAATAGCATACTTTCTTTGCTTTTTACTTGTTTCAAGTTTTAAAATTCTAATTGGTTAACATATAGTGTAGTCTTGGTTTTGGGAGTAGGATTTAGTGTTTCATCACTTACATACCACACCCCGTGCTCATCACAGCAAATGCTCTCTTTAATGCCCATCACCCACTTAGCCCGTCCTGCATCCACTTCCCCTCCATCCACCCTCAGTTAGCTCTCTGTAGTTAAGAGTCTCTTATGGTTTACCACCTATGTTCTCTTTTTTTCCCCTTCCCTATGTTCATCTATTTTTTTCTTGGATTCACATATAAGTGAAAGCATAGGATATTTGTCTTTTCTCTGACTGACTTGTTTTGTTTAGCATACTACACTTTTTAAAAAAAAATTTTTTTAATGTTTTTTATTTATTTCTAGGAGAGAGAGAGAGAGAGAGAGAGAGCATGAGCAGGGGAGGGTCAGAGAGAGAGGGAGTCACAGACTGAAACAGGCTCCAGGCTCTGAGCTGGCAGTCAGCACAGAGCCCGACGCGGGGCTCGAATCCACAAACCACGAGATCAGAGATCATGACCTAAGCGAAAGTCGGACGCTTAACCGACTAAGCCACCCAGGTGCCCCTAGCGTAGTACACTTTAGCTCCATCCACATCATTGCAAATGGCAAGATTTCACTCTTTTTTAATGGCTGAATATTCCTGTGTCTTTATCTTCTTTATAGTAGTCTTTGTAGTTTTAGGCATAATAATTTGGTTAACTCTTAGACATGTTTTCAATGCATATAAGATTCCCCAAATAATAGTAATTATCCCTTTATGAATTGAATTTTGCATTGTAAAGAAAAATAAAAACCAGCAACAAGCTGTGATCTACAGGAATTTAATTTTAGTTTTAGCATTGCTCTCAAACTACAAGTAAGTCATCAAGAGTTGGCCTGAGTGTCCTCAATTATGAAACTAGTCCAAATCTCAAATCTTGTCTAGGTTTGTCTCCTATTTTAAATCTATAAATTTGGAAAGTTTATATGAAGCTGGGAGGAGGGTGTATAGATGCTGCTTTATGAAGTATGGAAATGCTGCAAATAACTTTTATTAAGCAAAGAAGGAGTATATTTGATGCACATCATTCCAGGTATGCAGCTTGCTTATCTACATCTAAATGTGGCAGAAGTAGATTGAACTTGAGTTTAATATCAAAATAATATGTAGTTTCACTGGTTCCATTAGTTTACTCGTTTTCCAGGTCCACACCTGACTAACAGTGGAGCTTGGTATTACTGACATATGTTATATTGGTAGAGTGATATAAATATAAGATCCGAAGTTTACCATTTAGGAGGCTAAATCTATTTTTAAATTTTTTTTTTTTTATGTTTTATTTATTTCTAGGAGAGAGAGAGACAGCATGAGCAGGGGAGGGTCAGAGAGAAAGGGAGTCACAGACCGAAAGAGGCTCCAGGCTCTGAGCTGGCAGTCAGCACAGAGCCCGACGCGGGGCTCGAACCCACAACCGCGAGATCATGACCTAAGCGAAAGTCGGACGCTTAACCGACTAAGCCGCCCAGGCGCCCCGAGGCTAAATCTATTTTTGTTTGCTAACTCTATTTTTAGATAATTATTAATTTTTCCTATTAAACTAATCCTTCAAACTAAGGGTTGGGGTTGACAAAATTTTGTCTCCAATATTGAGGTACTCTAAACCACTGAGAAAGGTGCCCTATAAAAAGAAGTGGAGAACAGATTTCTTAGTGAGTGATGATACTAAATGCACTTTAACATTTTATGTTTTCTATTGTTGTTTTAAGTAATGTGCTTTGCTGCTATATGCATCAACATCCATTGCCACTCCCAGTGCTAATAAATTGTGATATAGTCATGTGCTTCTTTTTGAAATGAATACTCTTTTATTCTCACATTAGAAAAAAAAAAAAGAAATATATTATTAGAGTCCTTAACATATGTGACACTCTACAGGGGAAACACAAAGAGTAGTAGATCTCAGGAAAATTCATCATTATAAACATTTTACTGGGGTGAAACTATCACTGGCTTGTATGTGAATTTAAATAAATTCATTTATGCTAAATCCACAGCAGATCATTAAATGGGGTTCCAGAATTTATCCCTAAGTTTTTGGAACAGATATTATAATCCCCTCTTGTAACATGGGTTGATTTCACATGTACTAGTTTTGAATCATTTGCCTAACTCATATGAGTGTGTGAATGTGTACATTATATTGAATGAAAAGAAATAGAACTTCAAACATAGCAATCTTGTTTGGAAGCAGTTATCACAGCTGACTATTATAAAGGGTTAATGAGGCAGAAGCCATGGATTTAATTTTTGGATAGAGCAGTGTATATGTTGTAATTTAATTACCAACTCTACCCTAGCACCTTCTTGGCTTGAAAGTGAGTGCAATGGCTGACTCATATTTTTCTATCAGCAAATGAGTAGGAACATATTCATGTGAGAAAAACCCATACCACTGGAGAATGTGCAAATGGGTATGAAAACATGTGCAGAAACTATGGCTGCACGTAAGCATTTCCTCCATCTTCAGTACACAAAGCAAATATTTTATTTTAGGTAACAAGATGGAGGACTCTGAATTTCAAGAAGGTGGTTTTGGGGTCCATACTGGGAATGGGCATGTGATGTAATACTAGCCAAAAATATAAGGGAATATTTGTCACTTGGGACTTTAGAATGTTTTACTCCCTAATAAAAGCATTGAGTCAGGAGATAAGATCCTTCTCAGCTGTGGCCACCCTCCCTTCTTTCCACCTTTCAATGGGCTGTGTTACTTGGAGTATTAGTAGCCATATTGCAACCATTAGGCAGCAAACCTAAGGATAGGAGTTCAACATGTAGACATGGCAAAGTGAAATAGTGGAAAGATGGATCAACATTAACTACTGTTCATCTTAATATCTTTGTTTGATTAAGCCTTATATTAGAATAGATGAAAACATTTCTACCAAACAAAATATAAATGCTGTTGGGTTGTAGATAATCTAACCTCTTCATCCATCATGTATTGATATAGATTAGACTGCAATAAATTGAGCTAGTGAGGTTAGCCTTGCATTTAGGTTACTCTGTAAACTTCAAGAAGACAGGGTCTGTGTTTTTTTATTCATATATAGTTCCTTAAAGGTAAAAACATTTTAATATATGCAAAATTATTTTCCTTAGGCCACAGTGATAAGATTAGTTGGATACTAATATTTTCCTAATTATCTCTTTCGCACCCAACACCCATGTGCATATGTATTTGCACATTCATGCTACCATGTTTCATAATGGACTTAAAATCACTTTAAGGAAACTATTTCCTGTTCTCTATAAAAGGGTTAATTCTAGCAACAGTACAATTCAGCCCTTTTCAGTGAAGACTTAGAAAGACTGTTATTAAGTCTCAGAAGTAGCTTCCTCTCTGTGTAAGGCATTTATAGCTGCTACTGAGCAAATGGTTATTGGCAATAATGTGATGGTCTAAAATGGAAGCCACTGCAGGCATGTTGTGGCAAAGTATTCATTTCATAGGAGGCAAACTTGTAGAGTGAGACTTACTACACGTTAAATCACCCTGAGTAACTCAGGAGTGTGAACTTTTCAGCAGACTGTCCATTTAAAACATCTAAATCCCCCCACCCTGCACTCAACAGCATTCTCTTTGACGTTTTCAATTCATCTGAGAGCCATTCCTTCCCATTCTTCCATGTTTATGCTTTCTTCCTCAGGGAAGCAGGCAGGTTGCTTGATTGTCTTAGACAGTCTGGCAAAGCTCAGGACCATGTGAGGTATATGTTTTATTGTGCAGGTAGATATTGTTTAAGTGACTAAGTCTTGTGGCTGCCTTAAGCCATGTGTGTCAGAGACTACAGTCCAAGCACCTCAATTAACTTTGTTGGCCTCTGATGACCTCCACATACACCCAGAAAAATGTGCTTGTTTTTTGTTTTGTACTTAGGGTCTTCCTTCTACTCTGTAATACATTTACCAGGAAGGGATTTTGCTTTTCAGTTTCATAATGTGTTATCGTTAGCCTGCCTTCACACACATTTTCCCTTTTCCCTTATGTGTGAACCTGGTGTTAATCTCCCCTAGAAAAATCATAGCTGCCTGTGAGTAGAAAAACAGTAACCTCAATTGAAAGTGCTTTGATTAACTTATCAGAACACAGTTGTGTCAAATATGGTCTCCTGAATTTACGGTAGGCAAACAAGTTTGGAGTAGAATCTGAAAGGACATAAGCAAGAGCTCAGGGACAGGTTTGCACATTTAGACTGCAGGCCCTGTGAATGGTTGATGTCATGCAAATGTACTAATATCCTAAAGACTAGGGAGTTTTGATGGGCTGCAAAACAATGGATCCTGCCCAATAACAGGCTGCTTTCATTTTTAGGTATAACCATGGGGCTGACATGTGCAGCATTCATTCCTTTTTAGGTTGTGACTCTAAATACAATGGTATTCTGTGCTAATTCTGAGGTTGGAAAGCTAAATCAGAGTTGAACATTTTGGAGCATTAGTTTTTCTTGGGGGGGGGTGTTGTTCTCTGTCCCACCCCCCCCATACAAGTTGACATTTTTTTTTTTTTAATTGAAAATGCCAGCTTTTGAATTTGGGAAGGTAAGTTACTAGATGGACATAATCAAGATCAGATCTTTTTTTTTTTCATCTCCCTCAGTATCTGGTGATGTGACCTTGAACCGTGAATCTCTATCAGTACCTCTAGCTTCCTGGCTGTACTGCACAGTAACAAAATCACTGCTTGATATTGTAACAAAATCACTGCTTGATATTATCTGAAGGACCAAACATGAAAGTCACCACTGTAGGGTTTCTTTATAGTATGTTCTGAACTGCATTTTTTAATTTGTATTTTCAGGGAGTTTAATTAATATCCATAAGCACGCCCAACCTGCTTTTATTTATGACAGCCCATCTCACTTAATAGAATTTTTTAAAATAAAAGAACTTTGATTTTTGGTCCCTAGAGTTTACTGTTTTATTATTTTTTAATCTAATTTACTTTAGGTTGCTCTGCAGAGAGAATAGACTTTTTCCCTCAAACTGTCATGCATCAAAAGTATTAAACTATCATACACATAGAATGTTACCGAGTGACACACAAAGTAAGATGCCTTTTTAAGAAGTTGCAGTTTGAAGACAGGTAAAATTGTGTTATTGGAAAGAACTCCATTTGTTATTGTTGTTGTTGTTGTCTGTGTATATTGTGATGATGCCAGTAGTGTTGATAATGTCCTTGATGAGAACAGCATTGACTTTGCTTTTGTGACAACTACAGTGAGATAGTGATTGCTACTCTACATTCCACAGACCTGCTCCAGCCTTACCATTTGTCCTAACAATGTTCTTCACAGTGAAAGATTCCAGTACAGGATTGTGTGCCACATTCTGTTTTCATGTCTCTTCAGGCTTCTTCCATCTAGAAAAATTTTCTAGTTCCTCATTGGGAAGGTTTTTTGTTTTTGTTTTTGTTTTTTTAAGGTCACTTATTTTGAAAGAAAGTGAGTAGGAGGAGCATGGGGTGGGGGGTGAGGGAGGGAGAGAATGCCAAGCAGGCTCTGTACTGTCAGTGCAGAGCCCAGTGTGGGCTTCCACTCACCAACCATGAGATCGTGACCTGTGCCCAAACCAAGAGTCTGCTGCTTAACTGACTGAGCTACCCAGGCGCCCCTGGGAACTCTTTTTAAGATGACAGGGCAGTAACTTTGCATAATGTCCTTCAATCTGCTTTGTCTGATGTTTTCCTAAGATTAGATTCAGGCCTTGAATCTTTGGGAGGAATATCACAGAAAAGACTATGACCATTTTATTGCTTTCTAGTGGGTAGTACATGATTTTGACTTTTCCCATGACTGGTGATGTTATCTGTGATCACTTGACTTAAGTTGGTGGTTGACAATTTTCTCCATTGTAAATTATTCTTTTTATATTTGGAAATAATAAGTATTTTATGGAGAAGTCCTTTGAGGTTATATAAACATTCCCTTCCTTGTCAACTTTTTACCCACTAGTTTAAGCGTCCAGTGATGTTTTGGGGTTTCAAATGATGAACTTTTCCTTTCCCCTACCATTTCTTCTATATTTGTTAGCTAACAATCCATCACAAATTAGTGTTTTCTTCTTGCCTTTCATTTATTCATTCATTCATTTAAATCAGCGTGAATTTATGAGTATACTTTCTGCACACTGGATTTTAATCTACTGCTATCATTATTTATTTTTATGTCCAAATTGTCTCAGAGTTGGCCAGTGGGAACCCCTTTAAGATAACTTTGTGTCCTTTTGACATACCCTATCAGTCTTTAAGATGTTACAGGTTCACATTGTTCTTTCCCTTCTCCAACTCCGGAATCAGAAAGTTTTCTCTCCTAGGAACCTTGATTACTTTCAATGTTCAATTGTATTTAGAAACCAAGATCTAGGAACTAGATGTGTTTACTGCTTTTGGGATATTCCTGTTCCTATGACCTATCAGTAAACAGAATTTGGGATTATATGTGTATATCTACAATATATATATCACTCAGATACCCACATGTTCATGTGTATTTCAATCTATCCTCTTATCTTCCAAAATTAGTTTCACATTACTAATCCAATTTTGGTCTAACATTGTAGAATTCATTTTACGTTTTCACCTTTCCAGGTGCTCATATTTGTCTCCTCCTTTTTTGACAGTGAGAAATCCATTTCCATTATCTTAAATCTCTTTGAATGCAACTTAGCGTCTGTCATTGCTGTCATTGATGCCACATGCTGCCATGTGGATGTCCTTCTCACTACTTTCATCCTAGTTCCAGGGCTGCTGTCATTCATTGTTTCATCCTTCATTAGGTGGATCCCTTTTTACTCCCACAATCTCTGACAACCTATCCTGGGCTGCTGCCGTGACTCTCATAATTGCCACCCCCCTCCCAGTGGAAAACTGTCCTTGAACCCATTCGGGATCCAACGTTCCATGCTAGGATTCCTTCTACTGCAGATGTCCTTTTCGTCCTGTTCAGGGCCCACCACCTCACACTGAGTCAGGCCTCCATCCTAGACATGCACTCCGAATAGCTTATAGACTTAGGGAGGAGGGAAGAAGGCAAGGAGACAGTAATTTTAAAGGATCAGAAAAGTAAGGACACTAGAGATAGCTAGAAAGTGTTTTTTTTACATTTTTTAATTCCTATTTTAGGGATTTCTATTTTTAGTTTTCTCCTCAATATCTTTGTTTAAATATGTTTTTTGATATGCTTTCTATGTATATGCTGGAAGATATTTTGGTTCTTTCAGCTTTTGGTCACCTAGCATATTATCAGTTTCTTGGACATTCTCCATGCATTTTGCAGATAAAGCAAATTTTCCATTTGGATTGTAAAAAAATTGATAAATATCCATGAGATTTCAAATATTCTTTGATACTGAAATTTTCTTCCTTACGTTAATCTATTGTTTCTAAAAACTTAGAAATATGTATCAGTCCTATGTAATAATAGTTTTGTTTCAATTTCTCCTTCACATTTAAGCAGTTTTATTTATATATTATCAAACAATATTATATGGCACATAAAGATCTATGAGAATTTACCTATTATATTACTTAAACCCTGTGGTTTCATCATCTGCATAAGAGAGATAACTGTATTTCATGGGCATATTTGCATTAAATTGCTATGAAGTTTTTAAATTGGTGTCTAGTTTCTAATACATACTACATAAGTATTTATTATAGAAATAAATGTAAGTAATGTTTATGGGGATTATATATGTCATAAATATAACCAAACTACCTTAATCATTATTGTCCTACTTAATACCTTTCATCTTGAGGTTAACTTTATCTGATATTAATCTTTCTATCTCTTTTGTTTTGCTTGGGGTTTTTATTTTTCCAGTATATCTTTGTTAATATTTTAACTCATTTATTTTTATGAATCTTATTTCTCTTATATGGAACATTTATGGGGGTTTATTAATCACTTAAGAGTGTTTGACTTTAATACATGATTTGAGTATACTGTTTTTGTTTTAATCACAGCTACTTAAACTCTGTTTTCATCATGTTATATTTTCTGTTTTTATTCCTCCCAATTCTCTTTCTATTTAAGCCTTTCTCTGTATTATCCATGCTTTCTTGAAAGTATCGCTGCCCTCTCCATTTCTCCAGTGCAACAATTTGAAAGTTGTAGTTTGTTTGTTAATGTTTGTTAATCTCATTACTACTTTTAGGATGTTACATAACTGCTTACATTGTGAAGTCTGTGTCCCCTATGAATTAGTAAAAAAAAATTAATTTACCTTTATTTCTCTACTTTCTTTATGCCATCTGAGACTTCTTAACAATATACAGTGAGCTTTTCATTTTAGTCTATCATGAGTCTCATATTTATCTTGGTTTATGTTTTCTTAAATTGCGACATTTACAATTTACTGTATAATTATAAATGTAGATAAACATGATAGCTCTACAACTTTTTCTTTCTTTTCCTTCCTTGGCTGGATTAGGCACGCAAGTTAATTTTTCAGGACAAATAAATAATTTAGTCTTTCTACTTTTTAATATTTGAAGATGAATATCTATTACCTATATATGTTTTAATTGACCTAGTATACAATCCTCGAGAAATCTACTTTACCCTGAAAACATTGTAGATATTGCTCCATTGTCTTTCTACCCCCCAAGTATTTTATTATGAACATTTCAATCATAGGGAAAAGTTGAGAGAATTTTATAGTGAACACCAAAATACTGACCACTTGGATTCTGCATTTGTTTTTTTACCATTCTTGCCTTATCACACACTCATCTGTCTATCCTTCTTTGCATCCATTCATTAATCCATTTTAGTTTTTGATGATTTTGAAATAAATTGAAAATACTGGTACATTCCTCCCACCAAATACTTCACATGTATCTCACTAATCAGATTTTAATATTTATAATTTTTAGATGTATAAATTGCATCCAATAAAATGCATAAATCCTAATTGCAACATTTTGACATATGGATATCTCTGTATAACCTAAACCTCTCTTTAGGTACATAATATTACTCCTACCCCAGAAAGTTCTCTAATGCCTTCCCCAAGTCAATCCCAACCCTACTTCTTGAGGCAATAATTAACAACTCTTTTTTTCTTTTAGTTCGGATCAATACAGATTCATTCGAAGTTTTTAAAAACTCTACAAAAAATGGAATTATGCATTTTATATTCTTTTGTGGAAGATTTCCTTCATTTGGCATGCTTTTCAGGTTTAGTTAGTTATTGCAAGTCTGATGGAGTATTTTTCAGTCTTTTTAATTTAATTTAATTTTTTAAATTTATTTCTAAGAGAGAGAGGCAGCGTGAGCAGGGGAGGGCCAGAAAGAGAGGGAGACACAGAATCTGATGCAGGCTCCAGGCTCTGAGCTAGCTGTCAGCACAGAGCCTGATGCGGGGCTTGAACCCACGAACCGTGAGATCATGACCCGAGCTGAAGTCAGAAGCTTAACTGACTGAGCCACCCAGGTGCCCCATCAGTCTTTTTTTTAAAACTGTATTTAATTGCCTTGATTACTGAAGTTTTATAGGAAATCTTAAAGGTAGGGGAAGTACTTCAATTTTGTTCTTTTCCTAGAATGCATTTAACATTCCTGGGTCTTTATCTGTTCATATTAATTTCAGAATCAGTCTGTTAATTTCTATAAACACTTGATAAGATTTTACTTAATCTCATTTTTATTTTTATTTATTATTATTTTTAAAATTTATTTACTTAGCGCATGCACATGAGAGAGGCTGGGAGAGGGGCAGAGAGAGGGAGAGAGAGAGACAATCTCAAGCAGGCCCTCCACTGTCAGTGTGGAGCCGGATATGGGGCTTGAACTCATGAACCCTGAGATCAGGGCGTGAGCCTGGGATCATGACCTGAGCTGAAATCCAATGTTCATTTCTTAACCAACTGAGTCACCAGGTGCCCCTATTTTTATTTAATTTTTTAAACTTTAATTTGATTGAAACTATAGAATGATTTGTCTACAACAATGAATCCAAACCATGAAAATGATTTATTCTCAATTAAATTAGATCTCCTCTTATGTACCTTAGCACTGTCTTGTAATTTGCCATTTATAGGTCTTACACCTTTTCTTAAATTTATTAATATGTATTATATTCTTGTTGCTATGGAAATGGAATTTATCAATGTTTAATTTTTATTTCTCAGTATTTTGCCTTTACTATGTAATAATCAACTTTTGTTATTAACCTTGAAACCTGACATTTGAGAATCTCACGTAGAAATTCTAGTAGTTGATTTTGTGGATGTCTTAGGAATTTTCATGTAAATTTGTCATTTGAAATTAGAGACATTTGGTTTCTTCCTTTCTAATCTTGATATTGTTTCTTTTTTCTTTTCTCTTCTTTTTGCTTTTGGCAATGATTAGGATTTCCACCATAATAGTAAATATAGGTCTGAAAGAGGGCATTTTTGCTCTTACTTAACTTTAGAGAAAAACACTAGGTCACAATTATACATGACGTTAGCCTGTATGTTTTCATATATGCCTTTGTCATACTGGAAAGTTCTCTTCTAGTTGTAGTTTCAAGAGAATTTTTATCATGAATAGTTCTAGAATGCTAAAATGATGTTAGAATGTTTCAACCTTCACTTTTTTATTATAGTCAATTATGTTGATTTATCAATGTTATCACTTAAAGTTACTTGAGATAAACTCTACTTTATCATAATAAATTACCATTTTTTTTATTGCTGGTTTTGGTTTATTTATAGTTTGCTAAATACTTTCGCAACCATAGTCATGAGGGATACTGGTATCAGTTGTATTGTTGAGAAGTAATACATCTTGGTCAGGTTTGGCTAGTAGCTATATGCTAGTCTCTATTTTCTGATGGAGTTTGCATAATGTTGGTGTTTTTCACTTATTAAGTGTTTAATAGAATTCAACAATGAACTCATATGTTGTTGGAGTTTTATGTGCTGGAAAGATTTTTGATAAGTTCAAAATTTAATTTCCTTAATAGATATATGAGTATTCAGAATTTTTGTTTCATCTTCTGTCAGTTCTGCTATATTGTATTTTACAAAGGATTGTCTATTTTGTCTAAGTTTAATTTTTTTTGCTAGTATTCTCTAAGTTTCTTGATTCTTTAAATTTACCTTTACATTTGCAAAACTATTTCCAAATACATTTTCTCCCTTATTACTTATCTTCCCCCACCCTCTCACTGGGATTCTGATTATCTATGTTATGAAATTCACTGATTCTTTTCTGTCACCATTCAGCTATTAAGCCCACCACATGTATTTTTAATCACAGATATTACATTTTTATCTCTAGAATTTTTGTTTTGTAAATGTCAATTTCTACATTGAAAATTCTTCATTTTTTGTTTTTGTTGGTAGCATATTTTTCTTTACTTAATGGCTGCTTTTAAATCCTTCTCAACTAATTCCAACCTTTGAATCATTTTGTCATTGATCTTTTCTTTCCAGATTTATTCAAAATTTCCTGGGTTATTTATGCTAAATAAGTTGGGATTTTATCCTGGATATATGTATGTTTTGCTGTGGAGAATTTCATTTTGATAATATTCTTTCAGAGAGAATTTTTTAGTTCAAATCTTCAGAGAAATTTTGTGTTGTTTCAGATGGTTATTAACTTTCTTCAATTCAAACTGTAACCACTATTTGTCTCTTGGTTGACAGCTTGGATCTCAGTTGGGCTACTTCATGAGTGCTCTACATATGTGCAGTTCAGATTCAACCAGAGACTTGAGCAGGGGCTTTGCATAGAATCAGGGGTAGTCCCTTTCTAGCTCTTTCTTTCCCAAGATTTCACTCTTAGTTTTCAGTGGCTCCATTCTCAAGACCAGAAAGACTGGGTTTTCCACCAGAGTTTTAACCTTCCCATGCCTGTACTTAACCTAAAAGTGTTAAAGATGGGGACCTTAGCCACACAAGAAGCAAAAATGCAACTACATTGTATTTTGTCATTTGATATTGATTCACAGAAGCCTGTAAATATCCTGTATTTTCCCAATGTATTGAGCTGCTTCTGTCTAGGTTTCTTAAGATTGTTTGTTTGATTTGAAGTTTATGGCCCAGAGTCATATTTTATTACTTTTTTGGATTATGTTGAGTCAATTTAATTTTATTCAGTCAGGAATGTTATATTGTATGTCTGATTGTTTTTCTGTTTTAGTATTTCAGTTTTCTTCTCCTGTCATATCAATTACCCATATGTTAATCTACTTTGCCTTTCCATTATATCTATCAGTTCCTATCTAGTATCTTTTATATCCTTGTCTTTGTTCTGCTCTTTGGAAGATAGTCCTTTAACAACTGTTACATATAATTTTACTTTGATTCCTAGAGTTTTTAAATTTATCTTTTACACAAGATATTTGTGTACCATCTATGTTTATTTCCTTTATTCTTCATTTTTTTCTACCTTCTAATCCCCAGATAACATTAATACATTTTGTTGTTGAATAAAGAATACATATTGGAATATAGCTGGGTAATATTTCTTACGTTTTATGATATGAGGCTAGAACCATTGCCTGGTTTCAGTGTTGATGTTGTAGTTTTCTTTTCCATTCTTTCTTCATTTTAAGATATTTTATAAAAGAGAATTATGAATCTGCACATACATCATAATTTTCCCCAGAAATGGGCTTGTGAACTTTTCATAGAGCATTCTAGTTTGGATCTTTATCAATTTGGATTTGATGACTAAATTTTATTCCTTAATTTAACTAGACTACATTTATTGTGGTCGTTTATTTTAAAAAAAAAGGTATCCTGGAAAGATACTTATCGGTATCCTTTAAATATAATTGCATTAAATGCCCAAATCCCTGTTTCCCACTTATCCTTTTTCACAGAGCATAAAGTGGTGGACGTTCTCTGTAGTCTTAAGTGACTATTCCTGATTAATGCTTATACCATATTGATTTTTGCAAGAAGTTACTTCCTGTCATTAACTGCCACATTTCCTACAGAGAATGCCCCTTATGCAGGTTGTTGATAAAGTAATTTCAAAACTCTTCAATCTAAGAACTCAAGGAATAAGTTATAATTATATAGTAAAGTTGGAGGAGTCTGAGAAGCATATATTTTATCTTTCTTAAGTACTAAGAGTTGATTGAGAACTAAATAGCATTTAAGCTTGAACCAAAACATGGCCTTCAGAGGCTAATCATATAAATAAGGTCACATACATGAATAATTTACTAGGATCAATTTAATATCTCTTTTTTTTTTTTGAAAAGCCAATTATTTAAATAAATAATATTCTGCCTTATTCAGAATGAGAAAACCAGTTGGTGACAAAATGTATTTATAAGCCATGCAAATAAATATTATAATTTAAGGGTTTGCATGCTGTGTTTTGCTTTGTTAAATGAGTCACTTAAAGGTGCCACATTTGGTTGCATTACTTTTCTCATAAAGTCAAGTACAGATTTCACTTTACTTTTGTCTCCTTGTAGTAGAACTCAGGAAGACTGGTAACTCACATTTTATTAGTTCAATGTATTTAAATTTTTTTTTGTTTTATTTATTTCTATGAGAGAGAGAGAGAGAGAGAGAGACAGCGTGAGCAGGGGAGGGTCAGAGAGAGAGGGAGTCACAGACTGAAACAGGTTCCAGGCTCTGAGCCGGCAGCCAGCACAGAGCCCAACGCGGGGCTCGAACCCACGAACCGCCAGATCATGACCTAAGCGAAAGTCGGACGCTTAAACGACTAAGCCACCCAGGCGCCCCTAGTTCAATGCATTTAAACTTGGTTTTGGTTTTAAATCACACATGAAGATTGCCCTTAAAATAAAACTATACAAATAAACAAAACTTACTTCAAATGCCTTATTTCTATACATGTTGGGTATGTGAATCTTTATTTCCTACCGAATGAAGAACATTTTCTATGTATTTCAACATCCTTTCCTCCTTTCCAGACATGCCATTTTAGGACTCACTATTTACTAGAACTTCCATTCTAGATCAGCATCTTAAAAATGCTCAGTTAAATTTATCAGTTCTTTATCTAAACTCTCTCGACCTTCCTCAGCAAAAATATAAGCTATGTGCTCGAGTGTCTTAGACTTCATTTCTAATGCAATTTTATTTTTTTCAGGTACTTGTCTTTTCTCACTGGACTGTACCTTTTACCCATCAAACACTTTGTCACAATCAAAACTGTCCTTATTACATCACTGGACATCAACTTAGTCATTTACCACTTTAAGTAGTATAATTCAATGAGTTATTTTTTTATTCCAAGTGTATTTGTATGTAAGCTTTATGTGGTATAGAATATGAAGTTCCCTAATTGGAGTAATTTTAGTGTCAGGGAGAAAATATTTCTCTTCTTTTTCTTACTCTTTCCTTTTCTTTTCAAGAAAAGAAGTGCACTCTAAGCCTCCCTGAGGTCAGACCATGTAAGTAGCCACCTCAGTATTTAAAAATTTCAGATATCTGAAGAGCAAAACAGATGAATGTAATACAAGAGAAAATTTTAATTTAACCTCTCTGGAGAAAGCATTGCTACTTTCACACTTTAATGAGAGTGTCTAATCAAGTTTGTAAAGTGAATGGGACCATTACAGGCTGCTGAACAAAATAAACACTTGAAGATTTCTGAAGACCTCAAGTCACATCTTACTAATAGTTTAATAATTATTTGTTTATGGTCTTTCCACTAACCTTCACCTATGCTAAAAGTTAATGTGAATTCATACTCATACACTTGTTAGAAACCATACTGGATTAGAAAACCTAAATCTAATAAAAATCTAAAGGCAGATTCTAATAACAAACCTTGTATAACACTAATTATAAACTTGACCCTAATCTTAACTCTTTTATAAGCCCAATTTTAACTCTAACCAATAATGTATACCTGAATCTAAAAGTAATTTAGAATACCTGGAGTCAGGAACACCAAATATTTATTCATTCATTCTTAATTGATATTAGTTGTTACATTCAACTGATGCTTGATTAATTAAAAATTAGTTATACATTGCTGATAGGGTAGAATTTAATTTTTAAGAAATCTTTTTGGACAAAGTGTTGAAATACCTACTAATGCTTATTATGTTATATAGACTAACTTATACTTACAGCCTTTATATATAAAGAATTTTTATAGTGGAGAAAGTAATCACGTATATGTATAAATACGTTTTAATGTTATCTTTAAAAAAATCAAGAAAAAACTCTGACATAAAATTTGTCTAATGGATATCACTGGATGGTGGGCTTACAGATGATGTTTCTTTTTCTTTTTTTTCCTCCTTTCTCCTTTTCTAAGTTTCCTCTGATATATGTAAATTAATTTCATAATCTGAAAAATATTATTTAATAGTAGAAAGTGCCATTGCATTTATAAAGAAAAATAGAAGATAAAATGTAAATTTGATTATGTCTTTGATAAAAGGAGTTTTAAGTGCTCTTAGGTGAATGCAGAGTTTACTTGGTTCAGGAAACCATTTATCAATTTGTAAAATCTGTCCTTCTATGTTTCCACGATCCTTTGACAGGAAAATTCCTTTCATCTTTGTTTTGTGATCTTATCCATGTGAAAATTTACCAAAATACAAAAATAATTTCTTGTGTGTCTGATCAATATTGTGAATGTTCTAGTATATTACCTGAAAGTGGAAAACATCTGAATCATGTTCCTTCGTTATAGAAATAAAAATAATTAATCCAAAGCACTTTTACAAAGAGGAACATTGGATTTAATGGGTCAAATAAGAGGTAATGAAAAATTATTTTCATTTTTATGTCAGTAGAGGAGGGTGCGGAGAGGTAAAGGCAGTGGAGAATGATCCTGCACTCTTTAGAGCACCTCATGTTACATTATAAAGACCTAGAAATAGGTCACAGTGATTTCATTTTTTAAAAATTTAAATTCAAGTTAGTCAATATCTAATGTAATAATGGCTTCAGCAGTAGAATTCAGTGATTCATCATTTACATATAACACCTAGTGCTCACATCAAAAAGTGCCCTCCCCTCCAGCAACCCTCAGTTTGTTCTCTGTATTTAAAAGTCTCTAGTGGTTTGCCTACCACTCAGTTTTTAGCTTATTTTTCCTTCCTTTCCCCTGTATTCATCTGTTTTGCTTCTTAAATTCCACATACGAGTGAAATCCCATGGATTCACTCTGGCTGACTTTTCACTTAATATAATACCCTCTATTTCCATCCATGTTGTTGCAAATGGCACGATTTCATTCTTTTTGAGTGCTGAGTAATATATATTGTAATATCTCCATTGTGTGTCTGTATGTGTGTCTGTGTGTGTGTATATACATATACACATATATATGTGTATATATGTACATGTATATGCACACACACACATATATATGTGTGTATATGTACATGTATACATGTATATGCATATACACACATACAGACACACATACATATACCACATCTTCCTTATCATTCATCAGTCGATGGACATCTGGTCCCTTTCCATAATTTGGCTATTGTTGATAGCATTGTTATAAATATTAGGGTGCATGTGCCACTTTGAATCAGCATTTTTGTATCCTTTGGATAAATACCGAATAGTGCAATTTCCGGGTCATAGTGCAGCTCTATTTTTAATTTTTTGAGGAACCTCCATATCGTTCTTAGGAGTAGCTGTACCAGTTTGCATTCCCACCAATGTGCTTTCGCCTTTTAAATCTGATTTAGGACATTAATTTGGATAGAATATATTGGTAGAAATGAAGTCAAGTCAAATATTGACGCTAAACATAATATTATTAAGTATTTATTTATTAAGACACTTTGCAATTTAGTTTTCCAATGTATTGTCAGAATCAATAAGGAGGTTGGATAGTAACCCCATACACCCTCATTTATATGTTGCTATATTCTCCCCACTTTTCAGATTTCTATTAAGGGTGAAATTCCAACTTCATTTTTATTGCAAACATCAACCAACTCTGGGCCACAATATATAATTTCCAATTAAGAATAAAGACACTGATTTTAACATCTTTTTTTGTCATCATGTCATCAATGCATATTATACTACTTATATTTAATTTTATGCTGCAATAAAAATATTCAAAAACTATCTAATTATCTAAGACTAGGACTCATACCACCTTTCTATGGCCTTTCCCAAACAGAGCAATGCACTGAATAACACTCCATGAATTGTTCTGTAGAGTTACCAGAAATTGTTTGTACAGTTACCAGAAATTGTTTGTACTAAATACATTCCTCAAAGATTTGTTTGAAGGTTTTTGTTGTTGCTGCTGTTGTTCCTTTTTTCATCCACTGTTTCTACCTTTAGTAAGACCTTAGGATATTGATTAGAAAATTTGTTCGTAACAAATGAAGTAGTGACCCCAAAATTGAAAATGAAAGTAAATAAATAGGAAACAGAAGAGACTAATTTTAGTACAGATACTAGTATTTTTTTAATGTTTTATTTATTTCTGAGAGAGAGAGAGAGAGAGACAGACAGACAGACAGACAGCATGAGCAGGGGAGGGTCAGAGAGAGAGGGAGATACAGAATCTGAAACAGGCTCCAGGCTCTGAGCTGGCTGTCAGCACAGAGCCAAACGCGGGGCTCGAACCCGCGAACCGTGAGATCATGACCTGAGCCGAAGTGAGATCAAGATGCTTAACCGACTGAGCCACCCAGGTGCCCCCAGATACTAGTATTAAAATAAGGAGAATCTATTCTGACTGTTTAACCACTTTTAACGCAGAATTTTGACACAGCTGAGAATATTATTGTGGAGATTAAGTAAAACGCAAACAACAAAATCTCTTTCCATTGATGGACCCTTTATGAAAGTGGCTTAGATACTTTTGTAGTTTGTATCCACACATTTTTAAAAATTAAAGTACAAAAGGAAGAGAGTTTATTTGTCAGAGTTGGTGTGTACGTTTTCTGAAAACATATGTATAAGACTGGAGTTGCTCCTCTAACTCAGTTTTGAGAATCTCTGAAAATTTCTCGATAATGTGTGCAAAGAAGGGCACCTGGGTGGGCTCAGTCGGTTGAGTGTCCAACTCTTGGTTTTGGCTCAGGTCATGTTCCAGGGTCATGGAATAGAGCCCCACATAGACCTCCTGCTGAGGGTGGAGCCTACTTGAAATTCTGTCTCCCTCTTCCCCTTTCCCCAACTCAAGTGCTCGCGCTCATGCTCCCTCTCTCTCTCTCTCTCTCCCTCTCTCTGTCTCTCAAATGAAAAATAAAATAAAACGCATGCAAGGAGAACCAGCACTTCAGCTTCCCCCATTATCCTCCCCACAGCACCCCCTTAGCTTTCTCCAAGGACAAAACATTCTCAGTGCTTACTGCAACTATTAAATGATTTTTTGTAACTCCAAAATGTCAATTCCAGCAAAGCATTAACATCCAAAAGAAGCTTCTTTCAATTTCTCAATTGCTCATGGCTTTCATTCCTGATGCTATCTATTGCAAAGATTTCTGAACTACCTCTGAAGCACATGTTTACTGAAAACATTTGTAAAGTGAATGTTAAAGAAAAAAAAAAAGCCTGTCACCCTCCATAAGAGTCTTTGTAGCTTCTCTTTGCTGTGCAGCCCTGACATTTCAGTAATTGCTTCAACCTTAGTGCAGCCAGGCTTTGTGCCTTCCCTAGATGAAACATTTCCTAGACTCTCTATATTAGAAGTTCTTGGCTTTGATTACTAAGCACTAAGTTTCTCCTCTGACTGGCCAAGGCTGCTTTTAGCCTGTCAACATGTCTGAATTAAGTTTTTCCTCCATGAAAATGGAGTATCCACAGTGAAAAGTAGTTTCATCATTTCCTGTCTTCTTTAAGCTTGTTCTGAGTGAACAAAATTTACTTGTGGGAGTTTGTTTTTCTTTTCTTTTCTTTCTTTCCTTTTTTTTTTTTTTTTGCTTTATTATTTTTAAAATAATACTGATAGGTATTTTGTAATAATTACAAAATGACTAAAAAGAGAGGCTTATAATAAGTACATCCAAATGTTAGGGGCTTTAAAAAAATATATATATATATATGAAAATAGGATTTATTGACAGTCAAGACAATTTCAAACTGAAATAAAACTCTGTAAGAAACTATTGTTGCATGGGGAAGAAATTCACCAGAATTAAAGGAAAGAGTAAGAAGTCACTCGTATTATCTTCGTTCAGCACACCAGATACTTCCCAGTGTTTCTGTGTCACCTGTTTGAATGAGAGGTGGTGGCAGGGGTGAGTAGTGGAGACGACTAGATGTTGTGCCTTTGAAAGAGGTCATGGCTGGAATTATAAACTGGTACGTGTTCTAAGTGATCTAATGCAATCCTTTCATAATTTGAGGGTAAGAGGTGATCCAGATACTTAGTTAAGCAGCTATAAAGGCCGTGCTTGCAGAACCTCTAATCACAACAGTGATTGGTTTAGAAGTTTTAAATCTTTGAGAATCACTTGAACATTTTATTGGCACTTTTTGTTTGGAAAATAAATTCTTCAGGATGTTGCCAGTTGTGTTAGAAAGTACAGTATTGTGAGTCATACTCCCCTGTGTTTCTTCCGGTAGTTTCTTTTTACTTGTGATCTTTACATGCAATCAGTTAAGCATTCTGCACCTTACTTCAGGGAAGAAATGGTACTATAAAAAGAAGAGGAAACAAGACACAAAGTCCAATTCTTGGGTCTTGAGTTTTACAACCTAGGACACAGATAAATAAACATTTAAGCTATGAGCAACAGTTTCGGAATATCATGGCGAATATTGTAAAAATTCCCTGCTTCAACCTCTACTTCTATTCCTACCCTATATTAGATACTTTTCTTGACTGTGAATGGGAAACAGAATAAACATAGTAAAGGTGGAGAAAAGGGCCTAAATGTTTGTAGCTCTATTTACCAAGCTTACATGCTAAGGCAATAGCCCAGAAATTATTACATAATACATCTAGGCCAAAGGAACTTCAGACAGGCTCTCAACATTTCTCCATACATTGACCAGAATCAGTAGTTCTACTCTTGTGTATGTCAGGGAGAGCATGGGAGTAATACAAGGCCTTGTTCTTACATTTGGAACTAATGGGAGCATAAGACAGAAAAAGGAATGGATCCCAAAATGGCTTCAGGTCCAAACTGGGGACCACTGAGCATGTACTTTGTGGACTGAGTTTCATTGGATGCCATTGAGAACAGATAGTGAGGTAGACCAGTTATCCCTACCCACATTTCATACCACCTCCTCTACTTCTTCATCTGAAATCTCAGGAATTTAGATACGAGTAAATGGTCAAGGGTAGCCATTCTAAAATGACTTAATTAAAAATCCTCAATCCAGTTGGAATGAGAGCTCATACTCAAAATTAAACAGTACTACAGAAATAAAAAGTTATATTTTACTCTATGAGTTAGTGAACTAAGACTATAATAATTTGTACCACCTATTTATATAGTGGCAAGCCAATTCCTTTGTGTATGTCTAATACAGAACCTTTACTTTGAAATGTATCTAAAACCAGAACAGAGAGACTGAAATCTCAATATCAGAAAAAAAGTGTTACAATAATTTTCAGAAGTGTCAAGTCAAGACGTTAAATTTACTATAGCCCTATTCGAAGAAGAAAGAAGATTGTGGCTATTTTTTTAAATTTGGCAAATATTTTGAATTCACGATACATGAAAAAGCCAGAAGTCATGTTTTCCTTTGTAATAACTCTCCTACTTTTGTTTCCATCTCTGTGTGGCTGTGGGAAAATGAAGGATTTCAAGGATTATTGTCACGATTTTCTGTTTTTACCTTAACACTGCTTTCTTTTCTTCCTTAGTTGCTTTTATTTCTCTTGCATCCTTCTGTATCATCTTCATCGTACCTCCTGCTCAGTTTCTCCATTTCCTTTTTCTCTCTCTTGCCTTCTCAAAAAACAATAGGATATACATAAAAATATAGCACAGAATGAAACTGATTTAGATAAAAATTCACTGATGTGTTTTGATAAACTAAATAAACCTTTCCACTCATATTAGTTACTATAAGTAATGATTAAAATATTAAGAATAGGGGTACCTGGGTGCCTAGCTCAGTTAAGCATCTGACTTTTGATTTCAGCTCTGGTCATAATCTCACAGTTCATGGGTTCAAGCCTCATGTCAGGCTCCATGCTGACAGTGCAGAGCCTGTTTGGGATTCTCTCTCTCTCTTCTTCTCTCTCTGTCCCTCCCTTGCTTGCTTGCTCATGGTCTCTCTCAAAACTAAATAAACATTAAAAAATACTATGAACAAATTGTTTATAAAAATGACAGTGTCAAAAATATGAAAGACACTTGATCTCATTCATAATTTTAATTTAAAAAGCAAATCAAAGAAAGACATTAATTTTTGTATACAAAACTTGAAAAGTTTTAAAATGGGTGAAGTTTTACATCTAAAATAGCTTAACATTCTATTTGTCAACTACACTCTAATCACTCTAATAAAGTTGAAAAAAATTTGTCAGTGAGACTCTGTTCAAGTTAACTAAGGGGTGAGGAATTTTGAACATGATCTGTATATTTAAAGGATATATGTGTATTAGAGAAAATTCATATTTTCCCTGAAATGGGGTCATATAAGACTGGCCTAGTATGCATAGGAGTAATAATACCTGAATCAGTTAGGATAGGGTAGGATTTGCTGTGGTAATAAAATAACGTGTCAGTGGCTTAATACAACAAAACATATCAAATGAGCTCCCTTGATATTTATGGTGGAGACAAATGGTCTGGAGAATTGAGCAAAGACAATTTGTCATGTTCATCCACAGAACTGACACCTTCCTCTCCCACTCCCATGTCATTGCCCAATGCACCCAGGTGGCAGTCCTCATCCTAAGAGGTATGGGAACACAATTCTCCCTCTAGACCAAGAAGAAACAGGTGGCTGCCTGGGTCTGTCAGTTGAGCATGTGACTCTTAATCTCAGGGTCATGAGTTCAATCTCCATGTTGAGGATAGAATTTATTTTTTTTTAAAAAGGCGGGGGGTGGGCTGGGGAGAAGAGAAGAGCACATTGGAAACAGTGGAAAAGTCTATTAAAATAGTCTTTTCTCTAACCTACTGAACTCTATTTCCAAGTATTTGATGACTGATAATAGCTGAAACTTAATACAAAAATAATCATATTAAAAGATTTTTAGTCCCATTTTCTTTGCTAAATAATTCCAACTCTTCTCAATCTCTATTATAAACTCTTTCTAAACTTTTAATTAATTTTTTATCTTTTCCTTAACTCTTCTTTGAAAGCCAGAAGTTAATCCATATAGCAAAGTAAGAACATAGAAGAGATAGAAATAGGAAAGCAAGTATTTGAGGCAGATCTAGCCTCCCAGATCCACAATTGACCAGATATGTGCTCTTGGACACATTTCATTCCCTCTCTAAGCTCAACTTCCTCAGATGAAACTTCAGACAACCTACAATTAGGGTTCTGTAAGGGCCAAATCATGTTTGTGAATTCTTAACCTAATGCCTACTGCACAGTAAATACTCAATAAATTAAATTACTTTCAAAATGGGCACATACATTGGGTGATGAAATTTTTTTCTCCTGTTTTCTTTGTAAAGAATTTTATGCATAGAGGTGAAGAATGCATGTCTGTTTATGCTGTTTCCTGAAAGTTTGAGTTCTGTTCTGAGCCCGTGAAAAGATGCTATTTGGTAAAGTGTAAGAAGTGCGTTGTCTTTCATTGGAAACTGAGCCAGTGGTACTGTTACAATTTTAAGTTATTTAAAAATTAAATATGTAAGTTAAAAAACATTGCATTTGATTCTCTAGTGTCTGTTTCTTAAAATGCACTGTTGTGATTTATTTCTTAAAGTATATATACCATATTATTAGCTCTTAGGTATCAAAACTTTGGTAAAATTGAAGATACAATGCATTTCAAATAAAGTCTAGTTTAACTTCAACTGTCATGGTAGTGGAAGAAAGATTTTTAAATAGTACATTTAACATTTTGGTATATTCTTATGAGCAGGGATGTCTGTAGGTCCCAAATGCATTGCTGTGTTTCATTTTTAGATTATAAAAATAATCTGGAAGGCTAAAATGGTCTGTATATTTCCAGACTCCCACTAAAAAGAAAAGGTGTAATTTCTCATGTGTGATGGTTTTACTGGAGACCATAGTTTTCATAAAATATCTGGATTACAATAGTTAAGCTGGTTCTGGTTTTTCATAATTGTAAAAGTAATATTCACTCACAGCACAGCAGGAAGCTTTTCAACCTTTGTTTACTTTTTGTCAACCCAACCCCTGTAGTGTCTGAATAAATCAAGAACTGTTTATGTTTTGTTCAATTGCAACTTCAATTCCATGTAGTTCAACATGTGTGGTGAATGTAATCATTTTTCAAAAAAATTCTCTCTTCTTCTGACGCCAGGCATGATTCAGCAAGACACCATCAGTGTCAATGATAGCTTTGGTGAACTGGCCTCCTCTCTGTCTGACTACCAGAAAATAGTCTTACAAAGTAGCCAGTTTCTTTTCTCTTCCATTGCCAGTGATCCATTCTATAATGCCTCCATAGGACACATATCTTAAATCATGCCATCCGTAGTAATGTAATCTTCTTTTGGACAGACTTCTAAGATTTATACATCTGGAGCTATCTTTCTGCACATTTGACCTTAATCTGATTCCTCTTACATCTCACTTTAACCTACTTCTTGAAACATCAAAGTCATTTAAACGATCAAGGTGAGCTACTGATCTCTCGGTGCTATTCACTGTAATCACACTGGGCAGTCCTCACCTGTGCCTAACCTCTTATTGCTACAAATCTTACTACCCTCAAACTCTTGTTTCTGTGTTCCCAATTTCAATCATATTTCTGGCCCTTAAGATTAAGTATAAATCTTTGCTTTCACTAACAGACTCTGATATCAAAGAATCTTTGCTCTCCCCACATACACTATCTTTTTGATGCTTACAGAGTCAAGCCCTAACACCAACAATTAGATAATACCTTATAGATGTTGATAAGAGAAATACTTGAGAGAAGCACTGGAGATCACACAATTAATGTTCCTTTGGGAGACTTTTGAATTACACGTTCAAATAATAGCCTATATTCCACTCAAATTTGAGAACAGCAAAGCATCCCCTACTTACTCGTGGTAGTAGTTTGAGTCCCTGTCACGTACCGAGCACTGCATTAGGTGCCAGGGATGCAGTGATGGCCAAGAGACACATTTCTGCTTTCCCAGAGCTTACAGTTTAATAAGGAAGATGGATGACTAAACATGAGATAATAAGACAGCAGGATAAAACTATGATAATTTGTTAGTGAACGTGTGAAATGGTCAGACGGATATTTCTGAAGGACAGTCATGTAACCTGGAGCCTGAGATGCAATGGGTGTTAGCTCAGTGAAATGACGGTGGTGTGGAGATTCCTGACAGAGCAAACATCCTGTGCAAAGGGACTGACGACTTTGGTTGTTTGCTTCAGCAAATTGAAGTCTCGTTGCATAAAATGTTAGAATCCTCACATAGCCTTAATATTACATGTTGCCGCTTTGCAGAGTGTGGCATACTGGGCTGAAAACAATCGTGGTGTCAGGGACTATAAAGTTGTTCAGGAGCGTGTCGTGACTTCCCATTGCCTCATTTCCCTCATCCTCACCCTGCTGTCTCCCATCATTACAAGAAAATGCACTTAGAGACTCTGTGGTGTCACAAAATTCCAGCAAACGCATCTGTAGAGAACTGATTAGTTTTCTTTCTAGCTAAGGTGTATAGCAATGCAGTGAAAGATACAGCTTTCGAGTGTATGCCAGGAGAGAATAAGCAGACAGTCCCTTCCCAGAGTGTGGATTCCCTTTCTGTGGCTAGGGACACTCTGCCATTCAACAAGGAAGCTTTAGTTCAGCCAAACATGAAGCCAAATAGTCTCGATTTTCACATGGGGAGAATACCAAAGATAGGGCAATTTATTTCTTGTAGAAGAACTGCCTTCAAATGTGATTTAAAAAAAATAAAAAACAACAGTAAAATCTGCATGTAACAGGATACCAGATGTGACATTTTCTGTTGTCCTAGAATTACTTAGTAGTAATCAAGGATGAGACAAAAGATGACAGTTACAAAGATTTACAGATAATTGGGGTTAGAAACCACTTTGAATGAATAGACTATGGCAAAAGTAATAGGGCGTCACTTCCAAGATTAGGTTACAAAGAGACTCTGCTTTCTGTTTTGCTTACTTGTCCTTTATCTTGCTCACTCTGAGGGAAGCCAGCTGCCCAACTGTGAGGTGCCCTGTGGGAAGGCAGAAAACACAAGGAACTGACATCTATGGTCAACAGACAGTAAGAACCTGAGGCCTGCTAGTATGAGCTGAATTGTGTCCCCACCCCCCAGATTCGTATGTTGAAGTCCTAACCCTAATTTCTCAGAATGTGATTGTATTTAGAGACTGGGAGTAGCATGGGAAGAGATACAGAGGGAAGACAAGGTGAAGACACAGACAGAAGATAGGCATCTATAAGCCAAGGAGAGAGGATTGGAACCGATTGTGCTGGGCGGTCCCCAGAAGGAAACAGCCCTGCCAACCAGGCTCAGACTTCCAGCCTCC
This sequence comes from Proteles cristata cristata, assembly GCA_017311185.1. NCBI lineage: Eukaryota > Metazoa > Chordata > Mammalia > Carnivora > Hyaenidae > Proteles > Proteles cristata. Next base: position 1,002,343 of record JAESUZ010000242.1, on the reverse strand, counting down.
AGAACTGGGAGAAAATCAAGTCTGTTATTTGAGCCACCCGATGTGTGGTACCTTGTTAGGGCAGCCCTAAGCAAACTAATCCACCTACCAACAACCATGTGAGCTAGCTTGTTAAGGAATCTTTGGAAGTCTGTCAACAGCCAGGTCAATGAGTTTGGAAGACGATCCTCCCTGAGCTTTGAGAAATGCTTATGGGAGCACTTGAAATAGGTAAGTCAGAAAGGGAATTTAGTGTGCCATGAGAGATGATGAACATGTTGAGTTCAGTGTTAAAGTGGAAGTGAATTCATCCAGAGAGTTCCTGGATATTTGATCCTGAAGTTTAAGAGTGAGACCACTTCATAAAAAAAGAATGAAATTTTGCCATCAATCTTGAAATGATGTAGATGGCACTAGAGTGCATTATGCTAAGTGAAGTCAGTCAGAGAAAGACAAATACCATATGATTTCACTCATATGTGGAATTTAGGAAACAAAACAGCCGAACATAGGGGAAGGAAGAAGAAAAGAAGGAGGCAAACCATAAGAGACTCTTTAACTGTAGAGAACAAACTGGGGGTTGCTGGAAGAGAGGTTGTTGGGGAAATGGGCTAAATGGATGATGGGTATTAAGGAGGGCCCTTGTTGTGATGAGCACTTGGTATTTATATATAAGTGATGAATCACTAAATTCTACTCCTGAAACCAATACCACACTATATGTTAACTCACTAGAATTTAAATAAAACCCTGAAAAAACAAAACAATATATAGCTGTATTTTATGGATTTAAATACAGCAGTGTGAAAATAGAAGGATGTAATCTATTTTCAGCCAATGTAAATATTGAGATGTCAAGACTGTGTACCGGGTTTTGTTTTCTGTTTAGCAGTCATGTTCTTGGCTTCTATGTTTATTTCTTCTGTTCATTTTATAAAGAGATACTATCTATAACATAGTAAAAAAAAACAATAAATTTCAATATCATAGTAAAAATAAAAGAGTGAGGCCAATATACAAAACTGTGTACCCTGAGACTACAGTGTGTTTCTGAGGTAGAAAATGCATGGGGGAAAAATCAACATGAAAAGAGTAAAACTTTGGAAAAGAATATTAGAGTGGGAGACGGAATCCAGTAGGAAAGCCAAAGAAGGAAAGATCTAGAAGTTGGCCAGTAACACATGTATCTTGAAACTCAAGAGGAGATGGACTAATCTTGAAGTTAATAAAATAAAAGAAAGAACCTGTGGGGAGTAGATTTCTGCTTCTTTTCCTAGATGAGAATATATACCAGAAATATCTTTTTCACCCGTTTTCTTCACTTCTTTCATCAGCGCCCTCCACCACTCCTTATTGCTTTGACGGTCCATTTTAATCACAATCTGATTTTCACTCTTCTTATCAGTTCGTTGTCAAGATCCAGCCTTGAATGGGTAACATCTCAGGGTAATCCTTCTGTACTGGCTCTCCACGTCTCCTTAGTACACCTTCTCTGTACAGTTTACTATTTTTAACTCCATGCCTCAGAAACTAAGCATATGCTTAATTTGAGCAGTGTGCCATTTGTATTCTTTTCTCTATGTTTCTGTTTGAAATATTTCATAATTTGTAAACTAACTCAATGAAAGAATATTTGGAACCCATGGAAAAAATTTTTTTTCAGATAGTTTATTGTCAAGTTGGTTTCCATATAACACCCAGTGCTCATCCCCACAAGTGCCCTCCTCCATGCCCATCTCCCCTGCTCCCCACCCACACCCATCAGTCCTCAGTTCTCATCATTAAAGGGTCTCTCATGGATTGCCTCTCTCCCTCTCCCCCACCATTTACCTCCTTCTTCTCCCCCATGGTCCTCCATTAAGTTCCTCCCAATCATCCCATACATGCAAACATATGATATTTGTCCTTCTCTGCCTGACTTATTTCGCTCAGCATAACACCCTCAAGGTCCATCCATGTTCCTACACATGGCCAGATTTCATTCTTTCTCATTGCCATGTGGTATTCCATTGTAAAAATAGGCCACATCTTCTTGATCCATTCATCCATTGATGGACACTTAGGCCCTATCCATGTTTTGGCTATTGTTGAAAGTGCTGCTATGAACGTTGGGGTACATGTGCTCCTATGCCTCAGCATTTCTATATACCTTGAGTAAATTCCTAGCAGTGCTATTGCTGGGTCCTAGGGGAGTTCTATTGTTAATTTTTTGAAAACCTCCACACTGTTTTCCAGAGGGGCTGTACCAGCTTACATTCCCACCAACAGTGTAGGAGCATCTAGAGTTCTCTGATTTCTTCATTTGAGCCACTCTGGGGTGAGGTGGTATCTCAGTGTGGTTTTGATTTGTATTTCCCTGATGAGGAGGGGTGCTGAGCATCGTTTCATGTGTCTGTTGGCCATCTGGATGTCCTCTTTGGAGAAGTGTCTGTTCATGTCTTCTGCCCATTTCTTCACTGGGTTGTTTGTTTTTCGGGTGTGGAGTTTGGTGAGTTCCTTATAGATTCTGGATATTAACCCTTTATCTGATAGGTCATTTGCAACTATCTTTTCCCATTCTGTTGGTTGCCTATTAGTTTTGTGGGTTGTTTCCTTTGCGGTGCAGAAGCTTATAATCTTGATGAGGTCCCAATAGTTTATTTTTGCTCTTGATTCCCTTGCTTTTGGGGATGTGTCAAGTAAGAAGTTGCTGCGGTGGAGATCAAGGAGGTTGTTTCCTGCTTTCTCCTCTAGGGTGTTGATAGATTCCTGTCTCACGTTCAGGTCCTTTATCCATTTTGAGTTTATTTTTGTGTATGGTGTGAGAAATTGATCTAGTTTCATTCTTCTACGTGTTGCTGTCCAGTTCTCCCAACACCATCTGTTAAGGAGGCTTTTTTTCCATTGGACACTCTTTCCTGCTTTGGCAAAGATTAGTTGGCTGTATACCTTTGAGTCCAGCTCTGAGTTCTCAATTCTGTTCCATTGGTCTATGTGTCTGTTTTTGTGCCAATACCATACTGTCTTGATGATGACAGCTTTGTAGTAGAGGCTAAAGTCTGGGATGGTGATGCCTCCCGTTTTGGTTTTATTCTACACTATTACTTTGGCTATTTGGGGTCTTTTGTGGTTCCATACAAATTTTAGAATAGTTTGTTCTAGTTTTGAGAAGTATGCTGGTGCAATTTTGATTGGGATTGCATTGAATGTGTAGATTGCTTCGGGTAGTAATGACATTTTAACTTTATTTGTTCTTCTGATCCATGAGCATGGAATGTTTTTCCATTTCTTTGTGTCTTCTTCAATTTCCTTCATAAGTTTTCTATAGTTTTCATCATACAGATCTCTTGTATCCTTGGTTAGGTTTATTCCGAGGTATTTTATGTTTTTTTGTTCAATTGTGAATGGGATCAGTTTCTTGATTTCTCTTTCTGCTTGCTTGATTTCTCTTGCTTCATTATTGGTGTATAAAAATGCAACCTATTTCTGTACATTGATTTTGTACTGTGCAACTTGGCTGAATTCTTGGATCAGTTCTAGTAGGCTTCTGGTGGAGTCTGTCGGGTTTTCAATGTAGAGTATCATGTCGTCTGCAAAAAGTGAAAGTTTGACTTCTTCTTTGCCAATTCTGATGCCTTTGATTTCCTTTTGGTGTCTGATGGCTGACACTAGGACTTCCAGCACTGTGTTAAACAACAGTGGTGAGAGTGGACATCCTTGCCATGTCCTGATCTCAGGAGGAAAGCTCTCAGTTTTTCCCCCATTGAGGATGATGTTAGCTGAAGGCTTCTCATAGATGGCTTTTATGATGTTCAAGTAGGTTCCTTCTATCCCAACTTTCTCGAGAGTCTTTATTAAGAAGGGATGCTGTATTTTGTCAAATGCTTTTTCTGCATCTATTGACAAGATCATATGGTTTTTATCTTTTCTTTTGTTGATGCGATGTATCACATTGATTGATTTGCGAATGTTGAACCAGCCCTGTAACTCAGGAATGAATCCCACTTGATCTTGGTGGATGATTCTTTTTATGTGCTGTTGGATTCGATTTGGAAGTATCTTGTTGAGGATTTTTGCATCCGTGTTCATCAAGGATATTGGCCTGTAGTTCTCCTTTTTTGCTGCATCTCTGTCTGGCTTGGGAATCAGAGTGATGCTGGCTTCATAAAATGAATCCAGGAGTTTTCCTTTGATTTCTATTTTTTGGAATAGCTTGAGAAGAATGGGTATTAATTCTGTTTTAAATGTCTGGTAGAATTCCCCAGGGAAGCCATCAGGTCCAGGGCTCTTATTTGCTGGGAGATTTTTGGTAACTGATTCAATTTCTTCACTAGTTATGGGTCTATTAAGATTTCCTATCCCTTCCTGTGTGAATTTTGGTAATGAGTGTGTGTTTAGGAATTTGTCCATTTCTTCTACGTTCTCCAGTTTGTTGGCATATAATTTTTCATAGTATTCCCTCATAATTGCTTGTATTTCTGAGGGGTTGGTTGTAATCAGTCCATTTTCATTATGATTTTGTCTATTTGAGTACTCTCTCTTTTCTTTTTAAGAAGCCTGGCTAGAGGTTTGTCAATTTTGTTTATTTTTTCAAAGAACCAACTCTTAGTTTCATTGATCTGTTCAATAGTTTCTTTGGTCTCTATGTTGTTTATTTCTGCTCTAATTTTTACTATTTCTCTTCTTCTACTGGGTTTAGGGAGTTTTTGTTGCTCTGCCTCTAGTTCCTTTAGGTGAGCTGTTAGATTTTGGACTTGTGCTTTTTCTAATTTTTTGAAATAGGCCTGGAGTGCAATGTACTTTCCTTTTAGGATTGCCTTTGCCGCATCCCATAAATTTTGAATTGTTGTGTTTTCATTTTCATTTTCTTCCATATATTTTTAAATTTCTTCTCTAATTGCCTGATTGGCCCATTCATTCTTTAGTAGTGTGTTCTTTAACCTCCATGTTTTTGGAGGTTTTCCAGACTTCTTCCTGTGATTGATTTCAAGTTTCAAAGCATTATGATCTGAGAGTGTGCATGGTATGATCTCAATTCTTTTATATTTATTGAGGGCTGCTTTATGTCCCAGTATGTGATCTATCTTGGAGAATGTGCCATGTGCACTTCAGAAGAAAGTGAATTTCCTGGCCTCAGGATGTAGAGTTCTAAATATATCCGTCAGATCCATCTGGTCCAATGTGTCTTTCAAGTCCATTATTTCTTTAGTGATTTTCTGTCTGGTTGACCTATCCATTGCTGTAATTGGAGTATTAAAGTCCCCTGCTATTAGCACATTCTTATCTATAAATTTGTTTCTGTTTGTGATTGTTTTAAATGTTTAGGTGCTCCCATGAAAATTATTTTTTATAAAATAGAAATTGTTTGTAATTTTACTGCTTGTTGGTTAATCACTACTAGATTTTGACCTGAATCTCTCCTAGTTTTTTTCCTATGTATATCTATATGTAATTTCTTATTTGAGTATTTTAATTATATTGAGATGACAGTTAATAGTATACTGTAACCTATTTTTATCACTTAAAATTCACAAAGAAAATTTTTACAACAGCTTTAAATATTTTTCTATGCAGGATTTTTGAAGGCCATGTACTAAAGCTTTTTATACTCTAGTTTGTGTAATCAGTCTGCTATTCTTGGTCGTGAAAGTAATTTTCCTGTCACATAGAAATGCTTATTTGTATCATTCTCTGCCTTGAGGGAAATTTCTACAAGAGGATAAGCATGTTCTTAAGGCACTTGATTTGCATTGTCAAATAGTTCTTCAGAAAGTTTTATAATCAATTTGGGAAGAATTGGCAATTTTACAATTTATATATTGCTCTTCCTAGTAGAAACGCAGTTGATCTCTCCATTTATTTAATTTCACCTTGTTATTCTGAGGCAATATTTTATAGGCTTTTTTGTATAAGTTTTATACATTTTTTTTAAAAAAATCTATGCATTTTTAATATTATTCTTTGAATTAAAATTGTTCTAGTACTTGCTCTTTGCAGCCCAAACCCACAACATCTTTCAGAAACTGTACATAATATTCAGCAATCTAAAATTTAGCTTATTAACCCTTTACTAGTACAATAGTGTTTCTCAACTGATACGTCTTCAAGTGACATGGCCAAATTTAGTACTTCCTACTGCTGTTTCTGTCTGTTTTCTCGCTTGGGGAATCACAACTATAAAAGTGAAAGGTGTTTTTTTTTTTTTTATAGAAAATGCCCTTCCAAAATTGGTTAATGGTCTTGTTAATTTTCTTGGTTCTTTTCCATACAAGAAAATAGCCTTCCCGTCTTACATGTTATGTGCCAAAGAAAATGCAAATCTTTGGGTTTAAGGACTAATAATCTAACCTGGCAGGTAAAATGAAAGACAGAGAGTGTTTCTTTGTATTTTATCCCAACAATATTTCTTGTGTCTGTATAATACCTGATGTGCAAGTAAAATAGAAACACATGTTAAACAGATGAGTGAATATTCTAGAAATTTGGAAGTCATGGTGATTCAATTTCCCATAGAATATGCAGATTTTCTGTTATAAGGACCTTGATTCTATTAATATGGTGTATATAATGATACCTCTTAGTAGATTACTGTGAATTTTCAGAAGGTAGAAGAATTGTCTTTTTTACTGGGAAGTGTTTTAGTGGTCAGTACCAAAAAACTGGGTTCCACTTCAATCTGGAAGCCAAAAAACAAAGATGGACAGCTCGAATCCTGAAATTAAAAAAAATATTTGTCAAAAAGGACTTATTTTTCTCTCTTCAGATCTAGGCTAATCAACTTTAAATCTCACCTAAAATTCAAAAACATATGAACTTTTTTTATTACAAAACCTTAATGTTAAAACATTAGGCGATAATTTAGCTTCTTACCTTTTTTATTGTTGCCAATTTGGGGAATTTCAGTGGTGGTTCCCATAAATGTCTCTCCCTTCTAAATCTTTTCCCTTTTACAATTAGCTCATCATCAGTTATCCAGAAAGATCACTAGCATCATAAACAGTAATTTAATACAGGAACCTGAAGCTAAACAAAATTGTGTTTAAAATTTTGAAAACCAGTGAGTGATAGCTGAGTTTCTGTTAAGTATACTTAACAGAAGTAATTCTGAGTATACTCTGTTAAGTAGCAGGAAACTTTTTATTAAAGCAATATTTCAGAGATTTTTTGAAGCAAAAATAAGACAGATTTAAGCAATAATAAACATGGTGAAAAGAGTCATTCTTCCTATTTCTAAGATAATCCTGTATTTATAGATAAAATAATGATCCAGCACAGTTCCAAGTGTTCCCACCATGGTTCCAAAGCACAGGCAACATTTAAATGAAAAATAAGAAGAGGAGGCTAAAGAGACCTCCCCAGTTTGACTTTTATCTGAGGGTGCTGGTGAGGCATCTAAATTTATCTGAACCTTTTTCCTCACTGTATTAGTTTGTCTTCATTTCTCTTTAAGAGAGCTGCACTAGCACTATCTTGCTATTGATAATCCATTTATAATATTATAATTTATAGAGAAAATAATGTTCCTGCATTATTTACACTGTTTAGTTTGGTTGGAAAATTGGCTGAAAATTGACTCAATTTGGGGAAATTATAGCACATTAGCCACTTTCATAGACACATTCCTTAACTAAGGTAGTAGAAAATGAGCTCTCTGTTTATTGACATCAAAGCCGAAAAGATTGTTCTCAGTGGAACAAACAGTGAGCTGAATTACCTGACCTTGGACCTGATACACACCTGCCAATGATCACAGTAACTACCTGAAGACCCACTGGACCCAAAACAAGTGATATATTCAGGAAAACAAATTCAGCTAGGCATCTGTTGGTCCCATTTCCTATAGTTTTTGGTGAGCAAAGCGCATCTTGTAAAAATAACCTGTGAAACTTTGCTTTATGATATCTACATAAATTCCTCTTGGATTCCACCCAATTTCAGGTTGTAATTGTTTCCTTAAAGAGACCCTGTCATGGATATTCACTATTGGAAGAGATTATTTCACATATTATCATCAGGTCTGTTTGTTTATTTTTTCCAATTGGTAAAAGGTTACTTTTAATGCCCTAAGCTTCTTAAATTCAACTACTATATCAAGGACAAGAGAACTATGCCCACAGGAAGTCAGTTCACAATTATTTACTTAAGCCACATGTGGACATATTATGCTTATAATAGGTATGTGGTTTGGAGTGCTGTTTTGCAAGCATGTGTTCTTTCTTCCACATATGCCCTTGGCTGGCACCCACTGGCAGAGCAAATTCTACCAGAACACATGGAAGAAGAGAGCCTGTCCTTGTTCAGCATACAGTGCTCTTATTCCAGATCAAAAAGTACAAATAATCACTTTAATTTTTTTTCCTGCACACTTGCAACCAATGAAGGCGTTTCTGTGCAGATGGGGACTTCATATACATGAAATATTTAATTCAGAAAGGGGCTCATTACAATACACAGCATCCATATTGTCCACTTGACTCATTGCCCATGGTCAGGCTTCTGGGATGCTACAGACTGCAAGGATGAGGGAGAGCAATTATTGTGTCATAGAGGAAAGGAAAGAGGATAGAGTGCAGAATATTTACTCCTTAATATGTTATACACACACACACACACACACACACACACAAGTAAAAGGTTACCTATGCTGAGATCCTGCATTATGGAAATATTGAATAAATCATATCTGTCATAACTCAACATAATTTGCTGTTTATATCCCACAAACCATCAGGTGACAGACACTGAAGTTGCTCACGTTGGAGTAACTGATATTAGAAGCTCTACCTTATTAATTTCATGGCAACTGATGATTTATAAAAATAATCCATTAACAAAAGTTATGTCATGAATCTACATTGAAATTTAAAGAAAACATCCTTCATATTTAAAGTGTTTGAAATTCAGCATGCTTTCAAACAGGCTTAGAAGATACTGCTATAAAATATATATTTTTATCAAAATTTTCTGTTTCTGATACAACTTTGTGTAGTAGCTCATGAAGGTGAAAGTGGCTTTGTCTATATTTTCTTCGGTGCCATAATTTAAAAAAATATTTAAAAAAAACAATCATAGGCTTTCCCTTCTTGCCTAGAGTTACTCAGCCCTTCCATTCTGAACAAAAGCTAAGTATTATAATTTCTGCAAAGAAATGTAAATCTCTAAAAGCAAAAAATTCTCTACCTATTGGATGCAGTGAATTGAAGGACTTATTTCTAACATTTCATTTTAGTCACATTTTGTGATGAATGGAATGAAATGTTTTAAGCTTTAATTTTGTGTGATCTATATTATCAAAAGAAGAGTTAATAAATGCATTTGCTGAGCATTAACATGAAAGCTAGCACTCTAGCCACAATTAATGCTTACCTTGTCAGCAGACACATAAGAGAGGTGAATAACAGCCTAATGGCAAGTCTGTTAGATGTGCTATGGACAGAAGACTTTTTTTCTTTTTCTCTTTCTTTTTTTTTTTTTACAGTAAAAGCATCTAGCACTCAGTTTCAGTCTGAGACAGAAAAATGCCCAGAAGCATTGCCGTTAGGCTATAAATCACTACTGGAAAGAAGTAAGCTCTGTTTCCATAAGCACTTCGAAAAACTGACTCAGCAATGCTTCTGGTCCTTTGAAAAGTGTTAGGTTGTCATGTGACCACAGGTCCTTTTTGAATGACTCTCTGGACTGACAAAATAACATTCACTTTAGGCAGGTTACAGAAGATCAACCATCCTAAAAATTAATCACATTGGCTCAACACGTTTAATTTCACAAGATCCCTCTAGGACCTTAACCCTGACTCCGCTTCCTATTTCACCTCCTGTGGGCATGGGTACAGATCAGAGGCTCAGTGTATTTCCCTAAAGAGCCCAACGGCAACATTCTTTTTCGTCCCTACAAGTGCCTTATAAAAGAATTGAAAACCTTCCCCGGGGAATAGAGGCTAGTACTCTAGTGGGGTCAGTTATACCTTCAGACAAGAATCTTTGAAATGAAGTAAAGATAAAATTCCAATAAAGACAAGCAGTAAATAATTGATTGTATAATTTAGTTTAACAGTAAAATGTGAACAGAAAATGACAAAAGCTATTTGCAAATGGAAACTATCTCCCTCTCTTCTCACCATAATAGTGGCATATACCATATAGGGACTGTTCCTATGACCTGTATTGTACATAATGTGAGGGGGGAAATGGGCATGTTTTTGTTAGGCATTAAAAATACAGGTTGTTTGTTACCGTAGCATAATCTTGCCTAGAAGGACTGATAAGGTGATTTGCTGCTCTCCATCACTATCACCTAATTTCTCTTTCATTTAGTGTTCCTACCTCCCTCTCTTCCCTCACCCACATATATGGTTTTTCCTTATTCGATGTGTTTGTGTAATATCAGTTGCTTCATATCTCTTCTGGAGTGACTTCAAGTATTTTTTTTTTTTTTTTTTGTCTTCTATGCCTTTTCTGCTTCTAACACCTACCTACTACCAACCCTCTAAGATTCCCATTAAATTCCCAGGGGTATAAGTCATTTCGTCAACCTTGTTGAGTGGAATGTTCATGTACAGCCAGTTAACTGGCCACTAGTCAGCCTTTATATTGATACATATGAGGTTTCTCTGTGACATGTCATTTACAATGTGGATAATATTTTTGCTATCAATTTCCATAATTGAAAAAATGTCACATGCCCCTACGTTTTCTTAGAAATAATGAATAGTTATTACTGTCTGTCTTCAAGGCTTTCTCTAAATATTGGCATCTATTAATGGAGTAACTGTGCTATTACCATGGAGTTTGTTCAAGAAATCAGATGTAACCAGATACTACCCTAAAACTGAAAACAGAATATTTCTACTATGCTTTCTCTATAGTAGCCAGAAAATACATATTTTAATGAAAATCACATTAATCTCTTATTTTAGGATATTTGGTTTCCTCTACTCTTAGTCACCCTAGTATTAGTCACAGGAGATGAATAATGTCATTTGATTCAATCACTGTATTACAAACTTTATAACAGAGAAAAAGAGACCTATATAATCTCCAGGCATTGCTCACTCTGCTGTTTATGAGTCCATCTCATTCTTACAGCTACCTTTCAGGTTGATGATTCTTAAAACATCAGTGGATATGGATGCCAATTTCATGAGATGTCCCTGAGAATAATACATCCTGAGTTATTTTTATAACTTAGAGTATTCATCCTGCACAGGAGAAACAGCTTCAACATTCTTTCATTTTTGTTCAATCACTTTTCCCAAATTCATAGTCCTATGCAGGCCTATTTCATTTAGTCACAGCATTGCAGAAACCAAAAGCTCAAAATACTTGTAAAACTAGTGAATGGAATCCAGCCAAAATAGAACCTCAGGCTCATGGTGTAGCATCCACCCTCAAAAAAACTATGCAGTTTATAATGGCACCAGAGGGAGAGAGAACGTATTAGAAATAACACTGGTGTTGACCTAGAATATTTCTAGGGGGAATTTGGATTCTCCTATTTTCTGGGTATGTGGTCTTCACTTTCCTGAGTGTCAGTGTTTTCAAGCACAACACACAGTAGACCCAGTGTTCATTACAACCATTTGGAGATTCTTACATAGCTGACATCTTGTTTCCCCCTAATTCAGTGTCTGTAATTTCAGGCTACCTCTGTGAGAATAGGGTCTTTCTCAGAACCAGTGTTAGTTAGCCTATTAGGCATAGCAGTGTCTCATACTTTTCACTTTTCCCAAATTCACCTTTCCCCATGTTCCAGAACCAGATGGATATTGTCATTATCTTATTTCAGGTAAGTAATTTATTTCATTATTTTGATGTTATGTATGGAATTGTGTCCCTGTAAAATTCATAGGCTGAATCCTAACCCTCAAAGTGATGGCCTTTGGGGGGGGAGGGGGGGCGCTTGGGCAGCTCAGTCAGTTAAGCGTCCGACTTCAGCTTAGATCAGGATCTAACAGTATGTGGGTTTGAGCCCCACGTTGGGCTCAGAGCTGACAGCTAGCTCAGCCTGGAGTCTGCTTCAGATTCTGCGTCTCCCTCTTTCTCTGATCTTCCCCTGCTCGCTCGCTCGCTCTCTCTCTCTCTCTCTCTCTCTCTCTCAGAAATAAATAAAACATTTAAAATTTTTTTTTAAAAAGTAATGGCTTGGGGCACCTGGGTGGCTTAGTCGGTTAAGCGTCCGACTTTCGCTTAGGTCATGATCTCGCGGTTCGTGGGTTCGAGCCCCGTGTCGGGCTCTGTGCTGACTGGCAGCTCAAAGCCTGGAGCCTGTTTCAGAGTCTGTGACTCCCTCTCTCTCTGACCCTCCCCTGCTCACGCTGTCTCTCTCTCTATCTCTCCTAGAAATAAATAAAACATTAAAAAAAAATTTTAAAAACAGTGATGGCCTTTGCGGACTGGGCTGAAAGGAGATAATTAAGGTAAAATGAGGTCATGAGGGTAGAGTCGTAATCCAATAGCATTGGCGGCCTCTTAAAACAGGAAGAGGAAGACTTTCCTCTCTCCCTGTGCTTACAAATAAGAGGTCCTATGAGCACATTGAAATGGAAACAGCCTACCAAGCAAGAGAAGAGGTCTCAGAATGCAGCCTAGTTTACTTGCATTTTGATCTTGGACTCTAGAACCTCTAGAATGGTGGGAAATCAGTTTCTGTTGTTCAAGCCACTCTATCTAGAGTACTTGTTAGAGTACTCTAGACCTGAGTTGACTGATAGAATTAACCACTACCCTACTTTCCATCCCCCTAATCCACAACCTGCTGGAGTGAACACATCTCCATTTGTCAAGAGCCTTTTTAGACATTCTTAAACCAATGGAATGACGTAAGTAGTAAGAATGATGTCTGGCTTGGAACATGGCAGTAGAATAGAAATTGGGTTAATATGAAGGAAATCAAGGGGCATATATAAATAGGATTCTGCCAACAATGGGAAGGGTGGAAGGTGACAAGAGTTATAAGTGAAAATCCAGTATCTGATTGTTCTGATTTTCTTCCTTGGTTTCAAAACACATAGTGACTAGTTAAAAAGACAAAGTGTATTTACTTAATTGTTTAAAACAAATGCTTTTTTTTTTTTCTGAAGAAGTTCTAAATAAATGATTTGGAAGTGACGAGAAGAAAAAAAATGTAACTAATTCCATGTAAAAGAGTGACCAGAAAATACAAGGTCAAATCCCACATATGATATTATATAATAAAAAAGGAAGTAAGGAGCAGAATGATATCTACAGAGGATGAACACACACCAGAAAGATATATTCATATAAAATATGAAAAATTTTACATTTTGTATACAAATAAACTAGAAGATATAAAAATGTTACAAAAAAGGGGATAACTCTAATAAGTATTAGAAAGGCTTAAAACATAAGTGAAAGAAATTAGGAGAAAATATGAAATATTTAAAGTTTAAAATTAGACAAAATTAAACATGAGTAAATGAACAAAATAAAAATATATATGTAATTATGTAAAGTCTATATCATAAAGAATAAGAAATATGTAAATATGGTACATAACGTATATGAACATACAAATTATGACATAGTAGATGAAAAGAAAAATCAAAAATCATAAAGAACTGGGAAAAGATAAAACAGATTAAATTAGGAAATAAAAACCATTAGGAAAAGAAGAGCCAACACATGGATAATGAGAATCTCTGGGAAAAAAAATCAAAGGAAGAATATACTAAATATCCTTATATTCAACATTATAAATCTTACCTTGTATTTAACATTGTACATCGCAAAATACAGCAAACTTACAAAGAAAACTATATTGTCATCAAACTCTAACATACCAATTTTTACCAAAAGAAAATTGAGTAGTAAGAACTCACGAAATGAAAATATGACCCCAAAGTTTTCTATCCAGCAAAACAGACTTTTTCACACAAAGTTCACACACTGTTGTTGAAATGTAAAACCTCAGGGAATATTGTTCCCTTTTCTGAGGAGTTTACTAGAGGGCAGCCATTCAGACAATCAAGATGACCAGGGAGACAGCGACATAAGAACTAGTAATGAACATTAAACGTAGTTACTTGCAGTATTAATTCTAACTGCGAATTAAAAAGGAGAGGATAGTATACTCAGACCATGTGCCACAACTATACCAAAACTGGGGAAGAAGTATGGGAAAGACACATACCCAAACATGCTGTTTTATTGAGAGTGCTTAGTGGATGTGCTGGCATTATTATTGTTATTCTAAACTTATGTGTGGGAAATGGGTAATTATGGAATTTGCTAATTCTGTAATCCTTGGTAGGTCTTTAAAACCAGGATTTTAGGGGCGCCTGGGTGGCTTAGTCGGTAAAGCGTCCGACTTTCGCTTAGGTCATGATCTCGCGGTTCGTGGGTTCGAGCCCCGCGTCGGGCTCTGTGCTGACTGCCGGCTCAGAGCCTGGAGCCTGTTTCAGTCTGTGACTCCCTCTCTCTCTGACCCTCCCCAGCTCACACTGTCTCTCTCTCACTCTCTCTCCTAGAAATAAATAAAAAAAAATTAAAAAAAAATAAAATAAAACCAGGATTTTGATTCATTATGAGGAAGAAAGCAGATTCAGATGTAATACAAATGGTTAATTTTTAAATCCTGTGTATTAGATTTGAAACAGAATTAAAAAACAAAACAAAAAAACAACAAAAAAAGAAATGGAAGTTTAAGTATGAAACCAAGAGTGTTTATCCTGATACGTGTGTGTGTGTATACACATATGTGTGTGTGTGTGTGTGTATATGACACATGTATATATAGGATGTGTATATATTGTGTGTGTGTGCATGTGTGTACATACATGTATTCATTCTTGGTTTTACCACCAGAGTTCAGAAACAATGACCAACTCAGAACAATTAGAATCTCTAGCAACTAACACCCAGGGTGTAGTCTTGAAATACCACTTACCATCAAAAAATACTAGGGCTGCTTAGAAAGGTATCTGATAATAGATCTGCGGCAGAGATGAACGTTCAAGTCTAGAACACCTTGTTATAAAAACTGGTGATGAAGCTATCAAAGATTACTTGGGTTATGTCAAAGGGAGGCAATTTCAAGGAGATTCACTGACCAGAGGGACAGGATAATTTGTACTTTAATAAAGATAATAATTAAACGAGTTAAATCCACCAGTATGCTCTCTTAAAAAGAGATAGAGAGGGAGAAACAGGCATTTATCCTGAACCACAGAAAAATAAATAATAGATTAGAAGGATGTTTCTTTATAATAATATTTCAACTAATAAGTAGTAGTATTCAACTAAAAGTAAGCAACTAATTATAGAATTGGAGTATCACTACTTTGCTATCCCAAGTAATCAATGAATATAGGCATTGAGTATCAAGCTGCCAGTATCTCTCTCTCTCTCTCTCTCTCTCTCTCTCTCTCTCTCTCTCTCTCTCTCACACACACACACACACACACACACACACACACACACACAAAGACAACCATACGTTATATTCCTATCTAAGAAAAAAATCAATACCATTATTGTCTTGTCAAAGACTGAACATGAGTCATGTTAAGCCTCTGTCCATTTGGAGAAAATAAACAGAGGAACACATAGATCTTTCAAATGAGTATGAAGTCCACAAATTCCAGACTGTGAAACACTATATATAGGTCAAATAGTTCAGATTCTTCAGCTGATAAATTGTAAAAGCAAAGGAAAACAGGGGAAACTTGTAGATTAAAGGGACTGAAAATCTTCCCACATCAAATTTTGTTTTTAAGTTGGGCAAAGCTACAATGTCTAGGGATGTACGCTTTGGTGATAAAACTATAAGAAACAAATAAAAATGACTACCATAAAAGTTAAAGTTAAGAGAGTAGGTACTCTATGGGGAGAAAGGGGGATGTGATTGGAACTGGGGATATATAGGCTTCTTGGTGGCTGGCAAAATTCTTGATCTCGATGGTGATTACAAGAGTATTCATCAATAAATAAATAGTATTCATCAACATTATTAAATATGCACAACCCATGTTGTATTATCACAAAGGAAAAAGTGCATTTCCTCTTTTAGCAACCTCCTCTGTCACAATAAGCTGTTACTTATAAAACACTAATGTATGTCCTCCCAGATACTTTTTCTAACCTTTTATATGGATACTAGAGAGACAGATGATAGATGGATAGACAGGTATGTATAGGCATACAGATACATATGTAGTAATAACTACAAACATAAATTTATTGAATTTTTATGTATTTGCTTTATAGAAACACAATCAGGATATACATATTACTGACTGACCACTTTTTCTCACTGAAAAATAGGTCTATATTTTCTATTAACTTTGAAATTGTCTGTAAGATGTTACCTCATTCTTTTTCATGGGTTGTTTTACAGATCAACTTGGGTTTTCTCAAAGTTTCTTGTTCTGTGCTCATATCTTCAAGATTTTATTACAGTTCTTTAAATATATTATACATAATTATTTTAAAATCTGTGTCTGATAATTCCAATATCCAGTTTTGAGATCTTGAGATTATGCTGCCTAGTATTTCCATTTGTCTGTGGTATCTTAATTTTCTTGTACATTTTGTGAATTTTTTTTACCATGAATTCATAATTTTTGAATCTTTAATTATGGAATTTCAGTTTAAAGCTTGGATTAGAGGTGGGTTTTTTCTCCTAGTGAAATTTGCATATGCTTTTGATAGATGTCTGGCTGAACTATTAATCTGGAACCATTGTCAAATGAATTCTCAACTTGAGGCTTTTAAGGCTACCCCACAAAGGTGAATTTTCTCATCACTGGCTCTTCAATATCTACTTAGGAGTGCATGGAGCAAAGTAAAAAGTCAATACAAATAGCCAAAAGAGCTATATTTAATACCGTGGTAGACACTTTAAAATGTGAGTTACAGGGATATGACTGTTTTGTGTGTGTGTGTGTGTGTTCTATTTATAATGCTGACAGCTTTCTTGTGTTATATGTTATCTCATTTTATCCTCGAACTACTCTAGAAAGTCAATATTAGCAACGTTCTATAGTTAAGGAAACTGAAGTTCATGAAATTTAGCTTTCTCCTGCAGTATGCTCATTCTGTTTTTATGCCACATCCCACTACCACTGGGCCTGGCGGTGGTGTATTGTCCTTCTTATTTTTCATTACCACTTGCAGCCCATTTCTCCTTCCTGTTTCCTTTTTTCAAAGACAGACCTTTGGCATGCCTGATTTCAGGCTAGATCTGGTAGTTCCATCATCTCAAGTTTTCAAGGTTCTTCTTTTGGTTGTGAAAATGAGTCCCTAGCTCATTCCCTTTCTAACTTGATGCCGATGATTATTCCATGTAACTTCACCCTCCATTTTATTGATGTGCCCAATATTTAGCCTCTCAAAAATCTCATGCATAAGTACCCTACTCTGACCAGTTACATGCTCTCTCAAATTCACTTCAGCTTCTTCTCTCCAACAATTCTTTTGCCTCCATTGAAATATCCAATCCTTTGACCCAAACTATTCTTCACTGTCATCTGCCTTATCTTAGTCTCAATTTTCTCTTTACTCATGCTCCCCTCCATGATTAATCACTTTAATCACTCCCTTGTAGAGGCCCTTGACTCCTTTGCCTTCCTCTAGTGCTTTCAAAACTTGCCTGCCAAAATGTCAAACCTGATTAAGCACGTCATCGTGCTTACTCTGCGCATGTACCTGAATATCCAAACACATCTGAAGAAACAACAGAAGCATGCTAACTGTTTTGCACTTTAAATTTATAGTCCCTAGTCTCAATAGGCACTCAGGAGTGCTAAGAAGTCTTCTATTTCCCCAGTAACCTGCCTTCTCATCAGGAGGACTTAGGTATTTCCCTTCTCTCAAATATCTTAAACCCTCTCACTCCTCTCTGACAGTCAGTAAAAGCCATTCTTGCTTCACAGATAACCTAGAAGGCACTGGGAGAGAATACTCTTCTCTTTTTATCTTCAGATGTTTAGCCTCCATTTAGACTCCATTTAGCCTCCATGGTCAATGCACCCATTGCTTATTGAACCAGTTATGATGCTTTTATCAGCAAATAGCAAAATATACTAGTAAAATCGGTTTTAACATAGGGTTTTAAATATCACATTGAAGGAAACCAGGGGTATGTGGTTTCAAGGATGGTTAATTCTGCAGTTCAAAAATGTTAGACTCTGGGTGGTTTCTCTATGATCCTCTTGATTGTAAGAGAGCTGTCACAACTCCAGCTTGTGTCCTAGTATACCCAAGCATAGGAACTGAGAGTTTCACCCTTGAATGTCTCTGCTTTCTAATCAAGGAGGGGAAAAAGTTCCCCACAGTTTTCAATAAACTCTCTCTGGTATCTCTTTGAGTGTATTAGATCATATACCTACCCCTGAACCAATTGTTGCGAAAAAGGAAATATGGTTGGTTAGTCCATCAATCCTTGGCATATCTTAGCATAATTTGAATTATGTGAGAAGGGATGAAGGAGGACAGAGTAGTTTTGGAGACAGTCAGCATTATGTATTGCTCCTTTGTATTTTGCTTTCTCTGCTGTTACAATGGATGGCCTGCCTCTGTACCTGTTAAAGGTCAACCCCTCCATTTATGCCCTGGATCCCATTTCCTCCTGTTGCTCAGGGATTTGTGTTTCAAATAACTTCTGTTTCCTTTGAATCAACAATTTCTCCCTTTCTGGTCAATTATTCCCGTTAATGTACAAATGTGCTCTATTTCTTAGCTGAAAGTTTCTCTTTTTGACCTGAAGACTCCCTCCAATTAATATGAGAGAAACAAAAATTGTTTTACATGTTGAGTATAACTGTCTTCAGTTTTCCTTATTCTCTCTAGTGTGATTCAGTCATTGGTAATCTATGTTGCATTTTAAGAAATTTTATATAATTAAAGTTATAATTATTTTGGTTTACCTTCACCACAAGTGCTGTGAATGTACTTCCTTATGTTCTGTTTTGCTTATATCTTTGTCATATTACAATAGTACTCATTATTTCAATTAATACCAAGTAGAGCAAGGACAGCTGGGGAGTGAGTATTGAAGAATAACAAGGGGATAACAAGGCTGTGAAAGAGATTGGCAGACTGGAAAAACATGGAAAATAGATGGAGTCAAGGGAAGACAGTCTTTTATGAGGGCCTGTCATGCCATTCGGTTTTAGAGAGTGGCAATCCTTTATTAAATCAAGACAGAATTCCATTTACATTTTTGTGGACTCCAATTTGTCTGGTTAACTTTGCTTATAAATAGGCACAAAATAGTTTCTTGTGAATTTTAATTTTTCACACAGTAGAGTACTTTCAATAAGACTAACCAAGCATCACATGTGATTTGCATAAGCACTTGCTGAATTAGGTTAAAAAAAGAATTGATTACTTTTGTTTTACTACGTGTTGATTTGGAGCCAGTTATTTATCCTCTCTTAACCCTAACTTTATCATCAGTAAAATGGGTATAAAGGCCCGTATTAGTAAGGCTTTAGTGAGGATTGGATTAACTCAGCACCCAGCACATAGCAAGCATATTTGTGTTACTCTTAATATTAGTATCATTTTTATTTTATTATTTTATTAAGTTTATTTGAGAGAGACAGAGAGAATGTGAGCAGAAGAGGGGCAGAGGGACAGAATCTCAAGCAGGATCCACGCTGTCAGTGCAGAGCCTGACTTGGGGCTCAAACTCACAAACCGTGAGATCATGACCTGACCTGAAATCAAGAGTTGGATGTGCAACTACCCAGGTTGCCACCTAGGTGCCCCTATTATTATTTTAAAGAGAGGAAAGCTGTGGTTCATAAAGTGTGGAATTACCTAACTGGAGAATGATGAGTTCTTGACCAAAATCCTGGTCTTTTCATTTCAATTCAATGATCTTTCTACTTCACCATCTTGTTGGATTCAGTGGGTGATTTAGGCATAAGTTTAATTCCAGACAAACTTTTATTTCCTTTGGGGGGACTGATATTTGTCTTCTTTCCTGACAATGAGAATTAAAAAACTGATTAGCTTTACCTCTGTTCACTGGCTGCTGAGAAACTGAATCAAATTTAAAGTGTAATCATAGCAATTATCTGTCTTTATTGCCTTTATCTTCATTGCCTTTATCCATGTCTTATTTGTATTCTGCTTTTTCCTGGTAATTACTTTTTACATATATTTTCTTATTAGCTGTTCTTCTGAATTTCTTAGAAGAATTACTCACCATTGTCGAACAAATAAATCGCCGCAACTACCATTGTTAGAAGTTGCAACATAGAGCTGCCCATGTGAGAAGTAGATAAATTGAAAGCCAAAGCCCACAATTTGGAATTTCCACCCTTGTGGCTCTTTATTTTGGGCTCATAATTGAAGCCGCTATTTGTTTTCTCTGCCTGTGATGTCTTAATATATGCAGGACAGCTCTTCCAATTGTCAGTTACACAAACCTCTTTTTGTTTCTCAGGCTCAGCTGCTCTGGGGAACAACAGTCTTTCTTTTGAAGTGCTCACACCACGGTTCTTCAAAATTAACACTTTTGCCACAGAGTCTCTGCATACTTTGAATCGCTTTAAGTTAAGATGTAATATACAAAGAGTAAAGTGTGTAAAGTACATTACTCTTAATTGGGTAGTTGAACAGTTATTTGCACATGTTTACATTTTAACTACCACCCCGACCAAGATCTAGAACATTTCTAGTATTCTGTCGGATTCCTATGTGCTCCATCTTATGTATACACTACGTCCCACAGGTAACCACTATTCTGGATTCTATCATCATCAGTTAATTTCACCTGTTCTTGAACATTTTCTAAATGAAATTTACAGCACGAACTCTCTTGTGCGTCTTTTTTTTCCACTCAGTATATCTATGAGATTCATTCATGTTTTTTCTTGTACCTGTATTTGCTTGGTGTTGTTTGTTTTTCACCATTCCTGTAAATAGTGAGTATTTTTCTAATACAATAGATTATTTCTTATTGTTATGTCATATCCCATTGTATGACTATACCTCAGTGCATATATCCATTCTCCTTTTTTAATGTTTATTTTTTTTGAGAGAGGGAGAGAGAGAGAGAGCGCGCGCATAAGCAGGGGAGGAACTGAGGGAGAGAGAGAAAAAGAGAGGGCGAAAGAAGAATTCAAGGAGGCTCCACGCTACCAGTGCAGAGTCTGATGCAGGCCTCGAACTTACAAACTGTGAGATTGTGTCCTGAACCAAAATCAAGAGTCAGAAGCTTAACCACCTGAGCCACCCAGGCACCTCTGTGCACTCTCCTTTTAATGGGCATTTGAGCTGTATCCACTGTGGGGCTACCATGAGTAAACCGCTTTGAACATTCCATATTGAGTGTGAACCTATCTCCGTATTTATGTCATGCAAAAGAGGCAAAGTTACACAAACATAAGTTATTTTTGTTTCCCTCACTGCTGAGATTTTCTTGCAAATCTCTTCAAAATTTTTTGGGTAAAAATATGATAAAGATGGAAGTCTTGTAAAGAAGGAGAAATGAAACTAAAAGTCCCAAAATACCAGCAAGAAGGACAGGATATAAGAAAATCTCACAATTATAATTGTTTCCCTATACCATTTCTTTATAAGCACGAAGCAACAATTTTAGTTTTCTTTATACCCATTCATACCCTATTTACTTTGCACCCACAACATAATAGAGGGAAGGAAAGGCTTATCTTTCTGTGGCCATTCTTACAGATTATTTTCCTACCCAGTCCCAATTTATATTCCTTTCCCTTTAATACTGTGCCCTTATTTCTTTCCTTATCTGAGGTAGAGGCGAAGGAAACCCAGTGCTTTTTCTATTCTGATATTATCTGGAGCACACTGGCAATTTCTCTCTACATTTATATAGTGCCTTCCTTGGGCACACAAAGGATTCCCTTTCTTATCTTATGTAAATGGTAATATCTTATAGGAATGTTGACTTTAAAAGATCCTCCAGGTTTTCTTTATCCTTAAAAAATTTCCAAACCATTTTACATACAGACATACAGTTTTTGTGTTATCTTATTACCAGTATTGTTGATAGATTGAAATATATTAAAATTTTCAGAATGATTTTCTCCCTTTATCTCATTTTTGTCTATATGCTTCATTTCTTATCAACTTTGTACAGAGATCTGATTCCTTATTGTGTTCATCACTGCATGATCATTTCTTACTTAGATTAGAGCCTGTATGTGAATCTTGAACTCTTATCTATTTTTCCAGGGGCTCAGAATCTAAGTATACACTTGTCTGTTACAAATGAGTGGAATAATATTACGGAAGTAGAGGTAGGAAGGTGTGGACAAGTGTAACACATAGCCGACATCTAGCTGTGTTTTTACATGACCTTTCTTCATTGTACACACACACCATACCACAGTCCACCTCATCTACCCTCCATACCACAGTCCACCCACACTACCACACTCCACTCCATCACACCCCACCCCACCACACTGAGAAAAGGGAAAAAGGGAAGGGAAAGAGAAGGAGAGGGAGAGAGAGGAATATCTTTTCCTCTTCTTATAAAGCCACTAATCTCATCATTAAGGCCGCACCCTCATAACCTAATGTGTCTTTAATTACTTCTCAAAAGACATCTCCAAATACCATCACATTAAGGGTTAGGGCTTCAACGTACAAATTTGGGGGAGGGGGTACAAGTTGTCAGTCTGTAATATCCTCATTATGGTTGATAGGGGAAAACACACTTTATCTAATTTTTCCTCTAAAAGCAGAAGACCTGGAAGGGAGTTCCTATAGTATTTAAATATCAGAAAGCACAACAAAGGTCATTTAGTCCAACCTCACCTAACCTGTGCACAGGATATTTTGAATTTCACCAGTGGCTAGAAAGCTCAATCGGATACAAAACATTTTCTGATCATAAACACTTGGTGTTTCAGGTATCCATAAATGTAGAACAAATAACCCCTCAATTTGAGGGCTTTTAACAACAATAATTTTCATTTTCCATAATTCTGTAGGTTAGGAATTTGGGTAAGAGACAGCAAGGCTGTTCCTGTAATTTACATATAGTCAGTGGGGTCACTCACTGAGCTGCATTCATTTGGCAGTTGGGCTGGGCCTAAAGATTCAAGAAGGTTTGCAACCTGGCACTTTGGTGCTTCTCATCAACCCTTTCACCCATTGTCTCATCCTTCAGACTCTGTGGCCCTCTCTCGAGCAGGCTAATCTGTATCTCCATGCAGCACGGCGGGTCCCTTTCAAGAGAGAATACAGAAGCTGCCAGGCATCTTAAAGTCTAGGCTCAGAGCAGACACACCATTGCTTCTTCCACATCTTGTTTATTGAAACAAGTCACAAACAGTCTGGATTCAAGGGATGGAGCAGAGGGAAGGAGAAATAGACTCTGTATCTTGATTTGAGGAACCACGAAGTCTCATTGGCAAAGCTGTAGGACTGGAGCTACTGCAGCCACCTTTGGAATCTCTTTACCGTGTCCAAAATGTAATAAAACCAGCCCAGGACCACCTCTTCTCCCATACTCTCTGCCAACCACTGCTCCTGATTGCTCTCATTCCCCTGTTCTCTCCACGTAGTTTCAAAGACCTTCTGACTCAGGCTTTATGAACTCTAATTTGGATCCCTAATTCTAGACCAACTGAATTAAACAAAAAATTAGTAGACTTTTTTTCTTTTTTGAGCAGTTTTAGAATCTTAACACAAGTGAGTGGGAGGTACAGAAATTTCCCATATACTTCCTGCTGTCACTCACGCATGCCTTTCCCTCTTGTCAATATCCCCCATCAGAGTGTTACATTCATTATAATCGATGAAGCTACCTTGAAATATTGTTATGTTTGGACCCAGAGTCCATTGTTTGCATTAAGGTTCACTCTTGGTGTTGTACATTCTATGTTAGGGCACATATGTGTGTGTGTGTGTGTGTGTGTGTGTGTGTGTGTATAAAATGTATATCTACTATTATAGTATAAAATGGCCCAGTTTAGGGGCGCCTAGGTGGCTTAGTCGGTTAATCGTCCGACTTTCACTTAGGTCATGATCTCGCGGTTCATGGGTTCGAGCCCCGCGTCGGGCTCTGTGCTGACTGCCAGCTCGGAGCCTGGAACCTGTTTCAGAGTCTGTGTCTCCCTCTCTCTCTGACCCTCCACTGCTCACGCTATCTCTCTCTCTCCTAGAAATAAATAAAAATATTTAAAAAAAAAAAAAGAAAAAAATGGCCCAGTTTAATTACTTATATATATGTTTTTTTATTCTTTTCATTGTCTGAGGTAGAAAATTCACTGTCATGAAAAGGGATGGGGAAGAGTTGAACGAGGCACTTCCTATCATGTTAAGATGCCTCTACTTGTCAGAAACAGTCTCCACAGAGTGAACTAAAATGTAAATTCCTGTAAATATTATTAATTGTTCTTAGTTCTATATATAAGCTCTCTTTATGTACTAAAGACAGCTACCATGCTCCCACACAAGTTTTTGCCTGCTGTTTGTCATATGCGCCCCCTCTTCTGTCACTCTTTCCAACCCCTTCACTAGCCTGACAGTTCTCTTACATATAGGCTACACGTGGCTGATATATCTCTTAATGGGAACACAGTTCATTTGGAGAGTCTGAGCAGTACAAAATAGATAGTGCCATCTATGCCCCAGTTCTGGGCACTGTAAATCTGTTGATACTGTTGTCTTGTATTGAGCTTGGGAACAAACAAAATTGGGTTTTGTACACACTTTCTGTTCACTCATCTTTCTCTCAACTTAGAGTTAGTACACCCATCCTGTTGTGTATAAACTTGGTGTGTATCAACATCAGTGAAGTGTCTTGAGACATTTGGGGGAAACCATTGAGAAAGTACATTTATCTCGTTCCATTCAAGTAGAGTCCAACAACCAAATTAAGGCATATATACATCTTCAAATAAAACTTCCAGATGAGAAAGGCATAATTTTTAATACCGCTAGGATTTACTCCTTCAGACTCATACTCTCCAAATATGCAAATCCTGAATACTTTCAGTTAATAGCTGTAAGCGGGGTATGCAGATCTGGTTAAGTAAGGTCAAAAACTCCACATGTCTTAAATTAAGAATGTTTCCATTCTTAGTATTTTTTTTCTAAACATAATGGAGCATTAAGAAAAATGTCTTCAAATAGTTATGTGTCATAAAATCCTGAGGCAAGATTTTGTTATAGGTCTCAGGTCTTATTATTGTGTTCCATTAAAATGCGCTGAAGGGATTCTTTTATATTAAGAAAATACTTCACACCTGAGAATCTTTATACTAATACCCACCTGAGTTTTTAATCCTACACAGTAGGGTACATTTATTTATTCAGTTAAAATGTCAATTTCTTCTTTCTATAAAATGACTATCCATGACAATTCATCTGTTTGCTTCATTCACTCATTCAGCATGTGTGCTAGATGGAAGGCATATACCAGTGGGCAAGGCAAGAAAGTTCCATGCTTCTGTAAAATTTACATTCTAATGAAGGAAAATAAATAAGTGAATGAATACATATGTGCTATAATTTCAAATATAATTTCTATAAAGAAATGAAATGGAATTAGAATATAAAAGAATTCAAAGCAAGGAGTCAATGTAGGGAAGAACTACTCCAGGGCTGGTCAGAGAAGGGCTCTCTGAATCTGATGTGGAGGTGTTGGAATGGAGACATGACTCCTGGGAAGGAGTCCATCTGAGATGTACGGGCAGAGCATTCTCGTCAGAGGCACAGTATTTGTAAAGGCTTGAAGATGGGTTAAATTTTGCACATTCTAGAAGCAGTAATGAAGTCATTATAAGCAAAAGGGGAGTGATAGAAGCTGAGACGAGGAAGGGCAGCTCATGAAGTGATTTGCATGTCACTGTAAAAGGAACAGTGTAGCAGACACTACTGGGGTTACACATAGAAGTATTTCTCTGATCCATTTATCTGGCTACTCAGAAGGATGCCAAGTGTTGAGTTGAATCTATAGCTAGAGACAATTTTGTGGTGAGTTCAGATTGTGGTGTAAGCAGTGTTGTTTCTTGTTCCATGTGATCTGGTAAATTCCAGAGTTTTAGAAGTATCTGTGGTAAACAATGACAATCTGCTGAGTCTCAGGCAAGCTCCAGTAGAAGATTCTCCACACATATTCCTGGGGTTCTGGAGCAATGTCACATATTTTGCAGAAGAGAGTTCTTCACTGTTCAAAAAGCATCTCCTGCTGCGGTATTGGGCCCTGGTAGAGACAATGTCTTGACAACAGAACATCAAATGTCTATGTAACTGGAGTTTCCATAGTAAACTAATCATTTCATCCACCAAGTTATTAGATCTGGCAGGAGCAGCAACAATCCACTGTACAAAAGAAGTGCTTCATTTGGGTTCTAAGCTGATGGTTCAAAGCTCCATGACATCTGTTGTACCAATAGCTCTCCCTCAATGTAATTACATATAGGGTTTCATGGAAAATTTAATAGTACTATCTGGGGGCACCAGGGTGGCTCAGTCAGTTAAGGTCTGACTTCGGCTTAGGTCATGATCTCATGGTTTGTGGGTTTGAGCTCCACGTCTGGCTCTTTGCTGACAACTCAGAGTCTGGAGCCTGTTTCAGATTCTGTATCTCCCTCTCTCTCTGACCCTCCTCTACTCACGCTGTCTCTCTCTCTCTCAGAAATAAACAAAACATTTTAAAAAATGTTTTAAAAAAATAGTACCATCTGATGAAGGAAAAAAAAATTGGCCAAGTTCTAAGGTGTATTGATCCACACAAACTGCACCTGAATGTTCATGGAACCATCATTTGTTGTAGCCAAAAAGTGAAAACTACCCAAAATGTCAACAACTGATGAGTAAAGAAGAAATGTGGTATATCCATAAATGGAATATTATTAATCTTAAAAAGAAGTTAAGTTTGGATAGAAGGTGTAGTATAGATAAACCTTGAAAGCAGTATGCTAAGCAAAAGACCCAGTCACAAAAATCACATATTTTATGATTTCATTTATATGAAATGTCCAAGGTTGGCAAATCTATAGAGACAGAAAGCAGATTAGTGATTTTCTAGGGCTCGAGGAGCTGAAAGTTTTGGGGCTGATGGATAAGGGCTTTCTTTTTAGGGTAATGAAAGTGTTCCAAAATGGATTGTGATGATAAATGCACAGCTTTGAGAATATACTAAAAACCATTGCATTGCACACTTTAAATGGGTGAATTGTATGATGCATACTTTATATCTTGAAAAAACTGTTTTGAAAAAAGATGAATTGGCTCATAATGATGCTGAAAGCTTAAAATGAATTACCAATACACAGGTATTGGTAGTTGTGGTCCTTAAAGAGAGTGGTAAGGGGAAAAGGAGGGTAAAACTTTAAGCAGGATAGTTATTGCTTTACAAGAGAAAGAGAAGTGTTTAAAATTAGGAACATACACAGATTCCTAGCCAGTTGAAAATAGTTTGGTTGATTGGTCAGGAAACCAGAAGGAGAAAGTCTTGAAGACCCAATCAAATGCGGTCTGGGAAAGAAGTATGTGGATAGATCTATGGGCATTAGCACAAACTATGTAGATCTTTTTGAGTCACATTAATGACTACCAGGAATAATCCACCATACTGAATAATTGGTGGTGAATTCCATCTCCTGAGATCAGCCTCAACCACTCCATTGCTTGCACAATGGACATACAATGGAGAAGCCCTGGAAACACAGATGGAGCACATGTATATGTCCAAGCCTGGTGTAACTACTGTTGCTGCTGACCATCTAACCAGCCTCAGAGAAAAGCTCTGAGACCCTATTCTTCCAGGTTAACAAGAGATTGGCACAAATTGATTATATCAGACTGTGTCCACTCATAGTCAGCCATTGTTCTTCATTATTTAGATGGATACATATTATAGATATGGGTTTACCTTTTATGCCAAGAGTGACTCAGCTAGCATTACTATTCATAAGTTGACAGAGTATTTCGTTTATCAGGATGATATCCAGCATAGCTTGGACCAAGGAATCCACTTTTTTTTTTTTTTTTGAAGGAGGTGGACAATAGGCATATAGCTATAGTAGCCCCTGCTCCTGCCTTATAGCATATCATGGAGAAGCTGGTAGATTGATAGTGCCTTGGAATAGAATTCTAAGATGGATCCCCAAGATTCAAACCTCCTGGTGTATATATATATATATATACGTCCTCCCAGTTATTCAATCAAACACTAACCTAGGTTTTTCTATAAAGGGATTTTTATATATGTAATTAATATCCCAAATCTGCTGATTTTAAGATAGGGTTATTATCTGGGTAGACCTAATCACAGGAGCCGTACACGCTGACAGTTTGCTCTGGTTGGTGATGAAGACGAAGTCAGAAATGCAAAGTACCAGAATGATTTGATGTAGTCTTCCTGCCACTTGGTGAGGAATATGAACACCGATGATGAGGTGAATGCAGCACCCAGACAGCAATAATCAAGGAAAAGGAGATTTTAGTCCTAAAACCACAAGGAACTAAGCTCTGCCAATAACCTGAATGAAGTTGGCAGTGGATCCCCTCCCCCCACAGCTTCGGATACACAGATTTCAGTCTTTGTGATACCTTGAACCCAGCCAAGCTATGATGAACTTCTAACCAACAGAACCATGAGTTAATAAATGGGACTTGTTTTCAGCCACTAAGGTTGTGGTAACTTGTTTGCAGTTATAGAAAACTAATACAGATGGCCCCTTAAAAGTATATTTTGAATACCAGCTTTATGTAGTTGGGGCATTCTCTTTCAAGTTGCAGTATATTTTGAGTCAGTGGCTATAATATGGTGTTGTGTTCCAGAGGATAGAATAATTGGGTCTGGGAATAGAGAGGTAGAAGTAGGAGTGGAGTATATTACTATTACTTTGCACTTTTCACTTCTACAACTTTAGGTTGTTTTAGAATAGGGTTCTTGGCTCCAGGCATGGGATGATAAAGACTTCTACCAAGAGACACAGATCAAGTTCTGTGAAACCTAAAATCCAGTGGCTGTGTGGTAACTTAAAAATGCCTCATACCAGTAGACCTGCTGATAAAGAAAGGAATTACTTTACTAACAAGAAGAATTACACCTGATCTTCATGAAGAGATAGGTCTAGTTTTATATAATGGTGGCAGACATAGTTATGCCTGAAATTCAGTGAATTCGTGGACTCTTATCTCCTGTGTGCCCAGTAATAGCGATGATTTTGCAATTGTAGCAGAGATAGCCTGACAGTAACCAGAGGTTTAGGCCCCTAAGGACATCTGGTAGTGAGAACCCAGTGGGCTGTTCACCACGTGATTCTTCATGAATATGGGAGATAGTTCCCCCCCCCCCCACCATCCCAGGAATATTTGGCAATATCTGGAGATATTTTTGTGATCACAACTCGGGAAAACGTATGCTACTGGCATTAGTCAGTTGAGCCCTGGGCTTATCATTCTGCAGTGCACAAGGCATCCTCCATAGCAAAGAATTTTGTGTCCTCAAATATGAATAGTGCTGAGACTGAAGATGTCTGAGTTAGACCAGCAGAAATGCTGACCAACGTTAAGGGAATACAGAAGTAGTGATAGACAAATATCAGTTTAGCCTTGGGATCAGTTATACAAATGAGCTCCTACTGTTGTATGTCTATATGTATGTAAAGAATATAGAAAGCCATTTTCTTGAGATTAAGGAAGATGTGACTGGATCAGAGTGATACAAAAGTTACACTGAATTTAGCTCTCAGGGTCTCATCTTTAATCTCTTGGCACTTAACATTTCTAGGCTGATTTCTAGAATAATCCCTACCAGGGCTGATTTCTAATAACCAATGTCTATGGTTCTTAGTCCAAGAGCTTGTTTACTCCCTCTCTGTCCATTGTGACCTGTTCCACCTAAAAGAATAGCATTATACTGAAGAATTAATGCCTGCAGTCCCCATCCACCACCTCTTAAAATGATTAACAAGAACTGAATTCTTTGACCGTCCAGAATAACATGGAGCACGTGTAGTGTATCGGCTTTTGGAGTTCCCCATGGGATTGATCTCCACTGGCTTATAGTGGTAGCTTGCTTGGTAATGCAATGTTTATGACTTCCCTTTTCAAATCTTACATCCCCAGTCTCCTGGTATTTTTTGGGGATTACCTGTCAGGTGAACTCTTTGTATTTCAGTCCTTACCTGCTTCTGGTGAAAGAAGGTCTGCCTCTGGGAAAACCCAAATTAAGGCAAACGTTTGGAGACTTTTAAGGCAGAGAATGACATTATTTAATTGTTATTTTGAAACAGACCCTGTAACTATTTTGTGACAAATGGGTAGTTGGGATAGTGAGCAATAGTGTAAGAAGGGAAACTAGACAGGAAAGCTATTTCAGTATCCAAGAGATATGCTAGGGACTTGCACCTAGGTAGTAGCATTGGATAGGGCTAGAAATGGACGGATTAAGGATAGAGGTGGAGATAAAGAAAAGTATAAAATTTTGGCATGAATAATTAGATACATTCTTGGGAAAAAAATAAGTTCATGATGTAGGGGCACTGAACAGATAGGACAGGACAGGAGGAATAAAAGTGTCTTTTTTTGCACATATTTTTGCACAGATTCACTTGGTGAACTCTGTTAGACTTCTAAGGCTAGATGTAGACAGTTAAAATATTTTAAATTCCCATCATTCTACCATCACAATCCATTTATATCTGTAAATGTACTTGGGGGAAATGGACATCAGGCGTACCGTGATATCTCAATCCCAACCCCACTCCTCCGTACTCCACCTTGGGATCCTGGAGCTAAAACAAATCTCTGAAAGCCACACTGCCTCTTTGCCAGCCGCTCTGTGCCAGACTCTGCCAATAAGAAATGCTAGAGGGAGACTGCAAGGCTAAAAGAGGGTCAAGGGACGTTCTCCTTCTCATCTGCTTCCTGTGGGCTCCTGTGAGCATCTACCTAGCAACATCTCTCCCCTTTGGCAGCAGTAATTCCTTCTGCCTATGCGACAGAGGAGCTATGGCGGTGACTGTATCCACTTTGCAAATTTCCCAGTCCCCACCAAATCGGCCTCTGTAGATCTCCTGAGAGGCTCCAGAACCACCTGCCAGTGCCCCTTTCTCAGAGGTCTGAGTTTCATCTTTTTGAAACCCTGTCCTCAAACTTCGCAGTATCAATAAATCCATCATCTTCTCTTTGTTTCCTCAGCCCTAGAAGTGGTAACTGTTTCTCAAATTGCTATATCTGTGATTCTGTAGAGTTCCCTTTTTACCTTTTCAGTCGCCTACTTAACAACTTTATAGCTCCCTTTTCTAACCAGGTTGATTTTTTTGTTGTTGTTGTTGTTGTTAAATGAGTGGACTTGGGCTAAAAATTGGAGCATGGTATTTCTCTACTGTATGAGTCAGAGTTCTCCAGAGAAACAGAATCAATAGAATCTGTATTTATATATTATTATATATGATTATGAGGTAGGCCCAAGATGTGCAGGGTGAGTCAGCGAGCTTCAGACCCTGGGGAACTGATGGTTTAGCTCCAGTCACACTCCAAAGGCCTGAAAACCAGTAGGGCTGATGGTGTATCTCCTGTCTGAAGGCTGGAAGGCTAGACACCAGAGAGAGCCAAAATTTTAGTTCAAGTCAATCAACAAGGAAGAATTCGCTCTTACGTGGGAGATTATTATCAGTCTTTTTGTTCTATTCAGCCCTTCAACTGATTGGATGAGTCCCATCCACATTAAAGAGGCAATTTGCTTTACTTGGTCTATTTCAGTGTTCATCTCATCCAAACACAATCTCACAAAAACACACAAAATAATGTTTGCCCAACTGTGTGGGCACCCCATGGCCCAGTCAAGTTGACATATAAAAATAGCCATGATAGCCCCATTTATTCAATTCTTTTAAGTTTTCTTAAGAATTTGAAAGTTACACTTCTCTGTTCATCCTACACATTTCTAGTTTTCTTAAGAAGAATTTTATAGTTACATTTCTATGTTCATATTACACATTTCTAGTTAGATGTGAAATATTTTATGCTTTGCTGTTTGTCTGCAGAGGGTGACTTTCCAATATGCTTTCTAGCTGGTTATTGCTGAAATAAAGAGAAACTTTTATTTCTATTTTAAGCAATTTTTTTCCTGAAATATATATTTGGGAGAATAATCTTTGGAGATGTTTCTATCAAACTATATATTAAAACCCAACGCAGCATAAATTGAACCTATTTGTTCCATCAATACTGGAAAAAAACCTAACTACGTAGGCAAATGTCTGTATCATAATATGTATTCACTGGGAAAAATTGGGAAAGGCATGGTGGAGACTATTAACACAAGAAATATCACATCAGACAGAACTAAAGAAGGCGATAATTTCCCAAAGAAATACTATGTATGGTGAATTACAAGTGTTATTGGTGGTGTGATCTGCAAAGGCATAAAAGAAAATTTCATTTTTTCAGTATGAGCATCTTGATAGGTCAATTTTGCCATGATTGAAACAAGTTTAAAAACAAGTAGAGTTTTTATGGGATTTAAGTTGTTCAGAGAATTAGGTATGAAGCCGTGAAACGTATTTAATGTGATTCAAATGCTTATGTAGGGACTGTGATTAGCAGAAAATAAGAGTTGGGAGTTTCAGTAAAGAAAGGAAGAGTTGATTGTTTGCTAACTGATTTCAGTGTAAATAAATGTTACTGATGCTGCTATGTTGTGGTTCTTCATTTCAACCAAGGTCAAAATAAGGGAGTTAAATTGAGTTCAAGCAGAATTTATATTAGGCAGAGGAGAAGCTGGGTTATAAGTGCAACTTTGTGATATATTTTGGGTACCTAGCTATGCCTTTCTTTAGAACAGGGATAGGCAAACATTTTCTGTGAAGTGTCAGATGGTAAATATTTTATACTCTGTGGGCCACCCAGTCTCTGCCACAGTTACTCAACTCTGACTGTGTAGTATAAGAGGCCTTGGACAATAGTAAACAAATGAATGTAGCTACGTTCTAACAAAACTTTGTTTATGAAAACAGCAGGCCAGATTTGGGCCATGGGTTATAATTTAAAAGCCCTGCTTTAGAAGATTAGAAGCAGAGACTGTTTAATCAATTTTCCGGGGACAAATATTTTGGGGGTGTTCTGTTTTGGCATCTCTCAAAATATGGGAACTAAGGGGTTCTGTGCCACCAACCTTTCTATTCCATGTGATCCCCTTCTGAGGATACTATTGGATTGCTGTACCCTTCAGACTTCAGAATTATCATGCTGAAAGCTGTTCTATGATTTCTAAGCCTTGTTACGGATAAAACGTTATTGGACCTTCTTCTGATGGAAGTTTTTATTTTGTTTTCAAACGTATTCAAGTGTATTTTCATTATAATAAATTAAAGAGGTTAATATACTGGCCAACCTATCCTCATCATCTTGCCAGGGCGATTGCATCATCTGTCACTTCTGGTGGCTCTGTTTTCTGTTTTAAAGCTGTCCTGACTTTCAGAATCACTAGATGGGTACTTCTTTCTAGGGAAATGCAGTAACAAACTGTATGGTGTCCTAGAATGTGCTTGCTGTGCTAACATGAGATAGATCAGGAAGGGCAAACTAGGAAGCTCCCAGAGGTCAGGCAGATCATGTAAAAGACTGAAAGATTCCAGTGACAAGTACTGTCATTCATTTTCTGTTGCTTAGAGGCACTCCTCTGAAATAAGCCAGTGCATAAAGACTTAGATAAAAGGCAAAAGGATCTCAGCTGGGAGTGGTCACAACCTGTCTCAGGGACTAGAGCTAATTTGTTCAAGGAATTGTTACCACAGGGAAAATAAAATGCCTGGTGTTGCCAGAGCTTCTGATTTTTGCAAGAGATGGCAGACATTAATGTACACATTTTTTCTTTTGGCAAATGTTCCCCAATGTTTAAATGTTCAGAGTTAATTAAATTATTTAAAGATTTGTGAGGGGGAAAACAGTGTATGTATCTGAAACCAAACAGATCTGAATGCTTCCAATGAACTTTGAGCCATACCCAGTGACTTCTGTAGTAGAGAGTAATTTTCTTTTTGGCGAAGTTAAATTTGAAACATAAAGAGGCAGATAAGAGGCTTGGGTTGTATAAGACTCATAATAGGTGGAAAGAAACTGACAGGAAGTGAGACAGAGTTGGAGCTATGGCAAAATGAAGTCATCTATACCTAGAACATAGTCTGTGTCTAGTAAATATTTGCTTTTCAAATTGAATAAATTGAATAAACAAATCTTCAAGTTAAATATTTGAACTACCATAAGTATGAGTAAGCAGAGTGAGTGAGCTGGCAGTAAATCAATTGAGAGAAGAGCAGACAAGACATGCAAAGAAGAGTAAAAACTGTAAAGAAAATCGCCTTTTATTTTTTATTTTTATTTATAAATAAATATGTATCTTTATAAATATAAATATAAATATAAATAAATATATATAAATATATATATAATATATATATAAATATATAAATTTTTATATAAATATATAAATAAATATTTATCGCCTTTTTATTTATTTTATCGCCTTTTTTAGTTCTGTCTGATGTGATATTTCTTGTGTTAATAGTCTCCACCATGCCTTTCCCAATTTTTCCCAGTGAATACATATTATGATACAGACATTTGCCTACGTAGTTAGGTTTTTTTCCAGTATTGATGGAACAAACAGGTTCAATTTATGCTGCATTGGGTTTTAATATATACTTTGATAGAAACATCTCCAAAGATTATTCTCCCAAATATATACTTCAGGAAAAAAATTGCTTAAAATAGAAATAAAAGTTTCTCTTTATTTCAGCAAGTTTTAGATTTTTGGAAATCAAGTATTAACTCTTAGTTTTTGATGGGTAATGAGGCCTCTTGTTGCACATGGCTTGAGGCTGCGTGGCCACTCTAAGATTGATTATTAGGTTAATCTGTGCTAAGTAACACATGTCCATTTTTGCCGCACCTCTTTTTAGAGCAGTGAATTCAACAAGAGCATTGAATTTACCTTACTGTGCTGAATAAAATAAAGAAATATAGATTGATCTTTTCCACTATCCTGGGTTACGATAAAATAATTTTAAAGACTTTAATCCTAGACCTGCATTTCCAGTCGGCAAATTATCTGAAGATTTCTGCAAACAACATGTTACTTTAGCAATTTCTTCAACACCTGGAAGCAATGAAGGTGAAATAACATATGCAGGATTTATTGATGTGACAAGACGAGGAAAAATATTATAATTAATTATCTACCATTTTATAGTATCTCTCAACTTGAAATCTTTTTTTTTTTTTAATGTTTTATTTCTAGGAGAGAGAGAGAGAGAGACAGCGTGAGCAGGGGAGGGTCAGAGAGAGAGGGAGTCACAGACTGAAACAGGCTCCAGGCTCTGAGCTGGCAGTCAGCACAGAGCCCGACGCGGGGCTCGAACCCACGAACCGCGAAATCATGACCTAAGCGAAATTCGGTCGCTTAACCTACTAAGCCACCCAGGCGCCCCTCAACTTGAAATCCTTGTACTACTTCATAATTGGTAGCTTCATTCAATGCTGAACTTTTCCTAAACTGTTTGGAGTATAAATATTTGTTATTATTTTATCATTGATAAAATTAGACCCTGGAAAATCTGGGTCTGTGCTAGACCACTCTATTTCCTAAATCACGAAAGGAGTCATTGAGTGTTCATGAACTAATAGACTCACAACTTCAAAAGGTTGAGTAAATAAAACACTATTTTAAATGTACTGGTAAATGTACTGCTATGATCATGACAAACTAACACTATTATAAACAGCTAAGGATGACAAAGTAATGGGGATAACCTGACTTAAAACATTTCTTTTAAAAAGTGGTGGGAACTAAGGACAGAGGAAGGTCCTCCTGGTATATGACTATACTTATTTTCTCTATTGCCAATTCATGTTGTTAGCACAAAATAGCGATTACTTGTTCCTTAACTTGCCATTTTGTTTGTAAATTTGCTTCAGTGCATTGAGGAACTTTAATTTCAAATAGAAAAATAAACACTGAAAACTAACAAATAATTTAATATAAATCCATTGACAATAGCATTTCATTGAACTGTTTTGGACACATTTTCCTGAATTTTGAAAGTGCTTGGTACTATGTTGTTATTATCCTGAAGTTTTTTCAAATGTAAATTTACTTTTACAATTCAAACTACATTTTAAGAAATAAAAATAGGAATAAGCAACATTATTCAAAAATGGCCTTAAGAACATACTTGGGAATTGGGTCATTCTATATAATGTGTGCAATAAATCAACAGCTTTCTAGGTAGCATTAATCTGATCACCTTATTGAGAATACGTTGACTAATGAAACACAAAGGGCTAAGCTCCCAATTAAAGATATGGTTTCTATGTGCATCAAGGTCCAAACTGGGGGGAGAAGGGGAGGTGTCACATGCAATTGGGTAATTTGAGGAATGCTTATTTAATAAAGGGCAATATAATGCAATACTCTGAGGCTTTGTCACAATAGCTTTTAACAGGAACATGTTGAAGGTTGACTGGTAGAAAATGTAACCTCAAACAAGAAATAAAGTCAACTCAGATTTACCCTGGGAGAGTAAATGGGGCCACCCTGACCTCACTCTCCTGCTTCCCTCTCATCTCTTGATAGTGTCACGTAGTGGATGAAGTCTACCAGAAGCCTTTTAGACAACAATACCAGTTGCAGAAGGATGAAGAATACAACTGAAGAGGTACATCTAAGGTATTCAGTACAGATTCTAATCTATACTGAATTATATATATATATATATATATATATATAAAGTAACCTTTACTTTATATACTTGAGAAAAATATACTTGATTTTTCTCAAGACTCTTTTTGTGTGTAACCTTGGAAAGTTACTTAGCCTTTCTACATCTGATAAATCTTATCTTTTAAATAAGATCCCTTACAATTCTGAACTGGCCATGACTCTCTGAAAACAACTTCAGAATTGGAAAACAACTTCAACTGTCCCTAAATTTGTAGGGTTTTTCCACTACATAATGAAATATGTTGTAAAGGCTTGTAACAATTTAAAGGTTTACTTTCAATTGCTTCTAATTTTCATATGGTTTTATGACTCTATTACTTAAAAAAATTTTTTTAATGTTTTATTTATTTCTGAGAGAGAGAGCGCATGAGCCTGAGCAGGGGAGGGTCAGAGAGAGAGGGAGATACAGAATCTGAAACAGGCTTCAGACTCTGAGCTACTGTCAGCATAAAGCCTGACACAGGGCTCAAACCATTGAACCCTGAGATCATGACCTGAGCCACCCAGGTGCCCTGACCCTATTACTTTGACAGTTAACCTAACTTCTAAGTCCAAAGCCTCTACAGTAAGAATTTTAGCTATTTAATATTTTCCTTCCAATGAAAGAATTCTTTTAACTTCAAATAATTTTCTGTTATAATTTATTTTGTTTTATATAAAAAATGTCCAACTTCTAAAATTATATAGGTATTCCACTTAAAACAATGTGTTCTTTTGTAATTTTAAAACCTAAAATTCCAGCATAATTCTAATGTATTTCTAGATACTTTACTTAGCCTGGGAAATTGTTTTCAAAAAATATGAATGAGTAAGTAATGTTGATTGAGTCAAGGAGATTTTGAATTAGATATTTATCCATATTTGATTTAAACTTGCGTACTCATATAAATATCAAACACTGATTTTACAGAAAAGGAAACTGAGGAGTAGACATATTAAATCTTTGGTCACATAGGTAAATAAATGGTTGAGCCAGGATTTGAGCACATATCCATCTCACCCCAAAGCTGAGACATTTCCTAAAACATGCAATATAGTATTTACACTCTCTCCCACTCTCTCTAATAATTTTTACTACACAAATATTTGCATATGTTTGGAGAAAATCACATTAACATCTGTGTTATGGTTAAATTTCAAGTTTGAAGCAGAACATCTGTAAGTACAGAATTATACTGACGTTCTTGTTTAGTAAGTGGTCTGTGTCTATAGCAATGTAATTTTGAGATACAGAAAGTTGAAATTAACACTCAACACAAAGTACACAAAAGATGGCATTTACATTTATGATCTTCATTGTTGACATATTTCAGGTTTAAAATTTAAGCTTTTTAATTCAACAGAAGACAAATGAGGCAAGAATTAAAATCTTAGGGGTTATACTTTCCTATACAAAAGAAAATTCAGTGGGTGTGAGAAAAAAGAGTGGAAGTTTGGAGAGATTTTTATTTCCAATAATGGTAAAATAGCTTATTGTGGTACAATTTTGTCACTGAGAACAACCAGAAAAGATGGACACCCCCCTCCCTTCAAAATCTGACCCACAATATCAAAGAAATGGCAAGGTGGCCAGGGTGAGAAGGAAGGGAAGTAAACTGAAATAAGTGTGGTGTTCCCTATCCCTTATCCTTTTAAAATTATATGCCAGTTCATGTCATACACAGTTGAGAGGACAAGAAGTTTAAAAAAAATAAAAGTCACTTACTGGATAAGAAACAGCAGATTTTTGACAGTATCAGAGGCTGGTGAGACAAATATTGGAAATCAAGGAGTATCAAAGAACAAATATCCTGAAAATACTCAAGATGTATGTTCAGGACCCTAGAGCTATCACAGCCTAAGAGCAAGGGTGAATTAGAAGTATACTGGTTCTCATAAAGGACTGAGAAACAACTTCAAACCAGCTCAGTCCTAAACTGACAAGTCATCTTTTCCTATTCACTACTCATACTGCTTGCCATGAAGCAAAGATATGTCTTTTGTTGTTTGTTTTGTTTTGTTTTGTTTTCTGGAGAGAGATTACATCAGCCAGAACCTCAGTTAATTTTCTTTCATTTTTTATTCTTATATGCAGGACTGGCATATAATAAAAAACAAAAATATCAAGAATTCCAAAAGAAGGTAAAATAACAAAACATATTAAAAATTAGAAAAATAGTCCACCAGATAATCCAAATATTAATCATACATAATCTTTAAAATAATATGTCCAAGAAAATATACAACAAAATTGAAAAAATCACCAGAAAACTGAGATATATAAAATAGAACATATTGAACATTCTAGAACTGAAACAAAACACAATAGCCTTAAGTAAGAATTTCAGACATGTATTTAATTCAAATTAAACACAGCAGAAGAAAAGATTAGTGAACTGGAAAATATGTTGATAGGAAATAGCTATTTTGAAGCATAGAGTAAAAAGGATGGAAAATACATGAAAAAGAGCTTCTGAAACAAGATAAAAAGAACATTGGTTTCCTGGGAATACTCAGAAGAAGAGGAAAGAGAAGGAGTAGAATAAATATTTGAATAGTGGTGAATATTGTCCAAAACTGTCAATAGATATCATTATGGTTAATTTTGTGTGTCAACTTGACTGTGTCACAGAATGCTCAGATATTTAAGTCATATTTTATTATGGCTGTGTGTGTGTGAGCATGTTTCTTGGTGTTATTAACATTTGAATCAGTAGACTGAGTGAGGCAGATTGCCTTCTTAATGTAGGTGGGCCTCATCCAGTCAATCGCAGGTCTGAATAGAACAAAAGGGCTTCCTAAGGGTAATCTTCTCCTGTCTGACTGCTTGAGCTAGAACATTGGTTTTCTTTGGCTTTCAGCCTGAGACTGCAACATTGACTCTTCAACCTGCCACGTTTCAGACTAGAATTTATAAGACCAGTTCTCCTGGTCCTTAGGCATGTGGACTCAGAGTGGTCTCTGCTGGGTCTCAGTTTGCCAACTACAGATCCTTGGATTTCTAAGTCACTAAATCACTACATGAACCAAAGCCATTATACACACACACACACACACACACACACACACACACACACACACACATCCTATTTGTTCTAGAGAATTCTTATTAATACAGATATTAAGCCACAACTTAAAATTTTTCTTTATAACCAAACCCAGATAAATATAAAATATCATGCTTGTGTAATCACTGTCAAATGATTATAGACCAAGCACAAATCTTAAAAGCAACCAGGGTGAAATATACTATTATCAGAGAAGAAACAATGAGATAGAGAACTGATTTTCTAACAGAAATAAAGGAAACAATAAGACAATGAAATGATATCTTTAAAGTACTGAGAAAAATCGTCAACCTACAATTCTATATCCAGTAAAAATGTGCTTCAATACTAAAGGCAAAGTAAGGTAAAGGCTTCTATGGACTAACAACAATTTAGAAACTTTTTTTCCTGATAGGCACTGAAAACAAATGGTAAAGTTTTTCAGACAGCAACAAAATTATTTCTTATGAAACATAGCAATATAGAAATAAATGACAATATATGAAAAAGATAAACATATGAAGAAATACAAATGAATATTTCACCAAACACCAGTAACTATTGCTTCATAGTTTTAAATATATGTAAAATTCAAATAGAGGATTAAAATATATAATAGGTGGGAAGAATTTAAGAAAGATAAAGTTGTCAAAACACTGACGTTGTCAGGGGAGAGATAGAAATAGAATACATGTGGGGCGCCTGGGTGGCTTAGTCGGTTAAGCGTCCGACTTTGGCTTAGGTCATGATCTCGCGGTTCGTGGGTTCGAGCCCCGCATCGGGCTCTGTGCTGACTGCCAGCTCAGAGTCTGGAGCCTGTTTCAGTCTGTGACTCCCTCTCTCTCTGACCCTCCCCTGCTCACGCTGTCTCTCTCTCTCTCCTAGATATAAATAAAACATTAAAAAATTAAAAAAAAAAAAAAGAAATAGAATACATGTTGTAATGCCTAAGGAATTTTATTATGTCTGTAGCTATTCACTAAGAAAATAAATGAATACATAATTAACAAGTAAATGAGAGTTTAAAAAGTGATGAAAATAGCTAATTTATCAAAAAAAAGGAAACTGGGAGGTTAACTAGAAAGCATCTGTTAAGATGTTGGATTTAGACTTAAGCAGAGATTATATTAAATGTAAATATTCTAAATAATTTCTTTTGGAGATCATGATAGACAATTTTCATAATTCACAATTCTTGTACAGAAATAAAATAAACACTTATTAAAGAGTTTATTTAATTCATACTCATGAGTAAACCTGGCATATATTATAACCACTTCAAAAGAGAATCCTAAGAACAGGCACTTTTATAAATCAGGAAAAATGAATATGTATATACTGACAAAACATTTTTCATAGGAAAGGAAGGGAGGCAATTGAATCTCCACCAAACCAGACATAATTTGCCTGTCTACAAATTTACAGCCTTATACCCAGAGATAATGAAAGGTTAGAATTCGATAACCTGGAGAGGTGTCCACATTATTATATTTCCTCTCTAATAAAGATTTCTAGAATGAATGTGAAAACAAAATATAATTCATGCCTTTTGTAAGAGTCACATCTTAAATATAAGAATTCATGAAAGTTTTCAAGAACTGAAAATTATATTCCATGTAAAAACTAATGAAAAATTCAGTGTAGTCAAATTATCATCAAAGATCTCATGATAACTAACACATTCCACAATGATAAAGGGGGCTATCAGGATAGCTTATTCATATTGCGATTATAAATTTTAATGCATCTAATACTGCTCTCCCCTCAAATTATATAGAAAAAATGTACAATTTGAGTAAACAGACAAATATACAAGCATAATAAAAGATTTTGAACATAAGTTTTTCAGTAACTTATAGTAAACAGATTTTTAAAATCTTTTCAGTAAACAGATAAAAATCAATAATTAGAATAACCATATACATGGTTAACAAGTATATGTGCTCTTGTTTTTTTTCTAGTTCCTCATAGTTGTGTTCTAACAAGTATATGTGCTCTTAAACGTGCATACACAACACACATAATATTGCACTCCAAAGTAAAGAAAGAGTAAATATGGAATGTTTACCAAAATCTCAACAAATTCCAGAAGAATGAAATCATACAGATATTTTCTATGATCATCATGAAAATAAGCTAAAGATTATTGGCAAAGAGGTACCATGAAAATTCCTACATATTTGTAAATATAAGCAAAATACATCTAAATAATGCAGGGGTAATGATCTAATTATAATGAAAATTAGAAAATATTTTCAGCTAAGTGATAATTAGAATAAGATATATGTCAAAGTAGTGTTATCCAGTTAAAGCATAGCTTGTAGGAGAATGTATAGTATATCTTAAGTTTGTTTCTCCCAGAAGAACTCCCTAAATCAAGAATTTATTGGGAAATACTACAGAGAGACACTAATGAGAGAGTGGAGAAATCAGGTTGCTGAAATGAAAACAGGCAAGAAATGTGTGATTTCACCTAAAAACTCAGCCTGTTTCATCCTGTGGAGAGCTACAGAGCTAAACATGCACCTCAGAGTGAGTCTCTTCTAGAAGCAAGGGAGCTACCTTTTCAGCCTCTGGGTCAGTTAGTAACGGACTGTTCCAGGAAGTCATAAATTCCTAGGCACTTCAAATTCTCCAAATAATCAAAGATGCTCAAGTAATCCAAAAGCAATTCTCTGAGAAAGGTCTCAACTACAAATTGAAACTGGATGATTGAGAGGCACTGGTATAAAGTAGCTGAGGAAATTTGTGTGCCATACAAGAGAGATTTAAGCTCCAAGGCATTTACAAATCTCCATAGGGGTAAGGTAGTGTCAGTTCTGAGGGTAATTCTCTGGGGAAGGTTAAAGCCACA
The DNA here is from genome assembly GCA_017311185.1 of Proteles cristata cristata. Classification (NCBI taxonomy): domain Eukaryota; kingdom Metazoa; phylum Chordata; class Mammalia; order Carnivora; family Hyaenidae; genus Proteles; species Proteles cristata. The sequence continues at coordinate 959,806 of JAESUZ010000242.1, read as the reverse complement.
CACTAATAGCAGCAAATAACATAGAAACATCAAGAAGAGCACACAGCATTGGGGCTTACAAGAGGGTTTGAGCAGGGTACATGGTGCCCATTAGATTGTTTAGGCTGAAAATTTATCTCTAAGATTGATTCTCTCTCAAGAAGTCAGAAAAGAAAAACTATATTAAATATAAGCAATGTACAAATATAAAAATAATAAATAGAGTAGAAATTAATGACTAGAAGGCAAATATGAAACGGAGAAAACCAACAAAGTGAAATGTTACAAATGAAATTAATCTGTTAAAATTATCTATTAAGAAATTAAAAGTACAAATTGCCAATATCAGAAATTTTAGAAATGATGAATATCACTATAAATCTTATGAGTAATTAAACATAATATGAGAAAATAATTTTAAAAGCTATGCCATAAATATGAAAACTTAGAGACATAAACAAATTCTTAGGTCAAAAATAAACTAACCCCAAAGGAAACATTATGAAATAGAAAATATGAAGTTTTTATAGCTACTGAAGTAATTGAATATGTATTTGAAATCTTTCCCAAAGAAATTATAGGCCCAGGTGATTTCATTGGTAAATTTAACAATATACATAAGGAAGATATTGGACTAATATCATGAAAATATTTCAGAGAATAGAAAAATTTATTTTCCAGGGCTAACAAAATCTTAACCCCAAGACCTGACCAGAACATTATAAGAAAAAAATTACAGGTCATTCTTTCCCATTAGTTTCTCTGCAAACATGTTTAAGTACAATATTAGCAATCAAAACCAATTAAACATGGAAGTATACTATAGTAAGAACAAGTTGGATATATTCCAGGAATGTACAATTACTTTAACATTCAACAATCAGTCAATGTAATTCACCACACTAACAGAATACGGGAGTAAAACTATAGTATCATCTCAATAGATGCAGAAAATGTATTCGAGAAAAATTAAAATCCATTCATGATAAAACTAGGAATAGAAGAAATTACCTTAAACTGAAGAAGAGCATCACAGAATTATACCCTAAAAATCATAATAGTGAAATATCTAAAGCTTTCCCTTAGAGAATAGGAACAAGACTACATTACCTGCTTTTAAACCTCAATAATGAGTAGAATCTAGTATTGTATTTCAGAGCAGTGAAATGACACAAGAAAAGGGAATAAAAATAAAAGGATTAGAATTCTGCTTCTGGCAAAATATATAAAACAATAGTTTTCAGATAGTGATTATTGGCCAATGGTAGACAGTGATCTCTGAGAAAGGAGAAACAAACAAGGTGAGTCCCACAATTGCCAGTTTATGACGAGAATTTAGAGAAGGAAAACTCTAGAGGATCGCAGCAGTCTACCTAAGTTGAGGAGACAGAACTGGAAGGCCAGGGAAGCCAAGGTAAGTTTTACAAGGCAACGATCTGGAGAGTAGAGAGCTGTACAGAGAACTCTAGAAATCTGTCATGGGTCTTTGAATATTCAACAAATAACTAATGAACATATGCATGTAAGAAAATACCTGAATCTGGCCAGAGTATAGAGAGCATATCCTTGGCGTTCACAGAGGTCTGGGAATAGTTTCTGTGTCTACTAGTAGGACACTGAATAGAATACTCAGAATGGGGTTTTATCTTAGTGATAGAGAATAAGCCCTAAATAAAAGCTGTCTGTTCCTGCCTAACAAAACTTAAAAGCTAGCCTTAAAAAAAAAAAAAAAAAAAAATCAAACGACCTACCAAATTAGCTGACTTTCAGAAGAAAGCCCAAGGAAATTTATAGAAATAGAAACATTCTAGCACTCTAGAATTCACAGTGTCTGTCAACCAATCAAAAATTACCAGGAAAGAAGCAGGAAAACATGATTCCGAATGTGGTGAAAAATCAATCAGTAGAAATGGATGCAGAAAAGACATATATGATAATTACTAGACATGGACACTGAAAAGATTTTATAATAATACTCCATATATTTGATAAGAGAAGAAATATTGTTCATAATTAGGAGATACAAATGTATATACAAAAGAACCAAATCAAGCTTACAGAAGTGAAAAATAAAATTCCCAAGATGGGAAATGCACAGGATGAGTTTAAATGCAGATAAGACATTGTAGAAAAAGTATGTATTTGTCCTTCTCTGCCTGACTTATTTCACTCAGCATAACACCCTCAAGGTCCATACATGTTTGCACGTATAGGAGGATTAGGAGGAAAGTAACGGAGGATCATGGGGGAGAAGAAGGGGGGAAATGGTGGGGAAAAGGGAGAGAGGCAAACCATGAGAGACTCTTGAATGCTGGGAACAAACTGAGGACTGATGGGTTTGGGGGGTGAGGGGAGTGATGGGCATGGAGGGGGGCACTGGTGGGGATGAGCACTGGGTGTTATATGGAAACCAACTTGACAATAAACTATTTGTAAAAAAAAAAAAAAAGAAAAAGACATTGTAGAAAAAGGATTAGTAAACTTTGTAGAAAAAGGATTTAGTAAACTTGAAGAATAGGAACCAAAACTAAAATTAATGATACAGGAAATAAAACACTAATTATCTATCTATCTATCTATCCATCCATCTATCTATCTAGATACAGATATAGATATTTAGATCTGTGGAACATCTTCAGGAAGCCTTGATATAACTTGAGATACTAAATAAATGTGGAGGGAGGTAATAGAGAAAATTTTTATGACAGATTTACCAAATTTTATGGAAACTAAAAACTCACAGTTGTAAGAATCTCAACAATCCCAAGGACAAGAAAAAAGAAAACTATACTTCGGATTCTCATAATCAAATTGCTTAAAATAAGTAATAAAGGCAATCTCAAAATTAGCAAGAGAACAAGACATTATATTTAGAGGGACAAAGATGAAAAATGACATATAATTCTTGTTGGAAAGAATCCAAACCATAAGAGAGTACAGTAATATCTTTAAAATGCTGAAAGGAAAACAGTCTCAAGTTCTATATCCTTATCCTAACTAAGAGAAACTATCTTTCAAAAATAGCTAAAATAAGGAATTTTAAGAAGAGCAAAGCTGAAAAAATTGGTTTCCAGCAGATCTCCAGTATAGCAAATGGTAATGAAAATCCTCTAGCCAGAAAGAAAATGATACCAGTAAAAATCTGTATCTATGCAATTGAATGAGGAGTATCAAATTTGTAAATATATAGGTAAATAGAAAAGACCATATTTCATAGTTTAGAATTATATTTTTAAGATAATGTACTATTTGAAGCAAAAGTAATAACAATGTATTATGACATTTTAACATATGAAGAAATAAAATTTATGACAAGAATAGTACAAAGGCTGGAAGAAGGGAAATGAAGCATACTGTCCTAAAGATCTATATATACTGTGTGTAAAGTGATATTACTTGAAGGTAGGCTGTGATAACTTACAGAGGTACACTATTAACCTTTAACCATGTTCCAAATAACACAACAAAGAATTACAGATAATAATCCAAAAAAAAAGAAGATATAATAGAGTCATAAATTTACTCATTCTAAAAAGAGGAAAAAATAGAAGAAAAAGGAAACAAAGAAGACATGGATTCAGTAGAAAACAGAGAGTAGGATGGTAGATTTAAATCAATAATCAAATTAAATGTCAATCATCTCAGGACAATTAAAACCAGAGATTGACAAATCGAATAAATTAAAAACAACAACAAACAAATAGCATACAAACAAAGACTCAAGTATTTACTGTCTTCAGAAAAGACACTTTAGGGTCACTTGGGTGGCTTAGTTCAGTGACCCACTCTTGATTTTAGCTCAGGTTATGATCTCAGGGTTATGAGATCGAGCCCTGTGTCAGGCTCCATGGTGGACATGGAGCATGCTTAATACTCTCTCTCTCTCTCCCTTTACCACTTGCACTTATGTTCTCTTTCTCTCCAGGAAAAACAAAAAAAGGTGCTTTAAGTATAATGCTAATATGAATCAAAAGAAGTTAAGAACATTGCAATGGTTATATTAATGTTAGATAAAGCAGATAATTCAAGATTTTCAGAGGTTCAAAATATATAAAGCAAAAATGCATAGAACTGAGGAGAAATGGGGAAAATTACAAGTAATTGGAGATTTCAACAAACCTCTCACAAATATTGTTAGAAGTACATGGAATATCAGTAAATATGTATAAGACTTCAAGAACAGTATCAGGTGACTTAGCTTAGTTAAAATGTATGGAACACTCCATTGAACAATAGCGGAAGATACAATGTAAGATGATGTAATTACTGAGGAAAAGAGTATGGTGATTACACAAATGTCCATAGTGCCTTTATTTGTAAGAGCCCAAATATGAAAACACCCAACCATCCACAACAGACAAATGGATAAACAAATTGTAATATGTATATGGAATACTCCTCAGCAGTGAAAATGGATGAACTGTTGATACATGCAACAACATGGATGAATCTTAAAATAATTGTGCTGTGTGAAATAAGCCAGACCAATAATATATACCTAAAACAGAAAAATGGTTGCCTAGGGATGGTAAGGGAGTTGGTGTGAGGTTCATAAAGTGATTACAAAAACACATGAAGAAATTTTGTGGACGGATGAATATGTTCATTATTGTGATGATAGTTTTAAGAGTATATACATATGTCAAAATGCATCAAATTGTACACTTAAATCTGTGAATTCATTGTATTTTAATTTCACTGCTATATATATGTATATGAAACAAATACTATACAGTTGTCATTATTGCAGATATATAATTAAGAATCCAGAAAATCTGCTAGTAATGGCTAATAAACTGTTAGAAATAATGTGTTGCTAGATATAATATTGCTCGATAATATATAAAAGGTATATTTCTATATAATAGAAATAACTTAAAAAACAAATATAAAAAATGGAATTTATGTTATCAAATAAAATCAAATCTCACAAAATGTAATGAAAAACATATAAAATATTTACAAGGACAACTTCAAATATAATTGAAAGAAAGCAAAGGAACCATGATAAATGGGAGTATATAACATTAACAAATAGGGAGAGTCAGTCTTTTAAAAATTCAATTATCCACAGATTAACACATAGTTTTAATATAACTCACACAAAACCATACAGATTTTGGGGGAGAACTGATAAAATAATTCTGAAATTTATATAGAAATTTATATAGAAATGCAAAAGACCAAGAATAGGAAGAAAATGGACAACTTGCATAACAGAAATCAAACGTTGCCATAGTATATTAATTTTGACAATGTGATATTGCTGTGAAATAGATCTTCCAGATACCAGGAACATTTCTACATCTATATAAACATAAATTTGTGGCAAATTTGGAATTTCAGAACAGTGGAAAATATTGTTTTTCCAATAAGTGATATTGAATTGATCAGATACTCATGTAGAAAGAGTTAATCTTGACCCAAACCATTACATAAATATTAATGCCAACATATTATAGATCCAAATGTCAAAAGTAAATCAGTAATGCATCTAGGTATTAAAATTGGGGAATATCTTCATGACCTAGGAATGAGAAGACGATTCTTAGGCAATTAAATGCATTAAACATTAAAAATGTTTTTGTGAACTCTTAGAACTCAATATGAAAAGAAAAATAATCTGACTAAAAAGGGGCCAAGGCGGTTTTCCTAGGTGGTTCTGTCAGTTAGGTGTCATTCTTTTGATTTTGGCTCAGGTCATGAGCTCATGGATCATGCACCCCACGTAGGGCTCTCTGCTGGCAGCTCGGAGCCTGCTTGGGATTCTCTGTCTTCCACTTTTTCTGCCCCTTCCCTGCTTATGTACTCACACGCTCTCTCACTCTCTCTCTCAAAAATAAGTAAACATTTTTTTAAGGGGCAAAGGATAAACAAATAAATGGACAAAGGCCTTGAATAGACATTTCTCCAAAGATGGTTACAAATGCTAATAAACAGAAAAAATGTTCAACATCAGTAGCCACTAGAGAAATGTAAATCAAAGACACAAAAAGACACCACTTCACACCCACCAGGATGGCTATAATCAAAAGAACCTAATAACTAGTACTGTCAAGAATGTGGAGAAATTGTAACCCTCATTTATTGCTGGTAGGACTGTAAAATGGTGCAGCTGCTTTGAAAAACAGTCTGGGCAGTTCCTCAAAATGTTAAACATGAAGTTACTATACGGCTCAGGATTTCCACTCCTAGGTAAATCCATAAGAAAAAGGAAACCATATGTCCACACAAAAATGTGTATATGAAAGTTCCTAGCAGCATTATTAATAATTGCCAAAAATGTGTAAACAAACTCAAATGTTGAATGAATGAATAAAAAAAGTAATGTATTTGTACAATTGAATATTATTCAGCTTTAAAGAAGAATAAAGCATTGATACAAAATGCCACATGGATGAACCTTGAGAAGATTGCTGTAAATGAAAGAAACTGTCACAAAAGACTATATAATATTGATTCCATTTATATGAAAAATGAAGAATACAGAGGGACAGAAAGAAGATGTGTGGTTACCTAAGGCTGGTGAGGCCTGGTGGGAATTGGGAAGTCACTGAAAATAAAAATGGGTGGTGATGGTGATGATGGTGATGAAAATGTTCTAGAATTTGTCATGATGATGGTTCCACAATTCTGTCAATATACTAAAAACCATTGAGTTATACACTTTAAATGGATGAATTGAAAGCCATGTGAATTAAATCTCAAAGCTTTGGTAGATAGGTAGAAGATACAAAGCTAGACATTTGACAGATATATTAGATTATTTTAAAACAAAGGGATTCTTCTCATTGAAGATCTCCATTAAGAGCATTAGAATGTAGGTCCTATAGTGGGAAAATATCTTTTTAGTACCTGTAATCAACAAAGTTCAAGCATTTGGAATATGTGAAGAACTACATATCAACCATGTAACCTAAAGAAAAATAAACCTAAGATTTAAGTTGACCACTTCACAAAAGAGAATCTGCAAATCTCTGGGAAAAGATTTAAATCCAAATGAGATATATCAGTATCCATACAATTTAAAAAGGCTGAAAATCCCTTTCCTAGAAAAAGATGTGGAGAAACTAGAATTCCCACATACTCTAAACAGTAGTGTGAATTCATACAATCACTTTCATGAATCACTTTATCATTCATGCAGTTTCTACTAAACCTGATATATCCTCTCATCCAGCAATTCTCCTATGAAGAAGGTGTGGTGAGTACTACAGGACAAAACTGAGAACATGTTCACCAAAGGACATGCATAAGATTTTTAATAGCAATATTATAACCAATGATTATAACAATCATATAATATAATAAACATTGATTAGGAACAAACCAAAGGTGGGGCACCTTGGTGGCTCAGTCAGTTGAGCGTCCAACTTTGGCTCAGATCATGATTTCATGGTTTGTGGTTTTGAGTCCCACATCAGGGTCTGTGCTGACAGCTTCGAGCCTGGAGCCTGCTTCAGATTCATTCTCTCTCTCTCTCTCTGTCTCTCTATCTCTTCCCCTCCTTTGTTCGTGCTCTTTCTCTCTCACTCTCTCATAAATAAACAAACATTAGAAAAGAAGAGTAACAAAGCATGTTTACCAACTCTAAAGAAAATATATAAATTATACCATGACATGCTATACTCTACTGATAATGAGTGACCCACCACGACTTGAACACATGGATATATTTCATTAACACAAAATTGAGAAAAAGAAACTGTATACAAAAGAGTGTGTATTATCCCTTTATATTAAGTTCAAAAATAGATGCTGGAAGTCAGGATGGTGATTGACTTCGGTGAAGAGGGAAGTAGCCAGTAGGTGGAAAACATGACAGGGCGTCTTGGGTTTTAGCGATACATTGCAGCTGTCTTGCATCAAGTTGCAAGAATTGATTGTTAAATGTTGGAGGTTTGCAGGCTGATGGACATCAAGTTTGTAACTTGAAATTGGCCATGCTGAGATATATATGGCATGGAAATTGTGTTTTTTCAAGTTGTTTTTGTTTTGTTTTGAGGTGGGGCAGCTGGTTGCTGTATAATTAACCAGAATAATGCTGGTGCAGGATGTACTCACTTTATTAAATTCACAGAGCTATGTGTGTGTGATTTGTAAGCTTTTCTTTGTTATACTTTAAAAGGTAATTGATAGGGGCGCCTGGGTGGCTTAGTCGGTTAAGCGTCCGACTTTCGCTTAGGTCACGATCTCGCGGTTCGTGGGTTCGAGCCCTGCGTCGGGCTCTGTGCTGACTGCCAGCTCAGAGCCTGGAGCCTATTTCAGAGTTTGTGTCTCCCTCTCTCTGACCTTCCCCTGCTCACGCTGTCTCTCCCTCTCTCCTAGAAATAAATAAAAATATTTTTTAAAAAGGTAATTGATATTTCAAAGGAAATATGGAAGTCACTGTAATTTAAACAAATATCCCTATAGTATTGACTAACTCAAACACAGGGAAAGTAGAGCAGAAGAGCTAAGTAGGCTCTGTGAGAAAAGCGGGAGAGCTGAAGTACTAATAAACAGATTGATTTCTTCTCCATTTTCACTACTTAAATCAGGAGTCATGATCTTTTATTTTTACAGAGGTCAGACAGATGGTACAGAAAATGCAGACAGAGTTAGCATATTTATTCACATGGCAGCATTCCTCCTCACAAAAACGTTCTTTCTAATTCTTTGAAAATTGCATACCTCTTCTTGATATTGCAACCTGATGATTTAGGATATTGAGCCCTGGTAACAGATTGCCAACGTTTGAATATTGGCTTTTTTTTTTTTTTTTGAGGTATGTGATTATACGTCTAACTTCTAGTTTTCCTCATTAGCGAAGTAGGGAAAATCATACTCCATCACTTATTCATTCAAAGTAGTTTATGGAGTAAGGACTATGCTCAAGGTATTATTAGAGCAGGGAATATAGCAAGAAGTAAAATATACAAAGATACGTGGCATAAAGTTGCTAATATTATAAGAGGGACACAGAATAAATAAGATATATAAGTAAAATCTATACGTGGTAATAACCATTGAGGAATGTCAACTAGGGAAAGAGAAAGGGATGTCAGTTGTATAGGTGGTTAGTTTTCACTGAAAACACAACATTTAAATCAAAACTTGAAGAAAGCAAGACAGCCAGATGCAACTGTCATCATAAGCAAAGGGGATGGGAAATGCAAAGATCCTGAGGCATAATCATACCTGAACTATTCGAGAAGTAGCAAAGAGACCACTATGTCTAAAGCAGAGTGGTAGAGGACTAAAAAGATAGGCCACTGTAAGAATTCTACCCTTTATTCTGAATGAGATGTGAAGGTATGTGTGGTTTTAAGCAGAATAGTGATATGATCAAACTCAGGATTAATAGGGTTAGTTTAACTGATTCATTGAGAATAGATTTGAGGGAAACAAGGTTAGAAAAAGGAGGCTATTTTAGTAGCCCATGTGAGAAACAATAGCTGCTTGGTCCAGTGAATTAGCTCCTTTTTGCATGTAAGAAAGTGGGTTCAATTTTTCCACATCTTCTAATTTTTAAGACAAGCCAGAACTCAAAATTTTTAAGTAAGAAATACTCTGATTTTCTAACGCTGGATCAGTTTCTTTTGTTTAGTTTTGGTTTTTAACCCGTGAAGACACACATCTACAAAATTCACATCCACAGATTTTCTTTTACTAGAATCATTGTGTCACTGGGTCACTGCTCCTAAACCTCATGACTGCTCTTGGTAGCTAGGTCTATTTTTCATAAACAGAAAAGTCTCCAAAAGGCTCTGGCTTGGTGTGTATTCTTACTTATTCCACACCTTTTATTATCTATTGCTTTCGTTTTCCTGTACCAAGTCTTGAAATATGACAATTTGAGAAACAGAAGAAAAGACAGGAAACTGACTAGTGCTCTTTTAGCCCCCAGTGAGCTATTTTCTTAATTAATTAATTTACATATATATTTTAGAGAGAGAGTACAAGCAAGCTGGGGAGAGGGACAGAGGGAGAGAGTGAGAGAATCTCAAGTAGGCTCCGTGCTGAGCATGGAGCTCGATCCCATGACCCTGGGATCATAAGCCGAGCCAAAATCAAGAGTCAGATGCCCAACCAACTGAGCTAGCCAGGTGCCCCTAAAGGAGCTATTTTTGACACTTTTTTCTTTGATACTTACCTCAAAATATGAGAGGTTAGTAACTGACCAAAGAAATAGATGAATAAAACACTGTCCAGCTTTTGCTTAACATTAAGATAGAAAAAGAGCAGCAACGTAGATTGGCTCTGAAGCACAGATAGTGGGTATAAAATACAAATTGTGGGACACTTCCTAAATGTTATTGAAATATCCTTATAACTTTCTATTGAAAGAGTGTGTACTTATTTTAAAATCCAGAAATCATCACTTTTATACTTTCTAATGGAACACTTTGCAAAAGCCTTATAGTAAATGCTGCAATTCTATTCAGTATTAATAGAATAATTGGCTTAGAATTCTATTCAGAGAGTTCTGTAGGATGCTATCTCAGGGGTGAAGTCCATAATTTATATGTATAAAACTGGTTGTTCTTTCCATTGGCACTTATAACAAAAACCCAATAGTTTAAAAGTAAATAAAAAAAGTGGGAGAAAGAAGTCCTAGATAATCTACTTTTCAATAATGGGTGAGCAAATTACATGCAAATATATTAATTTATTCAGGGATTTTATACCTCCTTCTGAAATTCTGGAAATTGGACTGACAAAAGGCAAAAAAAAATATTGTGGTAAAATGTAGATTATCTTCCATAATGCTTTGTAAGAAAGAGTTCTGAATTGGAAAATGTTAGAGTTATTACCAAAGTGTTTTGAGTCCTGAGGAACAGATCGTGTTTCTATTCCTGTTCTTCCTTAAGAGCTTCCTACATTTTTCACATCTTAGGCAGTTTAGGACATCTTTGTAGTTGTTAGAGTTGGCTAAGCAAAGTTCAGGCCAAACTAGGAATATGGTGTAGAGTTACTTTGTTGAACTGGTTGAATTCTATCCTCTTCTTCTTTAAAAAAAAAAATTTAATGTTTATTTTTGAGAGAGAGAGACAGAGAGAGAGCGAGCGCATGAGCGGGGGAGGAACAGAGAGAGTGAGACACAGAATGAAAGCAGGCTCTAGGCTCCAGGCAGTAAGCACAGAGGCCGATGTGGGGCTGGGACTCACCAACCCTGAGATCACTGAGCCAAAGTTGGATGCTTAACCAACTATGCCACCCAGGTGCCCCTATCCTCTTCTTTGTGCTACGTTTATAGAGGGTTCAGCAAGTAGTTGTTGCCAAGATGATCTTCTCCACAGAGAAGGGCACTTTTTGCCTATTTAGGAGGCTTTAAAAAGGCTGATCATGAAGACACTAATAAAAAGCCAATTTTTTTCTTATATGCAGGGTTTGTTGAGAGAAGAATATGATAATCCATGCTATTTATTTGGCCCTTATTAAGTGCCACACACTTAGTTCTATCTACTGGGATATTTCTATGACTAAAGCAGACAAAGCCCATGGAACTTACATTTTAATGTGGGAATCTGTGTGCTAATGTGAGCTCATGTATGGTTGTGTATATGATGGGGAGGAATTAGGTCTAGGTGACTATTCATAGTACAAATGCTTACTCTGATTCTCAGTTAGGGCCATTATTGAGTTTAGAGACTTGAAGAGGGGGAAAGCAGTGAGAGAAATTTTTTATATGTAGCCAAATGTTGTTGATCCCTTTGCTTGCCTTTCCTAAATTGTCCCTATAACAGGGAAAATGAAATTTTCCTGGGTTCACCTTAAAGCCTAATTATCTTTAAAAATTGACAAAAGATATTTAAAATACAGGAAGCATAGAAATAGTATCACTTATTGAGTGTCTATATGAGCCAGATCTACACACTGCATCATTTATTTCTCAAAAAAAATCTATAATAGTACATAGTGTATAATACTTTTTTTTAACCCAAAATGTGCCTATTTCTCAGAAAGGTACATGCCTAAGGTCACTTTGCTACTAAATGCCAGAAATGGCCATCCATGTCTATTTTGCTTCAAAGTCTGCAAACTTCTTGGGCCCCTTGAGCCTGAGAAGGAAGATAATTTGTAGATGAAAGAAAAATACAACTTTATATAGGTCAATGAGTAAATATGAGTGTGACTCTCCGTTTACTAATAGTGTGGTTTGTTTGTGATGAAAATGGGAGCAGAAGCACAACTGTTGAAAAGCTGATTCTAATATAGTTAACTTTAACTTTCTTTAATGGGTGACTAGAGGCTATTATGACACTAGGTTTTATAGCAATTTCTTAAATCTAATTACTGGAAGTTCACATATTTTTCAAATTTGTATTTGTGGGAGAAGTATTGTTTGCAATTTAAAAATTTTAACCACTCTGAAAATTTTCACCATGATTACTGAAAAATCTCTGACAGTCAATATAACACCTATATGCCATACGGCGTACTGAGTCCCATTGTATTTTTAATGATAGGTAGCTATAAAAACAAATTTTCTAGTGGCGCCTGGGTGGCTTAGTCAGTTAAGCGTCTGACTTTCACTTGGGTCATGATCTCGCGGTTCGTGGGTTCGAGCCCCGCGTCGGGCTCTGTACTGACTGCCAGCTCAGAGCCTGGAGCCTGTTTCAGTCTATGACTCCCTCTCTCTCTGACCCTCCCCTGCTCACGCTGTCTCTCTCTCTCTCTCTCCTAGAAATAAAACATTAAAAAAAAATAAAAACAACAACAACAACAACAAATTTTCTTCATTCAAGAAACTAAAGCCCTTACCCACCTAGATAACTCTGGGAATTCACTTCATGAAAATGAGTTGTAGTACATAGTTCATAGCACATACAGACTCACATACATACACATATGCTCACATATACACATATTTCATATATATTAAATATCATGTATATATATATATAACTTCTGTTCTGGAAAGCAATGCAGAGATTTCAGCAAATTGAGTTAATGGAAAGTCTGCAAAGAATTTTGAGAATTGTTTTGTATATTCTTGGGGCAAAGATATGACTAAATACTTTTAATTCTGTTTTCTTTACAAATCTGAGTAATTGCTGAAATCTAGAATATAAATTATGAAAAGCCATTTTCTATGTTTATTGAATTCTTCTCAGAGAGTGTACCATTGATGTCTTGAAGGATAATAAGCTTGATTGCTTTAATATGATACTAATGACTGTTCCAAGGCAATAGTACTTCAAAACATTGCTATTTACTCTACCCTAACATGTATTCCTTAATACTGTCTATTGAGTTTAGAATCATAGTGTCTCTTGTTTCATCATTTTTCTTGTTCATAATAATCTGCTAGTTTTTACTTCTATATTTGTTATTTTGCTTTATATTTATCAAATGCTTTCTACTTTTCAAAGGAACTACATACATATGTATATGTGTATATATATCTCCTTTGCATATATCATAATAATTATTACCTATTTGACTTAATGAATTGTTATGCATTTCAGGCTAATGAATGAAAAAATCCTGATAGCATGTTCTCTTTTTATATTTAACTTGTAGAATAATATACACTTCTATTCTTTTAAAATAAAAATATATCCCTTTATTTACTTAAGTTTTATAAATTCCTCACAATTAACTGTGGTCACCTTTTGCTAGTAAATGACAGTCATTCTCTGTCCTTTAATGTTGAGAAAATTGCCTTATCACATCAATTTGGCAATGCAGACAGAGTTAACGTGAAACAAATTCTTTCCTTTTTATCCAGATTCTAATTAGATATTTACAGTCTAGGACCCAAGATTTGTGACACTCTACTTAGTACTTTCTACTTCTTGTTCCTTGTTAAGCATTGAATAATTTATGAGTTTGCCTTTTTAAAATTATCTTGTCCAGTACACATATAAATTGTATACATTGTAGAACAATATAAATAATTTTATTTGACTGGGAAAGCTGAAGGAAAATAAAACTGAGGAGGTTAATTTAGTATTAATCTGGCAATCTTTTCAAATGTTAAAATTTAACAAGTGGCTTTGATAAATTTCTTTGTTACTTATATCTTCCTCTATAAGACATTGACTTTTACATTTGTACACTGATGGGGTAGACAACTATAGTAGCTATTTGTTGACTAAAGAACTTTTGTGGTTATTACATTTTTTAATATGCTGGACTTATGGGTAAAAGTTCAAACAACTAATTAAAACACACTGGAAAATCCTTCATTACAAGAAGATGATATTTAAAATATGTTTAAATATGTCTTAAGTTTGAAAATAAATAATGTTTACCTACTATGTAGCTATTTTTTTATAAGCATTTATATTCAAATTTTAAATAAAATTATTAGTTTCTTAAATGTGTAAATACTTTTACCAATATAATGAATTATTCGTGAGCTTTAATAAGCCAGTGAAATATTTACAGGATGATATAATGTATTACCATACATACAATAAATTTAGTGTATATATTTACTAAATAAATGACTGTCTGTAATGTGATAAATATTATATTCAGCCATAGAAATCAGTAATACAGCACCTGCTTTTCAGGGAGTTACCTTCTAAAGGAGATATATCTATATGGGGTACATAAATAGTGAGGTAGTGAATATGTAATTGTTAAGCTTTGAACTCTGATGATGTTTAACATTTACCTCATATTTACCTTTTTAAAAACGTTTATTTTGAGAGAGAGAAAGTGCTAGAGCATGAGTGGTGGAGGGGCAGAGAGAGGGAGAGAGGAAATCCCAAGCAGGCTCTGAACTGACATCCCAAAGCGAGGCTCAGTCTCAGCAACTGTGAGATCATGACTCGAGCCAAGATAAAGTCAGATGCTCGACCAACTGAGCCACCCAGGGGCCCCTCATATTTGTCTTTTGATTTAATGGAGATAAAAAGATATTAAGTGACAGCAACACCACATTCCCTTAAGTAAATGCCAATGCTTTCCCACATTTTTGTTTTCCATTTATTTACTTATCTTTGTTTATGAACGCTCAATAATAGCATAGTTATTATTATTGTTGTTGTTATTATTATTATACGTATTGGCCGACTTTCTACCTAGGTACTTGTCCCTGTCAATATATGCTAAATAATAGCATATTCAGGCTGTCAGGGCCGCAAAATTGATTGGGAGAGGTACTTATGTCGCTCTCCGTGGTGCTGAAAGATTATGGTGGGTTGAAATTAGCTGTCTCCTCTGATTCTTTGACACTGATGATTATCGCCCTATCACTAATTCAAAACAAGGAAAAGAAAAGTATAGTGGAGAAAGGAAAGATGAAAAAAGGAAGGTTTAAATGTGAGGCTTAACTATTGGTTAATAGAGAGTTGGATTAATTTATTTAATGTTTACAACAGGTACTATGCTTAGAGCGAGGCTACAACTTTGCACTTCCACTGCTGCCCTACAAATCTATACTTTATATTGGTGTCTCCCAATGTATATTGGAGAAAACAGGCAGCAAGCACACAAATATAGAAAAATGTAAATTTGAAACTGTTGTAGATGCTAAGCAAGATACAGGGTTTTATGGATCATGAGATAAACTAGAGCAAATATGAGTATATCAATATGGAGCTTGACTGAACATTAATTACATTGGTCTCACATTATTAAATTATTGTAAAAACAATATATTAAAGAAGATAATGTCTAGTTAATCATATAAGACTTCTAAATAAAATCTTAAAAAATATTTTAATGAGATCTTGCCTCCATGAACTAAACTTTTTAATAACATATTTTATACCTGAAATAGCTATATTTCTGGATCATGACATTTAATTTTTTAATTTTTTAAACATCTATTTCTTTTTGAGACAGAAAGAGACAGAGAGTGAGCAGGAGAGGTGTAGAGGGAAAGGGAGACAAAGAATCCAAAGCAGGCTCCAGGCTCTGAGCTGTCTGTCCAACCTAGGGCTCAAACCCACAAACTGTGAGATCATAACTTGAGTTGAAGTCAGAAGCTAATAGACTGATCCACCAAGGCACCTCCTGATCATGATATTTTAAATGATGATGTAATAATCATCATCAAGGGTGAGAAAATTTGTTTGCATAAAGCAGGTGTTAAAGATTTTAAACTTTTACTTTTATGACAAAATATTTATATCACGTAAAATGCTACTTAAAATAAATTAGTTCTATTTTTCTTTCCTATGAGTTGTGATCTTGAATTTTTGTGGATATAAGTGGATTTCAAATCTATTAAAAATTTTTATCAGAAAATTGAAAGTAACTATAAAGCTTAAATTTGAAAAATACTTAACATTATTAAGGCAATCAATCTGCAGCTGACATAGCTACCACAAAAATAGCAATTCAGCATATGGTACAGAATTATTGTATATTTAAGTTGCTAGAGCTTTGGGTCATTAACTGAAGCTGTGCTCACTAGAATTTCCTGCCTGGGATCGCTGTTCCCCATATACAAAAGGATACATTTTAAAATGCATGCAATTATTTCTTGACCCCTAAAATAAAATTCTTCATCATTCTATGAACTTTTGCAGATCACTGGGTCTTTATATGAATGCTGAAATAAATGTTTAGATGTAGACACTCTTTTATTCATATCACCTTCAGAAAGAATGGGACACATGCTCAGATTCCTCATGTTCAAGCCATCCTACAAAGAGCCCTAAACAAGCTTCTGGCCAGAGGCTACCTGTCTGTGAACTCTGACGATTGTGGCCACTCCACTTGGCCACTTCTAATGCTTGAGGTGGTCAATATATCATGGGATATCTGTAAACTATTTGTGGCACACAAATTGGAAAGCTCAACTCACAGCCTCTTTCAATTTTCTTCTGAGAATTTATTACCACCTAATATAAGGACATGTTTTCTTTTTGTTTAGGATATATTACACTAAAATATAGCATTCATGTAAGTACAGTCTTGATCTTTTTGGTCACTGTTGTATTCCTAGAGCATGATGTAAACATTGAATACTTTTTTCATTGGATAAAGGGCTTGACTCTAAGTTTCATGAGGGCTATCTTCATTTTCCTCTTTATCTTTTCATTCCTACCCCAGTGCTTAACCATTGTATTGCACTAAGGAGATAAGCTGGGTCGAGAATATGAAGATTCTTCTTGTAAGATGTGTTAGGGCTTTTAGACTATATCCTAAAAACAATGTGAATCCACTGAAATATTATAATTTGTTAAAAATATTTTTAAATGTTTTACTTTAGAAAGCCAAGTTTCTTTTTCCTGCATCTCTTGATAATGGTATCTCCATTCTCCTACTCACCCAATTTTAAACTCTCACAGTAATTTAATACTTTTGTCTTTCATTGCTAATAATTTTTCAAGACCTGACAAACTTTAGCAATATCTCTCTTCTTTTTCTTACTTTCTTACTTTCATTCTCCCTCTTTCCCTTCTTTCTCCCCTCCCTTTCTTCTCTACTCTTCTTTCTTTCTGTTCATCGTCTATCTATCTAACATCACCTCTTGTTTTCCATTTTAACTTGGGCCTTGGTTAATAACAGGTTGGTCAGTTGTATCTTCTGAACTCTTATTTATGTTTTTAGTATATTCTCTTTCTAAATCACTTTATGCTTTATAGTAGATGGTTAATTACACAATATTGGCCATATTGTTTATCTAAACAAATACTTTCAATAACTCTTCACTGATCAAAGATAAATTCCTAGCTTTCTATTTGAAAAAAAATTACAGGGGCACCTAGGTGGCTCAGTCAGTAAAGCATCTGACTTTGGCTCAGGTTATGGTGTCACAGCCTGTGGGTTTGAGCTCTGCATCAGGCTCTCTGCTGACAGCTCAGAGCCTGGAACCTATTTCAGATTCTATGCCTCCCTCTCTCTCTGCCCCTCCCCTATTCATGTTCTGTCTCTCTCAAAATAAATAAACATTAAAAAAATTAGAATATAAGTTTTTTATTACTTTCAACACTCAGTCACATAAATTATTGCTTTTATTTTATAAGATAAGCAAGGAGTGTCTCTCTTCCCATTTTTTAAATATAATAAATTCAAACTTCAAAAATGTTGCAAAATTACTACAAAAATGCCTTGATAATCTTCATCTTAATTTACCACTGTTAAAAGTTGGTCACATTTCCTTCATCATTCTCTTTATAGGTATTTCTGAACGGTTGTAAATAAAATGCAGCCTTTTTTATACCCTTCTTACCCCCAAATATTTCATTATAATAACTACAGTAAAATTATCAAAATTAGGACATTTAATATTGACACAAAATTAATTATAATTTAACATAAAAGGTCTATAGATAGTATAGACTTTATTCATATTTTGCCAATTGTCCAGTAATGTTGCTATATATTTTTCTAGTTCAGTGTCCAATTATGGATTACACATTGGATTTAGTAGTCACGTCTCTTTAATCTCCTGTAGTCTGGAACTGTTGTCCAGCCTCTCTCTAACTTTCATCAGAATAATATTTTTGAAAAGTACAGACAAGATATTTTGTGGCATTTTCCTAAAGTTGGAATTTTCTTTTGCTTTTTCTCATGGTTATAGTTAATTATGCTTTTTTTTTTTTTTGGTCTGAAATGCGAAACAGGTTACATTGTGTACTTTTTCATGCATCATATCATGAGGTTCATGATGTCACCTAGTCTCATTATTGATGATTTTAAACTTGATCCCTTCATTAAGATGATATCTACCAAATTTAGTCTCTAAAAGGAATACAAATTTGTGTAAGCATAATTTTGAAAAGTGTTCTACCTTGTAGGTTGATGAGCCATCCCAGCTGAGCCCTGTCCCCAATCAACTTGCCAAACAGCAGATATGTGAGGCCAGCCTAGACTATCCAGCTCAAAGTAAGCCAGCCAAAGGAGAAAATTACCCAGACAACCCACAGAACCTTCAGAAATTAGAGATGCTTTATTTGTAGATATTGTATTTATAGAAGTTTTTATTGCTGTTTTGTTTATTGGTTTGTTATAAAGCAAAAGCTAGTAATTTCCAAGGAGATGTTTTGGAACTACAACATACAATTTTTATCCATCAGAATTATGACTCTTGCTTTAGTTAAAATATTAGTACAAAGGTTGCAAAATGGAATTACTACTTTTTTAAGAGATGAAGAATATAAAGATGGGGGATTATATGTCTTCAAAGGACATATGTCTGGTAAGTGGCTATGCGATCATTAGAGCCCTAATCTTTTACTTCCTGGTCCATAGCTTTTTTTTTTTTTTCTCCAATTTGTCATGCAGAGGTGAATAGACTGATGGTAGAACTGGAACTCACAAGAGGGAGCAATAGAAATTCCAGAATGTCCCTGGTATTAGGAATGGCATCCTGTGTCCTCACACGTGCACAGAATCACCTCTGGTAGATGCTCCATGACTGATTGTTGGAAGAAGTGGCGGGATGGACAAGGTAGGAGAAGACACTAGGTATAACTTATCATGCCAACTCAGGTGATAATTGATTCATGAAAAGATATAAAGATAACATTTTTTAGAAGTTTTCCTTTATGAGCACAGTCAAGAATGTCATTGACATACCAGATAAAAATAATATATAGAACATTGCTCTTAAAACTTTGGAAGTAGCTATTTTAACTTTCCCCAGTTTTGCAACATAAACTAAGAAGAAGGAGCTAGGACTAGTGAGTGACACTGGGAGAGGAGGAAAGGACCCCCATTTTACTCTCTTTTACAAATAAGAACACTGAGACCAAAGAAAGCCAAGGGCCAAAAGTAACCAAGAGCTAACAGTGAATTAAGGGCAAAGCGGGGATTTGAACTCAGCAATCCCAATTTCCTAGAAGAGTACCTTCCACATGGCAGTGAGGGATAGGTCCTAAGTCATCAGATGTTAATAACATCGGAGTCTTGTCTATGCCTTTTGCCAGGCGTTGTGTTAAGGTCGTTAC
Source organism: Proteles cristata cristata (assembly GCA_017311185.1). Lineage (NCBI taxonomy): Eukaryota > Metazoa > Chordata > Mammalia > Carnivora > Hyaenidae > Proteles > Proteles cristata. The sequence continues at coordinate 939,983 of JAESUZ010000242.1, read as the reverse complement.
ATACATTTTAACTCATTCAGTACCAAAGACTTTCCGCTACACTATACATTAACGACTTAGAAATGACTTCACATTAACTTTACTTTGAAATGCAAGCATTCCGGCATTTCAAGGTATGTACATGAGTGTATGTCTCAATGAAGCCCAGACCTTGTTGACTGAGAAAGGAATTCAAAGCCCCACTTTTTTTTTTCTTTACTTTTCCTCAAAACTGTAAGAGCGCAAGGAAGCATTTTTGCGTTCCCAGTTCTCTTACGCTGTGCAAGCTGGCGGCAGCTGTCGCCACCCGGAACATCAGAATCCTGCCAGGGTGTAAGAACTGTAAGCGCCAAGAGGCCAAACTCTTGTCTGTCCCTCCTGCTTCAAGGCTCCCAAACCTCAGCTCCCCCGCAGCACGTCTCCACTGGAGAGACCACGACGCGGGTGGGGTTGCCCCAGCTTTCCCCGAGGGCAGCCCCCTACCCTCCAGCACCCTTGTAAGAGGCTCGCTGGTGCGCTGGGCGAACACGGCGCGTGCAAGCCGGCTTTTGCACCCTGGGAGCCCTGGGTGGCTAGGGGCCGCGGAGCTCTCTGTGGGGGGAGACGAACCGACCCCACAGTTGCTCTTGGGGGCCGTGCCTGCCAAGTATCGCGGGACTTGTGCACATCGCTGGAGCCGCGGCTCTCGGAGCAGCTGGAGCGCGCTCGGTGCACACCGCCCCAGCCCGGGGAGGAGCGGGAGCGGGGAGGGAGGAGGGCTGGGGGGGGTGCTGGTTACGTAAATGATACTAGCCCAGTGAGAGGCCTCCAGGCTGGGGCTACGGGAGGGGGAGGGACCGCGCGAGGAGGAGGGGCTGGGAGGGAGAGGGCTGGGGTGGGAGGGGGGCGGGGGCCGGGGGCGAAGTGACCAGGCGGCGGCGGCGGCGGCGGCTCTGCTGAGGTGACAATGTGCTAGGAGCCGTCGCTCGGTCTCCCGCGCCTCCTCGGCCTCGGCGCCCGCTCTCGCGGCGCTCGAGGAGCCCTCTGGCCCGCCGCTGCGCTATGAGGGCGCCTCTCCCGGGCTGGCCCAGGCCGGAGCCGCCTCGCTCTGCTCCAGGGCAAGTGTGAAGAGAGAGGCGCGGGCGGGAGCCGGGGCTGCGCGCGGCGTTCGCCGACCGGCGCGGGTTCCAGGTGAGCGCGGGCTCGGCGCACCCGGTCCTCGGCGCGGCCGGCTGGGTCAGAAGCTGAATCCCGTGCGTGGACCGCCGTTCCCTCTTCGCGGGATCCTTGGCCACGATAGCAGGTCTCCGTCTCTCTCTTGCTCCCCCTCTCTTCCTCGCAGTCATCTGGGGCGAGTCTCCTCCGGGTGGCCGGGGTGCCCGAGTGGGTGCCGCAAAGTCCTGCGGCGAGTGTCGGGCGCCGCGTCGGGCGCCCCGGGCTGGACTCGCGGACCCGGCGACCCTGCCTCCCGGAAGCCCGGAGCGCGCTCGCCGGCTGCTGCAGGTGCGGAGGGTGGATCGCGAGGCGCGGAACTTTCTGTCGCCACCCGCCCTTTACTCCCTTCTCCGCTACTCGCGGGAGATTCGGGGCTCTGGCCACCCTCTGCGCCCCGGTGGCGGGGGCAACTTTCTCCCACTAGCTGCGGGCGGCTGGGCGCTTGCTGTGCGTGGACGCTTCTGTTAGGCTTCCCACCGGGGATGCTCCAGGGTTTGGGTGTCTTCCTCGACGGTTGCCTTCCTTCCTTTCTGCCTCTCTCTCTCAGTGCCCCTCGGCCTCGCATTCTCTCTGCGAGTCTGTCTCTGACTCAGTTTCTTTCTCTGACTTTCTCCATGACTCTGGCTCCCCCTGCGACCTCCGGGTCTGTTTCTCTTTCATGCTTTCCCTCCTTGCCTCTCTTGGGATGTCTCTGTATTCCTGTTACCAAGTCTCCTCCGCTTGTCTCTCCGTCTTGCCGCATTTCTCTCTGCCCCTCCTGTCTATCTCTGTCTCCCTTCCTCGTCTCTCCTGCTTCCTGCTCCGTTCTCCCGATGCCGAGGAGCTTCGGCCAGTGGAGCACGCCCTGGCCCGCCTTCTGGCCACCTCCAGGAACAGAGATCTCCCTGCTCTGAGCCACAGGAGATGCGGGGGATGCCCTTGTGCGGGCTTGCATGGAGTCGAGGGGCTGAATGAAGGGCTCAGGGGCCAGTCCCCCCTGCCCGGGTCCGAGGGCCCTGCGCTGCTGCGAACCCGGGCGCACGGAGGCTGCCGGCCGGCCGTGGAAGCGGCGTGCGCCCCTCCCCTCAACCCGTTATTTGACAAACATCAGGTGAATTTCCTTATGGAGAGTCTATACCTCCAGCCTTTACAGGTAGCCACGGGAGAAGAGACGGTAGGCACACACAGAAAGCTCTGGGACCCAGGGAAAACTAAGCTCGAAAGGGTGGGCGCTGTTGTGAGGCAAAGGTGTAGCTAGCCAAGGAGAGGAGCATTGGGGACTATCTGCCGGAAACTGCCATCACACTCCATCCTTGAGCGGTTTCCTTGGGAGAGGTCGCGGTCACTCTTCCCAGGAACACAGCGTGGTGATTTTATTTGCGGGGTAAAGACTTGACTGCCCCAGACGCCTGAAATTTTGGGTTTTCTTTGGGCCCCCAGATCTCTAGTTTTATATGAAGGCTGCCTTGGCCCAGGGTCGCTCCCCTCCCCGTGCGCGCGTGTGTGTCTGTGTGTGCATGTGTGCACGCGCTTCTTTGCGTTCATGCCCTCTAGTGTTAAAGAAACCAGCTTGTTTGAGAACACTGAAAAGTAAGGTCAACCTATTGGTGACAGAGTTTGGACCTTTGACCTTCTCAGATCATCCTTGCCTTCACTCAACCTTTCCTTTTCCTCATCTTGACTTTTGCATTGAATTATTAATTTTTCCTTTTCCCTAATCTCTACAAACTCCTCATCTCTTGCAGAATTAGAACCTTTATAGTCAAACCCTGTTTGAGTGACTTCACTGATGGATAGATTTGGAGAACCTTCATAGCCTAAGACAGACTTTGAACATGAGAAATGTGCATTTCTCTGCACTGTCTCAAGCCAGGATTTCTCATCTTTCCCTTACGCCCCTGCCCACCTTCAACTCCACTGAGAATTTTCTCTGGCTGCTCTTGCCTGTTTAAATAAATGCTTTTAATTCTCCGTTTGTGTGATGTTCATCCCATTCCAGGGCTTAAGCTGCTTGCTTAAGTACAGGCACTGTGTCTGAGATCAGGCTTGGGGAGGAAGAAAAGAAAGCCTTTCCATAGGAAGCACAGTGATGCTGGTGTAGATTAATTCTGGATTCCAGAGTGCAGAGTCCTGGATGTTGTTTCAGATATGCAGACCTTAGCACAGCATGGGAAAACTAGTAAATGCTTAATAAAAACTTGTTCCTTGAGTGATTCACATGCAGCTAATTATAGGCTTTGAAGTCACCCAGCTAATCTAATGAGCTTACTTACAAGAAGTTGAATTCTGCCTCTTTTATTTTTTGTTTGTTTGTTTCGTGTATTCGTTTATGAATGGGAATTGAGGACTAGTTGAAGCAATGTTGAAACATGAGTCTTCTGTGCCTTTTTGGCTCATTCACTGCTTGAATTTGCCACTCTCTGCAAGTCTTTACCTTGGCTGATGTTCTTTAACCTGTCACGGCAGAAATGAAGAAATGATTTTAGAGATTGATGGGGGTGGCATCTCATAATCTTCCTATGAGAAAGCAAACTGGAACATGACATCATTTGTTAGTGAATACTTCTGTGTGGTCTTTCACAAGTGAAAATTTTTCTCTTGTAACATAAAGAAAAGATCTATCTAATTTAAAATATTTTGGGACTATAAATTGATCTGCATACTGACTCACTTACCTTAAATAATTTATAGGGTTCCTTACTGCTTCAAATATATATGAGAGGTGTGATACTACATGCATATGAGAATTTGCCAAAGTACCAGAAAATGTAAAGCCTCCTAATAAAAGGTACTAGTAAGAATTCATAAGCTACTGTGTTGATTTTTTTTTCCAGTGTTGCTTTTTGTACGACTTTTGACACAGAGAGAGAGAGAGAGATCACGAGATCTTTAAAAAGTTGTGGATTTACCATGAGTATTGTGTAGGGCCATGGTCAAGGTAATTTTGCTTTAAAAATGTTACTTATAGATGGCCTGACACTGTACCCAATGTTTTGTATTTAAAAAATAGCAAAGACCCAGTGAAGTTGGAAATTCTGATACTGGTTGATATAGGTTCTGCTTTCTTATTGATAATATTGAGACATATTTAACTTTATAACTTCGTATGCATTAATTTTAAGTTAAACAGTTTTGTCAGAGTGAAATACAATGTTTCATTTTGTTTATAGATTTTTAGAAGTGGTGGTTCTTTTTCTTTCTTGCTTGCTTTCTTTTCTATTTCTTTTCTTTTAGAGGTAGTAGTTCTAACAGGAATGTTTCCATGTAATAGAGATTGTGCAGCTTTTTAATCTTGGCATTTTAGGGAGAGGGTGGGAGATTTAGTAATGAATGAATATTTTTATTCTTTCTGGTTGGACCAATGAAGAGAATATTGGTGTTTCTTAATAATACCAAGTAAAAGTAAAGAATATGATTGAGGATAAAGCATGAATACAGTCCACTATGTGAAACAAATAACAATGGTACATGTCTTTGATAAGGGTTCATTGTGCTTTATGAAAATGAACAATTTCTACAGTTTTGTCCTTTAACTACTGGTGTTACTAGACATCACATTCTCAAGTGTCAGCTCTTGCAATAAACAAGAAATTCTTGACTGTGACTTTTAATATCTCACCTTCTTGGGTTCGAATTGCTATCAGTAGTAGGGACATATACACATCTTAAATCTAATGAGGCCTAACAGGATCACTACTTTGAAATCTGAGTGACCATATGGCTAATTATAAAAGAATTTTAACTGGGTTTTGGTTCTCAGTTCTTCCTTCTGCTCTTGTCATCTGAATAAACACATGCGAAACATCAAATCAAGACTAAGTATATGCACTTACATTGACTCTGACAATCTATTTCATGGCCTTTCTTAATATCACCACCTTCCCCTTCCTCACACAGACACATACACACTAAGTATATGTTCAAACACATAAATCACATTTAAAGATCCAGTACCGTCTGCTTTGATAAACCTTTTGTCATTTTAACAGATTAGACTTCCATTTGAAATTTTTGTTTTAAAGCACATTATTTAAGGACGTCTGCGATTCAGTTATAGGCATATGTGTTTTTGAAGAGTCCAGGTTCGTATTGTGAAATTTAATACACAGAGAATTTAAAGAAATTAGTGAGAATGAATACACACATTATTTCAGTAGTAGTTGATCATCCATTCAAGGCATTATAAGCAATTATCTTTTAGAGCAAAATATAAGTCAAGTAGACTTTAACCATTTATTTATTTATTTATATACTTGCTTTCCCTGGATTCAGATTTAGACCTATGTATATGCTTTCAGTGTGTATAGTATATTAAAAAATATTTTTACTGGGTCTTTGCTTGATGACTAAGAAATAATTACAGGTGGCTAAAGATACCTGTGTGATTAATGTATGTTCCGATTCCATTGTAAATGAATTAGCTAAAATTCATTTTAAGCTATGAGTTTTCTAATTATCTTTCTATGACTCGGGAACTATTTATTTTAGCTGAAATACTTAATTTTGCAAAATTTTGACTACAGATTATTAAGAGATTTCTGGGTCCTAACATTTAAAATATAAGTTAAAGTAGGGAACTGCGCCTCTCCTCTATGGGCCCAACTTCACCTAAGTGCACATATAATTATTGTCCTCATGAGCTCTTGGGTTCTCTTTTAATGTTTGCCCTACTGTAATTAACCACCCTTCACAAGAGACCTAAAGCAAGCTGCAAAATATCATTTGCTAAAAGTTGTTCCACATTATGGGGTGCCTGGGTGGCTCAATTGGTTAACCATCTGACTTCAGCTCAGGTCATGATCTCCTGGTTTGGTTTGTGGGTTCGAGCCTGCTTTGGATTCTCTGTCGCCCTCTCTCTCTCTGCCCCTCCACAACTTGTGCACTTATGATCTGTCTTGTGATCGCTCTCTCCCTCTCTCTCTCTCTCTCAAAAGTAAGTAAACATTAGTGCTCGCTTCGGCAGCACATATACTAAAATTGGAATGATACAGAGAAGATTAGCATGGCCCCTGCGCAAGGATGACACGCAAATTCGTGAAGCGTTCCATATTTTTGGACACTTGTGGGGATGAGCACTGGGTGTTATGTGGAAACTAATTTGACAATAAACTATTTGTAAAAAAAAAAATTAAAAAAAAAGTAAACATTAAAAAAAATTGTTCCACGTTAATAGCTAATCTTCCCATCATAGCTTGAGAGGGATGTAGAGAAAACTGACTGTTACCATCCTAGATATGAACATATTTGTGATTATAATTTTTGTTATGTGAGAAAATAAAATGCTGCCCATATTAAATATTCAGACTTCCTTTCTATTTTTTTTTTAGCACTGCTTACTGTTAAGATAGATGGGAACTGTCCAAGATATAGCATATCAGGGTTTTAACATGATGTGGAATTAATTAGGACTCTGTTTGATACATTAAACTACATTGATGTCACTTAAATCTTATTTAAGCTCTTGTAGAACATTATAGGAAGTGTGATTAAACTGTTAGTTGGCATTTTGGTGATCATAATACATGTGCTCAGTAGCCACTGTAAACAGAAAGAAGAGTTTAAAGCAAAGCCTGCATATTCAAAATCATCCAAATTACACCTCAGAGATAGTAGTAAATGTCAACTTAATCTCTTGCCTAATATTAATTGCCTTGGTATTATAAGCACAGAACCTCTTTTTTTGTTAAAAAATGGATTTTGACATATGGGGAGGATTATGTTCTTGTAGATCAGAAGCATAATAACTGACTTAATTTCCTCATGAGATTTTTATTATATAATTAGTTTCAGATGGAGACGATGAGATTTATACGACTATCAAGACCCCTACGCAATACTACCATTACTCTAATGAAAGAAAAATGGGAAAACATACTTGGAAACAAATCTATGCGGAGGGATAGCCATTTCATTTTATTTATGAGGGAGCCAAAAATGGTGAATTGAGTTACAAATTGAGAAAATAACTAAAATCTATTGGATACTTACTTTGTCCTTGTACTGTGGATAAGTAAACATCTGATAGGTCTTGCTACATTTTATCCTCATAGCTCTATGAGGAATAAGTAGAATTATTGTCCCCATTGTATAAATTAGGACTCACTCACTCACAATCACGCAGCTCATGTATATTAGTGCCAAGGATCCCATCAGTTCTTTTCTGTCTCTGAAGCCAGGGCACTAGTAGTTCCAGTCTGACATTTTCACTGACTAATAAAATTTTTTAAAAATTGAGTGCCAACCTCCATCGAACATTTTCTTTTACATGGTAAGAATGATTTAAAAACTCCACTTATATCACCATCATCTTATAAAAGGGTGGACATTTTAACACTGGCTAAGATGGCAGAACTGAATATCAAAATATAGTTCTTAAAATAGAGTACATTTAGCTTCCTGTGCGTTTTTCTATGTAGCACTTATTTTTCAAATTTAACAAAGACTGATGAAAATTTTATCACAGTCTGATAATTCATTTCACCATATTCTGTAGTCGATGCTTAGGAACCTTTCTTAGTCTGAACCAGTATAATATCCTATTTACCCCAGGCACCCCGTGTATACAGAGAGGGCAGGCTAGCATGGTAGTCATATCCATGTCTTAACGAAACCTAAGTAGTGCATATAGCTAGCTCTTCCATTCTCTTACTAGTCGCCAGCCTGGGCAATAAAATTTGGACCCAAGAAGGATGCTAACGATTGCTCTAGCCTCAGTTTAGTGTGTCAGTGTTTGTTGAAAGGATTAGAGAATAGGAGGGGACTTGTTCTTTCATGGTACTTAACTGCAGATCACTGTCACCTAGTGCCAATCTGTGTCCTGGGACAAGAAATGAATGATTGCCTGGCAGAAATAAAGGAGCATCTCTCAAGAACTTACTCCTCTTTCCTTCCCCCCTCAACCAGTGTGTTGTAGCCTTTAGGGATCATTTTGTTCCTCTTTTACTTCTTTGTTGGCCTTGGTGAAGACAAAGCAGTTTGTTTTAGGTAAGAAAGAGAATTCCAAAGCTAAACTAACTGCTTTTGTCAAACTGACTGATGCTGTTAAATGCTGAGTTCCTTTGGGTAGTGACTATTGTGACCATCAGAGAGGAAAAAAATGCCAGTGAGGGTATGTGAAATGTACCTAAATGGTCCTAAGGCATTGTTTAGTGTCCTTGTTAACAAATCAGTTTTAACACATATTTTATTTTCCTGTGATACTGCTAATAATTGTTTAACTTATGTTAAGAAATGTTCATATTTATGAAAACACTGGGGAAATCCTGCTGAGATTTCTGGATTTTTTTCTCAAGTGTTTTAAGTTTTTTATGGGATGGAAATTTGCTAATTTGTAATTACTAATAATCTATAAAACTGATGTATTAGTATTTAGTATGACACAGTTTCTCCTGTGACCTTTGGTTGATTTTCAGCAACTTTCTTTTGCTTAGGGTTTTTGTGTAATGCACTAAGACAATGTTTTAATGATATTTCTTTAGTCTTTTAAAAAATAAATATCATTTTAGGCTGACTGAAAGTGGATTAAATTATGTATATTATTTCAATTATATGCCCTCAATAATGAGTCCTGGATTTTTTTTAATGTTTATTTTTTTATTTTGAGAGAGAGAGAGTGTGAGTGTGCCGGGGAGGGGCAGAGAAAGAAAGAGAGCAAGAATCCCGAGCAGGCTCCTCACTGTCAGTGCAGAGCCCAATGTGGGGTTTGAAGTCACTAATTGTGACATCATGACCTGAGCCAAAATCAAGAGTTGAACACTTAACAACTGAGCCACCTGGGTGCCTCATTGTTTTTTAATGTTTATTTTGAAAGGGGGTGGAAGGATCAGAGAGACATTCCAAACAGGCTCTGCCCTGTCAGTGCTAACAGAGCCCATGTGGGGCTTGATCTCACAAACTGAACTGTGAGATCGTGATCTGAACCTAAATCTAGAGTCTGGTTAACTGACTGAGCCACCCAGGGGCCCCAGCCAGTTTTTTTTTTTAAACTAAAAATCTGCACTTAAAAACAATGCTATTTTCAGAGTCTCTAAATGAAACGAAGGTTTATAGGATTACTAACGAGCCCAGTATCAAAGTTAAGTACAGTTTTGTTTTCTTTTTCTTGCAGCAGATTCCACCTCCTTTTTCTGAATTCTCAAGGTTCATCTTTAATTCTCTTGATAATTCAGTCTCATATGGGAATAAATGTCATTTGTCCTGAAAAATATTAGAAGCCAGACTGTCCCTGATCATGTTTCAGATGTTACTCATCTCCTATAGGTTGTCAGTGTGTTTTTGTATTTTCTTAGGTAAATGATGTGTTTCTTACTTCTCAGTACTCCCATTCTTCTCCCTATCTTTTCCTTGGCCCTCTGTTCCTTTCTTCTTCATGGTGCTCTCTACTTTGAATAGTGTTTCTTCTATGGCATAATAAATCCACATGTAGCAAGACTAGACTCTTACTGCTCTTGAAAAGTAAATGAAAAAGAGCTTCTGTTCATTTCATCAGTTAGTTCTGAGTAGGTAAGAGACAGACACTCTAGCTTTTGCATCTGGGTCATTTAGCAGGAGGCTGGGGATGCTAAATTCACATCTCATTACCTTTGTCTACTTTTAGAATTGTGTGCTTGGGCCCTGTGGTCAGTTGGCAGTTGGCTGGCCCAGGGCTCCAAGGGAATGCTGTGTTATTTGAGGGGATGCCAACTTCAGTTGACGCATGCTTTTCACATTTCTTGGTTGGATTTGCCACATAAAACATCCAATATGTGTTTTCTTACTCTAGGCTATTGACTTTATGTCAAAAATTTACTATGATATTAATGGATAGATTGTGATGAACAATTTTAATGATTTGTATTCTGTGACTCCCACTCCCTGATTTTGGGTAGCATTTCCCCTATTTGATAAGCCCAGAGCAGACATTTTGTCACAGATTTTTAAAGAGTTTTATTGTTGTGCACTAAGTTGAGATGAATTGTAGGTAATTGGATGGTGCAGCTGAATTAACACATTGAATTGCTAGTTATGAGACACTTCATTTGCTGTTGCAGACGACAATAGGCCCATTTTGCTTCTACAATGCACAAATTCTTATTATCTATATAGAATTCTAATTCGAGTGGGATAACATGTATGCATCATTTCCATTCCTTTTGTAAGGAAAAATAACCTTCACAAATGTAAGGTACTTGAATCTATCTCATTAAATAGTTTTGAACTTTAATAAATCTCTTTTTGAGAATGTTAATCAGTTGTCTCGTTCTCCACAAAAAGGACAGAGTATAAGGCATTTCCAAAACATGAAATCAATAGTATTGCTGTGTACCTTAAGACTTGTGCAGATGTGCAGTTTGCATTTCTTTCAACAGAGCTCCTTGTTTGAATTGTTCAGGACAGCATTGTTGCCATCGTGACTCTGATGATATTCAACAGTCCAATAGTTTTGTGTGTTCTCAGGTTTTCTTCATTTTAGGTGTTTTAAGGGTAGTTTCTCAAGGTCATTGGAATTGCTTTTCAACAAGTGATTATCCATTTAAAGAGGAAGAATGGAGACATATCTTTATTATACATCCTCTTGAAACCTCATTAATTTAAACATTAAATTAAAGGGTCAAAAAGATATCATGCTGTTAAGAATTGGATGGACTAAAACAAGACAGAGGAAACTAAGATATAGGAAAGTGGCCTGAAGTTGAGGATGGGGCCACTGTGCCCTGAATAAGCCCCCAAAGACTTGAGGCTCCATACCAGAAAAATAGAGAGCAGAGGTGAGACACTGAGGCTGGAACAAATAATTAATGAACATGTATAGTTGGAATAACCAGGCTTCTACTTTCTAATTCTACTTCCTAGGGAAAAGTCCCTATAGCACATTTTTCTCATCACCCCCTCACTATGCTCCTTACTACAAACTGATGAAATTGCTTAGATGGCTGAGGGACAATAAAGGCAACTAGGGATACATCCTTGAACCGTAGGTCAAAGTCCCTTTTATTTTGGCACTTAGATTCTTCAAGTCTAAATGATCAGAAACTTGCTTATCCAAAATCTTGCTAAAGGTTGCTATTTAGCAACTTGCTAAAACAAAATCTTCTAATCAACAGGACCCACTCAAGTAAGAAGTCTCAGTAATTTTCTATTCTCTCATTCTTTTTTTTAAAATTTTTACTGTTTGTTTAAGTTTTGGGGGGAAAGGAGGGGCAGAGAGAAATGAAGACATACAATCTGAAGCAGGCTCCAGGCTCTGAGCTGTCAGCACAGAGCCGGATTTGGGACTCAAACCCCTGAGTAGTGAGATCATGATCTGAACCGAAGTTGGACGTTCAGTTGACTGAGCCACCCAGGTGCCCTGTTCATTCTTAAATATAAAACAGCAACCATGGATTACCAGACATTTAAAAAATAATGTGAGAAAAAAGTATTAAGAAAAGTCTGCAACATGTAAAAGAGAGACCAAGATAATTGAAAAACCAGTAACAGTAAAATGACGTTGCAGGGAACAGATAATTAAAAGATCATAAGAGAGACAAAAACATTAAAATCCTTGAAGAGATGCAAGAAAATATTCATAAAATAAGGGATGATATGGAAGAGACACAATAAATGAAGAAAATTATGGAAATTAAAGATTCTCAAATTAATAGTTTCAGGGACATTTTATAATTTCCGATAAAGAAAATCTCTCAACAGTGAAAATGAAAAGGGAAAAAAAGAGAAACATACTAAGAGTCATGGTGAACATCCCTGAAGTGTGATTTCTTACTACTTATAGTTCTGTAAGAAAAAAAGTATATAGTTAAAACAAATATTAAAGAATTAGTACAAGACCACCACAAGATGGTGGCACAGGAAGATGCTGAACTCACTTCCTTCCATGGACACACCAAATCTTCAGTTAATATGAATCATTTTTCCCTCTTGAAAAGGTGCTGAAAACCAGATGAACTTCTCTAAATCAGAGGATAAAAAGACCACATTGAGAAGGGTAGGAGAGGCAGAGATATAGTCTCTCACAAAAACTGTGCCCTAGCCTGGCCACACACAATAGTGAGGGGTCTTAACCAGTGCCGTGCTTCCCCTGGAGGAATAAAGCCTCACATCAGGCACCTCAACTCCCCGTGTTCCATACCAGAGGCACAAGGCCCCAAAATGTGAGTGGGGCTGATGCCCAAGGAATCCAAAATACTAAGGAAACTGAGATTTCTCTTTTCAATGGCTCATATGTAGTCTCCCTCACCTCAGACCCAGGGGGAAAAAACAACAACAGTTTGAAAAGCACCTAGACTACATGTGATGGAGATTTATTTGCTGATCTGAAAGAATCTGCTGGAGTGACAGAGGACAGTTGAAACTCTCCCCAGAAACAGAGGTGCTGGCAAAGGTTGTTTTTTCCCTTTCTACCTACTCTGCTATCAGGTGGATGAGCTCATACATGGTGCCCTCTCAATGCCTCATTAGGACAGTCGGGGACTAGTAGTCATGGCACAATCCTGGGGCACTGTGAAGCCAGAGAGGGTGAGTGGTTGCAGAATCTCCCTGCTCCCTGGCTGGGGCAGGTGAGTGTGAATGGTTGTGGCATTCTCCCGCTCCCTAGCTGAAGTTAGTGAGCTGGGCAGTTGTGACACTCCCATGTTCCCTGGCTGAGGCTGGCAAGTGTGAGTGGTCCTGGCATTCTCCCACTTCTAGCCTTAAGCCACTGGGGGTGCAGACAGAGCACTCTCCCATTGTATTCCTAAAGCCTGTGGGCATGCATACAGACATTGTAATGCTCCATTTTGAAGTTAATGAGCATGGCCTACCCCCTATACTCTCCAGCTAGCAGATGTATGCAGTCTGTAAAGGGGGATGCCACTTAATCACCTGATGCTAGTGGCCAATGGGACTGGCATTCTGTACTGCATAGGAATGTAACATTTGGAAAGCCAGTTTTTGACAGGCCACCATTTTCAGGGCACTGCACAGACAACAGACTGAAACATAAACCCAGTTTTCCTGTGAAGAGGGCCTTTTAGTCTGAAGCTTCAACCTTAGGGACATGATTCAGATTTCATGCACATGTGTAGATTAAGGAGGTCCTCCCTTGGAATGTAAATAGGGAAACACCATCCTTGCATTCCCTCTTGATCTCATTATATCTTGACAAGACCTTCCAGAAAAGAGCTTGTAAACTCACCTGAAGTCCTGCTTTTTGGAACTGTCACCTAGGAACACCTCCAGATCTCCTGGCCTTACACGCTACCATGGATTATGATTGTGGCCCCACAGGACTATATGTTTTTGCATACTTTACTTTTTTTATTTTTTATTTTTTTATTTCTAGGAGAGAGAGAGACAGCGTGAGCAGGGGAGGGTCAGAGAGAGAGGGAGACACAGACTCTGTAACAGGCTCCAGGCTCTGAGCTGGCAGTCAGCACAGAACCCGACGCGGGGCTCGAACCCACGAACCGCGAGATCATGACCTAAGCGAAAGTCGGACGCTTAACCAACTAAGCCACCCAGGCATCCCTTGCATACTTTAAAAGCTGCTGTGTGAGGGTCTGACTTCCAGTCAGTCTGAAACTAAGTGCTAAATGAGATTCCTTCCTTTGGACCACTGACAGCTCTATTCACACTCTCAAAAATGGAGACATATCAAGAATAAATCAGGTAATTTAGATAGTCAAGGATTTGAGAGACAAGGAAAAACTACAGCAAATTTAAATGGGAAATTTCATCACATACACAAGGCTGTGCCTTTGAGACTGAGAGAGATAGCTGTTTCACCTAATTCATATAAAGAGAGAGTCAAGGAAAATGAGGAAACAGAGAAATGTGTTCCAAACAAAAGAATAAGGGAAAATATCAGAAAAAGATCTTAATGATATGGAGACAAGTAATTTACCTGATAAAGAATTCAAAGTAATGATCATAAAGATGCTTACTGAGCTCTGTAGAAGAATGGGTGAACACAGTGAGAACATCAATAAGGAGGTAGAAAATATAAGATAGTACTAAATAAAAGTCACAGAGCTGGAGAATACAGTCACTGAACTGAAAAATACACCAGAAGGCTTCAATAGCAGACTGGTAAAGCAGAATAAATCAGTGAACTGGAATATAAGATAATAGAACTCACCTAGACAAAGCAGCAAAAAGAAAAAAAAAAAAAAAAAAAGAAACATAATTTAATGGACCTGTGGGGACAACATCAAGTGGAATAACATTTGCTTTATAGAGATCCCAGAAGTAGGAGAGAGAAAGGAGCAGAAAACTTATTTTGAGATAATGGTTGAAAACTTCCCTAATCTAGGCAAGAAAAGAGACATCCAGATTCAAGAAGCCCGGAGAGTTCCAAATGAAATGAATCCAAGGAGATCTGTGCTAAGATACATTGTAATTAAAACATCAAAAGTTAAAGACAGAATCTTAAAAGCAGTAAGAGAAAAACAAGTTATTACATACAAGGGGACCACCATAGGAGTATCAACAGATTTCTCAACAGAAATTTTGTAAGCCAGAAGGGAGTGGCATGACATATTCAAAGTCCTGAAGGGAAAAAACTTTCAACCAAGAATATTCCATTTGGAAAGATTATTATTCAGAACTGAAGGAGAGATAAAGAGTTTTCCAGAGGAGCACAAAAGTCAAAGGAGTTCATCACTACTGAATCCTTCTTATAAGAAATGTTGAAGGGACTTCTTTAAGGTGAAAAAAAAAACTGGCACTAATTAACAGTAAGAAAACATAAGAAAGTAAAAATCTCACTGAAATTGTAAATATACATGAAAGGTAGTGAATTAAATACTTTTACAAAACTAGTATGAAAGTCAAAAGATGAAAATGGTAAAATTAACTAAAGCCACAATAATTAGTTAAGGGATACATAAAATACAAACATATAAAATGTCACATCAAAACATAAAATGTGCAGGGGTAATAAAAATGTAGTTTTGGAATGTGTCAAATTTCAGTTGACATTAACTTAAAATAGACTATTATTTACATAATAATATGAAATATGTGAACCCGTTGGTAACCAGAAAGCAAGAACTTATAGTAAATACACTAAAGAAAATGCAAAACATTTCTTAGGAATCATCATACCCTAAGGAATCATCCAGCCACAAAAGAGAGAAAAAGAGACTAAATTCTCCAATTAAAAGACAGAATAATTAAAAAATAAAACAAAGAAAAACAACACCTCTTTATATGCTGCATATAAGAGACTTACTTCAGAAGTAAATATACATAAAGACTGAAAGTGAAGGGAATGGAAAGATATTACCTGCAAATGGAAACAAAAGGAAACACTTATCAGACAAATTAGACTTAAAACATGCTATAATAAAAGACAAAGGGGGCATTGCATAATGATAAAGGGATCCATCCAGCAAGAGGAAATATTTATAAAATATATGCACCCAACATAATAGGACCAAAATATATAAACCAAATATTAATAGAATTAGTGGGAAAAATTGAGAGCGATCTAATAATTGCACTTACATCAGTGTAAGTAGGATGTTAAAATCAAAACCACACAGAAAATCAATGAGGAAATTCAGACTTAAAGGGCACATTACACCAGATAGACTTAAAAGATATACACAAAACATCCCATTAAAAAGCAGCAGAATTGGGGTGCCTGGGTGGTTCAGTTAGTTAAGCATCTGACTTTGACTCAAGTCCTGATCTTGTGGTCTGTGATTTCAGACCCTGTGTCTGGCCCTGTACTGACAGCTCAGAGCCTGGAGCCTGTTTCAGATTCTGTCTCCCTCTCTCTGACCCTCCACCACTCGCACCTCTCTCTCTCTCTCAAATGTAAGTAAACATTAAAAAAAAAAAAAAAGCAGAATGTATATTCTTCTCAAGTGCACATGAATATTTCCAGGATTGATCACATGTTAGGCCATAAACAAGTCTCTGTAAAGTAAAGAAGTTGGAAGTCATCAAGCATCTTTTCTGACCACAGTGGTCTGAAACTAGAAATAAATTACAAGAAGAAAACTGGAAAAATTACAAATATGTGGAGATTAGACAATTTGTCACTGAACAACTTCTGAGTCATAAAATAAAGGAAAAAACCCTACGGACAAATGGAAACAGAAATCTGACATAACAAAATATATAGGATGCAACAAAAGCAATTCCAAGAGGGAGGTTCATAGCAGCAGGCCTACTTGAAGAAACCAGAGAAATTTCAAATAAACATTTTAACTTTATACCTTAATGAATTAACTAGAAAAAGAGGCACAAAGTCAAAGTTTAGTAGGAGAAAGGAAATAATAAAGTCAGAACAGAAATAAATGGAATAGAGGCTAGAAAGACAATAGAAAAGATAACTGAAACTAAGATAAAGTTCTTTGAAATGATAAATAATATTGGCAAACCTTTAGCTACACTCACCAAGGAAAACAAAAGGGGACTCAAATAAAATCAGAAATGAAAGTGAAGTTACAACTGATACCACAGAAATACAAAGGATCTTAAAACCAATTATATGCTAACAAATTTGACACATAGAGAAAATGGATATAGTTTTGGAAATGTAACCATCTTCTGAGAATGAATCATAAGAAAATAGAAAATCTGAATAGACCAATCACTAATAAGATTTTGAATAGTAATAAAAATCTCCCAACAAGCAAAAATCCAGGACCAGACTGCATTAGTGGTGAATTCTACCAAACATTCAGAGGTTTGACACCTATCCTTCTCAAACTCTTCCAAGAAAAACATGTGTAAGGAAAGCTTCCAAACTCATTTTACCAGACCAACATTACCCTGATAGCAAAACCAAACAAGGAAAACAACAAAAAAAAAGAAAATTACAGGTCAATATTCCTGATGAACATAGATGCAAAAATTGTCAATAAAATATTAGCAAACCAAATTCAGCAATACATTAAAATGATCATACCTGTGATCAAGTAGGATTTTTTCAGGGATGCAAGAGTGGTCAACATCCACAAATCAATCAAAGTGATATACTATGTTAACAAAATGAAAGATAAAAAATTATACAACCATCTCAAAAGATGTAGAAAAAAGTTTGATAAAACTCAGAGTCCATTTATGATAGACTGTTAACACATTGAGAATAGAGGGAACATTTCTCAACATAATAAAGGCCATATATGACAAACCCACAGCTAATACCACACTCAACCATGAAAATCTGAAAGCTCTACCTTTAGGGTCAGGAACAAGACAAGGATGCCCAATCTCTCCACCTTGATTCAACATGATAGTGAAAACTCTAGCCAGAGAAATTAGGCAACAAAAAGAAGTAAAATCCGAGTTGGAAAGGAATTAGTCAAACTGTCACTATTTGTAGATGATATAGTACTATATATGGAAAACCCCAAAGCCTCCACCAAAAAACTGTTAGAACTAATAAATGAATTCAGTAAAGTTGCAGGAATGAAAATCAATATGCAAAAATCTGCTGTGTAAACTAATCACAAACTATCAAAATGAGAAAGCAAGAAACAATCCCTTTTATACTCAGATCAGAAAGAATAAATTGCCTTGTAGTAAGTTCAATCAAGGAGATGCATGAGCTGTATGATGAAAAGTATGTAAGACATTAAAGAAAGAAACTGAAGAAACGTCAAATAAATAGAAAAGTATTCTGTGCTCACATATTGGAAGAACTGATATTAAATTAATATTAAAGTGACCATACTACCCAAAGCAATGTATAGATATAATGTATTCCCTATAAAAATGCAGTGGCATTATTTTTGCAACTTAAATAATTCTAAAATCTATATAGAAGTACAGAAAATTCTGAATAGCCAAAAACAAAGAGAAAAACATCCAGAGGTATCACACTCCCTGATTTCAAACCATTCTACAAAGCTGTATAATCAAAACAGTATGGTGTTGGCTTAAAAACAGACACATAGGTCAATGGAACAGAATAGAAAGCACAGAAATAAAATCCACTACATATGGTCAATTAATTTATGATAAAATGGACAAGAATATACAGTGGGGACAGCACAGTGTTTTTAATAAATGAGGCTGGGAGAATTGGACAGCTACATACAAAAGAATGAAACTGGATCACTATCTTTTTTTTTTTTTTTTTTGAGTAATCTTCAAGCCCTGTGCAGAGCCCAATGCAGGGCTTGAACTCATGGCACTGAGATCAAGACCAGAGCTGAAATCAAGAGTCAGATGCTTAACCAGCTGAGCCACACAGGTGCCTCATTATCTTATACCATGAGCAAAAAACTCAAAATGGATTAAGACTTTAAGACCTGAAACCACACAACTTGAAGAAGAAAACATGGACAGTAAGATTCTTGACATTGGTTTTAGCAATATTTTTTTGGCTCTGACTCCAAAGGCAAGAGAAACTAATGTAAAAATTAACATATTGGCCTGTATCAAACTGAAAAGCTTCTGCACAGTTAAGAAGCAACACAACAAAAAAGACAACTTACTGAGTAGGAGAAGATAGTTACAAATCATATATCTGTTAAGGAGTTAAAATTTAAAAAAATATAAAGAGCTTATAACTCAACAACAAAGACAATCTGATTTAGAAATTGGGAGAGGATCTGAAGAGCCATTTTTCCAAAGAAGATAACTATAAGCACATGGTAAGGTGCTCGACATCACTATTTATCAGGGAAATGGAAATCAAAACCATATGAGATATCATCTTACACCTATCAGAGTGGTTATTATCAAAAAGACAAGAAATATCAAATGTTGGTGAGGATGTGGAGAAAAGTGAACACTTGTGCACCGTTGGTGGGCATGTAAATGGTGCAAATACTAGGGAAAGCAATATGGATGATTTCAAAACATTAAAGCTAGAAATGCCATTTGATCCAGCAATTCCACTCTCAGGTATTTGCCCAAAGAAAACAAAAACACTAATTTGAAAAGATACATGCACCTCTATTTTTATTGCTGTGTAATGTACAATAGCCTAAATATGGATATGGAAACAACCTAAGTGTCCATTGATGGATGAGTGGATGAAAAAGATGTGATGTGTGTGTGTGTGTATATATATATACACAGTAGAATATTTCCCCGACATTAAAAAAGAAAGTAAAATCTTGCCATTTGAAACAACCTGGATCGACCTTGAGGGTATTCTGTTTAGTATCAATATTTAGATAAAATATAGAAGATAATAAGGACTACAGAACAGAATGCAAATATTATCAACAGTGATAATGTTACAGTACACATAAAATTGGTGGGAGCTGGGAGTTTGGTATGGGGTTTGGAGAAGCAGCAGGAAATGGTAGGGATTGGAAGATTAGCATATTATAAAGTGGGGTGAAGAGATAGGGTCTATAGTTGAAAAGAAATAGCAGTGATCATGTATTCCATAAAGTTGGAAAGAAGACCAAGAGGAGGAATGAATATATTAAAAGGAAGAAGTGGGGATTGGGGCATGTGAGATAATTTAGATGATGTCTAAAATACTTCAGGTATATTTGTTTAGTTAAAGTATGCTTTGATTTGATGTTTTAAAACCGTGCCTGCTTTTCAGGGTGCCTGGGTAGCTCAGTGGTTAAGGATCTGACCAGCTCAGGTCATGATCTTATAGCTCTTGAGTTGGAGCCCCATTAGGCTCTGTCTGACAGTTCAGAGCCTGGAGCCTGCTTCAGATTCTGGGTCTCCCTCTCTCTGCCCGTCCCCCACACATGCTCGCTCTCTCTTGCTCTCTCTCTCTCCCCTTCAAAAATAATTAAACATTAAACAAAATAAAAATGTGGCTGCTTTTAAGTAGTTACGTACTCTCCAGATTTCTATCAATTCCAGTTTCTTTCTGTTAAATCACAGTGGTTCGTAAGACATTTAATGTTTTTATAAAGTCTTAAAGCATTTAAGACCTCTATTGTACAAGTAATAAACAATTAATTATGATTCTCACTGGGGAGAGAAACTGGTTGGGTTTGAGGGAGGGGGCTGCACTATATAAAGAGATATAAATAGTGAAATGAACACTAGCACAGTAGCATTCATCCCTTACAGAATGAGAAAGATCATGGGACTAACAGAAGAACTGGATTCTAGTCTGGATAAAAGCCATTCATAAAGTCTATGACATGTCGTTTAACTTTTCTGAAGTTCAGTTTCCTTACCTTGAAATAAAGCAACTGGTATGAACAAGTGCCTGTTATCACTTTGTGTTCTAGTGTGTATTTTTTTTTTTATAAAGATAGGTCTGTTATTTTCTTTGAGAATGAAATTAATTTTTCTTGGTATGATAATTTTTTAAAAAAATTTAAATGTTTTATTCTGAGAGAGACAGTGTGAGTAGGGGAGGGTCAGAGAGAGAGGGAGATACAGAATTTGAAACAGGCTCCAGGCTCTGAGCTAGCTGTCAGCACAGAGCCCAATGCGGGGCTCGAACCCAGTAACCATGAGATGATGACCTAAGCCGAAGTAGGACGCTTAACTGACTGAGCCACCCAGGCACCCCGGTGTGATAATTCTTGAGTGACTCAGTCTTCCTACTTACTCTAGCTCTTTATTAAAGGTGTTAATTACCTTTTTAACAGTGGTCCTCATTCTCCTTTATTTTTTTAACATGTGTCTAACTGGATTGACCACTGAAATCAGAATCATACTCTATTATAAAGTTTTATTAATCTATAATAATCACTCCCTAAATAGGGTTGTTTTGATAGCATTGTTTTCAGTATGCAATGCTTTTATTTTCTTATAATTAAAACAGTGCAAAAAATTTTTTTCTTGCTGATGTAAAAATGCAAAACATCACCAGAAGCTTCTGTAAAAGATCTTATCCTCATTCCACCTCTGTTTTCCTGAATATTTTAATGACACTAAACAGTAATTTTAAACAACTTATTGTAGTGGCTTCCAGATATAGATGGTAAATTTTATAGTCCTCTGTGTTATTATACCAGTTACTGTGATTACCTAATGTGTCTGCAGATTCACAGAACTGATAGATGAAGGATGGGCATTTCACGGTTACATAGATGTGAGAATATCGCCCTCTTAGATTGGCAGCTGCTTTTGAATTTCTCACTGCATCTTATCATTTGGGCTAACACTTTAATTTCGTAGCTAATCAAAAATAGTTGCTTTAAAGATCGTAGCTATTCCTAATGAGTGAAACGCAGATGTGTTTCACAAGAAATTGCTAACCTGCTGATTGTTGGAAGAATTCTGTGTGTGGTACGTGTGCGTGTGCGTGTTTGTGTGTGTGTGTGTGTGTGTGCATGCATGCTTTAGCATCTCCAGACTATGAACGTCAGTTCAACAAACCAAAAGAAAATTTGTAGTAGTGAGAGAGACAGACAGAGTCAGAGAGAAAGTTTCCTAGTTTTCCTTCATAGCTAGGAATATATGTAACACCAAAAGGTACTGTGGAAAATTAAGGGGGCAAAACTTTACTTTTAATTGATATGTTAAAATCTAGTATTTTTATTGTGTGGAAGGATAGGGAATTCTGAAGTGAGAAAAAACAAATTAACTATGAAGCATTCTTTAAAGCCATGAATGTCTGGTTTCTGTTGACATCTTGCGATTACAGTCTCCTTTTACCATTTTCTGAGTGAACTGTTTTTGAACGGTGACTTGGGTGCAGCGAGAACTGCTTCATCCTGTTACATCACTGAGTTTGGTGAATCAAGGGAACGTTAAATTCCCTTTTAAAGGTAATGTTCTTGGCAATTCATTAGAACATTTAAGTATATGAACTAGCCTTTGACCGTGAGGTAGAAAAATATAGACGTTTAAGTTTGGAGGAGGCAATAAGACATGGTTGTGTTAAAGACACAAGTTTGACTGTGGGGCTTGCATAAATACAGTCCAAAAACTGACTCATCCAGTTACTAACAGAGTGGCAAATGACAGTTACATAGCTACTACAGAATTTAGTTACCTGATTTTAAAAATGAGGGTAGTAGTAATAATAGCTAACACTAATAAAACCCAGTTCTCCAATTGGACACGAGGTTCTCTTTTAAGTACTTTTCATAGGATTAGCTCACTTTATTCTCACAATAGTAAGAGCTAGATATTTATTTTCACCAACCTAGTATAATTATTTTAATAGGTTGTCATGAGGGTTGAGGTGACATGCATAGGAGTGCATCAATTATTGTGCTTGACATTTAGCACATGCTCAACAAGTGCTAGTTATTATTAATGTTATCTCCTCTTTCAGGGTCCTCTACTGGCATTTAGCATGACTTAGTAAAGTCTGGCCTGCTTAACCAATAACCAAAATAAAATGATCAAACCCGGGAATAAAATAAGATAAACAAAATATGATAAAATACAATAAAGAATAACTGCAAAATTAGATCCCAATAAACAAAAAATACATAGAAGTCAAAGATAGGATTGAAGCCAAGCAAAACAGAAACACAGTTAAACTGTATTAGCAAAATATTTAGAAATTTTATTTAAGAGAGAAGAGAAGGTAAACGTGTGAAGGCAAAGATACATCATGATGAATGTCATATCATAATATTGTACAAATTGTATATAGTGCTTAACATTGAATGGCTACTTTGCAGAGAGTGCATCTAGCTTAGCAAAAGGGTGGGAAGTGACATCTATTTTCTTTATTTGGAAAATTCCAGTGTCACTGCTGATTTTTGTTAGGTGTTCTTAGTTAAGCTGAGCAGTCATCCTCCATTTTCCCTTTAGTTTTTTGATCAGCTCTGACTGTGTTATTTTTTTTCTTGAGGATAATCCTAAGAGAAATGGAAAGATGAGAACTTTGTGTGTAAATCCGAAAAATAGTCAAAATTTTAAAATGTCTGGCCAGTCGTGTCTTAGTGCCTAATTGAGAAAGATGTGACATATTATTATTTGTGCTTTTGAGAGAGATTTCATGTGATGTCTACTTGTTTTAATGATTTTTTTTTATCAATGTGTAGTTGGAGGTTTTCTCTTTTTTTCATTTAGAATACATAATTTGAAAGAGCAAATTGTAATTGATTTCTCATTGAGACATATTTGAATACCAATTTTCTTTTCTTATATGAGGAAAATGTGATAGTTTGTCATTTCCTCCACAGTAATTTGAACAAATGATAATTATACATACATTAATAAACTAGTGGTAGGAATCTAATGATGCATCATGCTGTTTTTGGTTTATTTCGGGATCATTTGCAGACTGTTGAATTGTTCCAGAACTAATTGTTTAATGTAACCTACAAGTTCCTCAACTACAAAAACATGTTCAGTAAAATAGAAGAGTTATTTTTAAAAACTGACAAAGGACCTACTTACATTATGTTTTGTGAGAGCTAATAATTATATAAGAAGTAGTTTTATAGTTATTAAAAATATAGGTGTTTTATGTGTTTAAGAGTTCATTTTATATTACAAATTATGATATTATGAAAATGACATTTTCTTACTTTTTTCTCATTGAGACTCAGACAGTTTTCTAGTACAGCCTAGAAATAATGTTGAGTCCTCAGCTTGTATTTGCCTCATACTCCTTTTTCCTCCCATTCTGAAGCTTTCTGTGCCACTTGGGTAACATTTTTAAATTGATGAAAAAGAAAACTTTATTGTAAGCTTCAACAACCTTGTAAATAATTCCTAAATGAGAGATATTTAATTTATTTTTTATTTTTTATGTTTTTTTATTTATTTCTAGGAGAGAGAGAGAGAGACAGCGTGAGCAGGGGAGGGTCAGAGAGAGAGGGAGTCACAGACTGAAACAGGCTCCAGGCTCTGAGCTGGCAGTCAGCACAGAGCCCGACGCGGGGCTCGAACCACGAACCGCGAGATCATGACCTAAGCGAAAGTCGGACGCTTAACCGACTAAGCCACCCAGGCGCCCCATAAATGAGAGATATTTAAAGTCAAGTTATAGCTCCTGCAACGTCTGGGAACCATGTATGAGGTTAACAGTTTTCAATCAAGTATACATTAAGTCATAGACTATTGATTTTCTTGTAGTGTTGGGTCTGTCTGCCAAAATATTAGACCACCAGTCATTACTTTATAGTGTGACAGAACACTGATAATTAACCTTGAAAGCTTGCTTTGTGATCAGTTTTCATTTTATTTCACAAGTGCTTTCGAAGTTAGTTACAAAAAATATTCTCCATCATTATAAATATAAAATGAAGGTATAGGAAGTAGAGGAAAGATTGATTGTATAGTGCAGTTTTAACTAACTCTAAATCAGATACATCCTGTTTACTGTCATAGGACAGGAGTAATGCCCACTGTGTATGTGTGTGTGTGTGTGTGTGTTTCCCAAAGGATTTCTACTGAAAGTTGAGTGTTCATTTCTATGGGTTCCCTGGATATTTTGAAGTGTGACCTCTACCATCTTGTGCTTGTGTGTCACTCAAGCTAAATATAAGTTACTGATATTATTTTTTGATAATTCAGTTTTGAGTTTTTCACCAACCTTAAAACGTTGTATATACCATATATATACACACACATAGATATGTCATTATATATATACGTATATATGTATACATATATGTCATTCTCTCCATAGTAATACACCCTAAAACTCCCACAATTAGTCATTTTTAACTGTTATTTTCTTTCCATTTAGTTTTTAATTCATATTTATTGTATTTATTATATATGAATAGTGTATACGTATTTAGCACTTGCCATGAAAAAATTTATTATGTGATTGTAATGAATATTTATTATAATCATCTGTGTTTTATCATTCTCTAAAATCATACACTTCAAAAAATTTTTATTTTTAAGAGAGAGAGAGAGAGAGAGAGAGAGCACGAGTGGGGGGAGGGGCAGAGAGAGAGGGAGACACGGGTTCTGAAGCAGGATCCAGGCTCTGAGCTGTCAGCACATAGCCCGTCGAGGGGCTAGAACTCGCAAGCAGTGAGATTATGACCTGAGACGAAGTTGAACGCTCAACTGACTGAGCCATCCAGGCAACCCTAAAATCATAGAATTTTAATTAGCCAAAGGGCTATATCTCACAAGAACTCAATATATACAGTTGTGGGCCAATAAACTGTTGGCTGCATTTTAAACAGAAGTACCCTTGATTGGTTCATGAAATGATTCCTTCTTAAGCAGTCAGTGTACATAATTAATCTAGCCAGTGGGTTTTGGATCCATTTATTTTAAGGCACCATGTAAATGGTGCAAGGTTGAGTGCTTCCAAAATTTCATTAAGAGACACATACTTGCAAATGATTTTCAGCAATGGGTTCATGTTCACTGCATGCAATTACTGAGTGCTTTAGCAATTCCCAGGCCCTGGGGGTCCCCTAGGCAAAATCCCTTTTTCTGTGGATCTGCTCTTCTTCTTGCTTCCTGTCAAGTTTCTGCCTTCCTGAAGTCGCATACTATTAAAAAGATCAATTTCTCATTCCTGCTTCTGAGGATTATTTTCTTATTCAGAGATAAGCAACATTTGCAGAATAGAGCTGCGTGTTTTCGTGAGGCCATGTGTTCTAACAAGAAAGAGCTTCATACCATAAGCAAATATGATTATCATCTTTCTGTATTAGCATTATAAACTTAGGATTTATGAGTGCATTACTAGGTATCGGTATTTTGTAGAAACTTTACTTTTTCTGCTCTGTGTTTTTTAGCAATTGTCTTCATACCATGTTAATCATGGCTGTATTTTATAGGAAAACATTAACTTCATTTGTTCATTTACCACTGTACAGTGGCTTGAAGGACAGTGAGGTTCTTTATATTAAGAATTGTGATCTCATGATATACTTGGCTGATTGCCATCAAGCAAGTCATTCAGAGGACTTAAGAATTCTGATGTCACACACCGTATATTAGGCTAAAGGTAAAAAAATTCACACTGCCCCCCAATTTCTAACTTTTTCACGTGTTACTTTCCCAATCTTGGTTTACACTTTATTAGGTATTTTATGAACTCTTACCTTTTTGCTGGTACCCATATGTAGATCTCCCTCTGCAAGGCCACATGTGCATGTTGGAATTGTCCAACACCAACACCAGTGAAAAGGAAGGAAAGGGAAAAAAGTAGCTAGTACCCTAGATTTGATGCTATGTCAGGGTTGGGCCATTTCTCCTTCCTTCAAGCACCTGCAGTTCTGTGGCATGTTGTGCCTCGGACTGCTTCACTGACCTTGGCTTTTAGCACTGTGAAAGCCGGATAGAGCCGAGATTTCTGGTTTTTTTTGTTTTTGTTTTTGTTTTTCTTACAGCAAGTCTCAGGAGTGAGATCTGGTCATTGGTATTTATTCTCTGACCCTTAGCTGTACTTTCCTTTGAAATGACTAATCAAGGAGTTGTCCTCCATATACATTCAATGAAAGTACATGCATTTTTGCTTGTTCCTATAGTTAAATGAAAACTTTCTTCTGTTTTCATAAGTTACAGATGTATATCTATATCTGTCGTCAGCCTTTCATAGATTATGAAATCTAAGAAGGCAATCCAACGCAGTTCTTTTTGTGCTGCACCTAGCAAAATGTCCTACACAATTGAGTCTTTACTACATCCATTTAATTAGATTGCACATGTAAGGATAGGTCCCCTGGGCCTTCCAAAGCAGTAGATGCTACTTTGGAAAATGACGCAGGCCAAAGAAGATTTAGGTCACTCAGATTTTTATCCGGTTTTCCCAGTAGGATAGTTGAAAATGCCTTCTCACTGTGCTATGTTAATGTCTTCCTTGTGAATTTTTTTCTCTCAAATTCCACCGTCAGCTAGTCAATGATTGTGTACTTTATATACTTCTTGTTAAACTCACTGAGTATGTGAAATGGCAGTGTCTTCATAATTTTCACAAGAGTGACCTGAGAGTTTTGCCACCTCTGTCATTTATAAGGATTGGTCTTGATCTCCTTTCTTTTGCAAGGGACAGAAATCACAGGGTTTCGGACTGAGGATATTGGGGGTGATCCTGTCACCCCACCTGCCCTCAGTCAAATTTGTACCTAACCTAAATGCAAGACTAGCATGCTTCTCTAAAGAAAACTCCCCCACATTGTCTAGTCCATTACATACTCCACATTGCCAACGGAACATCTCTCTGGAATTCTGGACATGCCATTCCTGGGTGTAAAGCCTTTGAACGCTCTGCAGGGTAAATGTCAAATTCCTTAGTGTATCATTCAAGATCATTCATAGAAGTCTATCCCGAATGACCTATGTAGCTTCACAGTACATCTTTTGACTCCTCCTAGTCATTTTTCAGGACTCTCTGGATTACTGCTGTGTTACCTGGATATGTCATCATTGCCCATGGCAGCTTCTTCGCTTACACTGTTTTTCAGCCTTGAATTACCTATCTCCTCACAGCCAAGGATCAGTTCAAATGATACCTCTTTTTTTAAGGAGTTTTTCCAAGTCTTCAAGCCAGAGTTACTCTATTCTTTTTTTCTGTTCCCCTAGCACTTTGTTCCTATTGCTGTTGCTAACTTACACCGTGTTATCATAGTTAATTGTTTATTCCTCTCTCTCCCATTTTAAATTATATGCTTTCTTAAAATGGAGGTGTCTTATTTCCCATTGTTCCCCTGAGGCCTACCAAAGTCCATAACTTCACTAGTCATTCAATAAATGTCTTGAGAAATTGTTAAATATTGATTCAGTGGATAAAGGCTTATGAGTTTAATAATGCTCTGTTGAATGGATCTTTGTGACATTCCTGGTATCTTTTTCTGGAATATGATGGGGATATAAAAATATTAGTGTAATGTATTCCATAGTAATCACTACAAATTTATCAAAGTCGTGGATTCAAAAGGGTGCTTAAAAACCATTTAGTTTCAGCAACTAGCCCGTACTGAGGTCCTTCTCCACATTTCTGAAGTATGGACATTTAACTTTTTATTGACCTCTTCCTTAGACCCTTTCTTGGGACAGCCCATTCTGTGTTGGCTTTCTCACAGGAAGAGAACTTTTCCTTGTGTTGAGCTTAAGGATGATTCCTTCTAACTTTCCCCTTTGGTCTTATTGGTTTCAGTTCTGCTTTTCGGGAGAACAGAAAACAAATTTAAACTGCATTCTCCATTGTCAGTTCTTCATATGGGAACAGTATTGAGGTTTCTGCTATATATTCTATTTTATAAGCTGAATGGCCCCTCAAAACACTGTGTGTATGTGTGTGTGTGGCCAGAAAACCATTGGAAATAATTTTAATTGGAAATAAGATAACTTGCATAGATAGAGATAGAGAGAGCAAAAGAAAAATAGAGAGATTATCATAAAAACAATTCACATTCTGGCCAGTATATGTTTATATATATAATTTCAGATAAATAAATAAAAGATGCTAGATTATTGCCATAAACTTCCAGATTTTAGACTCTAGAATGATCTCATTTTTTGTCCTGATTTTCTTATTGCTATGCAAGAGATTATCCCAGAGTTTATTGGTCTAAAGCAGCAATATATTCATAATGTCTCATAGTTCTGTGGGTTGACTGGGCTTAGCTGGGAGCTCCCCACATGGGGTCTCTCATGTAGTTGACGTCAGGTGGTGGTTGGAGGTGGAGTCCTCTCAAAGGCCAGATGAAGTGGATGTCCAGTATGGTTTCTTTGGTCACATGTCTGATGCCTGATTGCTCCTCAACATGGCAGAGTAGCCTTCACTTATTATATGGCAGTTGAAGGCTTCAAGAGGTGGAAAACAGAAGATTCAAGGCCAGTGAAGGGCTACTCATAGAAATGGTATGGTATCTCTTCTACCATCTCCTCTTGGTCCAAGGAGTCATGGGATCCACTCAGATTCCAGGAGGTAAAGTGATAGCTTTATCTCATGATGGGTGGGATGTCAGAGTCACATAGAAGAGTGTGCTGGATGGGAGATGTGATCATCTTTGGAAAATACAACCTGCCTCATCATGTATTTGGATGGTGTGGTGGAGTGAAGGATGCATTCTCGATAAATTTTAACTAATTTTCAAAAGAAGTGAATACAAATTTATACACTGAAGCAATGACATAAACATGAAGGAAGCATAAATATTGACCATAAAACATACAAAATAAAACTAACAATCGCTACCTAAAGTTCATCATATATTCACACCGTATTTCTGATTGGATCTCATGATCTAAAAGGCCTCAGTTCTAAATTTAGATTCAATATTTTTTCAATATTTTATTTATTTCTGAGAGAGAGAGAGAGAGAGAGTGTGTGAGCAGGGGAGGGTCAGAGAGAGAGACACAGAATCTGAAGCAGGCTCCAGGCTCTGAGCTGTCAGCACAGAGCCCAACGCGGGTCTCGAACCCACGAACCATGAGATCATGACCTGAGCCGAAGTCAGACACTTAACCAACTGAGCCACCCAGGGACCCCTAAATTTAGATTTAAAGATGTTTAGTTTGGTTTAAAAAAAATAGCTAGTATCTAAACAATTTTTAGTTTCTGAAAATTCATTTTTAATGTGTAATATAATCTCTTTTTACTATTAACACTATTTCATTGTTTGGAATTTAATTATAAAAACTCTCATACAATAAAATATGAACTATTAAATATTTCCTTTTATGAAATATAAATGTCTCTATTCGAGTCATTCTTAATGTATGCAAATTTCCTAAATGTTAATTCTTTCCATTTCTCTTTTCTGTACTCCTTTAAATTCTTCTTCATTTTAAGTATGATTTTGCATATGAATCTTAATATTTGATAATACTGGTCAAATAACCATTAAATCCATCACAGAGAAACATTTTCTTTATTTGTACCTGAAAATTCTTAGATGATATGTTTCACTTAGAAATTGTAGTCAGTGTATCACCCAAATAGCCCAAAGAAATTAGTGATTTATTTTTCCTCACAACATATGAAATCTTAATATTGTAGCCCAAGCATGATAAGGTGGCTCTATCATGTTACCACGGTGCTTGGATCCTTGTAGCCATCCTAGGATTCATGCACTCAAAACAGCTGTCATGTTGTTAGAACAATTCTATCTACATTTTAGACAAAAGCCAAAGGGCATAGAAGTGCACATAGTAACCAAGGAAGGAGACAATAGATATTGGCGAGACACCTGGCAAGTGCAGCCTCATCACATTTAAAAGTATGTTTTACTAACTTTCTGATGGTTACATCCTACTCTGCCCCAATTTTGTCTATGCTGGTCTGCAGCTCTTTTAATGCTCAAGTTTTGTCTGATTTATAGCTGTGCATTTGGTTCTTATATATGTACCTTGTGACTTTTGTTCCCTCTTGAGTTTTTGTAAACGAGTATTCTTTTTGGATTAGAAGATGACATATAGTTTTGCAGAAGATTTGCAACATTAAGAAAAGAATAAAAGATTAATACTACTTATATTTTACCACCATCCAGAGATAATGATTTACATTTTGCTGTAGAGTCCTTCAATCTTTCTGAATTTTATATATGCATATGTAAAGATATATATTTCTAATTATGCAATTGCTACTTTATTCGTATTACTTGGAAAGTATATTGTTTTAAATATAGTAAAGATTTCTGCATATAAATAAATATTATTTGAGACGTGAGTTTTGAGACTACGTAGCATTCTATTATCTGCACAAACCACAACTTATGTAGTTGACATCTAATTGTTAGACACTCTGGTTGCTTTTAAAAATTTACAATAAAAAATATTATAAATTGCACTGATTAAATTCTCCAAACATTGATCTTTACCTGTATTTCTAATTGATTTAGAATACCTTCACGCAAGTAGAATGGATCAAAGGATATGTAAAGGAAAAGGTAACATTTCTGCAGAAACTAGAAAATACTAAAGTGAAGGGTATAAAATATGCCATGTTTTACTGCCTGTTTGCTGAGAGTGGGGTGGAGTGAGTTAAACAAAACTGTTTTAGCTTTCAACTCATAGGATAAAGGATCCAAATGTTCTCATCTCTATGTAGACAGGAGCAGGTGATGAAGGGGAAGGTGTTCAAAGTTTTGTGCATGGAGAAACAGGTAAATGTTTGGAAAAGGTACTTCGCCAGTTCCCTGAATACTCAAAAGAAAAAAAGGAAAAGAAATTAAATGAAGGGAACAAAGAATTGACTGAGAGCCCACTTGATTTGGGAAATAGGTTTTGACTTTTCCCAAACTGGGCAAATAGAGAAGAGGGATAGATAAACATTTTTTGCTTAGGGAATGCTACAGTGCACATACCGTACAGTGTATACACTCTGTCAGAAATCAAGGAGCAAAGTTCCCAGGAACTTGGTTAAGGCATTACCTATACCTTTTACCATGGAGTATAGACTGGATGTAGAATTATATGCTCATATAAATTGGTTAATGGTCTTCAGGAGAATTACATGCAAATAATATACAATATTCAGGAGCTTCTGATTTGTCATACGTTTCATGGTTGAAATTATCATGGGATGATTATTAAGTTGTATTTACACTAGAAATTGTGCAAGGGAGTTAGCTTAGGGGTATGAAGGTCACACGAAAGTGTGGAGGGTGGGGCATGAGCAGGGGAGGGAGAGAGAGAAACAGACAGGGAGGGAACTAAAGGGAGAGAAGGAGAACATACTAGCGATGACTTTAGGAGTTATAGATTAATCACTATGCTTTGATATCTAGAAAAATAGAGGGATAAATAAAAAAGACAGTTGATTTTCACATATCTCAAAAGAGCAAAACAAATGGGAATAACAACCAACATGATTTTGAGAGAAGTAAATCACTCTGATTTAATCCAATTTTACTCCCTGACACAGTGACAAGCTTTAAATATGAGAGGAAGCAAGAGTTCATCTCTCTTCACTTCAGTTTGGTTTTTGTCTCACATGGCATGTAAAGGAAGGCATAACTTGTGAATCAGTGGATCTGTGACCTTCCAGGGCAGACCAGTGAAGACTTCAGAAGGTTGATGGGTGCTTATGTTGAATGAAATTGGTGTTAACCTCCAGAATTAAATATAAAAGAATACAAAATACGGAATCTACAGACTAGAAAGGTACTAAATCTGTAGGAGATCTATCTGCAAGAATACAAAGTGAATATACGAAGAAAGAAGGGTGGCTGCATTAAATTGAAGATTGTTACAAGCCAGCAATTAAAATGACACATTAAAAAAAGTTCTATCTAGTTTAATAAATGTAAATGGTAATAGCTCCTGTAAATAAAATGACAGTATGCAGGGATTCTGACACATTGCTGCTACAATTAGAAATGAGACATAGAAGAGCTGCTTGGATTATTTAGGGGAACCTGCAGTGATTCCTGACTTCACCTGTACCATTTTGTCACATGATAACAATCAATCCAGTTACAAGACTGTAATGTATGTTTATCTTTTGTAATTATTTTCCTTCCTTAAATCCTATAAAGTACTTGACTGTTACTAGTAAGAGAATGAGGAATTGTGTTAATTCCTCCAAAAATAAATAAATATTTTGCTTAAACTTCTGTTTCCATTTTTTTCATATAAACATTTTTTTCCAAGGCAAATTTATGGGAATTTCTTTGAAGACATTTTAAAAGGTAGTTCAACTCAACATATATAATACTAAGAATGCATAGAAATCAATTCAAGACATGATAATATGAAGAACTAGGGCCTAATCAAGTAATAAACAGGCAACAAATACTGTATCATGACCACCCCTGGCTGCAGTGATTGTAAAATATAACCCGAGTGTGGAGTTCAAATATGAAAATTGTACACATCCCTATTAATAAATTGTCAGGTATTATTAATATAATTAAATTAATGTAATTAAATTAATATATTAATGTTATATTATTTAGCTTACTATATTAACATTAATATAATAAAATATTATCAAGTCTTAACAACCTCATGCTGTTTGACTTAACAATTCCCCCTCTGGATATTTTAGCCTGGGAAAATAATTATGCTCTGCCAGAAGATATATACAATAGGATACAACAGTGTTTTTATTTTCAATATTTTTGGTAACAGATGCTTGATAACTTATATATGAAAAAATACAAAATAAATAATGGCATGCATGAGCCATCCATCAGGGAAATAGTTTTGTGTTGTAATGATAAAAAACATGATTTTGGAACAGAAGCAAATTCACAAGTAAAAAAGAGAAATTAATTATAAAATAATATATACAATTCTTTAAATAATAGTCTGAAAATAAATACAGAATAATTAACATAAAATATATTGTGTAAGGAATTAAGGGTGATTGTATTTTTAAATTTTATTCTGAATTTATAAAAAAGGACTTGATAATTTTTTATTTAGCAGAACAACTATATAAGGAATAACCACGTATACTGATTACCTTTAATGACTATCTGATAATCCTTTTCTTTGTTTTTTTCCCTTTAATTGTTGATGACCTTTTCTGTTAATAAAATTTCATTATTGAACTTAACATTTGTTGGATATAATATTGTCTGTACTGTTTATATAAAAACTCAAAGCTGGAGTTCCACATTTATGTTCATTCTCCTGTATTTTATGTATTTCATATGCAAATGCAAATATATAAATTATAAATAAACAAAACTTTAATGTAAATATAGGAATATTTAACATATAAATTATATATAAAAATAAAATATGTAAATTGCAGAGGGATGTATATATAGAGAGATACAATGAATTTTTGTTACTTTAGTCATCCAAAAAACTGGCCCATGATTCCGTT
Source organism: Proteles cristata cristata (assembly GCA_017311185.1). Taxonomy (NCBI): domain Eukaryota; kingdom Metazoa; phylum Chordata; class Mammalia; order Carnivora; family Hyaenidae; genus Proteles; species Proteles cristata. The sequence goes on along the minus strand of JAESUZ010000242.1, from coordinate 906,313 downwards.
TCTTTTTTAACTTCTTAATTTTTTTCTTGATCTGAAAACATGTCATTGATTTATCTGTTTGACCATTCTTTTGTGATCTCGAAATATCTTAATTAACGTAAAACATTTCTTTGCTTCTACCATTTTTCTCTATTTTTAAATTTTGATATACTTTCAAACTTATAGAAAATTTTCAATTATTGTACCTAAGACCCTAAATACTCTTTGTCCAGATCCATTAATTGTTTACATTTTGTACCTTTTTCCTTATTATTACTGCTTGTTTTGTCTCCATATGTTTGTGTACATATATATGTATAGTATAATTACATATACATGTATATATATATATATATTTTCCCTGAATCATTTGAGAATAAGTTGCAGACATCATACTTCTCTATTTAAAGTATTTTCATGTGTATTTCTCAAGACTGAGAACACTGTCTTCTACAACCACAATAGAATTATGAGAAGTAAGAAATTTATTACCAATGAAATATTGTTATGTAACAGTGCATCAAATGCATCAATATGCATTTAATTGTCATGCCTTTTATCTTTTAACCTGGAACAAATTATCAGTCTTTAATGACTTTGAATTTGAAGATATCTTCAGACTTTCCTCAATGTGAGTTTGCCTGATATTCCCTAATGATCGACTCAGATGATGTACCACAGAAGTGATGTTGTATCCTAAAAAGTGTACCATATGTGGAGGCACATCATGTGTATTTGTTCCATTATTGATGTTGTCTTTGATTGTTACCATGGTCTCTGTCACGTTTTTGCGTTGAAAATTATTTTTTTCTTTTTTTAAAAAGTTTATTTATTTTGAGAGAGAGAGAGAGAGAGAGAGAGAGAGAGCAAGCAGTGGAGGGGCAGAGAGGGGGTGGATCGAGAGAGAATCCCAAGCAGGTTTCATGCTGTCAGCCCGGAGCCCAATGAGGGGGCTGAACCCACAAACTGAGATAATGACCTGAGCTGAAATTAAGAGTTGGACACTTAATCAGTAGGTGCCCCTGAAAGTTGTTATTTTCCCCATTGTAGTTAATAACTGATTTGTGAGAAGATGATATAAGACTATGGAAATAATCTTGCTCAACATCATACTCTTACCCACAAATGCTGATCCACAGGTGTTTTGTTGACTGCATCAGTTAACTATCATGTTTACTTAATAGTGATTTTCTAACTCCATCAATACATCTACATTTTGTTAGGTGGCATGCCATGCAAAGGAAGAGGTTTTTCTTCTTCCTTATATATTTTTATTCATTTCTTTCATTTATATTTTCTGTAATGAATATTTTTCATTACGATAATTATTTATTTCAACTTTCCACGTGTCCCAGATATGACTAGTAAGAACTTCTTGAAGCTGGGGCCTGTATCTTTTTGACATATCCCATCATTTTTAAATGACTTACTCCTCCCCCCAGAAGAAAATGCTGTCACCTTGAAATTTATATACTTATTTCTCTTCCCTGTGTACATGTTCTAAAATGCCTGGATAGTTTTTACACATTTTTATAGTTTCAGTAGACTTTCTGTATGTGAGTTTTGTGTCAGTTTTAGGACCTTTGCTTTCCTCTTCACTATTTTTCTGGACATATTAGATTTCTGTAATACATATAGTGGGAGTTTGAAAGGTACCTCTATTAGATTGGTGTTTAATTTTCTATTTACAGATAATTTGACATTTTTATTACTTTCAAACTTCCAGTTATACTTAAGGCCTAGGATTTGTGTGTTTTTGTTTTTGTCAGTAATTATATCTATATATCTATATCTATATCTATATCTATATCTATATCTATCTATATCTAATCTATATCTATATCTATATCTATACCTACATATTTATATCTATATATATGTATGTATGTATTTCTTAAATATTTATTTTGAGAGGGCGAGAGAGAGGGAAAACACATGAGCAGGGGAGGGGCAGAGAGAGAAGGGGAGAGAATCCCAAGCAGGCTGGACACTGTCAGTGCAGAACCCTACACAAGGCTTGATCCCATGAATCGTGAGACCATAACCTAAACCGAAATCAGGAGTTGGACGCCTAACCAACTGAGTACCCAGGTGTCCCTGGCTATATATTTTTGCAGAATGTGTGAAGAATTTCAGATTTAGGTGGCTTGTATTACCACAACTACCCAGAATTCCAGGTCTCTGTTTTATTTAAACATTATACAAAACATATTGACATTTCAATTGTTTGCAATATGCCATGATGTATGGATTACAGATTTTCACCTTCAGTGGTCTGTGTTCTCATAATATAGTTTATTTAGGGACATTGAAGGTTTCTTTATTATTATAACTGCTTTATCAAATAGTACACCTGTCAGTCTATGAAGCAACTCTCTGGAAGATATGTTCATGATAAATGTAAATCATTATTTTAGATTATTAAGTTCCTTGATTTGTTTCAGTCAGTTGAGTTTATGAATTTCTCCCTCAGCTTTAAAAATTATCGAACATATATTTAAACAAATGGGAATTCAAGTCAATGAAGCTTTATTTTTTAAAAAATATTTATTGAATGCTTATTATAAGCCAGGCACTACATTAAGTACTTTACTTAGGTATTTATTTAATTCTGACACCAATACTGACAAAGAAGCTATTGCTATCCCTATTTTAATTTTTTAAAATGTTTGTTTATTTTTGAGAGTGAGAAAGAGACAGAGCATGAACAAGGTAGGGGCAGAGAGAGAGGGAGACACAGAATCCTAGGCAGGCTCTAGACTGAGCTGTCAGCACAGAGCCCAATGTCGGGCTCGAACTCACGCACAGTGAGATCATGACCTGAGCTAAAGTCAGACTCTCAACTGACTTAGCCACTCAGGCACCCCAAGTCAATGATGCTTTAAAACATGTGTATGTACATTCATGGAATGAATACTATATGTTTGGGTTTTTTTTTTAAATTTATAACCCATTATCAAGTTACTCAGTCCTAGGAATTTATCCCAAAGAAATAACTTAAAATAAGGGAAAGTACTTATAGCAATATTAATTACATCAGCAAAAAACAGAAAATACTTAGGTGCAACAGAAGAAGAGAATTATTAGGTGCATTATGAAACATCATTATCTCATTATTATTAAAAACCTGTATTATTTGATGTTTATGTAGAAGTATATAAAATATACTTGTTAAACAATAGAACACAAAATGATATATGCAGGACAGTTAAAACTATGTGAAAACCACACATGAAAAAAATATTAGAAATTACATAGAAATTACCATAAATGTAGAAAAATCAAATTTTAGAAAACATATATAATCTAAAAATTGACTTACTATGTTTGGAAACTTAAATAAGGTTTCAGACTAAATCTCTGTAATCAATGTAGATAAAATCAAGAGGCTACAACAAAAACACTCTACCAATTTGGCATATATTTCCAATCAAAGAGAAGAGAGTACAGTGTATACATTTACATGTATCAATAAGACTTTCCAATAAATAACCCAAATATACAAATAAAGTGGTAGAAGATGTCAGGACTCGAACAAATAGGTTTAAAAGATATGTGCAAGGAGGGGAAATATACAACAATAATGCAATCTATATATAAACTGAGTTCAAAATTATTCATGGATCAGTGCCAGCCACATCCGTAAAGAACAAATGTTTTTTACTATAGCTAAATTTAGAGTAAAATATGTAAAGTAGCTTGGGTTTGGTTAAGCCAAAAAAAAAAAAAATAGCATCAATAAACATAAGACTACTCAAAAAAATAATAAAATAAAACACGTGTATGTATTAAAACAAGATAATAATATCTGATATTAAGAATCCAGTAAATATCATTGTAACCATTGTCTCATCTATCTAATGAAATAAGCTTTCTGACTATAATTAAGGAAAGGTCCTCCTCTGCTGTTTCACAGCAAACAGGTCTTAATGTAGTTGATACATAGAGATCAGGAACAAAACGCTTAGGTGCTAGCAAATAGCAGGGTAGAAGGCAGATGCAAAAGTAGGAAATAGGCTAGTGTAGAAAGCATTCGCATCCAAAAGGGGCAGCCATTTCTTTGTTCTTGTAGGCTCTGAGCCCAGCTTTACAAAATCCTTGCTCTTTCAAGAGGGTAGAAATACAAATTCTTATGAGAAATCTCCTACTTAAGAAAAAACATTAAATTTTTTAAACATTTATTCATTTTTGAGAGAGAGATAAAGTGAGAGTGGGGAAGGCGCAGAGAGAGAGAGAGAGAGGGATGCACAGATTTTGGAAGCAGGCTCAAGGCTCTGAGCTGTCAGCACAGAGCCCCACACAGGGCTCGAACCCACAAACAGTGAGAACTTGACCGAGCCAAAGTTGGACGCTTAACTGACTGAGCCACCCAGGTGCCCCTAAATGGTTATAAAACCATGGCATGGGATACACAAAACATGCCAGTAAGCAAGCCAGATTTGGTTATTATATCACAGTTCGCACCCTCTATTCTGGATGCATTGTAGGGACTAGCAGGTGCTATAGTGAGAAGAGTCTGTGTCAGAAAAGCTGGTTCTGAGCCATGGATCACCTCTTCTTAGCTGTATCAAATTGGGCAAATCACCTGATTAGCGCTAAATTCAGTTCTCTTGCCTAGAGGGTGAATATGCTAAAATGTGAAGAAATATACATGTCTGCAAATTGCTCTAACTTCAGAATTCTTTTGAAATTATATGTGAGCCCAAATTTGTATCTTCTATTAAGCTCTACATTTTAAACTTACAAAAATGAAATTATAAAAATGTGTACCTTCTTAAAAATGATTCACTTTTGGGGCGCCTGGGTGGCTTAGTTGGTTAAGCGTCCGACTTTCGCTTAGGTCATGATCTTGCGGTTCGTGGGTTCGAGCCCCGCGTCGGGCCCTGTGCTGACTGCCAGCTCGGAGCCTGGAGCCTGTTTCAGTCTGTGACTCCCTCTCTCTCTGACCCTCCCCTGCTCACACTGTCTCTCTCTCTCTCTCCTAGAAATAAATAAAAACATTTTAAAAAAATGATTCACTTTTGACATTTAACTGTAAACTGCTAACTCTGTCTAGTCTCTTCTTTGAGAGGTTTTGTGTTGAGTATTAGTAAACTTATTCATTGGGCCAGGTAGAGGTCCATGTCATCTTGTACTTCATACACTAGAGGAAGAAAAATGAGACTTTCAACTCTGAATGCTTCTTATTGAACTGTTGATTTGATTACATTTGATTTTGGTGAGCACAGAAAGTCCACCTCCTTCATTAGTAAGCTGATATTTCTGTTTAGTACGGTAAACCAAATTTCTCTGGGCAGGAATTTGGCCAATCACTGAGAATGTCACTAAAGATGCTTGCTACTTAGGAGGATTTTTATTTCTACCGTCCATAGTCCATAGTGTGTTTGACTTGCCTAAAGTAACACATTGTCCTTTAAAGGGTTACTTTGATTATCATCAGGTTGTGTTTGGTTTTGTTTTTCTTTTAGATATTCCTTTTGTATAGCACACTATACCCAGTAGAATAATACTCATTGAAGTTGAAAATATTTTGAGTTTTGAAATTAATGTGCTCTTCCTAACATGTCTCCTCTGAAACAAATTAATTACTAAAACCTGATGAACTTTCTCCATAGAAGTGATTTTCTGAGAAAAAAGAAATAGATGCTTGTGTATTTTTGTAAGGTGTGCAAGTGGCATACCTGCATTTTTCTCAGTTCATGGTTTTCAATTAGAATTGAAATGTAATTACAGAGTGAATTGGTGCAATTCTCTGGATAAATCAAGCAAAATTCTTTTCTAACTCAGTGATCTTCATATATCAGACAAAAGTACATTTTAAAAAGCTTGAATTATTTTAATAAGCACCTCAAGTCTCCAACTTAAATTTACTTATAAGATCATACTTTTGAATTACTTTAATGTTGTTCTGCTATGTTCCGAGGGAACTGTATTTACTGCTTGTATTTTTGAAGTCAACGTGCAGACTCTTCTTACCTCTTAAGAGTATTATCTTTGACTTAAATACAGAATATTTGCATATAGTTGGGGATATTTCTGTTCAGCTGATTATACTTTGCTAGGTGTATAATCTATATTTTGCAAAACTTTATTTCAGTATGTTAAAGTATGTATTGTCTAAGTGTGTGTTGGTCTGGATTAGTTTTTCTGTGACCTTGGCAGATCACTTACTCTTTTGTTTTTTTGTGTTTTTTTTTTGTCTTCACAGATGCATTTTGTAGGAGTGTTTTGAAGATGAATGTTTGCAAATCATTTTGAAATTGCCAAGTGCCACATACAGTAAGTAATATGTATTTTTATTTTTCCACTCAATCGCAGTCATGCTGAATGAATTTGGCAGTCATAAAAGAACACATTTCTATTTATGGTTCTTGATATTTGTGAATATTGAGGCAAAATATATATAAAAGATAAAAATTTGATGAGCTGTTTGCTAGTTTGAATTAAGTTGTATAAATTCAAGATTTCTTTCTGATGACAAATTTTACTATTGTTCTACTTATATAACTTGCACATAATATTTCTCACTTATATTTAAATGAGATGTTTTTCTCTTAATCATAAGTTGAGTAGAGTGCAGAAAGCACTAGTGTTATTCCACATCCAATGCTGATATGGAAATTTAAAAAAGAGTATTGAATTAAGTATTAAGATTTGCTGAGTACTAAGACTTTCTGTGAATCCGGCAATTTATGTGTGTTGCCTATAATACTCCACCAAATATTTTAAGATTATTATTTTTATCCTGATTTTATAAATAAAAAAACCTTAGACCTAAGAAGTTTTAATGCAAGACTCGACATCCTTTCAAAGTGGTGAATCTGGGCTTTGAACACAACACTTCTCAGAAAATATGGTCTCCAACTATTAATGAAGACAAAGTTAAATACCCTATCTAAGAAGCTGAATATTTAAGAGTTTAAACATGTTCTGATAATTTATTTGTATTTCTGTTTTTTTCAAGCATTAGCCTGAGAATGAATTTTTTTCTATCATGTCATTGCTTTCTTGTCAAATGATGCTTTCCGGTCCTCAGTCCAACTTGGACTGCTTTGAACTGGTGTGAAATAAATGAAAATGTAGGTCCTGAAAAACAATGTTTATAAATCACCTAAGTTAATCTTTGATAAAAACATGTTTATAATTAGTGTTCTGAAGCTCTTCAAGAGTTTTTTGTCATTCATTAAAAAAAATTAAATTAAAGCCTGTTATTATTCTAAGAATTTGGAGGGACCACAGAATCAGACTCGTAGGTTTCACATCCTTGAATTCCTTGTTTGATGAAGTCAGATGAAAAGGCAGACAGTTCTAAAGTAGAATTTCCAAAAAACGTAGAAGCAGTAATGGCAGCATCGATGTTTTCATGTTGTCTCCCAAAATAACTACTTTAAAAAAAGTAGTCTAGTATATGTTTAGGAATTCAGACTCTGGGTTCAGACCACCTTAAATACTGGATTTATCACTTATTAGCTGTATGACAGAACAAATTACTTAATGCCTTGGGGCACCTGGGTGGCATAGTCATCTGAGTGTCCAGGTTTGCGGGATTGAGTCCCATGTCTGGCTCTGTGCTCAGCAGAGATTCTTAAGATTCTCTCTCTCTCCCTCTGCCTCTCTTCCTTACTTGCTCTTTCTCTCTCTCAAAAAAATTACTTAATGTTTCTTTAAAATGGATTTAAGATTAGGAACTACTTCATTTGCAGTGAGTTAACACATGTAGAATATAGCACAACTCCAAGTCAAAGGTAAGTGGATAATTCAAGTATATTTGCTACTAAGCCTCATACATAAAGTACACCACAGAAGTACTTAGTGAATACTTTCGATTGACTTGTGCCAAAAGAAAGTAAAGTTCAGCTTTCCTTATAAATGTAGGCATCTTTTTTGAACTTTTAGTGGAGAAACAAACCGTTTAGGTAGTCAGTGTTGTGCCTGAATCGTGAGTCCCCTGAGACCTCCAAGGAGCCAACACCGATGCAAGTACATAAGGGTCTTTATTACAAGCTCGAGCCAGGGCTCACCCATCTACCGGTGCAGAGGCAGCAAGGTGAAGCCCCAAACAATAGGGAGCAGGGTTTTTATGGGGTAAGGGACGGGGGTGTTACAATGCACACGTTGTACGTATTACATCATCACATAAGCACCAATCATAATTGTACAGCACCCATGGTAACAGTTTTGACCATTCAGTATCTGTGAGGCGTCCGTTACTTTTGGCGGGACCCAATCATGACCTTTGAGAATCCTTTGAAAATGACCAATTATGAGGTGAGCTCAAAGGGCCTACCTGGGGTTTAGACAAGCGGTGAGTGATTGGTTATTTTGTACAGAGTAACTACCTGCAGTTCCCAGCCCTGACTCAGACCACAGGAATGTTACACATGTCTTTTGATTGGCTGATCTGAGGGTGGTTTCAGCTGAAGCTTTTCCTGGAAATAGGGCTACTTGCAGCCCGAGGTTGCTCTTCATGGAGGACTTAATTTCAGGCTCTTCATCAGCAGATAATTATACAGTATATAAAATCAGCACACATATATATCCTATTGTGTGTTGACTGCATGTTTAGGCTGAAATGTGTTTGTGTGCTTTTTGGATAAAAGTAGGGGCAATGTGAAGTGTTTACTGAGTCTGAAATGCTTATTTTGAAAGAGATAGGACAAACTTACAGATAAAAAATAAAGAAAATAGTTGAAATAATGTTAACTTGAGGTCATAATATCATCTGATGCTTTATGAAACAATTCATAGACATTGAAGTGATTTGGACAAGAAAACAATATTTATCAAGTATTTACTCTATCCCATGTAGTTTACATTCAGTATCTCATTTAATCTAAGCAATAATATGATGAGGTAGATATGTTATTGTCCCCATTGTTTTGTATGAAGAAAAAGCACAATAGGAAATTTAAATCTATCATTTTTGGCAATGAAGCTTGAGGCTGATCCAATTCAGTGTTAAGTGCTGAGTGTTAAGAGCTGAAATTCTGTGGTGTATGTAACTTTCTTTTATTTGCATAAAAACACTGCTCACAAACCTCAGATCATGCATATGAATTCTTTAGTAAACAAGTAGTTGATTATTGAATTTCAACTAAAATAAATGATAATTGCCTTTCATTTGTAACCCAGTCCAAGCTTATTCTTGGACCTGTCCTGCGGGACAGTCAAGATAAGTGATAAGTCAAGATGCAAGGGGTTGGGGCAAGGAAAGCGACTTTATTTAGAAAGACAGCTAACTGAAGAAACGGCAGACTCTTGTCCCAGAGAAGCATCTTCCTCATCATGGAATTTGAGCTGCTTGTACATTAGCAAAAGGCGGAAGTAGAAAGAAGTTGGAGTCAAAAGGAGACCGATTTCTAAATTTCTATTTGTAGAAATATAAGGAAGGTCATGTAACTTCTTTGTCCTTGGTCATTTCATCTTTTTGTATAGGAATCTGGTCATGCCATTCCTGTAAATCTTAATCATAGCATAATTATTTCTGTACTACCTTATCTTCTGGGTGAAGTAGGTTTGGGTAAAGAGTGGTTTTTGCAAATCTTAGCTGTAACATGCCTGTGTACAGGGCTAAGCAGCATTTCTATGCTATAGGTCACAGCAGCGAGGGAAATAGAAGCAGTATGAAATCAGATATGCTAAGTTTCTCCCTGTTACATATTGCTAATGGACCACTTGGCAATCTGAAACAAATTGCCTTTAAAAACTGCTGATGGTGTAAAGAAAACTTAAAATAATGAAAAAGTTTCTTCCCTAAGGCAGAGACTATTCTGAGCTTCTCCTCAGAATTTGAAATGACTGACCACACTGCTTTCTTGCAGTTCTTCTGCCATTTCATGCAACACAGAGAAGTTTGGAATGAAGAGTTTAGCTAGACTTAATTATTTACCTCTCTATTTGTCATCTCGAAGTGTGTCATCATTGAGGGAGGTGCTTTACGACACCAGATTGACCACACTGATACTTTCCCTTTTCATCTCCTTGGTGATCTTCCTCTTTTTCCATTTCAGTCATCCACTGTCCCCAAGCCTTCTACACATAACCTCTTCAAACAAACTGCCAGCAACATTTTACCTGAGGGATAATTTCAAACTTACTGGTATTTAAAATATGATTGCCCTAAGAGAGAATAGGTCACGCTGTGTTCTCACACTACTGTTGCTTTTGAGAATAAAGGACTTACAGAATGCTTTTACTTTCAATTTTCATATTTGGTCTCAGAAAAACAAAGCTAGTGATTACATTTAGTGATTCTATTTCACTTAATTCAGTAAGTATTTGCTGCATTCTTCTATAATATGAAAAGCACCATATTGATTTAGTACTAGAGCAAGTGGGAGGGAAAGACAAAAATGACTCTCAAGAAAATTGTGTGTTGAATTTAAGGAAATAAGATAGGCACAGGCATAAATGAAGGATGTGGTATTAGGATATGGCATCATGAGAATAGCCTAAAGTAATCAAATTAATAAAGCTATTTAAATAATTTAAGAAATAATAAAAACAATTGCATATATGTGAAAAAACAAAGCATTAGAGGAAATTTAAGAAAGGTATAGTTCTGAATGGCACTGGCTCAAGATTTCATCATGGAGATTGGTTTTGCAGTAGATCTTGGTGCAGGTGGAAAAATGTTCCCAGAGAAGTTAAGCAAATGGCATAGATGAGCTTAGAATTGAAGTGGCATACCTTAGCATTAATTAAGCAGCAGAATAAGTTTTTTATGTTGGTCTAAAAACAGATAACACTAGAAAATTAAGGCTGGAGCTAGGTTGTGGGAAGTATTGATAAAACACATTTAGAACTTTGAATTTCATTGGTAGTCAATTAAAAAATTAAAACAGAATATTTTGGGAGGGCCAATCATGTGAACAGAATTTTCCTATTTGAATATTAGTCTGGTGGTATCTTCACAATAGATTCCAGTTGGAAGACTTGTATATAAGAGAACAAACTTTAGGAAACTATAGCAGTATAATCAGAGCTGAGGGTAAGACCTGAGGGTAAGCTGAGGGTAGTAGCGGTGGGAATGGAGAGGAGGAATAGTTGTGGGTGAGACTTTGAAGGAAATGGGGTCAAGGAGTAATAATAACCACCATTGCTTGTGTGGCATTTGCTGTGTAACAGACTCTGTTTTCAATAATTTATATCTGTTATTTAATTTCAAATCAGACAACTCTGAGAGGTAGTCACTGATGTCATCCCCATTTTACACAAGAGAAAACTGAAGCAGAATTTAGCCAAGTAAATTGTCTTTGGTTAAATAGCTAGAAAGTAGCAAAGGTGATACTTGAGTGCCTTAAGTGAAGCTCTAGAATCTGCAGTAACCACTGCACATCATTTCTATAAAAAAATAACTGAGATTTCCAGGGGGACTGAACTGGAATATGACATTACCAATAGTAAGAGATACAGGTTTATTTATTTTTTTTCCAGAGTTTACCCCTTATTCAGTTAAGTCTTGGGGGTAAGGAGACAAATCTGACTTTTAGGGAGAAGTATTCCTTATGGTTAATGATGAATCTCTTGGATACATTCATTTCTATGCTGGGCAACAGGAACAGTATAATTTATGATATTGCTCAATTATAAATTAGAATAGTAAATATGTCATCTTAATATGATTTGTCTTCCTTCCTTAGCAGAGCTTAAACTGAAACAAAGATAGAGTGCTAAATTAAAGATTAAATATCTTGGGTGCATGAAAGACCAATATTTTAGAGTTAGTTTACCATCATACTAAACAATAATTTTGACAAGGGAAAAAAAAAACTAACACCAACAACATAGAGAGTTTCTCTCTTTTCCTATATTGGAGAAGTAGCATAAAGTGCTGCTTAAAAGCCCTGGCTCCAGAGCCATACCATTGCATGGGTTCAGATCCCAGAATGAGGCCTCTTTAGCCGTCTGACTTTAGTCATGTGAGATTTTAGCTATGTGACTTCAGCTGCGTTACTTTTTATGTGTCAAGTATGTAGGCTCTCTGGCCTCAGTTTCCTCACCTTTGGAATGTGATAGGAGAAGTAGTATGTTTTCTGAATATTGTCAAAGTTAAATAAGATAAAGCACTTACAGGGCTGCCTGAGTGGCTCAGTTGGTTTAAGCGTCTGGCTCTTGGTTTTGGCTCAGGTCATGATCTCATGGTTCGTGGGTTTAAGTCCTGCATTGGGCTCTGTGCTGGCAGTGCAGAGCCTGCTTGCAATTCTCTCTCTCTCTCTGCCTACCCCACTCATGCTGTCTCTGTTTCTCAAAATAACTAAATAAACTTAAAAATTTTAAAAGATGCTCAGTGTCCCTCATCATCAGGGAAATACAAATCAAAATCACACTGAGATATCACCTCATGCCTGTCAGAGTGGCTAAAATGAACAAATCAGGAGACTATAGATGCTGGTGAGGATGTGGAGAAATAGGCACCCTCCTACACTATAGGAGGCACCCTCTTACACTGTAAGCTGGTGCAACCCCTCTGGAAAACAGTATGGAGGTTCCTCAAAAAATTAACAACAGAACTCCCCTATGACCCAGCAATAGCACTGCTAGGAATTTACCCAAGGGATACAGGAGTGCTGATGCATAGGGGCACATGTACCCCAATGTTCATTGTAGCACTCTCAACAATAGTCAAAACCTGGATAGAACGTAAGTGTTTATCAACTGATGAGTGGATAAAAAAGATGTGGTATGTTTATACAATGGAATACTACATGGCAATGAGAAAGAATGAAATCTGGCCATTTGTAGCAACATGGATGGAACTAGAGGGTGTTATGCTGAGCTAAATAAGTCAGGCAGAGAAGGATAAATACCGTATGTTGTATATTTGCACATATAGGAGGATTAGGAGGAACTTAACGAAGGACCATGGGGGAGAAGAAAGGGAAAAATAGTGGGGAGAGGGAGGGAGGCAAACCATGAAAGACTCTTGAATGCTGAGAACTGAGGGCTGATGAGGGTGGGGGAGAGGGGAAGGGGAGTGATGGGCATGGAGGAGGGCACTTGTTGGGATGAGCACTGGGTGTTGTATGGAAACCAACTTGACAATAAACTAATTAAAAAAAGATAAAGAACTTACAGTGGTCCCTGACACATAGTAAATTCTCAACAGACATTAGTTATGTTCATGGAACTTTATCTCATTTACCATTATTTTTAATATATAACATTAATTCCAGAATTATTGACATTTTGAATGTGTTTACTGTGAATTTTTATGCATTATGGGCACAAAATAATGAATTTTACAAGCAAAGACCCATGTAATTTCATTGTACAGACCAAGAAATAGAACATTTTCTGGGCACCTGGATGGCTCAGTCAGTTAAGTGTCCGAATCTTGATTTCAGCTCAGGTTGTGATCTCACCATTTGTGAGATGGAACCTCTTTTTCAGGCTGTGCACTGACAGCATGGAGCCTGCTTGGGATTCTTTCCCTCCCTTTCTCTCTGCCTGTCCCCTGCTCACAGATGCACAGATGTTCTCTCTCTCTGTCTCTCTCTCTCTGTCTCTCTCTCTCTTTCTTTCAAAATAAATAAACTTAAAAAGAGAGATAGAACATTTTCTGCATCTCAGAAACCCTGTTGTTTTGCCTCTAAGCATTACTTTTAGAGTATTACTTTTTAAAAATATTACTTTTAGAGTAATTTGCTGGGATTTTTAATTATAACTGGGTTTTGAATTTTATCAAATGCATCCTTTGTATCTACTTAGATTATCAAATGATTTTTCTTTTTTACTTTGCTAATCTGATGGTTTATATTGATTGGTTTTCTTTCACAAGCTTCACATTTCAGAAGCAGACCTGCTGCTTTCTTGGGCTTACTGTGGGACCTAGAGTGGCAGTGGATTTTTTGTGTGTTCTTACCTTCCTCTTGTAGAATGTCTTCCGTGCTTGCCTCGCAAAGTTCTTATTGCCCCCTTATACCTCCTCGAGTGGCAGAGTGCTATTGGTTGTTATCAAGAACAGTGCTCCTGGTGGGTGCAGGAGGGTCCGGGATTACTTTGCTTCAGTCTCAACCTTAGACATCCCTTGTGCATCTGGAACTTGGGAGAATGGCTCCTTTCGCATTCCTGCCCATTCTCTTCCTGGTCCCTATGGGGCTCTTTTGTGGAAGAGGGTCCTGTCCATCCCCCAGTGGTAGCAGATCTCTGCTTTGTGTTCTAAAAGGCTAAATTTTGTTTTGCATTAGAGAAGGGTCTGGGGAGTCAGAAAAGATTTTGTGTTTTTATGACACCAAGTTCTTTTTCTGGTCTCCTGTCTTGACCTCTGTCTTTCTGCTAAGCAGCCAGTAGATGTCTGAAGAAAAAATGCTTATAAATGAGTGCACATTCCTTTGTGTCTGGGTGATCACAGGGTGCCTATATTGTTCTGGTGACCCATTCTGGCCTTCAAGTATTTGTTACAATTTTAGCTGTTTTCTTCTTACCTATTTTCATAATGAGCACCTATTCCTCTCAGGTTCTGTCAAAGGTGAAAAGGCTCACATATCCTGTCTCCTGAGAATGGTTGTTACCTTTGAAATTTGGTTAATCTTTGCCTTGTAACTCCTGCTCTCTTATGGGCTCAAGAAAAGTTATTATTTTGGTAGATTACCTAGCGTTGTCTTACTGTTAGGATAAAAGCAATATTCTCTGGTGGCTTTTGACTTTCTAAGTATTAGAAGCAAAACTGCATTTTTTTCCACATATATTTTAACTCATCTTTTCAAGTTTTTTGAAGCAAGATGAGTTTTTCCCTTTACATTATGTAGTCAGCAATTACTGGATCCAGAAGTTTCAAATTAATGCTATCGTTAGCAGTCTTTCCACACAAAAGTGAGTTGTCGCTGTCACCATTTTGTGAGCAGTTGAAGCTCAATGAATTATGTATAACAAGATTTCATTGTTTTAAATAAGGTGGAGTTCAAGTTTTCTCCTGCAAAAGGAAGTCTGGCCACTGGCATTGTGGAGTTGGAATTGCGGTACCTTGCTCATTAGGGGATCTAATCTCCTTTTGTAGTTCTGGTCTATTATCTTGGCCCGATGACTTTATCCTCAAGGGTCTTCCAGTGGTTTAAGATGACTCCTGGCACACAGCCACCAGGTGTATTTGTATTCTATGCAGCAAGAATGGAAAAAAAACCCCAAAAAGATGCCATAGCAAAAGGGCATGCTACCAGCTGATTTAGCCTTCTTCGAGGAAATTCTGTGTAAATTCTACCCAGTATTTTCTACCTAACCATCATTACTCTTCATTGAAGATAGTAATTTTGCTGCACACACAATGGCTCTTAGAGGCTCACTCATAATTAGAAGATGGGGAATACATTGTGGTAATCTGATTTCTGAGGCAGGATGATGGGGTTAAAATGCACAGATTCTATCGTAAAACACAGATGGGTTCTGAGCTCAGCTCTGCAAGTCACTAGTTATGTGGCCTTGACCCAAGGTTCTTATACTAACGTGTTCTACTTTCTCAGCTGTAAAGGGGTATAATAATTACTATCTTGAAACATTTTGGTAAAGATTGAATATGATAATGTATGCAAAGGGTCTGTCACATAGGAAAGGATCAATAAATAGTATCTTTTATGTTACCCACCTTATATTAACATTAGATTCAGTTTTTAAGGGAGGGCAGAGTTTATTCAAGCTTAATACTGATTGATAGGGTAGAAAGATAATTTACCTTGTTTTTCTTGGATAAAGCTTTATCTTTTAGATGAGATTGAGAGTCTCCATTTCTACCTTTTAAATGTATCCTTTTTATACTTTGAACCACCGTGAAATATTGCTCAAAATTTAGGTTTCTGATAGCAGCACTTTATGTAATGTCAAACCAAGAGACAGATAAGATGACCTCCAGTTTCAGTTCTACCATTAAAAGTTATGAAACTTATGAAAGTCATTCTAACCCTCTGGACTTCAGTTTTGTCAGCTGACAAAGCAATTAGGTAGAGGAGGTGACCTCCACCACCTATGTGACAGCATTAATGCACCATGATCCTATGAAGTTTTACTTGCCCCAGACGTAGCCTCTTGTCAAAAGAAACATCCTAAAGGCCAGCAAAGACAGCAAAGACAGTGATAAAGACCACTTAGTCAAACCAACGTGGAAGTTTCTCAGGAGCTGGCTTTGTTGTGAGGTTTTGCCAGTTCCGAAATGAAACAATAGATAGTAATTGAACAACAACATGGGGTTGTATTTAGAAAACTTGCTTCCAGTTCTGGTCTTGGAGATTGCTGGCTTACAGAAAGTGTGTCCCTTTGGGAAAGTCACTTAAATTCTCTGTGCCTTAGATTGCTCATTTATAAAATGGGCAATATATATTAAGTCCATGATGAAGATCAAATGAAATAAGAACAGTGTGAAAGTTCTTAAAAATCACACAATTTCAATGCTAATCTCTTTAAAAATTTTTTTTAATGTTTATTTATTTTTGAGAGAGAGAGAGAGAGAGAGAGAGAGCAAGCACATAAGCAGGGGACGCACATAAGCAGGCTCCAACCCAGGAAAGTGTGAGATCATGACCTGAGCCAGAATCAAAAGTCCGATGCTTGACTGACTGAGCCACCCAGGTGCCCCAGACCTCTCTTTTAAACTTTATGTTAGATTTTGTCAATCTGTTTTTCTGTGCACATTATGTTGTAGTAAGTTAGTGGTCTCAGGCACTTCAGAAGCCAGACCTGCAAAGCATGACTATGACTTTGTGCATGAAGTGTCTCCTTGCGGTAAATTTCTGGATGTGATCTTTGTGTCTGAGGCATTCCACTTTGTTCCAGTGTGGCTGAAGCAAACAGTGAAGGCTTTGCAGTGCGTGGCTATTAGTGCTGTCTGCTCTCTTCAATTTGCCCATCTGAATTGACAGTTAAAGCTCCTTTTCTATAAATAGCAAGCTATTAGTTAAAGCATGGTTGCCATATGGCAAAATAGTCTTTATTGTTAACCTGATTAAGTACAGAAGCAATGCCTAGTCTTTAAGAAGATACTGTGTTCTGTGATAAAAGCCTGGAGATTATTTTTGTTCCTAAACTAACATACATTAAGGTCATATAGCTTCTGTTTCTATGTGTGTGAATATTTATTCATCTTGTCACTACTTTTTAAAACTCTCAAAACATGCCATATGTATATTAAAGTGTGCAAAGTGCACTAATACTCAGTATAAAGATTGATGGATTTTTACATAGCTCTACACTTGTGATACTACAACTCAGACCAAGATATAGAACCAGTCCCCAAGAAGTTCCTCTTACATTTCTTCCCTGTCAATAACCTTTTGGTTTTTAACATTTAAAAATTTTTGTCTTTACGTTGATAAGCTTCCAAAATAATTATTTTGAAGGGCAGTTCCAGTCTTTTAAAATTTTCTGGAAGTATTAACAATTTTGATGAAAAATAAAAATCTCTCTACAATACTTAATAATGCAGTAAACCATAATAGTGATATTGTAAGTAATAAACTTCATTACACGCTCACTGAAATCAAACATTATTGCGAAGTGGAACCCTCATACAATCCTATCCAAATCCCCCACCTGCGAACCAAAAAATAGAGCTGCCACACAGGCTGGTGCATGTTCTATTGGTCATGTTGCCAAGCAACCTCAGTCAGTATTGGAGACATCCAATTGAGCAGCAGAGAGACTCAGGCTAGAAGGTATCTTGGAAACAGAAGTGTCCAGCTGAAGGAGAGAAAGGGAGGAGGGAGACAGAAAAATAAAGAGTGCCACTTGAATATTTATCCATGTTAGTCATGACCACAAACAATTTTTTTCCTAGCAACATGCAGCTAGTTTAGAGCAAAATTCTTTGGGTTGCTCTTTCCTTCAGTTTTCTTCCTCTGTGTCTACAGGTATGAGTGCACAGATTTGGTCAGATGCATCATCATTAAGTCATCTCAGCACATTCAAGCCACACTGACTAAAATTTCATTGAGATTTTAATCAGACAGTATTGTATCTGATTTGGTCACACTTAACATAATCTGATTTTTAAATTGATATACTTTCTTTAAAAAAATGGAAAATACAACATGAAACCCTCACCACCTGGAGTTAATCTTCGTGGAAGGTAAAGCTAAAAAGGAAGAGAGAGGGAGGTGTGCCAAAGTCCTTCTGGGAGGGCATCAGAGGCGATGCTGTACACCAAGCAGATGGGGCAAACATCTGGGATAATGACCTCAGCCAAGCCTTCCACTCTGATATGCAACTTGTATGTATTTTTCTAGAAAGGACATTCTAGAATGTCTTCCATTCTCCACCATTTCTTTTTTATTTTTAATGTTTATTTTTGAGAGAGAGAGAGAGAGAGAGAGACAAAGAGACAGAGCCCAAGTCGAGGAAGGGGGGAGATATAGACACAGAATTCCAAACAGGTTCCATGGTCTGAGCTGTCAGGACAGAGCCCGATGCGGGACTTGAACTCATCAACCTCGAGACATGACCTAAGCTGAAGTCAAACACCTAACCAACCGAGCCACGTAGGCCCCTCCATTCTCCACAGCTTCATGTAAAACCTTTTCTACTGTACTATGCTCTAATCCCATGCTACTACTTTCCTTTTTTTCCTTCTTAACTGCTGACATGCAGAGAAAACAGCCTCTGTGAGCTAGGAAGCTCCTGCTAATTTTCCACTACCCACACATTTTTTTCATTCTTCCCTTCTGATGCTTCTTCCTCTATAAGCCAAAGCCTCCATGCTTGTTCTTGATCTTGTACCTGTATATGTTCTTGAAGTCCTGACTCAAAGAAGTATTTTCTTTCCCTTCTGTATCTTCAGCCTTCACCCTCTCTTCTGATTTGTTCTTGTTGACATTAAACGTGTCAAAAGATCGTTTAGCTTAAAAACAAACCTGCATCCGTGCACAAATCCTCCGTTTATTCGAAGTCCACTTTCACCTACCCAGGAACTCATCTCTCTACTCAGAGCTAGATGTTTCCAGGAATCTGCATTCTCCATTCTCACCAAAACACACAGGACACTTTCTTTTTCTGTTTTTCTGAACCTGTTCTTTCTAAGGCCACAAAAATCAGTTCTGGGGCTATCTAGAGAAGATATGTTTTTGATCACTTGGCATAACTTTGTACCATTGGTCACTTCCTCTCTTTTAAAATATTCTTTCTGTTGGAATTTATAATGTTGCACTCTTTTATTGTTTTCTTCCCTGGATAGCCCTTGCTAAGTTTCACTTGTGCGCTTACCTTTCTTTCGGATTGGTACTCTATAAGGTTCTTTGTGGCAGCCTCTTTTTTTTTTTCCCTCACACTCACACTGTCACTGAACACATTTGACCAACTTCCATGGCTTTAGTTAACATTGGTGTGCTGACTCTCACAGCCTTCCCTCTCCTGAAGTTCATTTCCTATACTCCCCTGCCTTGGCTGCTCCTTTTGTGTGTCCCCTGGAGCCTTAGAATCATCAGTCTGCCAGCAAATTTATGCATACTCCTATTTTTTTATACTAAATTTTCCAAAGTATATAAAAATGATGAAATGCATAAGGAACAAATTAAAAATAAAATCAGTACTCTTGTTTTAAAACTTTGAACAAAGTATTTTTACACAAAGGTTGTCACATAATTGGATATTTCTCCACTTTGTACATAATTATTCTTACTCTGCACAGAAAGGCTGTTTATTAACTTTTCATCTGGTGACGGAGTGATGGCAAGCACCGAAATCCTGCTTTTAACAGAATAGTAGTAAAAATGCCTCAGTGATTTGAGTTGAAAGCGGTACATTGGTACATAGCTCTGGCATTCGGTTATCAGAATGTACAAATGTCTTTTTATTCAAAAATACAAAATAAATTATCCAGAGGCATAGACAGTGACTGCAGTAAACCATTATATGTTGTCAACTGAAACCAGTAATTGATGATAATAGTAATTTTCTTAAATAACAGCCAACCCTTTCTCCAGCTATTTCTGTCACCTGACTTTTCTGACATATTGTTGAGCTCTGCCTTGAGGGTAATCTCACAGTTCATTCATAATAGTAAAGCACTATTCTAGGAATGAGAACATGCCACCTGCCACACTTCCTCACCTTCCACCCATTCTGCCCATTCCAGGGTCCTTCTCTTTGGGAATTCTGGGGACTACAACTTCTACTGTAGTAACAGAAAGGCCAATACAGCAGCACGCAGCAAAGCAGTTTTACCAACCATAGTTGGATCAGTGATTCCTTTTTCAGCTATATTCACAAAATCTCCATGTATGCCATTATAACCAACTTCTGAGGAACTTTGTATAATTTTCTCAACTATCAGTGGTCCTTCAACACTGCATTCTCAGCAATGGTCCTTGCAGGAATTTTGAGTATTCTCTTAATAATTTCTGTACAAATTTTTAATTTTTTCCCTTAATTAATTAATTAATTTTTCTGGCCTGAACTTTATTTTTTTAAATTTTTTCTTTCATAGATTATTGTCAAGTTGGTTTCCATATAATACCCAGTGCTCACCCAACAAGTGCCCTCCTCCATACCCATCACCCCCCTTCCCCTGCTCCACCCCCACCAACCCTCAGTTTGTTCTCAGTATTCAAGAGTCTCTCATGGTTTGTCTGCCTCCCTCTCCCCAACTGTTTTTCCTCTTCTCTTCCCCCATGGTCCACCATTAAGTTTCCCCTGATCCACTTAAAAGTGAAAACATATGGTATCTGTCTTTCTCTGCCTGACTTATTTCGCTTAGCATAAAACCCTCGAGTTCCATCCACGTTGCTACTAATGTCCAGATTTCATTCTTTCTCATTGCCTTGTAGTATTCCATTATATAGATAAATTATGTCTTCTTAATCCATTCGTCAGTTAATGGACATTTAGGCTCTTTCCATGATTTGGCTATTGTTGAGAGTGCTGCTATGAACATTGGGGTACATGTGCCCCTATGCATCAGCACTCCTGTATCTCTTGGGTAAATTCCTAGCAGTGTTATTGCTGGATTATAGGGGAGTTCTATTGTTAGATTTTTGAGGAACCTCCATACTGTTTTCTAGAGGTGCTGCACCAATTTACCGACAGTGTAGGTGGGTGCCTGTTTTATCTTCGTTAGCTGGAGTTATGGAATCCAAGACTGGAATGCACTGAAGCATGCACAACCCCCTCCCAGAGCCAATGCCTTTTCCAACAGCAGCTCATGTAGCATTGGGGGCATCTGTAACTCATTCTTGTTGCTCACTTCAACATCATTTGTCTCACCAACTTTCAGCACAGCTACTCCATCTGAGAGTTTTGTCAGATGTTCATTCAGCTATTCCTTTTCATATTCACTAGTTGTGATATCTAACTGCTCAATAATTTCTTGAATACATTTTTTAGTCTGAGCCTTGTCATCTTTCGTCATGATGACCTCTCCTAATTTTCCCAAGTTGTGAGGATGAACATCTAAAATTTAGAGTCAATCCTTCTCCCAACAGTGCACCATCCGTGAGTACCAGTAGCCACATCTTTAAGCTGGCTCTTTCTATTTTCACCAAAACCTGAGACTTTGACCTGCTACAACCTAAAGACCAACTTTTAGCCTATTCAAAACCAGTGCACTCGGAGCTTCTCCATTAACATCTTCAGCAATAATGAACAGAGCCTCATGATGAGCATTGGCAATTTCAAGAGCAGGTACAATGGACTGAACACTAGAAATTTTCTTTTCACTTGATAGAACATAGACATCTTAGAATTTACATTTCTGACCTTTATATGTATTAATAAAGTATGGAGATATATAACCTTAATCAAACTTCATGCCTTCAGTAATTTCTAATTCATCATTGAGTGTTTTTCCATCCTTTACTGTAATGACACCCTTTCTTCCAACCTTTTTCATTGCATCAGAAATGATGTTGCCAATTTCTTTGTTTCCATTTGTAGAAATCATAGCAATCTGAGCAGTTTCTTCAGAGGTTTTTTACGGATTTAGACTGCTTCTTCAGTTTAGCAATTATAGCATTAACAGCTAACATGACGCCTCTCCTGATTTCCAGAAGATTAGCACCTTTGTTAATCTACTTGGAGACTTCCTTGGCAATAGAGCGTGCCAAGACAGGAGCAGTAGTAGTGCTATCTCCAGCCCTTTCAGTTGTGTTATTGGCAATATCTTGAACAAATTTAGCATCAACATTTTTATACTTCTCTTTTAAGTCAGTGGACTTTGCAACAGTCACACCATCTTTTCTCACTCTGGAATTTCCCCAACTCTGTTCAGTAATCGCTCTTCTTCCCTTTGGTCCCACAGCAATGGCTGCACCATCTGCTAAAAGGTCTACACCTTGAAGCTTTAAGGCTTGGGCATCCACACCAAATTTTACATCTTTGACATTGGCCCGTGTGAGATGAGGAACCAGTGCTGTGGACACTGGCCTCACTTGGTGAAGGACTGTGATTGAAGCATTTCTGCGGGCAACAGCATAGCATGTGGGCAGTGAGGCAGGCCGTCAGAAGTGAGTCAAGGTATCAGTACCCTTAACAGTGATGTTGGTCCCTTAAATCTTAATTTGAACAGCTCTTTGATTTATTTTATCTGGAATTGCTGTATTACAGGCTCAGTGAAGTAAGTTGTCCCAGGCCTCAAGCAAAGGACTGGAAGCATTTAGGTACTTCAGTTTGCCAAATGAGAGAAATAGTTTATATTTGAATGCATCTTAAATGCTTTTCTCTTTTTGAACTGTATTAACTTATTTTGTTCGTAAAACTCATCACAATGATAGTGACAGCTAACATGTACTGATTAGTTACTATGTGTCATTTCTTATGATTCTCATTTTATGTACATAATCTTTACCATGACCTTATAAGCAGGAATTCCTCTGATTGCCATTTTGTAAACATGGGAACAACTGGGGTTAGCCTGGGCAAATTAGTCTCTGCAGTGTCTCCAAATGAAAGGGTGGCAGAGGTGGGACTGGAATCAAAGTCTGTGTAATACTCCTAACTCTACTATATAGTGGTGAAGTTTTAGAGAAAAACAAACAAAACAAAATAAAATACCCAAGTACTTTCTATATTTCTACCTCTTTGCTGCAAATATTTATTGTTGTGATACCTTTGCAGTTCTTTCAGTATCTCAGTACTGGCCCATGACTGGCCCATGACTATAAACACAGGTTTTTTTGTTTTGTTTTGTTTTGTTTTAGGTATTAACAGTTACCATTTTGGTTTGGTTTGAAATGAAGAATGAACTGGGAATTTCAGGAGTTTCTGTTTATGTAAAATGTCAGGTGGAGATGATGGGGGAATTTTGGGATGGCCAGGGGATATGGTGTCATCTCCACAGAAAAGGAAAAAAATAACTGGAAAGTTGAGGAAAGAATGAGAGAAACATCTGACAAATATATCCTTCAGAGCCAATTTCAAATTGAAATGAAAATTCCTGGTTAGGTGATTTTTATAAGTTAAAAAAACAAAAACAAAAACAGGAGACTATGGAGAGGAAATGAGATGAGTGAGAAATGAATACAAAAACATGGTGAAGAAAATACCATTTAAATATGATCAAAGAGAAATATAATTGAATAAAATGAGAAGAGTGGGAATAACCAAGAATTAAAAATGGCACAAAGAAAAATATCCAATGCATCAGTAATAGGTTTCATTGATTCAGATTGCTTCCTTTGTAGGTATCTGCCAGAAATGTGGAGCAAAAAGAAAAATAAAATGTTGATTGCTGTTCTGCTGGGGTGGAGCTGAATGAATGTGGGGAATCTGAGCATTTTTATACTGATTATGTTTTTTTTTTTTTAGAAGAGGAATCATACTAGCATTTTCTTTCTCAGTTTGAACAATTTTTCATTCCGTACAAATTAATAGATAAGAGATTTTTGGAATGGAGCACACTCACTGATTTGTTTGGATGTCAGTCAGTGATTAGAATGTATTTATCAAAATCAAAAGAAAATGTTATAACCACCGAGACACATATAGTAGAACCTTTCCTTGGACAAACCAGATGTTATGGATATTGAAGCTTTATACTTTTGCTGTATGCCTATAAAACTATAACACCTTTGCAGAGAATTTATGAACTATTTGCTTTTAGAATTTGAAACTTGACTTACAAGTAAACTGTAATAAAAGCTGTCTATTAATAATTCATTGCTTCTCACAGCAATATTGGAAACTATAAAGATCTTATTTCTAGAAAAGAAATCTAATAATTGAGGCAAAATTAAGTAGGGTGATAATCATTTCTCTCCTGCCCCCCACTGTTTCCCAGCCTCCCACCATATACCTCATACCTCATTTCTGGTAAATAATACTGAAAGAAAAATTACTTCCAGAGGTTGATTTAATTGATGATGACTGGCACAAAGTGATAAATGGACATACAGTTTTTGGTGACCTAGAGCCTTAGTATTATTTAATTATTGCATTAAAATGAGAATTAAGGTAATTTAAAATAGCATTTTTAGATTAGACATTTAAAAACAGACCATAGGATAGATTATGTTTGTTGTACAGTACATCTTTTACATTTCTTTTTTTTTGTCTCAGTAAAAACAGTTAATGTGAGTGCTTGCTTTTACCAGGGAGTTTTTGCTCCTGGTAATTTGCTTCTTGAATCTAATCATTCTGTCATTAACTCAATAATGATTTTTTCAGATTACAGCATACTATTGATGGAGACCATGTGTTTCTGTAGCAGCAATCACTGTAGTTCTCAGGCACTTTATTTAGCATTCCATTTTAATCTAGATCATATAGGAGGAAAGAACCTTTTGGGGTTCAAATAGGTATATCTTCAATATATTAAAGGTCCCTTACATGTGTAACATATAAAATTCATTCATGTCATTTCTTCTGTGAAAACTGAGTTGGATTTGATGAAATAGAGGCTGCAACAGTGAGAATGATTAGAAGTGAGTAGTCTTCTTCAGGAAACCATCAGAATCCTAGAAGAGGACACAGGCAGCAACCTCTCTGCCTGCAGCTGCAGCAACTTCTTACTAGGCACGTCTTTAGAGGCAAGGGAAACAAAAGCAAAAATGAACTATTGGGACTTTATCAACACAAAAAGCTTCTACACAGTGAAGAAAACAATCAGCAAAGCTAAAAGGCAGCTTATGGGATGGGACAAGATATTTGCAAATGACATATCTGATAAAATCTATAAAGAACTTCTCAGAACTCAACACCCCAAAAACAAATAATCCTGTTATAAATGAGCAGAGGACATGTGTAGACACTTTTCTAAAGAAGACATACACACATGGCCAAGAGACATATGAAAAGATGCTCAACATCACTCATCTTCACTGAAATATACATCGAAATCATGATAAGATACCACCGCATACCTGTCAGAATGGCTAAAATTAACAACCCAGGAAACAGAAGGTATTGGTGAGGATGTGAAGAAACCCTCTTGCACTGGTGGTGGGAATGCAAACTGGTGCAACCACTCTGGAGAATAGTATGGAGGTCCCTCAAAAGTTAAAAATAGAACTACCCTACAAACCAGCAATTTTACTACTAGGTATTTGCCCAAAGAATACAAAAATACAGATTTGAAAGGATACATGAACCCCAGTATTCATAGCAGCAGCATCAACAATAGGGAAACTATGGAAAGGGCCCATCAACTGAATGAACTGATAAAAAAAGATGTGGTATATTTACACGATGGAATATTAGCCATCAAAAAGAATGAAATCTTACCATTTGCAACAATGTAGATAGAGATAGAGTATTTTATGCGCAGTGAAATTAGTCATTCAGAGAAAGGGAAATACCATGTCATTTCACTCAAATGTGGAATTTAAGAAACAAAACAGATGAACATATGGGAAGGAGAAAAAGAGAAAGGGAAACAAACCATGACTCTATAAGATAGAAAACAAACTGGGGCACCTGGGTAGCTCAGTTGGTTGAGCGTTCCACTTCGGCTCAGGCCATGATCTCGCCGTTCATGGGTTTGTGCCCGCGTCGGGCTCTGTGCTCACTGCTGGCTCAGAGCCTGGAGCCTGTTTCGGATTCTGTTGTCTCGCTCTCTCTGACCCCCCTCTGCTCATGCTGTCTCTCTCTCTCTCAGAAATAAATGAAAAACATTAAAAACTAAAAAAAAACAAGCAAACTGAAGGCTGATGGAGGGAAGGGGGTGAGAGTTGGCCTGATGGATGATGGGTATTAAGGAAGGCACTTGTGATGACCATTGTGTATTATACATAAGTGATTAATCACTGAGTTCTACTCCTGAAACCAATATTCCACTGTATGTTAACTAACTAGAATTTAAATCAAATTTTGAAAAGAAAAAAAAAAGAAGTGAGTAGTCTTCTCCAATTTTAATCACTGCTTTTAAATACTGGTCCTGATGGTTTGGGGAAGATATTTACTTGGAATTAAAACCACAAATGCAACCACAAAAAGATAGTTCCTGCATCTTGTGTGAGACCCCAGGTTTGGAAAGTTAGCTAGTTTCTTGAAAGGAATGTAGAGTTTTAATAGAATTTTATGTGGGGGCTAACTTTTATCTTTCCTAAGTCACATAGATTCTATAACACTGGACAGTTCTGGAAACAAAAGAGAGAAATCTGGAAACAGAATGCTTAAATCAGGCTTTCTTTTAATAAGGAATTCTGCTCTCCTTTTCCTTCTCACTTAATGTCTTTTGAGAAATTCTTTTGAGAATCCTTTGGGTCTGTTACTCTCAATTTGTTATATTTCATCATAGCTGTGTGTGTGCTTATGCACTCACATCTGAATGTGCACAAATAGCACATCACTAAGAATTTTATACTTTATCACTATTATGTGGTAGTTTTCTTACTTTAGGTAAGACATATATTTTCCAATTCTTCAATTAATCTACACTCTTTCTGGATAATTTGAAAACTAGCAAAAATAATAGAAGGAATTCCAAAAAAAAAGCACACATTCCCATATATTCTTTCCAAAGAATATATATTCTTATACCTTTTATAAGAAAAAGGTAAAAAAAAAAATAGTTGTGATTATAGTGTATAAACAAGTGTGTAGGTTAATTGTTGAATTTTGTAAGTATCCTATAAGCTTTTCTCATGTTATTACAAAATTACAAAAGTTTCTGATAGTAACATAATATTCTGTCTATTAGCTATGTATCTATTTTGAACTCCTTTTAATAAACTCCATTAAATAAATGGTGACATACTACTCCCTCTATAAAGCATTTTCTCTAATACGGGTTTTTTAAAGACAGTTTTCCAGTAGAAAAATTGTTGGTTCAAAGTATATGATTATTTTTAAGAAACTAGATAAAAGAGTTATATTTATTTCTAATAAACACATTTTCTCCAAGAAATTTTTATCATTTACTTTCTACCCACAAAGTAAAAATGGACTCATTTCATCCTACCTTTGCAAAAATATAATTTTGTCAAAAACAGTACTTAATTTTTATGTACAGTTCTTCAATTAGCACAATCATTAATTGAATTAATAAGTAGTTTTCCCAGATGACAAGGAAAAACGTTCTTGTTTTTGGTCAGTTTGCTCATTTACTTGTACGTTAATGGTAATCTCTGCTCAACTTTTATATTTTTGAAAAGACTTGAATCTTTCCCTTTTACATGCATTTTTGGAAGATTTCTTTAATTTATAATACTTTGATGTTTCCTATTATTGGATTATATACCCCATTATATTAGATGCTTTATATTGATTAACAAGTTACACTCTTTAGCAATTTGATAAGACAAGATTGCTTTGCTAATAAGAGTATGAATTTTCATTCTTTGGGTATATGATAATTTTACTTTACTGTTAATGAATTAGAGACTAATTAATCAATATTCTGGTTTCTAATTCTGTATTTACTTCTTTCCTCTAGTTGCCTGTCTTTTAAAGCACTCAATTTATTGTTAATAACTTTGCCAGGAAGGTTGCAGGAAATAAAAAAATCATAAAATGAAGTTGCAAATTAAAGTAATAACTAAGTATATGGTAGTATATGGTTTATTACAGTAGACTTTTTTTTTCTTGGAGTGGAGGATTTTGAATATTTTACCTGCTATTTTTGGGAAGAGTGAGCATTTCTTTCAGAGTGAGCATTTCTTTCAGGTATCAGTTATGTTTAAAAATTCACTATATTAAGATATTCAAGCTGACAAATACAATTTCATTTACATTTATGCAGCTATACAGTAAATTTCAGAAAGGAGCTCTAACCAATTTTCTAGAGTTTTCTGTGGTCAAA
Source organism: Proteles cristata cristata (assembly GCA_017311185.1). Taxonomy (NCBI): domain Eukaryota; kingdom Metazoa; phylum Chordata; class Mammalia; order Carnivora; family Hyaenidae; genus Proteles; species Proteles cristata. The sequence continues at coordinate 878,184 of JAESUZ010000242.1, read as the reverse complement.
TCTCTTCTGCATCCACTCCTTTGTGCTGTTAGGGTCCTTCTGTGCCCTAGAGTTCTGAGCTTTTCCTTGACTCCACTTTCCTTTTGTCTCCCACTAATTGCCAACTGGAGCAGAGTGAGTCTGATATAATTTTAAAGATAATTTAATAGTATTTTTCATTATCTTCTACAAATAAATTCTTCTGTTTTAGAAAGAAAGCCTAAAGAAGAAATAGCCACTGTATGCTCCACACTTCAAATAAAGAACACTTGTAATTCATTCCTTACACCTTTGATTATGAAGAATTGAAAAGCCTTAAGGCCAGCTAGGAAGCTGAGGTTAAGATTTTCTAATGGTTTGATATCTCAGTGGAAACATTTATTTTCTTTTTAATATTGTGATTTATGGCAGAAGATGGCCAACTCACTAGTGGATGTCTATTGGGAACTTCTAAATGCTCTACTGTTGTCTTAAATCTGTAGGTTTTATATCCAGTTGAACATTTTAGATTTCTGTTTTCCCCTCTTGTTAACTATTGATGAACAAGGTTAAACAAATGGTATGCCATTTTATAAGATGAATACTGAGCTGTCATTAAATACCTAAAACAAATAAATGATGAACAATTTTTAGGTTGATGAATATATTTTTTACAACTACTTAATTTCATTATCCTTTTGAAGGTCATATATAGCTTTTTATAAGCTTTCTTTTTGAAGACTTAATTTCATTATGGTTTAATGATAATCTATTGCAGTAAAGTCTTATTAACATATATTTTAGGCTTTGATATTTGTAACATTTTCATAGACCGTATATCCATCATGGCGAAAAAGACCAATGTGTACCAGACTGCCTTGACAAGTGGCATCTGCCTTATAAATATTCTCTATAAAGCTTCACTCTTCTTTCAATCTCTCTTTGGTCAGTAATTCCATTTTTGTGGCATTGTCTCAACGTTAATAATTACATATGATAACTACATTAAAAGGAGTTTCATATTTTGGAATCATTCCTAATGTTTCATGTATCTTCTTCTTATCTCTACTCTAGTATCTTCTTGTGACTCCTCTAGTGGGTCCCAAGTCAGAAGGCAGGGCTTATGTCTTTCTATAACTTTTACCTTTCATGCCTAGCACATTGTTGGCAACTGTGTAGGCACTCAGTTGTAACTTTAGGATAAATTAAAGAAATACTTTTTGTAATTAAAGTAATGGCTTTATTCTGAAAGTAATACATGCTTGTACTAAAATTCAAATCTACAAAAGACTATAAATCAGTTCTCTTCTTCAGAAGTTATCAACGTTTAGGTGACAAATGAAATAGCAGTCAGACTGCCAGCCACAAGAGCTGCTCACTCGGGCAGGCCATGTGCTTCTTTTGTCAGGCTCTGAGGCTGAATCTAGTGGCAGGAAGAACATGAACTGACTCACCCCTTTCGTCCATCTCTTGGAATGCATTCTGTTTTCTCCCCAGGTATCAAGATGGTTCATCTCCCTTGAAAGCCATGAAATTTGGTGTGTCCTAGCTCAACAAATACAGCTTGACCTCTGTTTTCAATCATTTCTTATTCTGATCCAGACCTTTCATATGGAAGAGTTAAATGTAAAAAGGAAAAAAGACAGTTTTATAAAATTACAAATTCCCTTCATGTTGGCTCACATGGGCCACTGTAGAGGGATTCAGTTAGCAGTATACACAACCAAGAGCTTCTTAACCTTATGCTCTGGGACCATGTTGATCAAGAGGTAGCTGAGCCAGAATTAAGTTTGAATACTCTAGGCCCCTTTTGTCTGGGCTGTTACCTAAAGTATTCTAGCGAGGCTGGTTTGGGGTTCTTACTACAGCAAAGAAAAATGCACCATGGACTGGGTGGAATCCCATATTTTATCTTATTTTATTTTATTTTATTCTATTCTATTCTATTTTATTTTATTTTATTTTATTTTATTATGTTTGTTTTTAATTTATTTCTAGGAGACAGAGAGAGAGACAGCATGAGCAGGGGGGGGGTCAGAGAGAGAGGGAGTCACAGACTGAAACAGGCTCCAGGCTCTGAGCTGGCAGTTAGCACAGAGCTCTACGCGGGGCTCAAACCGTGAGATCATGACCTGAGTGAAAGTCGGACGCTTAACCAACTAAGCCACCCAGGTGCCCCTGGAATCCCATATTTTAAATGATTTTACAAGATATCTCACTCCTTTCATTAGTAGGTGGTCAAGAAAAGACCTCTTTATGGGGAAAGGCCAAATTTAGTGTGCCAACTGCCTTGCTCAGGTGGGTGGACCGGGAGATGATAAGATTGATCTTCTAATTAGAAGATTAATTAATTAGAAGATTAATCAAAAGATTAGGTGTCTTTTTTAGGTCACTTTTTGAGGATGTCATTCAAACAGTCAGCAAAAACTTTGAATGATAGGAAGTGTAGAAAATCCATTTCATACCATGATTATCATTCCATTTTGTGACAAAAGACATATCATTGTCAGACTCTAGATGGCCTGGAAATAAGAAAACATAACCCAGTTTAGTTTTGTGGGTCACAGTGATGTGGCTGGAGGTGGGTAAATGGACTAGGACAGCAACACTGTAACCTGAGACTAGGTAGAACTGTGAGTTGGATAGGCTGGTAACTTAGGTGATTGTACTGAACACTGCCACACTCAAAGAGAGATGTAGGTGGGGGCCTTACACCCCTATCCCACCTTTACTTCTGAACTGTGCTTGTGCACGTACATATGGCCTCTGTCCACTCTGGTGACAGGACACCTCAGCCTTATCCTTAATCATCTTTTTTTTTTTTCTTTTTTTCTTAAAGCACCTGAGATCTGGGTAGAGGAGACCATAGGTGTCAGGGGACATGGAGGGAGAGAACAGCTCTATGCCAATGATCAAGTTTGCATTTATTTTCAATTTAGAGTGACCATTCACCCACAGCTTGACCAAACAAATGTTATTTTCAGTTTTCATTATTATTACTGCCAGTGCTTGTTTAATTTTCACACATTTTTATCAGAACTTTTACTTCTCAGTCCTTCTTGTATTCACTCATTCAACAAATGTTTATCAGGCACCTATTTTGTGCTAAAGACTGTTTTTGGTATCTTAAGAATAGCATAAAGAATAATGGGCATAATTCCATGGGGGATGTAGGCAATAAATAAACACATGCTAGTGATAAGGTACTCTGAATAAACTACATAAGTGTATGGCATAAATGCTGGGAGGCATTAGGTTAGATAGATTGGTCCAGAAAAGAACTCTCTAAGATATATGAGCAGAGAGCTGAAAAAAAGGGAAGAGGTGTGCCATTGGATTATTTAGGGAAGCAGTGTTCCAGTAGAACTTCAAACATAAAGATTCTGGAGTGCGTTAGGTGAAGAAGAGAGAGATAGAAGATGAGGTCTAGAAGGCAGTCAATGTCCAGAGTTAGTTGAATGTTATAGGCCAAGATAAGGATTTGGAATTTATTTAAAATGTCTTAGGAAACCATTGGTCAATAGTCAGCAGAACAGAGAAGAGATCTGATTAAATTTTAACGAGATCAACCTGACTTCTGTGTGGAGAATAGATTATAGAAGTACATTTAAGAAGATAAGGAATAATATATGATTGAGTAATGCCACTTCTAGGTATATGCTCAAGAGAAATGAATGTATATTTTCATACAAAATTTGTATGTGAATATTTGTAGCCACATTATTCATAATAATCATGAGTGGAAATAAACCAAATTTGGACCAAGTGATAAATGAAAAATGTGGTATGCTCACACAAGGGAATATTATTTGACAAATAAAAGGAAATATAATACTGTTATATCTTATAACATAGATAAGTCTTTAAACATTATGCTAAGTGAAGAAGGCAGTCAGTCACAAAGTACCATACATTGTATGATTCCACTTAAGTGAAATTTTCAGAATGGATAACAGTACATAGACAGAAATTAGGTTAGTGGTTACCTAGGGCAATAGGTCATGAGAACTTTGGGAGATTATCGCAAAGGAGAACTGCTTGCTTCTGAAGTAATGGAAGTGTTCTAAAATTTTTTGTGCATAGCTCTGTTACTATACTACAAGCCATTGCGTTCATACACTTTAAATTAGTGAATTATATTGTTTATAAATTCTATCCCAATAAAGCTATTTTTTTAAAAAGGGAGTTAGTGGTGGTGGCTTAGTTAGTGGCAGCAGTGAAATTGCTAAGAAGTGAGTGAAATCTGAAAGCAGACCCAACAGAATTTGCTACATGATCAAACAGATGTAAAAAAAAAAAAAAGAAAAAAAAAAGAAATTCTATAGGAAACAACAAGTGTTGTCAAAGATGTGGAGAAAGGGGAACCCTTTTATACTGTTGGTGGGAATGCAAACCGGTGTGGCCACTCTGGAAAACAGTATGGAGTTTCCTCAAAAAGTTAAAAACAGTACTACCATACAATCCAGCAATTACACTACTAGGTATTTACCCAAAAGATACAAAAATACTAATTTGAAGGGATACAAGCACCCTGAAGTTTATAGCAGCATTATCAACCTTAGCTAAATTATGGAAAGAGCTGTCCATCACTGATGATTGGATAAAATGTTGTGGTATATATACACAAATCTTGCCATTTGTAGTGATGTGGATGGAGCTACAGAGTATTATCCTAAACAAAATAAATCAGTCACAGAAAGACAAATGCTAGATGATTTCATTCATATATGGAATTTAAGAAACAAAATGAATGAATATAAGGGTGAATAAAAGAGGCAAACCAAGAAGCAGGCTTTTAACTATAGAGAACAAACTGATGGTTACTGAAGGGGACATGGACAAGGGATGGGTTAAACAGGCGATGGATGTTAAGGAGAGCACTTGTGATCAGCACTGGGTATTGTATGCAAGTGATGAATCATTAAATTCTACACCTGGACAAAAAGATTTACAAAAAATAGCACAAGGTTTTTGAACACCTTATGTATGTCAAACACTGCTTAGGAGTTATGTAAAATGGTGCTTGAGGATTGACCATTGGGTTTGACCATTAGCCATGACTGCATCAAGTAACGCTTTCATATAGTGTCAGGGGCTAAAGCCTTTTGTGTTTAAGAGAGAATAGGAGGTTAGGATGTGGGATGTGTAGACAGTGATTATACATAATTCTTTCCAGAAGTTTTGCTTTAAAGGTAATCAGGGTGCTAGAACTATAGAGGGATGGGAGGTCAAAGTAGTTTAAGATTATTATTCATATAGAATCTTTATATTAGTAACATTGAATTATTAAAGAAGAAAAAATGATGCAGAAGAGATAAGTGCAGTCAGTGAAACCTTATGTGAGAGCAGAGGGTGTTGCCCTTCTTAAAGGACAGTCATCTGTTCTAGCACTTGGACTTGCAGATTTAGGCTTGGCAGTAAACAGGAGCAAGCAAGTGATACATTCAACATGGCAGAAGGCAAAATACTCTTCTGATTGTGTACATCTTCTCTGCTAAGTGTAGAAGTGTAATGATAAGCAAAGAGGAAAAAGTGTGGAGATGGAAATCCGAGGAAGGCAAGCAAGGTGCAAAAGTTTCCTGATGGATGGAGATTGATTTGAGTAGGAACTGTTGCAGAAGTTGCAGGATTGCAGCAAAGCACAGAGAATCTACTTGTAGTGTGATGCGAGTTTATAGAGTTAAAATGAGAATGGGCAGCTTATTTTGAGGGGGTTCTTTCTAGAGATGTTCATCTATTTGCATGTTAGGAGTGAAATAGGGGAAAGTTGAATTTATCCTGTGTATTATTGGTAGGGATGCTATAAAAAGTATTGCAGATTGGGTTGCTTACACGGAGCAATTTATTTTCTCACTGATTTTAGAAGTCCAAAATCAGTGTGTTTGCAGACCTAATTTCATTCTGAGGTCTTTGTGGCATATAGATGACTGCCTCCTCTGTCTTCACATGGTCTTTCTTCTGATTGTGTCCTCATCACCTCTTCTTACAAGGGTGATTTGGATTAGTGACAATGCATATGATCTCGTTTCACCTTAATTACCTTTCTAAAGACTGCATATCCAAAGTCAGTCATATTCTAAAATCCTGAGAATTAGGACTTCACATAAAAATTTTGGAGAATGGGTGTGGCAAAATTCAGCCCATAACAACCAGTGCTGGAGTTTTAAAAACTTAAAAATATTTGAGTAAGAATGGGAGTATACAAGAGATATGAAATCTTGTTCTCATATAACTTACTATTTAATAAGGAGGGACAGATAATAAACTTAAAAACTATTTTTTTTATATGTTTGGAGGTAGTAGGTACAAAGAGGAAAGAATAAATGCGTTAAGAAATCCAGAGTGACTAAGTTGTGCATGTTATTTTAGAAGGGTTGGTAGCGAAGCTCACCAAGATTTGAAATGTGAGCAGGAGGCAAGATCTGAAGGAAATAAAGGCAGGGAGCCATTACCAACCACATCAGTGAACTGAGAAAATGGCATATGCATACACCCAGAGGCAAGGAATCTGTAAGGAACAGCCTGAGACCCCATTCACTACCATAGAGAAAACAATGGTAGGAAAAGGGCCAGAAAGGTAGTAATCAGGAAAGCAAATGATTGGTACATAAACATTTTTTTTCTTGAAAAAAATATATGTAATTTACACAGAATGAAATGCACAAATCTTGCGTATAGTTCAACAACTTTTGACAATTGCAAAATCCTGTGTAATTCATCTCCATCAGAAACTCTACTAAATATATTTGGGATTATTGACTATAAAATATTGTAATTTATAATACTCATACTTAGTAATATTACATATATTTGTGATGTTCATCTTGTCCCCCAATCCACCAAATACACACATATTGAATATACACTGTTTCTGGAAAGGTGGGCAGAGAATTCTCACTCTTTTTTTTCTCGTTCTTTCGATGATGTTCATGAGGATAATAATTTTACTGTTACTACTACTACTAATATATACTGAGCCCCTCCTAAGTTCCAGGCACTCTTATAAGAGTTTTGCATATATTAATTAATTCAATATTCACCATAGCCTGTGAGGCAGCTATTATTGTTCATATTTTCTGAATAGAACAACAGAGGCACAGAAGATTTAAGTAACTGGGATTAAGCCATACAATTAGTGTGTGTTGGAACTCAGATTCAATTCATGGCATTGTAACTCTGCAATATATAATTTTAGATCTTAATGCTAGGTTGCCTCCTAATAGTCAAATTTTATGTTATGAATATTCAAACTTCCCTTAGTTTAAATGCAAGTAAGGGCCTTTTTTTTTTTTTTTTTGCTTTTATTCCATTTTTTTCCACACACTCATTCTTTTAATATTAACTTTGCTTCTTTGTCTCATGGTATATCTTCCAATGTGATGTGATTTTTACAGTGGATCCTTTGGTTTAAGCTATTGGTGGATTCCCCCAGGTCATTTTAATTTTTGACCTTCATTCATACAAAGATCAGTCTTCCTGTCAATCATACCTGTGGCTAACGCAGTGTGTTTTCTTTTCAGTGCTTACACATTAGATTTATTAGTCTGTAAAAAAAATTTTGCAAATTTGTCCTGTGAACAGCTCACAGAAGCTCCTGCATAGCTATTTAATTTTTTTTTTTTTATTTACTTTTGAGAGACAGAGGGAGACAGAGCATCAGTTGGGGAGGGGCAGAGAGGAGACAGAATCTGAAGCAGGATCCAGGCTCCAAGCTGTCAGCACAGAACATGATGCAGGGCTCAAACCCACAAACCGTGAGATCATGACCTGAGATGTAGTCGGATGCTTAACCAACTGAGTCACCCAGGCGCCCCTTCCTGCAGAGCTATTTGAAACATTTGAGGTACGTTGGTGCCTGAACCTTCTGGGAGCACTATCAGCAGCTTTACACTAGCTCCCAGGATGCTTTGGCAGCCTCACATATAGCCTCACAAAATAGAATGAATAAATTTGCACTTATTATGTAATTTTCTACAAAATAAAATAAATGAGTACAGATAAAAATATGTCTAATAGCAACTAAACTAGACTCTCCATGGAAGTGATAACCTCTGAATTTTAAAACAAAAAACTCATTCTCTTTATTTAAAAACATATTTACTGAACTCCTAAGCTTCTTTATCTAGATTGTTTTATATTTGAAATCTATTTTTGATAAAGATAGGAAGATGGTGCATATCTTCAAAATAAATCCTGTAATGGGTCATCAAATATCTGATTGATATCATGATTGGTGGGCAAGAAGGAAAAGAAAGACAATATGGCTAGCAAGATGGTACTCCCTGGCTTTCTCATAAAAGTATTCCTACCTAGGGAAGTACTTGTAAAGAGAGAAATAAGTGTGCTCAAAAGATACTGAAACCATTAGGAAAGGGGCTGTGTTTTCAGATAGAAGAGCCTGTAGTTTATGCAAGTTGGTCATACTCCACATTGGTTTGGCAAGATGGATATTGCAAAACTTGGATTTGGTTTGAGACACCAAGAAGTGTTTGCAAATAAATAGAGGCTTACTGGAATAAAAACATAATACAGATGCTGATTCTCTTAAATAAACCTGGGCCACCAACTGTGCTTGTGTTGGTTAGCGTTACTGTGTATATTGTACCATCCTTCTGCTCCATCATTTGTTCTCATGAAGAGTATTGGAATGCAGTGTATGAGATTATTATTAGGCAAGTGCCAGCAGATAGAACTCAATGAATGATAAAATTTAGTGTATTTTCAAGGTGGAGGTAGGTCTTTTCAAGGCAGAGATAGAATTCAAAACTTGAAATATAAATAAACAAAAAAAATGAAACAGCAACTTAGTTTTATTACTTAAAATAGTGAGACTAGGGGCACCTAAGTGGCTCTGTCAGTTAAGTGTCTGACTTCAGCTCAAATCATGATCTCGTGGTTCATGAGTTCAAGCCCCGCATCTGGCTCTGTGCTGACAGCTCAGAGCCTGGAGCCTGCTTCGGATTCTGTGCCTCCTGCTCTCTCTGTTCCTCCCCTACTCACACTCTGCCTCTCTCTTTCTTTCTCTCTCTCTCTCTGTCTCAAAAATAAATAAAGATTAATTTTTTTTTTAATTGTGAGACTACACTTCTCTCAGTGCTAATGACTTGACATATAACTGATTCAGGCTATGAAATTAGAATAATTTGAGTAATGCTTGAAGTGGCAATAAGATATGATTTTGACTTTCTATTATAGTTAAAATTTATATTAAATTCTGAATCACATTAACACTTAGGCTCTTATTAGGAAATGTCTTATCTTAGACATTTCAATACTTAAAATTAAGTGACTTCAGATTTTTTATTATAATATTTTTAATATTTTCTTTTAAGAATGTTCTCATTCTTGATCTTCTTAAGCCTTTACAATATTTTGTCAGGTGAATAGGACAGGAAATATGTTATAAATAAAGACAATGAAGCACAGAGAGGCAAAATTCTGACCCCAAGTCATCATTTCATTTTGTGACAGAGCCAGGGATGGTGGTTTTATGCCTTTAATTATATAGATCTTTCTATAACATGTAAGATCTTTATGATAGGATCTTTTATTTTAAGATATTCCTGTCTTAAATCTGGGGATGGCTATTTGGTAACCATCAGGGCTATGCATACTTTTCTATGGGACTTTTTTCTACAATAAACTGAAGGGAACTACTTCATCATAGGATCAAAGAAACACAGAACTTCATTATAGGACCAAAGAAACACAGAATATTGGATAGCTTGAATTGTTTCATACCTCAGTTTCAGTAAAGCATGCATGCACAATGTAACAGGAAATAGGCATCGGGGAATTCTCTACTTGTTATCAGGTGTAGGGGCTGAATTCCAATGTTTAGTTATAATCGTTACAGGAAAATGAAGTTCAAATGAAATCGGATAATTAGCATGACATTTTTTTCAAGATGAATCATAAGCAAACAGATAAACCCCACATATCGTGTATTCTGCAGATTTGCACATTTTACACCTTTTTAAAATATATGCTGCATGAGTGTAAGTTTAATGTAGATATTGAATATAGGCTCTGTTATTTTTTCAACTGTCATTTTATGGAAATTTTGAATTCCTGGCTAGTCTGGATAGGTTGTTACAGGCAGTAGCCTTTGTATTGCTTTATGATGCAAAGCCAGCTGCCATTAATTTAAAGAGCTTCTGCCTCAGCAAATTGCACTTTGATGTTTTTATTTTGAGACAGATATTTATGAAACATTCCGAGTACCTTTCTATTTTGTAGCTGTTCTTCCCAAATATCTTTCAAAACTATATTACTTATTCACTTCAAAAATTTTAAATTTCAGCTGATATTATTTCAAATGTAGCAAATGGCATGAGCATATTTTTGGCTTGTTCTACTTACTGTTTTTGACTTAACCGTCAATTTATCGTAAATGAACTAACCAGGTCGTTATTGCTTTTGCTGTGTCAATAAAACAAATATGTTTGTGGTATTAGTTCACTTATTTTGAATATCTCTCCATAATTAATTGTACACATATCTGTATGCCTTTTAGAATTTGTGCTTTGGTTTTTTGAAGTCACTTTAATATGTTGTCTTACCTCTCAAAGGTTTTTTGAATATATGCTACCTATTCTAAAATACACATTTGTTGTGGATAATTTCTATGCAGACTAGATGGAGTTTTTAAGGCTAAGTAACTGATGACTTATTTCATGCAATGGGCTGTTCTGAGAATTTGAGAATTCTTATTTTGTTTTATATGTTAATATTAATAATTATCTGTCTTGCAAGAGGCTTTACAAACATTATTATGGCTAGTCCTCATAGCATATCTAAGGTTTGGCATTGTTATTCTCATTTTATAGATGAGAAAACAGGCTTTTTTTTAAAATGGGTCCCCTAGATAGGAGGTGAATAGACACAGGCCGATCTGTGTGCAAAGGTTAATTCTCAGCTACTCTGATTTATTGTATCCAAGGATAATTTCTGTTTCAGCAGTATTGGCTTCTCAAAAGTGCTAAATCAGGGTAAATTCAAGGATGATCTATTTGATAACCTTTTGCTCTACAGAATATCATGATAGAGCTTTTTAAGAAAAGAGTACAACCTGAAGAAATCAAATAGTTGTCAAGCACCCAACAGAGTAGTGACAGATCTAGGATTAGCTGTCAGAATTTTAGCCACCTGGCTTGCTTACAGTTCTCACTTATCTAGGCTTTCCATTCTGAATTTGAAGGTCAAGTGCTGATATATATGGGAATATTAAATAAATCATACATTTCATGTTTTATCTCCATTAGGCAAAAAAACCCACTATACAATAATGACATTTCTTTTCCTTCTTTTTTAATGCAGTGGGATGCATCCAGCTTTCTTGGAGTTCACTCCTGTGGCTTGGATTTATCTCTGTAGCATCTGTCTTCGATCTATGAGTTAACTAGAAATCAAGGGAAGACATGAGGAGGTTTGTTTACTGCAAGGTGGTTCTAGCCACTTCACTGATGTGGGTTCTCGTTGATGTCTTCTTACTCCTGTACTTCAGTGAATGTAACAAATGCGATGACAAGAAGGAGAGGTCCCTGCTACCTGCACTCAGGGGTAAGTGCTTACGAAACATATGTTGCTTATAGAGATGAGAGCTGTGGTGATTCTCAAAACGTGAAACTTTGAAATAGGGATTTTTTTAAGCTATTGAGTTAGCAGACCATTTTGGCAGAACTATTAATGCACATTTAACCAGGGGAAAGTTACTTTACTTTCTCAGCCTCAGGTTTCTTGTTGGGAGAAATAAGAAGCATTTGCTAACCCCTAAGGTACCTCCCAATTCACATAATACCAGTGTCCTATGACTGTAAGGAAAGAACAATTTCCTGAACATTCAATTGGACAATTTAAAATTTAGGCTTCTAGAAGCAAAAGCCCTTGGAGGCTAAGCACATAACATACAATGGGAAAAATACTTAAGTAAGATGGTGGGGATAGCAAATTCAAGGACACATGACACCCCTCCAGACTTCCAGAAGCAATAATCAAAGAGACAAACAAACAACTTTTTAAACAAAACCCATGTTGATGGCCAGATTCAGATTCAACACCAGATTGTTGCCTTGTGTTAAATGCAAAAGATAATGTCAAGTACAGGATACTGTAACTTTAATTCACCATTTCCCTCTTTAGGGATCAGTTTCATTGACAAAATAAGAGTGAATGCTAAAGACACATAATGATCTTTATACATGGTGGTTTATTAAGTCTAGTCATAGGGATTAATTTTCTGCAGTTACTGCAAGTATTTTTCTCTATGCTCTTTGTTGACTTCTAGATCTATTAAAATATTTCCATAATATTCCTAATATAGGAGGACTTCTAAATATACTTAAGATGCTTGAAATTAGTGTTATTACCATTGAATTAAATAGTATTTTTCTTGAAATTAAGTTTACAATAATTCTTTGCTTAGCAAAAGTTTTCTATATAAATATGACAAAAAGTAAGCTTTCCATTACTTTTGAAATGTTTATACCTGTTGGGGCGCCTGGGTGGCTCTGTCGGATAAGTGTCCAACTTCGGCTCAGGTCACCATCTCATGGTTCATGAGTTCGAGCTCCACGTTGGGCTCTGTGCTGACAGCTCAGAGCCTGGAGCCTGTTTTAGTTTCTGTGTGTGCGTCTCTCTCTGCCCATCCCTAGCTTGCACTCTGTCAGTTTCACAAAAATAATTAACACATTAAAAAATTAAAAAACAGTGTGCCTTTTGGAAAAGTGAATCTAAATGATTGACTTGAGATTTGCATTTGTTTAGTGGATGTAGTCTGTTTTTAATGTTAGAGATATTTTTGAGGCTATTTATTAATCAAATTATGTTAATAAACAGAATTTTATTGATAGCTGTCGGTTCTATAAGGCTTGGGAAACACAGAAGAGCATTTTCCAAAAATTAGTTTTTGTGAAAAGAGTATTTTGGACTTTTTTTTTTTTCGCTTCAGATTGTAGTAGTGCTCTTACTCAGTTGGAGATATTCTTACGATCTTCCTCTTTGTGAAATGAGTTTCTTTCACTGCATTTTTTGCCTGTAACAAAAAATTGAAAGTACTTTGGAAGTGACTGAGCCTCTTCCCATTTAGGTAGTTTATATGCATATTTTATGCCTTTATCCTAGAATTATTCAAAGAGGAGAACTTTATGAGTCTATTGGTTTTTGATAAATGAACATGGGGATTGATATGCTGATCTTTGGTTAAAATCCAAAAAAAAAAAAATCTGCCTCCTCTGCTTCTTTGTTAACTCAGTTGAGCTGCTGCTTGGCTGAAAGTGGAAATGTGGTTTGATGGATCTCATCAGTTTGGAATGATCACTTTGTCATCTGTTGAATAGAGACATCTAGATTGGTCACAAAAAATGTCATAATCTGATTCAGCAAAATGAATGCAGCTTGTTCTGCAAGTACCAAAAAAGTACAGCTTTGCTGATTTAAGTCCTTAATGCTCAGTCTTAAATCTCAAAATGTGAGATTTAATGATGCAAGGCAAAATAGTAATTTTTCCTTCTACTTAAGTTGTAAAATTAAACTATATTCTCCTTATTTTTAAGACTTATTTAATGTTGTACGTTAATATTTGTCTTGAATAAATGGAACTAGACTATAGGGTTTTAATTTTATTTTCTATTGTTACTTATTTCAGAATATTACTTTATTTAGGAACTGTGCCACATATTTAAAATAGTAACTAATTTACAGGCAGATGATGCTGTACAAAGTGTGTTTGAAAATTTCATGTTCTGCACATGTTAGAAACAGTCTTTTTGACTTAAAAATGTTGATCCTTTTAGACTTCTGTGTCTCCATTATTTAAAAAGAAAGGGTTTATACTAGGTGGTTTCTCAAATCCCTTTCAGTGCTGAATTTTAAACTGTCTTAAAGTACCCAATATTAGCCTACACTATGAATTAGCTTTTAAGTACATGTATTCATTTATCAATACATCAATTATTTAAGTGCCTATTGGGTTAACACTTTGTACACCTTAAACTTATATAATGTTTTTTGTCAATTATATCTCAAAGAAGAAGGAAAGGAAGTGAAAAGAAAAGAACATAGCCTAGTGATGGACAAAGGAAGACAAATTTCAAGCATCAGGACTTTGAGTTCACAGTTGGTACAAATTGCCGCAGAGTTAACAGTCCAGGCTTTGTTCACCAACCTGGTCCTCATCTCCACCCCCTTGAACCAGCTGTATGACTTTGGCAACTCCCTTCACAAAATCTTTGTGTTCTCACTTCATATGAGAACCTTAGAGGTAATAAATCTGCTTCACAGGCTTGCCTTGAGAATTAAATAGGATAATATGCATAAACCCTAGAGTGGAATATTGGTTCATGATAACCCTTTATCAATATCTGCTAAATGTTGTGAAGGTGCATGAAAAGTCTGAATGATGCTGTAACAGACTTTGTTAGTCAGGGTGAGTCAGGTCCACAGTGGGGCATGTGTGTGTGTGGATAGCGGTTATTTTGTCTGTAGCCCCAAAGGAGGAAGTGACTCAAATAAAATATTTGTTAAGTGTCTACTACACACTAAGATCTTGTGCTATAAAGGAACTGAGGTCCCTATTATCTAAGACTTATAGTCAATAATAAAGTAAATCTCTCTCTCTCTCTCTTTCTCTCTCTCTGTAAAAACATAATTTAGAAATGATTACAAAGCATGATGTGTGTAATGGATATTAGGATGAGGAAGAGGGATGCTCTCAGTAGAGAAAATGTCTAGACTATTAGATAACATTTCACAGAGGCTGTAGCATTTAAGCTGAGTCTAAACTATACGTAGGAAATAACTAGAGAAGAAGGTACTCAAATTTTTATGAAATAATAGAGTTACAGGATAATTCTGAATGAGAATAATATAGAGCTCTTATAAGATTAGAGTATTTAAGACTGCAGTATTGTACAAGGGGTCACAATGGATAGACAAATTTCCTAATGGAATAGCATAGGCTCTAGAAGTAGACTTAAAGCATGTTTGGACATTCAGAATGTGACAGGAGCACTGCAGATCAATGGGGAAGAGAAAGGTTCTTCAATAAATGGATCTGAAAATAAAATGGAAATTGATGTGAAAAGCATGAAATCAGATGCCTAACTCATATCATAAACCAAGATAAACTTTGGATTTATTAATGTCAACAATAAAACTAAAACTTTTAGAAGAAAAAATTTTAGACAAAAAACTTTGAATTAAGGGAGAATTCTAAAGACACTATAGAAATAACATTGACCATAAAGGAAAATATTGATAAATTAACTATATTAAAATTGAGAAAGTTGTTTCATTCAAATGTTCCTTAAAAGAGAAGGTACAAGCTATAAGTGTTAAAAGAGCATGGAACTGAGAAATTATTAACTGTATGTATGTATATACACATGTGCATATATGTATATGTATACAAATGTGTACATATGTATATGTATACACACACACACATATATATATATATATATATATATGTCCTATTATTAATAAGAGAAGTACAAATAACCCAATAGGAAAAAAATGAGTGACAGCATGAATAGATACTGGTTAGAAAAGGAAACACATATAGACAAAAAAACTTATTAAGAAATATTTAACATCAATTGTGATCAGGGAAACACAGATCAAAGCTATAATGACATATTAATATCCATCCAATTGGCAAAAATTAAAAAGGCTGATAATACCAATTGTTAGAGGTTATGCAGCTCCACATTTTTATAATATCCTTAGATAAAAGTTTATTATATCTGAAATCTGAACATTCATATGTAACCCATCAATTATAGTCATATACTCAAGAAAGTTTCTTCCACAGAGACAAAGATTTCATAATACTCCTGTTCATAAAAGTAAAAGCTGAAGATAACCCATGAAATCATCAATGGGAAAGCTGATGAATGAATTGTGATATATCAATATAAGAGAATAGTATATATATTGTATATATATTTGAAAATGAATCTGTGAATGAATTTTGATAATACAATATTTTTATCCACCAAAATGATAAATAACATGATACAATTTGAAAAGCTGTAAAATTTGAAAAATTGAATTTGGTGAATATCTAGAAATGTAATGAGACCATATAAAGCAAGCAAGTTTAATTATGATAATAGGATTTTGGATGTTTATTGTCATGTGTTGAGTGAGACAGGGTCATGTGATGGGGATGAACATTTTGACTGAATGTGGGGCATCAGTAGTGTCCTAGATTTTTTTTTGATGGGGGTTTGATGTGTTTATTACATTATATGGTTAGCAAATGAATAAGAGCCACAGAATGGATTTAAAAATTGGGAAGCCAATGAATGGGCTCTGTCATCCCAA
Organism: Proteles cristata cristata; assembly: GCA_017311185.1. Lineage (NCBI taxonomy): Eukaryota > Metazoa > Chordata > Mammalia > Carnivora > Hyaenidae > Proteles > Proteles cristata. Next base: position 861,900 of record JAESUZ010000242.1, on the reverse strand, counting down.
GACAGAACAGATATTATCACCTTTGTGTTATGGAAAGATCACTATGGATTCAATGTGGAGAATGGATAGAAAAAGCGACAGTCTCGTTAGGTTGGGTAGGAAGCTGTGATAGTGTCCCATCAATTCTGTGTAGGCAGTGATGCCTACTTACAGCAGAGGAATGGTAGTGAGGTGTGATGGAAGTGTGTAAAATGAAGAGGTATTTGAGATATGGGAGCTGGTTGCATGACTGGCTCTGGGAGATGTAGGATATGGGACGGTCAAGGACAAGTCTTGGGTTTCTTGAAGGCATTGTTTGGCCCAGTTTCCTGAGAGGGAAAAATGTAGGAGGAGCTCATTTGAGAATGGACAGGAGTTTTAGATATGTTGAATTTGAGACACCTGTTAGGCAACTAAATGGAATTGTTTAGTAGAAAGCTGGCTACATTATTAAACTCCAAATATCAAACCATCACTTTTATGGAAATCTTTTTTCTAAAATGGATTACATTCTTCTTTATTAAATGAATAATATGAAATACTATTGAATCTTTGTTACTGAGTCAGCATTATCATTTTTGAACATCAATTATTGAATGATGTTTTTTAAAAAAGATTATTTCAGGGACTCTATGGGAGCATGTAGACCTGTTCCAATATTAAATGCATGTAAATCTTTTTTCTCTTCCTGTTTTCTAAATGATTGCTTTTGGTGATATAAGTACTTGTTAGGGGAGCATGTTAACTTTTTCTGCCACTCTGGGGCCACCTGGAACTAAAATGTGCTCAAGAATGTTTCGAACTCCTAACTGATATGGAATACTAATTAGCGGTACTTCCAAGTTGGAAAAATTAGATGTTTGAGACAATAGACATTTAAAAGGACCAGTGCTGTTGCAGTGCACCTAGACACATTTGAGGTCATGTGGCACATTTGCTTGAGGTCTCTACCATAGTGGGTCCTACTCCTGGCTGCCCTACTAAGGGCCTATATCTGAGGGCAAGTTAATTCATTTCTCTGGGCCTCAGTTGCCATCTGTAAAATGAGATGAATATGAGTCATGATTTTAAAAATCATGCTGATCTTCAAATGAATGATTATATGTTTATAGCTCTTCCCCCCACCTAACCCCCCCATGGAACTATGGCACATGAACTCTTTTACTATCTAGCTTTTGGTCAGTCTCTAAATAATGTGTGGTCTAAGAAGAGAAGTAGTGATATGGAGGTGACATGATGGATGGATTTTTGCTTAGAAAACCAAGAGGGGTTCTTATCATCACAGAGAACAGGAAAGATATAAAGTTATGATATTCAGACGGGGGGAATCTACCTTTCTTTACCGATCTTGGATCTTGAACATATTACACATACTGAGGGAATAAAGTGAAATTTACTTTAAAAGGGAGGAAGTTTCTAAGAAAAAATTGCTGCCTGTATGTAAACAAAGATAAATACATGAGCTAATGGTCACAATAAGAGTAATTATAAGCTGTTAACTATTCGACATTAGTTAGAAATGTTAACTCTTTAATTTTTTACCAAAATATCTGTGAAGTAGGCATTCTTCTTTTCCATATGAAGAAAGTAAGGCAGGTTAAGTGTATGGGAAAAACATTCCTGTGTTTTCCTTTACTCACACATACCTTATAACTAACAGTTCCTGATGTGTGGACTTTTTGTCCACACCAAGAGATTGTCTACCTTAGTTGAGGGTCCTGTAATTCTGATACTGTCTACTGGAGTTAGCATCAAATCTCACAAGATAAGAGCTCAGTCCCATAATACCGGTCCCACTTCAGACACGAATCTCAAGTCCCAGACTGTCATCTGTCCTTTTGACCCACCAGCTATGAGTTGGGGTTTCTAGGACTCCCTTTTTAAGTTTGATAATTTGCTAGAATGTCTCTCAGAAATCAGAGGAATGGCAACTTACATTTACTGGTTTATTATAAAAAAAATATAATAAAGGGCATGAGCGAACGGCCAGATGAAGAGATGTATCTACATAGGGTGAATAAAGTTCAGAAGGGTCCCAAAGGAATGTGCTTCTGTTCCCATTGGATTTGGTGTGTGTTACCCCCTGTTAGGTCAGTGTGTTTACCAACCCAGAAGCTCTCTGAACTCCATATTCTTGAGATTTTTATGGAGGCTACATCTCATAGAAATTATCAATTATTAACTCAATCTCTAGCCTCTCTCCTCTTCCTAGAGGACAGAAGTGAGACTGAAAGATCCAAACTTCTAATCATGGCTTGGTCTTTCTGGTGACCAGTCACCAGCCAGGAGCCATTTAAGAGGCCACCAAGAGTTGTTTTATTAGAACAAAAGACACTTGGGCTGCATGGGTGGTTCAGTTGGGTAAACATCTGACTTTGGCTCAGGTCATGATCTTAGGTTCTGTGCTGACAGCTCAGAGTCTGTAGCCTGCTTTGGATTCTGAGTCACTCTCTCCTTCCCTCACCTGCTCAGGTTCTGTCTCTGTCAAAATAAATAAATGTTTAAAAAAAAAAAAAGAGACTTTTTTTTTCCACACAGGAAATTGTAAGAGATTTAGGAGCTTTATATCAAAGACCAAATATTAGAACAAGAGATGCTCCTAGTGCTGTTATCATTTAGAAAATTACAAGCTTTAGTGGAACTCTGTGTGTGTGTGTGTGTGTGTGTGTGTGTGTGTGTGTGTGTGTGTATTTTTACATAGTGAGTTTAAGGGTAAGTGCCAGAATTTTCACAACCAATAGAATAGGATTTGGTTATTAAGGTGTTGGTTATTAACACTTTTATTACATAAAGTACTTTGTTATCAATAAATGTCAGTTTATACTAGAGTTCAAGTACCATGCTTCGTTTGGATACCAGTATGGACTACATATTCTGAAAACTTGAACTGACTGTTTTGTCTTTAGTCTCAGAGGCACTGGAAACCCTGCCAGGTCTCCCTGGCTAGTAGGCTGTATATATCCCAGTGAGGAAAATATTTCCTAGGGATCTTCTGTTTTCAGGTCATTTATATAACACTGTCACCTTCTCTGGCATTTTAAGGTTTTACAAAGTTACTCTTAACCCTTTGTGCCCCTTAAAACCTTCTCACTGCTATTCTGAATTGGAAGAAATCAAGAAAATGAGTGGAATTGCTGACCAGTCACCCCAATTTGATACTTAACATGTTTGCCTTCATTCTGCCTGGAAGAATAACTGTTTTGTTTTGTTTTGTTTCTCATAAACCCAAGGACACAGATAGCCTCATTCTCTTGGAGTCCTAACAGCAGGCTAGTGCATCAGCCTTTTCTTTTATTTCTTTCTAGGTGATCTCCTCATCACATTAACACCCAGCCATGTAATCATTTATTAAACAGTGAATGTTTGTTGATTTTGTTTGATTAATCCTTGGTGTTTTAGAGAAGAATTCCTGTGTGCAGGTGTAAGGAAAAACTGAAAGCTGGTGGAGTCGTGTTGAAACTAACACCAGATTTTCCTTTTTTCAGAATAAAAACATGGCTTCAACTTTTGGGAGCAAGATAGAAAAGTGTGATTGATTGAAACGCATTGTCAGTATTGGAGTTACTCTGAATAAATTATGATGACTGCCAGAGCATTCAGGCAATAATATTTATAGTCATACAAAAAGTAGGGCATATCGACATGGTTTGAGTCAAGAACATGTATTTCCCAGATAATTTTCAATCAGATTTATAAAGTTTTCAAAAATCAATAGGCTTTATAGAATTATGACCTTTGATATTTGCTTTGTCCTTCTACTTTATCCATAATTTTCTCTGATCCCTCTGCCAGTCCGCATTGACACATCAATGTTAGGAATGAAAACAGATTGGGGCGCCTGGGTGGCTTAGTTGGTTAAGCGTCCAACTTTCGCTTAGGTCATGATCTCGCGGTTCGTGGGTTCGAGCCCCGCATCGGGATCTGTGCTGACAGCCAGCTCAGAGCCTGGAGCCTGTTTCAGTCTGTGACTCCCTCTCTCTCTGATCCTCCCCTGCTCACGCTGTCTCTCTCTCTCTCTCCTAGAAATAAATAAAACATTTAAAAAAATTTAAAAAAAAGGAATGAAAACAGATTATAATAATGAGCTATTATTAATTTACTGTGTCAGATATTATATATTTAAAATAAAATAAATTATAATAGTAACTATTATTAAGTTTACTGTCAGATTATTATATGACACAGTAAACTTAATATATATATGGTTTTCATTAATTCTCAACGTAGCATTGAGGATAGGTACTGTTATTATCCTCATTTTCATATGTGAAACTGAGACCTAGAAAGGTTAATTGAATTCCCTAGGTTGCAAAACTGGTAAGAACGAAGAAAGGACTCACAACCTGATTTGTCCGACTTCTGAGCCCAGACCTTGAACCATATTCTGTGTCCTTGAATTAGGTGTGCGTAGACTCCTTTTAGGGAAAACAGATAGCATTTATGTGCTACTTATGAAATATTTACACAAGTAGGGATATTTCTAGAGTACATAGAAGGAGGTGGCCACTGACCTTGGGAATAAAATGTCTTAGTTATTATGCTTACTCGTAAGTACTCTGTCAGTACTCTGACAGGCGCTTTGCCTTATTTCAGACTTTAGCAACTTTGCAATTATTAAGTCTCTACAGTATATTAATTTGTGTTGCAGTTTTCTTCAGCACTTGTCTTTGGGACTAAGCCTCTGAGTTCTTAGAAAGAATAGTTAAATATGTGAACAGTAGAGAAACATTAATTTTTTTTCAAAGCTTAATAAGGCTAATTTATACAATTCTTCTATCTATTTAGTCAGTAAAAGTACTGGGTTAGATACTGTGAAATATACAGAACTTAGCCAAATAGAACATTTGTCTTCAAGAATCGCAACCCAGTGGAGATATGAAAGGTATATACATGATTTGTACATAAATAACTACATTACACAATATAAAGTATTGGCTGTTGAGAGAAGGACACCAAATGAATTACTAGGGGAGGGCTTGAAGTATATAAATTATGTGTATTATATGTGTGTGTGTATATATATATACTTAAATTGTTCACTTTTTAAATTAATTGGTAGGAACAAGAAAATTTTTGTTTTGTAAAATGAAATTAATTAGTTTTAAAAAGTTAACTCAAATCTTTACTAATTTTGTAAATTACTAAATACTCTGAGCCAATTCTTTCAATACTTGATTTGCATCAGAGCTGAGGCTAGAAAGATAAAGAAACCATTCTTTATGTTTTTATGTTTAGGGAGGGGAGAAAATAATTCAGAATTGTATGAATGAAATGTCCACATATCAATGCTGTACTATCAAGAGGAGAGAGAACTTATGACATTAAAAGAAAAATAAATATGTCATAAAAGGAAAAAAGAAAAAAATATCAATAAGGCACTATCTGTCTTTTGAGGGCAAGATCTAATTTTCAATTCCATGAAGACTTGAGTTAATTGGCTGATAAAATTATTTGTCCATTAACCCACCAGTAAAATGGGAATGGACAAATTTTATCTCTGATCATGGAAACCATTTTTGCCTAACAACTATATTGCAGCAGAGATAATTGGCTAAGTAGAATTTTTATCAGTTTTGTTAAATTCTGGCCTTAGTACCTAAAACACTGCCTGGCTCATAGTGGGTGATCAAAGAATAATTATTGGATGAATGAAGAATGAATGTGTGATCAGCTTGATATTTTCCAAGTGTTCTCATGATTATAGAATATTCATTTAGGTTGATAACTAAGAAATTTGGAATAATTTACTTATCATGGCAAAAGTAATAATTTTCTTACGTATATGGTCCAAACAACTTCTTTTATCTTTTATTGGTGTATTTTACAATCTAACATTTATAGCCAAGGAACTATCTTTTTTCCTTCAGAACTTGTCTTGTATTCCACTGTATATATTGTTTCTGGTGCAAAGACATATGAGATCACTGCGTATTGACATGTGGTATTTCTCTGGATCGACAACTTGTATCATGTGAGATATGTGGAATGAATCAATGCATAGAGGACACAGAGGAATGTTTATGGAAATTAGATTAAGGAATTTTGAAAAAAAAAGATATAGATGTGTGCTATATTTAATTCATCTGTAAAAAGAAGCTAGGGGAAATGGAGATGATGAAAAACAAATATTAGAAAGTAATATTGGAAAGCTTTACAAATGAAAAATCCAATCAAACAGGAAAATTCCCAAGAATAAGGTGATATAGTTGTACAGCAGGACCCATAGTTAGTCAGTAGCAAGGGTATATGTAAATATAGCTTTGGGAATGAATGAGGATAGTATTTGGTTAAAGAATATTTTTGTAATCAATTTTATTGAGGTATAATATAATGCTCAACTTTAAGGGTCCAGTTTAAAGAGTTTTGACAAATGAATCCCAGGGTCTAACCTCACAATCAGGTATCTCTCTCCAAAATATTCCTTCACATCCCCTGTGCAGTCAATTCCTCCCTCTAGCCACAGACAAGCGCTGATCTGGTTTTTTTGACTGTTGGTTAGTTTCGCTTACTCTAGAACATCTGACCAATGGAAATGTATGCTACCAACTCCTGTGTATCTGGCAACATTTGCTCAGGATAAGGATTTTAAGATTAATCAGTGCTATTGAGTACATCAGTCGTTATTGCTGAGAAGTCTCCTATTACTTATTGCACACACTACCATTTGTTTACCCTTTCGCCTGATGATGGACATTTGGGTTTGTTCCATAGCTGTTAATGAATAAAGCTGCTGCATTTGTACAAGAATCCTTGTGTGGACATATGTTTTCACAACTCAGTTAAATATCAAGGAGTGATAGTGCTGAGTCCTATGCTAAGTGTATTTTAATCTGGTGACATAATGCCAGTTTATTTCTTCAGATTCTTAAACTATTTGCTTTTCTCATTAGTGACATAAGAGAGGTCTGGTGACTCCACATCCTGGCCAGCTCTTCGTAGCCAGTGCTTTTAGTTTTAGTTTGTGATAATATCTCATTTGAGTTAATTTGCATGCCTGGTAGCTAGTGATACAGAGCAACATTTCATGTTTTTGTTGGCCAGTCTTTTAGGAGGTGTCTGTCATAGTCTTCTGCCTCTTTTGTAATTGGGTTGTTTGTGGCTTCCTTTTAAAAAAAATGGTCTATTTTAAAGAGCAGAGATTTTTAATTTTGATGAAGTCCAGTATATCACTTTTATTTCTTTTATGGTTCCTTTTGCATCCTATCTAAGAAATCTTTATCTATGCTAAGGCCATGATGACTTTCATCTGTATTTTCCCCCAGAAGATTTATAGTTTTAGCCTTTAAGCTTTGAGTTAATTTTTGTGTATGATTTGAGAAGAGTCAAGATTACTTTTTTCCTAAAATAAAAACCCAGCTGTTCCAGAAACATTTGTTCCTTGAAGATAAAAAAGGCATGGATTTTCAAAATATGCATGATATTCTCATGTAATACTTCTCAGTATATACCTATACATTTTCCTACTATATGAATGACAAATACTTGAGTTTACCTTCTAGAATTCATTGCATGTTATCTCTAATTGATGTAAAATGTATTATGTAGCTTAAAAAGTATCAAAAATGTTACTAACCAAATCTTCTTTAGACATTTTTTAAAATTTGTTTTCATGTTACTTGTTTTGAGAGAGAGAGGGAGTGAGTGTGCACATACTGAGGAGGATCAGAGAAAGAGAGAGAGAATCCCAAGCAAGCTCCATGCTGTCAGTGCAGAGCCCACCTGAAATTGGGCTCTTATTTTTTTTCTTTTTTTTTTTTTCAGCACAATACTTCATTTATTTATTGTAAGTTTGGCAAACAGCACAAAAACCCAGCAACATTTTAAACATATAAAAAAGTCAAATGTTGAACAGTACCGGGGATTTTTTTTACATTAATTAATAATAATGAGAACACATTTAAAATACTGCAAAGCTAGCAAATTGAGGGTGCTTGGCTTCTGACCATATACAACACAGACACAGACACAGACACACACACACACACACACACACACACAAACAATATAATTTATCTTTACAAAAATTACAGCCAAGCAATAGAAAAGAAGGATGTTAATGAAGATACTAACACACATGATTACTACATATATCTTATACATTGAAATGCTACATCTTGTACCCTGAAATGCCATGTGTGGAGAGCCAAGCAGAGTAAATTTAGGCTCATCACTGAGGTTAAGAATTATTTGAGAAGAACTTAGTGCTTATATATAACATACTCAATTAAAACCTTCTATATAGCAATTCCTGGATCATAACAATGTGTTCCACTATATATCTGAGAAGTTGAGACTTCTTTGTTGGCAGTATAAAATTTCTGACCAGTATCAAAATTCTGGTAAAACACAAATTGAAGGCATTTTCTAGTATATGCAAATGTTACAGGGGGCATCAATGAATGTGAGAGAAAACCTTAGATTTCACACTAAGTTTCTGCTGAGCTTTGTCAAACCAAACAGCTCAACTATAAGGCAAGAAAAAATAACCCCCTATACAGATTAGTGGGTTTTACTAAGAAAAGACAGGAATGCAGTCTTAGGGAAAAACTCCCTACAGAAACAGATCTGAAACAACTGGCATTGAAACAAACATATTATCTAACATCTTAACATTCAGTCACTGGTTCAGAAGCCTAACAAACCATCCATTGGTATATATAATCAAATTAACATATTGGAATCAGCACCAGTCCCCAAAACCTCAAATTATAATATTTAATATTCATTAAAATACATCCTTTTGGTGCTATTTTAACACAACTACAATCAAATTAAAGAAAGTTGAATTGACTCAACTTATATATATTTTTGTGTATATTGGATAGCGACTTTATTTTTTTTTATTTACTTGTGCTTCTGTTCTGGGGCACTTTGATTGAAGAAAAATTCATTTCACAAGATTACATCTTGCTAAAGCATTCCTACCATGTAGGAATGGAGGAAAAAACATGTAGGAAAAAAACATGGTTAATGGTAACCATGATATCCTGACCTGTGCTGAATCAAGAGTTGGACACTTAACTGACTGGGACTGAGCCACCCAGGCTCACCTAGACATTTGGATTTGAAGGTAAATGAACATCTAACATAAAACAATGTTTACAAAAATAGTACTATTTTTTTCTGATAATAAATATTGTAGAAAAATTTTAAATACAAATAAAAATAAAGAAGATAACTAGGAATTCCATCCAGAAATTGGTATAATAAAATAAAATTTAATATTTTAATTTCTTTGATCAATATATCATGAGCATTTCATTCTGAATGAAGTGTTTGTTCAAAACATGATTTTAATGGTTGCATAATAATTTATCATATGTATATGCTATAATTTTCATAATGAAGTACTTCTATTTTTTTTTTACCACAGAGTAATGTTATAAATATTTTTAAGACCTTTGAAATATTGAAAATGTTGCTAATTATATACTTAGGTTAGATTCTTGGTTATGGAATTTAAAGGTATACATATTTTTAAAAGACTTTTCATAGATATTTCTGATGACTTCCTGTAAAGCCTTTTAATCTTCAAATCTCATCAGTGTATGAGAGCACTTATCCCACCACAATATTTATAATTTAATTTAAAACACATTTGCTAATTAGAGTACTTTCTATGCACATTTTTTTATAGTTCTCAGCTTTTATTGTAGTTAGAGTTAAATTTTACCACTAAATACTAAGTATAAGTATATGCTGCCTTTATGTACAGATTTTTGAAATATAAAAATAAATGGATGGTTGGCTTAAAAATGTGATATATTAGGGGCACCTCAGTGGCTCAGTCAGTTGAGTATCCAGCTCTTGACTTGCTCAGGTCATGATTTCACGGTTCAGCCCAGTGTCAGGCTCTGCAGTGACAGTGTGGAGCCTGCTTCAGATTCTCTCTCTCCATCTCTCCCTGTCCCTCCCTGCTTTCTCTCTCTCAAAATAAATAAATTTAAAAAATTAAATGTGATGCATTAGTCACTGTAGATATATTCACCAATGACAAAATCTAGGTAGTGGTAAAATTCTATTTCAATACTATGACACATTCAGTGGTACAAGTAAACTCCATGGGGGCAGGAAAACTGCATATAACTTTGGGCTGCAGTTGGAGGAAAAACCTGTACAGGAATAAGCAGAATGGTCCATGTAATCCCCAGTTCTTTTTGTTTTTAAACTTTTTTTTTTTTTACATTGAGTGATTTGATCCATATGTATTATATTTTAGTGTAAGAATGAGGATATATTATTTCTTATAATTACTTGTGATATCTTTCCCCTTCATTACTGATTTGTAATGTTAAAATGAACATGCAGAAAATATTTGTATCTTCCCAGGTCTTTATGTCAGCCTATTTATTTGATCCTATTGATTTGTCTCTTAATTCATATCCCAGAGCTAAACTGTTTTGATGATTTAACTTTATAGTATCTGATGCAACAGTTGACAAGTTTGCGGACTGCTCTGGTCTGGAGAATGAGAACATTGCAGTTCTAACCTTGGCTTTGCCACTCTCAGTATGTCTCCCATATCGCTCTATTATCATCTGTACAGTGAGAGGCTTGCTGAAGACCTATTTTTTTCCATATTTATGAATTATATATTTATGTTAATGGATGGGACTGTTGTTATTGCCATATATAAATATAGAAAGGTATGATAAATAAAATTAGGCTATAGAAATGCACAGAAAATGTATCTAAAACTGTATTTGGCATTACTGTCACCAGTATCCTTTATCTTTTTTGTTTCAAACTTTTTGGAGATATTTTTCTGTGTATTTTCTTATAGGTCTATCATACTGATTCCATTTGGTTGGTAGAATGAGTAGGATGTTGGAATAAAATATTATAGTGACAAAGAACATTGGTGTTATAATTGTGAGATGTGGATTTCATCATGGTTCTGGATTTAACCAATAGTGTGGTCCAGAGAGAATTTCACTTCTCTCTTTGAAGGATTAAATATACTAAAAAATTTCTTTAGAAACATAAATGGCTCTACACAATGACATTAGTGAACAATATTCACCTCAAGTTAGTAGGTGTAAAAACAAAACCTTGTTCCTTTAAGTGTAAATGCTTTTAAAATATTGTTATTAAAAATCACTTAAATATATGATCTTTCTCTGGAAGATTAATTCTTTCAGGTTCTAGTAACAGCTAATATTTACTTAAAAATGTTTTTTCAATGTAAAAATATAAGAAAGGATATAAAAAACAGCTACAAGCCAATCACATATAGATTATTATAATTAAGGTTTTGGTTTATTTCTTTATATTTCTAATAGGGATTCTACTGTGTTTTATTTTATGTATCTTGCTTTAATTCTCTCAATGTATATTTTGCTCATTTATCTGCATCATCAAATATTCCTTAAAACAATTTTACTGGCTGTACATTATTCTAATACATCATAATTTGTTTAAGCATTTCTCTCTGTCTTTTAAAAAGGGGATAAAAAATTAAAAATCTTTCTTCATTAGTTCCTCATTTATAACTGTCAGTATTATTTGCTGCCATATAGTATGGTTCTTTTGTAGTTGCCTCTCTTTTAATCTATGAATTGTAATTTACATCATTATTAGTGTGCCCATTCTGGGCATGCAAAATTCTACTAATTATTATATGAGCTGTGAACTAGATCTCAGAAGATTAGATTCTGGGAGGTGAGAAGTTGTTTTTGAGGAAATTGGCACTCTTGTGGAATTGGAAGGATTGTGCGCCTTATCAACATTTTACCATCATTACAGCTACCTCATGGTCCCCTTTTCGCCAGGCCCTACACTTTGAGTACCACATGCCATAGCATTAAGGCTCAGATATCCCCATAGAGAAGTTAAGAGAGAATCTTCTTGACAGAATTATGTCTGTTATATGAAGACTACTCCAGTCAGATTCTTTCTACCATGACTTCACCAAAAATGCTTTTATGAAGACCATTTTATGAAATTCATCTTGCTAAATCCAAATGTCAATTCTCAACTTCTACTTGACCATGAATAACATCTGAAACAGTTAATCATTTCTACCTCCTTGTAACACTTTTGTTCTTGTTTTAAAAGCTATCACACTCTGCTGATTTTTTATCTCACTGTTCCTTCTCAGTCTCCTCTCCAAGCTCCTTCTCATCACCTCACCAATGAAAGTTGAGGTTGCCCAGGAAATGAGATTCAATGTATCTGCTCTTTCTCTATGTACACTCCTTTAGTGATGCCATCTAATCTGATCTCTTTGCTTTATAGGCCATCTTATAATTTTACAACTTCCAAATTTATATATCCGTTCCATGCTTTTTACCTAATTTTTAGACATTTATGCCAAGGTTTACTTGATATAGTCTGTTGGATTCTAAGAGACATTTCAGACTTACTGAGTCCAAAACTGAACTTCTGATGTTCCACCAAGAGCTTCCCTACCTTAGTCTTCTCCCTCTCTGGGGCCAGTGTTAGTGGCCCCAGAACTCCAGTTGCTTAAGCCAAAAATCTTAGTCATCCTTAGCTTTTCTCTTTCTCTCACATTCCATTTTAGCAGATCCTTTTTATTCTTCCTTCAAAATGTATTCAGAATTCAAACATTTCTCGCCAATTCACTGTTTTCCCTGCTTCTATCCTTGCTCACCTATAATCTGTTCTCAGCAAATCAGCTAGAGTGATTCTTTTAAAACCTAAATCAGGGGCGCCTGGGCGGCTCGGTCAGTTAAGCGTCTGACTTAAGCTCAGGTCATGATCTCACAGTTTGTGGGTTTGAGTCCCTCATCGGGCTCTGTGCTGACAGCTCAGAGCCTTGTGCCTGTCTTCAGATTCTGTGTCTCCCTCTCTGTCTCTGACCCTCCCCTGCTCATACTATCTCTATTTCTCTCTCAAAAATTAAAAAAATAAAATAAAACCTAAATTAAATCATGCTATTCTGATGCCCAAACTACTTCATTGGCTCTCTGGCACTCAGAGTAAAAGTGAAAGTTCTTAAATTGCTGAACCAAGTTCTGTAACACCTGTGCTAAAGTCACCACCAACTTCAAGTCCTGTTAATATCCCTTAGTTCATTCTACTTCATTCAGCCTGTTTTTTTTTTTTTTCTATTCTTGGAATATGTCACCTCAGGACCTTTGTACTTACTGACTCTTCTGTCAGTGTGGCCTCCATTGTGTCTACTATTTAAAAATTTAAATTATTCCTTATCCCTGAACTCCTTATCTTTTTTCTGTTTTTGTTTTCCCCTACATGTTTACCACTTGAAATGTTTATGTATTTTTCCTATTTACATTATTTTCTCCCTCCCTGCTGACAAAAAAAAACCCCAAAAAACAAAAACAAAAACAAAAAAATACATCAGTGTCTGTCATTTACTGCTGTGATTCTGGTGACTACAAGTGCTTGGAACACCAGCTATGTGAGTGTGGCAAGGAATACTGACTGCTTACTTGCTTTATGCTATCATGGTAAAAGGATCTGTAGAGTAAAAATTCAACTTTTGTTCCATAAATAGATTACTACTGGAAAGAATCATTTCAAGACTCTAACTAAAAATCGAATCAGAACATAAACAGTATATAAACATGATCAGTATATATAGAAAGCTAAAATATAAATATCTATTTAATATATTATATATCTATATAAAATATAAATATAATATAATATAAGTATTATATTATATTTATGTTATATATATAATATAAATATAAATATCTAAGATAAAATATTTTAGAGTTTCTTGAAGATGAATTGGTAGAATATTTCAAACAAATTGGTGTTATGGGTTGAGTAGTGTCTGAAAGAAAATTCAAATCTACCTAGAATGTCTGAATGTGACCTTATTTGGAAATGAGATCTTTGCAGATGTAGTGAGTTAAGAGGTCATATGGATTAGGTTGGACCCTCAATGCAATGACTAGTGTCTTTAAAAGAGAAAGAATCACTGGAGAGAGACACACAGAAAGGAGACTGTGAAAATGAAAAGGAAACCATGTGAAAATGGAGGCAGAGATTGGAATTTTACTTCCACAAGTCCAGGAACACCTTCCAGAAGCTGGAAGAGGCAAGGAAGGATTCTTCCCTAGAGTCATTGAAGGGAGCATGGCCCTGTGGACAACCTGATTTTGGACTTCTAGCCTCCAGAACTGTGAGGGAATAAATTTCTGTTCAAGACGCTAAGTAAGTTTGTGGTAATATGCAATGATGGCCCTAGGAAACTACTAGTTTCATTAGTACTAGTAACCATTTTTTAAATACAACTACTAATAACCATTTTTTAAAATGTTCCATAGTCAGAAAAGTACAGGAAGAGTGAGACATGGCGTGTCTCAAATCACAAAGTAGTTGTCAGCATACTGAAGATGATATTAAGAAATCTTCATCAAGATTCAAGAGGCTACTATAAATACACTTCTCTAATCTTTATAACTGTAATATCAGAATAAGAAAAAATATTTTAGAGTTTTTTGAAGATATGAATATATTTCAGAAAATCACCAATATGCCTGAAAAGAAATTAAGAAATATTAAAATATACAGACTTTAAGTAACTTCTATAAGCGGACTGCTGGAATGATCATTTGTATTATGCAGTTTATAGTTCTCACTTCTCATGACAAATGGAGCTACAAATGAATTGGAAACTATGTCATAATTTGTGCATGGAACTCTTTATAGTAAGCACACAGAGTAAAACTTATAGTAAGAATCACTCAGGGTACTCTATGAAATGGCGTCCTTGACAAAAATTTATATAACATTTTGGAATTGGTACCCATATGACAAAGAGCAAATGAAAGAATGATGTAGAGATGGTCATTGAGTTTTAGAGCTTATAACAGTCTTAGAAACCATCTAGCCCAACTATTTTCAAATTTCTCAAAATTCTCAATGACCTAGAATACATTTTTCGAGTCAGTTCTTATATAAATACAATTTATCAATCAATAAAATAAAATCTGGAACTTTCTATGTAAAGGAGGAGTTCATGATCCATAGCCTTTTGTTTTGTTTTGTTAAAGGAAATGGAGATCCAAGAGAATGAATCAGTTATCAAAGTTAGACCAGTACTAAAGGCAATGGTAAACCTACTGAGGATTCTGACCTAGTGCCCTGTTCAGAAATTATAGTAACTGTAAAATGGCCTAGACAGTTTTCAGCCTTGCTTTTGGCCTTAGGAGTTTTATAGTATGTCTTGTCGAAATGTATCACTATCATTAAATCTACTGTACCCAATATCATTAAAAGTTACTGATGTTTACCAAGAACTACCCAAAATCCATTAATACACTATTTTTGATGTTCTCTGGTGGAATGTATTTTATAGCTTAATTATTAACATTTCACTGAAGATTTCTGCAATCTCAGCTTAAGGTAACCAGTGTTTTTCCTCTTAATCTATATAATAACTTATTTAAGCTTCTTCTATTATAATCTTTATTTTCAGGCTGTTTGTGTGGATTTTTGTTGTTCTACTAAGGGCAGTTTGTATTTAGGACTTAAGATCCATCTGTGACTTGGGAAATCATCTGCCACTGTGTCTTTCATAGAGCAAGTATGGAACCAACATTTGCTGAATGAAAAAAACTTTGATCTAGTTTGGATACCCTTTTCTACTTTTACTTTATAGTGGTTCTTTGAAGATCTGTAACTTGTCTGTGCTGTTCTCATGCCCACCAAGTGGAATTAAATGAGCATGGCTATATATAGATGATCTTATCTGATCACTTGACATAAAATGTCTGGAAGAGTCTGTTGATGGCTGTTATGAACATTGCATGCCCTCAATAAATATTTGTTGAATGAACATTTATAATAGGTCTGCTTTTCAAAGCTGAAGACTAATTTGAGGTTGCCAGTGATTTATAGACTTTACTTTGACTAGTTCCTGAAATTATCTTTGACTTGTGCTTTTTTCTTTGAACTGTCTTGCTGCCTTGATGTTCTTCTCCTTCCCATCTATTCTACACACTGATGGGAGATAAATCTCCTGAAACACTACTTTGATGCTGTTACTTGCCTGCTCAGTGTCCTTCAATAACTTCCTACTAATGGCAGCTCAAAGTCAAAACTCCTTACTCTGACACTAGAGGTTGTCTATAGTGTGTCCACTGCACAAAATACTAGTCTTAGCCCTAAATGCTTTACAAAATATTTAGTGTATAGTGGTTAGCACATAGATATTAGTGTGAAAAAGATCTTCATTTTAATCCTACATCTGTCATTTCATAAAGGTGTATGTGATCTTATACAATTCATTTGCCATTATAAAGTCTCAGTTTCTTCATTTTGAAAATGGGAATAATGACCTCATCTACTTTCATTTGTTCCTTCAGTCAATGTCTACTGGGTACCTACTCTGTGCTATGCCCTTCTCTGGGTATTGGAATAAATCAGCTAACACAATAGACAAAATTACTGTGGAGCTTGCATGCTACTCAGGAGGATAGAGTATCCTAGAAGGTATAATTACTATGAAAAAAAAAATTGTGGGTGAGGACTATCAGGAATTGGGAGGAAGTGGTGGTGAAGAGGAAGGATGGAAATTAGTCTTGGAAAAACTGACATTTTTTTCTCCCTTGCTCTATAGAAATCATAGGCCTACCATAAGATTTCATATTTTAGAGATAAAACTGATTCAAGCTTTCTATTACTTGTTTTGCAAGAAGGTCCGAGGGAATTGTAGTTATGTGTAAGAAAAAGAAGCTGGTTTTGACAGCTTAATATTCCTAGGCCTTTATAATGTAAAATAGTCTAGATGAAGAAATGAATTTTTTTTCTACTTGATGAGTGAGAGCTTTCAGAATTCTCATTAGCATATTGTATGGGTATCACCCTTAGAATAGATAATATTTTATACCATTCTCTGCTTTGCCTCTATTTTTGTTGTTTTCCTTTTGTTTGTGTAAAAACACACACATTAAGTATGGGAGAATGGGAAATTTGGGCAATGTATTTATTCCAAATTTTAATTCAAGATAATGTACATCTTTAAGACATTATTACTGGTTTTCTTCTGATTATAACCCTGTCATGGCATACCTTGGCAATAGAGTCAAACCCAAATTCTTACTGTGCCTTGAAGTCTGTTGATCACTGGCTCTGTACACTGGATGTACATCAGATTCATCAGAAGATCTGAAAACAAATGCTTCTGTTTGGACACCAGTTGTCCCCTGTCTCTGCTGATATAATTGGTCTATGGTGGGACCTTGGTATTGGTGCTTTGTAAAATTTGTCAGGTGATTTAATAATATGCAACCTGGCCCGAGAACCATTGGTTTAAGTGAACTAGCCCGCCTCTCTCTCCAACCTCATCTCCATAACTTACCTTTCTCTGTTCACAAGCCTTGTTTCCATTCCTTTAAGTTGCAAGTCCCACTTATATCAGGGCCTTTTCATTTTCTACTTTACTCAGAATGTTTTCTCCCAGATGCATTCATTTAGCATTTCAACAAATATTTATTGATCACCTTCTCACTCTGTGTGGATGAAACTGAAATAAAATGAAATGAAATAAAATAAATCGCTGTTAGTCTGGCTGCTGGTTTCTTTTCATTAAAGGGTTCAATTTAAATATCAGATTCTGGCACCTTCCCTGACCATTTCAGCTGAAATAGATACTCCTACGCTGTTCTGTATCCCCTTACCCTGTTTGAATTTCATAGCCGTATCTTATGTATTGTGGATTTGTCTTGATCTGTTGTGTCTCCCACCTATAGAACATATGTTCTATGATGATGAAAATTTTGTGTTTCATTCACAATTTCATTCTCAGTGCCTAGAATAGTATTGGCTATTCTATGACTTTGGAATATAGTAGGTATTCATTAATTAATCAATTATCAACTAGCTAATATAATAAAATGTGGGCGCTATAGTCACTGAACTGAGTCTCATTTATTGTGAAACTGTTAGAGCATAAGCTTTGGAGTCCAATATGGTCAGGAACCACTTCCAATTTTGTATTTCTTGTAATGTGATCTTCCAAAATTAAGAAGTTTCAAGCCTTATAAAACATGGGTATGTCCTATACCTAAACTAAATTTTTTTCTAGGCTAACTAGGCATTAACAGAAAAAAATATTTTTATTGGTTTAGTTAAATAAGTAAAATAACTTTGCTTTACAGAACAGGCAGTGTTGAAATCATGTGAGCTGAGTGAATAAAAGATGAATAATACATTTGGAACTAATAATAAATGTTTGAGAAGTAACTCATTTTGGAAAATAAGAGGAGTTCATTTTAGCTTTAATTGCAGAAACAGACTTTTCTGTTAATCTTCTGCAATAAGTTACATATTACATATATTTAATTCCATACTATTAAGGAATTAATTGCTGCAGAGCATTTGATGTTTGTATTTTAAGTACATTTGATAAAAATGAATAAGGTGGAAATCTATGATTGGCAATCTTCAATGCTTGATTGAAAGTGGTGTCAATTTTTAAAAAAATAATGATTTGAATGTACATTTAAAATACATTAGGGCTTTAATTAGAATAAAGTTTTGAAATAATTCCATCTAAAGAATATTTTTAAAGCATATTCTTCTAAGAATAGAAGGCATGGTAGCTTTAACTAAATTAATCATCTGTGTTTTAGTTCTTTTAAACATTACCCTCTTCAATTTGAGGAGATATTTTTCTTTGAGAAAGCCTTGGAAACAAGTAATGTACTTGCAATAAAATCTCAGAGTAGTAAGCTGTTATTTAAGGCCCTTCATAATAGGGCTTAAATATTCCTTACCATCTCTTGCTTTCCCAGGGAATGGGTGCTACTGACTTTCTTCAAAACACGTATGACTTTTTCCTGCCTTGTAGATTTGCTCGGACTATTTTATATTTCTGGATTCACCTTGCTTCTCATAGTGTGGCCCTTAAACCAGCAGTACTGGCATCACCTCAGAGCATTCTACAAAAATACAGAATCTTAAATTCCACCCAAATCAACTGAATCAGAATCTCTATATTAAAAAAGTTCCCAGGATATTCATATGCATATTAAAATGTAGAAGTAAGGTCTAATTTTTGAGATTTTAAATTTTTCTTCCTACATATACCTCTACCTATTGAAATCTTCTCTGAATCCCCTAGAAAAATAATGATGTCTCAAGCCTGGAGGTTATTGTATTTTTTAAAATATTGCCTTCAGTTATGGCTATTTGTTTACAAACTTCTTCCTTGAGGATAGTATTCACGTTTAAACCATCCTCTAAGTAAATGGATTTTGTAGGTCTTCCAAACATGTTAAGTAATTATATCCATACTTCCCAGAACATTACAAATGGAGTACTGAATTTAATGCAAAGTAAATTTCTCTGAGGTAAGAAGATTATTGTCTATAAAATCCCTAAGCTATTATTTAATTGCTGACATTGCTGGTTCTCAGAGTCAGAAACTTTCCATCTTCTTCTAAAATAGTCAGAGAAAAGGAAATCTGAAGAAGCTCCTTTCATTTTTCTTATGGCTGAGACCCTAGGAGTTAGTCCTGGATTATCATCTCTGATTGCATTGAAGCAGCCTGAGTATGAATTCCTGATTTTCTTCCTTGCTTTGGGTGATGTTTTAGCAAGTATCTTAGCTTTCTAAGTTTCCTCATCTATTAAATGTGGTTAATGGTAATATAATAACAATACCTACTTCATAGGTTTGTCATTAGGATTTAAGTTATATCTGCAGAAAAATTTGCAGAGTTTTTAGAATGTAATGAACATTCCAAAGTGACAATTACTATTGATACTATTATTACTATTTGTTATTTTTAAATTGAGGTTACTTTAGTGTATCTAAAGGAATACAAAATTTCTTGAAGTTAAATTATTTCATTTGTATTTTTCTTTAATAAATTTCCCCAAATCAATAGTTTTAAACTTTAAATATGGATATTTTCATGAATCTTGTTAGTAATTCAGCTAGCCACACATTTAAATGATTTGTCAGATTGCTTAGGGGCATAGGATCAAAAATTAATGTAGCAGTAAAGACTTCCTTGCTTTTGAACAGATCAATATCTGTAAGTGAACCAGAGACACTTACAACTAAATATCCAGGAATAAATTAAAAATGCATTCACTGTTGGGGCACCTGGGGGGCTCAGTTGGTTGAGCATCCGACTACGGCTCAGGTCATGATCTCATGGTTCATGGGTTCGAGCCCCGTGTCAGGCTCGGTACTGACAGCCAGCTCAGAGCCTGGAGCCTGTTTCGGATTCTGTGCCTCTCTCTCTCTGACCCTTCCCTGCTCACACTGTCTCTCTCTCTTTTCCTCAGAAATAAATAAAACATTAAAAAAAACTTTTTTAAATACATTCACTGTTGTTAGATGGAGTTAGGGATCTAAGATTATTATCTCTGCCAAAACTTAGTGACCCAAATACATGCTCCTCTTCTACTATCTTCCTTTCTGTAATGTTTGTCGATTTTGGTAGGCATTGATATGCCTGGATGCTCAAAAGGATATTGAAGGGTCGAGCTCTTTAATCAGCAATAGCTTTGAAAATACAAATGCAAATTATAATCATTCTCTAATAGAATCTTTGCTTAGGACATTATACATATAAAATAAAACATTTTGTATATATGATTCTAGACATTCTTCAACCTCATTAGAGAGGTTGAAAAAAATAGAGCTGAAAAAAATAGAGAAGGGCAATTTCAGAATCTGAACTGAGACTGACCTGCTTCTTGAAAGATGACTAAACAGATTTAAAGTTTTAAATCTGGTCAGAAGCCTATGAAATCAAATGAAAGGTAGGCCATATTTTTATCCATATTCCAGATTATCACTTACTATCATTCATGGATACTTGTGGAGCTGTGTTCAATTCAAGACATTATAATATATTCTAGGATACAAGGGTGAACCAGAGAGTCCAGCCAATATGGAACATAAACTTTAAAAATAGAATTGCATGTTGATTTGAAATTATGATCATGTTTCCAATCCAAAATGATATAATTCTAAGTGGTGACCTGATCTTATCTGTGCCAAGGCCCTGTGGCAAGGAGGAACTGCCAGATTTGAAGGACTGAGAAAATGCTAATATTGCTGGCAGACAGACACCAAGGAAGCTAATGGTGTGGTCAAATCATTCTAGGCTGTAGTAAGAGGGTTGCTTTTAATTCTAAAAGCAGTGAGACACCACTGAAGGATTTTAAGCAGGGAAACCCAAAGGTCATAACTAACTGCAATGTGAAAAGAAAATAGATTAGAAAATCTGAGAAGTGGGTGGGAGGGAAGACCTGTTCGAAAGTTACTGCAGTAGCTTGGAAGATGACATAACGGTAGCTTGAACCAGTTTTGTGGTAGCAGAGATGGAGAATAGGAAGAGTAGATGAATTTGAGAAAGGAAGATTTAAGAAGAATAGTGGGCATGGCTTAGAGATGGTTGGAAATTAGGCATGAGTGAGGAGGGAGGTAGCTAAGATGATTCCAGGTTTCCTGCTTGAGCTATTGCGTAGATGATAGTGATCTTTGCTAAGAAATTAGTTTAGTCTTGGATATGTTGCTCTTGAGGTACCTGTGAGAGGTCATGTAAAAATGTTTAGAAAGCAGCTGAGTACATGTTTCTGAAGCTTACAGAGCCATGAAGTAACTTTAAAATATGAAAACTATCATTATAAGGCAAATGAAAGGAAATACTTCTGCACAAATCATATAAACCTAAGGAACTTGTCATCTTACCTTTCTTGAAATGCAAGTAGAAATAGAACTAGGCTTGCAAAGAATTTAGATGCATGCAGTGGTTTGCAAGCTTTGTTTCTGAGTCCTAAGGTATTATAAAGGAGTCTCAGAGCATCTTGTGTGCTGAGGAGGTATTTGGGAATAGGAGGCCAGGACCTTAACCTTCTTTTCAAGGAAAGGGATCTGAATTTATCAGCTATATTGGTGGCAATTTCAAACTATACTTTACTTTTAAAAGGATTCATTTTTTAAATTAAAAATCTCTACATCCTTGGATGGAAATTCTCTGAGGAATAGTGAGGGATCTGAGTTCACACAGGGCCTCTACTCACACTTCTACTCACATCTTTGAGACTAAATATTGGAATGGAAGGATTATTCGGTCTCGTGCAAAATTATTTTCATCTCTGTGATATGTTTGAAAGATCATTTTCAAAAACAATAGGGCAAAACGTCACTTCAAACCACAGTTTCATACTGTGAATTTTGCCTTGTCACCTGACACCAGCAATTCACTGTACCAGATGATATCCTTTCAGTTTACAGATTTTTACCAGTTGCATGCAACACACACTAGTGTTCTGCTCCCAGTATTCCTCTGCTTGAGATGGAATAACCTGAGATATATTTTGTCTTGCTAGTCACCTTTTCTATCATCTATTGTCTTATTATTAATTTACTGTATATTTTATCATGTCTATGACTGTAATGGCATTTTCGGGATTAGGGAGTGGTGTTGCCCTTTTTCATGCTATGAAGGACAAATAATTACCATGCACAGAATGCTCCTGTACTACAGGAACTGAAAAGGTCTAATTTCAGCTTTTTAATGCTCTTTCAAACTGACACTCAACTGTAACAAATGTGTGCTGGGAGAAATTAACATTTTTCCCCCTCATATTTCACTACAATCCACAAGAACAAATACAGTTCCAACATTGATCATTTTAGGCCAGTGAAACGTTAACAATCAAAGTGACAAGCTCAGAGAAGTTATACTGTGGAATTAAACTTTATGATCCATTTGCAAGGATTAAAACGTACTTGGCTCATCTTAGTAAGTAAATACTGCTACATTTATTTAAATATTGATCTGTTTTCAGTGGAAGGATTAAATGAATTTTGAAATGTGGAGGTTATAAATGTATGCAAAGCATTTTCTACTGTGACACAAATCCTGTGCCATTTTACTTTACAAGGCTGTAAATAGGTTGCTGATAGCTGCAAATTCTGTTGTAAGTTGTAAGCATCATCTGTCACCAAGTTTGTATGTTGAAGATAGGGACAGATTAGTTTCTGCATAACATCTGTCAATGTAGGTAGCTACCTCCTTTTGTGGGTGAGATGCTTAACTACCTTTAGCAGGTAATATAGGGACTATTCGAAGATTCACTCTGTATTTCCTTTAACAAGTGGTATAATGAAGCTATAACTTCTATCCTTGACTTTCAGAAATACGTTGAATGATCTTAACCAAACGTTATGTTTCATTCCATTTTTCAAAACAATTTATACTGATCACAGAAATATAACTTACACAAAACAAAACAAAATAAAAACTGATGAGAGTTGTTTTTAATCTGCCTGGAGGAAAAAAAGGAGTATGTAGTCAATAAAAAGTTTGATGTTTTTTGTACCAGAGTGATGAGAATATTTCAGGTACTAGTATATTAGAGATGATGAAAATTTTAGTTAACATTTGAAGAGAATAAACAAGACTAAATTTATTTAATTTACTGAAAGGAGAACTATGTCTATCTGGCAATAATTTAGGTAAATATTAGATATATTTTATAAAGTTAATATGTTAGAAACATGAAGCAATCCTAATATGAGCCTATTTGATTTATAAACTAATTTTCTCTGTTATAGAGGTAGTGAAATTTGGTATCAGCAGTGTGTAGTGACATTTGCTATCGTTTCTTCAATTTTTACTGTTTTTTTTTTTTTTTAAATAAACATTGGGGCACCTGGGTGGCTCAGTTGGTTAAGCATCTGACTTTGACTCAGGTCATGATATCATGGTTTGTGGGTTTGAGACCTTCATCAGGCTCTCCACTGACAGCTCAGAGCCCGGAGAATGCTTCATTCAGATTCTGTGTCTTCCTCTCTCTCTCTGCCCTTCCCCTGCTCGTACTCTCTCTCTGTGTCTCTAAAAAAAAACATAAAAAAAATTAAAAACTAATAAAATAAAATTAAAAGATAAAGTAAATACAAGTGTTATTTTAGTCTTTACCAATTCTGAGCTAGAGTAGCACTTCCAAATAAATCTAATGCAAGTTATTATAGTAGTTCAGAAAAGTATAATTATTTATGCCATTGAAATGTTTTCTCCAAATTATGTAACTTTAAATGAGGAAATGGTTTTCTTTTTCTCTTTAAAAAAAAAGGTAATTTCCATGTAAAAGTTAAGTGTTAATGAGACTAATACAGATATTTATTTATAAACCTTGTATGTTTTAGAGACTACAGCTTAGAATATGCATTAAACATAATGTAACTTAATTCCCTTCCTCTTCTCCATTTAATTTTCGGCTTGATTAAGGTTATTTGATGAAGCTGATCTGTGACCATATGCTGAAGTGCTCAATGGATGGCTTATGTTCACACTAATGAAAGGTTTAGGCTTCAAATATTCTGTTACACTGATTTCTAAATATGACAAATAAATGAGATTTTATTTGCATAATAAAGTAATAAGAAAGAATTTGAGCGTAATATATTTCATCCTAACCCTTTATGTCTTTGGCATTCTGTTTTAATTTTTAACAACCATTTAACATGTGGCAGTGTATATGGTCTAAATGAACATATTTCATTCTGTGCCCTTTGTAGTGTGACAAATTCACACTGACAATTTCAAGAAAGACGGTGTCACTTACCTTGTTCCCCTTAGAGAAAATATTGTGCTTCTTCCTAAAGGAAACGAAAGATCATGTGAGAATAAAATGGGTAATATTTAATGGGATCACAGAACTGCAAAACATTTTACTGGCTAGTGTAAGGAAAAATCTATCAAATTTTATTCTATCTGCCATCTTTAATTTCAAAGTTTTGTTTTTTACAATAAAATGGTTCCTAGAGTAAATCCATTGAATACTGATTATTATTTTAGGAGCTACAGCTTTAAAAGTTTAATGGAATACTTAATTCTTCAACTGTATTATGGTCAGAGATGGTTACTAATAATGTAATGCTTTCTTTGAATTCTTATGCTTTAGGACTTTTGTGTAATTTGAAAGGAAACAAATACAAGCCAGGTTTATGAAAAGCTTAAATTAATTTTGTAATTGAATTCTTAGATTATCAGCAGTGTTTCTGATGTAGAACACAGCCTCTATGTGTACAGTTTGACCTAGATACTTGGAAGTATATTTGGAGGCTACTGATGTACAAGGTATTATATTAGCTCGAGAAGACTTTGATAGACTTAAGCACCTAGAGAAATTAACATTCATATATAGCTGAGAAGTAAAATTTAGAGAAACAATTACCTTTAACATTACCCAAATATTATTAGTAATATTATCAATATTAACATTAATATTAGTTATAATAACACTAATACATTAGTAATAATGCTTAATATTACTATTACCTTTAAGAATATTCAAAACTCATTATTTGAATTACACAAATTCAAACTTTTATATTTGTGAGATGTATCACAGTCTTTTTTTAAGCCAAATGGTGAGTTCTTCGCTATCCAGTTTTTCCTTTAATCAGATTAGTGAAGAATAATTGCTAAACAGCTACATTTACCAATTCTAATGGTGCATTATGATGAATTCTGATAAATGTATATAGTTCTATAATCAACAACATGACCCTCTCCCCTCAAGCCCTGGAAACACTGATCTGGTTTTTGTAAGTATATAGTCTAACATGTCAATGATGCTTCAGTTTATATTATATTTTTAGGGTGTTTTTCCTTTTTTTTTTTTTTAGTGCTCATTACTATCAGATTCACTGCTCTTCTCTTCTGAAGTATTGAATCTACTGTTAATTCTGTCTAGTTCCATTGCCTACCTCTGTAAGGACTTCTATAGCATAATATGCATAATTTTTCAATTGGCTATTCAAGATCAAATCTTGTCTTTGTTGTTTGAATTTAGAGTCTTTCATCTGCAAAATGGAAAGAAATGATTATGTCTATGTCATGGAATTAAATTCAATTATCCATATATAGCCCTTAACAGTAAATAGTAAGCTCTCAATGAGTACTGTTATTTTTATTATTACTTAGTCTTCGTGACTTATCAAATGCCATTTCTTAGATAATTAAATATGCTCATTATTTCTAGTTTTCAGCTAAGGGCATCACTTTCCTAGGAAAAGGCCTCTTGCTTCCTGGTTAACTCATTTTCCTAGCACAATTATTTCAAAGACTAGTTTCTTTGAAGTCCTCTAGACAGCTTCCTGCCATTCTCTCATTCATCCAGACTCTATACCATCTCCATTGGTAGTTGATTTGTGTGAAGTATTCCTTTCCTGTGTATTTCCTATTCCTCTTTTATATCAATTTTTACATTAATCTTAGGTTTATTTATGAATTTTCCTTTGACCTAGGAGCTCTTGAAGAAGTGGGTTTTCATTTTATTTATTGTATTTTCAACACCAAACATTGTATCTTGCATAGTAGTTACTTAATATTGAAGGGCAACATACAGAATAATAAACAAGTTCTGGGAAAAAAATAATTAATTTTTACATGCATCATTTTCATTATTTTCACCTATCTCAGCAAAAGGAGAGTTGACCCCAACAACTACCTGACATTACATGAAAACATGTCTTGACTGATTGTCTCCAGAAGTCTTCCAGGCCTATTTTGCCTAATGCATTTCCTTGTTTCATTATTTATTAAAATGCTATTTAAAGAGCTGGATTTGGTGATTGTTTTCAATGTTGCATTTTTATTGGAAATCTTTGGCTGTATTTAGTTTCCTTGATGTAAGTTGTTATGTGATCTTAGCACAGTTGTCTAAGTCAGAGCACCTTTGTACTTTTGTGGTAGTTCTAAAACAGGCCCTTGGCCAGATTATCAAGCATTATCTATAAGTAATATGAAATTTCTATATAGCATTTCCACTGATGAAGTACTGAAATACTGAGCAGGAGCCCCTGGGGGGCTGGCTTTCTCCTACTGTTTGATTCTCACAGTAAAAAAGACAACTAAGCCTCTGTGACTTTGCCTCTTTTCTAAAGCATTACCTTATATTTGCTTTTTATAGTAAATAATTGGCTTCGAAATATCAAAAGCTATGTGCATTAACATGGATATTGGTTTATTTTGGATAAATTTAGGGATTACAGTATTTTCTTTTTGATTTTGGACCTCCAAATCAGGAGGAAAATATACTATACTCAAAAAGATACATTACTTATTAAAATAAAAGGAAAATATTATTACTTTTCCAAATGAGATGTTCTAATTTTAATTAGTTATGATTTATAGTAATCTGTAAATACTAGAGGGGACCCTACTGGCTCAGTTGGTAGAGCATGAGACTCTTGATCAAGCCCACATTAGGCAAAGAGTTTACTTAAAAAAAAGAAAAGAAAAGAATTACTAGGATTAGAATAATATGTTTGATAATATATCAAACATCAACTATATAAATACCAGGATATGGTAATTACACATTTGTAAATCACTAACATGTAGGTATACTCTTGGTATCTTAGTTTGAATTATGGACACTCACAATTGTAAAGTAGCTTGGTATTTATTTTTAACCTCTCTACCCCTAAAACCTTTTATTTCAAGTTTATCTCAATCATCTTGTAACTAGATTTTCGTGTCAGAGTAGAAGACTCAGTGTTCTGTAATAGTATTTTGAATAGTAAAACACCCCGTAATTATGGAAGCTTCTAAGAAGAGCTAAACATACTCAAGGAATTAAGGCCAAATTAGGTTTAGCCACATTGATTAAGGGTAGAATTACAAGAGGCTATGATGGAAAGTTAGGCAAGATGCAGCTAATGCAGGGTCTTCTAGGTCCTGGTAAAACTTTGGATTTATTTTTTGAAGTATAATGAAAGACATTGAAAAATATGAACAATAAGAAGAGGGGCATGGAAGGTAAATAACATAATTAGATTCACATTGAAAAGAATCTCATTGTGGTTGTTGTTTGGCAATTAGTTTGGAGGGAAATATGAAGAGGAACGTGAGGACCAATAACTAGTCTATTGCAGTAGTCTCAGGGGAGGGAGGAAAATGGTTTGAACTTAGGAGGAAGAAGTGGAGATGGGAAGAAATGCATGCAGTTGAGATCATTTATACATAGAATGAACATATTTTGATAATAGATTGGATTGGATTTTAAAGATGAAGGAGTGGGAAGAATCACCATGAAATCCATCTCTTTGGTCTAAGCTTTAAATGCTGAAGTCATTTACATAAATATGGACAAGCCAATTGGGAGTGGAATTGTTTGGGAGTGGAAGAAAAGGGGCTTCTTGTGAAACCAGGGTTTGGTTTTGGCTGTTAGATTTGAGAGGCTCATAATTCATCTTAGCAGAGTTGTTAGGTTATATAGTTAAAAATTAATTTGGGCTCAGGGAATAGAAACTTTGCTGCCTCTACTTTGGAAATAACACAGATATAGAAAGGGAAAGTGTCCAGGCACTTAAGGGGCAAATATTGTTAGACCCAACCCTTGTGTTGAAAGATCTTATGCTTTAACTGGAGAGATCAAATATATATACACATGTTTAAATGTTCCAAGGATAGAGCCTATTCTTATGCTTATTGTAAGAAATTTGGGCATGTCATTTTATGGCAGAGCAGGACATAGAGGTTATAGTCTGTAAAATATCTTTGGAAGAATTTTGCTACAAAAGTAGGTGCTAACAGGTAACCTCAGAGACAATCACAGGAATGGGATTTGCCCCCTTAATTTCCTAGGCATGATATTGGAATGTAGTTCATGCTGAGTTTCAGGATACTTGACATTAAGACAATGAAAATAATGTTTTCAGAGAAGGATGTTATGGAATCATTCTTTCATTTTTCTGACCTACTCTAATGCATGTTCGACAACAGAATTATTTTTTTCTTCCAAATTTTTATTTAAATTATAGTTAGTTAACAAATAATGAACTATTTGTCTCAAGAGTAAACTTTAGTTTTCATCACTTACATGTAACAGCTAGTGCTCATCAGAACAAGTGCCCTCCTTAATGTCCATTGCCCATTTAACCCATCCCTTACGTACCTTCCTTCATCAACCCTCCAACTCTATATTTTGTTCTCTCTAGTTAAGAGTCTCTTATGGTTTGCGTCCCCCCCCTTCCTCCCTTCTCATGTGTTCATCTCTTTTGTTTCCTAAGTTCCACATATGAGTGAAATCATATGGTATTTGTCGTTATCTGATTGACTTATTTTGTTTAGCATAATACACTCTAGCTTCATCCACATGAGTGCAAATGGTAAGATTTTATTCTTTTTTATGGCTGAGTAATATTCTAGTAACACTGTGATATAGATATATATCCATTCATTAGTTGATGAACATGTGGGCTCTTTCTATAGTTTGATTGTTGTTGATAATGCTGCTATAAACATTGGGATGCATGTACACCTTCCAATCTGTATTTTTGTATCCTTTAGTTAAATGCCTAATAGTGCAATTGCTAGGTCATAGGGTAGGTCTATATTTAGTTTTTTGAGAAACCTCCATACTGTTTTCCAGAGTGGCTGCACCAGTTTGCATTTCCATCAACAGTGTGAAAGGGTTCCCCTTTATCTGTTGTTTTCTATGTTGTTAATTTTAGCCATTTTGACAGGTGTGAGGCAGTATCTCATTGCGGTTTTGATTTGTATTTTCCTGATGATGAGTGATGTTGATCATGTTTTCATGTGTCTATTAGTCATCTGGATGTTTTCCTGGGAAACATGTATAATCATGCCTTGTGCCCGTTTCTTAGCTGGATTTTTTTTATTTTTTGTGTGTTGAGTTTGATAAGTTCTTTATAGGTTTTGGATACTAATCCTTCATCAGAGTGTCATATGCAAATATCTTCTCCCATTTTGTAGGCTGCTTTTTAGTTTTGCTGATTGTTTTCTTCACTGTGAAGAAACTTTTTATGTTGATAAAATCCCAATAGCTCATTTTTACTTTTGTTTCCCTTGCCTCCAAAGGCACATCTAATAAGAAGTTGTCGCAGCCAAGGTCAAAGAGGTTGCTGCTTGTTGTTCTTCTTGTTGTTCTTCTCTTCCTGTCTCACATTTAAGTCTTTCATCCATTTTGAATTTATTTTTGTGTACAGTGGAAGAAAGTGGTCCAGTTTCATTCTTCTGTATGTAGACATCCAGTTTTCCCAACACTATTTGTTGAAGAGTCTTTTTTCCATTGGATATTCTTTCCTGCTTTGTCAAGGTTAGTTGATCATATAGTTGTGGGTCCATTTCAGGGTCTTCTGTTCTGTTCCATTGATCCATGTGTCTGTTTTTGTGCCAGTACCATATTGTCTTGATGACAACAGCTTTGTAATATAGCTTGAAATCCAGAATCATGAGACCTCCCACTTTGCTTTGCTTTTTCAGGAGTGCTTTGGTTATTCAGGGTGTTTTGTGGCTCCATATAGATTTTAGGATTACTTGTTCTAACATTGTGAAAAATGCTGGTAATATTTTGATAGAGATTGCATTAAATGTGTAGATTGCTTTGGGTAGTATAAACATTTTAGCAATGTCTGTTTTTCCAATCTATGAGCATGAAATTTTTCCCATTTATTTTTGTCCTCTTCAATTTTTTTTTCCATAAGTACTCTATAGTTTTCAGAGTACAGATATTTTACCTCTTTGGTCAGATTTATTCCTAGGAATCTTCTTGATTTTGGTACAATTATAAATGGGATTGATTCCTTGATTTCTTTTTCTGCTGCTTCATTACTGGTGTATAGAAATGCAACAGATTTCTCCACATTGATTTTATATCCTGTGACTTTGCTTAATTCATGTGTTAGTTCTAGCAATTTTTTTGGTGGAGTCTTTGGGTGTTCTACATAGAGTATCCATGTTGTCTGCAAATAGTGAAATTTGAGTACTTCTTTGCTGTTTTGGATGCTGTTTATTTCCTTTTGTTGCTTGATTGCTGAAGCACATAGTACTTCTAATACGATGTTAAATAACAATGGTGAGGGCGGACATCCCTGTGTTGTTCTTGACCGTAGAGGGAAAGATCTCAGATTTTTGCCCCATTGAGGGTGATATTAGCTGTGGGTTTTTTGTATATGGATTTTATGATGTTGAATTATGTTCCATGTATACCTACTTTGTTGAGGATTTATATCAAAAATGGATGCTTTATTTGTCACATGCCTTTTTTGCAACAGAATTAAATGGAAATGATTGGTAAAATAAAAAGCATTGTAACATTAAAGGCTTTACAGCAATCCAGAGAAGCTCCTTATGAACTTGATGGGAAGGAGTACTATAAACCAGAAATTTAACATATGGGCAGTCCTGGAATAAAGTGCTGGTCAGCGAAACTTGGCTTTTTGGGAAGCAAGAACATTAATGATCCTCCTGAGTAAAATGTACCCACACCCCTAGAGGAAAATTTAAAAATTTGAGAGAATGGTGAAGACCTAAAGTGCTAATATTAGTAAAAGCTTTATTTTAAAAACGTTGAATTGTTTATTAACTTTTATTTTTACTGAACTCAGGTGACTAGTTGGAAGAGAAGTATAATGTAATCATAAATCAGGAAATAATATTCAGTAAAAATAGTAAATGCCAGAGATGGTGGCAAAAAGGGATGATCCCCTGTCCCTGAGAGAGTCATCATGTTGGATTTAAATTGCATCTTAAAAACTGAGGTAATTTATGTCAGATTTGGTTAATCCTGGCCATGCCACATGCTTGCTATGATAGCGATGCAATTATGGAGTGACAATTAGCTATTATTCTTAAAACATCTTGACCCACGCATCTGGAATACCTGAATCCTCTCCTATTCAAATTTGCTGGGAATTTTCTAAGGGATTAATACATAATGATTCAAAATGGGGTAAAGTAATACTTTACAGTGCTATATTTGGTTCTGTTGATAGTTTTATTATTTGATTCCTTTGCCCTCAATATTCTAGAATCAGAGTACAGTGAGAAGTCTGCATCATATTTTTTAGCTTTAAGTGTAATCCTGAATCTCAAATCATAAACCTCTGTGCTTGAAAAGGACACATCCTTCAGGACCAAGGGAAGAAGTAGAGTGGAAAATGCTTAGTATTTGCCTTATTATTTGTTTGCCTTCCTCTAAAGTATCAATTATTAAATATATGTTGCCCAATTATGATGATAAAAGTCAACCCGTCTAATTTCCCCTTTGGGGTAGTTTCAAGTTAGCATGGAGATGAAGTGAATTGGACTCCCTTCTCTTTGAAACTCCCTGATGGCTAGAATTTAGATATCTGTAAAGATGTGGAAAGATATTTTTGGCAAAGTAGATTGTAGGAGGAAATATTTATGAGTGTGGTAAAGCCCAGAGCGGTTTTAGGGGAGAGAGTGAATATCACAGAGAATGGTTTGTCAAGCATGTTTTCATATCTATTCACATTGCAAAATAGTGCAGCAGTAAAAAGATGTGCATCCCTTTTCTGCCCTCATGGGTCTTAAGAACTTAGTTAGAAGTGTTAGGGAGTGAAAGATATTGATTAAAGTGATGTTTAAAGGTATGTTGATATGATATCAGAACACATTCTGGATGAAGTTTGGAGGAAGAAAAGTCTAGAGGTAAATAAACTTGTCAGAGCACAATGGTATTAGTTCTACTCTAAGAAGGATGATACTAGCCTGCAGAGATAAAACAAAATGATCTCTAATATATCAAAATATGCTCATTGAAATGGAGCAAAACATCAGAGTTTAATCTTTCTTGATCTCAAGGAGGAGTACCATTGATAGCATAGTAATTAACATTTACTGAAGGCTTCCAATGAATAGTATCTTATTTAACCTATCTATAGGTTGATGCCCCCCCAGCCTATATATATATAGGATATACGTGTGTGTGTGTGTGTGTGTGTGTGTGTGTGTGTGTGTGTTTGTATACATGCACAGTGGTTAATAACTTGCTCAGGATCACACAATTATTAAATGGTGGAGGTGGCATTCTCTGTGAAAATCATTTGTGAAAAGATGAAGTGATAAAGGTGTCGAAAGGTGGAGTTGTTAAAGAAAAGCAAGAGAGAAGATATATTTATCAACAGTGTGTTCTTTTCATGATAATTTGTATTTAGAAGACTTTGCACATGTAATTATATGGATTGTCAGTGTTAGAATCCTAAATCTCTGCTGTATAACACACACTTGTAATAAATAAATGGTAGCTAACATGCACTTTCAGTTTCTTAGAATAAAGTCTTTTCACACTTAATGCAGAAATGAAAATGAGTCACTGGAGGAGGATAAATTTTAGAGATCCTTGTTAAAAGGGAATTAGGCTCACTTAATCATATTTAAAAATCTGTTTTAGAGTCTGACATGACATTCATTACATATAGTGGTGATCTGTTACTTTGGAAAATAAAACAAAAGAGGAAGTTTGAGAAATAGAATGATAAATATCCCAGAAATATGCTAGAAGCAAGTCTAAATGAATAATCTAATGTGGATTTTCCTAGCCATACAGCTTACAAAGCAGAACTTAAAACTTTCTTCTGCAACTTTGAGCTAGTTCAGACTAGCATTTTAGAAAATCGGTGTACAAATGGTGATAGCTATTGTCTCAACATTTGATAAGTAGACTGAAACACAAAATTGGCTATTAGCCTAAAGCCCAAATGGTTTGTAGGAAGGCGAAAACAACTGAAGCTAGCAAATTGACTTCCATTTGGGATGGGTGCCCAGAGTTCGGACTAAATTCACTTGTGATTTTCAGATCTCTGGGGACTTGTGTTCTACTGACCTTTGGGAAATGGAGCAAAGAGAATCAGGGCAGTTTTAACAAAAAGCACTCAGGGAGTTTCACTCAGCAAAACCTTCTCCAGGATACTCAGTCAGAACAAATCATCACATAAATTTCATAGAAATTGAAGGCTTGCTGGGAGAAGGGCAGAAAAACCCTTTCATAATGTTGGGATTAGTGTACAACTCATTCCAACAAACCCTTGGTAGGGCTGGATTTTTTTTTTTCCCCTTAAAATAACTTTATTTAAGTACAAAGAGTGAGTTAAAGAAAAATAGAAGTAGCTGTACTTGGCCACACCAAAGCCCCCCAGGGCTTCCCCAGGCCATCCGTCCTCCCCTGGGGGCCAGCTCAAGTGCCACTGCAGGGGGGGCAGGGTATGGCATGGTTGACTGGAGGCTGTTAGCAGGGCTGGCCTCAGTCACTGTGGTGGCGGCGGCACCTCTTAGAGCTGGGCGAGTTAAGAGTTGGAGTCCGAGTCGTGCCTGCGACGCCCTGGCCCAACAGGAGTGGGAGGCAGCGGGGAGGCCCCCTTACTCCTGTGTGTGCCTTCTCTTTCTTCTTCTTTTTCTTGTGCTTCTTCTTTTTCTTCTCTTTTCTGCTTCTCCTGTGGCCCTCAGGGCCCGGCTCCGCCTTCTCCTCCTCCGACCGAGGCTTCTTCCTGGAGTCTTCCTGGAGGAGGCTGGGGAGGACCCCTGCCGGCCGCTTTCCACGCGATGGTGCGTGAACACGGAGAGCCCCAGCTTGGCGGCCTCCTTATCTTCTCGGGACAATGCAACTCGGCCTGCGGAGCCACTGGAGCTCCCCAGGCCTAGGAGCCGGTCCACTCCCTTCTCCTCGTGGTCTTCTCCTCACAGAGAATGTGAGAAGAAGCCGACTTTTGGCTGAGTGGAAAGCTTAGGGTGGAGAGGCCTGAGAAGACTGGATAACAGAGTGAGGGTCTGTGAGTTGAGAGAGTCAACTCAAATCACATAGCTTGGGAGAAGTGAGGCTTCGCTGGAGGATGTGGGTAGGACTCAGAGGAGAAAGGGCGAACTTGTCCCGAGGTCCAAGTCAGAAGGGAATCCATGGTGGGGGGGCGGGGTGTGTGTGCACAGAGCATTTCTCCCTCTGACTAGGCTTCCCTCTTCAAGGGATGAAGTGCTGTTGAAGCCCTGTTGGACTACGTTACAAGAAGAGAATTAATTTGATGTAGCTCATGCCATTAACTAGTGGTGGATATAGATCTATAAGTAAATAATTATTATATAAGGTATTAAACACAGATACTATGCAGTGGTTAAGGGCTAAGTCTTGACCTACTTGGATTCTTCTTTCTGCCATTCCTGGCCATGTTAACCTTAAGAGATGATTTAGCCTTTAGACCTCCATTTCTACTTTCTTATAAGAAAGTGACAACATTACTGATGTTATTGGACCGCTGTGGAACAGTATGTTGAAGATCATCAGATATTGGATGATTGGCACAGAATTGGACTTAATTACAAAGAAAAACAATGTGGAAGGCTAATGGCTTCAATAATGTGTTTGAAATAATAGAAAAGGAAGAATCATATAAATGAGATAGTAACTTGATAATTTTTACCCTGGTTGGGAGAACTAAACTTTCTAGAGACATAATAATATCTGAATATTTTGTCCCAGAATTTTATAACTGATTGAATTAGCATTGCTTTTTTTTTTTTTTTTTTTAATGTTATGCTTCCATCCTATGATTTCTTCTAAATAACTAAAATATCAACTGATTGGGTTTTGGAATGATGGGGGTGCTCAGAGCTGATGGCTAAGAAAGAATTCTTGATGATATCTTTGCTTCAAAAAGGTGATTTTATTAAAGCACAGGGACAGGACCCTTGGGCAGAAAGAGCTCCATTGGAGTTGTGACGGATAACTGATTATATACCCTCAGGTTGGGAGGGGTCAGGGATAGAGTAAGTCTTTAAGGTATTTTGGAAGCAGAGTTTCCAGGACCTTGAAAGGCTAGGTTAGGAAAATGCTATTCATTACCATTTAGTAAAACCTCAATCATGACATCTTTCAGATATATAGTATATCAGGGGACTATAAACTTGAAGTATGGTTGCCAGCATATATCTTGGGGCATTTGCAATAAAGGAAGTTTCCAAAGGAATTTTTATATGTTAAAATATACTAACAGGATCCTGGGGAGGGGTGGGGGTGGTCAGGATAATGTTAAGCCAAGATTCCCTTTTGACTCTAGCACAGTCATTGAGGCAGCTGAGCTCCTAGAGGGAGGGCACTCTGCCTGTTTCAAGGACTTGTGAGTGGGCTGTAGGCAGCAAGAGAATTGAATTTTTCAATTTTTCATTTGCCTTAGTTTCCCATATCGCCATGGCAAGCACTTAAGCCCGTTTTCTTTGTTCTTGGGTAGACAGGAGTGTCCGAGGAATATCACATATTTTCCACCTGGGGGAGCAGAGTGCTAGCTTGTACTTTTCCCTCAGCTTGCATTATGCTCCCTCATCATCAACCACGGTGTTTATTTCAATATTTGGATAGCACAAAGTAAAAGCATGTGCAATTAAATGATAATTAATATAGTTCACTGTATTTTAATATCTGATACGCACGTTTAGAATTTGTGTGCTAGGATAGTATACACTTGTTCATTTGACTAATTTCTAAGAGAAAAATCCAAGCACAAATTGTTCTTTGATGAAAATAAAATAAAGCAAATGTCAAGAATGTTTAATGCTCTTTAGAATGCATATTTACAACCCACCTTAGTCTGTGGACATGTATCTGGAACTAAAGTAAAGTAGGGCCAGGTAACAATATTCAATTGTTCATTCTATATATATATAATTCATTGAAAAATACATGTATGGATAAAGTTGGATTCAACTTGAACACCGAATGATCTGATTTTATAATTTGTCTCTAGGCTTCTAAGATTAGAGAACTATTTCCTTTGCAATAGTGGTAGGTGGTTCTGGAATATCAGTATCCTCTCCTATAACTCTTCTCAAAAACAAAGTGCATTTGTAATATTTTGTCTCAGATTATCATTTTACTCAGGGAAAGCCTAATAGTACTCATGCATTTTTTTTCTTTCAATTTTAGAAAAATAATGTGGAATAAAAAAGCAGAAAAGTCATGACAGCACGAAGTGCTGCCTTATTATCCAGGCGTATTAGGCAAATTAATTCTTTTCCATGAGGCTGATAGAAGTAAACTAATTTAATGATTTGTTTTTTTGTGGTACATCTTATATCTTCCCATAATACTCAGGTTTTTTTTCCATCGTTAAAACTTACAAATGTCTACTTTGAGAAGATATACTGTGAAATCAGACATGATAGAGTCTAGAGAAGCATTAACTCGCTTAGGAAAGGTGAGTCCAAACTTTAATTTGTGAATTAATTTTGAGAAATTCAGAAGATACTATACATATGATTAATACATTTTAAATTCTTAGCAAGTATGGAAAGTCAGTTTATACACACAACAAAAAAATGTAGATACTTCAAACATCGAACTGTACAACTATTAAATATTTTAAGTTGCTATACTTAGCAACAGTAGATGTTTGCTATAAATTAAATATTAAGTTTACACTGAATAGATGGCATAAAACTTTTAAAGATGGCTATAAATTTACTAAATAAAACACAATAAAATATTAGTATTATTTAATATATTGAATTGATCATACAGCTACATTAGTCAAATTAAACAAATGATTTCTTCCACATTCAAATCAACCCTAGAAGCCAGTATCAATGTAATCAAATTCCACTGACACATTAGGAGGTAGGCTATAAAAATACAAACATTTTGTGGTAATGATTTTTATTTTCTTCCTTTTCAAAAAAATGTATATAAGCCCACTGCGCATCTATGATCATAATTTTTAATTACTTAGAATAAGGACATTTTTTATTATTCTAAAATAATATTATAATTTTAACTCACATTTTCAACAAAATTATTTGTTGTTTTTATAGTAGCATGTAAATTAAGAAATCATCTAAGAAATTTGAAATCTTTAGTTGCATGAGCTGATATATATCTAAATTTGATAAAGGATATTGTTATGGATACCCTTTAGTTTCATATAGACACTTTTAAATTATTTGTATATACAAAAGTTGTTTATCAGCTTTTAAATAGATTAGTTGTAAACATTTACATATCTATATTAGAAATTTTCTGTTTTTAAAGTTCACTTATATATTTAATAATTTTAATAAAATCGGTAAATCAACTCTTGATTGCTTATATGGTAAAAAATAAGTTTAAACAGTTCTCAGCACATATTATGTATGTATGTATGTATTTTAGAGAAAGAGATTGTGCAAGCAAGGAAGAGGGGCAGAGAGAGAGATAGAGAGAGAGAATCTTAAACAGGCTCTACTCTCAGCACAGAGCCTGACTTGGGGCTTGATCCCATGATCCTGGGATCATGACCTGAGCCAAATTCAAGAGTAGGGTGCTCAACTGACTGAGCACCTCAGGCACCCCATTTCTCAACTAATTTCAATTAAAACATATTTTAACTTTATGTTTGCTTTTTAAAAGTTAGTGCTGAGTCAGTTATATAAGTCAACACAGACTGTATATTCATTTGGAACCCATGAGGGGTTATATATAAATTGATAATAATAAAGCATTGCTATTGTTCTTAAGGAGCTTAGGGACAACTTAGAAATATTTTCATTTATTTAATTACTGATATTTCAATTTTTTAAAATTGTGTTGAATACAAAGTCTTGTTATCTTTATCAAGATTATCCCTTGATTAATCCCAAGATTATCAAGATTAAGCCAGGGGTTACTGGCTTACTATGGAGTATCCAAATAAAGGATTCAATTTGCCTGAAATACAAAACTACTTATTGTGGACTTGACTTCATAAAAGGGAGTTAAATTCAGTACATTGAAAGACAGATTAGTTTCTGACAGAACATGGAACTGTTTTATTTGGGGTCAGCCTTTCTTACTACGTGCTGTAGATTGACTGCTCAGTGTTTTTATTTGCAGCTACTGTCTCCATGGGTCCATAGATCAGTATTTAACCTTTGATGGTTTCACTGCCACAAAAATTGTTCTACTGTCTCTCAGTTAGCTCTGGTCATCAATAGGATCAAGGTTAGCAGAATAGGTAGTAAAATCTTTCTGTTGGTGAGGAGAATACTTTTTGCATAGTTATCTTTCAAATATGTATTCTTGATTGCAAAGATCATAAATCTTTACATGGTACTAATAAGCAAAATTCTAGGGGGATGATTGGTCAGTAACATCAGCATCTTGTATATTATTTTATTGCTTGTAGTTTTAGGAAAATATGTAATCATTGAAGAGTATATTTAAACTTAGAAAGAATGGAATGAAAAATTGACTAATTTTTAACACAGGATTTCCATAATAGGTGGCTTTAGAATTCCATCAATGTGAAGAAAGCAGATCATATTCTGTGCATGTTTCACTTTTTGACCTTAGGTTTTTCTGCTTTTAAGTTCTGTGAATACTATAAATTTTTTAAATTTTTTTCAGCCTATTAAATAATTAAACTTTAAGTTTATGTCATGGTTTTATTGAAAGTAATTTAAAAGTGTTGGCGAACTGTGTAAGTCATATTGATATTGATATTGATATACAAACAGTAATTATCTTACCTTCTAGAAGAATTACAAGCAAGATACTCCACTATTATAGTTTTGAAAGTTTGATTACTTATGTCTTTTATTGTTTATAAATTTTATTTCCAGGGTAATGCTTTTATTCTGAGTGATTTTAGGGAACTTGGAAACTGTGCCCACTGCTGTATATTTTAAAATCCCCTTTTAAATTCCTCACTGCATATTCTGCAAGACTGAAGTGTTAGTATCTTTGATTTATTGTTCAGTTGTCTGCGCTGTGATGGAATTTATGGCCCTGAACCATCATGTGGAAATGAGAAATACCATGCGAATGTATATTCAGGCTCTGGCCCTTTGCCCTTAGTCCCAGAGGCCTAGCCAAACATGGGATGTGTTTACTGTCCTCTTCTTGTTGATGGGACAGTTTATTGACTAATTCAAAGATAGGCATAAATATAATGGGAAAATTTCACATATGTATTTTGATCTATTAGTTTTGTTAAAATCAAAATTCCCATTGCTTTCAAGATGAGCTAGATAAATGCTTGTCACACTTGAGTGTGCATAAGAATCACCTAGAGAACCTGTTAAGGCAGACTGCTAGCTATAACCCTGGGATTCTGATTTGGTAGGTCTAGGAGTAGGGTGCTTTAGAATTTTCATTTTGGAGAAACTATCAAGTGTTGCTAATCCTGCCTGTACGAGGGCCATATTATGAGTAGCCCCAAAGTGGATAATGG
The DNA here is from genome assembly GCA_017311185.1 of Proteles cristata cristata. Taxonomy (NCBI): domain Eukaryota; kingdom Metazoa; phylum Chordata; class Mammalia; order Carnivora; family Hyaenidae; genus Proteles; species Proteles cristata. The sequence goes on along the minus strand of JAESUZ010000242.1, from coordinate 822,008 downwards.
TAACTAGAGATATCAACCGAATGTTTAAAACTTTGAGGAGAATACATTTATAAATTGGGCACACAAAAGCGTCTTCCACATATTTGGACGTTACTAATTAACAGACTGTAAAGGTGCAAATTGGTGGCAATTATGCTGAATATCCATTTTGTTCTCCAAAATTTTTACATTAGAATAATCCTGTGAGATTCTTAATTCCCAAAGCTTACTGAATGAGTTTAAGCTTCAAAATGGAAGCTGCTTCTATTAATGATCACTTGTTTAAAAAATAATAACATGAATATTATAGATTACTTTAAAGAGGACATTTTTAAAAATAACATTTCTGGCGCATATACTATTAGCTTAATGTCCTTTGTTATGTCGAATATCATCAATAAAATTTACATTTAAGTAGAATGATTAATATTAAAAGTTGATTTCTAAAATTGATTTTCTAATTCTGCACAGATTTTAATGATGAAAAAAGAAGTTAACTTTTTTCAAACTAAACCAGTTGTTCGCTTGTTGCTCCTGTGCTACATGTTGTAAATTCACTGTATGTGAATAAAATCTTGTGAGCTACCGGAGAATCGATTTTGGGTTCGAATAATAGTGGACCTGCTTGTTGCAGATTAGCATTCCCAATAAGAACAACCAGAAAATCTGGATGCCATTTTTAAAAATAAAATAAAAATAAATTTAAAATACACCACAGTCAATATGTGTTTGAAAGTCAAATAGTTACCACGGTAGGGATCACATGAGGGGTCAAGGGTCCTGGAAAGAAGGCAAGCAGAGATTGGAACCCAGTATTCAGCACAGATTTAATCTTCTGGTAACTGCCAATTTGCAAGTGAGAGTTACTTGTTATGAAGCCAAGCAAAGCTTCTATTAGTTTTCCAGAGCTGTGGAGTATAATAAGGAGCATACTCAAGCTTTCAGTTGATAGCCCTGAAGGGTTTGATAGAACTTTAAGATGATACCCCAATATTGGGGTCAGCAGAATTCTGAGATGGCCTTCAATGACCCATATCTGTATCACTTCCTTCTCATCAGTGTTGAAGGTCCTCAAAATATGATGGGATATCATACTTTAGATTCAGCGCTATGGAAAAGGTGAGGAATTTGCAGATTATTCTGAGTTAATCACAAAGGAGGTTAACGTAGGTGAGTCTGACTAATTAGGTAATTTCTTAAAAGAGTGAGCCTTTTCTAATGAGAGAGATTCTCCTACTGGCCTTGAGGTGCCAAGCAACTATGGTATGAGAGGGCCCTGTGGCCTATAGCAGTTGAGAGTAGCCCCTGCCTGACAGCCAGCAAGAAGGCAGAGATCTCATTCCTATAACTACAGGGAACTGATTTTGTCAACAGTCATGTGAGCTTACTAAATTTCAGAAAGGAACATGGTCTGGCCAACATCTTGATTTCAGCCTCATGAGAGTCTGAGTAGATGGCAGAGTTAAGCTCTGCCTGGACTCCTGACTCATAGAAATTGTGAGAATCCTCAAGAGTATTAATTAAAAGATTTGATTAGGTTATTTGAACAGTTCCTTTCATTTCTAAACATTATATACCCAAATTGTGTTAGTGTCATATTCTGAATTGAGAGTTTTGGAATTGGCTCTATATGATTTGTTCTTTGTTTCATTGAAAAGGATTTTGTATACATAGGAAAATCCCTGCAAGAATATTCACCAGACTCTGATATCCTGGTGTCAACTTTGATCTAATAGTACAATGCACCAGGGTCAAAATTTATATCCATGTAGAGTATTGAGGAAGTCCATTATGAACTACAGTCTCATCTACACTTAATGCTAGTGGGAAGTCCTTTCTATATTCAGTGGAACAATAGACCTCATGTACTCACTCCTTCCCTATATTTACTACTTCCTTGTTTCCCAATTACACCCATGTTCTTCAAATATTGACCTCTGGATGTCCAACCTCAATTTATAATTTACCTCATTATGCTTTACAGGAATCTCATTATAGTTGGCAGGATCTCCAAAAGCTTTCTGTCTCTAGAGACAGGGAATCAAGTCAGATCATTCACCTTTCCTTTAAGGACGTATGGGTTATCCATTATCTTAATATCACATTCTTTTCCATCTGACCTTATGATGTTATTTCCTCTTTGAGGTCAATTCTGTTTTTCACTTTTACTGCAACTTTTTATCTTTCTGACAGTTCCTTATGTCTACCTGATTCTAAAGATACTAATAGAAAAACATATAAGTTCCTTTTATTGAGATATATATAAAATGGAAAATCAAAACAAAACAGAACATGTGCTATCTGTAGATAAATATGTATCCAATCTTCACAGGTAAAAATCTATTTACCTTAGGAAACAAGGCCTTATACATGTCAACACAAGAAATAAAGGAAATGAATAGTTTCTTCTTTTACAAAATCAGAATTGGGAGTACTTCAGTTCTTTAATATTTGCCACAGTCACTTAAAATATAAATTATTGCCATTAGAATGAATGTAATTTAGCAGATTTAAGCACTTTTATTTTTAAGTCATGAATTGAGAATATTAGAAAAAGTAAATTACTTCCTAATACTAGATAAGACTAAGGCATGGCTTCATTGATGAATTCTTAGAAAATCCATTTGCTGAAGTGGATGTTTCCAATCAAAAGGTAGGCTTCCATATCATTTATATCTATAAGAGGTGTCTGGTACCTTGTGGCTGGTGAATCATTGTCTCCTTTTCCTTAGTGATCTCTCTTGTGGTTTCCCCGCATTACTGTTTTCAGGAGAAAACAGCTCTTAGTAAGCAACTTTTCTTCTATTTTTCTGGATCTTAAGAACTATTTTTCCTTTTTTATCCTTGGAAATATATATTAGTGACTACATTGCCTTCTTTTATACTAGCTCCTCTAAGGCAAAGCTTGCAGGAAATAAGCAAAAGCCTAAATTAAAAATGAGATTATATCTACAGGGAGGATTTTATTTTCAGGTATTTTGGATGTTCCTAATTGCAATCCATTTTTTTTGCCTCCAATATTTAGCTCATCAGGGCCATGAATTTGCACTTTTCTACTTGAAAGAGAAATCCTATATTATTTCTTAAAAATTTTAAATCTTTGTAATCCCCTAACATTTTACATAACAATAAACCATTTCCCCTAACTATTTGCATGCTGATATGAAAATGTGAAGGTTTAGGTGCCATGGCCACAGAGATGTCAGCCAAAATGAGACTAATCAGTATTTACTTGTTCTAGGCAGTTTCCCAGCACAGATGGTAGCAAATTAGGTTATTCTGTGGCCTAATATATATATTAATGATGCCTAATTATATGTGTTCCATCCTGGGCAAATACCTGACCAAATGACATGAACCATTTTAGAAACATGTGCCCTTGATTGATAATAGTGTGGGAATGCTTAATATTATAATTGTAAATTAATACATTCTAAATGATTTTAGATGGCTGCCTCTCCAGTTACTATGAGCAGTTGATCTTAATTTTCAGATTTGGAAGCTGGGACAAAGTAAACAAAATAGAAGCTCAGTGTGTTTGTTGAGTATATGATTAGAATATCAGATTAGTCATTTATTTTTTTTTAATGTTTTTTTAAATTTATTTATTTCTAGGAGAGAGAGAGAGAGCATGAGCAGGGGAGGGTCAGAGAGAGAGGGAGTGACAGACTCTGAAACAGGCTCCAGGCTCTGAGCTGGCAGTCAGCAAAGAGCCCTATGCGGGGCTCGAACCCACGAACTGCGAGATCATGACCTAAGCGAAAGTCGGACGCTTAACTAAGCCACCCAGGCGCCCCCAGATTAATCATTTATAATGGGCCAGAGGGAGAGAAAGAGAGAGAATCTTAAGAGAATCTTAAGCAGGCTCCACACTCCACCCTGAGAATGGAGCCTGATGGGGGCTCGATCTAATTACCCTGGCATCATAACCTGTGCTGAAATAAAGAGTTGGATGCTCAACCAACTGAGCCACCCAGACGCCCCCATATTCAATGTTCTAAACTTAAATTTTGATGATTAGCCTCCTAAGAAGATATAAGGCAGATTTTCTTTGGGCCTGACTCTTAAATTGACAAATCAAGCAAACCAGATAATCTGAATGAATTATATGAAACAACCAGAAAACTTAATAACAATAATAAATTTCATTTTTAAATGATAAGCGATCAGTATTTGAATGCAGAAAGGTGTGATGTAGATGCTCATGTTTGAAAGAGAAGTATTATTAGTCAAGGGGAAGTTTTTCTTTCTTAAGATATTGGGAGCTTAGCAAGGAAGAACATTGAATTAATAAAATTTTCTGAAAGTGTGGGTAGGAAGGTACAAGCAGAGACTTGGAGTAGGTGTAAAATATGTGGGCAGAAAGGAGCCTATTCTTCTGGGCAGGATTATCATATTGATATTAAAAGATTAATAAGAAACCCATGGTCTTGGGCAGAACAAAGAACAGTGTGTCTGTAGGTAACATGGTAGTCCGGGAAGAACACTGGACTAGAAATCTAGAGACCCTCTTTTTTTCGTCTAATAATGGAAATTGTTGGGATGCACGGGTGGCTCACTTGTTTGACCATCTACCTCTTGATTTCAGCTCAGATCATGATCCTAGCATTGTGGGACTGAGCCCAACATTGGGCTTCTGGTTGAGCATGGAGCCTGCTTAAGATTGTCTCCTTCTCTCTCTCTCTCTTTCTCTCTCTCTCTCTCTCTTCCTCGCCTTCTGCCCCTCACCCCTACTTGTACTGTCTCTCTAAAAAAAATAAAAAAGGAAATTGTTGATTCTGTTTATTCTGACAAATATGACATTTGTGAGTGTATTTTGAAATTGGAAGTTATTAAATATTATAATTGTTATTAAGTGTCTATTAACTATAAAATAAGATTATATCCACATATACTTTTAATTCACCTATATGATATAGGGAGTATGGAAGTACTAGCATTGGAGCCAAACTGTACTCAATTGGTTTTTTAAAAAAATTTATCAAGGGGCCCCTGAGTGGCTCAGTTGGTTAAGTGTCTGACTTTGGCTCAGGTCATGATCTGCAGTTTATAAGTTCAAGCCCCACTCGGGCTCTGTGTTCAAAGCCTGGAACCTGCTTTGGATTCTATGTCTGCCTCTCTCTCTTCCCCTCCCTCACGCACACTCTGTCTCTGTCTCTGTCTCTCTCTCTCAAAAATAAATAAACATTTTGGGGCCCCTGGGTGGCTCAGTCGGTTAAGCATCCGACTTCAAGCTCAGATCATGACCTCACCATATGTGGGTTCGAGCCCCACATTGGGCTCTGTGCTGACAGCCAGCTCAGAGCCTGGAGCCTACTTCAGATTCTGTGCCTTCCTCTCTCTGCCCCTCCCCTGCTCACACTGTCTCTCTCCCTCTCTCAGAAGTAAATAAAACATTAAAAAATTAAAAATAAATAAATAAACATTTTAAAAATTAAAAAAATAAAAGCCAATCTCTTATTAAATAAATAACTGCTATGACATTACACTATAAACTCAAGAATTCTGCCTTTGGAAATTACTCAATAGATACACTACTTTGGTCCTTATTTAAAGTTTTGTTATTTATAAATTACTAAGATGTTATTTATTATAACAACATTCAGAAATCTACATAGTTTCCAAGTAATTTGGGAAGACTGTAATGACCAGTTTTTTTTTTTTTATTGCCTGAACTCACAAAAATTAATGTGCTCTAGTTGATGGACAAAGACACTCAGATTTCTTTGCCAAACATAAGCAAAACATCAGTCCTTCTCTGCAATATACAGTTAACTTTTCTTCCCTAAACAGATAACTATTTTTATTATTTTTGAAACGTATTCTGTTTATATATTGCCACTGAAGGCTGACACGCACATTGTGTACTTTATTTTGGTTCTGGATATGAAGGATAATCGGCATTGCATTATCTAGCTGTCTTCTGAAGTGCTGAAATAAACTTTAGTTTTGATAAGTATTCAAACTCTTATTTACATTTTAGTACAGGTGGAAATAAAGTTCTTTGTTGACATTTGTCACTGTATATTGCTGACTTTTGTGCCCCCCAAATTTTTTATTAGTATACCTTTAATCAATTTTAATCTTTGTAGCTGTACAAAGAAGTAAGCATGTCACATTTCATTCTCTCCATTTTGCAATGGCAGAAACCGTCAATCAGAGAAATTAAATGATTCACAATTGTCATATATATACTAAACAGAATATATATATATACTATATATATGTTATATGTATACTATATATATACATAGTTTATATGTATAAACTATTCCAGGAAAACTGGAATCAGACTCTGGTCCTCTGATGTCATGTCTGGTGGACTTTGCTATATATCTCTCTAATTTGTTTAATGAAATTTGAATGATTTTTAAAGACTTAGATACAGACAGAACCAAATAGAAGAGCAAATGGTGTATGAAGATGTACAATTATTTTTGTTAGCAATATTCTATCATTACTATCTATTTCTATATTTAGATAATCAAGGGTAAAAGAAAACCTAAGAATTGTTCTTTTTGAAATATCATGCGATATATTCTCCATTATAAATTCATGGACCTAGTAAATATATGAGAGAAAAATATGTCTTTTGCTGTTATGACATTGTTATTGTTTGGGATTTATTCTCTCCTATAAATTGCCACTTATGACCATGTGAGAAGGAACGTGTTTGTAAAATGTAATTCTGCCTGACCCACCTCATCAGCCTAGACACTGCCAATTGATTACACCTAATACAAGCTGGGCTAATTAGATTCTGTCAGATGTTTGGAATTGGGATTTATACAAGTTAGTCTCTGTGGTCATTCAAACTAAGATGATATAAACTCAAGATGGATGGGTTCTATACACATTGGCTTATGTACAGAGAAAAGCAGAGAAAACCAAACCAGAGGGGAGAGGAGGGGAAGAGGAGATTGTAGGAAACAGACATACGGAGAAGAGCAGGGTCAGGAGATTAGGTTTCTTCTGAGAAATAGAGATCCAGGTCACAGCCCTGTTTTTATTTCCTGAGAATCATGATTGCAACTCCCTGTTCTTTCTTGGCTTCCTTGAGGTCCACCCATATTGTTTTTTTCATTTATTTTGCTCCATTCTTACACTTTAAGGACTGTGACTAAAATATAAATTAAATCAAAGTTTTACTATTCTCATGCTTTGAAATCAAAGGGATTTTTTATATTTTTAAACATTTAATTTCATTTAATATTTGTTTGGCTATATGAATAGATGTCATACATTTAAAGTGTATACACATTTAACAAAAATAAAATGAAATATACCTGTAATTCTGCCATCTGGAAGTAGCTTCTGTTAATGTTTTGATATATTTTCTGGTAATCTACATATGCCAGCATGCATGTGGATACACACACAAATTCTTACTGAACCATAATCAACAGTCTATACAGTTTTATGTTCTACTATTTTTATTTAACAAAATGATTGGTGGAGATGTTTTTTATTTACTATCACACCATTTGGCCATTTCCCTATTTATAATTATCATGTTTTTTAACTTGCAGAATATTAATGGTAGCCTCACTGGAGCTTTGGTTCTTTTATTCCTTCTTTAATTCAAGAAATCTTAATAATTAACAAGCGCTACTATGTAACAAACTTTGATAGAATAAGATTTATTTGCTTGCCTTGAGGAGATTACAGCCTTGATAGAAAGAGACTTGTAAACCAATAGGATCATCAAATTTAGGTCAGTCAATTCTATGAGAAAAGGGGGTAAAAAATTTTTTGTTGGGGGAAACGGGGTCTTGACAAGTGAATTAATGACTGGAGAAGAGAGTACATATGAAGCAACTAAAGATAAATTAGAAAATTAACAATGGCCCAGATGATGGTAGAGGATGGCTTGTTTGCCATTATGGAAGCAATGGATAATACTGAAAGTTTTGAGGTGGGGTGGGAGCTTGGTAGATTTGCATTTTCAACTGATTGTTTTTGTAGCAGAAGATGGATTACTCAAGTGTAAAACTTGAAGTGAGGCTGCTACTTGAAGTGAGAAATCTACTGAAATAGTCTATGTAGGAAATGAGATCTAATATTACCACACTAGTAGTGGAGAGAGATTAAGTTATGGCAGTATTGAAAAGATAATTTATGGTATTTGATGAGCAGTTGACATTCAGAAAGTGAAGGGTAAAGAGAATCTCAAATTGTTCTCAATCTTCTGGCTTCTACTATTATATAAGACATGCAATAAAATAGGACGGGCAGGTTCAGTGGAAAGATAATGAGTATTATTTTAGACACGTTTGGCTTAAGTTACCTGTTGGAGATATCCAGGTAGAGATGACTAGCAGTCATCTAGGGTATTAGTTCAGATAGCCATTTAAAAAATGCCCATTGTTAGGATGAGCACTGGGTGTTACTTGTAGGGGATGAATCACTGGATTCCACTCCTGAAATCATTATTGCACTATATGCTAACTAACTTGGGTATAAATTTTAAAAATAAATAAATACAATGAATAAATATAAATTTAAAAAAATAAAAACACCCTTAACTGGGTAGTTTAAACAACAGAAATGTTATTTTCTCACAGTTATGGTATCTGTAAGTTCAAGATTAGAGTGTCAACATGACCAGATTCTGGTGAGAGGTCTCCTGCTGGCTTTCTGATGGCCACCTTCTCTCTGTGTCCTCACTTGGTGGAGGGAGAGCAAACAATCTCTCTCTATTCTTAAAATGACACAATCCCATCAGATTATGACCCAACTGTTAGTGACCTCTTTTAATCTTAATTAGCTCCTAATGACCCTATCTCCAGATTCTACTCACCCTGGCGGTTAGGGCTTCAGTGTATGAATTTGGGTAGGATACAATTTAGTCCATAGAAGCTAGATATAAATCTGGAATGTAAGTGACATCTTGGAGCTAGAGATATAGTTGAGTATGCCTCATCATGAGAATAGATGAGTAAGCCCAGGTAATCATCTAGAGTAAGAAAGGAAGAGTCAAGAACCCACATTTATGTTGCACTCGGAAAAGGAGATAGCAAAGGAGACTGAAAGCTAGAGGACAAGCAGAAGACAGGATATTTCTGAATTTAACAAAGAGAGAGTTTGATATAGAGTTGAAAATTCAACAGTGCCAAACAACACATAGAAGTCTAGGGAAATGAGTCAGAAACTATTTTATCTATCTAAACAAATATTTAGCCCTTGGCAGCATATGGTTGTGATGATATGCACCCAATTCTCATTTTTTTCTCGTTTTTAGTTTTGCTTTGGCTACTTCATTTGTCCTATGTTACCACTATTCTCTATTATGTTTCTTGTAATAGCAATGTTTTTTTTTTTTAATTTTTAATGTTTTATTTATTTCTAGGAGAGAGAGAGAGAGAGAGCGTGAGCAGGGAGGGTCAGAGAGAGAGGGAGTCACAGACTGAAACAGGCTCCAGGCTCTGAGCTGGCAGTCAGCACAGAGCCCGACGCGGGGCCCGAACCCACGATCCGCGAGATCATGACCCAATCGAAAGTCGGACGCTTAACCGACTAAGCCACCCAGGTGCCCTATTGTAATAGCAATGTTAATGACACAACATTAGACTTGTCTAATATATAGAAATCTTCCTTGATATCTGTTATATAGTGAGCAGGTTATAATTTTTTATGTTTGACCTTAAAAAATGATCCTTGATTAAAGGTTGCCTAGGATTAGTTGGAACAGTGTTGAATAGGCAGGAGATATCTAATTGGAGAAAAATCGTTATTGGTAAGCCCTCCTTCAGATGCCAAACATGACTGGTCCTCTGTTTGGAGTCATTTCAATACAATGTGAGATATATAACACAGAAGACATGATCTGAGAACTGTTTAAACATAACCTTTTCTGGAAGGAATGAAAATGTTTTAGAGAGCTACTTTTTTTTTTTTTTTTCAGAAGGAAGGATATTGAGATTTAATGTTTAGAAAACTTAGTATCCCCAGTGTTAAGAAACAAATGTTAGGAAAAGATATACAAAATAAATTTTATGCAATATCTGGAAATATCAGGGGAAAATAAATAAATAGAAACTGGGAAAACATCTCCAGATATTTCCACAGAAAAGTTTTATGGCAAAGGTATGTCCAAAAATTTGAATTTGATATTATTTTGAATAAAGAACAGCAAAAAATGAAACAAAATATTTGTTGTAAAAATATATGTCACATGTTATTGCATATTATATATCAAAATATTTGTGAATGAAGGAGATACATCTCCTGTTTTGGTAAACTTTGTCTAAGAAAAATAATAAAATTTGGGGTTTGGTCTTCAGAAATGAACCTTGCATTTCACATGGTCATAGCTGCCTCCCTGGAACATTTTGGCCAAAGAAGGGTGTTAAACTTTTAGGCAATGCTGAGCCTCATTGCCTGTCAGGGCATTTGTGATACTGACAGTGATATGAACTAAAAGAAATGTTGACATTGTCCTGAATAATATATTCTGGATTTTAAAAATTATTTCATTGTGGGCAAAATCAGAAGTCATACAAGGTCACAGTATATTATAGTTTATTATTTTGCCTGTGCTGTTTTGCTAGGGAAATAAATTTTATTAGTCTGATAAATTTATTTTTCACAAGGGCATGATTATTTTTTTTTACTCAATAGCCTGTAATTTCATTAGAGCTCACAAACTGATTTTTTGTTTTATGATATGCACCAGTATATACGCAAGCATGAAATTTTAGATAAGTATCCCTATGATTTTCTTTTTTCATTTTATTTTTTCTGTATAAATATATACTTCTTAAGAAGGCAATATAATTGCCCATTTCCAATCTTCTAACATCTTAAAATATTCCATGTGTTAAAATAAATAATAGATAACTTTTCTGTGATTATTTTAAACAATTCTATATTGTAATTGAGGCTTTGCCAGAGTGCATAAAATTTATTTATTATTTAACCTGGGATATCTTTATTAGAATTTGCTTATTGTTGAGTCTTAGCTTTTAATTTTGCTGCATTTTATCGGACATAATCTTGCCTTCAAAAGGAATATGATATAACATATGGGTTAATAACTAACAAGAGACTTCTGCTTTCTGCTTAGGCTATAGAAAGCTGGAAGGAGCATCATTCTCACCTTTAAAACAGTAACAACAACAAAAATAAAACAATAAGGAAAATCTGAACAGTTTTAAAATTCACAATTTATCTTGAACAGTTCAGAGGGCTGAGGTCATAGGACAGGCAACTAACCCAAATTTTAAGACAGGACATGAGCACTTGTTTGCCTCAGGCAGATGTCACCAGTCAGTGGTTATGTATGGTATCGCTTCCATGTGGAATCTAGAAAAGCTAAATTCATAAAAACAGAGAGCAATGTTAGTTATCAGGAGTTTGGGGTAGGGAAAACAGGAGAGATGTTCTTTAAGTGTACTGACTTGCAGTGAGTAGTAAATAAATCCTAAGGATCTAGTGCACAGTATAGTTAATATAAACAATGATATTATATAATAATCACCAAACATGCTAACAGACTAAATCTGAATTATTCCAACCATTTAAAAAATGGTAATTATGTGATGAGAGAGAGAGATGCTAATTATGGTTGCGATGGCAGTCATTACAATATATACATGTATCAAACCAATAAGTGTACACCTTAAATTTGTACAGTCATTTATATAATGGTATATGTCAATAAAATTTATGCTTCAATAAAAATAAATTTAGTAAGGAATTTAGCTAAATTCTTTAGTATATAAAAATATTGTGGGCTAGAAAGAGAATACAGTACCCCGAGGGACTGCAGATATAAAGGGAATTTGCATTCACTTGCAGGCTTTTCTTCATGGAAAATTCATGGATCTCAATGAATGCACACGCGCACGCGCGCACACACACACACACACGCATGCACGCACACATTGGTTGGAGTCCTCAGAAAACATTTCCTCTAATACAGAGTTATTTTAGAATATAGCAGCCACTCCAGGAAAAGCAGAAAACACCATCTGGATCCTTCTCTCATTCTTTTTTGTAGAAGAAAGGCCTTAAACTGCTGGGGGAGGAACAATAAATCATGACTTTTAAAGTCCCCAACTGAAGCTGGGGGACAGTAAAATAAAAATGCTTTCTTTTCCCTAGAGAACAGGCAAGAAAACTTCCTAGTCCCAGAACTACAGCCAGAAGAAGATATTGGAGTGCTGAGAAGGCCACAGTCTCTAGACCCAGGGACACAGAGTCTAGTTAAGACTGATGGTTAGTCAGAGCTACAGAACACTCACCAACCAGGCTAAGACACTTCAAAAATCAAGTGACAGTGGACTGCTGCTGGATTAGTGAAAGTGCATAGGGACTTTCAGAGCAGAGGGAAGACCTAAAGTTGAGGATGGAGAAGCATTCAGGAAAAACTCTCTATACAACTGGGCCCTATCCTAAACACAAGGTAATACCAGAGGAATTTGAAGCCTGTGGTGCAGAGTAACCTTGGTAGTAGCAAATTCCAAACTTAGCTCAACTCCTGAATAGATGATTGAAACCCAGCACTAGAAAAAGGACAGTTGTTTTCATTTAAAGGCATAAAACTGTTTACTCATTCTCTAATATCCTACACAAGATGCGCAGCTTCAAAAAAATTTTTGAGGTGTGAATAAATGACACAATAAAATGGACACACTGCCAAGATTAAAAATATATATATGACTCAGATAATGGAACTATCAGACAGAAAAATTTAAATGATTATTATTATTTTAAATATTCCTATGTAAAAAGTGAATAATATGCACATCACATGGGTAGTTTTAGCAGAGCTAGAAACCATCAGAAAGAATCAAATATAAATGTTAGTAATGAAAAACATCATAAGGGAAATGAAGAAACCCTTTGGTGGGCTCATCAGTATGCTTGTTATAGCTGAGGAAAGAATTATTATACTTGAATGTAGGTCCACAGAAATTACTCAGACTGAAAAAGAAAGAGGAAAAAAAGTCTATAAGTACATGGAAAAATCAGAACACATCACGAGTTAGGGTACATTGTCAATTGTAATCCCAGATGTAGATGAAAGAACAGGATCAAAGAAATATTTGAGGAAATAATGACAAAGAATTTTCAAAAATTAATCAAAAAAATGTTCAGAATTTAATAAGGAAAAAATCAATAAGGTAGAAATTAAAGGATCCATTGAAAACACTCAGAGAACCAATTAACACACACACACGCAAACACAAGGCAAATTATATTCAAATTAATAAAAACTAAAGAGAAAAAGAAAACCTTGAAAGCATGCAGAGGAAGTGACATCACATATAGCAGACTTCTCATCAGAAATTAAGCAAGCCAGAAGATATAGGAGTGACATCCTTAAAATGTTGAAAGAAAACATTGTCAACTGAATTTTTGATGCCCACCAAAATTTATCACAATGAATAGAAAGAAAGGTTTTCTTTGGCAGAGAAAAATAGAGAGAGTTCATTGTCCTCAGGTTGCCCTATAAAAAGTGTTAAAGGGGACACCTGGGTGGCTCAGTCCGTTGAGCCTCTTACTTTGTCTCAGGTTATCATTTCATGGTTTGTGAGTTCAAGCCCCACATTAGGCCTTCTGCTGTCAGCCTGTCAGTCTAGAGCCTGCTTTGGATCCTCTGCCCTATCTTGCTGCATCACCCCTGCTTGTGCTCTCCCAAAAATAAATAAATATTTTTAAAAAGTGTTAAAGGAGTTCTACTGGGATGTAGAATATGATACCAGATAAAACCTGACTATACAGGAAGAAAATAAAGACATTCAAAATGAAATGAATGAAGGTAGAAATAAAATTCACTTTTCTCTAATATTTAATTACTTTGAAAGAGAACTGTCTAAAAAAAGTCAGTAGACTTCAAATAAAGTATATTAACAGGGTTAAAGAAGGACATTAAATAATGGTAAGAGGTCAATTTTCTAAAAAGAGTTAATGATCCAAAAGATGCATGTACTTAACATTGATTCAAAATATATGAGACAAAAGTGGGTAGAATTGAGAGGATAAGTAGACAAGCCCAGAATTATAATTGAAGACTGCAGTATTCCTCTCTTAATAATTAATAAAACAGGGGCGCCTGGGTGGCTTAGTCGGTTAAGCATCCGACTTTCACTTAGGTCATGATCTCCCGGTTCGTGGGTTCGAGCCCCGCGTCGGGCTCTGTGCTGACTGCCAGCTCAGAGCCTGGAGTCTGTTTCAGAGTCTGTGTCTCCTTCTCTTTCTGACCCTCCCCTGCTCACGCTGTCTCTCTCTCTCTCTCTCTCTCTCTCTCTCATAGAAATAAAATAAAAATATTTAAATAAAAAAATAATTAATAAAACAACTAGAAGAGAAATAAATAATGATAAAGGACTTGAGCATATAATTGGCCAATTTTGATGAAATTGACATTTCTATAACAGTCCATAAAACAATAGAAGAATACACATTTTTTTAAAGTACACATGGAAAATTTACCATGGTAGACCATATCCTAGGTCACAAAACAAATCTTAGTAGATACAAAAGAATAGAAATCATAGAAAACATGTTCTCAGAACATATTTAATTAAACTAAAAAATAAAACAGAGAAACATATCTGGAAAATCCTCAAATATTTGGGCAATTAAACATACTAATAATTAAACCACAGAAGTTTTGAGAGAAATTGAAAATATCTTTAATATTGAAAATATGAAATAATAACTTGTGGGATATAACACAATTTTTAGTGGAAAATTCATAGCATTAGATGTTTATGTTAGAAAAGACATAAATCAGTAATCTAATTTTTACCTTATATAAACAGAAGAGAATCCTTGTGACGCGTAAAGAAGATAATAAACATAAAAGCAACACTAATGAAATTTTGAACAATGATAGAGAATAATAATAAATAACAGAAATTAAGAATAGAGAAGTTAAGGTAAAAGCTTGTGTTAGAAAAAAAAAAACCATTGAAATTGACAACCCCATAGTTGGGCTAACCAAAGGGGAAAAAAAGAAAACAGAGAGGGATGGAATAAACTGTCAAAATTGGAAATGAAAGGACATATCATTATATACCCCACTATGTTAAAAAAAATTATTATATACTATTCTATACAAAATATTAAAAAACTTAGATAAAAGAAACCAATTTCTTGAAAGACATAAAATGACAGATTTAACTTATGAAAACGTAGATTACATGTATTTGTGGTTAAAAACCATTTGACAAGGAAAAAGTCTAGACTCAGATGGGTTAACTGAAAAATTCTTCCAAATTTTGAAAGAAGAAATAATATAAATTCTACCTAGGCTTCCAAAAATTAAAAGAATATTACCAATTCATTTTATGAGGTCAGAATTTATCTAATATCATAACCAAACATAAACATCACCCCCCCTAAAAAACAAAACAAACAAGAAACCAAAACTCCCAAAATACCAACAGATAGGTGGTAGAAGATGCAAAGTCTTTAACAAAATTTTAAGAAAAAAAGTCCAGCAATATATTAAAGGGAGATTATATCATGAACAAGTGTGTTTACCCAGAATATCTCTAACTTATTTAACATTTCAAAATCAAATATGTAATATACCATATTTATAGAATAAGAAATACTACACATCTCAGTAGATGCAGAAAAAAAAAATCTGAGAAAATTTAACATGTATTCATGATAAACCTTTCAAAATTTTAGAAATAGCTGGATAATTCTTTAATGTGGAAAAGACATTTATTAAAATAACTGGCATCATATTTATTAATGAAAGGCTAAATACTTTTCCCTTAAGATTAGTAACAAGGTAGGCGCGCCTGGGTGGCTCAGTCGGTTGAGCGTCCGACGTCGGCTCAGGTCATGATCTCACGGTTTGTGGGTTCGAGCCCCGCGTCAGGCTCTGTGCTGATGGCTGGCTCGGAGCCCGGAGCCTGCTTCAGATTCTGTGTCCCCCTTTCTCTCTGATCGTCCCCTGCTCACACTGTCTCTTTCCCTCTCTCTGTCAGAAATAAAGAAAACATTAAAAAAAAAAAAGATTAGTAACAAGGTATGTGAATATGCAATTTTGTGTTTCATATCGATCTGGTAGCCTGCAAGTGTAGTAAATTCACTTAGTAATTCTAGGAGTTGTTCTATAGATTGTTTGCTATTTTCTACATAGAAACCATTGTTGTCTGAATAGGTCTTTGGGGGAAAGATAAATTCCATAACTAGACTTACACCAATATTGTCAATTACATCTTCTAAACAGTATGAAGGAAATTCAGTAGAGAAAGATAATCTTTTCAATAATGTTGCTGGAAACAATTGGATGACATTGATTATATCTGACACCTTATACAAAAATTAACTCAAAATAATTATAGACCTAAATGTAAAACATCAAACTGTACAAATCCAGGAAAACATTAAAAAAAAATCTTTGTGTCTTGGATAAGATGAGGAATTCTTAGCTATGATGCTGAAGTCATGATCCATAAGAGAAAACATTAATACATTTAACTTTATCAAAATAAATTTTTGTTCTCTGAAAGGCTCTGTTGAGACCATCAAAAGACAAGCCACAAATTGGGAGGACATATTTCCAAATCATTTTGTTGACAAAGGATTCACATCCAGGATATATAGGGAATTCTTACGGATCAATAATAAGATAAAGAATTTTTGGCTGCATATTTTTCCTATTCAGCACATTGAAAATTTCCAACCACTCCCTTCTGACCTGCCAAATTTCAGCAGACAGATCTGCTAACCTTATTGTGTCTACCTTTGTAGGGTAAGGACTTTGTCCCTAGATGCTGTCAGAATCCTCTCTTTATCCTTGCATTTTGCAAGACTGACTGTAATATGTCATGTGTTGACCTATTAGTGTTGATTTTGAAGGAAGTGCTTTGTGCCTCTTGGATTTGGATGTCTGTTTCCTTCCTCATATTAGGGAAGGTCTCAGCTCTCATTTGTTCAAATACAGCTTCTGCCCCTTTGTTCCTACTCTTCTTCTTATGGGACGTCTATGATAGGGACAGTGTTTCATTTCTTGGAATCACTTAGTTCTGTAAATCCCCCCTCATGATCTAGTAACTTTCTTTCCCGCTTTTTTTCAGCTTTATTATTTTCCATAATTTTATCTGCTTTTTCACTTGTTCTCTCCTCTGCTTCTTCAGTTCTCGCTGTCACTGTATCTACTTTGTTTTGCATCTCAAGTATAGCATTTTTTAATTCATCCTGACTAATTCTTCAGTCTTTGATCTCTGCAGCTAGGGTTTCTCTGGTGACTTCTATGCTTTTGTCAAGCCCATCAAGTAGTCTTATAACTGTTGTTCTAAATATTTGTTGAGGTGTATTGTTTATATCTTGAGCAAATCCCTGGTTGTGATTTCTTCTTGACCTTTCCTTTGGGGAGAATTCCTCTATCTAATCATTTTGGCTAAGTTTCTGTTTTTTGCATGTTTTAAAATCTTGCTATGTTTTCTGCACCTGAGAGTACTGCTATGTTAAAAAGGGGTTATACTGTCCAGGGCCTGGCAATCCAGGAAAAATAAGATAAAAACAGAGAGGGAGGCAAACCATAGGAGACACTTAAATACAGAACAGAGTGGGGATTGTTAGAGGGGATGTGGATGGGAAAATAGGCTAAATGGGTGATGGGCATTAAGGAGGGCATTTGTTGGGATGACCACTAGGTGTTATATGAAATTAATGAATCACTGGGTTCTATTCCTGAAACCAGTACTACACTGTATGTTAACTAACTTGAATTAAAAGAAATGAGGAAAAAGACCCCACACATCAATAGTAAGAAAATATATCCAATTAAAACAAATGATTAAAAAATGAACAAGCTCTTTACCAAAGAATATATATGTAGGCATAGTAAATTTGAGATGCTCAGACTCCTTAATCCTAAAGGAAATGCAAATAAAAAATACAATGAAATATCATTTAAAAAAAACATCTTTTCTTGTAATTCAAAAAAGAAAGACAAACTGATAGAACAGGTACAGGAGAGGATATGGAGCACCTGGGCAATATGGATATGGAACAATATGGAACAATTCTCCTATTTCTTTTTTTTTTTTAATGTTTTATTTATTTCTAGGAGAGAGAGAGAGAGAGAGCGCGAGCAGGGGAGGGTCAGAGAGAGGGAGTCACAGACTGAAACAGGCTCCAGGCTCTGAGCTGGCGGTCAGCACAGAGCCCGACGCGGGGCTCGAACCCACGAACCGCGAGACCATGACCTAAGCGAAAGTCGGACGCTTAACCGACTAAGCCACCCAAGCGCCCCCAATTCTCATATTTCTGATGAGAATGGGAAATGGGCTACTTTGGAAAATAGTTTTTTTCAATCTCTTATAAAGTTCAATATACAATTAGTATATGACCTAGCAATTGCACTAATAGGTATATATTTGGGAAACTAAAAAATTGATGTTCACACAAAATCTTGTATATAATTGTTTTTAACAGCTTTATTCATAACCACCAAAAAAAGTGGAAATAATCAAAATGCCCTGCAAACACTGAATGGGAAAACAAACTGTAGTGCAATCATACTGTGGACCCTCAGCCCTGAAAAATAATGTACTATTGATATACACAAAAACATGAATGAATCACATATATTTTGCTAAGTGAAAGAAGGCAAACACAAAAGACTATATGCTGTATGATTCCATTTGTGTGATATTTTAGAAATGGCCAAAGAATACATTTTTTGGAATAAAATTAGAGTCAGTGGCTGAAGTTTCTCTTGGTTTGGTTATCACTCATCATATCTCTATTCTTATTATTAAGAATAATGGTTTGTGTGTGGGGGGGTAATTTTTAGTATATTATTTTCCATAGAGATGAATGTGAATAAGCTGTAGCTTAATTCTTTTCATTTGATATAGTGGTCAGTTGGAAGTCAAATGGACACTGGGTTTTAGTATAATCTAGAGCATTAGCCCTATAACTACATTATATTTTGTCTATGCTGATTAATGTCACTGTAAATTGCTTCCCCATTACTGAATTACAAATAGGAGTAGTAAGAAAATTAACACATGTGTAGTATGTTATGATTAATAATTTTGTTAAAGTAGAAAACTTAAAATTAGAGTAATTTAAACCATTAATTGAAGTTTAAATTTAAACAGGTGTTAGATCCATGAGGGCAGACATTCTTTGATCACTGTTATATATTAATGCCTAGAGCAATGATTGGAACATACTGATAATATTTGTTGGATAGTTTGTTGAATAAATGAATCTGTAATGAGAACACATCTTAACTAAATATAACAAAAGCATTTTTCTAAGATACTTAAGCAAAATCTAGAATGTATATATACCTTGAACATATTTTGAGATGTTAGCATTATTATATTACAGATATGAGCTGAACTCTTAGTCACATTTGGGGAGGGGAAAAATGAAGAACAAAAAATTCTCTTTGAGGATCTAATTCCATGCCTAATATCAATGATACCTAACAAGTCTTCTCTATTGTTAGATTTGTAAACCTGGCTTTCAATTATTTACTAATTTTTTAATGTTATCCTTGCTCTTGAATTTAAAAATAATTTTTTAATTTAAGTTTTTGGGATTT
Source organism: Proteles cristata cristata (assembly GCA_017311185.1). Taxonomy (NCBI): domain Eukaryota; kingdom Metazoa; phylum Chordata; class Mammalia; order Carnivora; family Hyaenidae; genus Proteles; species Proteles cristata. Next base: position 802,495 of record JAESUZ010000242.1, on the reverse strand, counting down.
TTGAGAGAAAGAGAGTGGGAGAGAGGTAGTGAGAGAGGGAGAGAGTCCCAAGCAGAACTCAAACTCAGGAACAGTGAGATCATGACCTGAGTGGAAATCAAAAGTTGGTTGCTTAATGACTGGGCTTTTCAGGCTCCCTGTTCTAGTATTTTTAACTTGTCCATAGTAAGAGCTGATTGGTTATTTTTCCCTCAATATAGATGTAAATTTATTCTGAAGAATTATGTATTAAGACAGATTGAATTTATTACCACCTATTGATACAATTTGCCAGCTGTTACTGTACAATTTCAGAAATAATGCTATAGCAACAATGACTTTCATAGAGGGCTTTTTTAATCATATAGTGAGAATATTTTATATTATAGCCTTTTTGTTTAAATTTATGTATACCTAAAATAGTAAAATTGATCCCTTGATGTACCTGATATATTCTGCTTGCCTTGAATGTGAACCACATATTCTGAATTACAGATATCGTCATAGTAAATGCTATTCAACTGTTGCAAAATTTATACAATGATGATAAACAAAAGCTTCTGAGAGAATAATTGTTTCACCACAGGCAGTTTATACATCTCAGACTCAATTCCTAAAATGTAAATCAGCCTTGACTTGTCATTTACTCATTTGATGCACCCAAGTAATGACAAGAAAATGTTCTGAGTAGCCTGTGTGTCCATATGGGTGTGAACATGTGTTTGTATGTATAACTTTTTTCACATACTTTGTTTTTTCAACTAAAGTTTCTTTTTTTACTTTCCTTTACACCATCATGTGTTGTCACTTCTACCTCTGTAAACTAAGGAAAGCTGCCTACTAATCCAATAAGGGTTTAAACAAAACACTGCAAGAATCTAGGTAAAGTCTGAAGGATGGTCCACAAACTTGGCTTTACATTGGAAACACTTGTGGAGTTTTAAAGAAATACCGATACCTTGGATCTAGCCCGCAGGATTCTGGTTTAAGATTTATTGTGAATAGACTGGATATTAGGATTAAACAAGTAAAACCCCAACTCCCTGGATGATCCTAATATGCAGGGAGGATTGAAAACCACTGCTCCAGAAAACACAGTTTATATAAGCACCTAATAAACAAAAAGTTTACGTATTTACAAAAAGCAACCATTTTATTAACTTTTATGGTTTAAAAAATGTATTTGCTATATTTTAAGGAATTTAAGGTGATTTGATGTATCACATCAATCTTCAAGAAGGTATATGAAATAAAGTATAACTTGTTCTTTTTGTGGAATGTCTGAGATGGAAAATGACCCACCTTCAGAGTCAGAAAACATGACTTTGAGTAGTGATTTGCTATTTCCTAAATATATTGCACTAGGTGAGCTTCCTATAAAACTTACTTCCTTATGTATAAAGTGCAGATAGTAATGTAGTCCCTATGGTATTTTGAAAATTAAATTGTATGTGTGAAGGTAATTCTTAAAGTTTTAGGCACTGTACAGATTTCAAGTGTATTATTCACTGCTATCCACAGCCTGCTTCTGGCCTTTCATGTGTATAACGTATGTTTTTTGAAATTATTTTACTAAAGAATATATTCACTGTTAACCTATTCATGTATTTGTTTATTAGAAAATCATTCATTAAAATGCCTGTTGTGTGTTTCTCAGACACTTGATGGGTGTTGTAGATACCTGGTTCACATCTCAGTTCAATCACTGTCTAAGAGAGAAGAAAGACACATGTATGTATGCATATACACACATTTGTATTTTGGATGGTGGGGGAAATCCAGAATATGCACAACTAAGACATGAAAGTGTCAGATCAAGAATGTCATTTTGGAGTCCTTTAAAGCTTAACCCCCAAATGCTTAAATCTAAGGCATCTTTCTGATGCCTCTTGGGCATTGACATTGTGGTGCATTGAACTGAGTTATAATGTGATTAAGAAATGTTTTTATTGGGAGGTTACAGACTAATGGATAAAGGTATAGGCTCTGAAAACTATTGTCTTGGCTCAAATCTTTGTTCCACCACAAATCAGCTGCATGATCTTGGGCAGATTTTCAAATTCTGTGTTTTACTATCATCTGTGAAATAAGGTAATCATAATACCTGATTCTTGGAGCTGTTATGAGGATCAATGTAGTGATACCTTTAAATTTTCTTGAATGATGCCTGACACATAAGGAAAGGTCATTGTTCACAATTTATTATAACATTATTTTAATGATATCGCCTATTGAGGAAGACTATTCTTTCTGATTTTTTCATGCATCAAAATACTCTAAGAGCAGGTGCTAGTAATTACTCAGATGGAGAAAAACAAAAGATTTTTTTTGCCTCAGTAAGATATTGGAAAATGTTAACAAAAGTAAAATACTTTCATTTTAGATCAACATATCAATGTTTTCTTTTTCCACCTTCTGTCTCAAACCTAAAAATTGTTGTTCATAAGACACTGGCATCCTCTATATAATACCGTGTAGTAATTTTAAGGAGAGCCTATCTGTTTACATAGAAAGTATTGCTATGAAACTTCATCAGTAGAAAAAAGATTGCAAACATATGAAAAGTTAGGGACTACAGCTAAGGCATGGGATTATATTCATTTGGTTTGACTGTTTACTATGAGTAGGATGCAATTATAAGGTAAACCATGCATTTCAAATGGGTTAGTATTATAAATTCAGTGGTTATCTTGTTCTTTGATAAAATTCTTTATTTTATAGATTTCATGGCCTCTGAAGGGTTTTATCAAATGTGGCTTCTTCCACAACTGAATGTGTTTTACTATAGACATTACTCAAGCTAGTTTAAATGGGGAAACTTTAGGACATATTTTAGACTATGGTATTTTGCTTGTTTTTTACAATAAGTACTTCATTAATCTTCGGCATTTAGCTCTTGCTTCTGAGGCTAGAATAATATATTTGTATTTATATATCTATATCTATATCTGTATATGGATATACAAATAATACATTTATATTTACATATTTGTAAATATAAATAATATAGATAAATTGTATGTAAATTTTAAAGAGGGAATCTTTGATAGGCAGAAAATGCAAAATTTTCATTGCCTTCTAATATATTTTATATCTTAGAAAATGTGCTGTGTTTTCTTTCTGGGCAAATACTATCACAGAATTGATCAAAACCAATGTATACACAGTATTAAATTTACACACAAGGGAAGAGGTACATCATTAATTAATTTCTAAAAATCATTAAGATGACCATAAAATGTATTAACAAATGAGAAGTTCAGAATCCCTTCAGCCTGGTTTATCTTGATGATATTTAGAGTGCACTTTTTTAAAACAGACATAAGAATTTACACAGACAGTATAGAACTTTTCTCTTATGGTATAAAACATAATTTGTGTGTAGTTACTATTGATATAGGAAACTGTTAATGTCTTTCAAAATCATCATGATATTGGAGATCAAGTTTATAATACACATGTAATTCAAATATAGATTTTCCTGCTTTTTCTTTTTGTTTCTGTATAATCTTTTAAACCAACCAAAGTTTGGCTAAGATATGATGTTTTCCTCACTATAATTTGAGTCCTGCCCCACAAATCAACTGCTAATTTCATTTCTTCCTGATTTCTTTTTTAATGTTTATTTAGATGTTTATTTATTTATTTTGAGAGAGAGAGAGGAGAGAGAGAAAGGGGTAGAGAGGTGAAGAGAGAGAAACCCCAAGCAGACTCCACACTGTCAATGCAGAGCCTGATGTAGGGCTCAGTCTCACCAACTGTGAGATTATAACCTGAGCCAAAATCAAGTCAGGTGCTTAACCAACTGAGCCACCCAGGTACCCCTCTTTTCCTGATTTCTAAGAATCAAAGACATACAAAAAGAGAAAAATTCAGAATAGATAAAATCATTTTGCCAGTTTAACAAGAAATACCTAATTTATTCAGTTAAATAACATATAGATACATTTTTCCCTTGGATTGTAAGCTTCTATAAGACTCTAGGAAAAAGGTCTGTATATTTTATTTCATTCTGTACCCTTGAACAGTCCTTTAAATACTTAAATCCTACCTCCTCAGTATTTCCCTTAAATTTCATACTTTATGGTGTTTTTTATAGTTAGCTTTTCTCATGTTTGTCTTCTTGACTAGTTTGTAAACCTCATGCCAAAAATCACTATGATTAATAATGTTTGTTTCTTTCCATGGCATTGTATAAACTAGGTGTTTGGTACATTTATTTTTTATTTTCAGGGCTCTTGGTTGTCTCAGTCAGTTAAGTGCTGACTTTGTCTCAGGTCATGATCTCATGATTTGTGAGTTTAGGCCCCACATTGGGCTGATTGCTGACAGCTCAGAGCCTAGGGCCTCAAATTCTATATCTCCCTCTCTCTCTCTTCCCCTCCCCTGCTCACACTCTGTCTCTCTTTCTCAAAAATAAAATAAACATTAAATTTTTAAAAAAATATTTGTTTTCATCCCTAATATTTAAAACTAGAATGTTTTATGATTGGTTTATAAAAATCATAATATGTGGTATTTCTATATAATAACTGTTTCTTTATGTACTCTAAATATACCCACTCTCTGACTTGATGCGGCAAACTTATTGACTGTATATCATAAGTATTAAAAGGAAGGATTCTATGGGTGGAAAAAGCATTGGGGGAACTCATGTAGAACTTAGGTTCTCCTGTGAATCTCCATTATCATTTCACTTCTTTGAATCTGTTACCTTGAATGTAAATTGGAAATGATGACATTTCTCCATTAATCACACAGTTTTGTTTTTTCTCTAGCCACCTTAGAAATATGTACTATCTATTATGTGCTGCTCATGATTCTAAGTAGTGAGAATTTAATAACCTGCTTTCAAAGAAAGCTCCTACAATCAATGGGGTAGACAAACTAACAGACTCTTACTACAGGGTAATTGATATGTTATAACATTATCAATTGAGTCTTATTTCTTGGTCACAGCTTAAATGTCACCTCCTCAGAGAGGAGATCCCTGACCACTCAGTCTAAGGCAGTCTCCCAGGAAATATCATAATCATTTTTAAAGCATACAACACTCTGCAAATCATCTTTATTATTTCTATACATATTTGTCTATCAATTTCTCTATCATCTATTTAATTTGATTTCCTCAATGTAATGTTAGACCTATGACAGCAGATATCATTTTATTTACTTTCTTTTGTTTCAATTTTATTGAAAAAATTGACATGTATCACCGTATACGTTTAAGTCATACTGCATGATGGGTTAATTTACATATATTGTGAAATGATTATAGTAGACTCAGCTAATATCCATCTTCTCGTGTAGATGCAATAAAAAGAAAAGGAAAAAGTCTTCTTGTGATGAGAAGTCAGGATTTATTTTCTTAATAATTTTCTTAGTAACTTTCCTATATATTGTATAGCAGCCTTAGCTGTAGTTACAGGGTTGTGCATTATACCCTTTTACTTACTTATTTATCTTATAACTGGAAGCTTGTGCCTTTTGATCACCATCCTCCATTTCCCTGTCCCACCACCCCCCTCTCCCTCTGCATCTGACAACTACAAGTCTGATCTCTTTTCCTATGAGGTTTTGTTTTGTTCATTTTGTTATTTAGATTTCACGTATAAGTGAGAGACCATATAGCATGTGTCTTCCTATGTTTGACTAATGTTTTTGCAAATGGCAGGATACCTTTATTTTCTTTTTATGGTTGAATAATACTCCTCTGTGTGTATTTGTGTTAGTGTGTAAATACATAAAATAAAAATCACAACTTCTTTATCCATTCATCCATCATTGAACACTAGATTATTTCCATCTCTTGGCTGTTGTAAATAATGCTGCTGTGAACATAGGGGTATAAACATCTTTTCAAGTTAGTGTGTTCACTTCTTTTAGATATGTTCCCAGAAGTGGAATTGCTGGATCATATGGTATTTCTATTTTTAATTTTTAAGAATCCTCCCTACTGTTTTTCATAGAAACTATGACAAATTTACAGTTCTACCAGCAGTGCACAAGGGTTTCCTTTCCTCCAGCATTTGTTATCTCTTGTCCTTTGGTGATGGCAATTCTAGCAGACATGAGGTGATATCTCATTGTGGTTTTTACTTGCATTTCCTTAATGATTAGCAATGTTCTTGATCTTTTCATGTACCTTTTGGTCTTTCTTATAATCTTCTTTGTAGAAGTGTCTATTTAGGTCCTTTGCCTGCCTTTTAATTGGGTTATTTGTTGTTTTTATAGAGTTTTATAAATTCTTTATATATTTTTAATTTTAACCACTTATCAAGTATATGGTAGGAAAACATTTTTCCCAATTCTTTAAGTTGTCTATTCACCTTGTTGATTTGTTTTGCTGTGCAGAAGCCTTTTAGTTTGATGTAGCCTCACATTAAAATGTTTGATTTTGTTTCTTGTGCTTTAGGTGTTATGTCCAAAAATCATTACTGAGGCCCATGCCAAGGAGCTTTATTCCTATGTTTTATTTTAGGAATTTCATGGTTTCAGGTTTTACATTTAACTCTTTAATCCATTTGTAGTTAACTTTTGTGAGTGGTGTATACAATATGGGTCCCATTTCATTTTTTTAAATGCGAGTATCTAGGTATCCTAGTACCATTTATTGGAGATACTGTCTTTTCTCCATTGAGTATCCTTGGCACCCTTGTTGCATACTAGTTGCTTGGGTTTATTTCTGGGATCTTGATTCTGTTCTATTGGTCTGTTTGTCTGCTTTTGTGCCAGTACCGTACCATTTTGATGATGATAGCTTTATAGTATAGCTTGAAATCAGAAAGTATACCTCTTGCTCTGTTATTCTTTCTCAGAATGTTTTTGGCTATTTGAGGTCTTTTGTAGTTCCACATACATTTTAGGAGTGTTTTTTCCTGCTCTTGTGAAAAAACTGTCATTGGAATCTCAATAGAGATTACACTGAATTTATAGTTGGCTCGGTTCCCTATAAAAGTAAGGCTGTGTCGTGGGCTCTACAGTTGCCTAAATTTTATAGTCAAGCTCACTAGATGGTGACTAGGTACTATATTCAGTAATAGGTACAGCACTGGCTGGCCAGTAGGTCAGAGCCCACAGCCTATACATCTTATTGTTGAGATGCTTGAATCAGACTGAGTGTACCCTGAATTCCTTGATCAGGTGAGGCCACTAGTTTTGCTCTGCAGATAAGAGAAGCCACAGGCTGTGCTCTTTTTCAAGTGCCACAGTACATAGTGCTGTTGAATGGGCTTCACAGCTTCCTGTGTGCTCTGGTTAGAGTCCCTGGTTAGACGGGATGAAGACTATATTCAGCGATGAGTGGGTCTACAAATTAGATTCTCTATCTGGGCGCAGTGAGGGAAGCAGCTCTAAATCCAGAGAAGTTTTGTTGTCTTAATTCAAACTGACCTTTACACCAAGTCCACTGTCTTAACTGCACCACTGACTTTTCTTTTCAAATAGTTGTCTCTGCTGGTCCTTCTCTTTGCTAAAGGACCAGTGGGAAGCACAGCTTTCAGGTGTTTTCACCAGCCCTTCTGGTCAGATGGGGCTGGGAGCCACAGGAGGCTGGGCTAAGTCCCAGCCTCCTTGCTTCTTTGGGGAGGGGAGGGTCCTCTCCAAGCTACTCTCAATTTCCCAAACAAGCTGTTTGTTTGGGAGGCCTAGAGAGCTATCCTCAACCTTGGCTATGAATTAATTAATCCTCCTGACTGTGTGTATCATGAAAAGGCTCCATGCTGGGTACTGGCTTTGCTGTGCAGGTGATCGGCTTCTGCTTACTCACCTCTCAGCTGGAGCACCACTGAGATACAGAGCTTCCAGAAGTTGTTGCTAGCCCTTTGGTTCAGATGAGATGAGAAGACACTCTCCACTCTCCAAAGGAGTGTGAATCATCAACTTGCATGGGCATGGGCAAACTGGGCTCTAACTCAGGTAAAATTCCTCATTTGAGGATCCTCCAAGTCTGCATCCCTCCAAACTCACTACCCAGAATGTATCTTCACCTGGTCCTGCAAGTGAGCAAACCCACTGGTTGGACAATGCAGGTATGAACTTGGTTTGCCAAGACCCATGTGCGGGCTGTTGCAAGCCCCTCCCCTGTTCTCTATCACAGTCAGATTCCCAGTGGTTGGGCATCAGATTCCCCTGAAAGATCCCTGTGGTACAAGATCAATGTGGGAACTCCCACAAAGTTACCCACATCCTGGAGGATGCTGATTGTCCCATCTGGGTTATCTTTTTCCATTGTAAGAACCAGAAGCTCAGAGGAGACCTCTCTCCATATGGTGCTTTGCTGGTCTGAGGGAGGGGCAATGTGGTCAGTGTGTAGCCCCTATTCTTACCCTTCTAATGCAGTCTGTCAGGGTCTCTGAGGGGCATACAGATGCTTCACTTTCAACTCCACATTCTAAGAATCTCTCAGTGGTATGTTGTTCTTAAATAGATGTTAGTTGGTCTTGGGGGCCGGGATGCAACATCAGGATTGACCTATGCCACTATTTTGTTGATGTCACTGTTTATTCACTTCTTTACCTCAACTGTTAGAATTATGTCTGATATGTATAAGGCTTTCATTGAATCTTTGTTAAGTAAGCGAGTGATAGAATATTTAAAAATACTTGTGCAATGAAAATACAGGCAAGGCTTCACTAATTTCATGGATATTATTATGTGTCTACTATGTTCTGAGCATTCTACTCATCTTAGTTGGGTAGAGAGACAGGTGTCACCCAGTTACATGATCAAAACCAATTGTAAGTACTATGAAGGAATAGTCTAGGGTGGCATGTGACTATATAACAAATTTTTAACCTAATATGAAAGTTCATAAACCTTTTCTTTTAATTTTTATTTATTTTTGATAGAGAGACAGAGAGTAAGAGGGGCAGAGAGAGAAGGAACGAGAGAAAGAGTCCCTAGCAGGCTGTATACCATCAGCGCGGAGCCCAATGTGGGACTTGAACTCACAAACTGTGAGATCATGACCCGAGCCAAAACCAAAGTCAGACGCTTAACCAACTGAGCCACCCAGGTGCCCTGAAAGTTCATATACCTTTTGAGGAAGCTCCAATTGAGCTAATTTCTGAATGATTTGAGTTAATCTTGCAGAATTAGTGAGACAATTATGTGCAAAGGCACTGTGATGGTGGCAACCAAGCTCTTTTTTTATGTTTATTTGTGAGAGAGAGAGAAAGAAAACCAGTTGGGGAGAGGCAGAGAGAGAGGGAAACCAAGGATATGAAGAGGGCTCTGCCCTGTGCTGACAGCAAGAGCACAATGAAGGGCTTGAACTCACAAACCATGAGATCATGACTTGAGCCAAAATTGGACATGTAACTCACTGAGCCACCCAGACACCCAAGCAGCCAAGCTCTTTTAAAGAAATGGAAAGAGGCCAGTATGGATGAATGCTAGGGAGAAGCTGGTATAGTGGGAGAGATGTGACTGAGACACTGAACACAGAACTTATAAAGTTCTGGGTTGTACTCTATGTCACTTTTTTATATCAAAAAGCAAAATGTATATGCAGAGAATAGCAAAGGAAAAAGACAAAAGAGTCAGTGATAGATAGCCCTTGTCCTGGGATATAACTGGGTTACCCTGAAAGATCAACCTTTCTTAAATGTCTTCTCACACTTTAACTGTAAAGATGTTATATGTTATACACACATGCACACACACACACACACACACACACACACATACACAGAAGTAAGGTATCTAGGAAATAGTTGTCAACAGTGATTAAACATGTAGGGCTTTAAGAAAATAAAAGCTATCTGTCCAACTGAAGCAAGTTGAATTGAGTATAAATAATAGAGAACTGAGAATTATAAATACATTGATAATTAAATCAAAATATTTGATTATTGAGTATCTACTTTGCACAGAAGGGAAAAGTCTAGTTCTACTTTCAAAAACCAGCTGAAAATTAAAATCTGTATATGTGAAAAGCATCAGAGCAAATATATGGCTAATACGTAGTTTAAAAGGGAAGAGATGGGCAAGATCTGGGTTTGGTTAAAGATATAAAGCTCTGTAGGGGATCAGATTTTAATTAAGTTTTGTAAACAGAAGTGGATATGTATTGATAAGTAAATGGAAAGAATGGGAAAGACATTAATAACAAAGGCACAATGTCCAAGTCATAGAAGTAAGATTTAATAAGATTTGTGAAGTTTACATATAAATTGATTTTATGAAAAGATTAAATTCAAGAGTATGAAAACTAAGTCTGTAACTGGGAGCTACCTTGACAAAATTTTTTAATGAAGTAGATATTGGACTATGAGCTAAAAAGGAAGAATAATTCAACATCTAGTTAATATTCTAGAAAAACTAGCTAAAAATCTTTGGGAAGCATACGTACAAGTTTTTGGATGATCTTCAGGTGTAATATAAGTTGATATCACTTAAAAATATTGCCTTAAAAAGTATTTTTTCTATTTTCAAAGCTTGTTTTATCAAATAGCTTCCTAACACCCTAAATTTTCATTTTCAAATAATATTGAGCATGAATAATCATTTTTGATAGAACATATGCAAAGACTATCACAAGGCCTTTGAAAATAGCAAAATATTGCTTTTCTTTTAGTTGAATTGGTTATAAACTGGTTGCTTACTAATATAATGAATATTAATTTACCATGTATCAGTTTTCCATCACGTATAATGGCAATGTATTTTCTTGTGATCTAGGATTTATGTGAAATATTTGACATATAGTAACCCACTGTCTTTACTTAAAATACCTTTATAGTGCAATTAACATACTTCTTATTTTTAATATAAGTCATTAGATACTAAGGCTTATTATCTTATTAAGCCTCAGAACTTAAGTAATGCTTTAGGCTTTTAAGTAAAATATCAAAATTATACTTGCATCTATAAAAATAGTCTGTGGATTATCTTTTTTAAAATGTTTTTGTGGGGCGCCTGGGTGGCTTAGTCGGTTAAGGGTCCGACTTTCGCTTAGGTCATGATCTCGCGGTTCGTGGGTTCGGGCCCCGCGTCAGGCTCTGTGCTGACTGGCAGCTCAGAGCCTGGAGCCTGTTTCACTCTGTGACTCCCTCTCTCTCTGACCCTCCCCTGCTCACGCTGTCTCTCTCTCTCTCCTAAAAATAAATTTAAAAAAACATTAAAAAAATTTTTTTAATGTTTCTAACTAGTATGAAACTATAAGGGTAGTAGAAAATTAATCTTCATATGTTCAATCACTTACCATGCACCTGCTTAAAATGTGAAATAATTTATCTGATAGTTTCCAGGAATATATACATGAAAAATGCGTGATCCAAACCAAATTGCTTAGAGGCCCCTCACAGGAATAATGTGGAGGGCTACATTATAACATTATCAGTATCAAAACAGAGTTTGTATGGAATCCCCTAGAATTATGAGGAAGACATGACCAAGTCCGCCTGGGGAAGTCAGGGAGACTTCATCAAATAGGTGCATTTGAACTGCTTTAAAGCATGTATAAGAATTTATCTAGAGGAAAATGGAAGAAAGGACATTTCAGATAGAGAGCTGCCTTAGCTCATAGATATTCACAGTCGTGTTATATGGTGATACTGCTAGCTTGAGTATTTCAGGCAGGTAGAGGTTGACCACCATTCCAGGTGTTAGATCCAGATGGGCCTTGGTTCCTACTACAGAGCTATAATTTGGTTCATTGAGAAAGGAAGAAATGACAAGGAAGAAAGTTAGGACCCTAATGCAGTCAAGTGGGAGAGCAGAAATAACAGGGTAAAGGACTGAAAGAAGTGGGACTAGGTGTTAGAGGCTTTTTTTTTTTTTTTTTTTAACATTTACTCATTTTTGAGAGACAGAGAGAACAGAGCATGAGCCAGGGAGGGGCAAAGAGGGAGACAGAATCCAAATCAGGGTCTAGGCTCTGAGCTTTTAGCACAGAGCCTGACACAGGGCTCGAACTCACTGACCATGAGATCATGACCTGAGACGAAGTCAGACACTCAACCGACTGAGCCACCCAGGTGCCCCTGTTAGAGGCTTTTAAGAGGTCAGTTTAGTAGAGTTTAATAAATGGGAGGTGAGTGAAGAGGAAGGAGAATGAAGGATGATTCTCAGGTCTGTCTTGGCTAACAGTATTTAAAGGGAAGCCCCTTTTTGGAGGAGATAATGAGTTCAATATTAGTTATGTTTCATGTGAGAGAACTGGAGGAGACACAGGGTAAGATATCAAGAGGGTAGACAGAGAGGCAGGTCTAGCTATGATAGTATCCATTTGGAAATCATCACTTGGGAAGGGTTTGGATATTAGCTGAGCTCCAGAAAATGAGGTGTCTGTGGTCAGTACAGGGGAGAAGAGAGGACATTCTGGCCTGATTAGTGAAATGTTCTTAGAATAATGAACAGACAGGTATTATTAAATTCAGTGTGTGGTGGGGTAGTGCATAATAAGGATGGATATGAGCCTGTAGGGTGAAACCAAATTATGGAGGGAAGCAGTAGAATAATTAAGAGCTGGTGTGCTTTTGAATTGTAGTCTTGTAGAAAAGGGGAATGAAATCACATGATGAAAAATCTGTTTAAGTACAACTAAGCACGTAGAGGTTGAAGGGGGAGACTTTATTGCAGCCAAACTCATGCAAGTTTTAGTTGCTGTGGTTAGAAGAGACCGGAGAGGAACACAACAGCCAGGATAAAAGAGACTAAGAGCAACGATGAGATGGAAATTTATGCCCAAATAATTGACAATTTTATTAGTGGCTTGCTTATAATTAACAATTGTTCTGTACTGTTACCATGTCAGGCTTCTTACCTTTCTTCCTCTTGGCTTTGTTGTTCAAGAAAATATTCCTCTGTCTCCCTTGTTTCAGTCCATTGGTCTTTTCCTTCTGTTCTGCTTGACTCATGTTTTTCTCTTTGTTTTTGCTGACCTGCTGAGTAGGCAGACAGCTCTGGAGGCAAGTTGTGTTGCTTCAGGAGTAGAGGGGAGAAAAACATGTTCTGCAGTGATGATCCTTCTTTCTTGGCAGGCATAGAAAAACAGGCTTTCACTTCTAGTGAGAACAACTGCCTTAAATTCAAGGCAGCATTTCTGATGTTACTGTGACTTTAGAACCAAAAGAAAAAAAAAACAGTAACAAACAAAAAAGAAACCTTAGTGAAAGCAAAGGAACTATAGATTGCATTTATCTCTTTCTCTCACTGGTAAAGACAACGATCCATGCACTTCAACTATTATTGCATTTTTTGCCATCAAGGTCATTTATTTGTCTGTCCGTATGTATGGTAAATGTGGAGAAAACATTATAGGACTACAGATGAGACTGTGATTGCCAAGCACTCACCATTGCCTGTAGACACAAGCAAATTTCAAGTTGTTCTGGCAGAGCATTTGTCTTTAGGGTTAGTCACTGTGGTGCTGCCTTGGGATGGTCCGGTTCTATTTATTCTCATAACTATTTGATAGACTTAAAAAAATATATCAAATTATTCACTTAGTCCTCCATGAAAAAGTTCTTGGCAGGTTAAGCCCATGTCTTCTTAGGAATTGCCCTTGCCTTGTTTAGCAGAATTACGGACTCTCAAATTCTAATGTCGAAGTCTTAACCCAATATCTCAGAAGATACCATATTTGGAAATATGGTCTTTAAAGGGGTGATTAACTCAAAATGAGGCTACGAAGGTAGGGGCCTGATCCAAAATGACTGGTGTCCTTATAAGAAGAGGAAGAAATTCCAGGGATGCACAATTAGAGGAAAGACTGTCTGAGGACACACAGAAAAGGCAGCCATTGGCAAACCAAGAAAAGAGACCCCAGGAAAAAACAGACATGCACACACCTTGATCTTGGTCTGGAAGTCTTCAATTGTGAGAAAGACATTTTTGTTATTGAAGCCACCCAGTCTATTGTGTTTTGTTATGACACATATAACAAACTAATATACCATACTTTCTAGTTAGTAAGTTTGCATTTTCCCTGAGTGAATTTTCGGTAGCATATAACTGATATTTCCTGTACTTGAAAGTATGAGATGTTCTGATGATTCAATGAACCTTTTTCTTATACTAACTTGCATTTACACGTGTAATATTATACCAGAGCTAAGTGCTTTCTGTTCTCATTTTCTTGTTTGTGTGGTATGTTTCACTTAGTTGTATTTTTCATTTTTCTAGACATTTTGAGTCAGTTTGCTAAAGCTGAAATGAGAATCTCAATAAATTAATAAATAATGATTTAGTGACATCTGCTGTGTGCTTGAACTTTTATTGATCTCCAAGAATGAAATTTTGCAATAGAGAATAATATATCAGGGGATTTTTATAGGGCTTATTAAATATGATTTTTAGAAATCTGTATCAGAAAGCACGTTCTCTGATTAACATCAAGACAATATAGTGATGTAGTCAAGAGTCTATAATCAAAAGTTAGCAGACTGTGGTGGGAATCCTGGTGCAGACTCTTGGAAGCTAGGTAACACTGAGGAAGACAATTAATTAAATTAAAATTTTATTTTCCTCATCCAAAGAATAGTGGTAACAACAGTGGAGCACAATGGTTAATACTGAGTAAGCTAATTAATAACGTAGCACCTGGTTCATGGTAAATACTCCCTGCATCTGAGCTATTATTTTTTTTTAAATGTTTATTTTATTTTTGAGAGAGAGAGAGAGAAAGGGAATGAGTGGGGGATAGGTAGAGAGAGATGGAGACACAAGATCCAAAGCAGACTCCAGGCTCTGAGGTGTAAGCAGAGTCTTACACGGGGCTCGAACTCAGAAACCATGAGATCATGACCTGAGGCAATGTCGACACTCATTAGATTGAGCCACCCAGGCACTTCAGAGCTATTATTATTTCTTTTTCCTGAATATTATTGTTTGCTAATTTGAAAATCATTTTGAATTAATATTATTCCTCTTAAAACTTAAGTTAGAATTTCTCACCCTTAGCTTTATTGACATTTTGGGCAGAATAATTCTTTGTGATTAGGGTTATCCTGTGCATGCAGTATGTTTAGTAGCATCCATGGCTTAATCTATTAGATTCTATTAGCTAACACCATGCCCCATTAGTATCTATTTATTAATATCTAAAAATACCCCGAGGTTTTGCCAGATATCCTCTGGGGCACAAAATTGTCTTCAGCTGAGAATTACTGAAAAATACTTTATTAACAAATAAAATGTTGTTTGAGAAAATATTTTATCTATTGCCTGCTTCTTACATGAGCTAACCTGATGCTCGATTTATTTTGTTTAATAGTGTTGAGATTTGGTAAGATAGATTTTCTTTTAAAATATAACTAAAATGGGTCAGCTGAGGGGCATCTGGGTAGCCATGTTGGTTAAGCATCTGACTCTTGATTTCGGCTCAAGTCACGACCACATGGTTCGTGGGTTCAAGCCCTGTATCATGCTCAGCACTGACAGCACAGAATCTGCTTGGAATTCTCCTTCCTCTCCCTCTTCCTCTTCCTCCTTGTCCCTCCTCTGCTTGTGTGGTATCTTTCTCTCTCTCAAAATAAGTAAATAAACTTAAAAAAAAAAAAGGTTAGTTGAAATGTAACACATAATATGGAATAAGGCCGAAGTATCTTGGTATGTCTTTATTTTATAAAATAATAATGTGTAGCAATGAAAAAATATAATTGACTTAAAATATTGATCACATACATTTTCATGAAGATCTCTATTTGGATGAAACAAGTTACACCTACATCTTATCAGAGCTAAGTCAAATGTTATCAGCAACGGAAGTAATTACTATCTGATATTTTTCATGTACTGTAGAGCACTTTGACTAAAGTAGTATTGGGGTAGGAGAGAGAAATTTAAGTATTCATCAAAGTGTGCTGTCATATTTCATTGTTAAATGTGTAGAAAGATGAAATATGTGGGGAATTTTTAAATTACCATCAAGGCACTATTAAGTTAGAGAATAAAATATGTGGAAGGCAAATGTATACCATCCTTCTAAAATTATAGTATAAGGGGAAATTATTGTGGCTCAAGAACCTAATAGAAAGTTAAAAAAAAAGTTCAGTCTGTATATGGAAATCTCAAAGTATAATGGTATATTAAACCTTGTCTCTGGCATCTCTTTTGAAACAGTCAAAATTATCAGCACCTTTTAATTACCATCTATTAGTCCTTTGCTGCTTGAAAATTGGAGTGCATCATTACTGATGTACTGGTGCACAAAATAGGCTTATTTAAAGGCAATTATATATATGTGTATGTGTGTGTGTGTCTATATATATGTGTGTATAATATATATTAGGCAGTTATAATAATATATATTTATATATTATATATTATATATATATAAATATATTATATATATTTATATATATATATTTATATAATATATAAATATATTATATATATAAATATATATAATAATATATATTTATTATTATTATATAATAATATATATATTATTATTATATATTATTATATTATATATAATAATAACTATATATATATAGTTATATATATATATATATATCTTACTACATTTTAACAGTCACAAGATATAGGTACAAATGAATCCAGAATTCAAGGCTTACCAGATATAATGAGATGATTATCTTTCTTATTAAAAAATTATAAGTATAGTAACTTTAAGAGCCTAAAGGGATGTCCATATGTTTAGAAATATATATATAGTAATTACTATAGCAAGTTTTCATGCTAAGAAGTTATATAAACTTTGATCGGTGTGATGTCACTCAAGCTAAGGCATTGATTTTAAGAATGCAGAATCAGTCACTTCTCTAAAAAGCACTGGCTCCGGTTGTTTGGAAAGAACATTAGAGAACACAAACTCCGTACTCATGGACTGACACTGCTTTCAGGGCTACCTCAAGAAACAAGCCACAGTACAAATGGGAGAGAGTCCCAAATACCACTACGAGTAGGAAAACAAAATAACCAAGGTCTCAACAAGAGAGACCAAGAGATAATATTCAAAGAACACTTTCTGAATGGACAGGCCCTGGACAGTGAAAGAGCCTTCTTTGGTACAGCAGCACTCACAGGTGCAGAGTGCATAACAAGCTTTTAAAACTAACAAGAGACAGAAAGCTAACCAAAATGACGAAACGAAACAGCTCTCCTCCAAAGAAATTCCAGGAAGAATTGACAGCTAAAGAACTGCTCAAAAGAGATATAAGCAAAATAACTGAACAAGAATTTTGAACAACAGTCATAAAATTAATTGCTGGGCTTGAAAAAGGCATGGAAGACATCAGAGAAGCTATTGCTACAAAGACTATGGAGCTTAAAAATAGTTGTAATGAATTAAAAAATGCTGTAAGTGAGATGCAAAATAAAATGGAGGCATCCAATGCATGGATTGAAGAGGTAGAAAGGAGAATAAGTGGTTTAGAAGACACAATTATAGAAAAAGAGAAAGCTGAGAAAAAGAGAGAAGTTACACAAACTTTTATTGGCAAGGTGATGAGCTGGAAAAGAATGGATCGCCTCTTTATTGTTTATTCAGTCTGTAAGAAAAAGTTTCTCTTGTTGCCACTTTGAAAATGGTACCCTGCAGGTTCTGTCTTACAATTTTTAAAACCACCTCTTTTCATTGTTTGGGTACCATTTCTCTTTGACCACTACCAGCAAGTCTTTCCAAAGGAAGAATATAGTTCTATATAAATATATATGCTCCTTCATCAGTTATATGAAGTGTCTGTTCTTGACTTGGGTAATTTTTTGTCCATATATTATTTTAAACATATCACCTAAAAATTGAATGCAGAATTTTTGGCAACCCCACTTTTTTCCCCCTTTCATTTGTTTTGTCTTACAGAGTCAAGATTGAAATCAAGAATAGAGAGAAACAAGAGATCTTAAATCTAACAGTAATTAACAGTTGTATAATTTTACTATAATGATTTTTAAAAAATCATAATAGTAGTGTGATACAGGAGTGGGTGGGGGGAGTGAGCCTTTGGGTAGACAAGGGCTTGGTAGGTGGAGCAGGAAGTGGCAGAAGTGGTACTGATCCTATTTCCTCTGGCTCCAGTGCCAGTACTCTTATGCTCCATCACCATGTCTGCGGGATGCACTTTTCTCACAATTGTTGCTGAAGAAATGAACTCCAGTTACCTATTGCAATGTGCAGTTCCCCTTGGTAGAGTCTTCCAAAGACTGATAAAGACCATCCAAGGTTTTGGAGAGTGGTGAGACTCTGCTCCCCACTCTTTGTTTGTTTTATTTTATAAAGCCTTGAGGATGTCTCCTGATGCTGAAAAACACGCAGCCAGTTTAGGAGGGAAATGCTATTGAAATATGAACCCACATTTAAACAGTGAAGTATCAGGTATGGTGGGTTACTCAAAGAGGGAATCTGCGAATAGATTGCTGCTTGGGTTTTGAAGCTTTGTAATATCATAATATCACCACACACATATGCAGAAGCACATAAATACTGTATATATAAACTGTATATTATATATAACATATATAATATGAGGCATATGATGATATATACTATATATGACATATAGAGAGATATATAGTTTACATTAGGGGAAAAAGTGAGTTGTATTAAAATAGCAAAATAATCTAATATTTATTATTTTTGTTATTGCCTTTTCCTACATGCTCATCATCTTTAAAATAATTAGTCTTCACTTCAGAAATACTATCTTTGTATTTTATTGTACTAGAAGGTAACAATACATTATTGAAAAATTTAGAAGAAAGCGCATGTCATTTCATTCAGTAACCAAGGCTGAGTATTTTAAGCCTGCTTTCTACCACAGACACAATATTTGACCTCCCATCCAAGGACATAGGATATTATAAACTCCGGAATAGAATATCCTCTCGGAAACTTGGGGAGCATCATGTCAGACTGAGGAGTGATGCTCAGATAAGAGCCAGCAGTAGTTCTAATTCTCAGTAACAATATCTCTCCTATCATCTCATGAATCAGACATTGTCTGAGTGGAAATCAGAAGATAATGCCAAGGAGACATCAAATGTGCAGAATGTTCTATTCTGTAGAGTAAAACATGTTAAATTTCACTCCTGTTTAAATCTCAATTACTGAAAGAAGCAAATGGTGAAAAATTATCTCATTTCTTCTTGAAGCTGAAGCTTTCAACAATTAATTAATAATGAGGGTTCAAATCAAGTTAAAGAATTGTTTTATTAAGCCTTCTCCTTTTAAATAGAGTAACATACTCATTGATGCTGGTATCATTAGATGGATGGAGGTCATTAGGTGTGTCCATACAAGAAATCTTCTTTTCTAGATAAACATATTATAAATTCTATTCCAACATATGAACTGTATGCTGTTTATATGCAAATATAGGATTCCTTTATTTAACAAAGTATTTCGTTCCGTGTACTGTCCTATCCTAACACTAAACTTTCAAAAGTCTATTTAGAAATTATTTTCATTTATAAAACCGTGTATTTCTCAGTGTTCACACTTTTTAGCAAAATCAAAAATTTTAGGATGCACAAGAAACTAGTTTGAATATTTATTGTTTTTACTTGTTTTCATGGTTATACTCATACCTGACTGCTTGAAAATCTTCATTAATAATCATAGCCTCTTGAATAAAGTCCTAAGTCCAAAGCCTCTAGCCTCTAACCTCTATAAGAGCAGATACTTTGTGTGTTTTCTTTGTGGCCAATATTCCCAGTGCTTGCTCTTGTGCCTGTGTAAGCACACAGAGGACATATTTGGGATGGAAAAATGGCACAACAAAACACTCATTTATGTGACCTCAGTCCACTTTCCCAAAGTGATCTCTCAGAATGTGTCCTCATATATTTTATGTTTTAACCCGAGTAGCTGTTTTTCTCAGTTCCTTACATATGCCCCACTTTTTCTCCATGTATTTTATGTGCTGCTTCTCCTTAAAATGGCTTGCCCTTCTGTCTTCAGGCTACATTTTTCCTATCATTCTGAGAATGTCCGGTTCAAATTACCTGTGGTTTTTCTGATCTTCTCATTTAGAATTTTTTTTTTTTTGTCTTCTAAAAACTCCTTGAGCGCTTTATTTCCATTTCTTTTACTAAATTTCTTTCTTTTTTTTTTTTTTGAATCGGTTACTGAATATGTCCTTTGTCTCTTCTTGAGGTAAGTGAGTGTAAGAGCTGGAGAGGGTCTTATCTTCTCTATTTTCTAAAACTTCCAGCCCAGGACCTTTAATGTGCTGGGTGCTCATTAAATAAATACCTGTTGAAGGAATGGAACCATGACTTCATTGTTCACACATAAGAAGGAATTTATTCTTTTTGTTGTCCCTTTTCCCCTTAAGTATCTTCAAAACTCCCCACAGCTGATGGCATTAGTTAGAAATCCAGTGGAACTTGGTTCTTAAAGACATCTGAAGAATAAATTTTGGGGCACCTGGGTGGCCCAGTCGATTAAGCATCTGACTTCAGCTCAGGTCATGATCTCGCAGTTCAAGAGTTTGAGCCCTACATCAGGCTCTGTGCTAACAGCTCAGAGCCTGAAACCTGCTTAGGATTCTCTATCTCCCTCTCTCTCTGCCCCTTCCTCCCCACCCCTTAAAAATAAATAAACATTTAAAAAATGTAAAAAGAAAGAATAACTTTTGGTTCCAGATATATAACAAGATTGAATTTGGTTTAGGAAAAAGAATCTCAAGTTCTATGGCTGGCTTCTCTAAAAACTGGATGAATACTTTTGCATCAGAATTGATGATTCAAAACTCATATCACATGCAGAAACACCTAATGTGGTACACGCCAATAGGAGATGTTTAATAATCGCTTCTGTTTTCCATTTCCTAATACTATGTCCTTTCTCCTTTCTCATTTTCTTTCCTTTTCCTTCCTGTACTCTTTTAAAAACAGTAATTTTTGAAAATAAATCTTAATTCCTATTAAGCTTTCAAATCCTTTTGAAACTTTTATGACCTTAATTTTATATCAATTTAGCCTTTTACTTTTACGGCCTTTGATTTCCCATATGCAAAAGCTGGAAGAAAAACCTATTTGCTTTGTACTGAAAAGCAGAAGACTAAAAAAAAAGAAAAGAAAAAGAAAAAAAAAAAAACAGTGACTTAAGCTCCTAGGATGAAGTTTAGAAATAAAAACTTAAATCTAAATTAAAATAATGTATAAAGAATATTATCGGTTGGCAATATCTAGATGTGCTGCCAGTATATACCTTCTATGTCCCCTTCAGAATGAAGTGCATACAGAGGCTGGATACAGACACACATACATGGTTAATTCATTTTCAAAACAAGATGAAAAAGCAATTCATGGAGAAAGATAGCCTTTTCAAAGAAATGCTTTTAGAACAATTGGCCGTCCATATGTAGAATAAATGACCATTGATCCATACTTTGCGCTATATACAAAAATTAACTCCAAAGTGGTTCACAGATCTATATGTAAAATTTGTAACTCTTAGGACTTTTAGAAGAAAACATGGTAGAATTTTCTGTGACCTTGAATCAGGCAAAGGCTTCCTAAATACAACTTCAAAGCACAGCCTGTAAAATAAAAATACTGACTAATTGACCATCAAATAAGAACATCTGCCTTTCAAAAGACACTATTAAGAGAATGAAAATACAGTCAGCCTACTTATAGAGAGAAATGAAAGAAAGTAATTCCAAATCATATACCTGATGAGATTTCTTTATGCTGATTATATAAAGAAATCTCAAAACTCACTAATTAAAAAAAAAAAAAACACCGAGAAGCCAATTAGAGGACAAACTATTTGAATAGCTATTGAGCAAAGATATACAAGTAAGCACATGAAAACATGCTTAACATTTTTAGTAATTAGAGGAATGCAGATTAAAACCATAATGTAACACCATCATATACGTGTTAAAATGGTTAACAGCAACAACAAAATGATAGTACCATATAGGGCAACTTGATCCGTACATTGCTAGTGGAATGCAAAACAGTCACTTAGGAACACTGTTTAACTGTTTATTATAAGGTAAATGTACAGTGAAAGTGTAAACTTATGTTTAACCAGATACCAGCATGCAAATGCTTATAGCAACTCTGTTGATAATCACCACAAGGGAGAATCACTGTAAAGAAGTGTCTTAAAACTGATAAGTAGGTAACAATGTATGGTGGATACATACAGTGCAAGAGTTCTCAGCAACTGAAAGAAACAAATTACTAATAAATGCAAGAACATGGATAAATCTCAGATTCATTATGCTGAGTGAGAAGAACTGGACTCAAAAGGCTATAATCTGTGTGGTTCTTTGTATATGACAATCTGGAGAAAGCAACAGATAACAGATCAGTGGTTCCCAGAGGAAGGAAATAGAGGTTGAGATTTTCCACAAAAGGACACAGGGAAACCTTTTTAGGGTGATGGAACTATTTTATGTTTTCATTAAGGTGGTAGTTAAATAGCTGTATGTGTTTTCCAGAAATTATACAACTATACATTTAAAAGATGGCTTTGGTGTGATGGCAGTATTCCATATCTTGTTTTTCGGAGTGGTTACATGATTGTAGCTCATAGAACTATATATGAAAAAGAGTGAAGTTTTCTGAATGTAAATTAACTTTAACCTTTTTAAAAGAATTAAGTTTTTCATATTCATTGGGAGAAGGTTTTCACTTCTGATTACCTTGGGACCATAATTACATGAATAATGGTAAATAAACTCTGGTTTAAATAGAAGATTGGAGGGTAAAGACCAGTGTTGGCACAACCGATGCCATATCTAAGTCCTATTTTGGTTTCTCTATCTTAAGATGTCTGAGAGATGAAGCGTTATTGAGGAGTGGGTGTTTCTGCTTTGATGCAAATACTAAGTTGGCAAGGGAACTGCCTGAAGGAGCCTGAAGGAGTTATGCTGGCCTTGGCTGATCAAAATGACAATTGATGATCGACTTTCTGGCTTATTTAGTGAAGAAGCAGTCATGTCTTGCATGACTTCTTTCTTTACACTCAGATTCAGGTAGAAAAATATTTTTCCATATCCTTGCAGACAAGTGGATGTATTGAATAAATATGAAGACAAAAGGGAGAGAAAGTTTGTTTATTAAGAGGAAAGATATTCTGTTGTCATATTGCCTTAGAGGCGGAATCACTGAGTGATATACTCAAATCAAATTGTCTCTGTTTGAGACCTCGAAAACCTAGCTGTTGTCACAAACATTTGAAGCACATTTTATGATTGAGGGAAACTGAGCCATGTCTAGAAAGTTTAAATAATTTGCAGGTGGTTGCATGGCTAGTTAGCTGCCAGGTTAACTCTTTAACTCAGGAAGCTTAATGTTTAAGAACTCAGCCTTAGCTTAGGTTAAATTCACATTCTTTTCACCACCCTCAGCCTACAGGAGGTACATCCTGGGGCAAATCACTTATCTAGTTTATACCACAGTTTTTCAAATTAGTTGTAATGATAGTTCTTGTCCCATAGAATCATAATTAAATAATATAAATAATAGTGTTTAGCACATAATTATTGAATAAATCTAGCTTGGTTTTAGTTAAAACACATTCTCTTTCTATAGGACTACCTTGCCTCCAGGGCTCAGACAGACACCTTATCTAACATTTCTGTATTAGGGCATTTAGATTGTGTATCAAACAATAGAGAGATATTTGTAGATAACAGAATACTAGTAAAAGGTGTAGATAATTTGTGGCTTTGTGGCTTAGTTTTAAATAAATAAAATTTAAAGAAATCTACAGTTTGAATCTGGGCCCACAGTGGATGAAGGCCCAATGTTGAGAGTCATTTTTATGTAAATGCTCTTGTTTTGTTTGTTTCTCTTTTTGACTTTCCTTTCCTTGCAGAAACTGATAGTGCATGTGTCCCACTATGTTTTAGATGATGATAAACACATTTGATAGAATTGAGAGATTTCCTATTATTTTACCTACAGATGAATGCCAGGCTCTGGACACTTAACTCTCTCCTTTTATCACTTTTTTCCTGAGGAACTCTGAGTTATTTATTTTGTCTTTATTTTATACTCAATATTTTTCTCCTTTGCTTTTTCTCTCTTTGTAGGATTACAATGCATTGTTCTTGCATAGGACTAAAAAAAATTAATTCCAGTATAATTAACATTCAGGGTTATATTAATTTCTGGTGTACAATGTAGTGATTCAAATATTCTATACATTGCTCAGTGCTCATTAGGATTGATGTACCCTTAATCCCCTTCACCTATTTCATCAATATACCCCCACCTCCATCAGTAATCATCAGTAGTCTGTATTTAAGAGTCTGTCTCTTTTTTAGTTTGTTCATCTGTTTTGTTTCTTAAATCCCACACGAGTGAAGTCATATGGTATTTGTCATTCTCTGACTGACTTCACTTAGCACAATACCCTCTAGAACCATCCATGTTGTTGCAAATAACATGGAACTTTTTTTTTTTCTAAATAGACTCACTTTAAATATTTCATCATTTGAATCTATATTATGTGAAGAGCTTTTCCGTATATATAATTGCTTCCTTTTTAGGGTACAGCTCAAACTCTTTTTCTTGGTTTTATTTTTTATGTTCCCCTACCTATCCCTCCACCCCCGAATGTTTTTCAGGCTTTTTCCTTATTTGTTTTTTCCAGAATGCTTTCTGAACAAGTGTATTGTTAATTTCAAATAATCTATTTTTATTTTCATGCTCTAAAGTGACATTCCATGCCTCTGCTTCTATCTACACGAGGAGCAAAGATGGAAGATCTTATGATAAAATGATTATAAACTCCACCATTAAAGTTACCGCCAACTGATTACTTATTCTAGTGTTTAAGAAATTTATTCACGAAATATTTTGCTTTTCTCTTTTAAAAAACCTATGTTAAGTAAGAAAATACTCATTTCCATTTTAAAAAAATTGGCAGTCATACGCATAATTCCTCAGATATTATCTTTCTGGGTACAAATATTCACAAAGTAGTTTCCCCTTTCTTTACTGACTCCTTCTTGGGCAGACAGAAGTGTGGGTGCCTTATTCCTTCATTTATAACATCCTTTTGAGGAATCCATACAAGTAGCCAACAGAGCAACATGAACATGGGGCAGGGGGGAATCAAGTTGACAACAAAATTATTGGTAGAAGTTTCTTCATCGGAAGCTTTATGAAGTGAATATGATATGCATAATAAAATATCTAAGAAATTAGAAATGTGCACACCTTAAAATGATCTTTAAACTTCTGTATGATTACAGTGCACTGCATGACATATTCAGTTTCTAATTATATTGGTAAAATATGATGTGAGACATAACTTTGTTAACAGTAAAAGAATTCCTGTTGTAACCCTTTGCATATGTATGACAAATTAAACTCTTTAGGCAAAATTAATTGGAGGTTTGATCAAGGATCTAGACTCTCTGGTTCAGTAAATTCCAGATAATTATTTCTCTACTCGTATGATTTTCCTCATAAGTAGGGATTTTTATCATATAATGTTTTATTTTGCTACTTTGCTTTTGTAGATACAGCTGTCACATGGAAGCAGAAACTCTTCCTCTGAGAGGCAGGATATCTTTGATGCATTTATTCATAGCAGGGGTCCTTCCTCTGGAGCCATATTTTCCAACATGTAGCTATTTTTCTTTTCTTCTTCTTAATTGAACCAATGTTATTCATGGTATTACGGCTGTGTATGGATTGAAGTGAGTACAATGCCTTTTTTATCGGCATGTGGTCAGTCCATTACTCATCCAGAATTTATTATCTTACCAGAGCATTCACAGCAATTTAAACATATTCCTGCCTCTGCAACATATACACATTTACAGAGACAAAACAAATGTATAATCATTAAAACAGTTAGAGATAAGCACATAATTGCAAGATTGCATTGGGTTTCAGCTATAAGAATGGGAGTGGCTAATTGGAGGAAGTATCCTTAGAGGTGCAGTTTTAAGGAAGAAGGAATTGTGTGGACGGGTGCTGTTCTGCACAATTATAATAGTGTGAGAAAAATAAATGGGGTTCAATTTTAAAAATAAAGAGCTAACTACAAAGACAGCAACAAGGTGGGGCACCTGGGTGGCTCAGTCTGTTAGGCGTCCAACTGCAGCTCAGGTCATGATCTCAGTCCGTGGGCTCGAGCCCCTCATCGGGCTCTGTGCTGACAGCTCAGAGCCTGGAGCCTGCTTCAGATTCTGTCTGTCTGTCTCTCTATCTCTCTGCCCCTCCCCTGCTTGCTGTCTCTCTCAAAATAAAGACATAAACAAAATTAAAAATATATAAAAAGATAGTAGTAAGGCAAGTTAGTGTCTGTAGTCACAAATATACTTTTGTTAAATCTCTAGTTTCAAATTCATTCTCTATTTTTCAAGTAGAGCATTTGGATGCTTGTGACCTAACCAGAACAAAGGCAACTGGGTTATGATCTAATGGCCACTCTCCAACTTTAATACATAATACATCTATCTACTGGGTCAAGAATTGACCGTTCCCACAGGCAAAGGAGATTAACCGAAATCCAAATTTTACTGTTAAATAAGCCAATAATAAGTTTTATCTTTGTGTTATAATTCTGTGAAAGGATTTTTTTTGTGTGTGAGAATTCCTGATCTCCCATAAAGATAAAAGCTTAGGTAAGAAAAATGTGTTAAGCTGATTTTATCCTATTTCTTAGAACTGCACATCTTTTTATTACCAGATGTGAAGAGATAAGAAAAGAATTATTTTTCTATATAAAAGATAATTGAAAACATGTTGGTGCAAAGTCAATATAATTCTGTTGAGTTTGACATTCTCCAAATATGCCTTCCAACTTGTTAAAAAAAATCCCAAGTCTACAATATATTTTGTTTTCTTATAATAATTTAAGTATGACTGGATAGCTAGGTTTATCTTATTCGTCATAGAAATATCATAGTAACATCCTTACATTTTTAATCTTTAAGGCAAGATATTGATTAGCCTATCCTAGGACATAGTTAATACATTAGTGGATCAATTTCACTGCTCTGATAACTTAGATTCATGCATACATCATGTGTTTTTTATAGTACTTAAAAAATCCTTGAGTTCTTTGTTCTTGAATTAATTTTCAATCTTTCTTCTTACTGTACTTAGAGTTATTGATGGTAGAGTCATCATTAAATAAATGGGAATTTGGAATCAAGCCTATGGCTGATATTGACGATAAGAAAAGCTCAAATTTTAAACACTTAAATATGTCTTTGCTTAAAATACTTTGTCTAGGATTCCTGAATTTGTTACAGGGAATTCTAATAAATTTTTCATGATATTTTAAGGATGATAAAAAGTGTCAAAATAGTGAAAGTGTGGGGCACCTGGGTGGCTCAGTCGGTTGAGCCTCCGACTTCGGCTCAGGTCATGATCTCACGGTTTGTGAGTTTGAGCCCTGAGTTGGTCTCTGTGCTGACAGCTCAGAGCCTGCAACTGCTTTAGATTCTGTGTCATCCCCTGCTCTCTGGCCCTCCCATGATCATGCTCTGCCTCTCTCTGTCTCTCAATGACAAATAAATGTTTAAAAAAAATGTTTATATAGTAAGTGTTAGCATATTTGTATTATTTATCCTATTAAATATTTCTGTACAAATATTTCAAACATAAAAAAGTGAAAGATTTCCTTGTAAAATGTAAAACATGTAAAATGAAAACATTACGAAAATTGAAGAATATATATTTTAGTTTTAGATTGAATTTTGATCCTTTTAATTGGGCTTGTGTATGAGTTTCTTTTCCCTCATTTCTTAAAACTAAAGGAAACATTAATAAAAAAGGCAAGAAGGAAAATTAATTATTTTTTTAAAATTTTGAAACAATCATACTTCAACAGTTTGCAAAAAAAAAATGTACAGGGAAGTCTGCACACTTTCTTATTCTCCTTTTTTCTCCCTTTTATTCTTTAAATATTTATGCAGTGCTGACTTTAAGTGCTGAAGAAATAAAAGAGAATATAATAGACATTGCCCAGGAAGTTTCATAAACAATTGTGGAATAGACACATTAACAGATAACCCCAATTTAATATATTAAGTGACATGAAGCAAAGAGAAGTAGGGGCACCTACTCCAGCTTGGATATAAGATGCGAGTGTAGAACAGAGACAAGAGGAACAAATGACAAGGAAATCTTTCAATTTTCTTATGTTTGAAATATCTGTATAGAAATATTTAATAGGATTTACTCAGAAATTTTTAAGAAGTGTTTGATAAAATCATATTATATGATTATTTTAAAGTTTATTTATTTATTTAGAGAAAGAGGGTGGGAGGGTCAGAATGAGAGGGAGAGAAAGAGAGAATCCCAAGCAGGCTCTGCATTGCCAGCAAGAGCCCATTGTGGGGCTCGAACTCATGATCTGTGAGATCTTGACCTGAGCCGAAGTCAAGACTCAGACACCTTTGGGGCATCTGGGTGGCTCAGTCAGTTAATAAACGTCTGACTTCGGCTCAGGTCATGATTTAATGATTTGTGAGTCAAGCCCCACATTGGGCTCTGTAATGACAGCTCAGAGCCTGGAGCCTGCTTCAGATTCTGTCTCCCTCTCTCTCTACCCCTTCCATGCTCATGCTCTGTCTCTGTCTCTTAATAATAAATAAATGTTAAAAGATTAAAAAAAAAGAGAGAGACACCTAAATGATTGAGGCATTCTGGAGCCCCTATGATTTCAAAATCATTTAGATTTTGTGGTTAATCTACAGAATAAATGTTCATTAAAAAAAGAAAAAAAACCTTTACAGTATCTGGCAATTCTGAAGGCATTTCGATACACATTTGTTGAATGTATTAATTCATCAATTCATTTAACAAATATTTATTGAACATTTGACTAGTGCCAGTCATTGCACTTGAGTCACAGGACACCGTCCATCAATGAATGCAATTCATAAATGACATAGTAAGTTATAACGCAAAGACCCCCGTGGAACAAAGAAAAGTTAGAAAAGAGAGGGGGATAGGAAGTGGTGGGATGAGGAACATTATACAAATGTTAAGTTGGAGGTCTAGATCAGCCTCACTGAAAAGGTGACATTGAGCCAAAGTTTGTCTTGTGGATATTTGGTAGTTGATCACATTGGGTAGTGGGAACAGCTAGTGTCAAGGTGGCATTGCGCCTTGTGCATTTGAGGAGCATCAGGAGGCCTGGTGCATTTGAGGAGCCATCAGGAGGCCAGTTTGGCTAGAGGAGAGGAAACTGTTGGAAATTAGTGGGCAGGGAATTTAAAGAGGTAATGGGAACAAGATCACGCTGAAGCAATTATAGACTTTGGTTTTCACTTTGAGTGAAATAAGGAACAATTGCAGAGTTTTGAGAATAAGGGATAAAGTCTGTTTTACTTTTCAAGGGATGATCTGGCCACTGTGTTAAGAACAAAGTTTGATAGAGGCCAGGGAGAATAAATAATACCACTTTTACTATTATAGAAACTTAAGTGAGAGAAGAAGGTGGTTCAGGCTAGGGTGGAGCAGTGGAGTAGGTGACAAGCAGTCATATTTCATGCTTTAAAGGCAGAATGATTAATTTTTGTTGATGGATAGGATTTGTGGTGTGAAGCCAGGATAGGAATCAAGGATGACCACAACGTTTTGAGACTGAACAACTGAATGATGGAGGTACCATAACCTGAATGAAAGAAAATGTTCCCTTTTATCTAACTTGCTGATGTTCATATTCAGTGGTAGAATTCAGGTGGATTTGGTTATAGAATATAAATAGAATATTTTGAGAAAAAATGATGAGGAACGATAAAGAAAAACTAGGAAAAATAGCCATGGGTTTATATTTAAGTTAACTGCTTTGCAACAACTTTTCATGTGAATGGTCTTTAGGGTCTTGACCATGGCTGCAGTAAGAGTGATACAAGTTAAGTGATAAGAATTTACAGTATGAAGACGTGATCAGAAGTATCATGGACTCCATTTTGTAGCATTGCCTTTGGTATCTATATATAAATATGTCATTCCCACCAAATTGATTTGCAGTATAATATTAAGCTACTCTATAGAAATCTTTTGAGAAACATGATACTTTTTAACATGATTAAACTAGTTTCATCTATTTTTCATCTGTAAAACAGCCCATACAGATATTTCAAAATGATTAATTTTTCATACTATTTTACTGCTCTAAGTTGCATTTTTGTAATATACTGTTTTGAAAATATTTTCAGTATTTAAGTACATTACATGTTTTATAGTTTTTTTTTTTTCCATTAGTATTATGAATCAGACAAGATTCCTGCAAGAAAAAGATAGCATACTAAAAGAGAGTGACTGGGGAAAGTTGAATAAAGGGAATACTTACAAAGGTGTGGGCCGGGTTAAAGGAAACCAATAAGAGATAGTGAAGCTTAGAGAGTAGGCTCACAAGGCCGAGGTTAGTGTTATATCTACTAAACAAAGGAAAGGAACAGTTTTGCAGGTACCCAAAGATAGAGTTATAGCTTTTAGTATAGTTGTATTCTACAAGACACCCACTCAAAAGAGACAGTAAACTTCAGTAGAGGAATAGAATCTGGAATAGTGGAAACTTGATCTAACTTGTCTCACACATGGTGATACAGTTTGAAATTTAAATATATATAAAACATCAGATGAACATTTTAGAACTGAAAAATACAGTATGTGAAATTAAAACTTCATTGGATGAGGATTAGTTGAAATCTAGACACAGCAGGAGACAGAAATAGTGAATTGACATCAGGCTAGTGGAAAGCATTACACCCTGAAGCATAAGATTAAAAAACAAAGAGAGGGAGGCAAACCATAAGAGACTCTTTTTTTTTTTTTTTTTTACAAATAGTTTATTGTCAAATTAGTTTCCACATAACACCCAGTGCTCATCCCCCCAAGTGCCCTCCTCCATGCCCACCCCTCCTCCCCCCCACATCCACCAGTCCTCAGTTTTTGTCAGCATTCAAGAGTCTCTCATGGTTTGCCTCTTAAATACAGAGAACAAACCAAGGGTTGCTGGAGGGGGAAGAGGGTAGAGGAATGGGCTAAATGGATGATTGCTACTAAGGAGGGTACTTGAGATGAGCACTGAGTATTATATGTAAGTGATGAATCCCTAAATAATATTCCTGAAACCATTATTACACTATATGTTAACTAACTTGAATTTAAATAACATTTAAAAATAAATAAAATTTTTAAAGGAAGGAGAAAAAGATAGTAATATTGTGAAAGATGAATCATGCAGCCAAGAGAGACAAAAATTCAAATGATTAAGATCACAGAAAGAGAAGAGAGAGACCGAATGGGACAGAAGCAATATTAGAAAAATAGTGCCTCGTAAGCCTTTTTTTTTTTTCAAATCTGATGAAAAATATCAATGTACAGATTTAAGAAATTTATCAGTCTCTCTGCAGTGTAAATACAAAGAAAACATCACCAAGGCACAGTGGAACCAAATATTTGAAGCTAAAGATAAAAAGGAAATTTTGAGGGGCGCCTGGGTGGCTTAGTCGGTTAAGCGTCCGACTTTCGCTTAGGTCATGATCTCGTGGTTCGTGGGTTCGAGCCCCACGTCGGGCTCTGTGCTGACTGGCAGCTCAGAGCCTGGAGGCTATTTCAGAGTCTGTATCTCCCTCTCTCTGGCCCTCCCCTGCTCACGCTGTCTCTCTCTCTCTCTCCTAGAAATGAATAAAAATATTAAAAAATAAAAAAGGAAATTTTGAAAATTCCCAGAGTAAAATACATGCATTACCTTTATAAAGCAACAGTAAGACTGACAACTGGCTTTTTCTTATGGAAGCAAGAAAACGTGAATTGATGTCTTTAAAGGTCTAATAGAGAAAAAAAAAAGTCAATAAGTAATTCTGTGCTTAACTCTAGCTTCTTCAAAAATTTGTACAAAATAAATACAAATATTTCTTTTTAAACAAACATTTTTAAGCAAAAATACTTTTTACAAAAACAAAAACTCTATAGCATTTTTCACTACAAGAAATGCTAAAGAAATTTCATTGGCTTAAAGGAAAATCATTCTAGATGAAAGCATATAACTGCAGAGAGAATAAACAAGTTCCAGAATGGTCAACTATAGATTAGGTGAATATATAAAAGTCACTTCTACTTTTATACACTAGTGAAAAAAAAAAGGGTAAAATGAAATTTTTAAAATACCATCTATGATAGCATACAAACATAAAATATCCAGGAGTGAATTGAATAGATTTGTGAAGCATTCTATAAGTAATGCTTTGAAATATTACTTAGAGAATTTGGTGAAGACCTAATTAAATGGAGAATATAAATGATCTATAGATTTATTACTATTCTAATCTATATCCAACCATTGTTCTTTTTTAAATTTTGATGGACATTAGGTAATTCTAATATTTACATGGAAATTCAAAGGACATAGCATAGCCAGAATACTCTTTAAGGAGAATACACGCTATCAGATTTCAGGACTCATCATAAAGTTAGAGAAGTTAATAGAGTATGGGATTAGTTCACGGATCAAAAAATCAACCAGTGCAATAGACTGTAGAGTATAGAAATAGCTCAATGCACATACATTGGGGAAAGGACAATCTTTTAATGAAAATGGTGATTCCTTCTTTCTACACATAAAAATTAACTTGAAATGGCTATTGAGAGAAGTATATAGTATTATTCATTTCCATTTCAGATGACTTGCATAGTTCACCACACATATTGGATATTCAACTAATAGTTGATGAGTCTGTGACACTTAAATCTCATTGTTCAGAAAATTTTATTAGAATGCATAATTAGGATCAACAACATGACTGACCCAGAATTTAGGATCCTGGAACTTTACTCATTGAGGCTGACGGAATATAAATGAGGGCTGTTCCTATAGGTGCTTGGTATGTTGCTCTACATTTATTTTTTTTTTTAAATGTTTTATTTATTTCTAGGAGAGAAAGAGAGACAGCATGAGCAGGGGAGGGTCAGAGAGAGAGGGAGTCACAGACTGAAACAGGCTCCAGGCTCTGAGCTGGCAGTCAGCACAGAGCCCGACGCGGGGCTCGAACCCACGAGCCGCGAGATCATGACCCAAGCGAAAGTCGGACGCTTAACCGACTAAGCCACCCAGGCGCCCCTGTTACTCTACATTTAAATTTAAGAGGATTCATAACTGAGCTTCCATCCAAGGATTTAGAAGTCTACATTTATTGAGCCTATCACAAAGCTGATTTCTTTACTTGGTATAGGAATAAAGAAGAAATGGAAGGATGATCTTTTATGTTCCTTCTATGTTACTATACGAGAGAAACCTCATTATATAAGATGATTTCTAAAATGTCCAAGACTTAAATGATACTATCATGTAGTTCTATTTTTGATAACCCCGTATAAAATAGTTGACTCAAGGCTTAATCTAAATTAACATCAAAGCCAGACATAGAAGAGAATAATATGGATGAAGTAAAAGGCTGGAATCTTTCAATGAAGCATATGAAAGGACTTGAAAAAAGATACAAAGAAACTGTTAATAGTCACCAAAAAGAGGGAAAAAATAAAAATTTACTACCCGTTCCTCTTTCCTATTGTGATAAAGATTGAAAATTGAGATAAGAAAGCTTTTAGCAGTTAGCTATATATAAAGAGACCTTTTTGAAAAAATTCTTTTAATGTTTATTTAGTCTTTGAGAGAGGGTGTGCAAGCAGGGGAAGGGCAGAGAGAAAGGGAGACAGAGTAT
Organism: Proteles cristata cristata; assembly: GCA_017311185.1. Lineage (NCBI taxonomy): Eukaryota > Metazoa > Chordata > Mammalia > Carnivora > Hyaenidae > Proteles > Proteles cristata. The sequence continues at coordinate 768,938 of JAESUZ010000242.1, read as the reverse complement.
CCAAAGCAGCTGTGTGCTGACAGTGCATGCCCAACATGGGGCTCGAACTCAAAAAGACCATGACCGGAGCTGAAGTCGGACACTCAACTGACTGAGCCACACAGGCACCCCCATAAAGAGATCTTACAATAGTTACGAATAGTTTAAACTGGACAATAATAAGAATTTTCTGCACATTATATTTTTATATTTATTTGCCTTTTCTAAAACATCTGTCATCAATCAGAGTCAAGGAGAATTAATTTTTCAAAAATGATTTTCAAAATAAAATGTAATGCTTTAGAAATATTTTCTGATTTATGACTTTTTTGTTGCAAGTTGGCACTTTATCTTTTTAAATTCAAACATCATGGCTTCTCTACCAATGTTTCATTCAATACTAAAAACTTAAATAATACCTGCAATTTCTTTTCTTTAATTGGCCCTATACTGAGAGTTGATGGCATTTGGATGAAGAGCTCATATTCAAAATTGTCCATACTTTCTCAGCATTTAATATTGCACCATGTGTAACAAGGTACTTGGTTACCTTTAACTCCACCATAATATCATATGTCCCTAAAAACCAGGAGTTTATAGATGAACACCTTTAATACTTACAGAAAGAAAATACACTTGGAGGTTTGTCTTTGGATTTGCTTGTACCATTTTTGTAATTCCAAATACCTTTGAACTTTAAATACTGTTTAAGTATAGCCAATCCTCATTATTCATGAATTCTGTGTTTGTGAATTTACCTACTCACCAAGTTATATTTGTAACCACAAATCGAATACTTAATGACACTTTTTCAGTTATTCTTGCATGTACACAGAACAGCAAAAATTTGAGCTGCCTACTGCACACATGCCATCAGAGAATAAGGTAATGTTCCATTTCAGCCTGTCTCATGCTAAGTGAGACTGCTAAGTGTCCTTTTAGCAGTTTATGCAGTGCTGTATGTTTTGCATGTCTGTGGGTTTTGTTGATGCTTTCACTGTTGGAAACGGCCCTCGAGCATAGTGCTGTCTAGAGTTCCTAAGTGTAAGAAGGCTGTGATGTGCTTTATGGAGAAAATACGTGGGTTAGATAAGCTTTGTTCCAGCATGAGTAATGGCGCTGTTGGCCCTGGGTTCAATGTTAATGAATCAACAATATGATACATCCAGAAAAAGGAAGAGAGAATTCGCTGATCTATACATGAGGTCACTCTGCAAAGTGCTAAACTAACATCTGTAGTGAATGATGAAACCATCAGAAAGGTGGGAAAGTGGCTAAGCTCATGGGTTCATGAGATGACCAGTAATAAAATGCATCGTGGATAACATTGCTGTGAAGCTGATAGCAAATTTACAGTCATGTTACCCAGGATCAGGAAAATGCTAAAGCCTTCTCAGCTAGTGGTGGCTGGTTGGTACATTTCAAAGGGTGATAAGACATGAAAATGTTAGACTAGACTTGCATGTGAGGCAGGTTCTGCAGATAGGAGGCTGTAGAGGAACTTAAAAATGCCTGCTGAATGATATCCAGGAAAAGAGTTATATGGCAGCGCAGATTTTCAAGGCTGATGTGACTGGCTTATTTTTAAAGGACTTTAGCAATTGAACCTAATAGTGTTGTGGGTGACAAACATGTTATGACCAGAGGCTTGCAGGAATAGAATTTGGTCTTTTCCCTGAGAACAATAGCTCACTATTTGTTAATTCAGGGTTCATAGAAACTTTATAGAACACGGCTACTGCAAATAATGAGAATCCACTAACTTGATCTATTATGGGCATGGTTATTATGTTTAACATAGGGCTTGTATATGAGACTGGTGTTTATATTTGTGATGGAAAGCACTGACATGTGGCTTAATAGTCCATTATTTACTATCAAAGAGACTAGGGCTAATTGCAACCTTTTCTCCTCATTACCATATATTTGAGACTTGGCTCAAAAATCACAGCCTTGCCCTGCCTGTCATAACTGGTAGCGGTTGTCCAGAACCCATAGGTATACTTGCTCGTTTAATGCTCCTTCCTTCACAGGGTTTCACCCAAGAGACGATGAAATGCTTTGCAAAACCAATAGAACATTGTTGCCTGGTCATAAGTAAGAGAGGACTGAAGCTACTCATCTGCTTATCCCTGGGGAGCCTTATAAGAGGTGGAGGTGGGGTTCAGTTTCACCATTTAGATAAAGCTGAGTGATGACGCTGCAACCTGCTGCCAAATTTTTATTGGGAAATTGTTCACTGGTTATCAGGGAAGAAAAAAATAGTTAAGAGAAGACAGAAGAAATATTTTTTTAAACGATCTAACAGGGGTGCCTGGGTGGCTCAATCGGTTAGTATCTTACTTCGGCTCAGGTCTTGATCTCACAGTACGTGACTTGGAGCCCTGTGTCTGTGCCGACAGCTAGCTCAGAGCCTGGAGACCATTTCAGATTCTGTGTCTCCCTCTCTCTGACCCTCCCCTGCACCCGCTCTCGCTCGCTCTCTCTCTCTCTCTCAGAAATAAAACATTAAACAAATTTGTGCGGTTGTTTGCATGGAAGCTGAAGTAGCTACCTTTTTCAGAGAACATAATTTTTAATGGAAAGAATGACAGACAGTGAAATTATGGGTCTTGAAAGTTGGGTGTTTGGCAGGAATTTTCCTTGAAATATAAAGTGAATCTTTTACCTCAAGGAAAACAAGTAGCAATATTTATTGCCAATGATAAAACTCAGACTTTCAAGTGAAAATTAGAATTTTAGAAAACTTGTGTTCTTCACTGTCAACTGGATACTTTAAAACTTTTCTGAGAATACTTATGATGATATAAGCAAATACATTGTTTTTTATATATGGTCTGAAATGTGTCAGCATTTGAAAGATCCACTTAACTCCATGAACACATATTTTCAATGCATGATGTTGCATTGCATGATGTTGCAAAATTAGGCATAGATTTTTTTTTGAAAAATATCTGCAAATTCAAGGTAGACCAACAAATTTAACCTAGTTGAGTATGAAATACTCATTGTTGTGGCTTCAAGTTCCTTAATGCAAATAACCTTTAAGAAATTATTGCTTGTTGAGTTTTGATGTAGTATCAAAAGAGAGTATTCACAGTAATAGGGAAAATGCCATAAAGATACTATTCCATCTTCTAACTGAATAAATGGATGAAGCAAAAAAATGTTTCCAAAATAATCTGTTGTAAGATATTGAACTCAAAAGTAGATACAAATATACATACACCTAGCTTTTTATTGAGATGACTATTACAGAATTTTTCTAACATACAAAAACATTACTATTTTCACTAGATTTTGGAAAACATAATTATTTGCATCAAAATGTCTTATATATTAACATAGGTTAGGTTTATTACTAATTTTACATCCAAAAACAAAAAAAAAACTTAACAAATATATACTATTAATTTGTAGTACAGTAATTGTTGGTAGATATAGATAAAACGAACAAAAATGCTCTTTGGGGCCTTAATCATTTTTAAGAGAGTAGAGTCTTAACACCATCGGTTTGAGAGCTACTGCCACACTTATTGTGAATATCTCAATAGTATAAAGTTTCATTATTGTCTTTTAAAAGTTACTCTTTAAAATAAAATGGCAGTGCTCCATGGTGACTCAGTCAGTGAAACAAAGACTCTCGATTTCAGCTTAGGTCACGATCTCACGATTTGTGAGTTTAAGTCCCCATGTCAGCGCATAGCCTGCTTAGGATTCTCTCTCCCTTTCTCTCTGGCCCTCTCCTCTCACTATTTCTCTCTGTCTCTCTCTTAAAAATAATAAACATTTTTTTAAAGTAAAAATGGCAGTTATACAGGGCAATTAAAAGGAGGGTCTTAAGACTTAGTGATTTTTATTGCCCATTGAGGTATTGCTATTTGGCACAGGCTCTGGGGTAAATACATGGGAAAGAGAAGACAATAAAATTCCCATCCATTTGCTACATGGTGAAAAGATGGAGATAAACCACAAAAACAGAAAAAATGTTTTGCCTGCCTGAGTTTTAGAGCATCAGTCAGCCAATACAGTGTAATACCTCTTCTGTTTCATGAGTGGGTGTTAAGATGGTAACATCTATTGAGAATCATCAGGGGGCACCTGAGTGGCATAGTCGGTTAGGTGTCCAACTTCAGCTCAGGTCATGATCTCATGGTTCATGGGTTTGAGCCCGTGTCGGGCTCTGTGCTGACAGCGAGCTCAGAGCCTGGAGCCTGCTTCAGATTCTGTGTCTCCTTCTGTCTCTGACCCTCTCCACTCATGCTCTGTCTCACTCTACCTCTAAAAAATAAATTTAAAAATTTTTTAAAAAAGAATAATCAGGTTTTCACTTACATGATTTTGTTTCCTTTCCATACAACCCAACGAGATGGGTACTAATATCACCATTTTGTAGACTGTGGAAAATGTGACTCATTAATTAAACTGAAATCACATAGAGGTTGGAGACTGCACTCAGCCTAGATATTCTCAGCACCACAGTCCTTTCTATTTCTGTTGTACCACATTGCTATGAAAAAGATTTCTTTTTTTGACTCCTTTTTTTTTACTGCCACATCGATACAATAAATGAAACCTAGTATATTTGAATTTTAATTATTTATTAAATCCACGTGTATAGATACATGGATATATATACATAACATATAAAAATATAATTAACATTTTTAGGTATTATTAATATTCCTTTATAGCAGTTTTAGTTTCCTAAGTGGAACTTAACTATATGCTATACCATAGTTTATTTAATGAATTCCTAATATTGGGAATTATATGCATTTCCAACATTTTGCTATTGTAAATAATGTAGCAATAGATGCTCTTTGATTATAATTTACTGTTTATTTTATTGTTGAGACAGACAGAGCATGAGTGGGGGAGGGGCAGAGGGAGAGGGAGACATAGAATCTGAAGCAGTTTCCAGAATCTGACCTGTCAACACAGAGCCCGATGTGGGGCTCCAGCCTATGAACTGTGAGATTATGACCTGAGCCAAGTCAGATGCTCAACTGACTGAACCACCCAGTCACATCATAATTTAGAATATATCCATAATTCCTTTCTCAGAAAAATATTAAAATTATAATTAATGATATGCACCTCTGAATTATACTACAGAAATGTAACTGTTAATATAAATATCTTCTAATATTTACTGTTTAAATATTTCCAATTTAATACTGGAATATTTAATGTTAATATTTTATATTTTGTGTGTGTGTTTGTATGTTTACACTTAAAAACAGTTTCTGGCTCACAGTATGTATAATATATTTTTTCCTGAAAACATATATTTCTGAAAACAACCCTCTGAGATAAGATATCAGTTAGGTTAGGCCAAGATATGCCACTGCAACAAACAACCCCCAGACTTCACAAGCATACAACAAGTGCAAAGTTTTGTCTCCTGCTCACAATGCATATCTATTGTTGACCCCCAGAAGCTCTGCTTTACCTTTTCTTCATTTTAAGACCCTGTCTGAAGAATTAGTCCATATTAGGCTTTGCTTTATTAGTCCATATTAGTCATGCTTTCTGTGGGGAAGGCAAAGTATTACTTTCTTATTAGAAGCATTGGCAAATATTTAGGAGCAAAAAATAAAATCATCACATTAGATACAAGCATGTTCCACATTTTACAGATGAGAAAACTGAGATACAGAGCTTGAGTAACTTATCCATGTTCAGAGATTTAATAAATGGTGGAATAGGGTGTAAGCCCAAGAACTGTGCTTTCAGGGACTGTGCTCTGGCCCAATGATGGGAAACAAATCATGTCCATAAAAAATCACCTTGATTTTTATAATATTTTATAAATATAATAGTTTTATAATTTTTTACGTTTATTTATTTTGAGAGAAAGACACACACACACACAGAGAGAGAGAGAGAGAGAGAAAGAGAGAGAACACAACTGAAGGAGGAGCAGAGAGAGAAGGAGAGAGAGAATCCTAAGCAGGTTCTGCACTGCCAGCAAAGAGACTGAGGCAAGACTCAAACTCACAAACCATGAGATCATGATGTGAGCTGAAATCAAGAGTTGGGTGCTTAACTGACTGAGCTACCCAGGTGCTCCTAACAGGCCTATAATTTATAGTCTAAACACAGACACTTTTTCTAAGTGCTAAATCTAATGGAATGCGTGGACTAGTTTTAACCGGGGACTATGCCGAAGAAATCAAGATGAGTGGTTGACCTAAAGGAAAATTTTATAAAATGCTGTATTGGGCAGTAATTAAAGGATTTGGGAAGTTTGGGTAAAGAATACAGATTATGTAAATACTAACAGATTTCACTGCAAAATACATGAAGTAATAACACCCTCCAATGCATAGTAAATTTCTAAGCTGGTTTTGCTTCTTTGCTGCATACTATAAATGAAACTTATCAATATTTGTAGTGTTTCCCAAGATGGTCTCTAAAATCTGTTCTATTTTCGTTCATTTTAGCTACCATTTAAAGTGATAAATATTCTTAAGGAAAGCCAAATAATAGTTCTAAAGTTTTAATAGCTAGAGTAGAATGAGTAATAAAATACACACTAAGAGTCAATTATTGTGACAATGAAAAGATCAAGACTTTCTGACCTGAGATTCTGTGCTTATTGTTTTGTGTGCTCCATGGGGGAATTTATAAATGCAACTGAATATACAAACTACAAAATCTCATTAATTTCAACATCGCTTATTCATGTACTAAAAGTCTTTAGGGGATTTTTCGTTTATAAGCTCTTATAAGTTTACTAGACTCAGAAGTTGTCCTGGTACAACTTATATTTGCAAGGTTCCCATTGCTTTTCATTTAACATTTGAAACTGGAAAACTTAAAAGTGAAACAAATTCCACATAGAGAACTGATCACACGATCTGAAGTAAGCAGGTGACACTCAAAAGAAATATAATAATAAATAAAAATATATTTCATATTACTTGTTACATTGTTTGTGAATAAACACCCCTTTAAATTAAAATAAGAAACCATTTGCATATACCAAATACGCAAAGATTAAAAAATACCAATTATTGTTGATGGGGGTGTGGTCAAATGTGCATTGTCATAGCTGAAAGTTACATTAACGCGTTTAGGGAAAGACATCTAAAATAATAGAGCAAGATTTTATAAATAATTTTAATATTGATATCAAGGAATTTATCCTTTGGAAATACTCATAATTTTTCATTATTTATCTACCACCATTATTTCTAATATTGAAAAACTGGAAATAATAATGAAGGTTAAGCATATTACGGTCTATGTAAAAAAATCTTAAATAGTAATTTTTTTTTAAAAAATGCCTTCAGATGCATCAGAAGAAATATTAATGGTTCAGTGTTGAATGAAAATAGCAATCTATAAAATTGTATTTTTTTTAGTTTTTAAAACCATTTATTTATTTATTTATTTACTTTGAGAGAGAGAATGAGCATGAGAAAGTAGGTGAGGAGCAGAGAGAGAGAGGAGAAACAGAGAGAGAGAGAGAGAGAGAGAGAGAGAGAGAGAGAGAGAGAGAGAGAATCCCAAACAGATTCTGCTCAGGTATCACAGAGCCCAATGCAGGGCTTGATCCCATGAACCATGAGATCATGACGTGACCTGACATCAAGAGTTAGTTGCTCAACTGATTGAGCCACCCAGGCACCCCTGTAAAATTGCTAAGCAGAGTATGATCACAATTTTAACAAGTATGAAAAAATATAAGTAAGTTTTTCCCATATATTTTTTAAAATTAAAAAAAATTCAAGTGTTAACAGCAGTTCAATTGTAAGCTGTGTTGTGGGAAAATGGATGACTTGTTTCCAAAACTGTGGGTATTTTCCAAATACTTTCCAAAAAGCTTTTATTACAATCAGTTTTATAATCAGAAAATAGCTACTAAATGAAATTAAACCATTAAAATTTAAATTTACTAGTAGAATGTTTTTTTAAAGGAGTATATTTTAACTTGTTGACTATCATCTGATTCGCTAAATGTCTCCAAATCTATAAAATGTTATTTGTATAGTTCATTTACTCCAGGTGCAATCCTGTCATTTGTGTTATGGTTGAATCTCTGTTTAATGAATTGAACTTGTGCTGTAAACAAAGAAAATTAAAATGATTTTCTCATTTCAGGTTCAAACATTCCTTTCTGAGATGAAAGTATGTTTCTCACAGTGTAACTGTTGGTGGGTGGATGGGTGGATGGAAAAGGTAAGATAAGATAGATGATAGAGAGACAGACAGACTGACTGACAAATTAAGGAAGAAAGCAAGCAAGCTATAAGATATCCAAGTAGAGTTAGGGGTGCCGGGTTGGCTCAGTTGGTTAAGCATCCGACTTCAGCTCAGGTTATGATCTCACGGTTCGTGTGTTTGAGCCCCGCATCGGGCTCTGTGCTGACATCCATCTCAGAGACTGGAGCCTGCTTCAGATTCTGTATCTCCCTCTCTCTCTGACCCTCCCCTGCCCATGCTTCTCTCTCTCTCAGAAATAAATAAAAACATTAAAAAAAAAAAGATATCCAAGTAGAGTTAAAGTTGGTTGGCAGAAGTTTCCTCTTTTATCTTTCCTTATCCCTGAATAATGTCAGAATTGATGGAAGTTATCTCTCTGATTACTATTGTTGATATCTTCATTCAGGAAATAGTAATTTTGCCTCATGGTCATTTAAATGTACTTATGTTTTTCCTGTTTGTTTTATGGAATTATATGATGAGCTTTTCATGGGTAAGGGTCCTAACTTCCTTCCATTTCTGTCTGTCCAAACTACCAAATACATGGCATATGTGAGATAAATGATAAACAGTATATTATTAAACACATGTTTGCATTCACACAGAAGAGCAGTGAATGCAGTGGTTGAGAGAGCAGACTCTAGTGCCAAATTGCTAGTGTTTAAATGTTAGGATTGCTGTGTGACCTAAGGAAAATTACTTCTCTGTACTTCGGTTTTCTCAAGTATAATAATAGGAAAACGGTACTACGTATCTTTGGAGTTTTGAGGATTAAATGAGTTAATGTTTATAAGATGCTTAGAAGAGTGCCCAGCACATGACATGTGTAGTTATTATTATTTCAAGTTAAGTTCTTTGCTAAGTGACTGTAATGATTACAACTCACAGCTATAGCTTTGAGAAATACATAAACATATTCAAACTTAGGAATAATTTTTTGGGAGCTCTCTTGTCACATAGAGGGATGTAGAAGATAATCAACATATGTAGATTTAATCATCAAGAGATTTCTGGATATAGAGAAATGCATGATAACCAGAATTTTTATTGATGAATTAATAATTAGAGAGAGAAAAATTATGAATGTTATGGAATATCATTAAAGAACATTTAGGAAGCGAAGCTTTTATGGGATTCCCAAAAAAGTATGGTGATAAATAGTGTGGATCAAAATAAAAGCAGATCTTTCAATCCTGACAGAAGGCATTTTGTAAGTAGTTTTTATTAATTGAAATTTTATTTTTTAAAATTTAGATACTTGATAAAAATAATACTTTTAAATACATAAGATAACTTGTTAGCAATTTACAAATGATTACTAGTGCTTTCCTTTTTAATAATAATCATCTTCAAACATAAAAGGATAAAACAAGGTAAATTAAATTAGATTGAAGGATACCTGAGTGGCTGTTGGTTGCACATTTGACTTGATTTCAAATCAAGGTTCAGGTCATGATCTCATATTTTGTGGGTCTGAGCCCCACAATGGGCTCTGCACTGACAGTGTAGAATTATATGTGGTTCCTTAGTTTTTTTGTGAAAGAAATAAAGGGAAGAAAGTTAAGTAGCAATAAGTAAAAATTAAAATGCATTTAGGGGTACCTGAGTGTCTCACTCAGTTAAGCGTGTGACTCTGGATTTCGGCTCAAATTATGATCTCAAGCCCCATGTAGGGTTCTGTGCTGACAGCACAGAGCCTGCTTGGAATTCTCTCTTTCCCCCTCTCTCTGCCTTTCTTTCTTTCTTTCTTTCTTTCTTTCTTTCTTTCTTTCTTTCTTTCTTTCTTTCTTTCTCTCTCTCTCTCTCTCTCTCTCTTTCTCTCTCTCAAAATAAATAAGTTCACTTAAAAACACAAAATGTACTTGGGCTAGGATATCAATCTGTAAATATGATTCAATGCTAGACCTAGAAATCAATGGAAAGAAGCTTTCGAATATTTTGTGTGTGTGTGTGTGTATGTGTGAGAGAGAGAGAGAGAGAGAGAGAGAGATCATTTAAAAATATGGAGGTGGCAAGGGGAGCAGTGTATCCTTGGTTTATAACTTGGCAGTTTTTAAAGATTCTCTTGACATATTAATATTGGCCAAATTCCAGGATATCCAGAATCCAAGGCACCCTTCTATACTCTAGACACACCTGTATTTCTTTCTCTCCTTGGCTGTTGAAATGATTTTATCACAACAAGATGATTTCAGCTCTTTTTCCTCATATATTGGGACCTTATGTAGTTGTAGTAAATCACATCTTATCTGTGTTTAGAAATGTTGTGGTTCCTTGGGAAAACTCAGAGGTCAGGAGCCTTCACATTTAGTCTCTGGAAGAGGGGGCAGGAAATATTAGATTTCAAAGAAATGTTAGTAACATGTTTTCCACAGCTTCTAGTATAAGTCACCATGCTGTGTGGTCACATTAAAGCATCCAGCATTATATTTTATATTATTGTGCATCCAAGATTCACCTAAACTTCTCACACAGAGACCAAGTTTTCTGTCCTCACTGTCTGGATGGACCTGAGGAAGCTCTGTAATCTAACAGATTTTAGTAAAAACTTCACGTAGAAGTTATAAAGCCCATAGACGCATCTTCCATCTAAGTCTCTCCTTACTTTCTGGGCTCTGATTTCCACCCTAGCAGCTTTCTCTGGATGTTTTCTCTTTCATTGTCCTTAGGCATTGTTTCCGTATTTGAAACCACCACAGCTTTGGCATACAATTCTGTCTTCCCAAGACACAAGCAGACATTCTTTTACCCTACTACCTCCTTCTCTGTGTTCCACAGCTACCTCTCTTCAGGATTTCTTTTCTCTTGACCTGTATCACTTTTGGTTAAGGAGTGTCCTTGAAAATGCACATGGCTGCCCGTCACTCTGCTCTGTGTGGCAGCACTAGCAGTTCTATTTTAGTCCTTGACACAAGTGAGTGCTGCTAGTAAAATGGACTATGATGGATGAAGCATTATCATTCCAATGGTGCTCATACCTAACACTCAGGCCATAGATCCTGAACACACTGTGGTTCAGGAGTCTTCTTACTGGTAATCCACACTCAAATTATACCACTGTACCTTACACTGCAGTGACTTTTCACATGGTATTGAGCAACTTCTCGTAGATGTGAATGTTATCAGAGATCCAAATGTAAGTTGCTTTGAAAGTAGGCCATTGTCAGTGACCATTGATTTATCTTATCCGTGCTTTGACAATGTGTCTGGTGTTTAACAATATAAAGTAGCCTCAATCTTTAATGGACACTTGTGGTTGAACCACAATAAAGAAGTATGCTTGAGCCTTGGGTTTTCTTAGTCTCTGGGCCCTAATTCAAGAACTTCCTGTTCATACATCAAAAATTTCTTTAAATACATTATGAATGTGGCAGATTTCTTCTAAGATATCCTAAGTTATTCCTAGATAGCTTCTAGGTTAAAATTTAGAAACCTGTTTACTTTTCCCTATCCAGGTAGATTCCCTAGGTACTGACTTGTTTTCAACTTTTGGGAGTTCCTTATATTCATGGGACAGAGAGTTAAAAAGAAGGAGAAGGAGAAGGAGGGGCGCCTGGGTGGCTCAGTTGGCTAAGTGTCCAACTTCGGCTGAGGTCATGATCTCATGACTCGTGGGTTCAAGCCCTGCTTCGGGCTCTGTGCTGACAGCTAGCTCAGAGCCTGGAGCCTGTTTCAGATTCTGTGTCTCCCTCTCTCTCTGACCCTCCCCTGTTCACACTGTCTCTCTCTCTCTCAGAAATAAATAAAAAAAAAAACATTTAAAAATTTAATAAAAAAGAAAGAGAAGGAGAAGAAGAAAGAGGAAGAAGAACTTGATTCTGCTTTCATGATGTATGTTTATTTAATGAATTGCCTCCTTTGTTTTATAAACAACATAACATATGTAAATTTTATTTTCATCTTGTATAAAATGAAGCTGAAATAAAACAACTTACCTAAGGTCATAAAGACAACTGAGCTGAATTTGTCATGATGCTTCAAAGCAAGAAATTTTTTCTGTTTTATGCATCAGAGCAGTTAAAATTTATGTTTGCTATTAAAAATTTCTTCATTTTTGTTTCACAAACCTTGAAAATTGATCTAATTGGTGATTTTATTAATTTCTTTGTTACTGTGTTTCCCTCACTTTTAATTAAGGGTGTTAAATATAATGGTGTCTACAGTTCTTTAATGATCTCACTTTCTGAATTAGCAGGGACACTTGTGTTTTGAGCATACCTTATATGCAGGTCTATAATGATGAATACAATGAAGTGTAATAAATAGCTCCTTCCCTCAAAGGAACAAATGATAAATATCTAAAGATCAGTTCAAGAAATAAGTGCCACCATTGTTCATCTCTCTGAACTGGAGAAGGAAGTCTTCCTTGAGTAGCTTTGAAGGAGGACTTAAAAGATGAGAAAGACATCTTGCTTCCATCCTCAGCTCTCGGATCTGTGGATACCTGTTTTCAGGACCCACCTTTATATAAGGTCTTGCACCATTGATAGTGAAGCTGCAGCTGTTCTCTCGTCTGGTAACGACATCTTTGCCTGTAATTTTCCTTTTTGTGACAGGGAAAGCACTTCCGGTTTTGGTCCCTGCTAAAGTGAAGAAGACAACAGAAGTAATGGTGCTGGAGAAAGGGTGACGATGACATGCGTTAGTGACAAAAGATTGCCAGTGCTGAGTGTTAGCTGTCAGGATGAATAACTCACCCTTGATGTTTCCATGGACAGCAGGAAGGGAGAAGGGCAGTATTCTGAATCTAAGGACGAAAGGGGCAGGTCTTTTGAAACTGTCCATCAATGGGAGTGGAGGGCAGGTCGAAAGATTTGAGTGAGTTACTTTTATGCAAATAGACTGCCTCTGGAACACTAAAGAAAGAAAATGTACTTTTCAATTTTTACTGTTGGAGAGATTTAGCCTAAATGCTATCTATGGTTGCCGTTTTTAGAACCCCAAGCAGTAGTAGGCAAAAATTAGTATTTTAACTGTAAATGTCACTTTTTATTATAATAAAGAATGTCACAAAATTGTTTTTTATTAAGTTCCTTACATTTGTTTTCCTGGACATTCTCTCTACAATAAGCTAATTTTTAACATGGGGAATTTGTTGCTGATCTGGTTAATGAGGTTCTTGGCTTATATAGTTTATACTATACAAATCCTATCTGAGTTTTGTAAAAATTAAATTGATATATCTTAAATGGGAAATGGACTGTTTAAAACTAAGTTGTAATCTATAAAACAATAATAACGACTCTAAGGTAAGCCCACTAAATTTCAGGGAATTGGATTTTAAGTTAAGTATAATATAATCCCTACATTAATTAAATATACTTAGAGAGATCATATTATATTCTAATACTGCTTACAATAACACTAATGCTTTCACTTGCCTCTATCACAAATGCTGAAAAGCCCATGTACTTAAATCTATCTTTCATGCCTCCTATGGTATTTATTTTAACTAAAATAATGGGGAAGCTCATTACTAATGTTCAGGTTAAGATTTCATACTATCAGTACTAAGAAAAACTTCATGTATAGTAAAGATTTCCTTCCTCATGCTAAATGTCAGTCTTTTGTTTTTATCCCTTAACACAAACCAATTAGTTACATTGTATTTGAAATTTTTTAGAAATGTTTTGTACTTTGAGTATTTTACCTCAAGCATCGATTTTAGACATTCATATCAAATTTCTTACTTAAGAAATTCCTGTATTCTGTCACTGTTTACTTTTTTTTTCTCACTAAGGCAATCTAATTGCTTTCCGTAATTTCAAGGTCATGCTTAGTTGTTGCTCCTCTGCCTGTTCTTACAGAATGTTTTCTGTAATGAAAATGCCAGAGACCCCAGTTGCACACAATCAATCTATATTGATATTCTTGCTGAGCTGTTCTGAGTCCCCTTTCACCCTCTTACTCACCTCCACCCCCTGCCCACTCAGGAAATAGAAATATTTCGCAGGGCTAATTCTCAAAAGATAAAAACACTCTAAATGAAAGGAAAATACCAATTGAGATAATTTCTTTGAATGAAGAAAAATGTTCTTTATTATTATTATTATTATTATTATTATTGTCTAGATTTGAAATAGTGGCCATTGAAAACTGTGAATTGGATCTACTAGCTGACTAAAACAGTTCAATTATAAGTTTAATGTAAGCTGTAGGAGAGCTGTGTGAGAATGACTCTTCTTTGTTCATGTGAACTTTCACTGTTTTCAGGTACAGCCTAGCCTCACAAAGCTAGTTGTGGAGATAATATCCAGATTCACAAACTGGGAGCAACATAGAGGCTTTACTCAAAATTCAGTGACTTTATGAGAGATAGGAGCATGTGAGTGAGTCTACATGATCTGATGAAGGTGTGTTGTAAAGAAGGTTTAAAGGTTTGAGAGTCCAAGAGTCTTGGATTTGATTAAGCTTCCATTATTTAATTTAAGTAGATTTCGGATGAGTTACTAAACTTAGCCTCAGTTTTGCTTTGCTCACACAAGAGAACTTCTTTGAGGATTGTGTGTGATAATGCATTTTAAGCTTTATGCATAAATGGAGTTCATCTCTCACCTTCTGAAGTTCTTTTAATGAAGAATTTATTCATGCAAATTATATTTTCTGAAGTACTTTGTAATTTGGCTTGTTTAATTTTATAGTGCCACTAGTAGTATACATTGGGAAGTTATTATACTGTGGTTGTTGCCCATTGCTAATAGATGGCATTACACCAACATATAATATGAAACTGACCATACCCTTTTCCCCTTTTTATGTAGCGATATTGTTTCCTCTGTACAGAGAAGTCTCTTTATGGATATATGATTATTATGAGTTTGTCTTAGCTATAGATATGAGAACTTATGGATTTATAAATGTAATCAGTGTTCTACATATTCATCTACATAAACTTTTGATTGTATGCAGATGTATTCAGAACACTGATCTTTTTCAACCAATAAATGTAATTTTCTGTCTACAGAGGATTTATTTTGAATTTATTTTAGTTATATTTAAAGCATGGCTTAACTTTCAGGAAAACCAATAATTAAAGTAAAACTTGGCAACGGAAAATTTACCAAAGCAGAGAGTATACTTATCTATACTTAAATTGTATAAATATAATATAGAGGGATCCTACAGATTGATGCTCTCAATAAAGTAACTTACATTGGCTAAAGAAGATCAAATGAATTTATAGGTATAAGAAACCAAAATATCTTGTACAAAACCAAAATATCTTTCTGGATGAAAACAAAACAAAACGAAACAATTCTAGGTTTTGATGAAATAGATGCAACGAGCTTTCCACATATACTGTGTCATCATTATTGGTTTTTCATGAGAGAATTTAGTTATTTATATTGAATGTTTGCAGGTGTGAATTCAGGTCCCTCATAGGGAAAATAAAAAGATAAATTGTTATCATCTGAAAGGAAATGAGGATTGTTGACACTGTGCAGATTTTATATTACTGAGAAACCTTGACTATCAAAAAAAATGTTTTTCTAACAATGCCACATAGCCCTTGGTTCATAGGCTAATTTTTCAGACCATTGTATAGATTAATGGAAACCTAGGTAAATGCTGTGGTACATTATAAAACAAAATTCTCTGAATCATTGAGCCTTAAAATATATTGTATATTAACTGAAGGCACATATTTGAAGAATTCATAGCATGTATTGTATTCTGATTATGTAGAGGAACATAATCTTTTTTTTACAGGAACCTTTTTGACTTTTGCATTCACAAGTATCTTGGATTTCCTTCAAGGTAATTTTATTTTAGTGATACTATGATTTGATATCATAATCCATTAAGTTTAGTTGTCCAGATCTAGCTGTTAATTTGTCTACCTTCATCACTTCCTGGCTCTAAACAGTTGAAAGACTTTATTGCTCTAAAGTGTGGTTATGTTAGCTTGATCAGTAGTCTCCAAATATATTTATTATGTACCCCCAAAACAATTGAAAAAATGGTGTGAATTCAGTAATGTTCGGATTTGATAAATTCAATTTAGGATGCCACTATACATGTGGTTCATTTTCCTGTCATTACTCAATATTCTCAGAATGAGCACATGTGGGAGATGTTTCTATCAGACATCAGTGCTAGAATAATAGGCTGACCTTCAGAGCAACAGTATACTTTTCTTTGAATAAAAATGTGAAACTCTAACTATTCATATTTTTTTATTTCTTTGTCAAAAAAAAAGAGATAACTAAACCTGTATCCCAGTTGTGTTAAATCTTATAACATTTTTGTAGGATTTATCCATGGCTTTATGCTACTGATTGTGTTTCACTTTCTGGCAATGCTTTTGTATCAGAAAATTGTAAATGTTTTTGTAACTTTCCTTATATACTTTATCTATTATGAGGTAGATCATAAATAAATAAATGTAAGCAGATAACTACAAAACTGTGAAAAATTTAAACATAAGTGGCCATATTCTGTGTCCCATACACTATAATTCCTTATAATAGACTTGATTCTCTAAATGATTTTACCAAAGTAACCATGGAATTCCTCTCTTGTGTTTACATTCTCATATTCCTTTCTCTTGTTTTCTCTTTAGTAGACATAAAGAAGACATTATTGTGTACTTCAATTATAACTACATTCAGACACTATTTCCTTCTGCTCATTAATCCTACTTTAACCCTTCATAACCCACATATTTTAAAAACATTTGTACATGTTTTCTAGAAAAGTGCTCTATACACACAGTTAATCATTTCTACATATGGTTAAAAAGTAGTGGTAGCAGTACTTGCTTTAAAATAAAATATCAGGGACACCTGGGTGGCTCAGTTGGTTAAGTGTCTGACTTCAGCTCAGGTCATGACCTCACGGTTCGTGGGTTCAAGTCCCGTGTCGGGCTTTGTGCTGATGGCTAACTAGGAGCCTGGAGCCTGCTTCTGATTCTGTGTCTCCTCTCTCTGACCCTCCCTGCTCACACTGTCTCTCTCTCTCTCTCTCTCTCTCTCAGAAATAAGTAAAACATTTAAAAAATTAAATATATCAGAACAATTTGGGGAAGCGTTTTGTACAAAAGAATCAGACCTGTTTTTGTTCCTCAACAATAGTTACTACCTGATTGCTCTGTTGTTTTAAACATATCTGGGGATATAAATTTCTCCAGAATCTGATCCAATTAAATTCAGACTTCTTTGCAGGAACAGCATTAGACTAGTCATTGAAGTTTTTTTCTGAACCCAGGAGAACTCATTGAATGTCTCTTTACATGGCTTTTTATGGTAAACTGTAAACTGTCTACAGTTTAGCTTGCTATATTCTCTTTGAGGTACCAGCCTCTTCTTAATGCTCACTTCCAAAATCCTCATTTAAAAAAAAAATTTTTACTGTTTATTTATTTTTTGAGAGAGTGAGAAACAGAATGGGAGTGGGAGAGGAGCAGAGAGAGAGGGAGACACAGGATCCGAAGCAGCCTCCGGACTCTGAGCTGTCAGCACAGAGCCTGTTGCAGGCTTTAAACCCACAAGCCATGAGATCATGACTTGAGCCAAAGTCAGATGCTCAACCAACCAAGCCAACCAGGCACCCCCAAATCCCCATTGTTATAGAGAAAATCTTTAGGCTTGATCTTCCCTATATTTTGTTCCAAACAAAGTCATCCCTCTGGGGAGAACTTTTCTCTGTTCCCACGACCTGTCTTACTCTTATGCAAAGTCTCTATGCCTCACTATACTGTATAGCTGAGGGTGGAACAGGGATCTACTTTTCGCAAGAGTGACACTCTTGCTTCTCAAGCAAGACATTTGGAGGGTGTGGTGGTTTCTGATCTTCTTGGTTTGCCACCCCTCGCATACAACTTTGGCTCTATGAATGTGATTTGGGACAAATGTAATCAGGGCCCCACTTTTCTTGGCCCACCAGGTGTTTTCTCAGCCTGGCATCCCTGGGGTATCCTATACCTGTGGGCAAAGGCCAGACAAAAGAGTAGAGCCGAGGTCCCTCAGCATTGTTGTCTGGAATAGAGCTTCTGCAACACAGAACTGAGGTGGGGAGTGAG
Organism: Proteles cristata cristata; assembly: GCA_017311185.1. Lineage (NCBI taxonomy): Eukaryota > Metazoa > Chordata > Mammalia > Carnivora > Hyaenidae > Proteles > Proteles cristata. The sequence continues at coordinate 750,724 of JAESUZ010000242.1, read as the reverse complement.
AAATGCTGTCTGCCTGCAATTTAAAATGTATTTTATCAATGCAAACCCAAAATATAAGCCCATAAAAAATAGTTAACTTAATTTACTCATTCTGTCCTTTTGAAAACCTAGGTTTCCTATCCTACAAAATGTGTCTTCAGCACTTTTTCTCAGTTTATTTTAAAATAAGCTCTGTGATTGAGGCTCTTCCAGAGTCTCAGGAAGCTGTTCCACACTTCATTTATTGTTCATATTTAGGAGGTCAGCCCAGATATTCAACTCAAATTTCCTTTACCTTTATAAAAATAACTTTTCCCAATAAGGATATTTTATTTTTTTTCCTGCTCACTTACATGACCCTGATGTTCGCTCCATTTTACATAAATATATATGTCACCATTACTCAAAAGAAATAACTATACATCAGCTTTAAATCTGAAAATTCTAAAATGCAACATTAACAAATTGAATCCACTGTATTGGATGATATTTCTTTGATATGGGAAGAAACAGCAAAAGTTTTTATTAGAGGTGTTCATGTAATGGCTTAGGGTTTTTAATTTGATGAGCTAGACTAATTATTAAATATAGCATTATCAATAGTGTTAGCAGGAATGGAAAGGAATAATTCAGTAAGAGCCTACTCTTGTCACCTTAAAAATTGCTTTAAATGTCTTAGACTGCATAAATTAAAATATTATAATGATATGCAATAACATTCTTTTTTACTGCTAATGCTGTGTTTGAAGTCTACTGCTCAAGATATTTGCTGAAATCTCATAATATTTTTGTTAGGAGGATCTCCATTTTGGGAAGGTGATAATACCGTATATGCTGAATGATACATTAAACAAGTTAATTTGTTTTGTTTTGTTTTTTACGTTTATTCAGTTGTGATAGGTTTATTTCTAGTACTTATATAATTTTACATACTTACATACGTGCATAAAAATATTTGATTTATATTAATTTTTTCCTGTATCTATTGATCCTCTTTATCTATTTCAGATCCTTTTATCTAACAGTTTCAGTTATCTACATTCAATTTTAATCTTCTACTCTTATCATTGATCAGAATGAAGACAAAAAGGCATGCCAATTGCATGTGTAAAAGATGGCTCCTTGGAGTAGATATTGACAGTTATGGTTCAGAAACTCAAGATACTCAAAATGATCTTCACAAGCTGAGGCAAATGATCATATAAATATATGTAGTTTCTATTAGGCATTTTAACATGGTAAAGAAAAGAGATGAGTTAACTTTTATCATTTTTATAGCTTACATCATACTTTCTGATCATCTTTTATTATTAAACTTATTTTTTCAGCAGTTTTAAATAGAATAAGTTAAGGTCATTAATCCAAATGTGTATGTCATTTTCCACACCTTTTGTAAGAGGAGATCATTGTATTAAATCATTTTAAATGATTTCATTCATCTCTAAAAATGTTAATAAATTCTTTTCCTCAGAATGCTAATCATTTCTGTCTGAAAACGACATTTAGCAAACTGAAAGTTTTTATTTTTCACTCCATTGAGGTCATTTTAAATTTTTCATAGAGATTCTCATTAATGTCCTGATGAGACTTACCCAGGGGCCACGAAAGGCTCTATGGTCAGTAACTAAATGGTTTCTTTATATTATAGGACTGCTTTGAAGTAAGCAGATATTTAATGATGCTCTGAGAATTGATTATCAACACTGAGATGGGCAGAAGCCCTGTCTGGCAACCATATTATCACAAGCTAACTATCGAGAAACTTGCTGCCAGTGGAAGCATTTTATGCTTCATGTCTGCAAAAAATGCTGTCATTTTGTTGTGTACGGTTGTTCGGTCAGTGCTTTGACAGTCTCCATTCCAGCTGCTCAGGCCTATGAGTCCGTCCTCCTGTGAAAAACTAAACTTGCAGCCAAGTTAACAGCAGTTGTTTTTGATAGATCTCATCTACATGGATAAGAATTACTCTATACTGCTCTCTTTAAAACTAATTTGGTTCTAAAATAAGAACTAATTAAAATTATTAAGGGGAAAATTGAGGCAAATGTTTGACATTCTGTATTCATGAGAAAGCCCTATGGTTTTTGTGAAGGTGTTTTGCTAGATGAAATGAGATATGCAAAATGTCTGTTATGATATGGATCTTTTGGAGTTTAAAAGCAACTTCTCGATTTGAAATGCATTCTCCTTGTAGGCTATATCTCCTGGAATGCTGAAAATATCTTCTCCAATTAACTTAATTAACTGAAAACTGTCACTATTGGAATTGCACTGGCATAGCCAAGTACTTAAAATGAACAATTATTCTTGCTAGAATCAGAAGCTGCTTTAAACCTACCTAGGAATATACTAAGGGACTAGTTAGCAGTATCAAGACTAAGAGAAATTTAGAGTTGCACAGGAGCGTCATTTATTCAATAATCAACACTAACAATGGTAATGACGTAAGGGCAGGTGAATGAGTACCAAATTTCTATGAGAAAAAATGTACCATGTGTACTTGGTTAATAAGAATCATGGAATATGATGAGAACAGGGAACATTATGGGGTGTTGGCAGCTGATGGTACTTCTTTGGTGTGAAGGACTCCGTGTAGAGAAAAATGACTCTAAGTGTCTGTGCCATGCCCAAGGAAATATTTGCATTGTGTCCTATGCCTGTTCAAAAAATAAATATAGAGTGTGCAACATATCTACTTTTAAAGCAGTAAGTACAAAATTTTAACTATAAATTCAAGTACTTGAAAAGCTCAGAAGATTTCATGTCCCATTAAATGAACATAATATAGTCCTACTTTTGTCTCAATAGAATCTCAGTTGTGGAAGAAATAAAATAATATGAACAAAGAAAATGAGGTGTGAAATAGATAGTAAATGGTGAATATATGTTTCACACTGTATATTTTATAAATGATTTAAGGACAGAGGATTTTCCTCTGTCTCGTTCTTTTGTGCTTTACTTTTTTTTAAGTGATATCTAAAACCAAAGTATCAATGATTGCAGAGGTTAAGAGAACCCCCAAAATATGTTAGTCTGTAATAAAAACTAATGCCCTTAATCATTTTTATTTTTTTTAATTTAAATTCCAGTATTGTTAACATACAGTGTTATATTAGTTTCAGGTGTACAATATAGTGATTCAATAATTCCATACATAACCAAGGCTCCTCACAACTGCACTGCTATTAATCCTCACCAACTATTTCATCCAACCCCCACTCACCTCCCCTCTGGGAACCATGTTCTTTATAGTTAAGAGTGTGTTTCTTGGTTTGTCTCTGTCTTTTTTTTTTTCCTTTGCTCATTTGCTTTGTGTCTTAAATTCCATATGAGTGAAATCGTACGGTATTTGTCTTTCTCTGACTGACTTATTTTGCTTGGCATTATACTCTTTAGCTCCATCCATGTCACTGTAAATGACAAGATTTCATTATTTTGTATGGATGAATAATATTGCATTATGTGTATATGCCACATCTTCTTTATCCATTCATCTATTGATGGATACTTGGGCTGCATCCATAATTTGGCTATTGTAAATAATGTTGCTATAGTGGAGCCTATATCCCTCTGAATTAGTGTTTTTGTTTTAAATGTTTTTTATTTATTTCTGATAGAGACACAGAGACAGAGACAGATTGAGAGAACAGGGGAGGGTCAGAGAGAGGAAGACACAGAATCTGAAGCAGGATCCAGAATGTGAGCTAGCTGTCAGCACAGAGCCCAACCCGGGCCTCGAACCCACGAACTGTGAGATCATGACCTGAGCCAAAGTTGGATGCTTAACTGACTGAGCCACCCAGGTGCCCCAATGTGTTTTTGTATTTTGGTGGTAAATACCCAGTAATACAATTACTGGATTGTAGGTAGTGCTATTATTATATTTATTTATATATTTTTTTAATTTTTTAATGTTTTTTTTTTATTTATTTCTAGGAGAGAGAGACAGCGTGAGCAGGGGAGGGTCAGAGAGAGAGGGAGTCACAGACTGAAACAGGCTCCAGGCTCTGAGCTGGCAGTCAGCACAGAGCCCGACGCGGGGCTCGAACCCAGGAACCGCGAGATCATGACCCAAGTGAAAGTCGGACGCCCAACCGACTAAGCCACCAAGGCGCCCCTATTTATTTATATTTTTAAATTTTTATTTTTATTTTTCATTTTTGAGAGAGTGAGACAGAATCTAAAGCAGGCTCCAGGCTTTGAGCTGTCAGCACGGAGCCAGACGTAGGGCTGGAACCCAGGAACTGGTAGATCATGACCTGAGACACAGTCAGAGGCTCAACTGATGGAGCCACCTTGGTGCCTCATGTTTTTTATTTGCTTTAATGTTTATTTAATTTTGAGAGAGAGATAAAGTGTGCACATGGACACTCAAGCAGGGGAGAGGCAGAAAGAGGGAGACAGAGGAACCAAATGGGGCTCTGCTGACATCAGAGGGTCCAGGAAGGGCTCGAATTCAACATGAGATCGTGACCTGAGTGGAAGTAGGACACTTAACCAACTGAGCCACCCAGGTGCCCCCAGGCTAGTTCTAATTTTAAGTTTTTGAGAAACTTCCATACTATTTTCCACAGTGGCTGCACCAGTTTGCATTCCTATCAGTAGTGTAAGAGCGCTCTCTTTTTTCCCCACACCCTTACCAACACTTGTCATTTTCTGTGTTTTTGATTTTTGCCATTCCGACAGGTATGAGGTGATATTTTACTGCAGCTTTCATTCTCATTTCCCTGATGATAAATGATGTTGAACATCTTTTCATGTGTCTATCTTATTTGGAGAAATGTCCATTCATGCCTTCTACCCATTTTTAATTGGATTAATGTGGTTTTGGTGTGTTGAGATGTATACATTTTTATGTATTTTGGATACTAACCCTTTATCAGATATCTTATTTGTGAATATCTTCTCCCACTCATCATGTTGACTTTTAGTTTTGTTAATTGTATTCTTTGTAGTGCAGGACCTTTTTGTTTTGATGTAATCCCAATAGTTTATTTTTGCTTATAATTTTCTTGCCTCAAGAGGCAAATCTAGAAAAATGTTTCTATATCTGATGTGACAGAAATTACTTCTTGTACTCTTTTCTATGATTTTTATGGTTTCAAGTCTCACATCAGGTCTTTAATCTGTTTTTAATTTACTTTTGTGTTTAGTGAAAGAAAGTGGTCTGGTTTCATTCGGGTGCATGTAGCTGTCCAGTTTTCCCAGCACCATTTGTTTGAAAAGACTTTTTTTCATTGGATATTCCTTCTGGTTCTGTCAAAGATTAACTGGCCATACAATTATTGGTTTATTTCTGGGTTTTGTGTTCTGTTCTGTTGATCTATGTGTCTATTTTTGTGCCTATACTCTACTTTTTTTTTTTTTTTAATCACAATAGATTAATAATATAGCTCAAACTCTGGGGTTATGATAATTGTAGCTTTGCTTTTTTATTTTTTTCAAAATTGCTTTGGCAATTCAGGGTCTTTCTGTTTTCCTATAAATTTAAGGATTGTTCTAGTTCTGTGAAAATGCTATTGGTATTTGATATGGATTGCATTAAATCTGTAGATTGCTTTGTATAGTATTGACATTTTAACAATATTCATTCTTCCAATTCATGAGCATGGGATGTCCTTCCATTTCTTTGTGTCCTCCTTTTCAGATTCTTTTATGAGTGTTTTATAGTTTTCAGGTCTTTTCAGTTTTATAGTTTCAGTACAGGTCTCTCACCTCTTTTGTTAGGTTTATTCTTAGGTCTTTTACTATTAGTCATACGATTGTAAATGGGATTGTTTTCTTAATTTCTCTTTCTGCTGCTTCATTATTAGTGTATAGAAGTATGGGGCGCCTGGGTGGCTTAGTCGGTTAAGCGTCTGACTTTCGCTTAGGTCATGATCTCGCAGTTCGTGGGTTCGAGCCCCGCGTCGGGCACTGTGCTGACTGCCAGCTCAGAGCCTGGAGCCTGTTTCAGTCTGTGACTCCCACTCTCTCTGACCCTCCCCTGCTCACGCTGTCTCTCTCTCTCTCTCTCTCCTAAGAAATAAATAAAACATTAAAAAAAAAAAAAAAGAAGTGCAACACATGTATGCAGATCTATTTTTGTATCCTGTGACTTTTACTGCATTATTAGCTCTAGTAGGGTTTTGGTGTCATTTTCAGGGTTTTCTAAATACAGTATTATGTCATCTGCAAATAGTGAAAGTTTTACTTCCTCCTTACCAATTTGTATGCTTTTTATTTCTTTTTGCTCTCTAATTGCTGTGTCTAGAACTTCCAGTACTGTGTTGAAAATAAAAGTGGTGACAATGGCCATCCTTGTCTTGTTTCTGACCTTAGGAGGAAAGCTCTCATTTTTTCCCCATTAAGGATGATGTTCATTGTGGGCTTTTCATATATGGTCTTTATAATGTTGAGGTATGTTCCCTCTAAGCCCACTTTGTTAAGGGCTCTTATCATGTTGCCCTTTGTCAAATGCTTTTTTCTGCATCTATTGAAATGATCATATGATTTTTATCCTTTCTCTTATTGATGTGATGAATCACATTGAAATGATCATATGATTTTTATCCTTTCTCTTATTGATGTGATGAATCACATTGATTAATTTGTGAATATTGATCCATCTTATCAGCCCAGGAATAGCTTTCACTTGTTCATGGTGACTGATTTTCTTTAATGTATTGTTGGAGTCTGTTGGCTAGCATTTTGTTAAGGATTTTTGCTTCAATGTTCATCAAAGATACTGACCTATAATTCTCTTTTCTTGTGGTTTTTTTCTCTGGTTTTGGGTATCAGGATAGTTCTGGCCTCATAGAATGAGCCTGGAAGTTCTTCTTCCTCTTCTATTTTTTTGGAATAGTTTGAGACTAATAGGTATTTAACTCTTCTTTAAATGTTTGGTAGAATTCTGTGAACCCATCTAGTCCTGGACTTTTGTTCATAGGCAGTTTTTGGATTACTGATTCATTCTCTTTGCTCATAATTGGTTTATTCAAATTTCCTATTTCTTCCTGCTTTAGTTTTAATAGTTTATATGTTCCAGGAATTTATCCATTTTTAATAGGTTGTCCAGTCTGTTGGCCCATAGTTTTTCATAATGTTCTCTTACCATTGTTCGTATTTCTGTGGTGTTGGTTGCTATTTCTCTATTTCTTTTCTTTCATTTGTCATTTTATTTGAGTCCCCCCCCCTCTTTTTTTTTTTTTTTTTTTTTGATGAGTCTGTCCAAAGGTTTATGAATTTTGTTTATCTTTACAAAGAATCAGTTCCTGGTTTCATTTATTTGCTCTTTTTTTTTAGTTTCTATATCATTTATTTTTTCTCTAATCTTTATTATTTCCTTCTTTCTACTGATTTGGGGTTTTGTTTGTTATTCTTTCAGCACATTTAGGTATAAGATTTTGTTGTTCATTGGAGATTTTTCTTCTTGAGGGAGAGCTGTATTTCTATTAACTTTCCTCTTAGAACTGCCTTTGTTGCATCCTAAATGTTTTGGACGCTAGTGTTTTGATTTTCATTTGTTGCCATGTACTTTTGAGTTTCTTTTTTGATTTCTTGGTTGACCCATTCATTGTTCAGTAGCATGTCATTTACCTCCATGTATTTGTGGTCTTTCCAGATTTTTTCTTGTGGTTGATTTCTGGTTTCATAGTGTTTTGGTCAGAAAAGATGTATGGTATAAATTTGATCTTTCTGAGTTCAATGAGATTTGTTTTGTGGCCTAATATGTGATGTGTTCTGGAGAATTTTTACATATACTTGAAAAGAATGTGTATTGTGCTGTTTTAGGATGGAACATTCTAAATATATTTGTTAATCTACCTGGTCCAATGTGACATTCAAAGCCGTTGTTTCTTTGTTGATTTTTTTATTAGATTATCAGTCTGGTGACATAACTGGAGTGTTAAAAACTACCTGCACTTATTGCATTAGTATCAATTAATTCCTTTATGTTTTTTTTAAAATATTTTTTATTTATTTCTAGGAGAGAGAGAGAGACAGCACGAGCAGGGGAGGGTCAGAGAGAGAGGTAGTCACAGACTGAAACAGGCTCCAGGCTCTGAGCTGGCAGTCAGCACAGAGCCCGATGCGGGGCTCGAACCCACGAACCGCGAGATCATGACCTAAGCGAAAGTTGGCCGCTTAACCGACTAAGCCACCCAGGCGCCCCATCTTTATGTTTGGTTTTAACTGTTTTATGTGTTTGGGTGCTTTCATGTTGGGTGGATATATATTTTAAATTGTTGTATATTCTTGTTGGATTGTCCAGCATATTATTACATAGTGTACTTCTTTGTCTCTTGTTACAGTCAGTGTTTTAAAATCTATATGTATAAAATCTATATGTATTGCTACTCTGGCTTTATTTTGATATCTATTTGCATGCTAGATGTTTCTCCATCCCCTCACCTTCAATTAGTAGGTGTCTTTATGTCTAAAATGAGCCTCCTGTAGACAGATTAAAGATAGATCTTGGCTTTTTTATCCATTTTATCACCCTGTGCCTTTTAAGTGGAACATTTAGTTCATTTGCATTCAAAATAATTATTCATAGATATATATTTATTGCCATTTTATTACTTCTTTGTGTGGTTGTTTTTGAAGGTTTTTTTTCTGATCTTTTCTCCTTTCTTTCATTATTTGCTCATTTACTTTAGTGATGTATTTGGATTTCCTTATCTTTATTCTTTGTATGTACATTTTAGTGGTTTTTAATTTGTGGTTACCACTAGGTTTTTCCATAATAACTTCTGCATAAAACATTGTATATAACTTGATGGTCATTTAAGTTCAAATCCATTCTTCTCTCTTCTTCATGTTTTAGGCATATGGAGTCACATATCTTCTTATTTTGTGATTCCTTGACTTATTTTATACAGAAGTATCTATTTTTACTGCCTTTGTGCTTCCTACTTTCATACAGTTCCTTTTAGTCTTTCCATAAAAGAGCCCCCTTTAATATTCCTTACAGGGCTGGTTTAGTGGTCACAAACTCCTTTGGTTTTTGTTTGTGTGGGAAACTCTTTTTCTCTCCTTCAATTCTGAATGATAGCCTTGCTGGATAGAATATTCTTGGCTGCACATTTTTCCCATTCAGCATTGAGAATATATCATGCACCCCTTCTGGTTGCAAAATTTCTGCTAAAAAATCTTCTGATAGCCCTACTGAGTTTCCCTTGTATAGAATTATGTTCTTTTGTTTTGTGCTTTTAAAATGTTTCCACACCACTACATTTTGCCATTTTAATTACAATACGTCTTGGTGTGGATCTGTTTTTGGACTTTGTTGGGGGCTCTCTGTGCCTTCTGGATCTGGATCTCAGTTTCCTTCTCCAGATTAGGGAAGTTTTCAGCTATTACTTTTCAAATAATTTTTCTTTAAAAAAATTTTTTTTAGTGTTTATTTATTTTTTGAGAGAGACAGTGTGTGTGTGAGCAGGAGAGGTACAGAGAGAGAGGGACACACAGAATCTGAAACAGGCTTCAGGCTCCAAGCTGTCAGCACAGAGCCTGATGTGGGGCTCAAACCCACAAACTGTGAGATCATGACCTGAGCCAAAGTCAGATGCTTAACTGACTGAGCCTCCTAGGTGCCCCAAGAATAATTTTTCTATCCCCTTTTCTCTCTTCTTCTTCTTCTGGCATTTCTATAATATGAAATGTTATTCCTTCTTATGAAGTCACTGAATTCCCTAAGTCTATTCTCTTTTTACATAATTCTGTTTTTCTCTCTTTTGTGCAGCATGGTTATTTCAAAATTTTCTGTCTTCTGTCTTCTTTCTGTCATTAATTTGTTCCTCTGTGTCTTCTAGCCTACTATTCATTGATTAAATGTGTTTCTCGTTTTGTTTATTGCACCCTTAGTTTGCTCTATTATTCTTTATCTTTGTGTTGAGGGTACCACTGTTACTTCCACTCTTCCCAAGTCCAGTAAGCATCTTTAAGATCATTTCTTTAAATTCTCTGTCAGGCTTGCTACTTATATCTGTTTCACTCAGGTCTCTGGCTGTGGCTTTGCCCTATTCTTTCATTTGGGGCAAGCAAGTTCCTCTACTTTCTCATTTATTCTAAGTTTCTCTGCCTCTTTCTGTGTGTTAGGAAAGCCAGCTATATCTCCTGTTCTTGAGGGAAATAACTGTATGAAGAAGAGGTCCTGTACTGCTCTGTAATGTCCCCTGTTCCTTAGGAACAGACACTTCAGGGAATGTCTCCAGTGTGTGCCGTGTGTCCTCTACCGTTGTGTTGTGGCCACTTTATCCTTCAGACCAGTTATCTGCAGAGGATCTCTTTGCTTATTGTGGGCAATATTTGGTCCCTGGCCTGAATGGAAATTTTTAACTAGAAATGCTCTGCTCTGCTTGTGAGATGCGACCTCCAACCACTGCTACCCCTCAAAACTCCCAGGTCAGGAGAGACAGTTGGCCAGAGATTGTCACACTGGGACTGAGTCAATCATAACTGGGGAGGGCAGTTCCCTTGGAGCGTGTGGAGGCTGGGCTTGATGTAAGCAAGTTGGGCAGCCAGTGTTGGCAATGTGCTGGTTCCTGCAGGTGGCCCTGTGCTCATGGTAATGGGCATGGAAGGAAATTGGTGCCTGCCAGTTTCTTTGTTCCCAGAGGGGTCACTTTATGAATGCCTCCTCTCTGGGACAAGCTCCTAGTTGAGGAAATAACCTCCCCACCATGTGCTAGAGGCACTCTTCAGATCACTGTTTATATGTTATATGCCTGTGGGCTGTTTGCCTTGCCTTCTCTCCAAGAACAGTTCCAATTCCCCAAGCTCTCCCAGGGCCAAGCACACTGACCCTTAGAATTCCAGGCTTTATGCCCTGCTGGTTACAAGAACTCATGCAATTCAGCCCTTTTCATTTTCGAAGCCAATTGCTATGGAGACTCATTTTCCCCATGCTTTCCCCTGTGCGTCTGTCTGTCTCCCACCCTTCTCCATGAACTCACCTCCCTCTCCACCACACTGGCCATGATCCATTTGTCTTCCAGACTACTTCTGTACACTTCCTACTTTCTTCCATGTGGCCGCCTCTTTACCTTTACTTGTGGACTTTGTTCTGACAGTGTTCATGTTGATTCTGGAGCATTTAGGATGATTTGACAGTCCACGTATTTGTATTTCTGGGATGAGGCAAGTGTAGGGCCCTCCAACTCTGCTGATATCTTTCCAACCCTGCATTTTTTAAAATTATTAATTTTAACTTAATCTAATTCAGTACTTGTTTAGCATCTCTAATATACTCTGCTCTAATAGACTATGAATAGTGCATAGTTCCTGTGTGTGTTTGGTGAGGAAGATGAATTAGCTTTATATTCTTCTAAACATTTGCACAGACAGAGCACTATGTAACCACAGAGGAGAATAGTCCAAACTGGAAGTTTAGGGGAGACTTCTTAGAAGAGATATCCTATTAAAAATAAAATAGTTAAATAAAAATAAATACATAAAATCAGTTATGAAATACCCTTTAATGTTTAAAGCATTTTGCCAGACATTATTTCATTTGAATCTAAGGGGGTTCCAGATGTTTCATAGGATAGTTATCTTCCTCACTTGTCAAGTAAGAAATTTATGATAATATGTTGAATATTCTTGCCTAATATACTTATACTCCAATATACAATTAACATATCACAGAGCATAGTGCAAACCCAGGTATTCTTGTTCTAAACACTAGCCACCCTCCCCCACCCCCCACAACACAAGATGCTTGTTAAATTGAATAAAAACCATATGTAAATATAGCCATATAAGGGAATAAATGGACCTCTCTGTTGGTGTGCTAAAAGTAAGATCTTTTGATGTGGTAGTTTTGTGGCAATTTACCACATGTAAAGCCTGTCAGTGTTTAACATTTGGCATTTAATGTTTCAAAGATGTTGCATAAAGAGTTATCTTCTAGTTCATAACTGTAAAGTGCCTTTAAAACGGAGCACATGTTCTATATAGATAGGTTATTGTTTCTTTAAAGCTTATTTCTTTCATGTAAAACTTTGTGCTGTTGAACAGCCCATGAAAGCCAGCTAGAGGAATTCCTGTAGAACTAGGCCACTTGTGGGGAGAATGAGAAGCTGAGTCAGTTTAGCTTCCGACTTAGGCTCAGGTCATCATCTCACAGTTCGTGGCTTCAAGCCCTGCGTCGGGTTCTGTGCTGACAGCTCAGAGCCTGGAGCCTGCATCTGATTCTGTGTCTCCCTTTCTCTCTGCTCCTCTCCCATTTGCTCTCTCTCTCTCTCTCTCTCTAAGAAATAAATAAACACTAAAACAGAAACTAAACTAGATCACCAGAAAGTTTCTAGGGTAACAAAGTATAGTGTCTTCACAAGAAGAAGAGCAAAAAATTCAATCACAAAAGGAAGTATTTGGGTGATGTCCTGCTCCCCTCTGAGGTTATTTGCTAGACTCAAAGCCTTAGTCTTATGCTGCATAGCTTCACCGTCTATTCTTATCATCCTTTATTACCTTAGGCTCTTATGATTAATAAGGCATTAGTTTTAAGATATAGGTAAAATAGGTAAAACTTAATATTTGCCAGCAGTAATTCGTCCTTAAAATTGCCTAAAGACCTATTTAGTTGAGGAAATAAGTTTCTGTTCAAATAAAAATTAAGATTTTTCATTTTAATTGGTGTATATTATGATTTTTGTAATCAATGTATCTTTCTCTGTTTCTCTGTCCCTCTCTGTTTCTCTCTCCCTTCCTCCCTCTCTCTCATTCTCTTTGTGTCTCCCCAAAATACGTTTCAGTATTTAACTTGGCACTGAGTAGTTATGTACAATATTTAACTGGCAGACGGACTTCATTTTCAAAGAAAATATTATTCACTTAACACATTCTCTTGGCTTAAATGTGAACTAATTTTTCCCAGTTAGCTATTTGTCTTGGCCTTATCCTCAGTATTTTCCATTTCCAGAGCTTTTAGTCTCACCTAACCTATATCCATAAAACACTAATTTATTTGTTACATTAAGGAGAAAAGATAAAGTAATTTTATGGTCAAAATAATATGCATATTACTGTTTCCGTCACTATGCAGTGCTTCCTATCAGTTAATTTCTAAGCACATATGCCCTATTTCATTGACTCTAGGTACAGTTTTGATAGCTGAATATTTTTTATAATTTTTAAAAAAAGTTTATTTATTATGAGAGAGAGAACACATGCACACATGCATGAGTGGGGGTGGGGGAGGGACAGAGACAGAGAGAGAGGAGAGAGAGAAAATCCCAAAGAGGATCCAAACTACCAGGACAGAGCCCCATGCGGGGCTTGAACCCATGAATCCCTGAGAGCATGACCTGAGCCAAAACCAAGAGTTGGACACTTAACCAAATGAGCCAGCCAAGCACTGCTGTTTTTTGTTTTAATGGAAAAATATACTTTTATATGGAGGATGGATTTCTTTCTTTTTTTCCCATAAGTTCCTTTATTTATTTTTATTTTTCATTTTTTAAAAATTGTTTATTGTCAAGTTGATTTCCATATAATACCCAGTGCTCACTCCCACAAGTGCCCTCTTCCATGCCCATACCCCCCTTCCTCTCCACCCACCCCCATTAGCCCTCAGTTTGTTCTTGGGATTCAAGAGTCTCTCACAGTTTGCCTCCCTCCCTCTCCCCCACTGTTTTCCCCCCATTTCTCCCCCATGGTCCTCTGTTAAGTTCCTCCTAATCCTCCTATACGTGCAAACATATGGTATCTGTCCTTCTCTGCCTGACTTATTTCACTCAGCATAACACCCTCAAGTTCCATCCACGTAGCTACACATGGCCAGATTTCATTCTTTCTCATTGCCATGTAGTATTCCATTGTAAAGATAAACCACATCTTTTTGATCCATTCATCCATTGATGGACACTTAGGCTCTTTCCATGTTTGGGCTATTGTTGAGAGTGCTGCTGTGAACATTGGGGTACGTGTGCCCCTATGCATCAGCACACCTGTATCCTTTGGGTAAGTTCCTAGGAGTGCTATTGCTGGTCATAGGGGAGTTCTATTGTTCACTTTCTGAGGAACCTCCACACTGTTTTCCAGAGGGGCTGCACCAGTTTCCATTCCCACCAACAGTGTAGGAGGGTGCCCGTTTCTCCACATCCTCACCAGCATCTAGAGTCCTCTAATTGGCTTATTTTAGCCACTCAAACCAGTGTGAGGTGGTATCTCGGTGTGGTTTTGATTTGTATTTTCCTGATGGGGAGGGATGCTGAGCATTGTTTCATGTGTCTGTTGACCATCTGGATGTGGAGGATGAATTTCTTTACCAGCTCTACCTTATGCATAATTGATGGAGGGGAGAAATATTTTTGAGGTTAGACTTCCTATTGCAAATGCCCAAAACTTAATAGAATTGACCTGTGTTGTTCATATATAGCCAATTTAATGGTCCAGTGACATTTTTAGTGGCTATTTTTTTGTGATTCCTTTAGCTGTCAGTATATTATCTAGATGTATTAAAATCTTTAAGTACCATTTAGTCTCATCACTACTTCATAAATATTGATGATACTAGATTTGCTACTATCATGTTATATAATGTGTTAGCAGAGAAGAATCCATATTACTGTCACACGTCTTTAAGAACATTTTGATTACTATATTCTAATAGAGTTGGTTTCTGTTGTAACTCTATATCTTTCATCTATTTAAAACATGAGTCTGAGTTGGTTATACATCTGATTCTTGATTTTGGCTTAGGTCATGATCTCATGCTCCTAAGATCAAGCCCTGTGTTGAGCCTTGAGTCTACTTAAGATTTTCTCCCTCCCTCTCCTTTTGTCCCTCCCCAACTTATGTTCACACATGCATCCCCTTTCTCCCTCTGTCTCAAAATAAATAAGTAAATAAATAAAACATTAAGCTCAAAAGAGCGACAAGACTCTCACTAGAAAACCAAAGGGATCTATGCAGCAAAGAAGGGTTAAGAATCCCTATTTTAGAAGTTTTAGTTTAATATTTACTTTCAAATCATTGCCAAAATAGGCTAATTTTTGCATTCCACCCCCAATTCATTCTTGTCCTCAAATCTGTTTTGTTATGCATAATGCATATGGTTCCTCTGCAAGAAGGAAAAAGAAAAAAGGATCATTTCTCTTAATATTGGAATAGAATGCAGTGGTATTCATTCAGTTCTATTTATTCATGGGTTATACCCAAAAATACTTTATTAAACTTAAAAAAGAAGTGAGCAACATGGATTATTTATAGGATAAATTAGAATTTATATAATTTCATCTGAATACATCATAACAAATTAAGTAATTCACATATTTTAAAGTATGCTGGCTTTAATATTTGTAATATTGAACATAATGGTTTTGATTTTGTAGCTTATGAAAGGTTTAAGGATTAAACACAAACCCTTATAAGTTGAATATTGTCATTTTCAAAGTGCATTTATTATCTCCTACAAACCACAAAATATGTAGATTAAGATATTTGTTTTTATTCTCCCTAGGTAACATATCTATAAAACAGGGCTGATAATATCTTCTTCTTAGCATGGTGCCAGACAAGACAATAATTTGGGGTTTCTTGTAACTCTAAGAACAGATAATCCATTCTATGTATTATTAGTGTATATATAGTAAGGATTATGTTTATTCTTAAGATATCTCTTTTATTAAAATATGTATTTTCTTTGGACAAGCAATTAAAATAGAATTTTAAGTCTTCCAAGTCGGATTTTTATAGGATATTCAAAGAAAATAAAAATACAGGTTTGGGTAGTGTTTTTCATTTCTCTCCCCTCTACCCCACTGACCCTGTTTCTGGTATTAGATACATGCCTCCTTCCCTTCTGACTTCTAGTTCTGGAACATACTGAGCTAGCATAATTGGTAGAGTGGAGAAAAGAGACAAATAATCTTGTTGTGAATCAGAAGTGGTTCATAAGAAGCATGCCATCTTTCCATCTGGGGTATGGACAGTGACTTTGAAATGGTTTATAGTACTCAGTTAAAGGAGAACCACACGAAGATAAAAGACTCCATTCCTTTGCCAGAGAAGAATGAGCCAAAGATGAATGAAGCCAGAAACTACCTGAGTAGTATCCTTAACCACGGGAGGCTGTCTCCACAGTACCTGTGTGAGGCCATGCTGATCCAGGGAAAGCTGCATTACTTGGAGGGCTCGTACCGAGATGCCATCAGCATGTATGCACGGGCTGGGACTGATGACATGTCCATGGAGAACAAGCCACTGTATCAGATGCGGCTGCTGGCAGAGGCCTTTGTCATCAAAGGCCTCTCCCTGGAACGCCTGCCCAACTCCTTTGTTTCCCGCCACCGCCTGACTGAGAGGGAAGAGGAAGTGATCACCTGCTTCGAGAGGGCCTCCTGGATCCCACAGGTGTTCCTGCAGGACTTGGAGAAGATCACAAATAACACCACATCACGGCATCTGAAAGGCTCTCACCCAGTTGACTATGAGCTCACCTACTTCCTGGAAGCTGCCCTCCAGAGCGCTTATGTGACAAACCTGAAGAAGGGGAACATCGTGAAAGGGATGAGAGAACTCTGGGAGGTCCTAGGCACCGTGGAGACCAAAGCAACTCAGAATTTCAAAGTGATGGCGGCCAAGCATCTGGCAGGGGTCCTGCTCCATTCCCTGAGTGAGGAGTGCTACTGGAGCCCCCTGTCCCACCCGCTGCCTGAGTTCATGAGCAAGGAGAACTCTTTCATCACGCAGGCCCTGCGGAAGCCTCACCTCTATGAAGAAGACAACCTCTACTGCCCGAAGGATAATATTGAGGAAGCCCTCCTGCTGCTCCTCATCAGTGAGTCCATGGCCCTGTTCCAGAAGCCAGAAAGCAGCAGCAAACAAGCGGGGAAAAGTCTCTACCCTCACGGACCTTACATTCTAGTGAGGGAGGTGGACAATGAATTAATCAAGCACTACAATATCCAGGGTGCTAGTGTCTGAGTGCTATGGAGAAATAAAGCAGAGGAGGGATAAAGTGTGCTGGAAAAAAAAAAAATCTCATACTCAGTTAAAAATAACAACAGAAAAAATCTTAACACTATACCAGTTCTCAAAGGTTCCTTAGCTCTTGTATATACAGACACTTAGGGACTTGTAT
The DNA here is from genome assembly GCA_017311185.1 of Proteles cristata cristata. NCBI lineage: Eukaryota > Metazoa > Chordata > Mammalia > Carnivora > Hyaenidae > Proteles > Proteles cristata. Next base: position 733,674 of record JAESUZ010000242.1, on the reverse strand, counting down.
ATATAGGAGTGTTTGTCATCTTTTATAATATTTTCTCAACTGATATTCTTGCTTCACATTTTTATCATAAACAACCATTTCCTATGCTACTACTGATTAGTTATAAAATAGTATATTTACACCATGTGGCTCAAATACTATTAATGACTTCTTATTGCCTCCAGGATAAATCCAAAATTAGCACAGTTATCAAGTCCTTGGTGGCAAGGATTGTGAAGAATGGCAATCAGTAGCAACCCTCTTCCCTACATGAGTTCTAAAAATTGAAAAATATGACAAAATGTTAGCAGTTGTAGGTTAAAGTAGTACTTTTGTTAATGATAAAGATTAAATTGCAGGATATAGCTTAATATGAGAATCAAATGGTGCTGTTAACTAAATCAGAGAATCAAGCACACCTACCCAACATGACACGGAGTATTTGGAGAGGATATATCCTATATCTTCAAAACATATACGTAAATAAGAAAATAAGTAAGTAAATTAATAAGTAAATCTTTTTTAAAGCCTTAAAACACACAGCAGATCACATCCTGTTTTTCTTGCAGCTCTAAGAAGTCTTTATTTTCACAGGAGTTTGCCATATTACACATACTTCTTTTTTCAAATTAATGCTAGGTTATTGTTCTATTGAGTGTTTACTCCATGCAAAGCATTATATGCTAGGCTTTATGGGAAGTCTGGTATAGGTTTTGGTATTCTCCTGTGGCTTTTTCCTGGAGTTCATAACCTAGTGGGCAAGAAAGACACATAAATAAAAGCAAACAATAACACAAAACCTTTGGAATGACAGTAAATATGAGAAACACTCTTATAGGTGAATGATGTGCTATGATGGTAGGAGGGATGAAAAGTTAATTTTCTATCCAGCAACAGATCCTCCTTAGAAGAAAATGTTATAAATAAATCAGAGTTACTAAAAGGCCTGTTTCTGTATTTGTCTTGATAAACCTAATATGGAAGATGATATACAGTGTTCATTAACATCATCCAGTTATTGAAATATCTCTCCAGAAATACTCCAAAACATGAACCTTTATGAATCATTCCACTGAGACTCTTTCTTCATCACATAATGCAGTGCTCCCAATCTTCATTAAATATGCCTAATAACTATTAGCTTGTGAAAGTTTCTTCAGAATTAGACCTTTGCTAAGAAATTAAGGATCTTAGGGTCACCTGGGTGGCTCAGTAGGTTAAGTGTCTGACTTCAGCTCAGGTCATGATCTTTAAGTTCATGAGTTCGAGCCCTGCGTTGGGCTCTGTACTGACAACTCAAAGCCTGGAGCCTGTTTTGGATTCTGTGTCTCCCTCTCTGTCTGCCCCTCCCCCATTCATTCTCTCTCTCTCTCTCTCTCTCTCTCTCTCTCTCTCAAAAATTAAACATTTTAAAAATTTTTTAAAAGAAATTAATGATCTTAGCAAAACTGGGATATATATATACACATGTTATATATACACATATGAGAGAGAGAGAAAGAGAGAGAGAAAAAAAAAATGTGAGTAGGAAGAGGGAGAGAGAGAGGATCCTAAACTGGCTCCGTATTTAGCATGGAGTCTGGGATCATGACCCGAGCCAACATCAAGAGTTGGATGCTCAACTGACTGAGCCAGGTACCCCCCAAACTGGGATTTTTTTTTTAACACTTAATGCAGAACTTTGACTGGATAACAAAAGTTTATTTTAATCAGTATAGAGAATCTAGACAGTATTGTTTCATAGAACTTTTTTCAGTGATGGAAATGTTTTACAATTTTTCCTGTCCAATACAGCAGCCTCTAGCCCCATGTGAATCTTGAGCACTTGAAACATAGCTACAGCATAGCTACAGCAACTGAGGGACTAAATTTTTATTTTTTAAATTAATTTAAATTAAAATAGCCACATATAGCTAGTGGCTATCATATTGTATCATACAGCTCTAGAATGAGTTTATGAAAATTAGCTAAGGTATTCTTGGTTAATTGATGAGGTAAGGAAACCAAAAATGACAAACCAAGGTGGATACTGTTGGAGCCGATGCTATTCACCGAAGCCCATCAACCCCTCACTTTCCCCTTCAATGCATACACCTCATGTGGCAGGCCTGCCACTTGATACTAAAAAAAAACAAAAACAAAAACAAGTGATCCTGACAATTGGAAGTATGATAAATGATGCATTTTGTAGGTGGAAAGTGTAACCACCTCCATCAGGAGAGTTAACTTTAATGAATTTCATCATTTCCTTTCTAATATGTGCTTGTCTAACAGGGATACAATGAATTGTACAATGAATTGGCTATGCAATTGGAAAAGAATAAATAGGAAAGATTGCAAATGTAGAATGTATGGTATTTGAGATTTTGATTGAATTTATTTTGAGTTTATAGATTAAGTTGGCAATAATTGATATTTTACCAGTATTGAGTCTTCCAACCCATGGACATAGAATATCTCGTATTCTTTTATGTCTGATTTGTTTCATCAGTGTTTTATAGCTTCCCACATATAGATTTCATACATCTTGGTTTTTGGTTTAATTCCATTGTGATCTGAAAACATGCTTTGAATGCATTTTATTATTTTAAAAAATTTATGGTGCATTCTGTATCTTCAAATGTGGTGTACCTGTGGAGTCTGCCATATGAACTTGAAGAAATGTGTAGTCTGCTGTCATTAGATGGAGTATTCTATAAATAATAATTAGATCAAATTGTTTCATTGGATTCTATGTTCTAGTGATTTCAGGTTCAGATCTTCTATATCCTTACTGATTTTCTGCCTGCTAGATCTACCAGTTATTGAGAGTTGTTGACGTCTCTAATCATACAGACATTTTAAACTAATCTAAGTATACTACAAAATGATGCTCTATTGCTTAACATAGAGTACAGGCAACTTTTAACAGAATTTACTAATTCCTCCATCCTAAGCCTTATGACTGATGTTTTTCTTTCATTCACTTCACTTGTCTATAGGCTATATTGCCCAGTACTTCATTACTATTATTGCTTTAGACAACTATTGGTCAATTGATTTTTCAAAAACCTTGGCACGGTGATTCAGTAGAGATAGAATAGTCCTTCCAACAAGTGGTACTAAACAATTGACTATATAGGAGAAAGCTCAGTGTCTTAGGGTAGGTAAATATTGATCAGACAGGGCACAAATCAGCAAATCATAAAAGGAAAAAGACAATGATAAGTTAGACTTCATAAAAATTTTGTTTTGTTTTCCAAAAGAAGAAAATACCACAAAGTGGCATAAAACTTTTGCAAAACATATAGCTTACAATAGGTTTTATCCAGAATATACAAAGAACTCTTATAACCCGTAATGAGATAATAAACTACCCAAGTAAAACAAACAGGCAAAAAATTTGACAACACACTTCACCAAAGAAGATAATGTGATAACGGATATGCATATATACAGATGGTCAACATTATAGCATTAGGGATATGCAAATTAAGTCCAAAATAAGAATGCACATCTACTAGAGTGTCTAAAGCCAAAAGACTAAAAATACCAAGTTCTGGTTAGAATGCAGAGCAACTAGAAATATTATTAATTGCTGGTAGAGATGGAAAAGATGCAAACACTTTGGAAAACAGTTTGGTAGTTTCTTATAAATTCAGTCATATATTTACTTTATGCTTCACAAATCTAATTCTTTAATATTTAACCAAAAAATATACCCACACAAAGATCCCTGCATAAATGTTCAGAGCTGTTTTATTTGTAGCATGTGACAACTGGAAACAAATTTCCATTAACTGGTGAATGGATTAAACAAATTTGGGCAAATATTTACTAAGAAATACTACTTAATAAAAAGGGAACAAATTGATGTGCAGAAGAATATAGCTGATGTGAAAGAAGACAAGATATACAAAAAACCACAGAAAAAAGAATAATGTGAGATTCTATTAATATGAGATTCTAGGAAAGAAAAAATAAGACATTATAGGAACATAAGACAGTTACAACGATTATCGGGACTAGAAATGTGAGGAGCAGATTGTCTGCAAATGATCACAATGAAATTTATTGATCAGTCAGTAGTTATATTTTGATTTGGTGGTAGTTATATGCTGTCAACATTTGGGAAAAATAATCTTAATAAGGATGAGTTTTTTTATGCCTGAGTTACAGTAATACATATAATTTTAATGGAATAAACATTAAATAACCCAACTCTTAGCCAGCTTCTGATAAATTCTCATAGTAAAGCCCTATATACTTCAGTATCTATTGCCCTATACAAATTTGCCTTTCAGGAAAAAATTATAAGGCTTGCTAAAAAGCAGTATGAAACATAAACTAAATATCAAAGTCATCATCAGAACCAGATTCAGATATGGTTTAGATACTGAAACTTTCAGATATGAAATTTAAAATAATTATGATAAAACATTACAGAATCTAATGGAAAAGACAGGCAACATGCACCACCAGATTGACAATGTCAGTAGAGATATGGAAACTATGAGAAAAAATTAAAAGGAAATATTGGAAATTAAAAACACAGTAATGGAAATGCAGAATGCACACCATGTGCTCACAGCAGAATTAACCAAGGAAAGAAAGAGCAAACTTGAACATAAGGTAGCAGAAAGTACCCAAACTGAAATGCAAGGAAAAAAAGGTTGGAGAAGAAAAACCAAACCAAACCCAAACAAAACAAAACACCCAAGACTATGAGACAAAGTAAAAAGTATAGCATTTATGTAATTGGAATAAGAGAAAGAGAAGAGAAAATGAGTAGATGAAATATTTGAAGACATACGATTTATTTCCGCAAATCACACATCTGGAAGTTCAGAAAACACAAATATGATAAATATCACAAAAACATACATGGGAATTTCATATTAAAATTGCAGAAAACTGAAGACAAATAGTAATCTTGAAGGCATCGAGAATGGGGGAACCTTACCTTCAAAGGAATGACCATAATTAGAACCTACTGTTCATCAGAAACCAAGCAAACAAGGAGAGAGTGGAGTCAAATAGTTAAAGTATTTTACAAAAACACTATCAATGCAGAGTTCTACATTGAATGAAATTGCCCTTCAATAATGGAAGAGAAAGGAATATTTTCCCCAAACAATAATTGAGGAAATTTATTGCTTGCAGATATATACCCTAAGAAATTTGAAAGAAATTCTTTTCAAGGAGTGAGATAACATGTCAAAAACTTGGATCTACATAAAGAAAGGAAATGTATTAGAAAAGAAATGCATATCAGTATATTGATATTGGTTTACAAGAAAAGATCTGTTGTTACAAGTAAGGACCATGGGAAATAGAGGGGACATCCACAGAAACTTCTGAGATCAAAACAGTTAGAAGTGGGCCCATATGAACTGACACAGAGATACCTAGGTCAGCTTCTATGATGTCAGACTAGAGAAGGAATTTCTGCCATGTTGACATAAGGTGTATTTCTATAAAATTCTCTCTAGAATGGTGTAGAGGATTGAAGATAATTGTTTTCCTGTTAATGTCCCTACAATGCCTCAGTATAGGTTCACCTCCAATTATTTGTCAGATGTAGATCAAGATTACACAGATAGATACTACAGCATTAGTCTAAATACTTATAATGTATAAATCAATATAAAACTATTAAAATATTTTTACCCTTAAAAAAAGCTATAATGAGATATCATTACATACTCATGTTTAGGACCAAATCAGAATGGAGAACAGTATCTAGTAATAGCAAGGATGTGAAGGAACTGTAGCTGTCACACATTGCTGGTAGGAATGTGATTTAGAGGGAGGCTTGCAATTTCTTATAAAGAGAAAAATATACTTACCATGCAATCCAGCAATTTCATTTCTAGGTGTTTACTCAAGAAAAATGACTACTGATATATTCAATAATACAGATGAATCTTAATATGCTAAGTGAAAGAAGTCAGACACAAAGAGCTACATACTATATCATTTTATTTATACAAATGCTACAAAAACAAATCTACACTGTAGTGATGAAGACATATGAGCAAATCTGAGCTGTGTGTGACTGGAAGCAAACATGGGGACTTTGAGAATAATGGATATCCTCTGCATTTTGATTGGAATAGTGGCTAAAGGGTATATACATTTGCCAAAAATTGAACTACACACATGAAATGAGTGTATTAAGTTATATTTAAACAATACATCATTGATGTTAGTTTTGAAAAATATATCTTAGGGGCACCTGGGTGGCTCAGTCGGTTAAACAACCAACTGTGGCTCAGGTCTTGATCTTGCAGTCCGTGAGTCTCATTGGGCTCTGTGCTGACAGCTCGGGGCCTAGAACCGGCTTCAAATTCTGTGCCTTCCTCTCTGCTTCTCCTCCACTTGTGCTCTATTTCTGTCTCTGAAAACTGAATAAACGTTAAAGAAATTTTTGAAAAAAGAAAAAATGTATCTTAACTATGAGGGCCAAGAATTAACCTTAAAATTAGTAACATATCTGGATTTCCTTCTCTCTCCCCCACCCTCTCTCTCTCTTTTACTTGAAGATGGACCTAACTAGAACCTACTTAATTATATTAAGATATATTTAATCATTCAGAAGAAGGAAATCTCATTTATATGCAAAATAAGGAAGCTATATATCTAATAATTATATGCAGGTGATAAAAAGGGGGGGGAAGACATATCCACCTTTTGCAGGTTTCTGGGCAAGGGGGAATATGCTTATAGGCTGGAATAATGAATCCAGAATAAGAACCAGGTATCCTTGCCATTATGTATTAAATATATTTACTTAATCTGATGTGGTAAAGTTTCCTCTTTTGTAGTTTGTTATAGGTCTGTGTCCAGTGAACAATATGCAAATAAGGTCACTACCTAAAGATACTTTATATTTCCTGCAGAAATAATTATACAATTATTAGAATCATCTTTTCCAGGATAAAATATTTGCAGCTGTAGACCACCTATGCTTTGTCACAGCCCAGAAAAGTCATGGCATTAAGGCATAGTAAAATATATACATTGTTCTCTTAATACAATATATCCTCACTTATAAGAAAAATTTAATTATTTTTAACAGATATAAATTGTGAGTTAACATGAACAGTGGTCAGTTTAGTATTAAAGAGGAAATTTTTAAATCAGCAACCATGAAATTAAGTTAAATTGATTAAGAAACAGAGAGATTACTGCACTCTGAGACTTATTCAGTAGAATTTTATGCCTTTAAATGGACTTTAAATATACAGCATAATTACAGCTAGAACAAAGATTGTGAACTGAGTTTTGGATTACTACTGAACAGATAATTAAAGTAACCACATTAAAACAAATGATACATAAACCTTTCCAGAGGGATTTTGGACAGATATATGTATATATAGGTAAATAGCACAAAATCTGAGGTTATACTGCCTGTGTTTGATGTTAACAGGACTTTACCTGTTAACTGGGCAAGCATGGAAGTTATTTAAGCTTTCTGTATTTTTTGTTTCTTCTTCAATAAAATTGGAATGATGAGAAATAGTGTCCATCCCATATGCTTGTTATACAGATTAAATGAGTTTACATATATAACACACTTAGAACAGTGCCTATTATTAGTGGTACTAATAAGAATGGATAAAATAGAAGGAAATGGAAATTGGTGGTTGAAGCAGAACCAAGGAATGTATATTCAATGTAAGAAGCACTAGAGTAGGAATTTTTTTCTCTGTTGTTCACTGATAAATGCCAAGTACCCCAAATAGAGCCTAGCATGTAGAATTCAATAAACACTTGTTGAATTGAAATTAACATGAAGAGACAATTACATCATATCCAACACTTATAAAAGTTAAACATTCTATTACATCTGAACAATTATAACTAAACATGTAATATACATGAAAATAGAATTTGAAACTGTTGCCTGAAATACTGTCCCAAACTTGAAATCTGCATGCGTTAGATAACTTGCAGGTAGGAGAAAAGGCTACAAAATGCCTTGATAAGACATTGGTATCTGACAGGACAATAGGAACGCGACAATAATTTACATTAGCTGAGGAGAAAATGAGAAGCAATGGAAGAACTCTAAGATTAAAGTTTTTGCTAATGTGACAATAATTTACATTAGCTGAGGAGAAAATGAGAAGCAATGGAAGAACTCTAAGATTAAAGTTTTTGCTGATCTAGAAATCCTGAGTTGTATTCTGTGAGGACGGTATCACACTGAACCCTGCACAGTTAAATTTGACAAAGTTTAATTCCAACTTCACCACTTCCTTTTTGCTAGTCTGTATGATTAACAGATGACCAATAGGAATGGAGATTTCCTAAATAATTAGAGTGAAAATGAAACTTTTAATTTTACCTTGGATCCCCATGTATAGCTTGCTTTAAAATCTTAAGAGCATCTTTTCATGAGCTGGATGACTTTACATAATGATTTCAGGTGCTTTGTCACAAGAGAGTTAATGTACCTTCTTCAACATCTCAAGCTTAAGATCCTTGACTACTTTTCATTGAGTAAATAAATTATGTAAGCTAGTAAGCAAGTTGCTACTATCGTGTGATTCTGTTTAGTTTGATGTGACACTTAATATGAAAAGGAACTTTACTGCATTACTCTACTTTGCTATTCTCCCAACAGTCTATTTTTCCTGAAACACATATGCTTACTTTTCAAATGATCAGAAACTGTTGTTAAGATTGTGGATGATTTGCAAGGCTGACTTGCACACAAAACTCAACTTTATTTTGGAAAGTTAATGTAAAGAGAGATACTCTGGCTCTAAGCAATTCTCTATTCAAAACACTTTGTAAAATCAGACAAAACACCTAAATTTCCAATCTCGAGATATCATGAGTCTATAATTTCATAAGATGTGCAGATTTGTGGGTTTTGATGAATGCAAGTCAATATGGCCATACATGCACCTGTCCAGATTCAGTCTTTTCATCAACTGGTCTCTTGTTGGAGAGTTCATGAAATTGGACAATGCATAAGAAAAAGGGGGCCAGAGTGCAGGAATGGAGCTGGAAGGAAATAATATGAAAGAGGTAGTGAAATGTTTTTTTCCCCCTGTGCTACAGTGAAAGAGGAACTAAAATTTGATCACTAAACAGTCTTAGGGGCATCTGGATGGCTCAGTCGGTTAAGCGTCCGACTTCGGCTCAGGTCGTGATCTCATGTTTGTGGGTTCAAGCCCTGCATCGGGATCTATGCTGACAGCTCAGAGCCTGGAGTCTGCTTCAGATTCTGTGTCTCCCTCTCTCTCTGCCCCTCCCCTGGTCATGTTCTGTTTCTCTCTGTCTCAAAAATAAATAAACTATATAAAAACAATTAAAATAATAAACAATCTTAAAGGCCACTTCTTATAGAACACTCACCATACAGCTGCACTTAAAAAAAAACATATTTTGAAATCACTAGAGTATTTTTACCTCTGTGTGCTATAAAATAAGAAAGGAAATAATTCAAATTAGTTCAGTGATGCAGAAGAGTAAACATAAAATAACTATGGAAATATAACAACATAATGATAGATATTAAATGAATTGTCCCTTCCCAGTAGCATGAATAAAGAGCTATTAACCATAAATTGCAATAGAATTACCTATTGGATGACAAAACCTCTAATATAAAGAGATTTTAAGTCTGTTTCTTAAAGTGACTACAACTACTTATTCTTACAGAAAGCCAGATCCATTACTAAGCATTGGCAGACAATCATGCTAGAGTAAACTGCTGTTTTCTTCAGGTTAAAATAAATTCATGGGAAGAATTCCTCAAAAGTTTATTATAGTTACCTTGAAAATTAAGTTCAAGTGCATAATCTTCATAAATAAATGTTAATCATAATAGGTTTTAAGTAGTACAGGATTTAAATTAGCAATGCATATATGATGAGAAGTAAATAGTTTTGTATGTATTTATGAAAAGGTGAAGATGAAATCATCAAATATGAAAGAAAAAAGTAGAGGCCCCTGGGTGGCTCAGTCAGTTAGGTGTCCAACTTTGGCTCAGGTCATGATCTTGTTGTTTGTGAGTTCCAGCCCCACATGGGGCTCTGTGCTGACAGCTCAGAGCTTGGAGCCTGCTTCAGATTCTGTGTCTCCCTCTTCTTCCCCTCCTCTGCTCACACTCTGTCTCTCTGTCTCTTAGAAATAAATAAAAACTTTAAAAAAATTTTAAAAGAAAGAAAAAAGTAGTATCAATAATGATATTTTAAATATTACCACAAAAATCTGTATATATTCATATATGTGTGTATGTGTACATTTCTATGTTTATCTATTTTTCCTTAAATATAAGCATATATATACTTATTACTATATATGTATATATAGTAATATATATAAGTATAGTAATATTAATAAGTATATATCCTTATATATATGTATGTGTATATGTATGTACATATATATACACATACTTATATATGTACATATATATACACATACTTATATATAAGTATATATACTTGTTTATATTATATATTATATTATGTATACATATATATGTACATATATATATACACATACTTATTATATAGTCAAATAGGATGTTAGGGCTTTTAAGAGGAAACTGTAAAGAAAGAAGAAGGGGGAGATTATTGTTTATTCTGAGTCTTATAGGGCTGTTACTTATATTGGTTCACTAATTTAATTGGTAGCTTGTCTAGGTGAATAAGCATTCACAATATGCTTTTGACCTTATAATGTAATGAAAATTCCCTTTAAAGAAATACAAGGTTTAGATCATAAAAGCCAGGGTATATTTGCCAATATTTCATGTAGGTCTGATGAATTTTAAGGAAGATGATGTTTATTTAAACATGTACCTTATTGTAGGTTAAGCATTTTAATATTCATTAAATATTTAAAGTTTAGACATCATATTTCTTTGACAGAGACATTAAAACTTATTAAAATGAGTAGTGACTTAGGTTTTGGGTATTTTGATGGTTGAGTTCCTGGAATACTTGGATTCTTTAAAAAGAGTAAAGGTAATATATGATAGAATTCTGTAATTTTAATGACATGTTTACATTATTCAGCCTCACATTCTGTTTAACTTTTCTGACTGTTATATAAAACCATCCTTTATTATTTTACATTATTAGTATCCTGATTGCTTTTATTATTAACTAACAGAAAATGTCCAGACACAGCAGAAAATTCAAAACTCAGTATAAGTTAATGCTAAGCAATAAGATTTATAAATGTGAATAACTACAAAGATCAGCAGCTGGTTTATACAGATGGCCAATAAAATGTTGGAATGCCCAAATCATAAACATAAGGAGTGGCAGTAGGAGGCAGGTAGTGATTAGATATGTGATGGCTGAGGTTAGCTTTTAGTTTGGGTAGAACACTAGACTTTTATTTTTCTTCCAGTAGAAATTTTCTCTATGAAAAAATAATTATCAAAATGTTACATTTCACATGATGGTGCTCCTTGTAGCAAATTTTATCAGTTTATTTTGATGGCTTGAAATTATTGCTGGAGCTTCTGAAGAGGATCTGATTTAAAAATCAAGTAACCGTTTAGGTCCATTACTTGATGACTAAATTGAAGAACTTACATAATTTCATTTTTATATATTTACCAATGAAATACGCAGGCTTTCTCTTAGGGTTACATCTGATTCTTCAGAAATGTAAACCTTACAAACCTTCATTAACTTCATGATGTTTTTAGTATCCATAGAAACTGGCAGTAATTTAGCCTGACTTCAAAGAATACATTCTGTTAGTATTTAGAAGAAAACAAGCAAATTGTGCTTTTATGATTCCACCCTATGTGCCACACCATTCTTCCTTTTCCAGTTTTTGTATTCTGCCCTACCCAACCCCACCTACGACCCCACATTAGAATATGCACATATATATAGTACCTTAATATACTTTATTCCATGAAATGTGACAAAGTTATTATGAGGGAGGGCAGAAAAGCATGTCTATGACTTGAACCTAATTTTTATTTTTGCCCTAAAAATTACTGTACATTAAATTTCTCTTTTTCTTGATCTTATGCCATTAAGGACAGCCAGAAAAGAAGGTCAATCCAATGTTCAGCATCAAGAGATAAATACAGAAAATGAAATAGTATCTACCTAACAGCCAACCAAAAATGTCAACAGCAATTTTTGAAAGCAAAATGTCTTGAGACCAGAAATGCATGTTATAATCAATTTATTGACTGTGTTTTCATAATGGACCATATGCACCCCAAGGATGCATAAGATACTTCCTTCGGGTGGGAAAAGAAAATATTAGAATTGTTCTTTACTTTTTACCTTGCTTTAAGTTTTCTATTTTTGGTTTGTTTCAATACCTATTTTAATCATCAAAAAAACACAATATATTACAGAAATGTGCTCATATATTTTCTAATTGGTTGAAGAATATAGCCCCCCAAAATGTCGAAGACCTTTAGGAAAGCATATTTGAGAGTTAAATTGAAAAGTAAAATTGAATCCAGAGAAAGTGATGGGTTAAGTGCTTGTTAGGGTGCTTTAACTGTAAACTTTCTCATATAAGTTTGAAATCCACTACAGCTCTCTCATACCTTTCTAAAAATTTTTATCAGCAGGAAACAGATGGCACAATTCAAGCAAGTAGCCATGGAAAGTATAATACAAGAGCTGTTTATGAAGGAGTCAACAGAGTTTATATAAAGCAACAAGGAATGGTTGGTTGTATACTAGGCTACAAATCAGATGTTATGTCATATCATCACTACTCCTACCTTAAATGGAAAGTAAGGAAGGAATTCTAGGAATTCATAAAAATATACTTCTTTCCAGAGGGCAACCTGACATACTGTGGCCTTTGGTTAAGGGACAATGCCAGCTGATGGCTACTATCTGAAGAAGAACCAAGGGAGTAGATACCTTGACTCTATTTTTTGCTACTCTCCAAACTCTTACTGGTTCCTCCCACTGGCCAGATGTACTCCTTACAGGTCAGTCTCCTCAGGCATAGTTTGAGAAAGAGAGTGAAGTGTGGACCTGCAGGAATAAATTGAAAATTTCCTGCATTCCACTTGTCTTTATTTTCAGCATCATCTCTTTTCCAGATCAAAAATATGTGTCTTTAATGCAAGAGATACATGAATCCCATCACCTATCACATGCTCATGATTTAATGGCAGATTAGTCATATTCTGAAACAAATTCTAAAATGTTAACAAACCTCAGTGCTCTTTATAGAAGATAATCTAGGGGGAAAAAGTGGGGAAGGAAATTCTTTAAAAAAATTTTTTTTTGAATGTTTTATTTATTTATTTTTAGGAGAGAGAGAGAGACAGCATGAGCAGGGGAGGGTCAGAGAGAGAGGGAGTCACAGGCTGAAACAGGCTCCAGGCTCCAAGCTGGCAGTCAGCACAGAGCCCGACGCGGGGCTCGAACCCACGAACCGAGATCATGACCCAAGTGAAAGTCGGACGCTTAACCGACTAAGCCACCCAGGCGCCCCAGGAAATTCTTTTTTAAAATTATTTAATTATTTATTTATCTTGAGAGAGAGAGCGCACGCAAGGAAGGGCAGAGAGAGAAGCAGAGAGAGAATCTGAAGCAGGCTCCATGCTGTCAGCACAGAGCCCAACATGGGGCTTGGTCTGATGAACCATGAGATCATGACCTGAGCCAAATTCAAGAGTCAGATGCTTAACCAACTGAGGCACTCAGGTGCCCCCCCCAAAAATTTTTAACATATTAAATATAAGTAAAATATAAAATATAGCTGCCATAGCTCATGACTTATGTAGCTACTCATGAGACTTTCAGTGACAACTATATCTTCTTTTTTTTAAAAAAAATTTCTTTAACATTTGTTTATTTATTTTGAGAGAGAGAGAGATAGAGTGAGAGAAAGAGTGAGAGAGAGAGAGTGAGAGAGAGAAAATGCTTTAGCAAGGGAGGGGCAAAGAGAAAGGGAGAGAGAGAATCCCAAGCAGACTCCATGCTGCCAGGGCAGAACCCAATGTGGGGCTTGAACTCACAAACCGTGAGATCATGACCTGAACTGAAATCAAGACATGGATGCTTCACATGGAGCCCTATTGGTGCCCCAACAATTATATATTCTTTTAGCTACACTGGTTCAATTTGAATTCTAAGCTCTGTCAGTGACTAGTCTATAGTTTTCTTTACTTGGTTGTATGATCCTTTGGTATGAGCCTTTGATTAGTTCTGCTTTGATCGGGTTTCTTCATTATTCTGTTACCTAGCCTATAACAGAAGTGAGGCAATCTTGAGAAACCACTAGGTTCCAGAAATAGTTCTTCTTGCCTCAATTGTGTGGCAGCAATCTGGTTTCCTGTTGTTAAATGACATCAGTGACATTATTATAGTCCCTTTCTCTGCCTATAAGTTTAGCAACTTGAGGAGCTTATGATGACCAGAGGGCACACTCAACTTCAATTTAACAGAGATTGTGTTGGCTAGTGGAAGTATTTCTTGCATGGAAACTAGTACACTTCTTTCTACCTATAAAGCCTGAAGTTATAGATAGAAATTAAGTATCCCTTCAAGTAGTTATTTGCTGAAAGAGGACACTCTCACTTTCTTCCCTAGTTCCTTAGAGCATTCTATCTGTAGGAGAGATGGCATCACGCATTGGATATTGGTGTACGGTCTGTAACATCCAGTGGGACGTCATCCCAAATCCACAAGGTTTTGTCTCTCAAAAGATGCTATAGTAGTCTTGAGTATATTTTTCCATTTTATTGGGTCAGCTACTTCTAGTTGTTGAGACCAGTGGATTCTGGGTGAGCCCATGAACAGATTTCTTTTGTTACAAATTACTTCTCCTTGTCTGAGGTGATATTATGTCAAAATTCAATGAAAATAAGGATTTTATAAGCCTACAAGTTGTGGTGCTGATAGGACAGAGAAGGCAGATTCCAGATATGTCTCTCCCTACAAGAAAACATTTTTCCCCTTAGTGATGAAAGGGGTCTTTCATCACGGGTAGAATCAACCTCCTACCAGTCAGGAATGTTCCACATTAGTGGCTTTTCCTTGTCTTCTGCTATTGGCTAGCTGGGTGGCCATGACCATATCAACTATAGTGAGAAGTTCATGTCAAATCTCAGCATAGTCTTCTCTTGGGTTACGGTTATACTGGCCTACAAATATCTTTTCCATTGTGTAGACACTTAGACTGGGTGAAAACAGACACTGACAGCTATAGGACTGATAATTTTGTACATTTGATTATTTTTTTTTAATTTTTTTTAATGTTTTATTTATTTCTAGGAGAGAGAGAGACAGCGCGAGCAGGGGAGGGTCAGAGAGAGAGGAAGACACAGACTCTGAAACAGGCTCCAGGCTCTGAGCTGGCAGTCAGCACAGAGCCCGACGCGGGGCTCGAACCCACGAACCGCGAGATCATGACCTAAGCGAAAGTCGGACACTTAACCGACTAAGCCACCCAGGCGCCCCTGTACATTTGATTATTAAGAGATTCCTCTGCAGTGGAAGCCTCTGCTGGAATAAAACATAGGACAGAAATATCAACATTCTGTGCCATATTTAAGGGGACCGCCCATATACTTTACCAGAGCTTCTTGGCATCAACTTTCCAATCAGGTTCTTTTAAATCTCTCGCCAGCAGTCCAACCTATCAGCTACTGCTCACAGATTAGTATAGACCCCTACCTCAAGCCATCTCTCCCTTCATGCTGGGTAGGGGGTGGGTGGACAAAGTAAGTACATTTTTGCAAATGTGATAATTATATGTATGATGGTATATCAACTGCCAAGAGTTTATCACTGTGTATCTTAGGAACAATTTATCCTGAATGTTGAGCTATGTAAAGTGTTTCTTAAAAATGACTATTGCTTGGGCACCTGGGTGGCTCAGTTGGTTGAGCATCTGACTCGATTTTGGCTCAGGTCATGATCCCACATTGTGTGATGGAGCCCCACATCTGGCTCCATGCGAGCCTGCTTAGGATTCTCTCTCTCTCTCTCTCTCTCTCTCTCTCTCCCCCTCTCCCTCTCCCTCTCTCTCTCTCCTTCTGACCCTCTCCCCATTCACACTCTCTCTCAATTAAAATAATAATAATAAAATAAAAGCAAATAAATTACAATGACTATTGTTCCACTTAAAATGTGCCTTTGCAAAGGCTTCCCAAAGTAGCTGTTAGCCCAGATTGATAATTCTGTTTCAAATAATCTTTTTTTTTTTTTTGTCATTGTAGGCAGAGGTAGGAGGAATGGATTTCCTACTTAAAGTTGAAACTAGGGCTATTACTAGAGCCATTGAAAGATGAGGACCTTTTAAATACTTTTAATGAGGAAACTCATTGTTAATGTAGAGGGAAATAATTTCATATTTCAGCATTATTTTATTACCTTAGTGGACACTGAACACTTTAAACACTGGGCCAATTGTTTCCAGGAAACATTTATGACTGTAACATGTGCCAAACAACCTCTTACTGTATGTAAGAATAGCACTGGCTTAATAGATGTGTAGAATGTTTTGTAAGGATAACTGTGAAAAGAAAAGTAAAACATTTTATACTAATATAAGAATTTGCTTTTTCCTAAAAAGAAACCAAGAATATTGTTACTTGCCCTTGCTCAACTACTAAATGCTTTCCTCATCTATAAATTATAGTGAACTTCCTGTGAAGAACTTTCCTGCTAGAAAGAAAACATAATTCCTTAGGGGTGATCTACCTGTTTGTCATCTTATGTACGTTGAGAAACTTGCCTTTCTTCAGGAACTCCACCCAACATGGACCCCTCTGTTTTCATGCCCCCAACCATCTACTGACTTTCCTCTGTACCCGTCATGTCATAGCAAGTAATGGCTGTCTTCACTGAAGCCAGATTTCTGATTCATATGAGACTGGAATAACCTTAGGAGGTGATGAAGTGATTTAGAAAATACAGATAATGCTAAAGAAAGATTATAAAAGCTCCTGGGATGAACCACTGCTAACCTTCACTGGTGAGATGTGCATATACATCATGCAACTTAATTTTTTTTTTATAGAATTGGGCTATTTTGTAACATTGTGTCATGATCTTCTTTTCTCATTATTTTTTTTAAAGTTTATTTATTTATCTTGACACAGACAGAAATAGTACAAGCAGGGAAGGGGCAGAGAGAAAGGGAGAGAGAGAGAATTTCAAGCAGGCTCTGCACTGTCAGCAGAGAGCCAGATGTGAGGTCAAACTCCAAACCAAATGGTGAGATCATGACTTGAGCCAAAATTGAGAGGATGACACTTAACGTGATGGGCCACCCAGGCTCCCTCCTTATTTCTTGTTTAATATGAATAGTATGAACATCTTCTTAAATAATGTGAATTACTTCCATATCATTGAATACTTTTGTATAGGAAATTTATAATTACTGCATAGTTTTCTTTGTATATAACATAATTTATAGTGTACCTGTATGTATATACAGAGAGAGAGAGAATATAGATTTATTTTCACTTGCATGTACAAATACAATATTACTTTAATCATCTATGTAGGTAAAACTTTGAAACTATATAGCCTTCCTTAGAATATATATATATTTAAAGGACTTCTTGAGTCATAATTTATAAGCTGTGCTCCATTTTCTTGTATAGAACATTTTAGAAAAGTGTGATACGGGCCTCCACTGTAGTCCTTACATGCATTGGCATATAGCATTAATTCAGACAATGCTGTGAAATTACTTAAATATTCTATAGGAGAGGAAATTGTGTACAGGAAAGAGAGAATAACTGGTCCATAATTTTTTTAAAGTTTATTTTGGGGGAGAGAGAACACACACACACACACACACAAACACACACACACAGAGTAAGGGGTAGAGAGAGAGAGGGAGAGAATCCCAAGCAAGCTCCTTGCTGCAACATGAAGCCCTACACATGGTTCCACATGGGGTTCAATTGCACAAACCATAAAATCAGCCTTAATCAAGAGTCAGACGCTTAACTGACTGAGCCACTCAGGCACCCATGGTCCATGATTTTAAGGCTTAGAGCTGCTGATATTTAAACAGTCACACTTTGTATTGAGTTACTATTGAGAATCATTTGTAATAGTTATATAAACTGTTATTAAAAGTTACCATTAGGGATTGAAAATAAATTAATCAAACATTTACTTCATTTAAATGGCTGTTTCATTATCTGCTTAGCATCTCATTTGTGATCTAATTAAACCCCCTTACAGACATAGTCTTCATACATTTTAGTTGTGTGCCACAATCAGAAGTTTTTGAGCTTGTACTAATGTATATAAATTTATTTATATTGTATAAATTATAAAACCCAACTATTGAGGACTAGTTTTTTAATATAAAAATAAAAGTTTTACATTTTTCAAGTACCATAATGGATAATTCTGTGCATCTCTGAGATGGGGAAAACCTGTATTTTAAATATTCGGTTCATCAGTCTTTCCACAGAACTAGATCATCTCAAAATTTTCTTCAACTTGTTCACTGATTGAATGAAAAGTACCAGACACTGAGTTGAGACAGAATGCATTGGTGAGTCTTCATAGGATAAAAGGGAAAGAACAGAGCGCGTTAATAAAAATAACGCTATCAGGTCCAAAATCCCAACATTTTTATAAAATAGAGTTGATTTTTTAAATATAAATTATGCAACATACATACCTAATCAGTCAGTGGTTGTCCTTCAAGTAGTGATTCGCATACGCATGTCACTGCCTTCCAGTGATAGCCCTGCTGGTTCAACATGGCTTCCAGAATTGCTATAGTGAGGGAAAGAACATGGAGAATCACACATGGCAAGGTTTTATGCACTACACTTGGACTTGACTCATATCATTTCGATCATCAGTTACAAGACCACATTTAACTGCTGGAGAAACTGGGGAATGTGTGTCCAGGCAGGAGAGAAAACAGGCTCTCTTCCATAACATACAAACAAGTAGCCGTAAAGTAGTGTTATAAAAGGATAATGGAATAAAGTAAAAGACCTATACAATCTTAGAGGAGGGGCTGTTTTGGTCATCAGATACAGAAGGAAATTCCTGGCCAAAGGTATATATGGAAAATCAGAGACAATAAAAGGAAAAATTCCTACATAGCATGGTTAATACGTAATTTCTTCCTTAGATTTCTGCCACTTTTTCAAAATAAATTTTCAGACAAATCTACAAGGATATATGCATAAGGAAGAATATTAATTGAGTCATGGTTTATAAGAGAAATTATGGAAACAACATAATGGTCAATGAAAAGGGATCTGTTAAAAAAGTCATGATATAGCCAAGCTTTGGCATATTTTGCAGCCAATAGAAAATAGGTATGTGTTCACATGCTTATTTAGAAAGATTCCCACTATTGCATTTTACATGATAAAAAGAATCATAAATAATAAGGATAATGAGAAATGAAATGATAAATTTTAGTGTGTATGAATGATTCTATTTTAAATATATAAGTGTGTTTCCGCATAGGTTAGAGTTTATCATCCAAGCAGTAGTTTCATTGTGTTTTCATAGTGCCTGCCTACTTCCCACCTTATGTCTTTTTGTCTCTTGTCTTTATCTATCTCTATAATTTTTCTTCTTCCTTCTTTTCTCTAAATGAGCATGTATTATTTTTTTAATAATTTTTTTTTATTTAAAAATATGTAAAAGTTTGGAATCAGCATTCCCTTGGCTCTGCAGATGATCGCTCATTTAGCTAGCTGGTGAATATACTAACTTATTAATATCTAACAAAGGCACCCTCCCTGGGAGACAGTAGCTCATGTCTGCTGGACTTAATCCAGTCAGAGCTAGCTGTTTACTAGAAGCTATACAGCTTCTTACTGTATAAACTTCTAGTTACTGGGAGGCCTGGGTGGCTCAGTCAGTTAAGCCTCCGGCTTCGGCTCAGGTCATGATCTCACGGTTCATGGGTTTGAGCCCTGCGTCAGGCTCTGTGCTGACAGCTAGCTCAGAGCCTGGAGCCTGTTTCCGATTCTGTGTGTCCCTCTCTCTCTGACCCTCTCCTGCTCACGCTGTCTCTCTCTCTCCTCAGAAATAAATAAAGCTTCTAGTTACTGAATTGTAATGTACACAAATCAGAACACCACATTTGGCTAGGATAAAAAACAAAAACAATGTTATTATCAGATGCGTCAGATTTATTATAAAAGTTGTATATAATTCTTTTTCAAAGAGATAGTAAATTGCAATTTATTTATACGTTAAATAGAATGAATGAAGTTGTTGAATATGTTAAACTATATGTTATAATATCAATACTATAATATTCATATTTGAAGAATAGGGATTTGTTATTATTTCTAATGGAAATGGGCCTAAGTAATTAGATATAAAATTCCTTGTTCCTAAATAAGAATTACCCTGGACAAATGCAAGGTCTTTAGATTGGTAAAAGAGCATGGCTCAGGGAAGCCTGAGTGGAGGGCAAAATGGTTTGGTCCCAGTGCTGGTTTGATATTCTCCTCTCTGACTCTACCCAAACACATTTATGATTGACAAGACAAAAAACATTGTCTTAGAGAAACTGCTTTATTAGCTATGGAGTATAACTATTCAAAGATGAGAAAGACTAAAATTCAGGGTTTTAAATTTATTACAGTTGACAAGTTGGTAGTGATAACAGCGAGAGAAAAGCTACAATGCTTCCCAAAATAAAGCTTTTAAAGGCAATTATACAGAAATTACCACGTGAGTAAATTTGAGAATGGAAATACAATTTGAAGTAATTTCCTGGAGAGCGTGACACAAGGAATAGCATTAGATTTTGGTTCTATATTATGCTTTTACCACTATATATCATATATTACTGTGTTCTTTAACAGATTAAAGTAATTAGTTTAAAATCAACTTAAAAATGTTCTTACTCAGGTATTTTTTCCTAGAAAATAAAATGAAAGTTATCTTATCTCTCTTTTTTCAAATAACCAATGCTAATTGTTTATGGTACATTTCTGGAATTGGAAAAAAAAATCATAACACATTGTCCCTAACCAACAATGAGATTAATATATAGTGTTCCTTTTGGTGGATTCATCATTTGGGATGGTTTGTTTATATTTGTATTTTTATATTTTGTTTATCCTCTTTATAATACAAATTGTAAGATTAAAGTGAATCACTTTGAAATCTTTGTACCTACGTACTACGTTAAAAAATAAGATGCATATATATATGTATATACATACATACATACATACACATATATGTAATGATTCTACTTTTATATTTCTGCAAACTTTACAGTGTCATTTTGAATGAAGTTAATTATTACTTTTTAATGATTTCAACATACAGTTAGGAATAAAATAACTTATAGCACAGCATATTATTTTTCCATCCCAAACAAGCTTTGGAATTGGGACATTTCCATTCATGTTCAAATTAATAGCCATTAAATCATAATGTAGATGTTGTTGCCTTTTGTATTACATTTGCCCATTAGAGCAGAAAACTTGAAAAAAATACTTCAATTATTTTTTTAAAGTTTGTCTGTGAGGGAACATGATATTGTCTGGATTTCAGTGGTCTTTCTGCCGCCACCCTCCCAGTTGAGTACAGGAGAAAGATCAATAGGTTAGGGAAAAAAATATATATAGGAGTTGCTTTTTAAATGAATTGCATTCCAGACTCATACCCAGTCAGTTGATCTTCCCATTTCCTATTTATATTATTTGGAGAAACAGTACTGTTTGTTTTTTCCTAGCAAGATACATTCTTCCAAGTAAGACCCAGAAAAACAAAAAGGTTAGTTCAATATTGTAATTACTTAGCATTCTTTTTGCTTGAAAGAGGTGAAACACACCAGTAGGTCTGCTCATGGAATAGGAAAAAAAAGAAACATTTTATAAAATGTCAACTATGCATTCATTAGAGGCTATTATAGAAAAATGTTTAACTTTAGGAAGGAGACATTTAACCTGATACACATTAAGTTGTTATCTATTCTTTGCTGAGAAAATGAGAATAATTAAGGAGAATGTTTATAGGTGCTTGCTAACTGGTTCTAGGTATACGGGCACTCTTTATGACAATTTTGTTCTTATTGATGATAATTGTATAACATGATCACACTTATTCTAACTGCCACTGACAAAACTGTCATCCTCAGAGTGTGAAGCAAAGCAAATGGCTACAACTTTGAATAAACTGCAAAACTCAAATAGTTTTGTGTATCTTGATCTCCGTGCCCTAAGACATAGCTGAATACCATGTCTTTTCCACATGGAGTAAATGTTAACCCTGTTAGCTTCCTAGACTTCGAAGACTATGTTGACCCTAGTACATTTTTCTGTAATGGGAGAAACTTCTGATGGAGTATATACAGGGCATTTAAAAGAACTGTGAATGGTGAATTTCTTTCTTAAATTCTAAAAATTCTTAACCTCAAAATTTTAAATCACTTTTTCATTGTCTGGAGAATTTTTCAAAATTTTATTTAACAAAATTATTTTGAACTATGATTCTTTTAATATTATTTTTCTTAGTTTTCCCCTTGAGCTCTCTGCTCTGTTTTTAAAAATGTCATGTATGTTTGTGTGTACTTATTTATATCATGTTACTTTTTTAAAAAATGTTTATTTCTTTTTGAGAGAGAGACAGAGTGTGAGTGGGGGAGGGGCATAGAGAGAGAGGGAGACACAGAATCTGAAGCAGGCTCCAGGTTCCAAGCTGTCAGCACAGAGCCCGACACGGGGCTCGAACCCACAAACCATGAGATCGTGACCTGAGCTGAAGTCAGATGCTTAACCGACTGAGTCACCCCATCATGTTACTTTTTAAAAAGTCTTTCTTCTCTCTTCCCATAACTGCCATCATTTTTATGAGAAAATATCAACTTTAAATGGTGCATTCTCATTCTTCTCTTTTCAATTACCTTACTCCAGTCCTGTGACCTTGACTGATAACTGAATGAATAACTGAAACCTGCTGGTAGCATGGCATCTGGTTACATTCAACCCAGAAAGGAATTCCAAAGGTATTACGGATAGAAGCAAAACAGAGTTTAGGAATACATGATGATAAAGAAAATGACAATGTATTACATTGAAGAATTAAGAAAAAAATTTACTTGTGAATTTTATGCCATTTCTCTAAAACAGAGATGATAGGCCATCTATGAACTATGATCCAACAGCTGATCACAACAATGATCTTTAAATATATACATTTTATTACTAAAACAATGAATTATTAAATAAATGCAAATTGAAACAACACTAATATATAATATTTTGCCTAACACTTGGGGGAAAAAATACTACACAATACTGGCTACAGTATAGAGAAAATGTTACTCTGATTTTCTACAACTGGGAGTGCCAGCTGGCAAAACCTTTTGGAGGTCAATTTGAAAATGCATGTTTAAATTCAAATATTGCCTATCTTTGACTCAACAATTCTGTTTATAAATGTACCATGCATGCATACTAACACAAGCATACAACCATGTATGTATAAAAGTATTTGCTGAGTGAGTGTTGAGCTTTGGCTCTAGAATCAGATAGATCTGAGTTGAAATCACCATTCCATTACTTTCTAGATATGTGAACTTGGGCAAATTACATAGCCTGTCTAGATTTCGTTGTCCTTTGAAGATTAAGTGAAATGATGTCTATAAATGTGTAACAAAGTGTGTAAAAAAGAGTAAAAATCTGAAAACAGCCCCATTATCCATCAACCTAATAAACTTAGGTTCATTGAATGGAATACAGCATAGTCACTAAGAAGAAGAAGATCAATCTACATGGAAGTAGAGCCAAGAAATGCTTTGAAAAAATCACATTTTAGTATTAATAGTAGTATTCCATGTGTGTGAAAAGACACATAATATATTTTGCTACTTTATATCAACTGAGAGAGAGAGAGAAAGAATATGAACCAACATATTAATAGTGATTATGTCTGGAAAGTAGAATGATGGGGCACTTTGTTTTCTCTATTAAATTTTTTGACATATTTTTGCTTTTAAAATCATTCCTTAGTGTATCCAAAAGTCAAAAAAATTACAAAAATATAATTTATATGATTTTGTTCTTTATTTGAAAATTTGAAGGACTCCTGAGAGAACTACAAATATTTATTTTTAACACTTTTTGTGGAATCAATACTTAAAGAAGAAATCCTAGAAATGGGAGGTACCTCATTACTTATCCAAGTCTAGTATCTCAGAAAGAGCACAAATTCATTGAAAACCGACTCTACCAACTTAATCTGGTTTTAGAGATAATAAGCTTACTAACTCCCAAAGTATTGCTCGTAGAATTTTATGTCTTAAATTTAATAAAATGTGCTTCCTTATAAAATTCTTGCCATCGCTTCTATTTTTGCTTCATAAAGTGAATGAGACTCTTTATAAATGTTTTTAAATGACAGCTTTTAAAATAGTTTCAGGTTGAAACATACATCCTTTTCATTTAAAATTTTCTCAATTGTTACTGTTTTTCTGTTTACCAGAGGATTTCCAGGCTTATCACCTTCTTGGTACCCATATCCAAAAGTCCTTAGAGATGCCTATTCTCTTTTATAATCTGACTCATGCCATTCCAGTCAGGATAACCTTTCAAAGAGAATATTAAACTGGGTGATCCAACTGTGTATTAGAACTGTAATATCCAGCTTGATGTTCTGTATCTATCAACGTCAAGTCAAACATTTCCTTATGTTCTAGATTTCAAACCTATTCTGTTATTTGAAATTATATTTTTTATGAATGGTTATAATTTACAAATTATTTTCATAGGTTTTATATCCTGTATAGTTTTTATACTTTTTAAGGTAGTCTGGGTCCAAATATTGGCCTTTTTAAGTAATGTGTGAACCAATTTCAGTAAGATTAATGTATTAGGAGCTGTAATATGGCAGCATATTGGGAGAGTCCAAGACCAGCCTTCATTTCATTTTAGCTTAACATCATTTATGAAGAGTAAATTAAGATTACATTAGGATTGCCTGGAACTTTTTTCTATTTCATATTTACATACATACATACATACATGTGCAAACAGTCATACACACATGAACACACGGTACACACACACACATACACATTGAAGCATGCATTTTGGAGCAAGAAGAGTCATTAATGTGATGATATCTTGTAAAATATGACCAGAACATTAGCCTGTATGTGGGATTCTGAGTTCTCTTAATAATTTTTTGAAAAATATTTGTTTGTTTTTGAGAGACAGCAGGAGACAGAATGTGAGTGGGGGAGGGACAGAGAGAGAGGGAGACACAGAATCCAAAACAAGCTCCAGGTTCTGAGCTGTCAGCACAGAGCCCAATGTGGGCTCAGACTCACAAACCATGAGATCATGACCTGAGCGGAAGTGGGACAATTAACCAATCGAGCAACGCAGGCACCCCCTGAGTTCTCTTAATAAACAGTGAAGCCCAGAATATTGCTGTGAAGTTCCAGTTATGGAACACGTTGTGTCTCAATCTAACTTGGCATCTGAAATTTCACTGCTCTGAAAGTTCTCTCACTTTTTGAAACTGTTTTGACAGAGAAATCAAATTTCGTTTGGGATGAAATGTTATCAACCTTGCTTGCTTTTATAAAGATGTAGTGGCAGTAGATATGTCAGATATCAGACCACTGAAATGGATGTGAACATAAATTTATCTTGGTATATTTTCAAAATTTCTCTTTTATTTTGCTCAGTTTGGTCTGCCTAATGCCCAAGTTCATCCCTTCTCTAATAATTTTATATTAAAAACTATGACAGAGAAGTTTCAGATTTTGGTGATTTGGATTGCTTAACTATCAAGTCTTAATGATTAGCCAGATCGTATAATATGTCTAGATTTAAAAGACAGCATGCAGCACTGAGATAATGAATTAAAACAAGTTGCTTCATTAGTATAGTGTATGGTTTGTAAGTAAGCAATAAAGACTTGATGATTATATTATTAAGCCAATATATAAATAATAGACTTCAGACTCTAATCAACACATGAGTTTATTTATTCAGTTCATTATCTGTGTGTTTGTATGTGTGTGTGTACCTGTGTGTGTCTTACAGCTGTTATTTCAAGAAACCAAGAAGGGCCAGGAGAAATGGGAAAGGCTGTGCTGATTCCTAAAGATGACCAGGAGAAAATGAAAGAACTGTTTAAAATCAATCAGTTTAACCTTATGGCCAGTGATTTGATTGCCCTTAACAGAAGTCTACCGGATGTGAGATTAGAAGGGTGAGTTTACATGTGTTATATAATCTTATACATTAGTAACCTCCATATCTCACAGTAGCTTAGAACTTCTAGAACTCTGTTTCTGAATACCCGTGCTGTAACGGGAATGTACTGTGCATGCATATACTAGGAAATATAAACCAGTTTCTTCTCTAGCAGAGCAGAATATTTTTCTTGCAAGACTTCGCAGGATACACAAGTCTAACAGGTTTCTCTTCATGAGATGCTTTTTTGTTTTCCTTTGCTTTATCTTGCCAAATACTGAGTAAACAGGATTTTTGATAGGTTATGTTCTTGCCTGCATAGAAAGCTCTTCCTTTGTTTTTGAAAACTATATCCTTTGTAAAAATGGCCACTTGCCTGTATGATTATTTGAACTTTTAAACATTATTTATTATGGATTCCAGCGATTTATGGTGCTATTTATAATTAGAATGCTCAGTTATCAGCCATGGAAGAAATATTCACTTGGAAATAATAATACTGCATGCAAAATGATGTTGAAAAACTCAACTTGTTTGTGATTAACTGTAAGTCATGCTCTAGATAGTTGACCATATTTTAAATGGATGTAATAAAAATCAGAATATTTAGTGGCAATATTGTCATCCTGATGATAGAGTCCTTAGAAAAGATAGGTCCTGAGACTTTAGAAAATGTCCAGTTTTACAAATATGTTGCAGAACACATTTCTATGTAAATAGAAGTTTTTCTATTAGACGTCTAATGACTGTCTCCATGTAGAATAAAATCATAGTTAATGCAAATAAAGTTTGCCACCTATAATGGATTGTTTTACGCTAGTCATATAGCAATGTTAACATCATATTTATTAAATCTAGTTTTTCCCCTTTCTAAATTACTTCAAAAAAGACCAAAGAAAAGTAACCAAATCTTGTTGAGATGGTCAAGCTAGATTGTCAGAAGTTTCATTTGATAGCTAAGTACTGGTTTTGTACATCCTTGTATGCTTTTGAAATGTCTCTCTCTCAAAAAAAACCATTAATAACTATATATTATGGACTTTTTTGGTCTCAACCAAATGATTAAACATTGAAAATTACATTTGTGCGTTTTGAAGACCTATTGCATTTTACAGGTAGTTATGTCTATATTTGTATATTTGTTTGTACATAGACACATTTGTATTTTTAAAGATATACAATAAGCTTATTCTTCTAAATAATTTTGAAACATTTTAGGTGCTAAGTTTTTACCACAATAATTATTCATTCCTTTGTTTTATATACTGCATTATAGTAAAGTAGATAAAGGAGATACCTTTTCAGGAAAAATTTATAAACACTATTTCAAACTTTTAAGAAATAGTTACTTTCCATGATCAGAACATAAATTTTATATCAGATCTGGGATGCTTAAGGTAACAACTGCTTTAGTACAGAGCCATTGCTTTAATAAAAGGAGAAGGAAAAATATTCTTTGAACATCATTTAAAATATTTGTGGCCATGGCATTTCTTCTTTTATGAATCACTTAATAAATTAAGTACTTGAGTAATTATGCCTTAAAATATGGAACAATTTAACTATTTAATATGGACAATTCAAATGGATTACCATAAATATTATACAAAATACAGTACTTACTGTGGTTGTTTTTATTTATTTATTTTGTGTGTGTGAGTTAGTTACATCTTTATTACAAGAATTTCTAAACACCATGAGCCCTTTTTTAAGTTGAGGTATAATTGATATATAAGATTATATTTGTTTCAAGTGTACAACAATGTGATTTTGTATTTGTGCATACTGTGAAATGGTCAACATGATCATACTCGGAATAATACCCTCAAGGTCCATCCATGTTGCAAATGGCAAAATTTAATTCTTTTTAATGGCTGAGTATTCCATTGTGTATATACTAATTCTTTATTCATTTATCCATTGATGAAATCTTGGGATGTTTTCATACCTTAGCTATTGCAAATAATGCTGCAATGAATATAAAGGTGCATATGTGACTTCAGATTTGGTTTCTGTCTTCCTTGGATAAATACTCATAAAAGAAATTGCTGGATCATATGATATTCCTATATTTAATATTTTAAGGAAACCTCATACTGTTGTGCATAATGGTTCCACCAATTTATATTGGTGCACAAGACTCTCTTTTTTTCTACCTTTTGCCAACACTTATTTCTTTTCTTTTTGATATTAGCAATTCTGACTGGTGTGAGGTGATATCTCACTGAAGTTTTGATTTCCATTGATTAGTGGTATTAGACATGTTTTCATGTGCCTGTTGTCCATCTGTATGTCATCTTTGGAAAAATGTACGTACATATCCTCTGCTCATTTTTAAATTGGATTATTTTATTGTTGAGCTTTATGAATTCTTTACATATTTTGGCTATTAAACCCTGATCATATATGTGATTTTCAAGTATCTTCTTCCATTCAGTAGGTGGGCTTTTCATTTTGTTTATGGTTTTCTTTGCAGTACAGAAATATTTTAGTTTGATACAGTCCCACTTGTTTATTTTTACTTTTCTTGTTTTTGACTTTGGAGTCAGATCCAAAAAAATCATCACCAAGATGAATGTCAAGTAGCTGACTGCCTGTTTTCTTCTAAGAGTTTTATGGTTTCAGCCTTTAGTATTCAAATCTTTAATTCATTTTGAGTTAATTTTTGTGTATGGTATAAGATCGTGGTCTAATTTCATTCTGTTGCTTGTGTCTGTCCAATTTTTCTAACACCGTTTGTCTTTCTTCAATGTACGTTCTTGCCTTCTTTGTTGTACATTAATTGGCCACTATACGCATGGGTTTATTTGAGAACTGTATTGCATTCCAATGATCTCTGGGTCTGTTTTTATGCCAATACCATATTGTTTGATTACCAAAACTTTGTAATATCTTTGAAATCAGGGAGTGTGATGCCTGCAGCTTATTTCTTCTTTCCAAATATAGCTTTGGCTATTTGGGATCTTTTGTGGTACCATACAAATTTTAGGATTGTGTGTTCTGTTTCTGTGAAAAAAGCTATTGTAATTTTCAATAGGGCTTGCATTAAATCTGTAGATTACTTTGAGTAATATATGCATCTTCCCTCTTCTATTCCTTCCCCTCCTCCTTTATCCCCATCTCCCTCCCCAGCCCTCTTCTCCCCTCCCCCTCCTTCCTTTCTCCTCTCTGCCTCTTCCTCCTTCTTCTTTTCTAATTGCTGTGGTTAATAGTTCCAGTGCTATATGGAATAAAAGTGCTGAGAGGGGGAATTTTTGTCATTTTCTTGATATAGAGGAACAGCTTTTCACCACTGAGTATAATAGCTATGGGCTTGTTATATGTTACCTTAATATACTGAGGTATGTTCACTCTGTACTGACTTATTTTAAATAGATATTTAATTTTGTCAAATGTTTTTTCTGCATCTATTGAGATGATCATGTGATTGTTATCCCTTATTTTGTTAATGTGGTGTGTCACATTGATTAATTTGCAGATGTTGAAGCCTCCTTGCATCCCAGAAATAAAGCCCTTAGTCATTATGCATAATCCTTTTAATATTGAATTGGGTTTGCTATTAATTGTTGAGAATTTTTGCATTTATGCACATCAGTAGTGTTGGCCTATAATTTTCTTTTTTATGTTGTTGATATCTGGCTTTTGTATTAGGGTAATGCTGGCCTTGTAAAATGAATTTGGACATATTCATTCCTCTTCAGTTTTTTGGGAAGAGTTTGAGAAGTATATGTATTAAAATTTTGAATGTTTGGTAGAAAACACTAGTGAAGCCATCTGGTCTTGGACTTTCATTTGTTGGGAGATTTTTGATTATTAATTCAGTCTCATTATTAGTAATTGGTCTATTCAAATTGTGTTTCCTCATGATTCAGTCTTGGAAGATTGTATGTTTTAGGAATTTTGTTCATCTTTTCTAGGTTGTCCAATCTGATGGCGTATCATTGTTCATAGTAGTCTCTTTTGATCCTTTATATTTCTGTGGTATCAGATGTAACTTGTGCTCTTTCATTTCTGTTTTATTTATTTGGCTCCTCTCTTCTTGTTGGAGAGTCTAGCTAAAGGGTTATTAATTTTGTTTACCTTTTTAAGGAACTGGGACTTTCACTGATATTTTCTTCTTCCTTTAAGGCTTTATTTCACTTGTTTCTGCTCTGATCTTTATTATTTCCTTCCTTGTTCTAAATTTGTGCTTTGTTTGTTCTTTTTTAGTTCTGTTTCTTGTACAACTAGACTGAGATTTTTCATTTATTGAGGTAGGTCTATGTCCCTATGAACTTCCTTTTTAAGAATGCTTTTGCTGCATCCTGTAGATTTTGATATATTCCCATTTATATCCTCCAGAATTTGTTTGTTTTGATTCTCTCTTGATTTCTTCACTGGAACATTTGTTGTTTAGTTGTTTAATCTCCACATATTTTTTAAAAGTCTATTTATTTTAAGAGGGGGGGAGGGGCAGAGAAAGAAGGAGAGAAAGAATCCCAAGCAGAGTCTGACATGGGGCTCGATCTCACAAACCATGAGATCATGACCTGAGCCAAAATCAAAAATTGGTCATTTAACCAACTGAGCCACCCAGGTGCCCCAAATTTCCACATACTTTAAAATTTTTTTCAGTCTTCTTCTTATAATTGATTTCTACTTTCATACTAGTGTGGTTAGAAAAGGTGCTTGATATGATTTTAGTCTTGTTAAATATATTTAGACTTGTTTTGTGGTCTAACATAGGATCTATCCTGGAGCTCTCTCCATGTGCATCTGAGAATGTATATTTTGATGTTTTGGGTGGAATGTTCTGTAAGTATTTATAGAGTCCATCTGGTCTAATGTGTTGTTTAAAGCCAGTATTTCCTTATTAATTTTCTGTTTGGATAGTCTATCCATTGATATAAGTAAGGTGCTAAAAACTCTACTATTACTGTATTGCTGTTAATTTCTCCCTTTAGGTTTGTGAATATGTGCTCTTTATATTTAAGTGAATTCTCTGTTGGGTGTTTAGGTATTTATAAATGTTGTATCATCTTGTTGGATTGATCCTTTATCATTATGTAATACCCTTCCTTGTCTTTCATTATTGTTTTAAAATCTATTTTGTCTTGGGGTGCCTGGGTGCTCAGTCAGTTAAGTGGCTGATGCTTGATTTATTCTCAGGTCATGATCCCAGAGTATTGTGATTGAGCTCCACACCAGCTCTGTGCTAAGCATGGAGTTTGTTTAAGATATTCCCTCTCTCTCTCTCCCTTCATCCCTCTCCCTCACTTATGCTATCTCCCTCTCCAAAAAAATCAATCAATCAATCAGTTTTGTCTAAGTGTAACTACTGCAGCTTTATTTTGGTTTCCATTTTCATGAAACATCTCTTTCCATCCCTTTACTTTCAGTCTGTGTATGTTCCTACATCTGAAGTGAGTTTCTTGTAGTTAGCATATAGATGGGTCTTATTTGTCTCTTTGTTTATTTTAATCCATTCAGCTAGTCTGTGGTTTTTTTCATTGGAGAATATAGTCCATTTACATTAAATTAATTACTGATAGGTATGTACTAATTGCCATTTTGTTCATTGTTTTCTGACTGTCTTGTAATTTTGTAGTTACTTTTTTCTTTTTTTCTTCTTTTTCTCTCTTCCCTTATGGTTTCATGGCTCTTTAAAGTTATGCTTAGATTCATTTCTCATTATCTTTCATGTATCTTCTACAGGTTTGGGATTTGTGATTACCATAAGGCTTACATATAACAGCCTATGTAATCAATAGTCTATTTTAAGTTGACAGCAAGTTAAGTCTGAACATATTCTAAAACTACACTTTTACTGCCAGCCCACACATGCATTTTTAATTCTTATGTCAAACTTTTTATTTTCATGCAAACTTGAATTGCATCTATTTCCTTTGTGTATCCCTTAACTAATTATAGTTGTTTATACTACTTTTGCCTTTTAACCATCATACTAGCTTTACTAACTTAATCCACTACC
Organism: Proteles cristata cristata; assembly: GCA_017311185.1. Lineage (NCBI taxonomy): Eukaryota > Metazoa > Chordata > Mammalia > Carnivora > Hyaenidae > Proteles > Proteles cristata. Next base: position 701,593 of record JAESUZ010000242.1, on the reverse strand, counting down.
TTTCCTGTATACTTACCTTTCCCATCAAGATTTTTACTTTCATATATTTTCATTTGTGTTCTTTCTTTTCAACTTAAAGAAATTCTTAACATTTCTTGTAAGGCTCCTATAATGGTGAGGAACTCCCTTAGCTTTTTCTTGTTGGAAAACTATCTTTCTATTAATTCTGAATGATAATCTTGCTGGGTAGAGTATTTGTGGTTGGAAGTTTTTCTTCCTTTCATCTTTTTAAGTATATCTTGTCTGTCTCTCTTCTGGCCTGCAAAGGTACTGGTGAAAAATCTGCTGATAGTTTTATGGGGAGTGGGGGCGGGTAGTTCTCTCATCCATATCAAGTCGTTTTTTCGCTTGTGGCATTTAAGATTTTTTATCTTTAACTTTCGTTATTTTAATTATAATGTGTCTGGTGTTGATTTCTTCTAGTTAATTTTATTTGGAACTCATTGAATTTCCTGGATCTGGATGTTGTTTTATTCCTCAGGTTAGAGAAATTTTCAGCTATTATTTCTTCAGATAAGTTTTCTTCCCCTTTCTCTTTATTCTCATTCTGGGACCCCTATAATGTAAATATTTTATTTGATGTTGTTCTATTAGCCCCTTAAGCTATCTTCACTTTTCTAAATTTTTCTTTTTGCTACTCTGCTTTGGTGAGTTCCACTACCCTGTCATCCAGATCAATAATCCTTTTTCTACTTCGTCTAGTCTGTTGTTGAAATGCTCTTATGTACTTTTAGTTCAGTTATTTATTCTTCAGCTCTGTGACTCCTATTTAGTACTTTCTTATATTTTCTCTTTGTCAAAGTTCTTACTATGCCTCCTGGTTCAGTGAACATTCCTATACCATTACACTGAACTCTTTACCAGGTAAATTACTTATCTTCCTTTCATTAAGTCTTTTTCCCTAAGGTCTTGTTCTTTTATTTTGAACTAATTTATCTGTTTCTCATTTTCCTTGATTCTTTGTGTTTGTGCCCATGTATTAGGAGACACACCTACCTCTTCTAGTCTTGAAGGAGTGGCTCTATGTAATAGATGAATCTTCTCTGTCAACCTTGTCCTAGCTCTTGGTTGTCTCTTGAACCTTTGGAGTTGTCTAAATAGCCTGATTTATCCTTGATAAGTCCCTGTTTTTGAGGTTGTATCAAGAACTGTCATTGTTTCAAAGGGAGAGATCTTAGCCTCTAGTTTAAGGCAGACTGAAAGTCCAACCCTCAAGCAGAAGCTTTTGAATTATCCTAATATATACAGTCCTGTGGGACTGCAGTTATACACCCTGCTGGCCTCCAGATTGGGAGGTATTTCCTGGGCAATATTTGCAAAAACCAAAACTCCTAATGACTGTATAAACTTCTTTCTGGGAGGTGCTAGCTGGCTATAGCAAGGTCACCAGAGAGCACTAAGATGGCAACCCCTGACCTATGTTCCCTAAGAGCAACTCTATACCCTCCATAGATATCGGATGAACCGGCAGCCTGCCCCTCAGACTAAAATTCCAGGATAAGTGAGTAGGCCTTTTCACGGAAAATTCAGGTGTTTCAGTCTTCTGTCTCTACTGTGCCCTTGGGCTATTAGCCTGCCCAAAACTGCCTCTTCAATTATTTCAGTACTGTGGGGCCCAGAAATGCAACCCCTCCTAGCCAACATAGATCAACACTCAAGAGGTATCACCTATAGAGACAAGGCACACCAGCCAGCTTTAATGGGGCAATGGGGATCATGGGCTATGGTGTTTCCACTAGTTTTAGTGGTGCTGTGGGTATTGCTGGGACTGGGCAGGCCTGCCAGCTTTAGTGCGTCTGTAAGAGAGCACTGAAGTGGGATGGACCACCCAGCTGTAGCAAAACCATGGAGAGTTCAGGGTTAAGACATTCTCTCTGGCACTAGAGGGAACGTGTGAAAAATGACGTCCATAAACTCTGGCACTACTAAGTAGAATGAGAGCCCCCAAATGGTAGTCACTAGCATTTCAATCTCCAGAGTGTCCCAACAGTCTCCTGCCTCTCCAGCAAACACTTTAAGATTAGCAAATGAATCTCTTTCACATATGGTATAGTGATGTTCAAATTGCTGGTTTTGCACTGGGTCCTGGGGTGCATGAGTCTACACATGATCCCTTTAAGTGTAGATCCTCAGCATCCTACCTACCTTTGGGTATTCTGGACACCAATTCTGTTGGTTTTCAAAACCTGCCATTCTGGGGCTTTGTCTCTTAAGTACTGGTCCCAAGGGCCCGGGTGCCTGATGTAGAGCATGAACCTCTTCAGGGAGAAACTCTATGTTTGTGAGATCTGATTATGATCAGATTGTGGATTGTTGATTGTGGGTTGCTATGCTGGAGTGAGGATTTTGGTGACACCAAAATCTCTGCCTCTCTTACCCATCTTACCCACCTACCCCATTATCCTTTGTTGTGGAGAAGCTGACCAGCTAGTTTTCATGTTTTTTTTTTTTTTAAGAGGGAATTGTTCTATATGGAACTGTTGATTTGGTGTGTCTGGGGGAGGAAGTAAGCTGAGGAACTTTTGTGTCACCATCTTCAACCACCTCCTGCTTACTGTAATTATTACTGTTTGAATTTTGAGATTTTTAAAAATAGTCTGTGAAATAATATTAATGAAATGAATACTTTTCTATTTTACTTTTATGTAGCACCATAATGTATGCTATCAGTAAGAAAATATAAATGCCATCCAAACTTTCGAGACAAATGGTAAAATGTATGTGAGGCTTATTGCAGCTATTTGCAAGTCATGTTGAATGACTCAATTGTGTGACTGTCTGGGAAAGACTAATGTTGAAAAACACATTATGAATCAGATATCCAAACTGTTAGTTAAAAGATGTGTAAATCTGTCAATACTCATTTAATGTAGAAAACATTTTTTTTTAAATTTTGGTATTAGTTACAACTCAATCTTTGAATGATTATATCTTAAAAAGATATGAACACATTAAAGTAGCCTAGTGATGACTGATAAATTATATAAAGGTGTACAAAATTGGTATCAAGAAATTGTTTTTAAAAAGAACTTAATTTACTTTAGTAGAAAGATTGAATTGATATCTACTTACAAAGTATCTGAACAACACAGGCAGTGAATTCATTCAAATATCTCAGCATATTTTACTAGAATATACCCTTAAACTGGCTTGACTAAATTCTGAGATTATCCTAATAGTTTAATGGTGTGTTTGCCCTTAATATCCATCTACAAATATTTGAAGATATGTACAGAGCAAAAAATTAAGTAAATACCCCATGTTTTCACAGAGAAGAGACTAGATGAAAATGTTTTTCATCTGGTAATTGTAATGAAAGTAATTGTAATGAAACACCAGGACAAATTAGAGTCAACTTCTGGAAAGTCCAGTTCTAGTGATGTTTGAATATTTACATTAAGTTACTTATCTATTTGACATACTTAATATATTAATATGTATAATACATTTAAATATATCTTCTAACTACTTGAATAAATAAAATGTTAATATTAATAACAGTCATGGTGAGGTGCCTGAGTGGCTTAGTCGGTTAAGCATCTGACTTCAGCTCAGGTCATGATCTCACAGTCATGGGTTTGAGCCCCGCGTCAGGCTCTGTGCTGACAGCTAGCTCACAGCCTGGAGCCTGTTTCAGATTCTGTATCTCCCTCCCACTCTCTCTGACCCTCTCCTGCTCACACTGTCTCTCTCTCTCTCAGAAATAAATAAAACATTAAAAAAAAAATAACAGTCATGGTATTAGGATATTTTAAGTGCAGCTAAGGCTGAGGACCTTACTAAATTTCTTATAATCTTGGGGCGCCTGGGTGGCTTAGTCGGTTAAGCGTCCGACTTTCGCTTAGGTCATGATCTCGCGGTTAGTGGGTTCGAGCCCTGCATCGGGCTCTGTGCTGACTGCCAGCTCAGAGCCTGGAGCCTGTTTCAGTCTGTGACTCCCTCTCTCTCTGACCCTCCCCTGCTCATGCTGTCTCTCCTTCTCTCTCCTAGAAATAAATAAAAAAAAAAAAACATTAAAATAAATAAATAAATAAATAAATAAATTTCTTATAATCTTAAAGCCCTCCATTTCTGGGATTCTTGTGGTATATACATATAAATAAGATTTTTATAAATAAAACATTTTATTTTTAAATAAAAAGCATATATTTACATAAATATAAATAAACTGACAGCTATAATCACCCCTCTCTCCTTTGGCCATCCTCCCTAACAACAAAAAAAGTGAAATGTCATAAAATTCTGATTCAGAATTTTGAGGAAAATGCATATTAACTTAATATGTTAATAGTCAGCATTAGGGATTTATTACCATGTTTCTCAACAATTATGGTTCTAAGGGGCTCAGTTGGTTAAGCATCCGACAGTAGCTCACGTCATGATCTCAAGGTTCATGGGTTCTAGACACACATTGGTCTCTGTGCAGACAGTTTGGAGTGTGGAGCCTGCAATAAATTCTGTGTCTCACACTCTGTCTCCCTCCCTTCTCAAAAATAAATAAACATTAAAAGAAAATTATGGTTCTAAGATTTTATAAATTTATATAATTTGGATTTAAGAACAGGGCTAAAATTTTCTGTTTTCAGAAAGTCAGTAAATGGATGTCATTTGTTTGTTTATTAACATAAGATTTTTATGTTAATATCTGGAAAGAGAAAGAAGATTATCAAATAAAATAGACACACTAAATGCACTTTTGTTGAGCACTTAATATGCTAATATGTGCCAAATATGATCCTGTGTGCCTAGGATATAGCAATGAACAAAACTAAGTCCCTCCGTCATGGAATTTACAATCAATAAAAGACTAAGAATGGTAACGTGCGGGGAATAGAGAAGTGAGGAAAAACCTCTTTGAGAAACTTATATTTGAGTAAGTTGATGGACTTTAAGCACCTAAATATTATGATTTATTTCTAATATACAGAGATATTAAATATTTACTGGATCCCTGAAATGGCCAGTGCTAGAAATCTAATGAATCTATGGATACATAAAACACCATAAAGAGTCAAAAGCAAAGGAATAATCATTAAACATATGCATAGGTGTGTGTGTGTGTGTGTGTGTGTGTGTATCTGCATTTGCATTACTTTTGAAAATAGTATTTGAGTTGCATATCCGATGAATCCCAGTAAAAATCATATTTTAGTTTGCTGAGGCATCAGTAGTCAATGTTATCTCATGCCTGTAGGATGTCCTAGAGGTAGAGAAAACATGACTATGATCATAGTCACTGAGGTAGGTTTGTAACTCTATTCTATTATATGCAAAACAAGTATGAGAAGGAAAAGCCAACTGTGGAGAGAGATTTTTCAAGTAAGTGGGAAAAATCTCATTTATGGAGCCAAAATCTCTGGCTTTGGAGCCAAAACCACAAGTTTAAGATCTGGCTCTATGGCTCACTGTTAGGTCTTGGACAGGATATTAATTTTCTAAGCCCCAGTTTCCTTTCACTGATTAAGCCAGAGTCAGTTAACCAACCAACCAATCCCTGTCATTTACCTAAGACAAGCTTAGCTTTAAGAACAATATAAATGTATATATATAATGGTAAAAGGGATATATTTACATAAACAACTAATTAATGATATTGTATGAGCATACCTATAATTGCAAAACTAACAAAGAAAGTATAGGATTGCCCTGAGTTCCTGGTGAGATTTTATATTTATTATTATGATTATTATTATTCTGTGGAATTCTCTTATGCCCTGGGCTCCATTTTTGGACTAAGCGAGAGAACTTTTTAAGCAGTCCTCTTTTCCCTTTACTCGGCAATTATTTTTGAATAAGAAATTAACAGTAATTATTGGATGAATATTTATAAAAAAGCTATCGGCAATTAAAACAAATGCTAAGGTTCTTTAGCATTTACTTGTATTCAGACATTAATAGCATTTCGAGTTCTGGTATTGAGTTATTTGAAGGTTATAATGCAGCTGGCATTTAAATACATTTCATCAGGGAAAAAATGAGGAAATAGGAGATTTATTTCAGCTATTTATATCCTAGACCAAATAACTGCTTCTTACGTATGCACACAAGCAAGCAGATAAAGAGAAAACGACTCTAGCAGTCTTGCATTATTAGTGGAAGAGCTACGGCATACAAATTCTGAATAAGTTGTCCTCAAAGGACAGCAAGTTTATTTACTATATAAAACAAAATAAACCATAGTATATTTTTTTCTGTTCTCAGTCTCATAAGTATGCTTGTCTATATATATGGATTGCCTTTCCCATGAATTAAAATATGACAAGTGTAGCATGGATTGCACAAAGGAGAAATGGAAAATGAGAATATTAATTGGATTTCTGATCTCTGTTCCACATCTTTTCTTTTTCATCTGAGAATTACTATAACTTTCATATGCTGGCAAAAATTCTGGTAATGATAATAATTTCTACGATACTTGATTTATGTAATGTGTTCATGTGTGGAATTAATTTCACTACCCAGATTAAAAGTGGTGTGTAAGAATGTTTATGTGTGTTTGTGTATGTACTTCAATACATATATATTTGATGAAAATGAAGATGATAGGTATTATTATTATCCTTGGGTTAATATTGTTGTGCTATAACTTTCCTTTCAAATAAGAAAGTGGAGTAAAACACTTCTAGGTTTGTTCTCGGGGACACAGCTGTGTACCACTGTAGGCCAAAAACATACCGCATAACCCAGTTTACACTTGACCTACCCCTCAACAGTACCTTTATTTAATTTTTTGTCACTATTATTTGGATTTTTTTTATATATTTTTTTAATGTTTTATTTATTTCTAGGAGAGAGAGAGAGACAGCGTAAGCAGGGGAGGGTCAGAGAGAGAGGGAGTCACAGACTGAAACAGGCTCCAGGCTCTGAGCTGGCAGTCAGCACAGAGCCCGACGCGGGGCTCGAACCCACGAACCGCGAGATCATGACCCAGGCGAAAGTGGGACGCTTAACCGACTAAGCCACCCAGGCGCCCCTTGGATTTTTTAAATTATAATAAGATATACATAATATAAAAGGTATTGTCTTGGCTGTTTTTAAGTGTACATCTTAGTAGTGTTTGAAGGAGGGGATCAGAATATGTCATCCCAAACCATACCACTTTTTTTTTTCCAAACTGTAAATTGTGCCAAGTTTTATTTGTCATTCATAAAAAGGTAAAATGCCACTTTGACATAAAGCTTATTTTAAGTTGAAGACAACCGAAAAAAGGTTGATACAGGAAAATCTCTCTTCAACATTTCTCTGCCTAAAAGCAAAGCATACATTTCCATTTCCAAGATGTCACTCTCTCTTGAACCAGGAAGCGAACAATAACCTTACACACTGTAGTTAGAACTATCCCTGCACAGCCATGACTATACATAAACTAAACCCTACTAACTAACCCTTATCTGTTATTAGTTTCTCCCATATGTTTGCTTTCTCACAATTTATCACCTCTGGGGACACAAATACCTTGTTGTGTTTAACTTTGTTTCTTTGTCATGTCACTTCTCCGTAACTTATTACCTTTTGCTAAAATGATACATAAGCTCCCAAGTTTAACCATTTCTTTGTGTGTTCACTAATTTTCTGTGAAGACCTCCATACACATAAAAAACAAAAATATTAACATCAAATAAAATTGATATGCCTTTTCTGTTGCTATTTCATTTGCCAATGTAATATGTAGGCTTCATGTTCTAAAAACAAGAAGGTAGAGAAAATGTGTTTTTTGTTTGTTTATTTGTTTCCCTCCTCTGTAAGTATATTCACATCGTTGTGCTCAATCTCTGGAAGACTTTTCATCTTGCAAAATTAAAACTGTATATCCATGAAATAAGTACTCCATATTTCCTCCTACCTCTGGTCCCTGGCAATCATCATTCAAATTTCTGTCTCTAAGAATTTGATTACTCTAGATACTTCATATAATTGCAATTATGTAGCATTTGTCTTTTTATGTCTGGCTTATTTCACTTAACTGAACGTTCTCAAGTTTCATCCATGTTATAGCGTGTGTTAGAATTTCCTAACTTTTTAAGGCTAAATAGTATTTCATTATGGGTATATACCACTTTTATCCACTCATCCGTTGGTGAACATGAGGTTTGCTCTCACCTTTTGGCTACTGTGAATAATGAACTTGGGTTTACAAACTCTCTTTGAGGCTGTTTCAATTCTCTTGGATATATACCCAGAAGTGGAATTGCTTAGTCCTATGCTGATTAATTTTTAATTGTAGGCGGAAACACTATATTTTTTGCCATAGCAGCTATATCAGTGCACTGGGTTTGAATTTCTCTGTATCTTTGCCAACACTTTTTCTGTTTTTTTTTTCTCTTTTCTCTTTTCCTTTCTTTTCTTTATTTTTGTTTTTTCTTTCTTTTCCTTTTTTTTTTCTTTTAGGTACTAGCCATCCTAACAGATAGATGTGAGGATGGTATCTTATAGTTTTAATTGATTAGTGATATTGAACGTCTTTTCAGGTCCTTTTCAGTCATTTGTACATTTTCTTTGCAGAAATACCTATTCAAGTCATTTGCCTGTGTTTTAATTGGATTGTTTTTGTTTTCGCTGTTGAGTTGTAGGAGTTCTTTATATATTCTGGAATATATCTTTATATGTTTACAGATTTGTGATTTTCAAATAATTTTTTCCTGTTTTGTAGGGTGCATTTTCACTCTGTTGCTTTTTTCCTTTGATCAAAAACAGAAGCTTCAAATTTTTATATAGTTTCATTTATCTGTTTTTACCTTTTTTGCCTGTGCTTTATGTCATATCTAAGAAATAATTGCTAAATCCAATGTCATAAAACTCTCCCCCTGTGTTTTTATCTAAGAGTTTTATACTTTTAGCTTCTGTATTTAGATCTTTGATTTATTTTGAGTGAGCTTTTTATATGGTGTAAGGGATGTGTCCAATGTGGGTATATAGTTTTACCAATATAATTTCTCAAAAAGACTCTACTGCCCCATTGCATTGTCTTGGTGCCCTTGTTGAAAACCATTTGACTGTATATATAGGGGATTATTTCTGAGCCTTCTATTCTATTTGAATGATCTATATTTCTGCTTTTATGCCAGTAACAGGCTGTTTTAATTACTGTAGATTTCTAATGACTTTGAATATGAGGAAGGGTGAGAGTTCCAACCTTGTTTTTTGAACATTGTTTTTAATGATAGATCCTTTCTTCACAGAGTTGCAAATATAGTTTTCAGTTTTCATGCACATCCTCATCTTTCTATAAAATGATTTTTAAATCATTTTATATATTCATCATTTATCAAGATCTACTTGTGTGCTTATGAAAAACAAGAGATAGTTCCTCATTGTAGAACATTATGCATGCAAAATGAAAATATCCAAAAAATTGTAGTATAATTGACCCGTGAACAACATGTGGCTAGTGGCACCAAACCCCATTCAGTCAAAAATCCACATACAACTTTTGACTCTATAAAATACTAGTATTAGCCTCCAAAGTTAACAGTCTATTATCACATATTTTATGTATTTTAAGTAGAAAAGATGGTAATAAGAATATCAAGAAAAGAAAATGCAATGATAGTACTGTACTGTATTTATTTTAAAAATCTGTGTATAGGTGGACTCACACATTTCAATTTTATGTTGTTTGGGGGTCAACTGTAACTGAGAGTGTGAATTTAGAGATACCACTGTGTGGAGCTTAGATGAAGGAAAGCTTTGTAAGTGGGAATATTTGAATCCTGACTCTATAGAATGGATGTGTATGAAACCAGGCTTAGGTATAAAGAAGATAGCTTTCTGCATAAGAATAAAAGCACACTGAGCCATTTTCTTTTTCCTTAGAACAGAGCCAAGGAAGTACTTGTTAAGAATATGGATTATTGGTCAACTTGGCTATGTTCCTCCCTGGCTCTTTTTTCATTTATCCTTTTAAGAATGTATATATTCAAACTGACCAAATACCTTTTCTTTTTTTTTTATTTTGCAAGTTCTAATTAAATAATCAGATAACATAATTGTATTATCCAATCCTGTGATTTAATCATATAATTTAAAAGTAATTGTGCTTTTATTTGTATTTTTCCTACTTGAGTGATTTAGGACTAAAAATACTTATATTTACCCATTTTTATGTCTATTAATATTTTCTTATATTTCTAATTTTTTGTACCCTACATTTTCATTCTATGTGACTTATGGCAGAAATGTTTATTTTTGTAATCCTTCTTAAAAATCAGAGCTCATGTCAATAAATTCTGATAGATTTTATTATGAAAAATAATATTTTTTAATAAAGGAAAGTTATTTTTAAAATGCAGAGATTTCAGGGGCACCTGGGTGGCTCAGTCAGTTTGGTGTCCAACTTCCTCTTGGGTCATGATCTCATGGTTAGTGAGTTCGAGCTCCGTGTTGGGCTCTGTGCTGACAGCCAGCTCAGAGCCTGGAGCCTGTTTTGGATTTTGTGTCTTCTTCAATCTCTGACCCTTCCCTGCTCATTCTGTCTGTCTGTCTGTCTGTCTCTCTCTCTCTCTCAGAAATAAATAAAAACATTTACAAAATAAATAAATAAAATGCAGAGATTCCAGATAATTGATGAATGGGAAAAGACGATAAAATTTAGACAGTTAAGTATATGAGGCCATATGAGGAAATAGCCCAATTAGAATGGACGGTTGTAAGCCAAAGTAATACTGAAAAATAAAACCAAAACGGGAGGTATCACCATCCCAGACTTTAGACTCTACTACAAAGCTGTCATCATCAAGACAGTATGGTATTGGCACAAAAACAGACACATAGACCAATGGAACAGAACTGAGAACTCAGAAGTGGACCCAAAAGTATACAGCCAACTAATCTTTGACAAAGCAGGAAAGAATATCCGATGGAAAAAAGACAGCCTTTTTAACAGATGGTGTTGGGAGAACTGTACAGCAACATGTAGAAGAATGAAACTAGATCATTTTCTCACACCATGCACAAAAATAAACTCAAAATGGATCAAGAACCTGAACGTGACACAGGAAACTATTAACACCCTAGAGGAGAAAGCAAGAAACAACTTCCTTGACCTCCACCGCAGCAACTTCTTACTTGACACATCCCCAAAAGCAAGGGAATCAAGAGCAAAAATAAATGATTGGGACCTCATCAAGATTAAAAGCTTCTGCACAGCCAAGGAAACAACCCACAAAACTAATAGGCAACCAACGGAATGGGAAAAGATAGTTGCAAATGACATATCAGATAAAGGGTTAATATCCAAAATCTATAAGGAACTCATCAAACTCCACACCCGAAAAACAAACAACCCAGTGAAGAAATGGGCAGAAGATATGAACAGACACTTCACCAAAGAGGACATCCAGATGGCCAACAGACACATGAAACGATGCTCAGCATCCCTCCTCATCAGGGAAATACAAATCAAAACCACACTGAGATACCACCTCACGCCAGTCAGAGTGGCTAAAATGAGCCAATCAGAGAACTCTAGATGCTGGCTAGAATGTGGAGAAATGGGCACCCTCCTCCACTGTTGGTGAGAATGTAAACTGGTACAGCCCCTCTGGAAAACAGTGTGGAGGTTCCTCAGGAAACTAACAATAGGACTCCCCTAGGACCCAGCAATAGCACGGCTAGGAATTTACCCAAGGGATACAGAAATGCTGATGCATAGGAGCACATGTACCCCAATGTTCATAGCAGCACTCTCCACAATAGCTAAAACATGGAAAGAGCCTAAGTGTCCATCAACAGATGAATGGATCAAGAAGATGTGATTTATCTATACCATGGAATACTACATGGCAATGAGAAACAATGAAATCTGGCCATGTGTAGCAACATGGATGGACCTTGAGGGTGTTATGCTGAGCTAAATAAGTCAGGCAGAGAAGGACAAATATCATATGTGTGCACGTATAGGAGGATTAGGAGGAACTTAACAGAGGACCAAGGGGGAGAAGAAGGGGGAAATGGTGGGGGAAAGGGAGAGAGGCAAACCATGAGAGACTCTTGAATGCTGACAAAAACTGAGGACTGATGGATGTGGGGGGGAGGAGGGATGGGCATGGAGGAGGGCACTTGTGGGAATGAGCACTGAGTGTTATGTGGAAACTAATTTGACAATAAACTATTTGTAAAAAAAAAAATGGATGGTTGTAACTGGCTATTCTAGAACCTTGGTCTAGGGATGATGATGAAGAATTTTAAAAACAATGTCTCTGCCTTTTTTTTAGATGTGTCGTGGTAGGTAACTAGGAGGTGTTAGAGGGGAAATATGACATGAAGGAAATAATATTTACGAAGAAATATTTCTGACATTTTATATGGAGGATTTGATAGGAAAACTTAAATTTAGTAGGGTTCCCTCTTGGCTTTTTTATTCATGTAGATACGATTAGATAAGGAGCTTGTCTAGGATGGTTGCCTTAGAAACATAAAGCAATATGTAGTAATAAATTAAAATGAAGGGGAAAGATAAACACCAAATTCAGGAGTGCTTCAGAATGTAATTGAATTTCCAGTTGTGTGTGTGTGTGTGTGTGTGTGTGTGTGTGTGTGTGTGTGTGTTTTAAACGAAGCAAATTAGGGGGAGGGAAAGAAGATGATTCTACGTATTTTGAAATGATATATCAGAATTGGTGACTGGATATTAGAAAAAAAAAACAGAGGAACAAAAGATGACTGTAATGTTTCAAATTTAGGTGACTAAGAGATTGGTAGTATTGCGTGCGTGTTCACACACACACACACACACACACACACACACACACACACACCACCTCCCCCACCCACACACACAGTCATACTAAATTCCAATTTAATCTGAGTAGCGAAATTAGTTTCACACATGAGCACATTAGATAAACCAAAATATTGTGGAAACTATTGTTATCATTACAGGCAAAGTTTTTGCCAGCATCTGAAAGTTGTAGTATTTCTCAAATTAAAAAGAAAAGATTTGGAACAGAGATGAGAAATCCAATTAATAATCTCATTTTCTATTTCTCTTTTGCGAAATTGATGCTACATTTAGCTATATAGTGTTAGCATAATTGGGTAAAGTATAATTTAAAAATTTTCGAGATTCTAATATCTCTAAAATTGGTCCTTGAAAAGTAGACTTTGTGGTAAAATGTATAAACTTCCCATATGAAAAATATCAAATTTAAAAAGTAAAGATATCTTTTAACAAAATTTGTAGATTCATTCTACTAAGAAATCAGACTTCTGCTACTATTGGAATAATCTTATTATTTGATTTCTGTATGAAATTCTTCCTCACTCTTTTTTGCCATGGACGTATGTTTTTTGTACACATATCAGTGCCTTAAGCAAAGCCTAAATTGTTTCTTTTGCCAACTTCTAGTATTATTTTGCTGAGGAAGATGTAATTTCATAGTCAATATAGTTTAATATAGATATGACAAGAAGTTAGTATTTTATTGATGTGGGAGATGTGGGAGATGTTGGGATATGTCTAACAATTCTAATATCATAATTAATATTTCATGACCTTGCAAAGTCTTCTTGCTGAAGCCAATATAGTGTCAATGGTAATTGCTATATAAATGAGAAAATTTGTGTCCAGTTTTCTAATTTTAGTATTTAATACCTTAATGGTCCCATGTAGTTTCATTGCATTAGAACATATTAAAACAGTATAAAAAATTTTTTGAAGTATCAAAATAACTTGAAATACATGGAACATATGTATTTAATGGTTATGGTTTTAGGGTAAAAAATATATGTGTATAAATATTTTATCCACTATGTACTTATTTACCCCATTTGTCATGTCTTGATTTATATTTACCCTGAGGAAAGGCATTCTTTCTGGCTTTTTATGTCTTTTTCTTTCTAAGTAATGATGTGGTATAGATATAGATAGAGACATTTTTACTAAAATATCATAGGAAGCTAGATGGTTATATTTAATGAGTTAGTTAATTTTCTAAGTAATTCAAATGGAAAGATCCAGTTTAAAATAACTATTTTATCATCATGCTGTATAAGATAAAGTTAAATTTTACAATGTAAGTTAATAAGCAAAATTCAATTTTGTAAACATGCACCCAGTGTCTGCTTTCTGACCACTATTTCCTGAGAAATTTAAAAGTGAATAAAGCACAAAGTTCCTATCTCTACTGGGGTCATGTAACATAGTGATTAAGGGAAGATTTTCCCCTTGAATCAGTTAATATACATGAATTAATAAATTCTGTCAGTAACTACAACTGGTTGTCAATATTTGTTGAACTTTTTCTACTTAGCAGGCATTATATTACACAGTGTACCTGCATTTTGTCATGGAATTCCCAACAAAAGTCCCTTGAAGTATATTCTGTGCTTTGTTTTGCTTGTTTCGTGGATTGGGAAACATGCTCAGAAAGGTTAGGGAACTTCTCCAAAGTCATACAGCTGATGTTTGAATCCAAGTATGTGTTCTCAGTCACTAGACTACACTAGTGAATATAAATAGAAAAAGAGATACAACAGAGAGTTGTGTTACTAAACACTTCAAAGAAAATATGAACCGTGGGTTAGCCCTTACATAACAGGCAGAACTTGTGTAGATATAAGGAAGAACATGAGGATTCCAAGGAGGGGGGAACAGATGAGGAGATGCACAAATATGATGTTACACACAGTTGAAGAGATTGAATGCAATGGCTTATTTTGAGGACTGTTCCTCTGTGCTCGCAGCCATGCTGACTCATGATCATACCGACAAGCTGGCCCTCCAGCAGTCATATGACATTTCCCTTGTCTACTCTGTCTTCCATTTTGTGACTCATCATTCCATAACTTTGGCACTCCCCTCACCCCTCCAGCACATTCTCCCTCTCCATTGATGATCTTACTGTCTATCTTATTGAGAAAAAGGAAGCAAATAGAGAAAATCCCCACAGGGCTCACCATCACATCTACTTCTTACTTGCATTTGTCAGCCTCTACCTTCTCTCTTGTTGCCCTGAGTGTCTTGTCTGTGCTGCTGAGGACAGCTAGCCCATCTGTCTCAACCATCTTATCTTGTTCCATTTTCTGGTAAGTTCTCTGTCCTCACGTTTCTTGAGCTATCAGCATAAAAATACAGCTGATTCTTATCTTTTTTTTTTTTTGAAACAAATTTTCACATGGCTACCAAGTCATTGTGCCGCCCTATATTTTCTGGTACCTCTGTGGCCATTCCTTCTCTTTGTTATTTCATGGTGCCTTTTCTTCTCCAGAACCTCTAAACATAGTTATGTCCCAAGGAAAGATCCTTGGAGCTGGCCTATTTTCTGTCAACATTCACTCCCTTATTAATTACAGACGTTCTCTTCATTTTAAATATCATCTCAATCTCCAGTCAAGGTGTCTCCCATTACATCCAGAATTGAACATCCAACAGTGTTCTTGATTTATTTTCTTGAATGTCTGACACTAAACTGAAACCAAACACATCCAAAACTCAGTACCACATGAGGTCCCGAAAAACCTCCTCTCTTCTTGGAGTTTATCATCTTAGGAAATAGAAACTCCATTCTTCTTATTGCTTGTGCCAAACCCTGAAGTCTTATTTGAGCAATTTCTTTCTCCTGCACTCCACATCTGCTGCGTCAGCAAATTCAGAATATTAGTTCTTATTATCTCCACTGCTATCATCTCAGCCCAAGCTGCTATTTTTATCTGAATTATTGTAGTAACAAATTAAGTGTTGTTTGTTTGTTTGTTTGTTTGTTTTGTTTTGTTTGAGAGAAAGAGGACATGATCAGGAAAGAGAGATAGAGGGAGAGAGAGAGGAGAATCTTAAGTAGCCTCCAAGCTCAATATAGAGCCCGATATGGAGCTTGATCCCATGACCCTGGGATCTTGACCCGTGCCAAAATCAAGAGTCAGACACTGAACTGACTGAGCCACCCAGGTGCCCCTCCAACTAAGTGTTTTTATTCGTTTGCTTGCTTTTGGTAAAAGTAAAGAGGAAGACTATAGGCTTACACTCTCCAAACAGCATAACAGAGTGGTCCTACCACTACTCTGCTCTGTGCGATGACTGCTCACATCTCCTCAGTGCTTTGCCTCTCTTTCAGTGTAAAATCCACCCTTTTCAATGCCCTGCAAAGCTCTACATGATTTAGCTTTCCATGACTTCTTGCATGTTCTGTCAGTAGTTACCCTCTTTCTCAGTTCCAGGTGTGGATGGACACCAGAACCCATCAAGAAAGCTACCTCTTGAAGGCTTTTGAACTTTCTTTTTCCTCTGCCTGGTATGCTTATTTGCTGAATATCCACATGATTTGTTCCCTTCTCTTCAAGATTTTTAATCAAACGCCATCTCTTCTCTGAGGTTTTCTTTGACACAATATATAATATTATACCCACACATGATATTTTCTATATCTTTCCTCTGCTTTATTTTTATCCTTTATACTACTGGCTTCTTAATGTTGAGCACATTTTACTTATATGTCTTCTTTATTATCTGATTCTTTCATTAGAAACTTAAGTTTGCTTGGGGCGCCTGGGTGGCTTAGTCGGTTAAGCGTCCCACTTTCACTTAGGTCATGATCTCGCAGTTCGTGGGTTCGAGCCCCGCCTCGGGCTCTGTGCTGACTGCCAGCTCAGAGCCTGGAGCCTGTTTCAGTCTGTGACTCCCTCTCTCTCTGACCCTCCCCTGCTCACGCTGTCTCTCTCTCTCTCCTAGAAATAAATAAAAAATATTTAAAAAAATACTTTAAAATAAAAAAAGAAACTTAAATTTGCTGAATGAAAAGATATAGGTTGTATTCACTGCTATATACCTTGCTCTATGAAGAATTTCTTTAAAACATTTTTCATGCCTATTTATTTTTGAGAGACAGAGTGCAAGCAGGGGAGCGGCAGAGAGAAAGGGAGTCACAGAATCTGAAGCAGGCTCCAGGTTCTGAACTGTCAGCACAGAACCCAAGGCAGGGCTTGAACCCACAAACCATGAGATCTGATGTGGGGCTCGAACCCTGAAATGGCGAGATCATGACCTGAGCTGAAGTCAGGCACTTAACTGACTGAGCCGCCCAGGTGCTCCAGGAAGAATTTCTATTGTATGATGGGCACTTAATAAATTTTTATTGATTGAAGGTATAAATTGAAGAAAAATGATATAAATTGTGATACCATATAGAGGATATTATATATAGGATGTGACTTTGATTTCCAAAAAAGAGCTAGGGGCACCTGGGTGGCTCAGTCAGTTAAATGTCTGTCTTTGGCACAGCCCATGATCTCATAGTTCATGGCTTTGAGCTCCATGTTGGGCTCTGTGCTGACAACCAGGAGCCTGGAGCCTACTTCAGATTCTGTGTCTGCTCTGTTTCCCCCCCTCTGCTGCTCTCACTTTGTCTCCTCTCTCAAAAATAAAAAAAAAAACATTAAAAATTTTTAAATAATTAGAAAAAAGCTTTTTATGGGCTTTCAGAGGGATACTAACATGATGAAAGAAGTATAGATCTGTATTGGGCTAAGCTAGCATTTTTGTCATCTTTTTTTTTTCTTTTTCCAACAGGAAAGTTTAGCCTGGAGCAGAGTAAGAAAATATGGACACTGGAAAGTGTCCACTGCTGGGAATTACTACATTGTCCTCAGTAGGTCAGAGAGATTGAAGTAGTTGGAATTTAGTGATAACTAAGAGAGGACTAACAAATTATTAGTGTGTGGGGGTGGGAGGAGTCTTTTTCAGCTTCCATTTATTGAGAAACTAGTAGCTGCAAATCACTATGCTGGGTGTTCCAACATTCTCAACCTTTAGTCTTCCTCTCCAGGGTTCAAATTAGGCCTAAAAAGGAAATGGCATCATTCCCATTTACAATTAAGGAAACTGAGATAAGAAAAGACATTTTTGTTTGAGCTGAAGTTTTGAAAAAGGCTTTCTCCCATAATTTCTTCTAAATATGATGCTGGATCTCCCTTCACAAGCTTTGGTTGACTTATCTGCAATTTTCTAGCCATTGTAAGCTAGTAGAAAAGTTTTATTTTCAAATTAGTAAATGATTCAGCCTACTGTGGGCTAATAGTGGGTGGTCCTGATACCCTCCAATGTGACAGGCATCCATGTTTTAATTTTTAGTGAGCTGCCTTTGGAGACTTCTTCATTTGATAATTGCCAAAGACTCCCAGCTAACTACTTTCAGCGTCCCCATTCACTTCCCACTTTTTAGATAATGTGCCAGGCAAGCACTTGCTTTTGGGCCTCCCTTGCCTCAGCAGGCAACTCTGTAGAACAGAACCCATTGAGAGGCTGCAAGTCCAGCTACTTGCTACCTTTTCCACTTGCCCTGAGAAACTCATAGCCCCATGCCACATATAACATGGAAATGCGCTTCCATGCCCACTGACTTCTTTATCTCACCCTGCCCTTTAGACTCCTCTAAGATGCCTGGCATATCTCCAAACACCAAAGAAGTTAGATCACACTTTTTCAAGTACTTCCTCATTGTCTTCTGTGATGGTCCCAAAACATCATTTCAGGTTAAAATTAAATAGCCAGTAAACATCTGTTCAAAGAGTGAGATGCTGATCTCTTAAAGATAGTCACAGCCTCTGAGAATGAATATTTTTAAGTCTCTGCCATTTGGTCTAAGTAAGAAGTACTTTTCTCCCTGGCCTTAGATGTAGGAAAAACCACTACATACACAATGTCTTTGAATTCCCTCACTTCATTGAACCCTTCTCAGATTCCTAATGTTCTCCGGTAGAAACTAGAGATGAATGATAGAGATTCATAGTCACTGTATCAGTTGTGCTCTCTTTCCAGCATTAGCTGTTTCTGTTTTGAGACTTGCTGAGATTTCAAGAACAAGTTATTTTTTTAATCCTATTACCCCTATCCACATTTATCTGTTTTCAGGCAGTATACAAGTTACATAGTTAGAAATTGTACAAGGTTTTCTGACTCTGAAGTCGTGCTCTTTCTGATATTCCTTACTTGAGTTCTGTGAGGGGGCAGAGGACACTGAAAGTACATACAACAGTGAGGGGGGTAATGGTAAGAAGATTGAGATCATAAAGGCAAGCATACATATTGATGGACTGCTGCTGTGTGCCTTGTTCACTGAATACATACCCAAGTCCAATGATCGTGTACTATACTATTAATGAGCATTCAACTAGAATGACTATGTCTGCATTTAAAGCATCTAGAAATTCATGTCAAATTCATTTCCAAACCAGATGATCGGAGTGGACTCTGGAATAGAAATATAAATGTGACTCCTACCGTGATATCATTTTAGGGAGTCCAGAATTGATATGCATTGTGGTGGGAGTGAGGACAAGAGAGAACAACAGGGATGATTAAGTGGGTGGCTGAGACAGATGGTGTGGATTTCAAATAAAGAAACCCAGAGGGTGGTGGATAAATAACGGCGTGAGTAGCACTAGGGAGTAAGGAAGAAAAGAATAATCCCATCCCAAGAATTCAGAAAATATAGGATGAGATAAGACCTTTACACCTTTGAGAATAAAAACGATGCAACACTTTGTCAATGTTTTTGTTTAAAAATGTCTTGTTATAGCCAAGAGGACCCATTTATAAGGAAAGATAAGGCTGAACAACAGAATAGAATCAAGTGTATTTTTTCTTTTAAAAATGTTGTTGCCATTTTCCATCCTAACATAAACACTCTGTATCAGAGACCAACAAAAACAGTGGAGTTAAGGGAAAAAAATTGGTCTTATGTCAGAATTTAAGTAATAAAGAAATTTTTACTGATGGAAGGACCACCGATGTTTATATATGGAGAAATATCAGTTTAACTGTAAACTTCTTGTGTCATGTACAACTCCAAAATAACATAATAACTTTTAAAAAGGTGTTAGTGCCCTTCATAAACAGTTTCAGTTGTCTGAGAGTCAGTTCGGCTGTGCGTGATTTTAACAGAAGTGAGATGCTTCAACTGTGTGCTTAATAGACTGTGTCACAAAAATGCAGCCCCAAAAACAGGAGGCTGGAAGCCAGGAGATATTCATAAGATGAGCCTGTTTCAGTCATAGTCTGGTTACAGCAGATGCTTTCGAGAGAATACGGCCGAGACCACACAGCTAACGTATTTTCATTATGATATTGGGAAGGGGGTAGTAGTAGTATCTTCCTAATAAATAATTTTCACTTATTTTTATATGCACATCAAATATTTGTGTCTTACAAAGTACATTGTTAAATAAAGAAATAAAGTAACACAAGTTTCCCATCCTAACTAGGCTTCAAAACGGCAGCCAAAAAATATTTGTTGGTGAATTATTAGTTTTATCTTCAGGAAATTATAATGATGAAAATGTTAGTTTGGGTCCACCTTTAAATATGTGAATAGATTTCACACTGTCTTTATTGTGTTTATAGTGACCCATATACATTACTGTGACCATTACTATATATTATATTTCTCACTCAATAGTTTATTGCATTCAATACACAAAACATTGGATGAGTTAGTGTCATCACCATCACTTAGACTGATTAGCTGAGTTTCCAAAATCATTTGTGAAGGATGAAACTCTGTCTCCACACATATTCTTTGAATACATGAGTGTTTCACTATTCATGTCACTGCCATTGTTTGCTTGACACCAGGCTGTGGTGGCTGTGTGATCACTGGAGCAGTTTTCCATTTGCCATATAGTAGTTAGGGTGGTTGTGTGTTCTCTGGTGCTATTGTATATTTTATACTTAATTCCTGGGGGGATTGTATGTTTCTTAAATTTTTTTTTTCTTTTTGCTGTAACTTTTTCTTTTAAGTTTTTTTTAAAAATATATTTATTTATGAGATACACAGAGAGATGGAGCACATGCTGAGGAGGGGCAGAGAGAGAGGGAGACACAGAATCTGAAGCAGGTTCCAGGCTCTGAGCTGTCAGCACAGAACCTGATGCAGGACTTGAACCCACTAACTGTGAGATCATGAGCTGAAGTCAGTGCTCAACCAACTGAGCCACCCAGGCACCCCTTAAGTTTTTATTTTTAGAACACTAGTAGTTTTACAACAAAATCAAGAGTTATGTACACAGGTTTCCCTTATTCCACCTATCTCCAAATATGCATGGTTTCCCATTATCAACATCTCCCATTAACATTTGTTTCAACTGATGAACCTATTTTGATACATCATAATTACCCAAAGCCCATAATTTATATTAGAATTCACTCTTGGTGGTGTAAATTCTAAATGTTTGGACAAATATATATTGACATGTAGCCATGATTATATCATACAGAGTAGTTTCACTGCCCACTAAATTCTCTGTGCTCTGCCTGTTCGACTATCCTTCCCCAACCACCAACGCTTGGTAACCAGTTTGTTTTTGCTGTCTTCATGGTTTTGCTCTTCCAGAATGTCAGAGTTGGAATCATACAATATGTAACCTTTTCAGATTGCCATCTTTTTAGTAATATGCATTTAAGTCTTTTCCATGTCTCTTCATGACTTGACAGCTCATTTCTTTTTAGCATTGAATAATATACCATTGTCTAGATATGTCACAGTCCATTTATCCACATACCCACTAAAGGACATCTTGGTTGCCTCCAAATTTGGGGATTATGAATAAAGCTGCTATAAACATCCATGTGGAGATTTTTGTGTGGATATAGTCTTAAGTTTAGAATGGTGTCTACACTCGAGAAAAGAATGGTGTCTACACAGTAACAACACTGAAAGTATAATAGGAAAAGGAAATATAAGCAAATATCCTTAGGCACAAGATCGTAACAATGGGAAGTTAGTAAAAATGGTGGAAGCTGAGTAGGGACACAGAGAAATACCTATTTTAAATATCTATTCTAAAAAATACCATTATAGAAGAGTTCAGAAATCATTTAAAAAATATCATACTCTGCCATAGACTAACTAGTTATGTCATCATTTATATTCTGTATGTCTTGATTTCTCATTTATAAAATAAAAGCACCTTGATGTCGTTTGAGATTTCTTTCAGCTCTAAAATTCTTTCTGAAAATGAAACTTTTGTTAATATGTAACCTCTACCTAATGAAGATCACTGGACCACTTTGCACATGAGATGGTGCAAGGTGTTTATATCACACTGAATTATAAATACTGAGTTAATTATTTGTATAACCTATAAAGTAAGTAGACAGCCATGCATACATAGTGTAAGCGATGTATTAATTATTCTAATGTTCCAACACAGAAGGCAGAAAACAATGTTCAGAACTGTTAGTCAAAAAGAAGTTATGAATGCAGAAATTCACAATGTTTTTAAGGTCAATTTGGTGACAATGGTAAATTATCATAAAAAATAGTCCAGGGGCACCTGGGTGGCTCAGTCAGTTAAGCATTTAACTGTTGATTTTGGCTCAGGCCATGATCTCATGGTTGTGAGATCAAGCCGCGTGTTGGGCTCTGCACTGAGCATAAAGTCTGCTTGGGATTTGTTTCCTCCCTTTCTCTTTGCCCCTCCCCTGATCATTCTCTCTCATCCTCTCTTTCTCTCTCTCTCTCTCTCTCTTTCTCTCAATATAAATAAGTACTATGTGTGTGTGTGTGTGTGTGTGTGTGTGTGTGTGTGTGTGTGTATGTACAGACATTGGATGATAAACAGCTTAAATGTAACTGAAATATGCAGAGAGTATATATAACATTCCATTTCTGTGTTACATTGATTGCATTGGTTTTTTGGAGCTATAGCTTAAATATTCAAAATATTTTTATGATTTCAACAACTAAAAATATTTTTTCACAAAAAATAATAGAGGCAGGAGGCACCTGCCACCCAAATGAAAGATATTTTAAGTTCATTAAATCATACAAAAAAACTTGGCATTCCAGACAACAAAATATAGGTTCCATTATTCGGGAGAAACTGTATTGACTAAATAAAGAACTGTCATATTTGGTTAAAAGAATTACTCAATTTATATACTCAAAAGTTTTATGTAATTTTAATATTGAAAGATTATTCATAAGGAATGGAAAGCACATAATGTGTCAGCTTCGAATACTAGTAATTTAAATTTAGAATTTGAATATAAAATACAGTATTTGAATCTGAATACACACACAGAATATATCCTAATTTAGAACTGAGAAAATTGAAAGGTTTAGACAAAATCATCCATGTTATTTTTAAAAACCAAAAATAGTTTATTTATAATAAATCTTAAGCTTAAGGAGGACAGGAGTTGGGACTTATTTTTTTTTCATTATTGCAATTCTGAAGTCTCCAAAGTATTTCACACATAGTCTATACTCAGTAATTATGTATTGAATACATTAACAAAGAAACTCTGAAAAAATAAAATCCAAGTGAAAATCCACACCAAATGAAAATTGTGCCAATTGTCTCAAAAGAGTTCCAAAAAAGAACTCAAAGAAGTTTCAAACTAACATTCAAATTGTATTTGAATTGTAAATACAGTTTGAATTGTAAATGCGAATAGTGGAATTCTACTTTTTTCTCCATTAATCAATGTTAGTGTGAAAGGAAGATCAAATAAATATATTGCTCTTTCAGTAGTAGAAGTTTGATAGTTCAATATTTTTGTTTGGAGATTTTTGTCTCTTTGTTTACCAAAATAAAAGGCATCAAAAAATTTGGAAGGAATCATCCAATTTTCCTGATTCTGTTTGAGGAAAGGCCCTTTCAGTTTGGTATTTCTTTCCTTTCTTTTTCTCTTTTCTTTTTTTCACACATTAGATAATTACCAAGTTGGTAATTAGTAGAACATATGTATATGCTTCCACTGAGTGGTATTATGCCACCAAATGCACATAAAATCAGCTTTAGAAAGAACAAAACATTGATTTGGGTATTTAATCATTTTAGTAAAAGGTGAAAGATTTATACGATCTGAAGAGAAACCAGAGTATTTAATCATTTTAATATATGATTAAGAATGCTATGAATAAATACATATTTACATTTAATTATTTGAGTTTTTTTAACTCAGTTTTTATGAATATTTAGAATTGTTGGAATATAACTTTCTGGGATAAGATATAACATAGGCTCTAATCCCTTATAGTGAGAAAACTTATGGGATATTCTGGATCTTTATGTTAGATGAAGAGGGAGTCTGAAAAAAAAACATCACTTAGGGGCACTGATTATAGTTTTGGGTAGAGAAAGTGAAATTAAAGCAAGATCTGGGTTCCAAGCTGAGAAGAAAATTACACCAAGTAAAAAGCTATTAGAAGAACTCACTGGAAAGGATATCATTGGGTCATACTCCACAGGTGGCAGAAGACTTTCAGTTGATTGTGAGTTCAGCAGAGTAGTGGGCAGGGGGACATTTTTCTTGTGATCTCTGGGCACAAGGTAGTTATTATCTCAGGCTCCGTGTGAGGTGTTTGGATGTCATAACCTAGGTCTGGTATGCCGGTCAGTTTCTCCCAGAGTCTCACAAGCCTAACAAAATAGCTTTCTATTTGTTCTGAAAGACTGATCTAAAGGAACTCAAGTAACTCATTCACTAAGAAATATTATTAGGATCTATCTGGTGCCAAGAACCATACGAGATCCTATGATTGCAAATAATGAGTAAAACATGTTCTGCGTCATTGTGGGATTTGCATTCTAGGTGAGGAAAAGTTACAAGTACACAGGAAATACCTTGTGCGTCAGAAAACTTAACACAGACAATTGATATAGTGTCCAACACACACACATAGCACTTTACGAAATTAAATTCTTCTAGGACTGATAGAGGAATACTAGTACTAATTGAACCTTTCATATTTAAATGGTTTTCAGGAATTAGTTTAAATGTCTGAAAGGTTGAAAAGTCAACCTTTTCTTGAAAGAACCTTGAGGATGATCACAACCACAAAAAAGCACAGGCCTTTTTTTTTCCCCCCTTTTGTCCTCTCCTTCCCATTTCCCATATCTTCCCAAAATATTTCGGTCCAAAAGCCATTATAGGTGGGACTGATCAGAGGGGAGGACCATTGTAAGCTGATCAGAGCCCATGTAGGATGATGAAGTCTCCCTGTGTAGTACAAGCTGTAGTATTCTGTAGAGTACAATGAGATCAACCATATGGCCATCAGAACCCAAGCTGGGGGAGTGAAGAGTCCTCAAGAAAGGCAGATTTGCATCTGTTAACAGAAGCTGTGCAAGTTTGGGGTGCCTGGGTGGCTCAGTCGGTTAAGCATCTGACTTCGGCTCAGATGATGATCTCAAAGTTCATGAGTTTGAGCCCTGCATTTGGCTCTGTGATGACAGCTCAGAGCCTGGAGCCTGCTTCAGATTCTGTGTCTCCCTCTCTCTTTGCCCCCACTGCTCGTGCTCTCTCACTCTGTCTCAAAAAATAAACATTAAAAAAAAAAAACCCAAACCCAAAAACCTGTGCAAATTTAGGATACCAATTCTATGGCAGCTGGCCTGTCCTGGCATGTCAGAACCTGAACAGCATGAAGAAGACACCTTTATGAAGTCAGGGGCAGGGGGGGTGGGGCCCCAGAACAGAATTTTAGAGTCTAAGTGAGATGAAGAGTGCTTTCACATAGGGAACAGAGTCTGTGGTTTGAAAGCCCAGTCACATGTACAGGGCCTCATTGCATGAGGAAAGGCATTTGGCCTGAGAAACTGGACTCCAAGTGGTGTGAATGGGTTTTCCATGCAGGTGCTGGCCCAGGGAAGGATGTTGGAGCCCGGGTAGTAGAAGTAAGGCTGCTGGGTGGCAGAATAGTCCAGAGCTACACATCAGAGCAGATGTAGAGTGGGGAGACTGAACACACAGGACTAGAGTGGCACCTTGTGCTGAGTTTCAGAGCTTATTTGTGTAGGGAAGAAGATGATTGTGGGAGATTTCTTGCACACAGAGGGAGGTTGATCAAATAAGTCAGGCTTCCTACGGTCAAAAAATGGACATAAAAACATAGAAATGGTAAAAGTAGAATGAAATATTTTTGAAATGGAATTGGGGATGTCAATGTTCACTTTGGGATTTTAATGTAGAGAGAGAGAGAAATTTAAAAAGGTAAGTGTGTGAGTGCATATGTGTGCAAATGTACACACACACACACACACACACACACACACACACACACACAGACTCCTACTGCTGGGAGGCTTTGCAACAATGGCATCCCAAGAATAGCGAGCATACCTACCACCCATATCTTGGATTTCTTAATACCACGCTCTACTGAAAGAAAGAAATGAAAGTTCCTTAGAGAACTAGCTGATTGCTGGCCTGAGGCAAGGAAAATATGAGATGATCTTGGAACATCTTGTTGTACCAGAGAACAAAGGCAAAGCCATAAAGAATAATGGAGGACATAGAAGCCAGGTTGAGGGAGTTCCAAGGACCTAAACTTGGGACAAATTTAGCATCAAAATAACTAATGCCATTATGGACTATAACCTACTGAATAACATAAGATTTCATGACACTATACTATTATGAATAAATGAATATACAAATAGACATCTTGATGAACAATGGGAGTTTTAAATGGTTTCTAAGTTTTAAAGGCCCTTCATACAAAAATACTTATTAATTACAAGGGGGAAATGCCATGCACTGCCTTAATCAAATGATGAAAATGAACACCGTTAGCAATGGGATGAATCAAAATCTTGCTCCACCTGATACTGTAGCAGTTCTTCTGTGACATTCCTGCCAGAGGTGCCTAATTTGAATGTAACTGTGAGAAACATTAAACAAATCCAAGCTGAAGGACATTCAACAAAAACGACAACAAAAAACTGGCCTATAAACTTCAAAATGTCAAGGTCATAGAAGTCAAGGATAACCTGAGTTTGAAGGAAACTAATGAGATGTAACAGTCATCTGCAAATCAAAATTTTGAACTTGAGGCTTTTGCTCTAGATGCATTATTAGAGGAATTAGTGAAATTTGCATAGTATCTGAGGATTAAGTAATAGTAATGGATCAGTTCTAATATCTTTTTTATTTTTATTAAGACGTTTTTAAATGTTTAATTATTTTTGAGAGTGAGAGAGAGACGGAGCATGAGCAGTAAAGGGGCAGAGAGAGAGGGAGACAGAGAATCCTAAGCAAGTTCCAGGCTCTGAGCTGTCAATACAGAGCCTGATGAGGGGCTCTCATAGTCTCAAGGACTGTGAGATCATGACCTGAGCCGAAGTTGGACACTTAATAGACTAAGATGCCCAGGGGCCCCAGATTTCTTTATTTTAATTGTTAATGTGTTAACATTGTTTAATTGTTAATATAAAAACACCGTTATTTGTGAAAAATTCTAAAACATTGGAGTTGATGGCCCATTGTATTAGCAACTTAGTCTCACACATTCAAAAAAACTCTTTGTACACTTGTGGGGTTCTGAACATATAATTTTTGGAAATCTTATAATTGGTTCAAAATTATTTCAGAAGTTGATTAAAATAAAATACAGCATATTAAGTGTTATACCTTAATGGGGTTTTTTGTGATGCAGATTGAAAGATTAGCTTGTAGTAGGTTTATTAGGGATTGCTCTTGGGTTCATTATCTTTGGGAAGAAAGAGAAGGAAACAGGATTGGGCAGAGGGAGAATTCCAGTCATTTGCTGATAAATGTGTAATATCTGGTTCTCTGGAATCATAGTGATTTTTTCAAGCCCTGATTTATAGTGTTTGTCCTTTTCTGAGGTATAAGTACTCTAACTATGGCTGATTTTAAGCTACCCATTTGATATCACTGGATATGAAGTAGCGAAGAGTTCGATACACAAATCAGCTCTCTGAGATGGTACTAGCTTGTTCCAGCATATCACTGAGTTATGCTCTGATGCAGTCTGAATGGAAGCCTCAGCAAACCTTATGGCATTTTGAGGATGGGAGGCCCCTTCAGAATTGTCCCAGTTTGGCACAAGTGGGCCAGATCACCACACCATTGAGTTGATCAATCATTGGATACAAACACCTTACGAAGGGGGCATAGCTTTCAAAACTGCAGCTCTCTTCAGTCCAGGCAGTCTTCAAAACCAGATTGACAACTGGAGCTATTTGTCCGCATCCCTCTAGCAGCTTGGATAAGTTCTTTTTTCCTAGATGAAGATCTGGGCAACCCCTTATAGCACCCTCCATGTTTAATGATGAGTCTCAATATTTAGGTCTGACCGAATTCATAAGAAGCAACTGGGGATTTTACACATATGGAGACTCTAAAGTTGAAGAACTCTCTCATTTCCAACTCTGTATGTATTCATACGATGTCAAGAGTTCCAATTAGTCTTGTTTAAAACTTTTGGCTTTGGGGCAATAAATGACATTTAAAACAAAACAGTTATGAAAACTATTTATGTTTTTAAATTCTGAAGTCTATAAATACAATGATAATTTGAGACATAAAGTCAAAAGTTTTCTTCCTCTTTCAAAGTGTCTTTTCCTATGACATTCTAGCATTATTTCCATAGCATTTCACTAAGTTGCCAACTTTGGTAGACTGAATGATGCCATTTCCCCTAACCCTCTTATATCTGCATATTAATGCCTAGAATGGGGAGTTTATCCTGAATTATTTGGGTGGACCCAGTGTAATCAGGAGGGTCCTTTAAAAGGGTGTCGGAGGAGTTAGAGACAGAGAGAAGGCCATGTGACAATGGAAACCAAGATTGGAATGATGCACTTTGAAGATGGAAGAAGGGGCCATAAGTCAAGGACTGCAGTAGCCTCTCCAAGCTAGAAATGTTAAGGAAATGGGGTCGCCCCTCAGAGTCTGCAGAAGAATCAGCCCTACTGACACCTGGACTTTGGCCTGGTGACGTTTTCTTTAGACTCTTGGCTTCCAGAGCTATAAAAGAATAAATTTGTGCTGTTTTAAGCCACGTTTGTTGTTAATTTGTTACAGCAGCTATAAGAAACCAATACACCAACCCCAAGAAGAGCCCCAGAGTTCAAGGTCTTCTAGGTCTGGTATACTGGCTCTATTTCAGATTTACAAAAACTTTGAAAAGCTAATTGTAGGTGACAAGTAGCTCTTATGTAAGTAGTCCTCTGGGTTGAATTTTGTGCCAAATATATTTCTTTGGTTTCAAGGAAAAGAATCCCTCTCTAACTAGCATAACCAAAAAGTAAATATTTTTATAGTATACAAGGTAACATGCAAAATTCAAGAGGAGGAAGAAGATGTAAATGTCTGAATGCACAAGAACTAAGTATGTCCAGATATCCAGGAAACAGGAGCATAGCTTCTGGAATGAAAGTTCACCTGACTTTTAGATAGACCAAGATTTAAATTAAAACCAAACCAAACAAAAACAAAATGCAGCCTTTTTATTGGCTTACTTGGATCATGGAGCTAGTCCTTAACCACAGAAAGAGAACTTCTTTATTTTTTTTAATTTTTTAATGTTTTATTTATTTCTGAGGTGGGGGGTGGACAGCGTGAGTAGGGGAGGGTCAGATAGAGAGGGAGACACAGAATCCAAAGCAGGCTCCAGGCTCTGAGATAGCTGTCAGCACAGAGCCCGACGTAGGGCTTGAACCCACAAACCGTGAGATCATGACCTGAGCTGAAGTTGGACACTTAACCGACTGAGCCACCCAGGCTCCCAAGAAAGAGTCTTCTAACTGATGGGCCCACCAAGACTATAGGCAACGGGGAAGAGGTAGCGGATATGATCCTTAACCGCTATTCACTTTGTTTGTGGTAACCATATACTGTATCTCATTTACTCAGGTCTATACCTGCTTAATTATGACTAAACAAGAGCCCAGTATGGATAATATATCACATAGTTATCCTAATTCTATTGCTGCTACCAGAGAGGCAGCATAGCATCATGGCTAATGTCACAGACTTCCCCTCTCATCTGTTATGTGGAAATAATGATAATAAGGCCTATCCTTTAATATGTGGTGAGAATAAAGTGAGCTAAAATATGCAAAAATACATATGCTAAATTGTTGCAACAACACCTGAGTATTATTATGTTTTCCTTTTGATGTCTCTTTATATTTCCTTCAAATGAGCAAGTAATAAAATAAACCTACAATAAAATTTCAACTTGAAAATATCCAGGACTGATGGTCAAAAGAAAAAAAGGTTTGATTTCTATTTTTTCAAATTTAATTTTTTTTTTAAATTTATATCCAAATTAGTTAGCATATCTTGCAACAATGATTTCAGGAGTACATTCCTTAATGCCCCTTACCCATTTAGCCCATCCCCCCTCCCACAACCCCTCCAGTAACCCTCTGCTTGTTCTCCATATTTAAGTCTCTTATGTTTGTTTCCACTCCCAGTTTTTATATTATTTTTGTTTTCCTTCCTTTATGTTCATCTGTTTTGTATCTTAAAGTCCTAATATGAGTAAAGTCATATGATATTTGTCTTTCGCTGACTAATTTCACTTAGCATAATACCCTCCAGTTCCATCCACATAGCTGCAAATGGCAAGATTTCATTCTTTTTGAGTGCCAAGTAATAATCCATTATATATATGTATGTATATATACGTATATATGTATGTATATGTATATATACATATATATACACCACATCTTCTTTATCCACTCGTCCATTGATGGGCATTTGGGCTCTTGCCATACTTTGGCTATTGTTGATAGTGCTCTATAAACACTACGGTGCATATGTCCCTTTGAAACAGCATATCTGTATCCCTTGGATAAATACCTAATAGTGCAGTTTCTGGGTCATAGGGTGGTTCTATTTTTAATTTTTTGAGGAACCTCCATACTGTTTTCCAGAGTGGCCCACCAGTTTGCATTCCCACCAGCAGTGCAAAAGAGATAAGAGAGGTTTGATTTAACAAATGAATCTTCTGGGAGAACTTTTGTAGTTTGCTGGAAAAGGTTTTCATCAAAAGGCTTCAGTCAATTCTAAAATCTAACAAGCAATAGTGAGGCCTTGAATAATTTCCATAAACTTTCCTGGACTGGCCTTTCTCAGTTGTATTCTTAATTATCAAAAAGGATATCTTTAAAGCATATAGCATACTCATCAATGTCAATTTCCTTTTCCAGGCTTTAAAAAAATAACTGAGGTTAGAACTATTTGGAGACTGAACAACTACGTACTGGGCATGGAAGGAGTTTTCTCAACAAATTTCCCCAGAGAGTCTTTCATCCCCAACCACTTCTTATCGAGTTATAAAATTCTCACTCACAAGGTGGGGTGGAAAGGCATTAACACTATCTGCTACTCTAGAAACTTGTGCTCAATTCCACTTGCTTCCTACAATTTCCCTATAACTTTGAAGCACAGTATGTATAATAACTTTACTGTAAATGTGTATGCTTTCAATGTACAAAATAATTTCATCTACAATATCTCAGGTGAACTTCAAGACAGCATGGATTGGCAAATCAGGTAATAACCCCATTTCACAGATGGGAGATAAATTCCAAATTAGTTTACATGCCCTGGACAATACAATTAATAACTGGGAAAGACAGGCAGAATACAAGCCTAGTTTTCTGGACTTGATAGTGTCTGTCTACTTTGGACACTCTGAGGTCCTTGACTCTAAAATAGAAGCTCTGGATGTCTTATTAAGGCAAGTATCAGTGAAGTATGAACACATAAGTGCTAAACTGTTTCTCAGCTTCACAGCTTGTTTTATCAGCTATTTCAAGATTATTCCACTTGAGAGTTTTGTACTTCTGGCCTGCTGTGAGTCACTAATGACATAATTCATTTGTGAAAGTGGTGGTAAATTGTGGGTTATGGTAACTCTGTTATGAGGTTCTTATTAATTCTTTCCTCTCACTTTCCATCTAATACTTAATGTATTTGGTAGACATGGTATTTGGACTTAATACAAGAATGGAATATATGTACACACATACACGTGCAATGTTAAGGTAAGCAAGTGAGTTTTAATTTTACTTGACCTTGAGTTTGGGCATCAAATATGAAACTGGATCCCGAAAAAAACCTGTTGTTTTTTTTTAAATTTATTATTTTGAGAAGGAGACAGTGCCAGTGGGGGTGGGGCAGAGAGAGGGAGGGAGCAAGAATCCCAAGCAGGCTCTGCACTGTCAGCCCAGAGGCTGATGCAGGGCTCAAACTCATGAACCATGAGATGATAACCTGAGCCAAAATAAAGAATTGGACTTTTAACCTTATGAACCAGTCAAGCATCCCCTGATAAACGGAGTTTTTAACTAAGTTTGTCAAATAGGGAAAACCTAAAGAGGTTGTTTGAAGTTCATTTTCAAATGACCATTTCCAATAAAAATGTTCTTTGAACTTAAATTAGATAGGCATAGGCATAATTTAATGCCTGTGGCATTAATTTAATTATTAAGTAGGCATAATTTAATTGCAGTACGTTTACAATACATATGTAGCTCCTTATTTTTCTTAATTTAGCTCATTTAGGATTTTCTCAGGTTATTATCTTTGGAAGAGAATTTAAGATGCATTGCAATTGCACAATCTCAGTCTCCTTGTTGATAAATTGGATGATCTAAGTGTAGTTCCAGCTAGATCATGCCTTAGAGTGTTTGCAAATCCTCTATCAAATACCAGTATTCATGTGACGGGGATATCTGGTAGTGCACTTGAAGCCACAGTCTGAGCCGGGATACGCAGTCCTGGGCTCAGGCACAGAATCTGTGGGGCCATGCTGATACTAAGCACCAATCTACAGAGTCAAAATAGGCTGAGAAATGGAAGGTAAGGGGTGTAGGGAGGTATAATTAAATAAGAAATTTAGGGAGATACTTCTGAGGATTTTCTAGGGTTGCATACAGTTCCATAGGCATGGAGTAGTCAACATGAAGTTTAGAAAATGAACATTAACTTGCTAAAATAATCTTTTCTAGTCAAAGGAAGTTTTTAAACAAGACTAGTAGAAATGTTTGCCTTCTATTAGATTCCCTTAAATATAGAACCTATAGTATATCCCTTTCCCTATATAAGGATACACAGGAACTTTGACTTTTGGTTTACTAACTTTTTAGATTTGGCATTCAGAAATAAAGCTGAAGCTTCTTGAAAATTTGAAGGAATTGTGGAAGTGGGACTTTAGTTTTTGTTTTTGCCATCATTTGTTATTGTTGACTATAATAGATCATCACTGCATTTTTCTCACTGCATATTTATTATCATAAGAAAATGTTTTCAGTCTTGGGGAAATAAGGAAATTCTTCTTGTCAACAAAACATTATTGCTTTCCATATGCTTGATTAAAAAGTCTCTGTGTATTAAAAAAAGATTTATCATAAGTTCGTATGAAAACATGAGCTGATATTATTTCATTTCAATGCAGTTATAATAACCATTATCTTTTTTCCTGAGCAAATCAGCTCAGGAAATATTCCCCATCATTTTGTTTGATTGGAGAAGTCGTAAATTCAGGTCTTCCAGTCTTTGAAAGGACAAGTGATCTGCATATTCTTACCAAATATATATTATTAGGAACTTGACTAATAATTTGAACAATTTTACTTTTAGGTGGTTTTTTTTTCTTTTTCACTTTCTGTACCAAATAAGTTGTGCAGTAAATATAGTAGCAGTATATGTGGCATAGCTAATCTGTTCATGTCAGCTGTTTTCCTGATCAATATTGTAGTCAATTCAACTTATAGAGATCTACATTGATCATATAACATGACACTTTCAACATCCTGAGGTTTCTTCAGAAAGAGCTGAGTCTTTATATTGTCTGAGTAGCCACGTTTCTAATATAGACCCTAATATGGGAGGCACTTGTGAAATGGCAGAACTGAGAACCATTCTGGATGGAATAATGCAAACCCAAGGGATCCTTAGTGCTAATTTACAACAGGAAGGATGTTTTTTCCAAGTTCTGTAGGATTTCTTAAACTTTCAGCTTAAGACTTCTTAAACTTTCACAGGCTCCTTGGGAAATCTACTTTAATGTATGTACCCCTTTTCTGAATGTACAAAATATGAACAAAATAAAGAAGACATTTACAGTTGACTCTTGAACAACACAGGTTTGAACTGTGTGAGTCCACTTACATGTGGATCTTTTTTTGACAAATGTGGTATTACACTGTAAATGTATTTTTCTTACAATTCCCTTTTTAATAGACTTTTGCTCTAACTTTATTGTAAAAGTACAATATATAATACATATAACATTTCAGAGTTGGAGCCTCTCATAGGGCTCTGTGCTGACAGATTCTCTCTGGGATTCTCTCTCTCCTCTCTCTCTGACCCTCCTCTCTCTCCACACCCCCCCCAAAAAATCAATGAATAAACATTTTTTAAAAAAGTTATATGTGGATTTTTGACTGTGCTGGAGGGTCAGCACCCCAGGCCCTCACATTGTTTACAGTCAGTAAAACACTTTAAAATAAATTTGAAATAGAGTATTATGTCCTACCTCTCTCCTGAAGTACTTCTGATACCAACCAGAATTTCAAAATAGCAATAAACATAGATGATAATCCCAGGTACCTGCAACTGCTTATGAAAATATCTATGATTGCTAGTAGTGTCAAAGTAATAGGTATTATATATGTCTAGGGTTTGCTGTTAACATATGCAACTAAAGTAACAGCTGTTTCTCATTTAGAAATTAACAAAATATGTATTTTTCCCATCTCATCTCATGTACTGATTTCTATCCATGAACCCCTTTGGGAAAGTAGGAACCAGGATAAGAATCCCCATGTCAGTGATTCCTCTGACAGACAGAAATGATAACAGTCTTAGATAATGCTACTTAGATTACACACACACACACACACACACACACACACGCGCGCGCGCGCGCGCAGGAACAAAAGGACCATTTCCTATTTTGTATTAAATCTTCTTTCCTTTTGAATGTGGGAATATGTGCCTCTTGGAAGTCAGCATGATTCAGGATTTTTTGTTGTTGTTCAAGTTCTGGTAGAGGAACATATAATTTAGTAACTCATTTTAAGAACTCCTGGTATCAAAATAATGAAAAAGCAGTTCCTTTGGTTTGAGATACAATTCTAGTATGAATGCTGCTACATAAAAACAGAAAAGTGGAAACAATCTTTATGGAGATGTGTTTTTATTCTGTTGTGTTTCTATTATGGTAATTGTTCTATTCATATTACTTTTAAAAATGTGAATGTTGAGAAATAGTGTTATTATGTCTCATTTAACATATCAATTAAAGCAAAGGACAAATTCTTCACAAGAATAATGACAATTACGTAATTTTATCAAAAAAGTTGTAGGCCATGTTTATAGTTTGGATTATCTAAACCAGTGTTACTCAAATTGTAACCAGCTACATCTGAACAGCCCATTAGATAGACAGATTCATGAGCCTCCTTCTGATCTATTGAGTCATTATTTGGAGGAATGTGGCTAAGGGGTCTGTCTTTGAACAGACACACACAGTGGTAAACAACGTGGACTAGTTGCCAGTGTTTAAATATTGAAAGATCTCATGTTAAAATAATATAGAATCTGGTCTCATGAGAAAAAGAGAAAGAAAGAAAAAAAATGCAGACAATAGAATATTATTGAATAATAAAAATGAGCTTTCAAGCCATCAAATGGCATGGAGGGATCTTAAATGCCTATTGTTAGGTGAAAGAAGGCAGTCCAAAAAGGCTATAGACTCTATGATTCCAACTACATGATGTTCTGGAAAAGGGAAAACTATGGAGACAGTAAAAGATCAGTGGTTGTCAGGGGTTATGGGTTAGGGAATAAAGGGGAGCACAGGGTATTTTTTAGGTAGTGTAACTATTCTGCCATACTGTAACGGCAGGTACATGTCAGAATATGTTTGTTCAAAGCCATAGAATGTATAACACAAAGAACGAAACTATGTAAACTATGGACTTTAGTTAATAATTATATATCTACATTGGCTTAGCAGTTGCAACAAAGGTACCACCCTCATGCAAGTTGTTAATGATAGGGGAAACTGTGTGGTGAGAGAAGGGATGGAGTGAGAAAGGCGGTACAGGGAAGCGGTATATTTCCTGCTCATTTTTTTGAAGTAAATGTAACACTGCTATAAAAATAAAATCTATTTAATAAAGCTGTAGATGCCAGACCAAAAAGGGTCTGGCCATACTGGACAGGGTTCGTAGCATAATAATGCTCCACAGCTGAGTAGTAGCCACTCTCTTCTGAGAGGCCAAGACACATCAGTTTGCCTCAATGCCCAAGTTGCCATTTTAGGAATTTGATTTATACACACCAAGCCCTCACACCTGAATCACTCAAATAACCCAAAAGTAAGTTTGAAGAGCAGGATTGTCCTCTAATCCATCAATACTTAAAATCCTTTGCTCTTGACAACACTTCGTGAAGGACCACTTCTCCTATATCTTCTACCGCTCCTGTGCATAGCTGTGGTTATTCTTCAGATGGGCCAGGTACAGTGCCAAGTGCCTTACAGTGTTGACCTCATTTGCTCCTCCGTTCACCTCCATGAAACACTCAGAGATGGAAAAGATAGAAACAACTAAATGGGTGAAGTATCACTTGTCTACTGGCCTACCAGCCTGCAAAGCCAGCACCCAAAATGACCATTTTATATACTAAAATGTCTCCGACTACCTTTGCATTTGACAGATTTGACAGGGACTCTTCAAATGGGAAGTTGAGTATAGAGTGAAGAAACACCATTTAAAACATGGGAGCTGCTAAGTGAGAAAATAACTCAAAATTTTGCCTGTCTTCCCTCTTGCACATCCTGCATACCCAGATAGTCACAACGTCCTGAATTCTGTCAATCAGAGAATTGTAAGTCTCTCTCTACTCTTCCAGTAGCACTGTCCTCATCTTTTGCTGCCTGTGGGTTTGCAATAGCTCCTAATTTATCTGCCTGTCACCAGCTTTGTGGTCAACTTCCTTCCCTATTCAGCCAGCTCCAATTTCTTTCACAAGTCTGCTAGAATTATCTTCTAAATGCAAATATGATCATATGGCTCCCTTCCTAACACCTTTCACTGACATCCTAACTCTAAATGCCTTGGCATCCTTTAAAACTCTTTCTGCCAGCCTTTCTAAGTTCATCTGCAGCCACTGCCCCAGAGGTGCTTCATGATCCAGACATGCAGAACCAACTTGGAGTTTTAGAGCCTCAGTTTTCATACTGACATACTCTTTTCCCATGCCGTTCTCTTTTCTAGAATTCCCTTCCTCACCAAATCCTCTTGAAGACCTCCTTGTCACCTTTCATGAGCTAACAGAATCATCTCCCTCCTCTGAAGTCTTTTCTGATTCTTTCCACCCCTAACTCTATCCCAGGTCTGGTAAGAAGTACCACCCAGCAAAGCATTCTGTCTACACCTTTGTGGTAGCACTTACTATACAGTTCATCATGATTTTTTACACATCTCTTTTCCTCTTGTAGTGTGCAAGTGAGGGATTCTATTTTCTTCATCTCCCTTTTCCAAACATGTAGTGAATGTTCAGTAAGTGATCAGTGAGCGAAGGATACATGCATAAATGGGTGAAGGAATATGAATGTGAAATAAAGAATTATTTTTCAGCCTGATTTCATTACATTAAGTTACCAAAAGGGAAATTTGGTGGTAAATTGCACATATGATTCAGCGTCTTCTGTATTTTCTCGTAGTCATTTAAAAATGATAAATGTGGGGCGCCTGGGTGGTTTAGTAGGTTAAGCGTCCGACTTTCGCTTAGGTCATGATCTCGCGGTTCGTGGGTTCGAGCCCCGCGTCGGGCTCTGTGCTGACTGCCAGCTCAGAACCTGGAGCCTGTTTCAATCTGTGACTCCCTCTCTCTCTGACCCTCCCCTACTCATGCTGTCTCTCTCTCTGTCTCCTAGAAATAAATAAAACATTAAAAAAATGAAAAATATAAAAAAAAGAAAAATGATAAATGTGCATAAAATTTTCCAAAGTGTAAAATATGGAAGATAATCCCTTAAAACAGAGCTATATTTTCCAGGGTTGAAGGATTGAGTGTCAAAGGATTTTTCCAATATTCATTGTTAAATAAAATGTCTCGAATTTGTTCTTTTCATTCTGAAATAGGCCGTGAAGACATACTAAATGCTAATTTTAAGGGCTGTTCCTTCATCTGACATTTATAACTTAACGAGGCTTCAGCTGCGATTTCATATCCAGGCAAAGCCATTTTTCAAGAAAGGACATTTACGTGTCAGTGTTTGGGTTTTGGGGGCCTCTTTCACGATGAAAATCTTAAAGAATGTTTGCAACTAACTTTGACATAATTCTGTTTGTTACTTGACTGCATATCCAATTAGATACTTTGGAAGGCAGATGTTTTTGGACACACATTTCTCTATAGCTGACTTAGAGTGCATTTTATTATGTGCTTGATTTGAAAACAAATTTCACTGCAAAATTTGCAGAAATATGCTGCTTAGTTCATACTGCAATTCACATACTCAGTATGAATATCAATTTATGAAGGTGTCATCAAGTTGTTTAAACCAACCCAAACACACATAATACAGATGGCATCGAAGGCATTAGTGCCTGAAAAATAATTTGTGACATCTGTAGCCTTCTCATAATCATTTCAGGGTTTTGTGCTTTTTGTTGAGTGATTCTTTTAAGCTATTTCAAATACATGCAGACTCATAGCAATGTGGAAATTATTTTCCTGAGCATTAAAAATAAAAGCTGATCATATATAATTATTGTTCTTTTATGTCCTATTACTTTAACATAACTAGAATTTTAAATATGTTTTGGTAGTTCATTCCCCCTCTTTTATTTTTTTGGTATGTGTGTGGTGCTTTTCCTCCTTAAAAAATCACTTGTTTCAAAAATCTGTGTACGCATTGCTTTTAAATATCTACATTTATAATTTCTTAATGAAATGCACACATTTCTATAATTTCATGTACTCTAGCAAGTAGATGTATTTTCATTCTGGTTATAAGTATAATAAATCCATTTGGAAAATTTTCCAGAAAAAATCCTAACTGTTTGATAAAGAACCTAAAAATCACCTCCCACAGTAAGCATAGTTAAAATCTATTATTCATATTTCCGAACTTCTCCTTCTGAATTAATATCCTTATATAGATATCTCACTCTGTATGTATAACTATACTAGCATCTATGTGTTACTTGGGCAGATTTTACAGATATGTTTTTCTTTAAACTGCTCCATGTACTTAACTTCATGGCTATCTTTTGATGTCAATAACCATAGATCTCCCTAAGCATGTTAATGGTAAAACAAATGTTCAATGGATACACTCGTTTGTATTTAATTAATCTTTCATTGCTGTATTTTGAGTCCTTTTTATTTTTTCTAGACTATATAGACAATAAAGAATTTAATAGAATAGGTTGTAGAACTGAGATCAGAATCCAGATACAGTTTAACAAAATAAGAATATTCTTGAAAAAAAATATTTTATCCTTGAAGAAAAAATAATCTTGGGCTTTATATTACCAATAATACATTTATTTAGTGCTCATATTTATAGCATTTTTCCTATTTATATTAACATTTCCTCTCTGTTAAGTACTTTAGTAAAATAACAATTTTAGGTTTTATTACTGGGTTTAAAATGAATGTGTGCTTTTCCCAAAGGGGTAATTAAAAGTGCGAGATAAAGCAATACTACACTGCACTTTAAAGCATTGAGTTTAGTCAATTTCCACAACATGAAACTTTTAACTTTTAACTATAAAACATACTTTTTTCAGTTCACTGTAAATAGTTACTGGATTTCGTAAGTAAAAATAGAAATAATTTAGGTCTTATTTGATGCAGATAACAGCAGGCTACATTTGTATGACTCTTGAAGATTATAAACAAGGATTTTTCTTACTTTAAAAAATGAATTACAGAAAAGACTTAATATGAGCAGTATTTCCCCCATTTTAGTCATTTCCTCACTGTCTAAGCTAAGTGTATTCTTCAGGAACATTTTGGACTCTATTTTTTCTTCATATGTTATTCGTAATTATTTTTCTCTTTGTTCTAAGTCTTAATCTGGCAACCTATTAAGAATAATAATAGTTGTGAAAACATAATTTGAAATACTGATACTTAGAGAATTCTTACTGAATGTCAGATACTGTACTGAATACTTTATATGTACTAAATACTTTATATGTACTGTTTACTTAATCTTTCTAGAACCTGCTGAGCTTGCTACTGTCATAGCTGTCTTCACTTATGAAGAAACAGAGGCTTATTAGAAAGATCAAATAAATGGTCCAGGCTGAAAGAGCCAAGAACTTGAGAAATGGAGTTTCAAACGCAGGCTGTCTGACTCCCCAAACTAGACAGCCATTTAACTACAAAACTCATTCAGTGCTTTGTTTCTCCTAGGCATCTCTGGTTGGACAAACGGCAAAAGCACAAATTACTATTTTTTTTGTGTGTGAATACGGTCGAAGTATTTCTAGATGTTTGAAAATTTTCAGCCTATTCTACACACCATGATCAGAACCTGTCTGAGCCTCACAGGCTGCTTTTTGTTTATAGTGGTGTTGGTTGTATTCTGGGGTCATTAAAGATCCTTCTTTCTTACTATCAGTGTGGAGGATAAACGAACAGTTCTCAAACTTTAATCTTAGAAATTATTGAAGAACTCAAAAATATATATAATATGTATATAGAGAGATTATAACAAAGGATATTTATCATATTTGAAATTGAAACAGAACATAAATATATAACATAATAAACTATATAATCAATATATAATATAACATATATAATATAATAAATTATATGTAATATAATATATAATATAAATATATATTTATTGACTCATCTAAAATAACAATCTGTGGTATGTAAACAAATATTTTTATGAATAGTAAATGTATTTTACAAATTTAGAATCTAACAAGAGTAGTATTGATCTAATATAAGTCTTAGAAAACTGCCGAATTCTCATATCTGCTTGTATATTCAATCTGTAGGAAATGTTGCTTTGGGGTAGGTGTGTGAAGAATATTAGACTTCGCAGCTATGTACAATTAGAAAAGGAAGATGCTTTTTAACAGTCATTTAAGATAATTATGGATATTTTTTATTGTACTGTATAACTATGGATATTTTTTAAGGTTACTATACCATAACCTTGCAATGGTAGTTTCTTAAAGATCACCTGCAACATAGAATCTGAAATTGTATCAATGAACTTTCTACTCTGCTTTATTAAAATCGTTTACTCATGTAAAACTTGGTGACATCATTCATCATTCATTTGGAAAATACTTGTTTACAAAATTTTGCTAGTCTTCCAAATTTAACATATTTCCTATTCTACATTGACAGATTTATATCAAAAAAGTCACAGTTAATATCACAACTAGTCACATCAGAAAACTTTAACATAGCTGTAAAGCTATTTACAAAGCTTTTAAACTCAAAGTGATGGATTCAAGATGTCCAAAATTGTAAATTTTGCTTTAAGTCTTGAATTTGTACCATTGATAATAATCCACTACTGTCAATTGTCTTACTTGAAAAAAAGACACAGGATTATTGTGTTAGTTACTTTTCAAGAAAATATCAAGCATTTTCCAATTGTTAAATGATAGTTTGTCTGTCAGTTAGTTTTTCCTTCAGGTAAAAATGGCATTCCATGAAAAAAGTAGCTAGTTTAGCTTGCAACTCAATCTCATGGGTGCTTTCCTTTAGACAACCATCATATTAGGCTATGTAGCCCAAGAGCTTTATCATTGTATTAGGTCTCTCCAGAGAAACAGAACCAGTAGGGAATATATATATATATATATATATATATATATTTGATACATATATAGCAATATATATCAACATGTATCAATATATCTATATTGATATCAATATAAATATACATGTATTTATATCTCCTGTGTACAAGATAGTGAATGAGGAATTCCAGAAGTGCAATTCAGTCCAAATCTAAAGTCCTGAGAAGGTGGGATGGAGTGGAGGCTGATGATATGTCTCTATTTGAGTTCAAAAGCTCAAGAACTAAGAGTGCTGTTGTCCAATGGCAGAAGAAGATGGACGTCTCAGCTCTAACAGAGAGAGAGCAAATTTTCCCTTCCTGTGAAATTTTTGTTTTTCTCAGGCCCTCAAAAAATTGGATAATGCTCATCCATGCTGGGGAGAACCATCTGCTTTACTCAA
Source organism: Proteles cristata cristata (assembly GCA_017311185.1). Lineage (NCBI taxonomy): Eukaryota > Metazoa > Chordata > Mammalia > Carnivora > Hyaenidae > Proteles > Proteles cristata. Next base: position 659,646 of record JAESUZ010000242.1, on the reverse strand, counting down.
TTCACCAATTCAAATTGATAGAATTTTCACAGGCACACCCAGAAATAATGTTTTACCACTTATCTGGGAATCCCTTAGCCCAGTCAAAGTGCTACATAAAATTAATCATCACAAGTTTCCCTCCATTTCATCACAAAGAATATTTAAAAGGTATATGTTATTGTGATGCTTTTTTCTGGGAGGTATATTTTTGTTGTTTTTTACTGGGAGGTGTATTTGTGAAGTAGTTAATAATATCTAGTATGATTTGACCCTGAAGGGACCAGCAATTTACCCAGCATTGATTTTACACCATCAGTGCAAATGTCAACCCTGAAATAAAGGCAAATAATAGCTTAGCTTTGCTTTGAAACTATTTGGTAAATACAGCAATAATGCATCCATACTTGAAATGTAGTTTTGGACTAGTCAGTCCAGTTGTACATCTATAAACATATATGCTTAGGTTATCCATCTTTTATCATATCTATAGTGCATGATGGCTTAATCCTACTAAAGGTTCTAGATATTCTCTAGAAGGGCAGCGAGAAATACGGGTTCAAATTTGAACAACGATGTGAGATCACATTTAGAAATTAAAGACTGAATGAGGAGGAGAGAATACAACTAATTTGCAGTATACTGAAGATATTAAAGATGGAATTTTATTTATATTACAATTAAAAATTAGCCTGTTTCAATCTGTGACTCCCTCTCTCTCTGACCCTCCCCTGCTCATGCTGTCTCTCTCTCTCCTAGAAATAAATAAAACATTAAAAATAAAAATAAAATAAAAGTCTCCATTCCCATGGTGTTTTTACCGGGGTTCTTTAGACTATAAGTAATAGAAATAAGCTCACCAAAAAGAGGCAAATAATCTGTATTGTTTTTTTCTATTAATGTCAATGAGAAGACTTTCATTATTTTATACAATAATTAAGCCAATTAAGCCAAGGAACAAGTAGTGACGCCACTGGGAATCACACATCTTTCTATCTCTTGGTTCTGCTTTTCTCTCTCCATTAGCTTCATTTCCTCACACTTATGTACAACTTCCCCCAAATACTGGAAAACATGGCCTCCCAAATTTTCATTTTACTATAACTTCACTCCTCTGGACAAACATCCGAAAATCACACAGAAGGGACTCACTGACCCAACTTTGGTCAGACAAACAGTCTGGACCACACGAAATAATGACAGAGAGCTAAGAATCATGGCAATCCGCACTTGACCAATTTGGAGGGTGTATAGGATGATGACAGTCCCCAAATCAAGAGTGGTGTTGTCCCTGAAGAAGGGAGTGGTTCCTAGGCAAAGTAAAGGTGTGTATTGTAGAGATTCATTACTATAGGTTTTTAAAACTAGGACTATTAAAAGTTACTATAATTTACAGTTACAAAATGTATCCATGTTGAATAAACATAAAATCCAATAGGAAGCTGACTGCCAGCTGGGGAAACAAAATTCAAAAAGATGCTATGATTATGAGCCCAGCTGAAGCCTTGGATGTAAGTTAATTAGTATTTATTAATGTTCTAGCAGGAAAGATAATCATATTAATCTCCTAACAGCAAAGAACATTTGATAAACAGACTGTTTTCAAATTAGATTGGTGAATATTTATTTGTACTTGTATTTAACAAATGGAGTAAGATATTACCTTTGCTATTTTTACTTACTTTAATATGCCAGAAACAAAAATCATCACAGAGAAAATAAGTACATTTTATTTCATTAAAGTACAAAACATTATCTTACACTCAAATTGACCTTTCATTTGTTGACACTTTGCCCTAGATTGAAAATAGTTTTTAAGTACCTGGTTCTTCCACTTACTAACTGTAATAGACTTGAAACAGTGTTTAAACTGATGTGCCTCAATTTTGTAATCTGAAACCCACATTTAATAATCCTGTCTAATAAGATTAAAAGTTGTGAATGATGGGGCGCCTGGGTGGCTTAGTCGGTTAAGTGTCCGACTTTCGCTTAGGTCATGATCTCGCGGTTCGTAGGTTCGAGCCCCGCGTCGGGCTCTGTGCTGACTGCCAGCTCAGAGCCTGGAGCCTGTTTCCGTCTGTGACTCCCTCTCTCTCTGACTCTCTCTCTCTCTCTCTCTCTCCTAGAAATAAATAAAAACATTTTAAAAAAAAAGTTGTGAATGAGGTGACGTAACAGAGACATTTTGAACCGGGATAATTAAGGTGTTTCTCTTATTTATGTAATTATACTTTCTGACCTTTTCAACAATATCGTGTAGAGAGAATGGAGATATTCTGAATCATAAATAAGATATACACATCTAAAATGTGTGATAAAAAGGAGAAGTTATTTAGGAAAAATAGATTGAATTGAAATGCTGGAGTGATTTCAGCTTCCATATCAGTAAATATTATATGTATAACCACATTTTACACTGCTACCCATTCCTGCTGAGGCAGGGTGCAGGGTGAATGCTTTAGTGATAAGTAAAGCTGTTTTACCAAGTCAGTAAAAATCACCTCACCTCATAGAAAAAAATAAAGATCCACATTCTTATAGTTATAATAGTGCTGCTTGAATTTTTCTACTATGAGCTTTAACATGTAAAAAAAAATGATTATCAAAAGCATGAAAGTTCTGAAAATAAAAGATTTTTAAGCCTGAGTATCAGATCATAAGACACCTTATTTGGTTTCCTTGTGTGTGTTTCTTTTCAGTGTCTTGTTCTCGATGAAATTCCATGAAACACTCCTTGGAGGCAGGCTTGCTTACAGCACCCTCCGTGATGTGAGAGGGCTGTAACTCAATTTTCTGATTTAATAGTGCAGGGCTATTCAGGCATGAAATTACCTCCTTCATGTAGAGCGATCCCCTTTGCCTGGCATGTCAAGGCTCAAAAACTTGATGTCTACTGTGATTACAGCTGTTGACCCAGACAATTGTTGCTGGAATCTGAGTTAAGCTTTTCTCTATACCCCACTGAAGAAAATATGTCTCTTCAGTAACTTAAAAGGTGAAAATAGGCATGTGGCTCTTCTTAGAATCTTAGCACTATGTGATTAACATGCTGGGTTAAAAATAACTAGATATGATTATAGCACAGATAGAAAATCCTGTATTTTTAAAATTGACTTAAAAAATGCTTCCAGTAGGTATAAACAAGTTACTTTCAATAAAAATTCTATCAGTTCTCAAAATTATAGAGGAGGCAAAGCCTAGCTCAGCTATGTCTCTGACCATCTGCTATGCAGGAAACAATCAATTTGTTTTTTCCCCATTAACTTAAGCAAACACCCTATGTACTGTTATTTCGCATTGCAGCCTCTGAAATCTCAAAATGGTAATAGTCTACAGAGCTGGAGTAGTAATCAGTTGTACAGAGTCCAGTAGTAATCTAATTCCTGTCACAAACGTAAGGCAAATATACAATTTTACTTTTTCTAAGAGTCACTTTTAAGAAGTAAAAAGAAAACAACTAAAACTAATTTTAATAGCGTAAATGTTATTTGATCCAATATATCAGATAAATGGTTGTTTCAACACTTAATTTAAAAAAATATGCTGAATGATGTATTTTATATTATTTTTATATTAAGTTTTCAAAATCTGGGGCATATGTTATACTTATAGCACATCTCAATTTGAAGGAGTCATATTTCAGATGCTCAATAGCCACTTTTTCCTGTCATTGGGCACAAGTAGGTCTATCATCGTTAACATCCTTAAAAAAGTCTGCACTCAAGGGTTTGTGGAACCCTTTAATAAGAGGCAAACACGGAGATGTGAGATGACTGACAGGACTGGACAAGAATATTTGCTCTATTGAGGCTCTTTCAGTGTGCTAAGACTATAAAGAATAAATTTCCTTGCATACACAGTGGAACCATAGCAAATAGTCACACACACACACACACACACACACACACACACACACACACACACACACAGTACAACACAGCACTTAGTGTCCTGGCTTACTGACTTTTCTTGTTTTGAGCAAAGTATGAATTAAGTTTAGATTTATTTAGATTTTAAAGGATGGAAAAGTGTTTGTAAAGCAGGAACACATCTGAGAAGGCTGCACTGGGAGCAAGGAAAGTGTCGTTGTTGGGTGAGATCTAGAGGAGAGTCATAGGGGAGACTGAAGACCTTCAACTACAGGAAGAGTAATGCAGAAAGGTAACATTTTGTTGTGTGATAGGAATGTAATCTCCCTGAGTTATCCGTGCCAGTGCCTTGGGTAAAGATTTAAATAACTTTTCAATATGGTGAGATGGTGAATTGATGCTTTTTAGAAATGTGCCATGACACCTACATGGGCCATAAGACTGGTGATGTTTATTTGGGTAACACGACTACAGAGTCGTGACCAATGATACAGCTTCTTTTTTAATGTTTATTTGTTTGTTTGCTTTTTCTTTATTTGTCATCAGTTATTTAGTGTACATAATGTTTATACTTCACAGAAATATGAAATTGACTTTAGGCACTTGTTTTGCCATTTTCTGTATGTGTGAGTTAACATGGCATAACACCTTACCTTTATCTTTATAAAATGTGCTTTCTCATTCATTCTCATACTTAGCTAGAAATTAGATCCATTTTCTTGGGTTTCTAATAAATAATTTCTGATTGTTTATTTCAAATATGTAGAATTTTCAGAAATTATTTTTAAAGTTTTGTAAAAGGCAGAACCTTTAAGTTTTCTAAATGAATCCTGAAAGTTTTAAGGTGAGACTTTTCTTATTTACTTATGGCTTAGGTACAGCTTGAATAAAATGTTAATATTTTTGTTGCCTAGAGCTAGAGTCCATATTTTAGGAACAAGTAGGTTAAAATGTTTTATTATTAATTTCATTTATTACTCAAGTTTATAATGGAAGTTGAAGTTTGTTGAGTTCTTTAAATTGGTTGTAAGTTCCATATCTTGGGGAGAAGAGCTATTGATAAATATTAATTAAAATAGTTAAAGAATAAATATCATGCATGCATTAAAACATTTTGATAAAATATCTTATTATTGTGTGTGGTACATATATGCATGTGTTTCTGAACAACAAAATATAAGCATCCATGTGTTTTGCTTCAGATCAGCATAAGAATACAAATATCTCTGGCTATTTCTGAACAATGAAAGCAAAGAATTTTATTTGAAAATATCTGTAAATAATTTATAATTCTTGTGCACAGTATCAGATGAGCACAAGTATTATGTGTATATATTAATATGATTCACTGCTTCTTTGCTCCTACAAACTTACATGGTACTGATATCTCTTTGCTTTTTCATTATTATTAAGTGGAACCCATGATCTCAGACTGGGAAGCATGCAAGCTTGTGCCCTTCTGATGCATTTTTAGAATTAGAAAAGCTATCTTTGGGAGAGACTAGGTGGCCTTCTTCAGAGCTGACCAGCCTGCTATAGGCAATTAGTTCCTGAAGAACCGAGACCATGACTACATGTCACTTTAATGTCAGAAGTTTTTCTACTTCTATAGCTTTCCTCCAGGAGCCTGATTTCCCCCAGGCACCTGGTCTGTGATTAACCATAGTCCTGATCTTGACAGGGTCTGACAGAAGCACACTGCCCTGTCCCAAGAAGCTCCCATAGTAGTACGCACAAGATTCCCCTTTACCACAGAGATAATAACTAATGATAATTTCCTTCATTTAATTTGCCTTCGCTAATTCCTTGAGAGCAAATGTCAAAAGTTTGCTTTGCTTTCTAATATTGACAGGCAAGAGGTGGCCTCTGGAGCCAGAATTCCTAGATTTCAATTCTAGCCCCATCTCTTACTATCTATGCTGCTTTTTGGACAAGTTACTTGACCTTGCTGTGTCTCAGTTTCCTCAACTGTGAAATGAAATAATAATAATAATAGCCTGCCTTTTAGGATGACTATAAGAATTAGGTGAGTTGAGAGTCAAATGTGTTAATTCTTGTAAATCACATTGAATCGTGCCTGGCATTTGGTAAGAACCAATAAGTACTAGCTGTTAGTATCTTTGGACATTAGTATAGGCAGTGCTTCGAGATTGCTCATCAGAACTACTCAATAACATTTTTAAAAGTCATGATACTTGTGGGGCACCTGGGTGGCTCAGTCGGTTAAGCGTCCGACTTTTGCTTAGGTCACGATCTCATGGTTCATGGGTTTGAGCCCCACGTCAGGCTCTGTGCTGACTGCCAGCTCAGGGCCTGAAGCCTGTTTCAGAGTCTGTCTCCCTCTCTCTCTGACCCTCCCCTGCTCATGCTATCTCTCTCTCTCTCTCTCGCCTAGAAATAAAAAAAAAAAGTCATGATACTTGAGCCTCAACCAAGACTTAACTGAACTAGTATCCTGTGTCCCATCATAGGTCCTTTTAAAAATTTTTTTTTCTACAAATGTTTCTGGTATGGAGCCAAGTTCAAGACTAACTGCTACAAGCTGTTAGAAGACAATATCAATCCATTTGGCGACCAGTTCTGAAGAGTTACAATCTAAGTATAGAGTAACTACGGCCATGGTGTGGTTTGTTGATTCTATACCAGTATTCAATGCTAACATTTACCTGGAGATCTCAAGACTAATTCTGTCTGCGCCATTCACATGCAGTAAAATAAATAATTAAATAAAATGTACACAAGGAGAGAAATCATGATTCCCGTTAAGCTCCCTAGAATGAACATTCATTTTTGTGCAATTGGTGGTGAACAAGTTGTGTCTATTTGAACCAGATGGACCACCTGAATGTCTTTGTATCTTAGTTTTCCCTAAGATTCTCACCGTTCCTTCCAGAGCAAAACAGATTCTACTCTGGTTACCCTCAGTATCGTTGTTAGCTAAGATTTGTTAAACATCCTTTGGGAACTAAACACTGTCTACAGATGGGTTTTTCATGGTTCTATCACAAAAAAAAAAAAAAAACACAATGAACTAGAACTATTAACATCACCATTTTAGCTGTAAGGCATGTGTAAAAACAACTTGCCCAAAGTCACACAATTTATTAGCAGACAGCCAGGATTTTAAGTTTTAACCTTTAAGAGTCAACTCCAGAGCCACGTTCTTAACTACTGCTCTGTGCTACTTACTGCCTCTTGAAACTGTTGTCCTTTGGCCAGATCTTTTCTCTTTTTTAAAAAGTTTTTATTTAAATTCCAGTTAGTTAACTTACAGAGTAATATTAGTTTTACGTGTACAATATAGGGATTCTACACATCCATACAACACCCAGTGCTCATCACAAATGCAATACTTAGTCCCCATCACCTATTTCACGCATCCCCCCAGCCCCGTCCCCACCTCCCCTCTGGCCACCAAATCCTTTTGAGAATAAACACATCCCTTTCTGTAGACTATTTCTGGGAACCAGCAATATTTTCACCTGGAAATTTCTTTCTCTCTCCTGACCTTTGTCTTCAGCTGCCAGATTTGACCACTACCATACTTTATTAGTTGAAATTGCTATTCTTAGCATTTCAAGTTTGAATGCTGTGGACCACTGTTTTCCATTTTCTTCTGAAAACTTACTGTGGGAGAAATGCAACCATTTCTCCATCAGAGTTCTTTCCTTTAGATGTGATTAGATAATCTATTATGAATGAATGTACTCAACCACGTAAAAAAGAATTCCTACAAAATCATAATTCTCACAAGTTTGAAAGGCTGCTGCTCGCTTCAAATTGTTCAGATAAAATACTTCACCTTAAATTCAACTTCCATCATACCATCCAGATCCTTCTCTGCCTGCAGCACTTCTCAGATTTCAGATTTTCAACCCTTCAGCCTGACAGACTTTTTTTTTTTTTAATCTATCCTTTCATTGTTTACTGCTCAAGGTTTTCCACCCTTACAGGGAATATAGCTCATAGCTTCCTCTTAGTGGTAATTAAACATGAACCTCTTCAGGTTTTGCAAAAGATGCAGATATAGGGCTTTCATGAAGTACTCTATCTCAACTTTTAGACCATTGAATAGTTATATGCAAACCAACTTTACATGGCTAAGCTCTTGTAGTCAAATGATTTTCCCACTGGCAAGCATCCTTCCTGCCACCCCACACCCCATCATGGTAATCCTTCTTCACTCTGAAGAACTGTGTGGCTCCTATTCCTAGATATGTTTGTATGATTGACCAGCCAGGCCAGAGGCTGAATCTGTGAAGTCCTTTCTCCTGCCCACATTAATTTACAAGCTTGAGCTTGTGAGTCAGGTTGAACCAATGTGACATTGCAAGTATTTGTTGGTGTCTTCTGAGCTAGAAACTCTCTCTGTCCACTGAGAGTGGTGGGGAAATAGAGTCTTTCTTCTGGACATTGGAATATAAAATTGTAATACCTGAGGTTGGTGCAGGGAAAAGCCAGTCTTTGAAAGAATATGATACTTAGGGGAAAAAAAACAAAAACAAAAAAAAAAACAAAAAAAACACACATCTCTAATGACATTGTGAGATTCAGATTGAACCATATGTAGTCTGAGAACTCTGAACTTTTCAAATCTTTTTTATTTCTTTTCAAATCCTGTGTTGTCTGGGATTTTGATTGCATACCACATAAAAAGTCCTAATGATACTTCAAGGCAGAAAAATAAAAGTTTATTCTTAAGTGTTATAATACTTTAGAGTATTTATTTTATTTTCATTTATTTTTTTATCTACTTGTTTTAGCCACACTAAATACAGAGGAAAGCAAATTTTTTAGGTAATCGTACATGCAGAGGTAACATAAAGACAGAAATAAAAATCAGGGTATAATAAAACTCAGTTTTATTTAGTTTAAAAGCTTTGATTCAATCAATATGAGGACCAATGTGTATTTAAAAACAAGGATGATACTGATAGGAAGCTACTATTTATTGTTGGTCATTGTTGGTAAGCTATAACATTATATAACCTCTGTGTTACTTACAAGTAAAACCATGTTTGAATAGTAACATTTTAATTACAGATATGGACTTTCAGAATAAAAGTTAGTGTTCTTCTGATGCTCTTTGTATTCCGATTTCAAATAATTAGGGTCTCTTAAAATTATCATTTCACGAACTTTCTGTTGAATGCCTTTTGGCAATATATTTGCTAAGAGGTCATTCAGCCTGCACTTAAGTCCCCTGAGTTATAATTTTGATTGCTTCTAATATTTCCTGCTTCCTACATCAAAACATGAATCAATCCATTGCTATCTTATTCCCTTGGTGCCATATAGGAATTCTATTTACACATGAAAGCCTTTTAGAAACTTAAACATATCCTTCATAATTCTTTTTTTTCCCCTCCCTCAATCTCCAACATCTTCTTCAGGATAAATTCCTTCAACATCCTCAGGTTATTTCATTAGTTTTTTCAATATGTTATAAATATAGCAGTGCTTTTCCCTTAAGGATATGACTACTATCTTGAAAAAGAAGAATGGGGTAGAGAAAGTACTGGAAAAGATTATAACTTCCTCCACTTTTATGGAGTAAGACTGTGAGTTTAAGGGATACTTCTGAGCATATAGCCTTTTCAGCTGAGATTGCAGAATAGAAAATAAATGTTATTAACCTTGACAAAATAAAAAATAAAATGACAGCAACAAAGGAGAAGATATAAATGGGAAGAGTTGAAGACTTGAGGAGCTAACATCCTTATCTGAAAAACCTGGAAATTCAAGACATACGACCTGTGCTTGATATAACAAGAAATAGAGACTTAGATCTGGTATTTACAAATATACGAATACAACTGACAGAGTTATTGGTGATAGTATTACAACTATATTGGGAAGAGAAGCTTGAAAACAGCACAGCAGAATTTTGATGATTGATGTCAAAGAGTCCAATAAAATGACCATATGTGTTCAAATTTCAAAAAGAAACAATTTATCATTTATAGCTATAGAGAAATAACAATACAAAGTTTCCAAATGCAAGCATCTGAAAAACTGGACTCAGAGTGGAGAGGTTAATCAGGTGATTATGGCTTTTAATTCTTGGTTCCTCTGTATTTTTTTTTAACCATTTGAATGCATTGCTTTTATTTTTAAAAAAATCCTTCTTTTAGACTCAGGAAACTGATTCTGTTCTTCCATTAATGTCTCTTAAATGTGTGTTATATCTAAATTTTAATATTTTACTGTTAATGGAATAGTATGTGTATTGTAGGATTATTGTAAAGTATTTGAATGCAGAAGAAAGCAGAAGTGTTTTTACTCTGAGAAGTAAACTAAAATGCATTGAAAATAATTTTTAGGTCTAGCAGACTTTAATTAAAATTTGACCTTACTTTTAGAGAAGATTTTAAACTGCATCATGCTTTCTTTATAATCAAACACAAGAATGGAGTGGGTATTTTAAACTTCAGGAAACTTGAGATTTAGTCACCTTTTAACCTTAACACTTTATCCAGTATCACAGTGTTTTCATTAATTCAGTTTTTTTTTCTTTTGTGCAATTTACTTGTAAGGCAGGATAGTTAGATAGTTTTACAGTTAACAGTAAAAGCTAAACAAAATATGTCTAAGTGGAATAATTTTTGCTTATGTATATGTTAGAAGTTTTATTAGTATAAAAATAATCAGTCTTACAATTTTGTCATAAAATTTGATTAGGGACATAAAACTGGAGATTGTAATACAATTAGTGTGCAGAGAGTCTGCAATTGTTTTTAAATTTAATTTTGGAACGTGCCTCTTTTGGACTCCAAAGACAGGACTTTTTGACCCTTGGGTAAGAAATCTTTTATCTGGACTCTGTCTTGAATTTTCTAAGACTTGTAATGATCAAGGCTTGAGTTCAAAGCATAATATATTATTCAAATATGCATTATGTCCTTGATCTTATCATTGTAGAACAGGAATCTCAAGAGATATGCGCAGTTGACATATTCCACATAGACTCCTCAGAAATCATATCTTCAACATTTTAAAGTTATTTCCACTAGCAAGGCATTTTTTAAAATATTTACTTATATTTGAGCATACAGGCACGCATATGTGAAGGACAGACAGAGAGATGGGAGTACAGAGAATCTGAAGCGGGTCTGCTATCAGCTCAGAGCTACACATGGGGCTTGAACTCAGGAACCATGAGATCATGACCTGAGCCAAAGTTGGACACTTAACCAACTGAAGTAGCCAGAGGCTCCTAACAAGATAATTTTTGTTTGTTTGGGTTTTTTTTGGTGGTGGATGGGACGATTAACTCAAAGAAACCTATTAAGGTGTTAAAGCTGTCTCTAAATTGTTATCTTTCTAAGCTTTGATTTTAGGGATCAAAATGATATGTTGGACTCTGAACAGAGAATTAGATTTTGTCCTTGTATATTGAAGTCAGTTATCTAGGTATTATTATTTAACGTATACATGAAGCATACTTTTTCTTATCTCCTTTACTTCCAATTAAAAGCCCTTGCTGCTTTAACTATGGGAGTGGGGGTGGTAAATAAGGAGAGGATCCTACCAAATGTGTGTATGTGTGATTTGTAGCGCATATGACAGAGGAATGGAAGGAAAGCCACTATACTACTTTTAAATGCATGTTTGCGAGGTGCGTGAGTAGCTCAGTCGGTTAAGCCTCCAACTTCATCTCAGGTCATGATCTCCTGGTTCATGGGTTCAAGCCCAACATCAGGCTTTGTGCTGACAGCTGAGCCTGGAGCCTACTTCTTCATATCCTGTCTCTCTGTCTCTCTGCCCCACCCCACTCACGCTCTGTCTTCCCTAATCATGCTCATTCTCTCTCTCTCAAAAATAAATAAGCATAAATAATTTTTAAAAAGATGCTATTTCCCATGGAGACTCTGCTATAAAATTTGGCTAACATATATGATGATTTTTTAAAATCTTTTTAACTATATTGTGAGCTAAAGAAGTTTTAGGGGCTAGCCTGGAAAATGTAACATCATATATCATTTTCTTTCTAAGAAAATGCAGTCCAATACACAACAGCTAAATGAACTTTAAAAAAGATATTTTGGAATATTACCAGTTAGTACATTTAAGGTCCCGTGATGTGTGTGTATGTGTGTGTGTGTGTGTGTGTGTGTGTGTGTGTGTGTGTGTGTGTGTGAGAAGTCCTATTGGGTAGTTTATGTATAGGTAATATCTATTATTTTTTTACACATATGATTATTGCATTGGTTTGTGAGAGCGCTTGTCATCAAATTCAGCTGATTAACTAGATGGAATCATGAGGAGGCTATGAAGAATTGTCCTAAGTGTTAATAATGTAATCTGAATGACTTGACAGCAATGAAATGGTAATGTTGGTAGTTAATAAAGACAACAGAAAGTCTTGTGTGAATGTATGTTGATGACAGTGTGGGAGAATAATTCTCTCTAGGTGCACTTTGAAATCCTGGCATGTCGTAGAAGCTTTGTCTGATTTGTTGCCATTGCTTTCGTGACAGAAATTCAATTTAGGAAGGAAGCCCTGAGACCAAAACATCTGTTACCTGCTTTGTGAAGCATGGCATTGAAAAGTGTCCCACACCTATTAGCAGTCATGAGGAGAGATGTTAGTGATGGTGGTGTACATGTGTATCACCAGCCTCTAACTTTATTTAGGGTAACATGGGATTGTGCCCCTCAAATAACTGTTCCAATTTGGCTTAGATAATTTTGCCACTTCAACATACAGAGACAACCAAAATCATAGGCCATGTAATGTTCTCCTTTAGACCAAAATTTTAAAGCATTTTTTTGTCATCTGCTTCTTTCATGAGCTTCTTTTCTCTTCATTTGTGTTCTGATAATGGTAAGAGTCCATTCTAAATGTTTTTGCCATAAGCTTGTGTATTTGAGAATTCTCTGCTTCTCACTTACAGAAGTGGCATCGAGTTGAGCAGATATGTCCAAAAAGATGGATTTGTCGAGCAGTACTTCCCATTCACTTAAATCCTTATTCAGTTGGGGTGTTCATATTGATGCATACTGGTGCACTCTTTCATTTGTCCTTGACATCTTGAAGACTCTGAGAGAGTCACCAAACTTTATTATTGCTATTTACAGTTAGTTGTTTGACAGTCACATTTTCACAACTAAGCTACACTGAAGAAAGTTACCCTCTGGCATTCATACTGCTTATACTGCTGACACCAAGATTGAATTCAGTCCAAAAGAGTTTTATGAAAAACTTACTGAATGTCTGGCTCAGGAGAAGTTGCTCTGTGTCTTACAGGACAAAAAGATAAGTAACTGTGTGCCAGAATAATGCAGACATGTGTGAAGTCTTAATGGAGTATCTATAGTGGAGAAAATGAAAACTTGGCCTTTCATGGGGAAGGGATTAGATCAGAGTAACCAGGGAAATGCCAGTAAAGTAATTTTTGAGCTAGAATTTAAAGGGAAAGAATGTATTTTAACTGTATAAGTACTATATGTTCCCTGACTAAAGACCTTTTTTTCTTTAGGGAAAACTACACTGAATATCCTTGAGAACACAATTCTGCTTTCTATTAGTATACACAAGAAAGGAGGTAGTGGGGTTTCGTTGTTGTTGTTGTTGTTTAAATATAGATCTTTCAGGTGACTGCTCATAGAATAATTGTGTCTAACCGTATCATCTTTCTTCAGACATGGCCTAGGAACCCAGAGTAACTTAAAACCATAGAGTAAAGTAATAGATTGGTAGCTTGAGAAAATTTAAGAGTTTTATTGGCTACCTGATAGCCAATACCAAGGTCTGAATTTCTGTCACTAAAAAGATTTTATAAATTGAAACATTTACCCATTTTCTTATAACTCTATCCATTTTTAACCACCATGGCATTCTACTAAAAAATAGATTAACAAACTTTGTTTCTGTTTAAAGTCTACTGTCTTTGGATATTACACAAGGGCTAATACTCCTTAACATTTTAAGATATATGTAAATAATCCCAATTACCCTCCATCAGTGGTTTCAGCCTAACTAGACACTAGGTCCACCCATGGAAATTAATAAACATGCAGAATTTTGAAACTAACATTGGATATTTTGCTGTAGTAAGTCTAGGGATCAAAAAGAAAGCCTTTTAATATGCAATTTAGGTGATTATGATTTAGTCTGTCTATGAAATGGGAGCTGGAAACCATTGATCTAGGTTTTGTATATGAGCTAGTGAAACATACTTTTCATACATTTTCCAGTCTGTTCTTTTGTCCTCCGGGGCTGTAACTGACCCTCAAGACAAAAATATCTCAGAACTTAAAACTTATTGCAACCCAATTGGGGGAAGGGAGGAATAGCATAATGAAATCCATTATGAATACTCATAATTAGTCAGCCATTTTTTGCCTTGAGCAGCCCTGGCAGAAGATGATGGCAAAATAAATGTGAGTGTTTTATATTCCTCCTTGTTAACTTCCAGCTCTGTTTTCATGTGAAGCATCTGGATGATTAATAACTTATTAATATTCTACAATAGGAGGCTCTCAATTTATCATGGTTTGAAAGCATTTCTGTCAAGGTATCAGGATTGGCATCCCTAGTTATAACTGAATTGCCTTTTCTATGATATGTCTCAAGTCACATTATATATGATATGTATTTTATATTTACATTTATATATATATATATATATATATATATATATATATATATATATATATATATATATATATATAGCATATATACATTTTTAATGGCAATTTTCCTTTTGCTATAAAACCTCCTCCTAGTTCTGTAATTTCTTTCAAAGTCATTTACAGTAGAAGCCTGAAGGCTTGCCCTCGCTCTTGATTTCCAGGGAACCCCCTTCATCTATTCCTCCTCTAGTCTTACCTGTTTACGTGTGTGACAACACTTTCTACCCAGTGATTTGGAGAAAACTCCAGGAGTCTTTATGGATATTTCTCTTTCATTTGTGTCCCACTTTCAATTTCAACTATCTGAAACACTTGTTCATTTAATTCCATAATGCACCTTGAATCAATTCACTTGTATCAGACTCCTAGACTGGCATCATATGCGGCTGCTCTTGCTTGTATTTCCATTGTGGCCTACCTCTATTCCATTATCCATAGTATAGCAAAAAGGGACTTCATAAAAACTAAGTATGATACTGTTACTGCCTCAGTAGTGATTTTCCAATAGATTCTGATTCCATTAAATAAAATACAAAATCCTTATCTGATAGGCCTTCAATAATATGGCTACTGCCAATCTCTTTAGCCACATTTATACTATCATATTCCCAGAAACCCATTTTGATCCAGATGCACAAGCCATAATTCTTTGGACATTAAAACTCATACCCTCTTGAACTCTACTCTTTGCTTTCTTCTGCAGCACTTGGCTTCTGACCCACTCCTTGTTAATTAAGTCTAAGTTCAACCATCAGCCACTTCAGAGAGCCTTCTTTAATCACCTTAACTGTAATTCCATCATTCTATTCTCTCTCAGTACTTTACCCCATTTAATTGCTTTAATGAACTTAAAATATTTTTAAACCATATATTGATTGAATCAGCATTTGTTCACAATAAATAGAAGACTTTGTTGTTTTATTATTATCACATTCCTCATCCTGGAAAAATGTCATATACATTGTAGGAATGCAATAAATATTTGTTGAACGAATAAATACATTTCAATGAATTCTTGCATTGGATTCTTGACTTGACTTTCTTTTCCCATTCTAAAACCTCCTGAATTGTGAGAGGACTTTAGAGCATATTTTTTTAAGCTCAGTTACAATTATAATATTTGAACAATTCTCCTTTCCTCACTTTTGATCTCTGTGCAATTCATCTTCCAGAGAGTTTGCCAAAGTTAAATTTCTAAGCCAATAAGATGTTGGACTTTTACAGTTTCCCAAATCTTTAACATAAAGTCAGAAGTCTTGAGCAAGTCCTAAAGGCATTTTATAGTTTCATCTCCATCTTCATTTTCTGCTTCTTCCCCCATAAGAACCCTACTATCCAGTCACATAAAACTATGAATATTCGCAGAGATACTATCTTATTTTGTGATCTGTGTTTTTGCTCATGGTGAGTATATTATTCGTTTAGTGATTTACCTCATGTCAGTTCTCCCCTCTTGGGGAGAGAACAGCTCTCTGCCCAAGTGGGCAGCTAATGGTTTGCACAAGTCTCTCCTTAGCATATATTGCACCATATGGTAAATTATTTCTTTATATGTTATTCTAGTCCTGCAGACTAACATAGTGATCAGCTTTATTCCATATTTGCAAATTGAATTCATGGATGGTTGGAAGGATGGATAGATGAGTGGATAAATGGATGCATAAAATATATCTTCTTTCTAATCTATAATCACCATGTGGACAGGATCCTTTCTAAATCTTCTGGGTGTCCCTTTGACACAGGACCTTAAACAAGTTAAGTGCTTACCACAATGTATTAAATGAATGAATGGATAAGATAACTAAGTACTTATTATATAAGTGGCTAAATAATATTCTTCTCATATTTTCCTCCAAAAGAGATTTATCGTCCTCCTAAAAAAGCATAGTGTGATATGGTCTACACTCATGTTCTTTAATAGTGTAGCCACTAGTCACTTGATTTTCCTGAACACTTGGAATATAGGTAGTCCAAACTGAGCTGTGCTGTAAGTATAAGGTACCTATGTGGACTCAGTAGAAAAAAGGGGTGTGAATTATCTAAATAATAATTTTAAATGGATTACATACTGACATGTGATGATTTGGATATAGTAAGGTATATAATTAAAATTACTTCGCTTGTTTCTTTTTACTTTTTTGATGTGGCATCTAAAATTTAGAATTACATATATGATTTGCATTTTGTTTCCATTTTATTATAGCTGTAATTGTCTTTTTTCTAACATGTTTGTTAATGGTAGTTATTTCTAATTCTCACACTGTTTATGCTGTTGATGCTACTCAGTTCCTAGGAGTGACTCTTTCTATCACTTTTTTTTTTTTCTTTTTTTGGTTAGGATGAAATAGTTAGATAAGTGTCATGTATTTTTGTTAGTTCCTCTGATTTATCAGTAACCCTCCCAAGGCTTAATTATCAAGTGACCCCTTTTGAATTTTACCTCCACTGCCTGAAAAATCTAAGGATTATTTATTACACAGTTTTGGAGTATGCCCAACTTTAGTATCAGAAAGAATTTGTTGTTTTAGTTCTCTTTAAATTTTATTCAGTTTATCTTTAAATGCCTTCTTTTGCATTGCATTTTATTTATAAGCTTTGCTTTACATGGTTTGAGACATTTATGAGTTTTATGTTTACTGTTTATTTATGGCAAGGCAGATTTGATCTTTGGAAAGTTTTATATTTTTTTCTTGAGTGAAAGTTGTGGTTCTAAGTCTCCTTATTTATACACAGAAATTTACTTTCTAAGCATCCTAAGTTTAGGACCATTTTTGTCTAGGGTTGTAAGAGAAAGAGGATTTTGAAGTTAAGGGCTAAGTCCACTGCCAATTAATAAAGAGGCTGCTTCATTATGCAGAATCAGCCACTGGGGTATATTTGTCATATCTGTTCATCCTTCTTACCTCTGGTACCATGTGTTTTTTTTTTTGTTTGTTTGTTTGGTTGGTTTTTGGCTAAGGCTTTATTATCTCTTACCTAGGTGTCTTCAACTGCTGACTTCTGACTGCTCTCCTTTTCTCCAGTATTATCTCCATCAAATCCGTTTTCTACATGGCTACCAGAGAGATGATTAAATATTTATCATCTAAATATACCACTTTCCTAAGGAAGAACCTCTGTTAATCATTAACCATGAGTTCATTAAGTATAGAGATGAAGTCTAAACTCCTTGAAAGGGCATCCATGGCCCCTATGTAATTGAACTTTTGGCTGCCTCTCCAACAATGTGTCTTGCTTACTACTTTCTATTTCCTGCCGTATTTTCTAGCAACACTAATGGGTCTTCCTGTTTCTCATCTCCATACTCTGCTCTTCTGTCTGACTTTGCTGAATCCTTTTGTTGCCCTCCCCTTAATAGCCTGTTGACTTATCTGTCATTTCTATAACCAATTTTACTACGAATCTGTTCATTATAAATCTCCTCACTAGACTGTTTTTCCTGAGACATTGTCTTACTTTGTGTGACTTATTTTCCTCATCAGAAAAATGAGAAAGACACATTATCTTATAGCAAAATTATTTTCATGAATACATATACCTGGCAGATAGTCAGTGATCACAAAGCATTAGTTATATTATGATTATTATCTTATTATAATTATCAAGAGTTGCCATCGTTTGTTATTATTGTACGTTAACAGTGCCACACAGTAGGCTCTCAGTAACTGTGAGTAGACTGAATAAAAACCAGGTGATCAACTACACTGAGGAATCTAAGAAAAGAAGAGAACCAAATTGAATGAAAAGGAAAAAACTGGAAAAAAAAGCTTGAGGCCAAAAATTGCCAACTGAAACTAGTAATGCCTCCACCATGGCCTCAACCTTGATCACTAAGCAGTCATTTTTCAAATAGTCATTGTAATTCTCCTCAGAGACTGCAGTATGTAGTAGGTGATGTTAGGGCTAAGGTAGCAGCATAAGTAATGCTGACATGGGACTTTTCAGTGTTCTTTCTATTACAATATTCTGATTTACTTCCTATAGTTCTGTACTACTAATTTGGCTCTTTTCTACTTACACAATAGTTAGGGTATTTTTTGTTGTTGTTGTTCTTAGCAACAAATAAGGATGTTAGCAATTTTTGCTCAGTTTCTAATTAGGTGAAAGAGGAAGTATATCATGCACTTTCTAAAAACTGAATTAATAACCCACACATCATTCCAGGAAAGGCTGTAAAAAGAGTGAGAATAACACCATAGTCATTAATAGTTGGTTCTTTCTTTGTGTCTGACACTTACATTATTCAGTAAATGTAATATACTTGCTTATCGCATGGCTCTAGTTCCTGGGCTTTGGACTATGTATTATGAGAAAAATAGGACTTAGTGTCAGAAAATTATATATCACAGTTAAATAAAACTAAATATAATATTATTTCATATATAGTATTATAAATGTAATGTGTAACAATGTGTCAAGTGTAACAGTATTATGTAATACCTACTGAGCATATATTATGTTTTCATACTTAATCCTCACAATAATATAGGGCTAAGGTTAAGTATGTTTCCTGGAGCCATGAAGTCACAGAACCACAAGATTCAAACTAGATCTGTTTTACCCTGGAGTCTTATATGAGAAGCACTGAACTATCCTGTCTTAGTCACTTGTGTGTATAGGTGTGTATAGCTCATTGAATATCAATGCCTATAATAGCCAATCATACTTTAGATGAGCATCATATATTATTATTATATCAAATACCCTCTAGTCATAGTTTTTCCTAATCACATATCACGGTTTGACTTCCTAATTTCTTTGAATCTATACGTACTTTAATTCCGTATGAATATTCTTTATAATGGGATCCATGAATGCGTTAGCTGATTGAATACTATGATGTAGAAATTCTTTTTATTTCAACTAACTTGGTCTCTGTTGTGGTGCAAGGGGAACCCATAATAATGGTGAGTAAGGACTGGATGAGTAGGTCCCTATATCCTTTGCATGACTTTATAAACAATGATCAAGTTCCTTCCAGCCTGTCCTAGTTCCCAGTCAGAGTCACAGTCTTCAGTATGTTTGAGTATCACAACAACAAAAGGAAGAATGATGGTTTTCTAAGAGGAAAAAAATGGAAGAAAAAGAGTTTAACAGAGTTCAGAAAAAAGAAAGAATATCAATAAATGGGAGTAAATGATGTTTTCCACTGGAAAAAAATGAAAATATCCGAATCCTTCATAAAAACAAATTTAATTAAATATCAGGATACAGGAGGTTTGTTACTAGAGTTGTTGTTGACCTATTCTTAGGTCACAAACCTTGGGGGAGTATTTAATGGAAGCTAAAATGCTTTTCTCCCAAGCAAAATGCAAGTATGCAAATAAACACAAACTCTTTTCTTATGATCTCAGAGAATAGGGCCCAAAGGATGAACCTTAAGTTAATAATTTTTAACTGATTCTAAAAGTTAGGATTCATTTTACTGAATTGCACTCAGGGTCTACTATCTCCTGCTAAAGATTTTTCTTCTAAGTTGTAACATTTCTTACTGCTTCAGCAGTAAGATGAAAGGTTCTCCTATCATTTATATAATGCTGATGCTAACTCTCTAATGCTGCTAGAAAGTTTATTTCCAGTAAAAGAAATTTTAGAAAAAAAATCCAACCTTTCAAAAATTGTCCTACATGCTAGTACATTATTTGAGCATTGTCTCAGAGTGCTCTATTCATCTTCAGTTCCAATCGTGTCTCTGTATATCTATGGTGACAAAATCAGTAAATGTAAGCTTCTGAAAAGATGATATTATAGCAAACTACTATCCTCCTTTTTAAAACTAGAATGATACACAGTCATTCTGTATTTTAACTTTCCTACATATTTATGTAAGAAAGTTTATTGAAATTCCTTGCATATTTGTATGACATAGCCTAACAATGTTTGTATATATTTTCTATGTGTTTTTATATTTTCCCCATTTTTAATGAATTTTTAGTTATTGAAAAATGCCACCAAACCTTGGTGATAAGGTATAAATGGATAAAGGATATAAGGATAAAATGAATGTTAGATTGTAACATTTTATTTTTTTTTTTTTTTTATTTTTTTTACAAATAGTTTATTGTCAAATTAGTTTCCACATAACACCCGGTGCTCATCCCCACAAGTGTCCTCCTCCATGCCCACCCCTCCTCCCCCACATCCACCAGTCCTCAGTTTTTGTCAGCATTCAAGAGTCTCTCATGGTTTGCCTCTCTCCCTTTCCCCCACCATTTCTGCCCTTCTTCTCCCCCTTGGTCCTCTGTTAAGTTCCTCCTAATCCTCCTATACGTGCACACATATGATATTTGTCCTTCTCTGCCTGACTTATTTCGCTCAGCATTACACCCTCAAGGTCCATCCATGTTGCTACACATGGCCAGATTTCATTCTTTCTCATGGCCATGTAGTATTCCATCGTATAGATAAACCACATCTTCTTGATCCATTCATCTGTTGATGGACACTTAGGCTCTTTCCATGTTTTAGCTATTGTGGAGAGTGCTGCTATGAACATTGGGGTACATGTGCTGACTTCAGTGAAGATAATGATCTCATGGTTTGTGAGTCTAAGCCCCACATAAACAACTGTCAGCATAGAGCCTGCTTGGGATCCTCTGTCTTCCTCTCTCTCTGCCACACCCCCCGCCCCTGCTCATGTTTGCTGTCTCATTCTCTCTCTCAAAAATAAACATTTTTACAAAGAGATTTAAAGGAAATAAGTGTGATGAGGACCATTTAATAGTTTCACACTGGGGAATTATATAATCATAATTTTATTTTACAAAAAATATGACTTGAATGGTTTATGAAAATTGGAATTGGGCAAATATGGTGGCAGTGAAACCATTTAGGAGACTGTTTTCCTATTGCTAGAAATTATGGTGATTTAAACAATGAAGGTATAATGGTAGATACCAGGTGGATTCAAGAAATATTTAGAGAGTATAGTTGACAGACTAAAGGTGGGGACAGTGTTAGAAATGACTCTTAGGTTTCTGGGTTAAATAAATTAATGGATGTGGGCATCATTTATGGAGATATTGAAAACTAAGAGAGTGGCAATTTTGATAGTTCAATTTTGGATATGTTAATTTTGAGATGTCTTTGAGACATTCAAGTAGTTATATCAAGTAGCCCAGAGGAGAGATTAGGGCTTGGCATAGAAAGGTATGAGTCATCAGCATATAAGTGTTATTTAAGGCCATAGTCCTAGATGAGATTACCTAAGGAGAAAGTATTAGAGGAGAAGTGAATTAGAGGAGAAGTATCCTTGAAGACTTTTTAAGCATAGGCCAAGAAGGTCAATCCAAAGAAATAAATTGAAGAGAAATGATTAAAGAGACAACAGGATAACCCAGAGAAAGAGTAGGGCAAGAAAGCCAGGGAAAGGAGTAGTAATCTATGAGCCATCTACCAAGGTGAGGATTGCAAAATGTCCACTGAATTTGGAAAAATGAATCATTGGTAATAGTCTCCAAAACAATTTTGCTAAAATACTAGGTTCAGAAATCAGACTGAATTGAGATTCAAAGAGAATAAAAGGAAAGAAGTGGAGACAGCAAGTGCAGGCAGTTTTTCAAGAACCTTTGCCTCTGAAAGAGTACAAAGTATTTGGGGTGAGGGTAGCATTTTGTGGATATGCAATCAAGCAAACATTTTAAACATACATTCCTTTCCTCTCCCTCTTCCATGTCTTCTTCTTTTTAAGTCAGTAGATACCACTAGAGAAAGTTTAAATGCCTAAAGAAATAATCTAGTAGAGTATATACAAGGAGATTGCAGATGAAGGTAGTGTATCCCTTCAGTATAATATTATGATTATTGAGAATTGCATGTGGTCTTTTGCAGATTTTTTCCACTTTGATACCTACTTTTTATTGCATTAGTAGAAATAAAATAGGGTAAGTCTCAAAATATTCTACAGTCTTACAATATACAGAGAAAGTGTAATGCTCATTTTGAATGTTGAAATCAAAGGACTGAGCCAGTAATTGAAGATTGCTTTTCGGATTTGGTTTAAAGAGTTAAGAATGGTCATAGTTCCTATAAAGGGGAAGAAGTGTGGATTTAGGTGCAGAAACCATCAGTTTTCTTTATATAGAGGCTGAAATTGTCAAATGACTTTTAGTTTGAAAGTAAATGTTGCAGACAGATCAGTAGAAAGAAGGTTGCAGATATAAATGTATAAGCTCTCTTCATGATATTGGATTCAAATTAATAAAATAAATACGTAGCAGATATCAGACTAGAAAATAGAAAAGAACATTTAGGGAGGTATGGGGAATGAGGAGGAGAGGAAGATAATGTTGCTTATTAGGGAGAAAGGAAGTGGAGCAGGCACAAGCTGATGGTGAGAATCTGGATGTTGAAAAACCAGGAGAAGAAGGTGAATGTAACTTAACCTGGGGAGTCCTTTTAAGAAGGAAGGAAGGAAGGGAGGGAGGGAAGGAGAGATGGAGGAAGGAAGAAAATCATGTTTCACCAAGATAGCTCATCTTTAAATAACAAGATAAATGAGATAAAAAATATTCATTAGCGTTTATTTTACATTTAATTAAAATGATTCACCTGTTCCAGTTCATAATTATTTCAGAAGAGTTAGAATAATAGTCATTCTCATGTGCCTCCCTTCACCGCATGTGTCCTAGACCTCAATCTTTTTCTCCTTTTCACTTTACAAATTTGTTCTTTACTTTCTCATTCAGTTAAACAATTTTAGCTCCCATTTGTCTAGATCTCTCTCTTGAGGTCCACCTGCAGACAAGGTTGTCCCACTGATATCCTTACTTGTCAATCCAAATTATGAATCCACAATTAGGATTCTTTCTCCGCGACTAGCTCTGTGATCCAAACTATTCACTAAAATGGGACACTATGAAATCTGCCTTCTCTTTACTCTCTCCTATGACTAATAGCCAACCCTTCATCAAATGATGTCAGTCTTTGCTTTTGTCCTAAGCGTGCCTTGATGCCACTCCTAATTTTCCATCTCTCTAGTTCAAACCCTCATCATGTATGACATGGTGTACTAAACATTCCACCTAGTGATCCAACAGGTGGACCTTGCTTGTTGTACTATTGGTTTTACTTCTCATCCTTAGTTCCATCTTGTTTACATAACATTATTCCAGTTCATAATTAGGGAAACCACTTTTCCCTACCATCAGTCTATGTAATTGGAGTGGAATTGCTATCAACCCCCTGCCCTGAAGAATAGGCTTGTGATGGGTGTCACTGAGAGCAGCCTCTTACTCTGCTCATTATTGGATTCAGGAATGGCACATGACTAAAGATGATCTCTGAAACACTCACTCAACTTTAATTTGGGTTGTCTGGAGAAATGCATATTTTTCAGAAGTATTGCTGAGCTGGGTAGTAAACATAAGCCAAAAATTTCAGGTGCCTAATTCTGCAACCATGTGTGGAGAGAGGTTAACCTAGAGGAAAATCAAACCTAGATAGAGGAGAAGGTTGCAACATTCAGCCTTATCCTTTGATCTCCATAGAGAAAAAAGAGGCTGGAGATTGAGTTCAGTCACCAATGGCCAATGACTTAATCAGTCATGCCTATGTAATGAAAATTCCATAATAGCTCAAAGGACAAGGTTCAGAAATGTCCCCTGTTGGTGATCACATAGAGATGCAGAAAGGGTGGGGCATACTTGGAGAGAGCATGGAACATCTATACTCTTTCCCCTATACCTTGATCAAAGCACCTCTTCCATCTTCCTGTTCCTAAATTATATTCTTTCATAATAAATGGGAAATCCAATAAGGAATCTGTTTTCTTTGGTTCTGTGAACTGCTCTGTGGAGCTAACCTGAGGAGCAAGATGTGGAAAAGTCTGATTTACAGTGAAACAGTCAGAAGCACAGGTAACAACGTGGACTTGTGATTAGTATCTGAAAAAGTAGACAGTCTTATGGAATTGAGCCCTTAATCTGTGGGATCTGACCCCCAATTTAAGGTATATACTGTCAGAATTGAGTTAAATTGTAGGACACCCAGTTATGTCCCAGAATTGCTTAATGTTGAAAAACTATCCCACATTTGTTGATCAGAACTGACAAGTGAAGTAGAGTATTGAAAGCAGAGGATGTTATTACATTTGATGGGGTCACTGGATTCCTTAAGTCTATTCTCATGTTTCATAATTCTTCATTCTCTCTTTTGTTCAGTTTCATGGTTTTCCATTATTTTGTTTCCTATATCACTAATTTGTTCCTCTCCTTCTTCCAGCCTGTTGTTCATTGCATCAAGCCTGTTTCCAATCTCATTTATTTCATTCTTCATCTCTGATTGATTCCTTATTAACTGTTTTATCTCTGTGGAGAGGGTCTCACTGATGTCTTCCATTCTTTTCTCAACCCCAGTGAGTATCCTTATGATTGTTGCTTTAAATTCTCCATCTGGCTAATTCCTTATATCTGTTTCGCTTACATCTCTGGCTGTGAGTTCATCTTGTTTTTCATTTGGGATGAATTCCTTCATCTTGCCCTTTTGTCTAAGTCTCTGACTTCTTCTCTGTGTTAGAAAAGCCAGTTATGGTTCTTGCTCCCAAAAGTAATGGCTTTATGAAGAAGAGGTCATGTAGCGTCCAGAGCCTAGAGCTTCAAGGAGCATCTCTGGTGTGCACTGTATGAGCTCTGCTGTTGTGTTTTGGCCATTATACCCTTCAGGTCAGTCATCTGCAGCAGCTTTCCTTGCCTGCATTGGGCAGTGTTTGTTCCTTGGCCAGATGTGGCAAGTTTTAAATACATGTGCTCTGGTCGGCTTGTTAAAGACACACTGGGAGAGTATTATTCCTTTACAGTTTGAAATTCAAGACTAGAACTAGAATATGGCAGTCATCATTATGAACTGACAGCTGAAGTTGTGATGGAGGGGGTCTTTGTTCTCACAGACTAAAAATCTATTTATATTGCATAATGGAACATTAGAGAGCCATTTCCCTTACATATTTCTATATCCATCATTTTCTAGGTATAAAAATTTATTGCCTTTTGAGTATTTATGTTCAATAAATTTCAAGAAGTTAGTGAAATAGAGGAGCCACTTTTCACATGAGACTATCAAGCACTTGAAATATAGCTAATCCCAATTGTGATGTTCTATAAATATAAAATAAACACGAATTCTTAAAACAATACAAAAAAGGACTATAGAATACCTCAACATTTTCTTTATTGATTATGTGTTGAAACAATGATATCTTGGACATACTAGGGGAAATAAAATAAAAGAAAAAAAAAGTTAGTGAAGGTATCATTGTTTTGTAGACCCTGTTTCCTCTAGACAAAGGATTTTTTGTTGTTTTTCTTATGGTTTCCATTTTAAAAATTCTCCAAATATTACTATTTAATTTAATACAATGAGGTTAAATGAGTGTGATCTAAAATATTACAATAGGGTTTCTTTCTTCTTTGTTTTTTATGCATTGCAATTTGGTATAGGTAGAACTTTCAGCATAACCAGTTTTTATAGATACCTTTGAGTTTATTTATTTATTTTGAGAGAGGGAGAATGTTAGCAGGAGAGGGTCAGAGAGAGAGGGAGAGAGAGAGAGAATCCGAAGCAGGCTCTGCATAGAGATCAAACTCATGAACCATGAGACCGTGACCTGACCTGAGATAAAGTTGGATGCTTAACCTACTGAACCATCCAGACATCCCTATATATTTTTTAACAAGGTCTTTACATATACATATTAAGAAGAAAATACAAAACCAATTTGTTTCCCTTTCTTTAAGGTTCTTCATAGACGGTAGCTATATTAAATATTTTCCACTTATTTTTATTACTCTTTTATTAAATTAAGTTATTCACTTTGCTTCTGTCTTCCTAAAAGACATTTATATTTTATAGTATTGGGGGTAAAAAAAAAAAAAAAGAAGTACTTATTTCCCTTACCACTTATAAACACTGTCCCTGGAGAACATATTCCTCACTATTTAGTACATAGCCACATGTAACTTCTTATTTGGAAACATAAAGTTGAGGAAAGTACTATTTCTAGAGGGGATTACATCTGGCTGTACATTTGGAAACCAGCTCAGTGTATTTGAAGGGAAGATATAATTGTGTACATTAATGGGAAGAAAGGTTATCAACATTTTTACATTTATATTTTAATTTTATATGTCATATGTTGTATCCTAATTTATATGCTTCTTGACTTCAGTGACATCAAGTGATATTATACACATATTCTGTCAGTTGTTAGCTTCATGAATTTTATAGACCATGCTGACTCTAATCATTCCCTTATGGATATAAAGCTTTAGAAATATCTATCCCCTGCAAAAAAAAAAAAAAAGAAAATCAATCTCTGGCTGAAGAATCAGCATTCCAGTAATATGGGAATTATGCAGTGTTAAGATTAAAATAATTCTCATTTTTCATGATTCTAAGAGACATTGAATGCTCATGGCTAAAATAACTAAAACAATGACAACAAATTAAAACTACATAGAAGTATTTACAGTAGAAAGTGAAAAAACAGCTTTGCTCAGAAAAACATTTTAAGAGTTATTTTCAAAAGAGTCTGTGTGAATGGAATTTGTGTATAATTAATCACCTCTAGAATTCATTGATAATATACAGTATCATCCAGGATAAGAGCCTAGGCAAGCATGAGAAGTCTAGGAGTTATGTATATTGTGAGGGAAGACCAGGAATATCTACTGAACAGAGAGCATCTATCAAGGATGTGGTGTGGCGCCAGGAGGACATTTCAGTTTCCATGACGCCGGATTATCCCGTCAGTTACAGATCAGATGTTAGATTCCAGAAAATAAAAATAACAAAAATTTCACAAAAGATCTAGTCAATAAAAGGTAAAATACATAGATGGGTGAACCCAAAGAATGATCTGACTTTCCTCAGCTCACTTGCCATAGTCACCTGGGGCATTTGCATTCAGCCAGGGTTACATTTCCTCATTTTACTCAAATGTGGAAAAGTGATTCTCTGCATATTCCACTGTTAGCCATAGACAGAGATGTGGCAGTAACCACATTTCTTCCTCAGTCCTCAAGCCCTCCGTCCCTACTATTTCCTCAGCTAATAAACATTCTCATATCTATTAAGAAACACACACACACACACACACAAAACACAAAACCTTTAAACAAGAAATATGCACTAACTTGACCCCAAATCCTCCAGCTGTTGCACTATATCTCACTGTTTCTTAACAGCCAAAATTCAAGAAAACGTTAGTTTTCAGTTAACCCCCTCTACTTACCTTCAATTTATTACACTATCTAGTGTAATCTGTCTGTCACCCAGGACTGTCTGTTGGAATTCCTTTTGGTAGGGTTAGAAAGGAATGGACTCCTTATTGGGGAATCCAACAGAGACTTCAATCTTTCTCTTACTAGGCACTACTGGCTATGCCTTTCATGAAATCACTTTATCTTGAATCTTCTCCAAATTCTCTGAGTTCATTCCAAGGTTTCTCCATGAGTTCTTTTGTCTCTTGAATCTTAAACATTAGTATCTGTTCTTGACTCATATTTTTTCATCCATTATTAGTGGATAAAATTTTGTCAACAACTGTCTGTGAACCAATTATCTGTCTGAAACTTTAAGTAACCCCAGAGCTTCAAAGTCAAGCATCTTATCTTTTGTTTTCCATATCTTCTTGCATTTGTCAGAGTCAACATATAACCTAAAGTGATGCATGATCTCTCTCTTGGCATCTCCCATGCCAATTCCTTTCAGGGCACTGCTTACCTCTATTAGTGATTCTTATGAACCTGGAATCATCCCAGACTTCTCTGTGCTTTTCCCCACATAACATAATCAATAAGCAACATTCAAATATCTCTTAAGTACATGTTTTTAAGATTTTTTAAAATGTTTATTTATCTTTAAGAGACAGAGACAGAGCATGAGTAGGGGAGGGGCAGAGAGAGAGGGAGACACAGAATCTAAATCAGGCCCCAGGCTCCGAGCGCTCAGCACAGAGCATGATGCAGGGCTTGAACCCATGACTGTGAGATCACGACCCGAGATGAAAGCGGATGCCCAACCAACTGAGCCACTCAGGTGCCCTCTTAAGTACATATTTAATTTTTATCTGTTTCCTAGCCTACTTTAATAATGGTGATAACTAATAACTAATAAATGATAACTAACATTTATTGAATGTTCACTATGATGCAGGCACTGTGCCAAGTGCTTTTCATGTATCAATTCATCTGACCTAACAGCCTTATAAGGTAGAGATTATAACAAATTTCATTTTAAAAATGAGGACATTAGAGTGAAAGGTGATTAAATCATGTTCCAAAAGTCCCATTGAAAGTAAATGATGGAGTGAAGGTTTGAGTCTAGGCATTCTGGTGCCAAAACATGCCCCCTAATCTCCTTACCCCTCTCATTCTTTCTGATTGCTACTTCCCAAACCTATATCTAAATGTAAATCTTGCTATCCATATATATTTTTTTTGGGGGGGGAGGAATACCAGATGGGAATTCACATTAATGGTATACTGTACACCACAAGCATGCCTCAAATTTGGTTTCATCATTCCAGAAGTCTCTTACAAATAAGACACTTCAGCTTCTGCTTATAATACATCTATACCTCACCAGCCTAGTTCTGCTTCCACTTAAGCTATTTTCAGATGTCCTTGGCTTGAGTGCACTTTTGGAATTAGAGCTATCAAAATACCAACATAGTTTTGTGGTCTCTGGCTGTGAATATACCATAGTCAGACCCTGTTCCCTGCTGAGGTAGAAGAGTGGCACTCTCCCCCTGGGAAGTGATAGTGATAACAGAGCTTGTGGTTTGATGAAACCTTCAGCCAGTGGGCACATACGGCCTCTCGATGCCTGAGACAGAGACAGGAGAGCCCTCAGAAAGCAGCAAGCTAATTTCTGGTTAAGTGAGGATTAAGGAAGCATCTCATACACATCATACTCAACTTCCAAGCAGGTCTCTGTTTGTGGGTCTTGGAAACTAAACTCATTTGGGGTCTTCTTTTAAAAAAATAATAACATTTGTGATCCTAAAATTAGATTGAGTGTACTGAATGAGCTATGTAGTGTGGGCTCTGATGCTTGATCGTCTTTGGCTTTATGGTACATCTGCCATGATCTACCTCATTAGGTACCAAAATCATGTTGACTCAACAGTTCCCCCCCAAGTGGATGTTCCCATGTGTTCCAAGAGTAAATTTTGTCTATGACTCATAAGTGAAAGTTTGAATGTATAATACACAGGAAAACTTGAAGCAATAGAGATTACAAAGTAGAATTAGAAACTGAAAATAACTATTAGGATTAGTAAAAATCTTAGAGCTCAAAGAACTGAAAAGAAACTAGGTATTCCTTGAGCTACCAAAGAAAGGATTAACCTAATTTCTAGTATTTACATTCATTTAGCAGTTTTAAAGTTACTTTCTTCTACATTATAGGATCTTAAATTAATTTTTTCCATTCATTTCTTCACTTTAGATCTTAAAAATACATGTGCACGTATGCATACATGTACCTGTGCATAAATATACTCATGAATATCTTTGAAGAATCAAATGCTATTTTAACTTAAATATTTACATTATGACCCTGTGGTAGAAAATCTTAAAATGTTGATCTCATATGAAGTTCTACGTTTGAATTTCTTATTATGAATTCCACTACTCTGGTGTTAATGACACTAATAAAGAAAGTTGCAACATCAGTAATCATGAGTGAATCATTCTCCTCACTGTTTTTAAAAAGCCAGTATCACTGTAATTAGAATTCTTATAAGAATAAATAAATCCTTGACTTTGTACTTCACCTAATTGAACTGTTTTGTTGGACAGGTAGGTATTTCCTTTGACTTTTGGCTTGAGGCTGATTTGGTTCCCTAAAATTGGTATCCATAATGTACCATTTGACATCCAAGAGAAGAGTGACCTTGAGTATGTAATAATTTGGAAATCACAACTGCAGTAATTTCTCCTTGGAGAATGAAAGGCAATATTATTTGAGGCATCTAGTAACAAGTTCCAGTGATAACTTATTCCTTCCTGCACTATGTGGAAGAAGGAATTAGATTTCAGACACTAACTCTATTTACTCACTATTCTTGAAACCTTCCTTTTGATGTGAAAATATTTTCTTTTAGAACACAAAGACTGACATTAAAATGAAGTTTATTCTTGCCCTGACTGAAAACATCTCTTCTTTCTCTTATTGTAGAAAGTCCCTTGTTTTACTTATTGTTAGTATTTGAAGTAAAGCACAAAGTGGCCTTTCCTCCTTCCCAAGAGGCCAGACTATTACAATCCTCCAAGAGATGGAATAATCACAACATTTCTTTATAATAGTTAGTATTTCCTCCATTATTGTTTCAATTCAAGCTTTGTTTGCTACAATGGGAAACATTTCAAATGCTATGCATGATTGCCTTTTCCTAGCATTTGAGGGACACCCACCATTTTTTTCCTTCATTAATTATTCTCTATATACCTTTATTCTATTCATGCTTGTGCAAATTGTGCAAAGAGATTTGCACAATTTATGGGTTGATCCTACTCCCTCTAAAGAAGAAAATGTTGGGCATTTTATCTATAAATCCTATGTAGGAAGTCTTAAATTAAATGCTTAATCTAGATAAAATTTAAATTCCTAAAAGAATTCTATAATAAATTCTACAATGAATTATGTAAATTATTACTCAATGAGAAAGGCTTTTGAAATATATTTGACTATTCCTGTGTTGTTCCAATGAAAATGTGTATGTTAAACAGCCAACCTCATGAAAGATAAAGAAGGCTTAATAATAAGAAAATCAGATAAGGATAGGTTATATGAAAATGAGGGGGGTACCTTATATTATATTGTTCCCTAAAACGATTTTTGCTAAACCACCAAATGAACTTTGACCTGGACTGTTTCTTTTGTTTTTTAAATCTGTTGTCACATTCTTCATAAGAGATGAAATATGTAAAGCATTTGTGTTTTATGGGGAAATTTCTCCCAGTAGCCCTTGGACACACTGAAGAGTCAAGATCACACTGTTTAAGGAGTTCAAAAGCCTAGATTCTGGTGATAACACAGTCACCACATATTTGTGAACAATTGTCAGGTTTCTCCTTTGTCTGTGATGCAGTTTCCTCATCCATAACATTAAAGATATTAGATGGTCTCTAAGGCACTTTCCTCATCTGTGAGTCTGTGAATACCAAATAAACTATAAAAACAGGCAATAGGAAATATACACAGAACATTGCTCATAGTGGTGAGAATCATGGTCTCTTAAGCATCTAGGTTCCTTACTGTGTTCCAGACCTTGTATCAGTCACTCCCCCCTCCTTTTTCACCAGCTTCCACCTCTCCTCCCTCTGTCATGGTGCTTCATGGGTATAATTCTCCAGAAAGGAAATTAGGTTAATTGTGCCGGAAGTAAATTCCAATGCTGGTACCAGGAGTCTAAACCATCTAGAAACTAATGAAATAGGGGTTGCAATGAGAAAGTAGAAGCTAAGTTTACCCAACATAGTTATCTCTCAGGAAGAGAAATTAGGAAAGAGTTGACACACATATGCTGCCTCTTCAATCAGTGACTGCCTTAGCAAGTGTGAGTACATGCACTAGGTTGGATTAGTAAGAGAGCACCATTGAAGTAGTAGGACCTATGGTGTGAACAGCAGAGAGGCAGTTTTTGTTCTTTGTTTCCACTTTATTCCAAAAGGATTTTAAGGACAAAGGGAAAGAGTATGTTGATTAAATGCATCATAAAGCAGACTAACTTCAGAGGTTATTTTTTTAGGTCTAGTCCAGACTTTACATTTAGCAGAGGAGAAATACTTGGTTTAAGAAGTTGATTTCTATTTTTTAAATCAAAAGTTGCTGCACTTGGTTAATGTATTTGAAGATAATATCTAGAATTTCTTTAGCATATAAAACTGTCCACCTTTAGGAATTTAATCAGCTAGTTTTAAATCTGAAATACTTAAAAGAGAAATCTCTTTTACTGATATACAATTTGTGAGATTTTTAAATGCTTTTCATTTTTTATTATTTACAAAAATTTAATGTTTATTTACTTTTGAGAGAGAAAGAGAGCAAGCAGGAAAGGGGCAGAGAAAGAGGGAGACAGAATTCAAAGTAGGCTGCAGGCTCTTAGCTGTCAGCACAGAGCCCAACGTGGGGCTCGAACCCATGAACCATGAGATCATGACCTGAGCCAAAGTCAGATGCTTAACCTAATTAGCCACCCAGGCACCCCTTTTAAGTCCTTTTTAAATGTATATTTGGAATTTTTTAAAACTGAAATCATGTAAACACATACCGTTTTGTAGACAGCTCAATAGAATAGATATCAGCAACATGCAAAGGCTGGTGAACAGATACCTAATCTATTAGGCAGTCATTATAGTCACTATTTCTCTTGACTGTGTAATGGTAGATGAATAGGTAGTGTACTCTGCTAAAATTCATTACTTCATTTTTAATAAATCATTTGGGAATTATCTTATTACAGGTAAAAGTATTTATCACCCAAGATTCTCATTCTTCAATAGCAATGGCTCTTCTTAACTAACATTACATTGAAATTAAGAATAGATATATTTGACATTTCGATATTGCTTGTAGTCACTGATGCATGGTATTTTATGTTACATTTAGCAATAACAATTGAAACTCAGGGCATTTATGAGGTGTAAATGATGGGAAGGGAGGAGTTGAAATATAGAGATGGTTTTTTGACTTCAATTATTCATTATAGTTAGAAAATGCTTGGTAATAAGGTTGTTCTTCAGAATCTGCTTAGGAGAGGAGTTTACAGCATTTTTTGATTGTATGTGTGTGTGTATGTGTCTGTTTAGAGAGAGAGAGAATGAAATGTCTTATATAAGAGAGCACTTAGTATACAAACCATAGTTGTATGATTTATAAAAGTAATAAGTGGTTGATTTTGGATAAAAACTTGCTTATGAAGAAATTTTCTTCAGTTATGGAAGTGCATGTATTTATCAAAGCTTGGGAAATTTATGCTTAGTAGTTGTGCCTTTCATTTTATTTACATTTTACATTAAAATTTACATTGATTAAAACTCAAACTGCAGTTAATAGGCATGCTGTAAACTTTAGGGTGAGGTAGTGTGTTGATTCTCTGAAACACATTAAAATAAGATGGATAATAGGCCTCACATGAGGAATAGACATTCCAAAATAACTAGGTAAGCAAAGGAAAAGAGCTACTAGTCTTACCAGATATTAAAACATAGTATAAAGCTCTATAAGTAAAAGAGTGTGATGGTGGGGTCTCTCAATAATTGTTTAGTTCCCAGGTGGACTTTGCTACTTTATGATTATTTTTGTAACTGGCTTCTCTGTTCTCAGCATAATCCATATACTAAAGGGGTTTCTTCCTCAAAATAGAGATAAACTCACTTAACCACTAATGCAGCACATTTATGAGTAGGGTAAATATAATGGACAATCGAAGAGGAGGCTGGAGTGCACTACAACGTAGTCAAATATGAACTTTAAACATAACTCATCTTTAAACTATCCTCTAGGTATCACATCCCTAAAGAAAGTCCAATGGACTCTTCAGCTTCTCATCATTTTATTGCTATCTCCTCTCACTAGTCCCTTTTTACTACTTGCTTAAGTATTTTCTACCTCAAGTTCCCACTCTCCTGGAGCAAAGCAAAGTCTTCTCTCATCTCCTTCAAACAGTTAACTATTTCCTTTGTTTCCTAAATATGCGTACCTTCAGGCTCCTACTTGCTTCCCCTGGTGTCTGACCTCAGAATTTCCCCCAACAAAGGCAGTATCTTCCCTCAGGGAGAAAGGACATTATCCTATCAGCAAAGAGGTAGAATAGCCCTCTTTTAAATCAGAGTTCCAAGGTTTGAAACCCAGGTGATAATTTAGAAGCAAGTTATAGGAGTCTCCCCTTATCTGTAGTTTAGCTTTGTGTACCTGAGGCTGACTTTAAGTTACCAAAGCAAATAATCCTCCTGACATATCATCAGAAGGTCAATTGCAGCCTAACCCTAGGTCATGGTATCTGTGTCATATGCCTCACTTCTCATCATGTAGGTATTTTATCATCTCATATTATCACAAGAAGAAGGGTGAATATAGTATAATAACATATTTTGAGAGAGACTACATTCACATAACTTTTATTATAGTATATTATTACAATTGTTCATTATTATTATTCTTACTGTGACTAATTTATAAATTAAACTTCATCATTAGCATGCGTGTATTGGACAAAACAGAGTAGGGTATTATCTATGTCTTCAGGCATCCACTGGAAGGGCTTGGAAGGTATCTTCCAAGGATAAGGGGAGATTATTGTATTTAACGGATCCAAACACTAGGTTCTTGACTATCATTATCAAATTGGAATAACAATATAACTAGTTCATAAGGAATATTATAAGGATAATTAGCTGCTGACTACATAAAAGGACACCAGAATAACCACCATCACATTGACAGACAGTCCTAGCCATCTTGCATGTAAGAGGCCAATGCAGATATTTATAGAGATTGGGGGTCTGAACTTTAGTGGTTTAAAACCAACGTTCACTGCAGGAGTCTTACTAAGATTGGTCAAATTAGGTGATGTAATAGTTTAGGATTGGTGGATACAATGAGGAGTCTTGAAGTCAGTTGATAAGCAAGCCATTTTTCTAGTTATGTATGATCCTGAGAAGACAGCTGAGCAGCCTATTTTCCTTAGAAGGGAATTGTTTGAGCAATTTATTGTTTGAATCCATTTATTTTCTGGAAGCCCTTGAAGCATGCAGTAAAGCTATTTATGGGTTTATAGCCTTGTCACAGTTCTGATAGTAAACCTGTGTGGTTGCAGAAAGTTTCAGTTCTCAGGGTCAAATGAGAATATAAAGCATATAGTACAATGTCTGCTGCATAATTAAGAGCTTAATAAATGTTCATCACTTAATACTGGTTATCTTATTATGATGTTTCTTAAACCAGGTCTTGACTGCTAGAGGAGATGGGCTAACCCTGGCTGGGGAATGCAATGTTTGCTAATTGGACTAACCCATAGGGTAAAGCAAGGAAGTGGGTTAGTAGGAGGGAACACAAGTTACTAGATAGTTAGCTCATGGATATTCAAGACCAGGTAAGAAGCAGAGATCTCAGCAGGTGGGCAGGTCTTGGCCCTCTGAGTTTTTCCAGCAGAAAATAATAAGCAGAGATTAAGGTGAGTAAGCAAGAAGATTTACTAGCAGACAGCCACAGGCAGTCAGAGAAATTTCATATTAGGGCAATAAATGCTTTAGAAGACTCAAGAAGACTAAAAAAGAAAGAGGCAGGACATGGATTCCATACCACTATACTAGACAAACAAGTAGCAGTTCTCAAGCTGGAGCAGTGTAGACAATACCAAATCAGTTATCGAAATGGCAGTGGTAATAAGGGATAAAGTGGGAGATGGCCACCAAAACTAAGGACGAAAGATGAGTTGTTAGAAGATGACCATGGTCAGAATCCTATCAGCAGCAAAGCTGACCCAAATAATTTTAGAGACTTTATCTGTAATATTCTAGACAGTGCTTCATAATATAAGAATAGCGTAATAATAGATTGCATTCACATCCCTTTATAATTTCGTGTTTTCTGTAAAAGTGCTGCAATATAGAAATGACAGCTGCCTTCCTTCAATTTAGGTGATTGACAAAACCCAAATTTAAGGAGTTTGCTCACAAATCCTATACAGCAGAAGGAGGTGCCAAACATGTTTCCAGGCACAGCGTGATCTCATATTCCAAATAACAATGATGCTACCTATGTCAGAGGGTACTGTGTTATAATACAGTGACTTGCAGATCAATTTTCTTACACTCTTTTCCGTCCCTATTCCTAGCTCGTTTATGTGCCTTGGCTCTAGAAGCTAGAAAAATAAAACCAATCAAAGATTTTTTTTTAAAAAAAGTAGAAAAACTGGTATTTCTACACTTATAGTTCAAAGTATAACAACATGGAGCTATAAATCGAGAAGTAGATCTGGTAATTCATACAATAGCCTGCCTCATTGTGAAATTTTCATGCAGCAACCCCCCTCCCCCCCATATTAAATGTATTTTGTAACATGCAGGATACTAAATTCTGGAAAGGCAGAGATACATAATATTAACCTTTCTTCTTCTTTTGAAGATTCCTTTAGTCCATTGAATTAGAAAACTATATTGGAAAAAGTATAATATGTCAGGTAGATTGAGGCACATGAGGGATAAGGCTGAGGAAGGGGGCTGAGTGGTCTTCTCTGAGATTAGTGGGAGATGTAGAAAGAAATTCCCTAGTTTTCTGTTCCTGTTTCCTACGACAGGGCACCCTCCTAGCTGAGGTCTTTATGACATATTTCAAACAGAAGGCAACAAATATAGATTTTTCAATATGCTTCTTTCCCAGTAACCCTCCCTCTCCATCCAACTCAATAGGTCAAAGAGCACGGAAGACACAAGGAGTAGATCTCATAGCAAATAGGCCAAGGATGAATACAGGGTCCAACCAGATTTTAAAATACAGGTACTTGGGATGTATGAATTTTAAAAACAATTCAATTAGTCAATAATTATGACTTACAGGAACTTACTCTTAGAAGGTTTAACACAATGTACATATAAATCAACATATAGAAACCCACACAAAATTAAGAAAACCCGTGCTTCATTTTACTGGAGGCCCCAAGCTGTTCAGTTGTTATGAAAGAATCACTTTGCTGTTGCCCAAGTTTTCTTTGCACGGATGCATTGGCGAATGATGAAAATTTCCCTGTGTGAATATGAATTTTAATGATTGGGGAACATAGAAACCACACATAATTCTGCAAGGTTCAAGGCAATTCCCATAGCTCTTAAAAATAAGAAGTATACAGAGGGCTTGTATTGTACGTCTTTATTTTTAATTACTATTATTAATCTTCTTGATTGAGGCAGTAAAAAGTAACCACTGACTCACTGAGCAGCAGTTCAACAAGTCATGCAAACTACATTGTTGACAGGCTTTGTAGTCCTAAATGGATTGTGTCTAACTAAACCACTGTGTAATTATGGATCCTTTGTGATTTCACATTCTCCTCTTATAGTCAATCTTTCTTTCTTTGATGT
Organism: Proteles cristata cristata; assembly: GCA_017311185.1. NCBI lineage: Eukaryota > Metazoa > Chordata > Mammalia > Carnivora > Hyaenidae > Proteles > Proteles cristata. Next base: position 622,076 of record JAESUZ010000242.1, on the reverse strand, counting down.
GGCATATTGTGTTCAGTAACTTATCTGAAAACATCAATATGGTTTTGAAAAGGATAAAATCAAATTGTAACGGTCTGTGTTCCTGTAATGTGTGCATAGCCAAGGGGAAAGATAGTAAATAGGTATGCTACTTCACTGTGTTCCCATGCTCCAGACATTGGAAATATGATTCTACCCCCACGTTCTCTATAAAGGAAAGCAACTGGATTTATTTCTCATGTGTTTATAAATCAACAGCTGATACACAGAAGACTGGACCAACATCAGTGTACATTCAGATGACAGAACAGATTGTAAATGAAGTGGAGAAGACTTTTTGACTCTAGTGCTTACAATTACAGGAAGAGTGCCTATTTATTTCATCTGATATAACTGCAAAAAAGAGCTATATTAACCTTAAGCATCTAATTTTAAAATTTCGATATAAGTAAAAAGAAGGTTCTACATATATATGTATATGTATACACACACACACACACATATACACATACGTATACACATATATACACATTTAAAATCAGTGTTTCTGTTAAATAACTTTAGACAACATTTCTCAGCTTTGGCTGCACATTCAAAGCTCCAAGGGATTTTTAATCTCTTTGAACCTGGCACACCCTAGTCACCTATATCAGAATCTCTGTGGTTGAAACCCACACATCAGTATTTTTTGGTAGCTCGTGGGATTATCCCAATGTGTAGCCAAGATTAAAAGCCACAGATACGTTATTACAGAATTAAAAAGAAATAATCTTTCACTTCCTCTCAAGTATTATAGATTTAGTATGTCATAATAGAGGATAAAAATAAAATGCTGCTATAATAAAACTTACGATTTTACTGGAATGCCAGTTTTTGGGAACTTCATCTGAGTAAATGGGCATCAAATATTCCTTTCAAATTGATGAAAATTACTATTGCCGTCTGCCACTTTCACTCTCAAAGTTAATTACATATACATTGTGTTCCCACAATAATGTCAACTATTGCCAATTCCATTTAGTTGTTTACATAAAAGAAAAATAATGTCTTCTTAGGACAGATTGATAAAAGAGTATTTGGTCTCTATGTACATAATTTCAATGAAAGCTGATTTTCTATGCATCATTTTAATCGACTAATTCTAGGAGAATAGTTATTTCTCTGATTTAAAGATATATATTTGAGTGTAAGATTAAGGCATATTTTAAAATTCAGACGATTTGGGGCGCCTGGGTGGCTTAGTCAGCTGAGCGTCCGACTTTCACTTAGGTCATGATCTCACGGTTCCTGGGTTCGAGCCCTGCGTCAGGCTCTGTGCTGACTGCCAGCTCAGAGCCTGGAGCCTGTTTCAGTCTGTTACTCCCTCTCTCTCTGACCCTTCCCTGCTCACGCTGTCTCTCTCTCCTAGAAATAAACAAAATATTAAAAAAAAATTAAAAAAATATAAAATTCAGATGATTTTTTCTAATATTGCATACACCAGTAATATCATTTAAAATATTTAATATAGCGTAGACTATGGGGCAGAAACCATCACTGCTACTAATATTATTAAATAATAAAAAATATTATTTTTATTTATTACTTTATTAGACAGAATACTGAACCCAGTTCTGTAACTGGAGGCTTGCATTCTGGAAAACAAAGACTTGAATTGGTTAACTTTGAAAAAAATTTTTTTAATGTTTTATTTATTTCTAGGAGAGAGAGAGAGAGAGAGAGACAGCATGAGCAGGGGAGGGTCAGAGAGAGAGGGAGTCACAGACTGAAACAGGCTCCAGGCTCTGAGCTGGCAGTCAGCACAGAGCCCGACGCAGGGCTCTAACCCACGAACCGCGAGATCATGACCTAAGCGAAAGTGGGACGCTTAACCGACTAAGCCTCCCAGGCGCCCCATTGAATTGGTTAACTTTGAAACTTGTTTCCAAATTCACCATTTGGAGATTCTGGGCTTTACATGCAGTGTAGACCAAGCGATGTCTGATGCACATGTCAGATTACCTATTTAATCTTACAGTGTAAAAGATGTAAAAGCTGAGGTAGACAGTGGTGAAGTAAGTCTTGCAAACAAAGAAGCCATTTGCCGTGTGTCAGAAGAAGAGGTTATTAGTGAGGTACAATCTATTTAAGTACTTATCCCACATCCACCATGTAGGTTTCTTCTTTTAGTTTTGCTTGTTTTTAATAATTTCTTATAAAAGCAGTGAGTTGTAAACTCTGACAGCTTTAATACATAAAGATATTTTTAAAAAAAGAACCTAAACGACTTTTAAGTACTTTTTCTTGGCTAAACAACAAATATCGTGGGGTATCCGGATGACTGTAGGCTGAGCATCCTAATTCAGCTCAGGTCGTGATCTCATGGTTTGTGCCTTGAAGCCCTGCATCATCCTCGCTGCTGTCAGAGCCCCCTTCGGATCCTCCGTCTCCCTTTCTGTCCCACTCACACTCTCTCTCAAAGATAAATAAACATTAAAAGAAATTACTGTATTTACCTGTTCTAAGATGTACCCTTTTAGTTTCATATTTCTGAAATCAGGATGAGTTTTACAGCCAGTGGGTAGTTGCATTCATTGCCTACCAGCTGGCAGTTGTTATATAAATGGTATTTCTTAAGCTTGTACAAATAAAAGTGGTCATAACTGTTCACATAGTCATACTTCATCCAAGTTTTGTGCATTATTTATACTACAAGTGCAGAGTTTACTGGTCATTCAACATTTCTTCAGAAAAGTTACAATCTGATTCAATATTGGGGGGGGGGAAATGTGTGAAAAGAAAGGCAAGGGAACAGTGGCAAGTATTAAATTTCATACCAAAATATTTATTGTTGCAGCAATGACCACAACTCTATATTTTCTTGTTAATCAACAGCTGACTGATTTATATAGCCTTCCTTCTTTAGCGTGTCAACCAGGAACCAGCAGAGACAATATGACCAGAGATCTCATTAGAAATTCAGAATCTCCAGCCCCTCCTGGATCTACTAAATCAGAATTTGCATTTTATCAAGATGCCCACCTAATTTCTTGGCACCTTAGAATTTGAAAATCATAACTTTGTAGTTCCAAGAAAGATACCCACAAGATGAAGCTGTTTCATATTTTGTTACTGAGATGTGTGCTAAGTATATGCCTCTCATATGTTAAGCAATGTAACCTAAAGCTAGAGAAAGCCCCTTGGAATAGATGAAAGAAACTTCAAAGCAACAAAAATCTGGTGTGACTGACTGATAACCCAGCATGACAATATTGATAGAAATCTATGTCCAAATAAGTTTAAAGGCTTATTCTGTAATCTCTATTTAGGTATGAAGTAGATTCTAATGATAAAAACGCATATGCTGTGGTTTATTTGATAACTTTCTTTTCTTCCTAGGGATAAAAAAATGGTGGGGTATCTTACATTAGGTGAAACAATAGATGTGATGGAGTACAGGCAATGGTAAAAGTGCAGTGTAGAAACCATGGAAATAATAACTCCCGTTCATAAGCATCTATGCACTTGAGATAACAGGATAAACTGACACTGAAAATGATTAATTTGTATAACTTAAGAATTATTCTTATTATTCTAGAAATTATTATCACAGAAAATTTTCTTTGCTTACTAGTTGTTTAAATAGGAAGAAAAGGAAGAATAAATATACTAGACACATTTTATTTTCATGCTACATTAAATACTGATACAGTGTAAATTTTCTCTAAGTAAACATAACGCTTGCATTAATAGTAAATTAGTTCATTATAACTTTGTCACATATAGTGAATATAAAATTAACATTTATGAGTAGATTTTTTAACCACAAAAACAAAGTATGAGAAATAGCTTAAGAAGCTGGATTTAAATATCTGCTTTCCATCTGGTATTTTAAAAGATTTGTCTAGGCACTTGGGTGGCTCAGTCAGTTCAGCGTTCGACTTCGGCTCAAGTCATGATCTCACAGTTGGTGGGTTCGAGCCCTGCATTAGGCTCTGTGCTGACAGCTCAGAGCTTGGAGCCTGCTTCAGATTCTGTCTCTCTGCCCTGCCCCCACTCGCTCACGTGCTCTCTCTCTCTCTCTCTCTGTCTCACTCTCTCTCCAAATTAAATAAACATGAAAAAAACTTGAAAAGATTCATCTAAATACCTCATCCATTTTTTTTGTTGGCATTTAGAAAACAAAACATACAACATACATGCATATATAACATACAAAAAAAATTACAAGAAATCAATTTTTCAATGATATCCCTTACAGATAGTCACCTATCTTTGGGTCAGATAGGTAATTGTTGACTGTTGGACTGCTTCAGCCTCTTATTCTAGTTTTATTTTTTATTGATGATGATGATGATGATGCTCTTTACCATACTTTTTGCTTAGCATGCCATTCTGTTGAGGCAGAAGAATGGAGGTTTGAGGAAAATCGTGGATAGAACATTTCTGATTTACCAACATGGCTTTCTGAGTTCATTTGGTGATAAGCTTCCTGGATGCCCAAGTTAAGTGCTGATGAGGCATATAGAAACCATTTGCATCTTGCAACGGGAAAAGAGGACTGCAAATCAAAATACGTTTTCCCATTACATTTTGATTTTCCTGCATATACAATATATTCTGTAGTGTGGCTGATTAATGAATGTTTCCAAATAAATATACGCAGAAAAAATGTCATGGTTCAGGAATAGTACCTTCTTACCTGACTACATTGCAAAAGATTGCACTGAGTAGTTGATATTTTAGACCATTTTAAAAGATGATTAAAGTCTCAACAGGCATACAATCAGTATTTGTTTAATTCTATGCCTTTATCTCCCGTATTTTACTGTTTTTTTTTCACTCACCTGTGAAGGAAAAAGCACTTAACAGTGCTTATTTTGTGTCACTTATTAGATCATTCAAGAGCGTTAGGAAGTATTGAGTTCATTTATTTATGGGATGATTTTAATTCTCTAGCTCTTTAGAATATTTTACATGAAACAATAACATAAAGTGAATGAACTTCCATTCCTATTTCAGATAACAAGTGATTTTTTTTTCTAAAATTTTTATAATTACAATGACTTAAATATCTGAATGTTGACAAGTTGATGGGGTAAGGACCATCTACGTGTTAAACTTGGGATGATCACCTAGAGCATGACACATACCATTTATCCAGATGTATCTTTTAAGAAGTTTTTTTTGTTATTGTTTTAGAGACAGAGCATGAGTGGTGGAGGGGCACAGAGAGAGGGAAACACAGAATCCAAAGCAGGCTCCAAGCTCTGAGCTTTCAGCACAGAGCCGAACATGGGGCTCGAATCCGAGATAGTGTCCTGAGCCGAAGTCAGATGGTCAACCAACTGAGACATCCAGGCCCTTTTTTAAGTTTATTTATTTATTTTGGGAGAGAGAGAGAGGGAGAGTGCAAATGTATATTTTTAGACTGATTGCTCAAAAAGTTAAATCTGGGCTTCTTTGAATTTATAAGAAAAATTAAAAGTTTCTCTCAAAACATCAAGTTCTGAAAGTAATGACAATTACAGTGTGCTCTGTGTGACTGGCAGCTTCTGAATCACCTGGAAGTTTTTTTTTTTTTTTAAATGCAGAATCTCAGGCTGCACCCCAGACTTAGTGAATCTGAATCTTCATTTTAACAAATCATAGGTGATTCCTATGCACATCAAAGTTGGGGAAGTGCTGATAGACTATTCCCTTTCCTGATCTCCAATTTGATTATATATAGTACTAATTGAGAGTCTGCAAAGTAAATCAAGCCCCTAAACCTTACTTTCAAATCAGACCTGGTTTTTTAGCATCCTCAAACAGAATGGAAAACACACATGCCTAGATTTTAGAACAGAAAAGTAATCTCAGTTTTACACATTCTAAAACCCTGGGAACGTATATCTTTTCCTGTTCTTATGACTTTTTGAGTTATATGATAATCTTTTTTCTAAACAAGAATAAAATTATATCCACTCAATGAATTCACATGTCCCTGTTGTAACCTTGTCTTCTACTGATAGTCAGAATGTTATTTTAGCTTTCTCAGCCTTGTGGAAATTATGTTGCTTTGTTCCCTACAGGAATTAAGATAAAGTATTAGTAATTATGCATATTTAATTTTCAAAATGCCAAGTAATTACTCACAGCATTTTAAAAAGGAAAATTTATTTTAGATAATCATGAAATGTTTCCTTAGTAAAGGGCTTTCAAGTCTAAAGTTGTGTTAGCATGGATATTCTTAATTACAATCATCAGAATGGAAAATGAACTTATTAACATGTCTCTCTTCTTCTTTTCCAGATGCAAGACAAAGGTCTACCCTGATGAACTTCCAAACACAAGCGTAGTCATTGTGTTTCACAATGAAGCTTGGAGCACTCTCCTTCGAACTGTTTACAGTGTTATAAATCGTTCCCCACGCTATCTGCTCTCTGAGGTCATCTTGGTAGATGATGCCAGTGAAAGAGGTATACATATTTTTCTTTCTTAATAGAAAACTTTATTATGGTCAAAAAGATAGCTTGGCAATGATCTGTTTTTTCCTTATAATCATGAGTCCTGAAATCACCTATCAAATTTTCATCTGTGTCTCCGGAACTCCAGGAATATGAAATTAATTCTTTCAGTTTCTCTCAGGATTCCATTTGATCCATACTAACCTAAGAACAGGCCAAAATGATTTTCAAAAATGTTTATTTATTTCCCAACTCAAACAATCACATGATTGAGCATTAACTTATTTTGTGGACATCTATCGTGTTTTGTTTTTTTGTAAGTGCAGGTAAAAACAAAATGACTTATAGTTAAAGAGTCTCTGTTTGTCAATATGGCCCACTTTCTAATTCGAGTCTGGTATATTAACTTCCTATAATATCCTTATCTTTGCCAGATTTACTGATAAAAATCTCTGTATACTTATTTCACCTAATGCAAAAAAGTGTTGATAGGAGTTGGCTACCATTTCTGTTTGTTGAATTCCATTTGGGCAGTAGTATCTCTGCTATGTCTTAAAATAGTTTCAAAACTTTATCAATTCTTATTGCACATTACAGATTTTCTTAAGTTGACACTAGAGAATTATGTGAAAAATTTAGAGGTGCCAGTAAAAATTATTAGAATGGAAGAACGCTCTGGATTAATACGTGCCCGCCTTCGAGGAGCAGCCGCTTCAAAAGGGCAGGTCATAACTTTTCTCGATGCACACTGTGAATGCACGTTAGGATGGCTGGAGCCCTTGCTGGCGAGAATAAAAGAAGACAGGTAAGAACTCATGTGTTATGTCTGCCTGGGTTTTGACTGACCCTTTAGGACAGTTCCAGGTGCCGGTCAAAACTTCTCTGTAAATTGCTATTTTTAGCGGGTTTATTTTCTAGCTTTTAAATTTTTTTAACATTTACTTATTTTTGAGAGGCAGAGAGAAACAGCATGAGCAGGAGAGGGGCAAAGAGAGAGGGAGACACAGAATTCAAAACAGGTTCCAGGCTCTGAGCTGTCATCTCTGAGCTGTCAGCACAGAGCCCAGTGCAGGGCTCGAATCCACAGATCATGAGATCATGACCTGAGAGGAAGTTGGGCTCAACCGATTGAGCCACCCAGGTGTCCCTTCTAGCTTTTAAAGAGTACCTCTCCTCCGTTGAATAAAGACCTTGGCTTATTCATGCTGAATATGAATATTTGGTTAAGAAATAGTCAAACAATCCAAACAGGAAAAAAAATGTTGAATATTCATTTTGTAACATGATAAAACTGAGTCCAATCTGAAATGGTGCCATATTTTATAAAATACATTTCAAAGCACCTGATTTCATCCTCACAAGAACCCTGTGAGGTAGGGAATGTAAATGTTCTTGTGTATACTTGTAATAGGGAAGGAAGAAGAAGTGAAGCAGCTTGTCCCAGTTATGGGAAGTGATGGGAACAACAATTCAGTTCTTCCCATTCCTAGACCAGCCTTCTCTCTAATAGGTCACTGCCTTTATTCAAAGTCTTATTCTAAACCACCTAGAGGATCTTAAAAATGAAGATACACACACATTCCACTGGAGTGAAATCATGATTAGAAAATTAAAACTATAAGAATTTTAATTATATAAACAATATTGTCAATCTGTATATACAAATAGTGAGATCTGAAAAGTTGAATAATACTTTATAGAAATTAACAACCCTCATATATACCTGCAGTTCTTTCTGATGGTGATGCCGTCAAATACTGGATTCTTTTGTGGATATTTGTAAACACTGATGATGAATGATTATAATTCCTAAGCACCTAATGAAGTCAACTATGTTGAATGCTCTCAGATATAATAACAAAGAATCTTATGACACCTTGTTTCCATAGTCATTTCACCTACAGTAGAAAAGATCTTCTTAGAATTGAAGTTTTTAATTAAACATCCAAGACAGGGGTTGCTTAGTGTGAGCTAGTCCAGCTACATCAGGATTTGGTACTTGCCATGAAGATAGATGGAGGTTGTCAGTAAAATGAACCATGGTGGCTGAAGAAAGCAGTGGGAACCTTTTAGCCAGCTGAGTGTTGTACACAGCTAATAACATTTTCCACTCTGTGTATTGTCCAGTATACACAGGAGCATGAGACTGGCAAAGTAAAATGAACTTAGAGCATCTTAAATGCATTTCCTGGCAACTTTTCATACATTTTGCCGCTTTTTAAAACATGTGTTTCATATTCAACTTACTGAATTTTTAATATAGTGTTCAATATCATCAAGAATAGATCATTTATTTTTTAACCCAACATGTTTAGATTGTATTTGCATATAGTGAACTCTAATGTTTTGTCCTGCTTATATGTTCTAAAGTTGCCTAGCTAGATAATAAAGTCCCATTCAAAATTAGCAGATCTAATTTTGCTTCACTAAAAATTAAGTCATTAAATTTAATGAAGAAAGAGAGAAAGGTATGGATTTTGTAGGGACTGGAGTTACTAAGAAATGTTTCCAAGGCTAGATAAATCCTATTGATTTCAGAGAGCTCTAGACTAATTGTGTGGAATAGAAGACCTAATTGAAAAATGAGCATTAGTGGGGCACCTGGGTACTTCAGTCAGTTAAATGTCCCGTACTTGATTTTGGCTCAAGTCATGATCTCACAGTTCATGGGATCAAGCCTTATGTTGAGCTCTGTGCTGACAGTTTGGAGCCTGCTCCGGATTCTCTCTCTCCTGTCTCTCTGCCCCTCCACCACTCACATGTGCACATGTACACTCTGTCTCTCTCTCAAAATAAATGAATAAACATTTTTAAAAAAAGAAAATGAAAGTTAGTAATACTGGTGTTACAAAACCAGAATAAATAATGGACAACTTTATTTGCTTTCCCCATTTATGGGTAATTCAAAAGCATATTTGTGTATTTACTGCCTGCTAAATATGAAAAATAAGCTCTGCTTTCCAGAACTAGCTACAAGCAATGCAAACTTGAGTAGATCTGAACATTTGCTCTAAAGATGAAAGATTGATTCCATAATACAACAACTAAGCCAGGAGTAGAGGAAGACTGAGAAAAGCACAAAATGGATTAAAAGAATATCTAATCTTCTCTCAAGGTGAAAATTTCTTACCCTAAAAGAGCCACCATCGTGAACACAAAATCTCCTGGCTTTTCCTCTTAACTTTAAGAAGAAATGGGTCATAAGATAAAACACCAGAAACTTAAGTTGCTTATCTTTCTCTATTTTAAAATATGTAGATTATTTACAGTAAATTCCAAGATCTAGGACAACACACTTAGAAATCATCATGTCCCTAATATCTTTCAGAGGAAACATTTACTTGCACTGATGATCATGATTTTTATTGTTGCTTCTGTTTGTTGATTTTTGTTTGTTTTTTCTAGCAGGTATTTTCCCATGAGAAGACATTTAAATTTTTTTGTGGGAAACTATCTCTTTAAGTTAACCCATCCCCTTTGAGATTCAAAATACCAGGTTTAATTTGCCAACATCCACTCTCTACTTCCTGCATGCTATTGCTTTTCAGTTGGCTCTAGCTAAAATGATGCATAATATCCAAGCAACTCTAGTAATCATAGTGTGGGTGGAGGTTTTATGAAAAATAGACCATATTCATCCTGCTGAGTTAGTACTTAGAATGCATTTGAAAATCAGCTCGAAGACCAGTTACTATATTGGATTGTATTATACATGATAGAATGAAGTAGAGACTGTAAAGAAGATGTAGTAAAAGGAAATGATTCCACAGAGAAAAAAGATAAAATGAAAATAAAGTTATAGTAAAGTCACAGAATGATTAAATTTCAACTAAGCTATACTGAGTTTGAGGAAGCTAATGTAGTGTTGAAATTATTATTTATATGTAAACTGGTTTTGATTTTTCTGCAGGAAAACAGTTGTATGCCCCATCATTGATGTGATTAGTGATGATACCTTTGAATATATGGCTGGGTCAGACATGACTTATGGGGGCTTTAACTGGAAACTGAATTTCCGTTGGTATCCTGTTCCCCAAAGAGAAATGGATAGGAGAAAAGGAGATAGAACATTACCTGTCAGGTATGTAGATCATATCTTCCAAAGGATAGCATGCATATTCCCATAATTAAGGAGTATTATATATGTGTGCTCTCACTTTTAAGGTTTTTAAAGGCGTACACCTTTTATTCATATACACATTTGCATTATCACTTACATATTATCTAAGAATCAATGACAATATTGAATTTAGTTTAAATTACCACAGGCAAATTTAACTATTGGCAGAAGTGCCGAATTTCTTTTGAGACTTTTTATATTCTTATATTCAAAATATATTTATTATGAATTTTCTAATTGACAGATATGCACTGGCCTTGATGCTTCAGGTCAATAGATATCTTAGCTAAATGTATATGCCTTATATTAGAGTTATTCTCAAAATTGAAATAACCAAAAATGTTTTGGCAAATAACCTAAATTTACCAATTTCAAAGAGCTTTCTTCCTTATAGATACAGAAGAAAGAACCATTTGGAAAATTTTAATATATTAATGATTATGAAGGATTTATTATTTGTTATAAATTAGTTAAAATAGCCACTTGAAGTATTTATTCATAAAAGATGTGTTTGTTCTTAATACAAAATAGGAAATCTGATATGCATCTTTAGTTGTTTCCATAAGCATTACTCATTTTATTAACATAAAATTATCACCTTCTTATTTGTATATATTATTGTGTGCCTCTTACCTGCAATAATTGATTTCTTAACACTTTATTGGAGAGAGGGTTCACTGGTTTAGCTCTTTAAAGATGAATTTGGCAAATCATGATTTAGTTTGAACAATAGAGAAAAGCCCTAAAACACTGTATAATCCATTATCCAAACAAGAATGTCTCCTAAGCTACTAAAGAAATGACTTATCCATTGGCAAGACTAATTGTCTAATGAATTAAAACTAATTCTTATAACTATAAGAATTCTTATAATTATAAGAATTAGCTCATGGAAAAGAACAGCTCTGTTTGTTATAGAACAGTTAAATATTGGAATTGGTAATCCTCTTGAGGAGATATTACTACATCGAAGACAAAAATAAAATCTGTTTCTACACAACTGCATGAAGACATGAAGTTATTATGTCAGTATTTCAAGTGTAACTTAATGATCTTCAAGTCTTGCTGTAATCTTCACATTCATCAAGTCTTGTGGATCCTTACTCCTAACAACTTGAGAAAATACAGTTGCTCATTTTACCATTGTTTATTAGAAATCGTGTTTTCCAAGATCATGGTTTCATTTAGCATTAGCTGATTTTTGAGCTTCAGATCCCATGTGAAAACTATCAAGACACTTGGCCAGTACACTCAAATGTAATGTGTTTATTCATTAAAAAATGAAGTTTAGGGGTACTTGGGTGGCTCAGTTGGTTGAGCGTCTGACATCAGTACAGGTCATAATCTCACAGTTCATAGGTTTAAGCCCCACATCGGGCTCTGTGCTGACAGCTCAGAGCCTAGAGCCTGCTTCAGATTCTGTGTCTCCCTGTCTCTCTGCTCTTCCTGCACTCACACTCTCTTTCAAAAATATGTAAGCATTTACAAAATTTTAATGAAGATTAAAGAATATGTGAGTGTATTCTTGTTTTCTTAAATACATTGGCAAAAGACATGAGTCATTTAACTTATTTTCTTACAGAGTTGAAAAGTAGATAACTAAGAGGTAGCCAACATTTCATAGTAAGAAAATACTGATCTCATTCACAAAAGTAAATATCTGCATAGAAATTGACCATTATTTTTCATCTTTCATTAATTAAAACAAAAAAAGGAAACATCCAACTTGCTATGTTTTAACCACAATTTGTGTGCTTTTATTGTCGTAACATGCAGACCCAATAAAATCTAAGAATATTTTATCTATTTGCCTCAGTAACTGCACAATATTTCACTTTCTAAAATGCTGAGGGAGCTGGAAGAAGGGAAAGAGAGAAACTTCAGTCTTTGCTGAAGTTTCCAGATTTTTATGGCAAAAGGTTAATTAATTCATGGCTCTGTTGTAACAGCCTGCAGGTAATTTTCATCAGCATAGCTGTAATGTGAACTTTCTTTGTGCTTGTAATCTATTACTTGAAGACGTGATCATTTTTCTCACATTCGTACAAACAGATAAATCATTCTAAGGTGTTGAAGACACATTTTTCCCCTACTTGATTAACAGAATTCTGAATAGCTACAGTGATTAAAATGGGTTTGAAATTTCAGTTTTCTTAGCAGAATGTTTCATTTAAAATGTCAGTTGTGACAAAACTTTCTAGTGAGTATAATTGTCTAGTTAGTCATCATTTAGAAATACAATCATGCATCTGCATACATAGAGGACCAACCTGAACTTGTGACTTAACCCTTGTTATACCACATTTAAGTAAAATTTATAATGGTTAAACACATTATTCTGCTGTCACCTCTAGACTTTGATATTTTCATTTGGCTACTAAGTGGAGTTTGTAAAATACTTGGTATTTGTGAATTATGAGTATGGAATGATAGCACACATAATCTTGAACGTTTAGTCTTCTTTAATCAGTAAACTGTCCTTGACATTTCAGTAATCCTATTATATGACTTTTCAGTAATATCTCAATTGTATGTGCAACAATAGGGTAATCAAATTGTTAAACCAGGCTCATAAACCAGAAGCCTGTATGTCAGATATTCTTTGTAGATTTTTTCCTTTTTTTTTTTTTTTAGTGTGTATAGTGTTTTACATTTAAAAAATTACCATATGAAAAATGAGATATTCTAAGTAAATGTATGAATTTTTAGCTATTCTTGAAAAGTCAGAAGATCTTGCTACCGTTGTCTTGTTTTCCTACCTGGCACCATGAGGTTGGCTTAAGTAGAAGCTACCCTTTAGAAATGGCCTGAGAGTTTAGCCCAGTGCCCCGACTCCATTTTTTTGTGTGTTCCTGACACTGAGGCTGAGGATCAGTATCCATTTGTCATCATTCTTGTACTTAAATCTTGTTAGTACCTGTATCCCAGTTAAAGGTGAGAGAAATATGCTTATTGCAACTATAAATCTTTTAAATTTGTGACCTTGGGGCGCCTGGGTGGCTCAGTCAGTTAAGTGTTTGACTTTGGTTCAGGTCATGATCTCACTGTTGGTAAGTTTGAGCCCCACAATGGGCTTTCTCCTGAGCCTGTTTCAAATCCTCTGTCCCCTTATCTCTCTGACCCTCCCCTGCTCACACTCCCTCTCTCTCTCAAAATAAATAAATAAACTTAAAAAATAAATAAATAAATCTGTGACCTTGACTTATGCTACTACCTGGGAAACAGCTCAGTTTGAAACTCAACAGGTTAGCCCTGTATGAATACATATCTGTATCACCTAATGGATAGAATAGGCAACCAGTCCAAAAGTTATCTGGCAGTGCAGATAATCTCCCAAGTCATTTCTTTAGTTTGGGGGTGTATTATGACTTTCTCTAGTACTTGTAATTTTCAAGTTGATATGCTTCAGGCTACTGAAATGAGTTCGATTGCATATGCAAATGCACACGCCGCTGTCACACTGTTGAGCACTGTGTTAGGTTCTGTGCATATAATGATGAATCTGGCTATCTCTCCCTGAAGTAGCTCACTGATACTGGCTATGTGTATGCTAGACAAGAGAATGAGGCCAGCCTAAGTGACCAGAGTGCTGATGCACAGGAGTTAGACTATGTCAACAGCTAGAGTGGTATGTGCATCTGGAAAAGAATCTGGCTTTAACCTTACTTATCATTTTAGTCTCTTAAGTTATGGCCTGTTGTAAATCCTCAATAAGTCCTAGATAAATAAGGTTATAAAGATATTAGTTTCTACTTTAATCTCTCATTGATTAAAATTGATTACTTTATTAAAAACCTACCAGTGAGAGGCGCCTGCATGGCTCAGTTAGTTAAGCATGTGACGTTTTGATTTCGGCTCAGGTCATGATCTCATGGTTTGTGAGTTCAAGCCCTGACCAGGCTCTGTGCTGAAAAGCGTGGAGGCTGCTTGAGATTTTCTCTCTCTTTCTTACTGTCTCTCTTTCTCTCTCTCAAAAATAAATAAGTAAACATTAAAAAAAAAAAACCCACCAGTAATTGATCAAGTCTGTATAAACTTCTTTACTTTTTGTGTCTTGCATTATGGACTCTTTTACATTTTGTCGTTATTAATATTCTTAATATAACTTCATTCTTAGAGTACCATGTTCAATATCTTTCTAAAGTAAAACAAAAGAGTTTTAGATTTTCTTCTAATATTTGCTATCGTAATAAATCATTGATATAATGATGAGTTTTATTCTTTACATGTTATACTTACATGAATATCCCTTTTTATTAACATTTGTCTGATATTATACATTAGTTTTTCTCTCAATTGGAATCAGGAGTTTATAAAGAAGATCAAATAAATTAAACATTATTAATAATTTCTCAGATTATAATTACTGTTCCTTTATTGCAAAAAACTCATAAAATGTTCACATATATTATTTCCTGTAACCTTCTAGAATGATATCATTGAAGAAGCATTGAAGCTGGCTTTGGGGGATCTGGGTTTTATTTAAAAGCTACTCCAATAAGGAAATTACCCATTCTTTTCAACAACAAAAAGGAGAATTATTCTCTCTCTCTTGTTTAACTCATGAAGTACTAAAATATTAAATGAGAAATATATTTGAAAGGAGTTTTATTTCTTATAATGTACATAACAAATATATGCATTGCTAAAGAAGTGTGACAAGGATCCAAAAATTTAAGGAAGCAGAAGTATTTTGTTATATTTCCCTTTAGCGTGTTTCTTTTCAGATATGTTTCTCCACAATATAAAAATTGATATATTATGGGGCACTTGGGTGTCGGGTAAGTGTCTGATTTCAGGTCATGATTGTGGCTTCAAGCCTCGTACTGGGCTTGCTGCTATCAGCACGTAGCCCATTTCAGATCCTCTGTCCATCTCTCTCCCTGCCTTTCCCCCAATCACATAGGCTCGCTCTCTCTCTCTGTCTCAAAAATAAACATTAAAAACATTGACATATTATTAATATTTGCCCATGACATTAAATTTTTTCCGAACTAAAAATTTTAACAGCTGTTAGAATCTCAATTATTTCCTTAGACCTTCTTTTTTTTTGTAAAGACGAGAGTTATTTTACACATTTTTTTTTTTGTCAATTATGTCTTCTGATCTACAGTTTTTACATATATCATGGTCTTTTAGAATTATGCAAACAAGGAAGATGAAATTCGTTTTAATAGTTTTGAGATCTTTTGCCAACTTGAATCCCTCCCTAAATTATCACTGACTCAGGGTGCCTGGGTGGCTCAGTTGGTTAAGCGTCCGACTTCGGCTCAGGTCATGATCTCACAGTTCGTGGGTTCGAGCCCTTGTAGGGCTCTGTGCTGACAGCTAGCTCAGAGCCTGGGGCCTGTTTCAGATTCTGTGTCTCCCTCTCTCTCTGACCCTCCCCTGTTCACGCTGCCTCTCTCTCTCAGAAATAAATTTTTAAAAAACATTAAAAAAACCCCACAAATTATCACTGACTCTAATTTGTAGTTCTTCTAGTTAGTATAATTAAAAAACACTTATTTTATCCTATAAAATGTTTTACAAACATAAGACAATATTTCCCATTACTTAATAACAGGGAAGAATGTATTTCTTAATTTTTATCTGTTAGATTTTTCTCTATTAGATTTTTCTCAGTGCAGTGAAAATACATTTTTACTTTGGAGGAAAGAAACAGAGATAGATCCTCTCAGATCCTGTGAGACACTTCTTTACAATAGGAGATATTAACGCAAAACAGAGAGAGCAAAGTTATGTGACTTTGATAGAAAAAGGTGAATTTTGGAATGTTCCAACTGTTCAACATTCCCATGTACTCATGTTAAAATATCATATGTGTTGGTTTTAAAAGAAAAAAACTCCACCTTAGATGAAGTATATGAATCTATATTCACTGGCAAAAATAGCACATTTATATTATATTACCTCCGAATGGTTTAGAAGAAACTTTACAGCACTTCCCTAGTGGTCTGTTGAGATGAGATGAAAACAGGGCATTAATTAAAACATTTAAAATATCTGGCCCCATTGTTTATTTTGACCCTTCCTAAACATAAATGAAAGTAAAAGGAAAGATAAAAAATTTGCACCAATTATTGTACATCCTTTTGGAAGCTGAGGGTTTTATCAGGTTGTGAGGATTATGAAAAAAGATTATGGAAAAAGAAAAAAATATATATATAACTCTTCCATTCTTGCATCTTCTTACCCAAGTATATGTTCAAGTGAGTATAACAGTGCAATGTTTCACTAAACCCCATTCCTTTTCTCTGTGAAAACCTTCATATAAAGTCAACATCTGGTTATTCATCACAAATAAAGTAGTAGTTATGCTTTTGCTTCCTTTCTGTCTTTTCTGCTTTCTACCTTGGGGATACTAGAATAAAGAAGGAAGGAGAGAAACTCAGTTTCTAAACCTGCAAAATGGTTAACCAAATTATATTTTATGATTTAAAATAATTGAGATTATGTGACTATTGCAGCTGTTTATGCCTCATATTTGTGTAAGTAATAAAATATTTACATTTATCATTTCTCTTTATTCTAGTTTATAATAAATGAGAAATATTAACACAGAGCTACACACTTATAGTCTAGATATTGTTATTTGATCATTGTAAATAACAGTCTGATGCTGAGCTATAGACTCCCAAATCTTAGTTTTTTCCCCCCAGAGACCTTATTTAATTGTCAAGTAAGATTAATAGAATCCTAATATGTTAAAGGGAAAAATTAGTGAGAAGAAATGATGTTTCAATAACTTTGAAAGAAATTGCTTTGAAGAGCAATGCTAAAATTCACAGGACAACATTGTGCATAATTTTGGAGCTGAAATCGGGAACAGTGATTAGAAATTACTATTATTTCTAGATGAAATTAGAAATTTCAGAAATTAGAACAGTCATTTCTAATGACTTATGCCAAATTCTTTGATGTATGTTGATAAGGTGAATGATTACTAATTGGTAAAGAGGGAGAGAAATATGTAGGGAGAGGGAGAGAAGAAGGAAAGAAACAGAAAGCAAAGGAAGATTATTTCACTAATCGGACCACTACCCAACTGGGGGCTCTTGAACAAGTCACTTAAACACATTGCAACTAAATTTGGTGGACCAAATCTATAGAGATTTTAAAGCCCTGAAACACTGCAGTTCTTTTAAAAATTAATTAGACTCTGAAAATAATTCTTTAAGAGCTGATTATAATCTTGCCAAACACAGATGTTTTCTCTTCCTTATTAAAATTAATATTTAAAATATGTAGTTCCTATTTTGTGCTGGTATTATGCTAAAAGTGCAACACAGATTTTTACATAGATCCTCATTTTATAGATGATTAAATTGGAGCACTGAGTTTAAGTAGTTTATTGAAGGTCACACTGTGGGATTGAGTGTTGAACCCAATTCATCCAGGTACCAAGTCCATACTCCTAAAAACTAAACCCAGTCCCCTCTCTAGTCTCCTGTGGTCTACCTGCTTCTCACACGATTATCCTAGTGTGAAATAGTGGATATAATATCTTACTGGTGCAAATGTAGGCATAGCAGTTTAGTGTTAGTGAATGATCAAATGAATTCTTTCGTAATTTCTTTAAATTTACCAGCTTCTGGTGAAACACTTCTGTATGTTTCCATGTCAAATGCTTACTGTTTCTAGTCCTCTCCTCTTTTCTATGTTGTTGTAAAGCTTTGTATCTTTCATTCTAAAATACTACCAAACTCATATCCCAAAACTTTTACTAGATGATAAAATCCTGGAATTAGCAAAGGCATCTTTGTTACTCTTCAGTTTAGCAGATGTGAAGAACAAATTATTTTTGTAACTTCAAAAATAAAATTGCAGATGACTTACAAATACATTGTATTATGACCATGAGATTACATGCATGTGTGTTTATTTCACTTATTTAACAAATATGTATTAATAGTCTAATGGTATTAAACCAATATATTGTCTATATGTATAGAGGTGATAAAGTGCATACAGAAATAAATATAATACTGAAAAAGAAGTGACAAAGTGCTTTGAGAAAGAAAGGGCTATCGAAGGAGGCAGAAGTGTGAGATTATTGGGAGAAGGAGGGCTGTACTGAGAGCAGGCTGCATGGAATTATAGCCTTTGGCCTAAGAACAGAGCACATCTGAACATACAAGAAGAGTTTAAAGAGGAAAATCCAAGTGACAAATGGATGTGGACACATGTACCAGGGTGGGAAAGTATGAAGCATTTACTATTAACAGCTTAACCTTAGAACATAGGGAAATAGAGTTAAAAGGAATGGAGATCCTCCTTGGGCGGCACCACATCTCTGATGTCAGAATAGAAGCTGGAATTTTTTTCTTAAAATAGATATTGCAACATCTGTTGACATTTTTAGAGGAGTTTTGATGTAGAGAAACTAATGTGGCTATGGTTTGTAGAATACATTTTGGAAGCAACAGACTCTAGAAGCAAGAAGATTCCCCTAAAAAAGAGACACGAGAGGACTAAAATTGGATAGTAACCATGATAGCAGAGAACAGAGATAAGAATCAAAAATACTTCGGAAAAATAAGAGGAAGTATTTGGGAAATGATTGAATGAGGCACAGAAAAGAATGTTACTAAAAGGGGTATTATCACTTATACTGAAATTCTGGAAGGAGATAGAAGACACTGAAGGAGAAGCAGATATGGAAGAGTTAGCACATTCTCAGTCCTATGTCATATACCCTGAGCAGAGTCAAAGGGATTTTTTTTAGAAAACATCTGGAAAATAATTAGAAAATCACAAACAATGCAGAAAGAAGAAATAAAAGGAAACACAGATTAGGACTCTGCCTCACAAAGATGACAATTAAAGACATAAAACAAATGAACTTATGCAGGTAAGGAGTATAGGAAGAGGAAAGTTACACTGAGAGATTCTTAGGAAGACCACATATTGGGACAAAAGCAGACAATTATTAAGCATACACATCTACAAAACAGTATTATGACTGTACATTTCACTCATGTTATACGTATGCAGCTAAGAACTGGAGACAGCCAGCAAGGAAAGGGATATCAGTAAGTTTCATAAAATGAGGGGTGCCTGGGTGGCTCAGGCAGTTAAGCGTCCGACTTTGGCTCAGGTCATGATCTCACGGTTCGTGGGTTTGAGCCCTGCATCGGGATCTGTGCTTACAGCTAGCTCAGAGCCTGGAGCCTGCTTCAGATTCTGTGTCTCCCTCTCTCTCTGACCCTCCCCTGCTCATGCTGTGTCTCTTCCAGAAACAAACTAAAAGAAAAATAAAAAATAAAAAAAATAAAAGTTTCATAAAACAAATGGGAAAAGCCTCTCTGGAAAAACGCTATTGGAGTCTGAGATGAAAAGTATTTCAATCAGGGAGGTTGCTGAATTGTGTTCAAATGCTTCCAAAGGAAGACATTTTAAGGAAAGCCTATTCAAGTTCACAATCAACAGGGATCTTTTAGAAAGAAATTATAGTAGAGATGGGAATAGGATCTAGCTTCCAGTTAGAAGGTCAAGAGGAGTTGAGGGAGTACATAGAAAACATCCTTTCAATAAGGTTCCCAGTAAACGGAATACAAAATATATGTCCTTCCTTTCAATAAGTAGCAGGATGGAATGAAGGACTCTTTGGTTTAGGATAGAACTTGCTTGAACAGTATTGTAAGCTCAAGGGGACGATCTAGAAATCAAAGGCATAAAACATAAATGTAATAGTCAATGAGCAAGAAGCTGAAAGAGTAGCCAGAAAAGAACAGCTGAGGCCAGAAGAGTGAATGTTAGCTCACGATATCTCCTTCGATATTCTTTCCTCTGAGGTAGGAGGAAGGAAGAGGCTGTGAGGAGATACATACACATACTGAGGTAGAGATTGGGGGAGTTTAGATTTTATAACTGATGACGTTTTTATTTTATGTGTTGCCTTAATCTTCAGTGTTTTGAGGAGAATCCAAGACTTTTAGATAAGAGTCAGTTATAAAAAATGAGACCGCAGAACAGATTAACACAGATGAACGGACTGTTAGCTGTTGTAGACTAAGCAGAGAGTCAATAAGTTGGACTTGCAGTATGACTAGTTGACCTCATCTTATTATTTTCCAGGGAGTCTCTGGTTCCTAGGTGCAGAAGTAGATAATGCATGGGTAAGTTTACCCAGACACTGATATTTACAAAAAGAGAATTGGGTTAGATAAGGGAAGGATAGAGAATTTAGGATGCTAAGCTATTTTTTCACTGACATGGCAAAATCTTGGAGAGAGTTTGGGTGGAGGGGAAGGGAACAGTTCCTGAAGGGGGTCATTATGTGCGGCTCCGGAGTAGCAGAGGAACCCGAAGCTACACTGTAGAATAAAAAGTGACTGTCACCAGCTTGAAACAGGAGGGGTTAAGAATAGAAAGTTGTGTTTAGAGAGGCAGAGTTCAGAGTTCAACATCTTGGATCTGAAGTAGATGCAAGTGATTTTGAAGTCCAAAATGAGGGTGTGTATGGGACGTCATAAGTGAAGGACACTGGAGATCTTTGAATGATTATCAACAACAACAATGACGACAAAGACATACCACCTAACCTTACCAACTGTTTGTTATGTGTTGGGAACTGTGCTAAGTGCTTTGCTTCTACTAACTCTAATCACCTTCACTACTGACAGTGGAGGTGATATTCACAGACATTGGGTGCCTTATTTTCCCCCAAAATGGACTGAATTGATTAATAAGGTTAGGGAATATATAGGTTTTTAATTTTCTAGGCACCCTGAACACCTGAAGTCCACACAGGCATACATGAATAGTTCATTAGGGACGATACAGAGCAATTAACTTAGAACAGAACATGTTGCATAACACTGTTGATATTATATAAGGCACAGTTTCTAGACTACTTGGGAGAGCTGACATTGCAAATACAAAAAAAAAATCTCTCTAGGAGCATCTGTCTTCAGAAACTACAGGATTTCTTGAGGAATTGTAATTTTATGTTTTTATTTTTGTTACTTTTTAAGTATAAGTGAAATTTGAGTCATTCTTATGGTTAAATATATATATTATTTTAGTCATTTATTGCACACTTCTCATGTCTTTATAGGAACTATGACCAATTGCAAGATGATATTCAATGCATGGATTTAAACTAAATGCATCAGTACTTTATTAGTAAATAGATAAGTGAGTAGGCATTCTGAACTGATCATTAAAAATACATTACTTAACAGTCTTAAGCACTTAGTTGCATTATGATAAGATAATTGCAACAATTTTTGTTCCTTTTTTCATTAAATAGACTATCCAGCACTCTTACACCTTGGTATAGTAATTGCCATGGAGTTCCAAAACCCCAGTCAGGTGAGGGTCGTGGGTACTCCATAATTACCATCTGTTTAGCTCTGTTAGTGTTTCTCATTATGTCTCAGTGTTTCTGTTCATGTTAGGAACACAGCAAGGCCAGAAGTAATAAAATAGTTCCGAGACTAAGGATGTTCTGCTACTCCAGGTGACAGACAATTAATTGCTTGAGTATAAAACAGTGAGAGCAGCGGGAGAGATAGGGAATTTTGCATTGTGGTAGATGTCCAAGTACAATATTATTCGGTGGTTTTTCAATGAACTATACTGTTCAATTAGAGGGTATTAGCATATCCTGTGGCAGAAGAGGATATAATCTCCAGAAAAGGAAAACATTGTTTTTTTTTTAAGCAATCTCTGTCTACTTGAATGAGTGTCCAAATCCCCTAGACCAGTGTTTCTCCTGTTTAAGAGCATATTAAAATCAGCAGGGGACTATACACAGTACTAAAGGTCAGGCCCCACCTCAGGCCAATTATATCTGAATCTGTGGAGTGTGAGTGATACCCAAGCATGGAAATGTGTTTTTTAAAGGTGCTTTGGGTGCCTCTAACATGCTATGAAGGTTTAAAACCACTCTTCTACAATTAAAATTTAAAAATTGTCAGTATACATAGATCCATTTGTGAAAAAACTAGAATTTTATTTTTCAGTTTCAATTCATTCTGCTTATATAGGAAGACTTGCATAGTGTAAATCACTGACTTTAATTAATCTTTTAAGATTAATAATTAATCCTTTAAAAGTTTAACATCTGACTCCTGAGTTCCTATCGAGAAATCTTGAATGTGAGAATCAAAAGGCATTTATTCCTAGAAAAAGGTTTTAGAATCTCTGCCAAATGTTCTTCTAAGCCTCTATATAGCATATGGGATTTATGTTTAGCCAGGGTCATCTGATTAACTCTATCATTTAAATTGGGTAAAGAGAAGAATAAATAATTAGATGTAAAGCTCTTATATTAAAAAATATTTAACTATCATTACATACTTAATTGCCTGCAAATATTTTATAGCATTTGATATTTTTCATATTGAAATAGGCTATAGATCTTTTCATAGAGAAACCATTTCCCAAGGTTTCTAGAATTCATATTAAAATGATTTATAATTAGGTGACAAAAGATCACAACTTGTAGTTTCATGACCAGTTAAGCTCTTTAAGGGTAGAGCTAAGAGCCCTCACTTCTCTTCACTATGCTTTTCAGAAGGAATTTACAAACCCCTGTCTTAAGTGGCCAGTGTTCCTTCCACATATCTATTGGATCGCCTATAAGAAAAACATAGACTAATCTAAATTTAGTTTTACAGAAAATGTGAACTAAAATGCTACTTATTAATTTTAAAACCTCTTACACTTTGGCTTTATGTTTCCAGTTTGAGATTTTTGAGTGCTAGTTTTTTTTTTTTTAATTTAAAGTGTCTCAAAACTATTTGCTACAGTCTCATTAAACTCCACACATTGTTTTCAAAAGATATTCTTTTCTTTTTGTTTTTTTTTCAACTAGGACCCCTACTATGGCTGGTGGCCTATTTTCTATTGACAGAAACTACTTTGAAGAGATAGGAACTTACGATGCAGGAATGGATATCTGGGGTGGAGAGAATCTTGAAATGTCTTTTAGGGTAATTGCATTTTACTTTATTTTTTTTAACTCTGAACATACTATGCTGTAGCATGCACATGTAGACCCAGTAATTTACTGTCAAGTATTTTTTTTATGAAGTGATGCAAATTACGGAACAGTGGTCATTTTAATACTTATTCTGAAACTTTGCTAGTCTTTTTGCATGCAATATTTACTGTTAAATGGGAAATTGCAGCCACTTTTAAAGTTTTCAAAAATAATTCTTTTATTCATAGCACAAAGACTTAAGAGCTTTCAGTTTTTTAATAAAGGAGGGTTTTGTTTTTTAAATAAAGCATAACCCATAAAATCAGATTATGTTTTTGAACTTGAAAGTATTTATGTTACCAGAATATACAAGTGCTACCTGAGGTTATTCTCAAATACCTTTTAGAATAACCTGTAGTCAAAGGAACTGGATAATTATGCAAGGAGCGGGATGGATTTCATATTTTATTTTTAAATGAAATAAGTTAATGATACTTTTGTCTTTATAGAATTTTACATGAAATATTCAAAACATTGTATTGTTTTCTCCAAGATTGTGTAATTAAATTGTTAGTGTTTAGATATATTTATCTATGAAGTCCAAGAGTTATGACCTAATTCCTCATTTAGAAAGTAAAGCTTGTTTTTCACTAACAAAATAGAACTATGTTTGGTGTTCTGCAAGTAAGGTCAATATATGAGAATAAGAATTACTTTGAATTTATATAATGTGGAATTTAGTGAATCTTAGATAATCAGAATTATTTTAGAAGTACAGAATGGCCTTGCTATATATTTTTGACTATAAACCTTTCTTATAGCCAAATATCTGATAATACCTTTAGTTCGTGGATTGTTATTCTTTCCATATTTGCCTATATACTTAAAGTCAGACTAGAATTTGCCCCATGAGATTCCATACCATACTCAGGAATGTCTTGTTGACATCAAGCACATGATATATCTTTGCACAACTTTTAGGGACATTTGGGGACCCAAGCTTTTTACCTGGTATAGTTCTCTAAGTGCAGAAATTAAGAGATGGATGTTAATTTTAAAGAAGAACAAAAGAATGAAGAGGAAGGAAAGAGGGAGGGAGGGAGGGAGAGACTAAGGAAGGAAGGAAGAGAGGGAGGGAGGGAAAAAGGGTGGGTGGATATTCAAAAACTGAAAAAATGTATGTTCTTACCTTGATATGTAATGATGAGAATATTTAGCCATTCATTAACCAACATTCTCTATATGTTGTTCTGGGATTACATTAGGAGAAAAAAAAAATCAATGTAGCTATATTACTCTTATCTGTGATTCTAATGCCCACCTTTCCCCCCTAAGATTCTTATTCACATCTTTTCTCCTCACCCGTTAATCTTGATTCTCTGCCAATGGACTCCCCTTACTTTCATCATATAGCTCACATACTGGATGGATGCTCTTCATCTAACTAATTAAAAGATGCGTTAGCAAGGAACTTGGTATTGAAACCAGGAGAACATGATGAGGAAATGCAAGAGAAATATAAATGTGCAAAAAGAGAGATTTCAGAATATGGTAGGCAAAGCAGATACCAGGATGACAGAATGAATGCAACTAGTGGCCTTAAGACTGATTAGATCCCTAGAAAATGACACAGGAAGTTGGCTGTGATTGGTTGTTTGAGATCAATAAGACATAAAGCACAGTAACTCCCCCTTTTCTGTGATTTTGCTTTCCACGGTTTTAGTTACCTGTGGTCAACTATAGTCCAGAAACAGATGATTTTCGTTCTTTTTTTAAAAAATGATTTATTTATTTTTGAGAGAGAGAGAGAGAGAGAGAGAGTGAGTGTGAGTAGGGGAGGGTCAGAGAGAGAGGGAGTCACAGAATCCTAAGACAGACTCCAGGCTCTGAGCTAGCTGGCAGCACAGAGCCCGACGCGGGGCTCGAACCCACGAACCATGAGATCATGACCTAAGCCGAAGATGGACGCTTAACTGCCTGAGCCACCCAGATGCCCCAGAAGATTTTCCTTTTGACCTAATGTCAGAAAGTCAGAAGTAGCTTAATGCTGTGTCACAGTGCCTATATCATTCACATCACTTCTTATCATATAGGCATTTTATCATCTCACATCATCTGAAGAAGAAGGGATGATACCAGGGGCATCTGGGTGGCTCAGTTGGTTAAGCATCTGACTTCAGCTCCGGTCGTGATCTCACAGTTCGTGGGTTTGAGCCCCACATCAGGTTCTGTGCTGACAGCTCAGAGCCTGGAGCCTGTCTTTGGTTCTGTGTCTCCCTCTCTCTCTCTGACCCTTCCCTGCTCATGCTGTCTCTATCTCTGTCTCAAAAATAAATAAAACATTAAAATCTTTTTAATTAAAAAATAAAATAAAAAAGAAGGGATGATACCATACCTTATTGTATCTTAGAATACAATAAGATGTTATGAGAGAGAGAGCACATTCACATAACTTTCATTGTAGTATATTGTTATAATTGTTCTATATCATTATTAGTGATTATTATTAATCCCTTGCTATGCCTAATTTGTAAATTAAACTTTATCATAGGCATGTGTGTGTAGAATAAAAACATAGTCTATCTAGGGTTCAGTAGCATCCTTAGTTTCAAGAATCCACTGGAGGTGTTAGAACATATCCCCCATGGGTATGAGAGGACTCTAGGAATAAGCGACTATTTTTTGAATATTTTAAAACATATCACAGCCTTTAGTTTCCATATGCCTTCAATAGAAACAGAATATGTATTTTGCTTTCTATTAGACTTGATTCATGTTTTATTTTTTCTTTCTATGACATGAATATAAATGTACACTTAAGAGTTAGTACTCTAGCTGAGAAAGATATTGGGTAAGAGAAAATACTAGAACAGTATATAAAGAGAATGAGACTCTCTCTTTAAGTTAATTTCATGAAAAGGTGTGTGACCTGATGAAATGATATATGTTGAGTACTTCAACTCAGATGTCCTGAAGCTAATATCCACATCAATCATTATACAATAGACATATATTGAACATGCTCTATGTTCATTTTTCAGATACCGAGGCTACAAAAATGAATAAGGCATGATGCTTTCACTTTCACAGAATCATTTCTGTGAGAGGTACATAAGTATTCCTGACAATAAAATGTGATCATTTCTTTAATAAAAGTATGTATGAGGTTTTCTTGTCTAGGAAATGTAGGTATAGGCAAATCATTTAACCTTCATTGTGGAAAGGTGATTATAATAATAGTGCAGTTAGTGTTATTTTGTAGCTCTAGTCTTTGCAGGTAGGGCAAGGAAAAAACATAGAAGTATTAAGGGCTTGCAAAGTGTTAGGATTTTGGCTGGCCTTAAGGGTTCAAACCAATCCAAAGGAATATATTTGTGTGGATTTATTTATAACAGTATAACTTGATATTTGATACCCAGACTCTTATAAGTACTGAGAGACATTGAAAATTTGATGAAAACTCAAGATCTCCCAAGAAAGATACATCCAGTCGCTTACACACGATAGGGTTGAATACAGTTTTAAAGAGTTGAAGAATCCCTTGAAGTGTCAGGATAAGCATCTTTGGCATAAAAAAATAGTGACTTCTAATACTTATAAAGCTTGTAAGTTGAGTAGTTGAGAATTGAACTGCACCATTCTGAAACCAGTGGCTATGCTACTATTATATTGCTACTCCCCCATTAAGATTGAGTTCTTCCTAACATGACAACCCTAATAACTGGTAATATTAGGAGAAACTAACAGGTAAATGTGATCTTCTTCCACAGTTCTGAGATGCTTGTATCATCTAGTGATCTTATCTTCCTCTTATAGATGTTAGCCTGTTATGGTAGATGACAAACATCCAACAGCAGTGCAAATTTGTGCATGTAGTTCCTAATTCTGAAAACTTAGTCTCATATATCACTCACCACTCCATTACATAACAATCATTGAAATATAAATCCTGAGAATACTGTCTAAACATAAATGTTAATTTATTTGACATATATGTATTGAGTTTCTATTCGTTAGTTATACGGGATACAGTAGTGAGCAAAACAGACAAAAGTGTGTGTCCTTATGGCACTTAATTTTAGTGGAGACAAACAATAAACAAAAGAAATGAAATGTGCTAATATATTAGTGACAAGTGTTAAAGAGCAAAATAAGAAAGGGAATAGTAATATGAAATGGTAAACATTAGAGACGAGTAGGGGTTGAAAATTTAGATAAGAAGAACTCAGAAGTGAATATACATACATATAAATACCTGGTGACAAAATTAACTGAGTATCGTATGAATTTACCATCAAAAGAATCATGTATCTTTACATGATATCCCTGATGTCAACAGAAATACCACCCACTAAGCATTATCACCAGAAGTCCTTGCCTTTCATGAGCAATAGCACAGGAAAAAATAATTCCAAGAATGCACAGTATTTTGTTCATTTTAAAATGAAATAACCTGCCATTGTGGAGCCAATTGGGGTCATGGAAAAAGAGAGTAAGAAGAGGGTCAGAGGAGCATCCCACTTCCATGAAAGGTAGACTAACAGTTGCAAGAATGGTCTGGGAGCCAGGTAGCCTGGGTTCAGGAGCTGGCTGGAGCACTTCAAGGTAGTATGTCTTCTAAGTTTTAGCTGTTTATATCTAGAACAAGGAAGATTGTAGCACTTTCCTGATATGTTTTTGAGGAAGATTCAGTGAGATTGTATATATAGTGCTAAGTACTCTACTAACCACACATAAAGTAAGTCATGAGTGGCAGCTGTCATGAGCAAGTCATGACACTCCTGAGCATGACTTAGTAACAAACTTGACCTTAATTATCTGGCCTTAAATACAGATAATCAAATGAGAGAATATACACAAAAATCCCTTTAAAACAAGAATATGCAATACTTACATAAAGTGCTATTACTCTAGGTGTTAGAAAAGGCGTGGTTCTTAAACTCCCTGGACCAGAAAAGAGGTTAAATTTTAGGAAAAAAGAAAACAACTTTTTTTGACTGCTGTACCTTCCTTTGAGATAACTACAGATATCCTAAGAACCTAGACTTTAACTCTTTACCCATACTCATAAAACAGTTAAAAGAAAACATTTGAGTTAAAAATATCAGGGGCCCCTGGGTGGCTCAGTCGGTTAAGCATTTGACTTCGGCTCAGGTCACGATCTCATGGTTCATGGGTTCGAGTCCCGCATCAGGTTCTGTGCTGAACATTGCTCAGAGCCTGGAGCCTGTGTCTCCTCTCTCAGCATCTCTTCCACTCATACTCTGTCTCTCAAAAATAAATAAATGTAAAAAAATTTTTTAAATGTCATCTAGACTTGGTGTAATATGTAAGATTTAAACTTGAATTTGTCCACTTGAATCAATCAAAGAGTGGACAAAATATGTGAAAAGAATTTCATGATCTTGGACAGCAGGTCATGCAGGACAACAGTCTCAAAGATGGGAAGCAAAAAAAGAGAGCCCATTATGTTTGCCTCAGCGTACTGCCTTGAGAAAGTGCCTAGATGTCAGCACCAGAAGGAGGACCTCGGCAGATGCCCATGTACTTCTCTGTGGAGAAGATGAAGCCGAGCGCTTCAGGAGACCTAGGCAGGAAAGAATTTGGTGAACAGAATATTGGAAGGAGAGCTGCACAGACAGAACTCAGGAAACATTGGGTACTGGTCAGTGCATATGTGTGAGGAATGAAACTAAATTTGAGGAAAGAACCATCAGTAAGATTAGAGGTCCCACTGTCCAGTGCTCACCCAGGACAGGCAATAGTGCCTGTACTCTCCAGCTAGAGTGATTCATGGGGTATAGGGAAAGATAAGTATTGGGAAACTATATAATATATAATAAACTATATAATACCCCAGAGTGATTCAAGGAGTATAGGGAAAGATAAGTATTGGGAAACTATATAATACATTTCTTCTTTCAAGTTTTTACTAAGTTTTAAAATTTTATATCCATTTAGTTAGCATACACTTTTTCAGGTGTACAATTCAGTGATTCAACACTTCCATACATCACCCGGTACTCATCACCACAGGTGCCCTCCTTAATCCTTATCATGTATTTCACTCACCTCCCAACCCACCTCCCCTCTGGGAATAAGAAGCCATCAGCTTGTTCCCTAAAATCAGGAGTCTGTTTCTCCCTTCCTCTCTCTCTCTCTGTCTCCCTCTCTCTCTCTCTCTCTTCCTCTCTCCCTCTCCTTTCTCCTCTCCTTTTTCCTTTGATTATTTGTTTTATTTCTTAAATTCCACATGAGTGGTGTTTGTCTTTCTCCAGCTGACTTGCTTAGAATAATACTATCTAGCACCATCTCTGTTGTTCCAGATGGCACAATTTCATTCCTTTTTTTTTGCCTGAATAATATACCATTATATATATGCCACATCATCTTTATCCATTCATCTGCCAGTAGACACTTGAGTTGCTTCCATAATTTGACTATTGTAAATAATGCTGCTATTACATAGGGGTGTATGTATTCCTTTGAATTAGTGTTTTTGTATTTTGGGGCTAAATACCCAGTAATGTGATTACTGGATTTGTTTATTTTGAGGAACATTCACAGTGGCTGCACCACTTTACATTCCCAGCAACAGTGTACATCCTACACCAACACTTGTTGTTTCTTGTGTTTTTTATTTTAGCCATTCTGACAGGTGTGAGGTGATACCTCACTGTAGTTTTGCTTTACATTTCCCTGATGATCAGTAATGTTGAACATCTTGACATGTGTCTGTTGACCATCTGGATGTCCTCTTTGGAGAAGTGCCTGTTCATGTTTTCTGCCCATTTTTTTAAGTGGATAATTTGTTTTTTGGGTGTTGAGTTGTATCAGTTCCTTACATATTTTTTCTATTTATTTTTCTTTTTAAAGTTAAATCCAAGTTAGCTAGCACATAGTGTAATAATTTCAGGAGGAGAATTTAGTGATTCATCATTTACATATAACATCCAGTGCTCATCCAAAGATGTGTCCTCTGTAATATCCCTCACCCCTTTGGCCCCTCCCCCAACCCAACACCCTGCCGGCAATCCTTAGTTTGTCCTTTGTATTTAAGAGACCCCTAAGGTTTGTCTCCCTCTGTTTTTATATTTTATTTATATTTTATATTCTGCTTCCCTTCCCTTATATTCATCTATTTTGTATCTTAAATTCCACAGATGAGTGAAATCATATATTTGTCTTTCTCTGACTACCTTATTTCACTTAGCATAATACACTCTAGTTCCATTCGTGTTTTTGCAAATGGCAAGATTTCATTCCTTTTGATCATCCAGTAATATTACATTGTATATAAATATATACCACATCTTTATCCATTCATCAGTCGATGGACATTTTGTGTTCTTTCCATGCTTTTGCTATTTATTGTTGATGGTGGCTACTCTAAACATTGGGGCGCACGTGCCCCCTTTGAATCAGCACTGTTAGATCCTTTGGATAAATATCTAGTAGTGTAATTGCTGCATGGTAGGGTAGTTCTATTTTTAATTTTTTGAGGAACCTCTATACTGTTTTCCAGAGACACTGCACCAGTTTGCATTCCAGCAGTGAAAAAAAGTTCCACTTTCTTTGCATCCTCACCACCATTGGTTGTTGCCTGAGTCGTTAATTTTGGCCATTCTGACAGGTGTGAAGTGGTATCTCATTGTGGCTTTGATTTGTATTTCCCAAATGATGAGCGATGTTGAGCATCTTTTCATGTTTCTGTCAGCCATCTGAATGTCTTTTTTTGGAAAAGTGTTTGTTCATGTCTTTTGCCCATTTCTTCACTGGATTATTTGCTTTTTTGGTACAATACACTTCTAAATAGCCTGTGGGTCAAAGAAGCAGTCAAAGTGAAATTAATCATTTTTTAACTGAATGAAAATGAAAATGAAAACAGAGCATATTAAAGTTTGTGTTACCACTAAAACAATACTTAGGGGGAATTCATAGCATTAAACAACTATATTTGAAAGAAGAAAATAAGTCCTAAAATTCATGACTTCAGATTCCACCTTCAGAAAACAGGAAAAAAAAAAAGAGTAAACCCAAAATATGTAAGAAAAAGGAAATAATAAAGATTGAAGCCAAATTTATGAAACATAAAAGAGGAAAGATTTAGATAAAAGGAATGAAATAAAATGCTATTTCCCTGAGAAGATCAATAAAACTGATAAATTTCTAGTCAAACTTAATAAGAAAAATAGAAGACACAAACTACCAATATTAAGAATGCACAAGGTATGGGGCGCCTGGGTGGCTTAGTCGGTTAAGCGTCCGACTTTCGCTTAGGTCATGATCTCGTGGTTCGTGGGTTCGAGCCCCGCGTCGGGCTCTGTGCTGACTGCCAGCTCAGAGCCTGGAGCCTGTTTCAGTCTGTGACTCCCTCTCTCTCTGACCCTCCCCCTGCTCATGCTGTCTCTCTCTCTCTCCTAGAAATAAATAAAACATTAAAAAAAAAAAAAAAAAAAGAATGCACAAGGTAACTTCATTGTGGATTCTACAGATATTTAAAGTGTTATAAAGTAATATTATTAACAATATTATGACAATAAACTTGACAGCTTTGATAAAATAGACTATTTCCTCAAAAGACACAAACTATTAATGCTTACAAGAAAAAAATAAATCAAGCAAATACTCCTGTATAAAGGAAAGAAATGAAATTTGTAGTGTAAAAAAATACTTTTTACAAAAGAAACTCTATGTCAGATGACCTTACTGGTGGATTCTACCAAACATTTTGGGCAGAAATAAGAATCGTTCTACCAGAACTTTCAGAAAGTTGAAAAGGATATATAGTACCTCCTAACTCAAACTATGAGATCAGCCTTACTCAAATTGCAAAACTTGACAAACATTGCAGGAATAAAAACAAACGAGTAGAGAAAGGGTACTATTGTCAGTAAATATCACTGGAACAACTACATGTCCATGTGGACAACAATTTCTTAAATTTATACCTCACACTATTTACAAATTAACTGACAAATTATAAAAGGAAACATAAGAATAAGACTTTTCTGCCTCTGATTAGACAACCCGTAGAAGTAAAAATTGATAAACTGGACTTCATCAAAATGAAAAACTTTTGCTCTTCAAAGCCACTTTCAAGAGATTGAAAGGATAAGCCACTGACAGGAAGAAGTTGACAACAAATAATATACCTGATAATGGACTTGTATCAGAAAAAAAAAAAAAGACACTTAAACCTGAATATTAAAAAAAAATCAACGCAATTAAAAATAGCTCAAAAATTTGAACAGACACTTCACTAAGGTAGGCATAAAGATGACAAGTCAGCACATGAGAAAATCCTTAATATTATTAGTATTAGAGAAATGGAATTAAAGCCATAATGAAATAACACTAGGCCTCTATTAGAATTGCAAAAGTTAAAACGTTGGTGAGAATTTAGAAGAACTGTACATGCAATGGAGTTGGGAGTATGAAAAGGTATAATAACTGGAAAACAGTTTTACTTTTTTCTTAAGCAACTCCTAGCTATTACTCAAAGGAAAGGAAAACATAAGTTCATACAAAGAGACATGGACTAATGTTCATAGCAGTTTTGTTTACAATAACCAAAAGCCAGAAACAATCTAAATGTCCATCAAAATGTGTGTGGATAAACTATGGATTATCGATGCACGGAGTACTACTTATAAAAATACAGGAACTATTGATACACCCTGCAAAATTCTGAATTTTGAAATAATTAACAGTAAACCAAACAGGGCAGACCAAATAGATTGCATACTGTATGAGATAATTCATATAAAATTTTAGTAAATGCAAGCTAATCCGTAAGTGACAAAAAGCAGGTAAGTTTTCTAGGAAGAGGCTACGGTGAATGGAGAGAAGAAGAGGGAAGGGGGAGCGCATGAAAACTTTGGTGGGTAATGGATGTATACATTTATCCTGATTGTGGTGATAGTTTTGAATACACAGTTTAAATATATGCAGTTCAATGTATATTGAGTGTAAAAATATGAACACACACATACATATACACATACACACACACTGGGCAGACATCCTCCAAGGAGAAAGAAATGAAGGGAAAATGTAATGGATCGTATCTAGTCAACTGTAGACCTCTATACTTTAGTCTAGATTCTCACTACATGTTAGCCCACTTACTTTTTTTTTTCTTTTTTTTTACAAATAGTTTATTGTCAGATTGGTTTCCATATAACACCCAGGGCTCATCCCCACAAGTGTCCTCCTCCATGCCTATCCTCCCTCCCCCCCACATCCATCAGTCCTCAGTTTTTGTCAGCATTCAAGAGTCTCATGGTTTAGCCCACTTACTTTTAAATACTGTGTTTATCAGAGTCTCATAATTTCAGGACAAATTATGTGGAATAAATGAGATTTACTGAACTTTTTAATAAGCTGTGCCATACTATGGAAACATTAATTTTATTATCATTACCCTTAAAATATAAGCTACTTTGTGTCAATAACCAACATTTTAATCAGCAGGATGGAATTCTCTATAAGTGCCCCAATTTTCTTTTTATTCCAAATAACAATGAACACAGCAGTATATTTATTTGAAGGATATAACCAAGTGAAATGTCTTATGATATAAAATCCATTTATTTCCAAATTGCACAAGCAATGAAGTGGAAAAGAAATGAGAGCTGACATAATAAATAATGGAAAAATGAAAGGCAAAGGTTCTTACTGAACTAAAGTATGGTAAATGAGCCAAAGAACTTTGTAGACTTTCTGGGGATTGTAGTATCCAGGTATGTGAAAGTATTTAAAGAAAGTAAAGAACTGTCTAGAAATGTCCACACAATTCAAATACTGACAAGTAAAAATGCCAGTTATAATAATTTGTTAGACAGAAATAAATTTAGACAAAAGTCTAATTATTTGTTAGAACTCTGATTTTTTAAAAAACTTATTTCATACAAATTTGAGGAGAATGGATTGTCAGTGTATAAAACTTGACTGTGTTTATTTATTTTTTTTTTTTTGGCCAGTCATAGAAACTGGACTATCATGGAAATATTTCGGTTACATGAACTTAATCTCACCAGATTAATGTGTTCTTCACAATTTTGGTGGACATGATTTTGTGGAATCCTTTCCTTTAAATACAATAAAGCACTTTCTTCATGTTAATATAGAGATTTCTTAGCCTCTTTTACCCCTAGCTTCATTGAGGTATAATTGACAAATAAAAGTTATATACATTTTTATTTACAACATGATTTGACATGATTATCACTATCAAACTAACACATCCATCATCTATCATAGTCACTTTGTGTGTGTGTGTGTGTGTGTGTGTGTGTGTGTGTGTGTGTGTGTGTGTGATGAGAACAGTTAAGATCCACTATCACCAAATTTCACATATGTAATATAACATTATTAACTATAGTCACCATCCTGTACGTTAGATCACAGAACTTATTCATCTCACAACTGAAAATTTTTACCCTTATAGAATCTTTTCTAAAAAAGGCTAGGAGGTCATAAATGAGATCATGTTCATATATAGACTCAATAAAGAATATAAACCAGTATTAATAATTATTTGGCCCATCAGACTTCCCTCTGGTTACCTATTTTGTGCAAAATAAACCTTAAACACATTGCAAATAGCTTGAATTTTTAGCTTCTGTGCTTATAATGAAGTCTTCTGGCATCTGGGCCACCATTCTACCCTAAACCATTGTTTAAACCTATCTTTTTATTCCATCACTTTATTCTTTGTTTAATTAAAACCACAGAATAAAATATCTCCAGGCAAGAGGAAGCTGAGACATTGTTTCTAAAGACTGTATTCCATCTATTATATATGTTTAGGCATTGTGTCAGTAAGAGCCATGTGATATTCAATTAAGTCTTCTATAGAGGACTCAATTTTTCTAAAATAAGTGTGTTAGAATTTTATTTTGGATGTTAATTATAACAAATACCTGATTTTATATGGTCTCTTAGAAAAAACAGGTGAATAACAGGAATTTATATATTAATCAAACTTTAGGAGAATGCTAGAAACATTAACAGAACTTGTTTGGTTTTTAAAGCTAGTAATAGCCTAAAGCTTGGTTATTTTGATGTGGTAGCTGTACCTCTTCATTTAGACTTTCTGGTGCACAAAACGAGATATGAGAATAAACTTATATTGGATGGTCCTTGACATGATTCTTCATCTTCCAAACATACTATATGGAGACATATTTTTAGAAATATAAGGCATTGTAAGAAATTTAGAGATGCCAGAACTTGTTATTAATCTCTGGCTCTTTTTTATAGTCAATTATTTCTTGAAGTATTTTTTTAAATAATTTTTTTGTGTTGTTAGTACCATTCACAGTCTAATGCCTTCTTAAACTATTAACATTTACTGCTACTTTTTCATAACTTGTCACAAAGTCTTATCACATGAGTGTTTCTTTAGAAAATGTAACATATATTATATTTATCAAGCTGGAAATATTTTCATCTAATGTGTTTCCCATTCTGTATTCATTCTATTTGTTATTCTATCCATTTATCCGTTTATCTATCTATCTATGAGTTAATATGAATGTGAATAATTAAGTATTTGTGAAGACCCAGAATGTGAGTCTTTAGTAATAGTTATTACAAAGGAAGAATATAACATGAAAGAAAGTATGGATTTTAAATGTTTATAGCATAAATGTCTATATTGCAAATGAGTGCTGAGTGATGTTCACCAGATATCCTGAAAGATTCGGGACTCAGGTAATCAAGAGAATTGGGGAATTATGAAACTCTGGAAAATGGATAGAAATTAAATGCATAGAAAGAGGAAGAAATTGAATTAAAGTGATAGAAAATAATACATTTTACTTCCATAAATGTATAAAGCAGAAATGAATTACATTTCTATAAGATTTATTTAGAAAGACATGTTAGAAATATATTTTATTCAAAGATCACTCTTTTTTGTTCTATCTTCTTGGAGTAAACTATTTAATGGAAATAAAGGTACACCAAAAAGAAGCTATTGATTTCTGAACTGTGATAACATTTTTGGCAATATTGTTCTTTAACAAATACAGGCATATTTCAAACATTCTAGGCAGAATTTTCTGTATATATCAAAAAGCCACCTGGCTTTTTCAGTGAGTTTTAGTGCATTAAGAAACTTAACAATCAGAATTAGAGACAAGTATCTGAAATGTTGGGAAACACCCCCCAATTTTGTGACTGTTTTTTGACCCTTCTATGCTAACATGTACAGATATGTTATGCACACCCACATGAACTATAAAAATCTTTATGATCCTTCCGATCCTAAATATGAAAGACTTCAGTTTAACTGTTTGAATTTACGGCAGTAAAAAGAGCTATGAAGAATGTTGATGTGCTCAGAATTATTGCACAGAAAAGTTTGACACCTTTCATTATGGCTAAGCTTACTAATACCTCCCATTAAGTGTACTTAATCGTTAAAAAATGGTCCTGAGAAATAAGGCAATTTTCCTACTGATTTACATTTGAAGGGCATCTAAAATATTTTGATAATGAAATGTTTTACTTTCTTTTTGTATCTAAATGTGTGCTGCTTTGAATTAGATTTGAACTATTTATTTTACAAATTACGGTTCTGTTTTTTCTTCATGGAAAGGGCAAGTTAAAGTAAATAACTTCTAAACAGATTTCTAGTGTTGACATTTGAAGAACCATTGATATATACTGTGTTTGATTAAAAGAAATAAGCCCGACATTAAATTCAAATAAAGTTTGCAAACATAGTTCAGAAAATATAGTAATGGTAATTTAGATCTTATGCTGGAGGATGATGATAGACTATAAATCATTAAAGAAAACTTCTCCCTTAATTCAGGTAAAGTGCATTGAGGAGAATAAAATGAGAGGTAGAGACCTCCACTACATAAGAGTGGTCATGGGAGACCTCTAAGGAGGCATGTTAACTAACATCAAACTGACAGGAAGAAGCCAGTTGTGGAGGGATTTATTTAGCGGGAAAACATTCAAGTTAGAGCACAATGCAAGATGGAGTAAATCAGAAAGGCCTTAGAGAACTATGAAATGAGAAGCTGAATTC
This sequence comes from Proteles cristata cristata, assembly GCA_017311185.1. Lineage (NCBI taxonomy): Eukaryota > Metazoa > Chordata > Mammalia > Carnivora > Hyaenidae > Proteles > Proteles cristata. The sequence continues at coordinate 584,565 of JAESUZ010000242.1, read as the reverse complement.
TCTTATTCCAAATAAGATCACAAATATCATAAAGCTTTTGGGAAGGGAAAGCTTTATTATTCAAGGATTAAGAAATAATCAGTAGTCTCTCAGAATAATATTTGATGGATTGATTGATCAATTCAGCCAATAGTTAATATGTAACTGATATGTACTAAGCACTGTACTAGCCATTAAAGATGTAGAAATGAACAAAACAGCCAGGCCATGCTCTCTAGGAGTTTATTTTTTGATGAGGTTTTACATTTAAATAGCACTTTGTAGAATTCTTTTACACACGTGATCCTAATACATCTCAGCATGAGTTAAATATGAGGAGCTTTTCTCCTCCATAGATTTAGTTTTGTCTTTAATGCCTTTTGAAATGTTTGCATTATACTTCAGGTTACCTCTCTGTAGCAGCCACGTATCAACCTACCCTCATTTTACCCATCAATCACTATAGTTATATGCTTAGGCCTGCATTAGATAGACTGCGTATATGAGTGATGTGGCTCTTGATTTCTCCTAGAGAATCCAGTATGATCTAGGTATTATCTGTAAGTGGGATATAAAGTGCATCAAGTTCAAAAGAAGGAAAGATTTCTGTGATCTAGGATACTCAGGGAAGAATTTATAAATTAATAATCCAAGGGTCTTGTCTTGTAGAGAGCAGGGCAAGAGAGGAACAGGGGCTAGAAACTGGCAAGCTCTCAGATCTATATTCCTGTGGTCCTCCTTTGTGCTTTCAGCCATACCTAGGTTTAGGCCAGAATATCCAGTCTCCCTGCCTTTATTTCCCTGTTGAAAATTACATGAATAACACATAACTAAATCATGAAATGCATTTTTTGCAGAACTATGATTCAAGTGACAATTAATGAGGCATCCATTAAAAACTCATGAAATTGAGCCTATTATATACCTATATTTGCTCCCCTAAAGATTTTTAGGACAGAATTCCAAACTGTTATTTTTATATATGTGCATTCAGTTGAGAAACCTAGTGCACCTTGCTAGCCAAACTTAATGCATTCAAAATTGAATTCATGCACTTTTTATTAAAGGGCTAAATTTAAATCTCTATGGTAACTACAGCAATAAATGTGCAACGTCTTAAGCTATGATTATACTGTCACACTTAGTGATGTCTATCTTAAGTACATGACTACCAATCGTTTTACTGTTGTTCTAGTCAACCAGAAACGTAGTTAAAAAAGGAAACCAATTATGAGATTTATTTAAATAAGGCTGACTGATTTCAGCAATAACAGATTTTAGATACTAGGAATGATTCTTTTAAGGTGTGAAATAATGTTGAGGGAAGACTTTGATCCAACTGTTCTGAAATTGAGTATTAAGTACCAATAAAATTGAGTTTTAAGTATCATTTAAAAGGTAGTCAGATATTTTACATTGTATTTTTATACTTTATTCTATTTTATTATACTTTTATACTTTATTAAGCTTTTTAATTTTATCTTATTTGGTAGTTGTAGATTTTTAATATTTTTTAAATTACCCTTAAGAATAAATCCAAATTAAGTTTTACTACATCTGCAAAAAATCAAACTTGACGAATTAAACATTCTTTTAATCCTTTATAATCAAAGTAGCCACTGGCTTTCACTGCAAATAGAGTAAAATTGAAATAAAATTTTGGTGTAGAGGGGCACCTGGGTGGCTCAGTGGGTTAAGCATCTGACTTTAGCCCAAGTCATTATCTCATGGCTTGTGGGTTTCACTTATGAGTTAGAGCCCCATATTGGGCTCTGCTGTCATCACAGAGCCTGCTTCAGATCCTCTGTCTCCCTCTCTCTCTCCCCTTCCTCCAGTTGTGTTTTCTCTCTCCCTCTCTCAAAAATAAACATTAAAAAAATTGATGTAGAATTATTAGCACTTCTCTTTTCCCATCATGATGTGTCCAAATGCTAAAATATGTTTCTGCAAGAACTACTCCATTATCCAAGATTTAACTACATTTTTCTACTCATTTCAATACTTCATAGTCCAGCAAAATGCAATTCTAATTTTGTATTTTTTTCTCTAATTGGTCAACCATGCTCTTTATGTTTCTATTTAAATTATGTATTTTAATTGGCCAACCAACTATTATATTCTATATTTTTAACTGGTCAAACAAAGCTATTTGGATTTGAGCAATTACCATACCTTCTAGAATTCTTGAATTGAGTATCTATAAATAAATTATTCAAGGGCAAAGTGGAATTCTATAATGGTGTATTTGGATAGTGATTGAGACTGATGTAAGACTCATGCTCCTTGATCATGCTCTAGATCACTCTCTGGCCCTTTAGAGAAGACCCAGGAGTTCCTTTTCTCATTTTGAGAACAGAATAGAAACTCTTGACTTTTTAAGGTCACGAAGAGTTAAAGATGTACCTGAAGAAGTTGGAAATGTGTTGCAAATGTCGAGGCAAAGTATAGGGAAGGTGACAGATTTGAGAGTTAGCTTTACAGAATTTATAATTAAATGAGCATGTGAGAATCGATGAGTTTGCCAAGAAAGAAAATAGAGAGTAGAAGAGCAAGGCATGTCCTTAGGTAGCACCTACATTTAGGGGTGGGAGAGAAAAGAGAAAGCGAATGCCAAGTCAAGGCTGTCAGAGAAGAACAAATATATATCACAAACACTTAGAAAGTTATGGTGATTGTCAACAGTGTCAAATGCTGCAGAGAAGTAAGAAAGAATAACGAAAGCTCATAAAAAGCTTTATGAGCAGTTGCAGATGATAGAATCAAGATACTAGAATATAAGATGTGAAGAAAATTGGATTGTGAAGATATGTAGAGAAAAGAACTTTTTAAGAAGTTTCCCAGTAAATGGGAAAGAAAACACACAGTAACTTAAAGGGTAAATATGACCAAACTATTTCTTTTTTACTTACTATTCTTTTATTTTACTATGGGGGTAAAATAAAATGTAAGCTGAGAGGAAAGATTAGAACAAGTAGGTAATATTGAAAAAGAAAGAAGGAACAACACCTGCAGGTGTTGAAAGATTATTACAGAAATAATAAAGGTCGTCTGTGCAACACTTTCTAGTTTATATCAGTTTTGTGTTCATCATTCCATCATGTCTTTACCAGAACACTGTGATTGAGTAGTAGTCATCGCCATCTTATTCTTAACTAATAATTTTGAATTTCAAAGAAACTAAGTCATGTGGACAGAAATTGGCAAGGCTGAACATCAAACCCATGCCCTCTGCTCCCAGTCTAGTCTTCCCTTATTTTGAGTTCAAGATCCCAAAGGCACGGTTTAATTTTGGAGAGGAGAGTTAACTCATTTTCCTAAAGAAAAAACTAGGGCAATATGAGACGTTTCAAGGTGGAAATGCATAGAGAGTCTGGTCAGCTGTTCTTGAATTTTAAAAAAAGTAGAAAACCAGAAATTCTCTACAGAGAGGATGGTCCTGATAACATGTTTTGATAAGAGGAGCAAGCTTTGGATTAACCACATCTTCGACAAGCATGTGAACGAACATTGATGGTCCCTATTAACCTTTAAATGGAACAACAATGATATCTTGAAATCTTTTTTACATGTGAAGTATAAAATTTTATTTTATTTTATTTTTAATGTAATTTATTGCCAAATTGGTTTCTACACAACACAGAAACTGGGAACTTACCTTCACTGTGCTTAAACAGCATATCTGAATAAATCAACTTTGCCCTGCACTCTCTGTTCGTGATGAATTAAGCAAAGTAACATGCTAAATGTGACTATTTTCATCCTTACTTCTTCAATCTCCTTTTAAAGTGTAATGTAGCCTACACTGACTACTACCAATTTATTTTTAAAAGATCAAAAGCTGTCAAAGTACAGTATTATTTTCCTTCACAGTGGGTCTTGCGGGTATTTGTAATGAGTGCTGGAGGTGACATCAATATGGATATTTTTATATTTTTCACATTTATCTCACTAAGCATTTTATGACAAAAAAGGAAAAGATGCCTATAAGGTGATTTTTGGTAGGGAATCATAGTTTTCCATTGATAGCATTAGAGTTTTATATGTGCTCCCTAGGGAAAGTATTTATCTGAAGCAAAACTTATAGCTTCCTATAAAAATGTCTCAGGTCCAGGACAAGAAACAAAATGTCTCTAGCTGACTAAAAACCAAGAACATAATACCCTGTCCATGAAAGGATTACTGTTAGGATAAGTGCCTCTTAAAACAGGTTTTTTGTTGTAAGCATGAGAGACTACTCTTCAACTGTCAAATGCAAATTGATGACTGGACTTTAATATGCCTAGGACTAACACTCAACTAGATGGGACTGTGAGCTACTTGAAGACAGAGAGCATTGCTGGATTATACTTCCTCTGTGCCCCGGAGCACAGCATGGTGCTTAACACAAAGTTAATGGCTAGTATATATTTGTAAAAGACACCAGCCAAGGCCTAAGGAAAAATACTGGAGAGAGGAGAGGTAATTTCCTCTTCTCAAGTTTATCCTAGGGCCTTATATTTGAAAAACATTTGACCACTTCACAAGTTATACAGGAAATCTCAGTTAATCTAAAATCCTATGGCCGCAACTAGGGAGGTGGATGGTTTATAGAGGGAGAGAGAGATCAAATAACTGAACCATAACTCTCTCTGAGGTACCAAGTTTTCTTCCCCTACCCCATTCAAGTACTTTGTAAGTGTCTCTGGCATCCATGAAAGAGCAAGAGATGTGGTCACACACTGCAGCTGGGTACCCAGGTGCTCTACTGATATTCAAAGAGGACTGTTTTGGCATGAATTCTAGGGCAGCATCACGCACCTGCCGTAAGCCACTCTGTGGCTACAAGCGGCAGATGTTACTAGTAGCTGACAGGCAATCAGATCATCAGGCATGGGAGGACACCAAAGCGAAATGCAAAATATCTGACCCAAATATCATTTGATAAATCACAGACCCTTTCCCTCCAGTTCTCAAAAATTGTGTCTAAATACAGTGTTTTTTTCCACACTCAAGATTTATTCATAGGATTAATTGTACAAGGAGGAAAGCACAAATTCCAATAATTATGCCTTTGTCTTCATTAATAGTCCCCTTAAATGCATTGAAAATACTTCCAAAACCTCTAGTGTTTATCACATTTTAAAATTGATAATTGAAAGATAAAAGAGTATGACTGTCTCACATATTATTTCTCTTGCTCTTTTTTAAATGTAATCTATGCTAATGTAAAAAGCAGTATTTTTTTATAAACATGAAAAGCTAGACACTAATTTTCCTAAGCAGATCCACCTTATATTATGGAGGATTTTCAGTATCCGGTGGGCTGTTTTATGTTCTTCATTTCTTGCCTGCTGGACTCACACATGTCATTTAAACAGAAGATGGAAGATTTGCCATAACACAATCAGGATCTAGAGGAGAATTGGGAATTTCTTCAATATCAGCAGTCCTAATAATATGTGGAATAATGACAAGTAACAATTCTCCTGACACCAAGAAATGCAGTGGCCATAATGTGTGGTAATTCTGAAGGTCAGACTCAATTCTGAAGCTCCAAGGCAGAGGAAGTCACTGGAAGGCAAAAAGTAGAATGTACATTATAAAATGTTGGTGTATATATATATATATATATTGGAGGTATCTCTACTATGCATTTTAACTGCTGGGAATGGGTGTTTATATATAAGGAGAGTGGTAGATGAGACTGAAGAGCTCCTGTTTGTGACCACTACCACCTCACCATACCTCCGGTGCACACTGGTTCGTATGCGAACTACCTCAGCTCTGTTTCAAAAACAGTTCCCCCACTTCCAGCCACACCCAGTCTCAGCACACTTTTTCATTCTTCTGTTCTATTTCCTTCTCCTCCTTCCTTTCACTCCCCTCCCCCTCCCTTCCACCCTCAACTCAAATGACTTGACTTAGCAAATGACTCTTGAGAGTTGAAGATGGTAGGGAGGGGGAGAGGGGTGAAAGAAAAGCAGATTTATTTCAGGATTAATGTGTTAGGTCCTATAGAAAATTATTAAGTATAAAAGGGTCCATTTGGAGTGTGAGACTTTCATGAAATTTATTTCTAAGTTGAAAAGAGATCACAGATTCTGGCTGTCCAAGGATGGAAAGTACTTTGGAAGGGACAGTACTTGATAACTAGATATTTTTGTAGCAAATTGATGGGGAATATGAATAGTATAGGTTCAACTCAGGATTGTACTTAATGCCAATATGAAAGTAAAATCTTTGGGGTGTCTGGGTATCTCCGTTGGTTAAACATTTAACTCTTGATTTCAGCTGAGGTCGTGATCACACGGTTCATGAGATCAAGCCTTACATCAGGGTCTGTGCTGACAGCAAGGATCCTGCCTGGGATTCCACCCCCCCCCCTTTCAAAATAAATTAAAAATTTAAAAAGCAAAAAGAAAAGGCAGTTTTCAAAGTACTCTAAGATATAGTGATTTCCTGAAAAATTCTCTGAGAGAACAAAATCACTTTTGTGATTTCCCTTGTTTTTATAACATTTATGACCTTCCTAAAATAGGGAACTTCTAACACACACACACACACACACACACACACACACACACACACACATTGATTGCCTCATAATATTTATAGTGTTATCCCTTTCATACTTTCTCATGTTCAGAGAATAATATCTACACAACTTGTACTTTTAAATACAGCTAAAGTCAAGCCAACTTGCCTAAGTAGGAAAATGTTGATTACAATTTTGGAGAGATGTATCATTTCTATCTAAAAATCTGATCTCTAAAAGTGGTCATATACCCTATATAGAGGAATCAATCTGAATCCTAGAAATCTGGAAGAAAATTTAGCCATTGTTAACTTCAATTCTTGAAAAGTTATCTGAGGCCTTTCAAAACTAAGTGACTTATTCTAATTTCTATAATTAGTTTTTATTTTGAGTCAAGAATATAGTTTTACAATTTCCAAACTGATGCCTTCTTTTCCATAAAAATAATTATTTTTGTTTTAAGCATTAAATTATCAAGTACTAGATAGATTCCTTGGGCATGTTGACTTTGTGATCTCTTGCAGCTCAGGTGCACACTTACAGGCCACACAGCAGATTGGTGTACAAGAGTCTTTACCTTGAGATGTTACAATACCAGCTCTAGAGTTCCCTTCCAGGTCACATAAATCTCCCCAATTATACTGTGAAGTGAAAACTAGGTCAAGAGTCAAACCACCAATTAAATAAGACATCCTCCCCCCAATCAAAGCAGCTATGTGGAATAACTGGAAAATTTCATGTCAAGAGTAAATAGAAATGCCTACTGAACATCTTGACCCTGACCCTTTCAATTAATTACTTCTATCCCTCTTGTGTTTGTGTTCACATATCAAGGATTGTAGTGCCTTCAGGATCTCAGTGAAGTCTCTTTTAGACTTTGTTTCAGTTGTAAGAGTAAAGAATTTGTCATCAGTCTACTTGAATATGTATAAACAAAGTGGAGAGTAGAAGTGCTAAGAATGATTATTCACAATAAACAATAAACATAGAATGAAACAGTTTGAAAATTGAGTAATCATTGTTTTGTTTCAGTTTTCCCCTTGCAAGAACTGAGAAAAATAATCACTTTTGTTTCTAATTGCATCTCATGGTAGACACATTTCGTGTATGCTGTATAATTTTCCAGATTTCCCTATATCACTATTAATAGATTAATCCGTCAGGTCAGCATGTATGGAGCACCAAGATCAGCAAAACGTCTTTGAAACCTCGTAAACCCTGATTTAATGGTAAACTTAAGTTCTGTTTGGGGCTTTTTTTTTCATTATATGTGACTTGTGCCGATTTCAGGAAGTAAAACATGTGATGATGGAGTTCAGTTTCATAAAGTGAAACATGTGATACTCCTCTCAAAGTGATAATAATACGGGTAGGGAGATAAGATTACTATATGTAAATAGTGTATATATACATAAACATACATACACATAAATATACATACAAACAGGCACAGACACACAGACAAGAACATTCTGTAAGATGACAATCCATATAGAATTGAGAGCTGCCCGGGGTGGAGCGATGAGGAGTAACTGCTGTGAGGCAGTAGAACCTGAGACCCATGAAATCTGGTTCCTAAGAACTGTCTCCCAGAACAATATGTATGTTGGGTCTAATAGGGAAAGCATAGATAAGGGAAAGCACACATTAATTCTTAATCTTAATTCCCCAAATTGTATCAAATTATTACATTCCTCTGTTTTCCTTAACATCACTCTGGTCCAAGTCATTATCATCTCTTCCCTACATTCCTGAGTTAACCTCTTAATAAACCTCTCTATTTGCTCCATTTCAATCCATTTTTCAGGTAAAGGCTAAATATCTTTACGAGTGCCAATCTGCCTCAGTCCTCACAATAAACCTTTCTGCCTGTGGTCGATTCTGCTAGTCTCATGTTATTACCTGAAACCTGAAGCACAGAAAGACGAAGTCACCAAGTTCACCCTGCTAGTAAGTGTCAGGGCTAGCACATGACCTCAGGAGCTAGAGCCTCTACCATTCATAACTATTGTGTTACGTAGCCTCCACTGTATATTGTTGTTGCTACTAAGGCCATACTCAACAGTGACTTTGTGCCAGAGATAACATGTGTCCAGGTTAGGAGTGGAGGCATAAAGAGTAGTATGAAAGCAAGCAGCTGCATGAATTTGGCACCACAGCTGTAAAATTAGAAATAGTAGCACTAGAACTGAGATTGCAGAGTTGGAGCTTATGAAGTTTATGAACCTTAATTAAAATGTCACTGATGTAGGTGCCAAAAAACATGAAAAAAATGATGTATGTTAGTTAATTGTCATCTAGCTGGGGGAAGAAACTCAAGTACATAATCAAATGAGCAATGGGCATTTTATATTTTGATTAATAACCTTTTCCATCATCAAAAGACACTCATAAAAATATCTGGGAAAGAAAGCAAGTAACTAGCTGGCCTCAATTCTCTGTGGATAAAAAAACAGTTTGTATTTCATACATGGTCAGATTTACTTGAGAGAAATACAGTATACAAATACTAATCTGTTGGAAGCCTGGAAAATAACAATCAGATATGCTCAGTGATACAAAGTAATTCGGACATCACATGCTTGTGTGGATGAGACATCATGTTTTATTCAGTTTATGCTGTTTGTTCAGACACTGTAAAATAATTTCAGAGAACAAAATGTAGTGTTCTAATTGGAAACTAATTGGCTATTCTTTCAAACTCTGCACCATACCTAAATCCTTAAACATTAATATTGCAATTTTAATAAAAAGCAAAACTGAGGGCAAATTTTGACAAGGTTTAAACAGAATATTTTTTTAAGAACCGACAATAAGCCTATTATCTACAGATATTGGTTTCCTCAATAGCAATGAAAGTTAAATAATCTACAAATAACATTTTACTTCTTCCCACGTGAAGTGTCGGGCACAGTGCTTGATATAAACTATCTTATTTGAGTCTTAAGGAATAGTTATTAGTATCCTTATTTTCTAGTGGGAAGATTAAGGCCTTGCAGCCTTAAATAGATTTTACAAGTATGCACAAATAATAAATGACAGAACCACCTGAAAAACTATTTGCTTATTTCCAAGCCCAAGTTCTTAATGAGTATATCATACTCTCCCTTCCTTCTTTGCTTCCGTTCTTCCATTTTTCTGAAGTATTTATTGAAGATACACTAAGGGAAATTATTATGGTAGTCATTGGGTCCCCACTCAATGTGAATTCTTCTTACCTTAAAATTTAGCCATATAGTTTTCTGGGCAATTGTTTATGTCTTAATTTTCTCACATTACTGAAGTGCCTACTAAGTACAGAGTAACTGTTTGGTCAATTTTTTTTAATGCTTATTTATTTTAAGAGAGAGAGTGAGCACATGGGCACAAGTTGGGGAGGGGCAGAGCATGAGTGAGAGAGAAAGAGTTAGAGAGTGAGTATCTCAAACAGCCTCCACCCTGTCATCATAGAGCCCAACAGGGAGCTCAGTCTCACAAACTGTGAGATCATGACCTGAGCCCAAATCAAGAGTCAGATGCCTAACCCACTGAGCCACTGAGGCACCCTCTATTTGGTTAATATTTGATCAATTAAATGTTTTGTTTTTATTTTAACTAACAGGGTATTATTATGACCATATATCAGCCTAACTAATACATAATGTTTTACATTCTTACCTTGATCTTTTCATTTTCATGCAAATTTTGTGGAAAGGCTTTACCTGGGAAATGCAGTTTGTTAATCCGCACATTCTATAATCACTAATGGCAATGTAAGAAGTTCTCACTTTATTCCAGGAGTCAGTAAATATGGCTCAAAAGCCAAGCACAGGCCAGTCATCACTGAGTTATAGAACAGTTACTTCTACCTCCATTACCTCTGCTAAATATACCTAAGAACTGCCTTCACCTGAGAGAGTCAAAGTCAGGGCCAAGTTTGCTTTCTGTCTCATAAATCAACAGCCATCACTGCATTACACCTGTACATGTGCACACAAAGTCTTATTGCAAGTTAGCATGGTAATGAAAAATCAACACTTTCATATGTCCTTACCTTTGCCTCTGGGGTGGGAAAGGAGAGCGATTAATGAAACTCAATTTTTGAACATTTTCAAATTAGGTATCCTTTTCTTGTGCATGTGTACATATTCAGGTGTAGAAACCATAAGCCTACAAAGAAGGGTAGGGCCAAGAAGTGACAGAGGAGAAATAAAGTGCCCTCATTTACCCGAGTACAGTGCTAATCTGTATTTGCAAAAAGGCAAACTCAGGAGGCAGATGCCAGTCCCTGGTTTGTATGCAACAGGACTTATTGAACAGTCTAAGTTTAGAGAAGCACAAACTTTAAATGACTTTTTTCCCAATCATTGTAAAATGTTCTGAGGAATATCCCTTTCCAGTGCTGATGTGCTTCAGGACAGACTCAATAGCTTTCTAGCCACTTCTAATTATTAAAAGTATTAGTAATGCCCCGTTAGAAGCTTTGGTTTCCCAAGCAGTGCACACCTCAGATTCTCTTCGCTCCCCAGGCCCCCACTGACACAAGCGCGCAGAAGGGGGAAGGCAGGGTTTTCCAGGTTGCTGCTCCCCCAGGGTACATCAGATAGGAGGGCTAGAGAAATCTCAGTCTCATCTGATTTTATGTTTTACGGTGGCTGCTTGCTCAGTATGGTCCCACTGGCTACTGGTGGCCTCGATCCATGAGTCCTGTATACACAGCTTCATTGTTTTCTCACAAGTGCTCTCAGCTTCACCTTCTATCCCCTCTGTTTTCCAAAGGCCTTTAGCAGAGGGAAATCTTGGAGTCTTTCTCACCCTGTATGACCTCTCACTGCCCTTCTCAGTGTTACGTCTCCTTGCCGATCTGCCATGTTACTAGGTTCACAAGTCATTTTCCCTCTTCTGTATTCCATGATCTGTAGCGTTTGGGGACCACTAACGTCTTGTTCAGTTGTCTCCAAAGACTACCCCTTCCCAGGATCTCTGCATCACTGTACCTAACAACTGCACTGCAATAAGCTGTCCAATATGCCCCAGCCCACCTCAGGATTCACTAGGACGTAAGCGTTTCCTATATTATTAGCGCCATGTTTTTCCTGACACGTGTGGCTTTCCCACAAACTCACTCACCACCCTGTGGTGTGTTCTGCTAGCAACACCAGTGTAGTCTGTTGATTTTATTGCTCAGCAAGTATCTAACAGGGAGGAAATGCCAGTCTCTCCTTTACTCATGGAGTTCCCCTATAGAAGTTGGTTGAAGAAAGAAAGAAGCTCTTCATTCATGCCTAATCCATAGAAGAGGGGGCACAAAGAAGAGAATATCTGAAATTCCCTCCAAGTGAAACACATCATATGCTATGTCTTCTGAACTTGGGATACATTGTGGAATGTGCTGGTCACAGTACAAATACCTGAGTACTTCACAAAATCATGCTTTTAAGAGAGAGTTAATGTGAATTTATTCAAAGGATTATTTTAATAATATTAAAAGGGAAGATTGTATCATTTAGCAACCTTGCTTGTCATAAGCCATCAACCATTTCTAATGTTAACTTTTTGTGTTGTAACCCCTCAATCCCTAAGGCATGTGAAATAGCCAGTGCATTTGATTTTAGTAGACCACTCCACTTAGATTGATACTCAGAGTATTTCCTTTAAAAATGCTATGTAAGAACCCTTCAAAATATGTCTACTTCATCTCGAGGGGTGCCTGGGTGGCTCAGCTGGTTGAACCTCTGGCTTCGGCTCGGGTCATGGTCTCACGTTTCTGGGTTCTCACGCCCCGTGTTGGACTCTGTGCTGACAGCCAGCTCAGAGCCTGGAGCCTGTTTCAGATTCTGTATCTTACTCTCTCTCTGACCCTCCCCTGCTCATGCTCTCTCTCTCTCTCTCTCTTTCAGAAATAAATAAAACATTAACATATATATGTATATATTTAAAAATATGTCTACTTCATCTCATCATCTGCCAGGAATGCTTTTTTTTATATTAATCAGGGAATTTAATTTTGAGTTATCCATATCCATTTTTCCATTCAATGAACATGCAATGACACCTCCTGTGTCACAAACAGTGAGCTTGTCTCAGGGATACAACAGTGACCAGATAGCTCCACTGCCCTTTTAGAGTCTACATGCCAGCTGGGGGGGAAAGTGCACAGCAAAACAGATAAAGAAATAAATTACAGTTTGTGATAAGCCAAGAAGGAAATAAACAGAGTGCTATTGCAGAAAATAACTGGGATGGGACCCTTTATTTTATTTTTCTCTTTTTTTTAGTGTTTTATTTATTTTTGAAAAAAAGATACAGACAACATGAGCAGGGGAGGGTTAGAGAGAGAGGGAGACACAGAATCTGAAGCAGGCTCCAGGCTCTGAGCTAGCTGTCAGCACAGAGCCCGATGCTGGGCTCAAACCCATGAACCATGAGATCATGACCTGAGTCGAAGTCAGATGACCAACCAACTGAGCCACCCAGGCGCCCCTGGATGGGACCCTTTAAATATAAAAATTAGGGAAGACTCTTTGATGTAGTGATGTTTTAGCTGAGATAAGAAGTATGGGAAAGAGGCAGTCACGTGAAGGGCAAACAGAATTGTATTCAGGTTTAGGGAAAGCCCTTGGCGAGGTTTCGGTGTGTGAAAGAGTGTGAGATTTGCTATTCTAGGAAATGGCAGAGGGCCAGTGTCACCAGTGCTTATTGATAGAGGGAGAGAATCATGTAAGGTCTGGCAGGCCCTGACTAAAGGATTTTGTTTATATTCACAGTTCAGTAAGAAACCATTGAAGTATTTAAACACTGAAGTAAAGGGGCGCCTGGGTGGCTTAGTCGGTTAAGCGTCCGACTTTCGCTTAGGTCGTGATCTCGCGGTTCGTGGGTTCGAGCCCCGCGTAGGGCTCTGTGCTGACTGCCAGCTCAGAGCCTGGAGCCTGTTTCAGTCTGTGACTTCCTCTCTCTCTGACCCTCCCCTGCTCACGCTGTCTCTCTCTCTCTCCTAGAAATAAATAAAACATTAAAGAAAAGAAATTAAACACTGAAGTAAAATGAAATGATTAAAATTTTTTAAAAACTACTCACTTCTCAGTACAAAACAAATTATAGGAAAGCACCAGTGAGAGAGCAAGGCAGTTAAAATGCTATTGCAGTTGACCCACAAGAGATGTTGGTGATTAGGACAAGGACGGTGACAGAGCGGGAGAGATGGGTATGCTGAGAATTCTTTTTACAGATGGCAAAGCCAGGATTTGTTATCAGATTAAGTATATGTGATGGAGGAGGCGCCTGGGTGGCTCAGTGGGTTAAGCGTTCGACTTTGGCTCAAGTCATGATCTCGCATTCCTGCGTTCGACCCTCTCATTGGGCTCTGTGCTGACAGCTCAGAGCCTGGAACCTGCTTTGGATTCTGTGTCTCCCTCTGTCTCTGCCCCTTCCTTACCTACAGTCTGTCTTTCTCTGTCTCTCAAAAAATAAAATAAAACATTAAATAAATAATAAATAAATATAAGTGATGGGAAAAGGAGAAATCAATAGACTTCTAGGGTTTGACAGCAGGGAAATGCCTCTGTTTTCTTATTTATTTATTTATTTATTTATTTATTTATTTATTTATTTATTTATTGTATTGACCACCCGAGTGAGTGGTAGCACCATTTATTGATGATTAAAAAGACTGAAAGAAAGTAGGGAGCCTGAGTGGCTCAGTCAGTTGAGCACCAACTTTGGCTCAAGTCATGATCTCACTCTTAATGGGTTTGAGCCCTGTTTCAGGGTCTGTGCTGACAGCCCAGACCCTGGAGTCTGCTTAAGATTTCACTCCCTGCTCACACTCTGTTTCTCTCTCTCTCAAAAATGAATAAGCATTAATAAAATATAAGTGATTTTAGCAGATAAGGTAGTCATAATCTAGTAGTGAGCAAAATTATGAATGTATCAGGAGAAAATCAAAGAGAAAATCAGACCAGTGAAGTTAGTTCTTAAGATAAACTTAGGCATAAGTTTGACTGACATACAAGTATTGATTTGTCTTTGATAGAAGAATCAACTTCCTCCGTTTTTAATGGAATAGAACAATGTAAGGATTTCATAATTCCCAGAAGGTTTATGGATTTAATGCTATAAAGATGAGAGAATTACCAATAGATTAAATACTTTGATTATTTAAGAAAGTTCTGTCTTTTCAGGGTCAAAGTGAATTCCATTCTTCTTTTGTATTTCAGTTATATTTTATACTTACATTTTAGTGTTAGGTTGAAACTTCTTTACTGTTAGCATTATGCTGTTTAGACAATTAGAAAATGAGAAAGAATAGATTGCACATGTAATGTACAAGCCAGTGTTGCTGAATATAACTTGTTATTTAGCATCTTCCATCTTCTGGTAAAATGAATGTCTCTTATTGCTGACCAGGCTCAATAACAACCCTCTTCTAAGATGAATAGTGCTTGAGAGGTCAACTGGAGAAAATTTTTTCTTTCAAAATAAGCGATTCTCCTTAAAAGTGGAACAATGTTAATTACCATATAAAACCCAGGCCTTTCAGGGAAGCCTGTGTAGCTCAGTTGGTTTAGCATCCACCTCTTGATTTCAACTCAGGCTATGATCTCCCGGTTCACTAGTTCAAATTCCATACGGGGCTCTGAACTTACAGTGCAGAGTCTGCTTAGGATTCTGTCTCTCCATCTCTCTCTGCCCCTGCCCCACTCATTCTCTCTCTCCCTTTCTCGCTCTAAAATAAATAAACATTTTTAAAAAACAATCCTTCCAATATGTAATGATAACCATGACTCTTGTTTACTGGGATAATCAACCTGTAACACATATGCAATATATTACATGTAGGTAATAAACATATACATATGAGTGTGTATTTTATGTTGTATGTGTGTGGATGTTTGTATATATTAGTATATTTTATAGATGGCATGCATATACACATGCACATATGCATGCATGTATAACCTATAGCTAAATACTGCAATTTTATAGAAATAAATTTGTTAGGGATACTTAATAATTAGCCTCAACTGGACAATAAATCTAGGACACCAAGAAATATAGGGCATATTTCCTGAGAGTTTACAGTTTTAAAAGAGAGATAATGAAGTAAACAATTGCTTGCAAGACAGAGTAGTCACTTCTTCATGAAAGGATGTTCAAAGTACAAAAGTCACAATTACAAAACCTCCCTACAGAACCTCTTAGAAGAAATGATCTTGGAGATAGATTTGGAAGGATGGATAGATGGTGAACAGATATAAAGGAGGCCTAGCACATTTTAATAAGAATAACATACCCAAAGGTATAAGATTCCAGGAATATAAGATAGCTGAGAATTAATAATCATTTAAAATTGCAGACAAGTGGAGTATAATTGATTTTTCTCCAAATCAAATTTAGATACCTACCATGGCATCTAATATGTACAAATTCATTAATTCATAGCAGATTTTAGATACTAAGTACTATTAAATGGCGATTAGGTTAACTACTAGAAACTGAAAATTTGGCAGTTTAACAAAGGCACCTGAAAAAAATAGTTATAATTTACTTTCACAACTCCAACACTACAATATTTACATCTATCAAGGTCTTCTAAATTACAGTCCTTTGCCAAGCTAAGTATACCAGTTCTAAATTTTGTGTCCATCTAATGTTTGCTTGAACCATCTAAGATCTAAAGATTTGGCCTTAGTTAGCCTCAGTTATTTGTCAGACATTATTCCTGCATTATTTACAATGATTGTGATATGATTGCTCTTTTTCCCAGATTTGGCAATGTGGAGGCTCTTTGGAGATCGTGACTTGCTCCCATGTTGGTCATGTTTTTCGGAAGGCAACTCCTTACACTTTCCCTGGTGGCACTGGTCATGTCATCAACAAAAACAACAGGAGACTAGCAGAAGTTTGGATGGATGAATTTAAAGATTTCTTCTATATCATATCCCCAGGTAAACAATTCTGACATCTTTCTTCATCTGCAGGAGAAAAGAAAATATTAAACATGCTGAATATGTGTTTTGTTATTGCTACTATTCTACTAGTTTAAATAAAATGTCATTTATCACCATAATATTGCAGAAAATCATGTTTGAGAAAGTTGTACTATGAAGTCATTTTTCATCTAAAATGAGAAGGACTATACTTATCTCAAATGGCTAAATACTCCTTTTTCTTTGTTTCATTCTTGGCACAAGTATTTTTTTTTTATACAAATAGTTTATTGTCAAATTAGTTTCCATATAACACCCAGTGCTCGTCCCCACAAGTGCCCTCCTCCATGCCCATCCCCCCCTCCCCCCACATCCACCAGTCCTCAGTTTTTGTCAGCATTCAAGAGTCTCTCATGGTTTGCCTGTCCCCCTTTCCCCCACCATTTCCGCCCTTCTTCTCCCCCTTGGTCCTCTGTTAAGTTCCTCCTAATCCTCCTATATGTGCACACATATGATATTTGTCCTTCACTGCCTGACTTATTTCGCTCAGCATAACACCCTCAAGGTCCATCCATGTTGCTACACATGGCCAGATTTCATTGTTTCTCATTGCCATGTAGTATTCCATGGTATAGATAAACCACATCTTCTTGATCCATTCATCTGTTGATGGACACTTAGGCTCTTTCCAGGTTTTAGCTATTGTGGAGAGTGCTGCTATGAACATTGGGGTACATGTGCTCCTATGCATAACATTTCTGTATCCCTTGGGTAAATTCCCAGCAGTGCTATTGCTGGGTCATAGGGGAGTTCTATTGTTAGTTTCCTTAGGAACCTCCAGACTGTTTTCCAGAGGGGCTGTACCAGTTTACATTCCCACCAACAGTGTAGGAGGGTGCCCGTTTCTCCACATCCTCGCCAGCATCTAGAGTTCTCTGATTGGCTCATTTTAGCCACTCTGACTGGCGTGAGGTGGTATCTCAGTGTGGTTTTGATTTGTATTTCCCTGATGAGGAGCGATGCTGAGCATCGTTTCATGTGTCTGTTGGCCATCTGGATGTCCTCTTTGGAGAAGTGTCTGTTCATATCTTCTGCCCATTTCTTCACTGGGTTGTTTGTTTTCGGGCGTGTAGTTTGGTGAGTTCCTTGTAGATTCTGGATATCAACCCTTTATCTGATATGTCATTTGCAACTATCTTTTCCCATTCCGTTGGTTGCCTATTAATTTTCTGGGTTGTTTCCTTGGCTGTGCAGAAGCTTTTAATCTTGAGGAGGTCCCAACAGTTTATTTTTGCTCTTGATTCCCTTGCTTTTGGGGATGTGTCAAGTAAGAAGTTGCTGCGGTGGAGGTCAAGGAGGTTGTTTCCTGCTTTCTCCTCTAGGGTGTTGATAGTTTCCTGTCTCACGTTCAGGTCCTTTATCCATTTTGAGTTTATTTTTGTGCATGGTGTGAGAAAATGATCTAGTTTCATTCTTCTGCATGTTGCTGTCCAGTTCTCCCAACACCATCTGTTAAAAAGGCTGTCTTTTTTCCATTGGATATTCTTTCCTGCTTTGTCAAAGATTAGTTGGCTGTATACTTTTGGGTCCACTTCTGAGTTCTCAATTCTGTTCCATTGGTCTATGTGTCTGTTTTGTGCCAATACCATACTGTCTTGATGATGACAGCTTTGTAGTAGAGGCTAAAGTCTGGGATGGTGATCCCTCCCGTTTTGGTTTTATTTCTTCAGGATTACTTTGGCTATTCGGGGTCTTTTGTGGTTCCATACAAATTTTTAGGATAGTTTCTTCTAGTTTTGAGAAGTATGCTGGTGCAATTTTGATTGGAATTGCATTGAATGTGTAGAGTGCTTTAGGTAGTAATGACATCTTAACTATATTTATTCTTCCTATCCATGAGCATGGAATGTTTTTCCATTTCTTTGTGTCTTCTTCAATTTCCTTCATAAGTTTTCTATAGTTTTCCTCATACAGATCTCTTGTATCCTTGGTTAGGTTTATTTCGAGGTATTTTATGGTTTTTTGTGCAATTGTGAATGGGATCAGTTTCTTGATTTCTCTTTCTGTTGCTTCATTGTTGGTGTATAAAAATGCAACCGATTTCTGTACGTTGATTTTGTACCCTGCAACTTGGCTGAATTCTTGAATCAGTTCTAGTAGGCTTCTGCTGGAGTCCGTCGGGTTTTCGATGTAGAGTATCATGTCATCTGCGAAGAGTGAAAGTTTGACTTCCTCTTTGCCAATTCTGATGCCTTTGATTTCCTTTTGGTGTCTGATGGCTGATGCTAGGACTTCCAGCACTATGTTAAACAGCAGTGGTGAGAGTGGGCATCCCTGTCGTGTTCCTGATCTCAGGGGGAAAGCTCTGAGTTTTTCCCCGTTGAGGATGATGTTCGCTGAAGGCTTCTCATAGATGGCTTTGATGATGTTTAAGTAGGTCCCTTCTATCCCAACTTTCTCGAGAGTCTTTATTAAGAAGGGATGCTGTATTTTGTCAAATGCTTTTTCTGCATCTATTGACAGGATCATATGGTTTTTATCTTTTCTTTTATTGATGTGATGTATCACATTGATTGATTTGCGAATGTTGAACCAGCCCTGTAACCCAGGAATGAATCCCACTTGATCTTGGTGGATGATTCTTTTTATATGCTGCTGGATTCGATTTGCAAGGATCTTGTTGAGAATTTTTGCATCCGTATTCATGAAGGATATTGGCCTGTAGTTCTCTTTTTTTGCTGGATCTCTGTCTGGCTTGGGAATCAGTGTGATGCTGGCTTCATAAAATGAGTCCGGGAGTTTTCCTTCGCTTTCTATTTTTTGGAATAACTTGAGAAGAATTGGGATTAATTCTGTTTTAAATGTCTGGTAGAATTCCCCAGGGAATTGGCACAAGTATTATGCCAGAAAAGTGGAATAAGCAGTACACAGAGAGATCTAAACTTAATTAATATGTATCAGCTCAATTTAAGAAAAACAATGTTTTAAAAGAAGTAAGCCTTTATTTTCTTATTTACTAATGAAGCTGGATGAGTTGGTAAGAAATTTTGTTAACGTTTAAACGGAGATGTCCCTACTGCATAAATGATTTCCTAAAGATACAGGATGGAAAATTATGCAGATATAAAACTTTATCTTTTTAAAGAATATTAAATAACATAGTGAATTCCTCATTGATAGATATGTAGTAAGCATAATAAAGGATAATAAAATATGATGCTACTTTAGTTACAGAGGGTAGATATGGAGATAGAGGTATATGCAGGCTATCACTGGATAGTAGGATTATGAATAATTTATTCTTTCCCTTACACTTTTCTAAATTTTTAAAATAAAACATAGTAATTATTTTTACATTTATTTTAAAAAAATGAAAAGGAAGACATATTTTAACAAAGAATTTAAAAACTGTTTTAAAGAATGTTACTAGCCATTAAAAAAAGGAGAAAAAAAATAAAGTGTGAAAAAGTATCCCATACCTGAGTGGAGTGATTATGAATGATTTTATTTTTATAATTTTCTAGAATTTTCCCAATAACCATACTACTTATTTAAAAAAAACAATGTCTGAGACATTACGTTGGTTTATAAGGAAGTAAGATGAGACATTATGAGAAGATACAAGCAAGGAGAAGATACAGAGGCCTTCAAGATCTCAAAGTTTAGAGAAACAGACCAAAGCACAAATTAATACAACAGGAATTCAACTGTATTAATAAAATAATTTTTAAAATTCTATGTTGATAGTTTATGCATATGCTTTGTGTTCATAAATGCCATCAGTATGTATCCCACAAGAACACCAAAAATGTATGCTCCCGTCCTCTTCTCTACATTATAATCTATTGCATGGTTTGAAAAAAACAGTTTGGGTTCTAACTGACAGGCTCTGATTTCTGAAAGTATATATGAGACTGTGAAAATTCTTCTTTTACAAATAAAGGGACAATGAGCAGTATGAACTTTCTTATTAAGATCCAGTATTACTATAGAAAAGAAAAAATGAGAGCAATGCCTGTGTAAATGTGTGATTAGGCGAAGGATTTTTCTCACACATTTTCAAGCCTCTTCTATGTCAAGAAGGTATTGTCAGGGACACTATTTCACACATAGATGTATTTCTCTTTACGGTAGAAAGCCAGTCCAGATATGCACAGAGTTGAGTTTGGCAAGGACATGTAAAATGCGTAGCAAGGCAGTGACATTTATATAACCTTTTCATTTTCTTTTGATGATACTTTCTGAATTCAAATCATTACTTGTAGAAATATATAAGCTCAAATACAAAGAAAGGACTAGTGGAAGAAAGAAATGTGCCTTGTGTGATTACATACAACTTATATTCAGGAATATAGTAATTGAGAATAATTGCAACCATGTGTATTATAGTCACCCGTGATGAATATTATTTGTAAAAAGTGATGTGTTAGATTTTGTATAATTTCCCATTGAGTGAAAAAGGCAGATAAATCGTAGAACTATTTCTCAGACTGTAATGAAATGAAAGCCTTAGAGTTTAAAGGATAAAAAGGAACGCTTGCTATCTGGAACTATTGACTTTCTGTTGCTCAACAGGGACTGTTTGTATATTTTGGAAGGTGTAGTTTTTACATTCCAATAAATATCATTTGGAAGCTTATTGTTCTTATGAAATGGGCTCATTTAAATCCACAAAGGTATTTTGGAAAGCAGAAAAAGGACATTTGGGGAATATGCTGAAAATATTGAGGAGCTTCCTAAGGGGCATTTGTGTTTTTGTGTGTCTCTCAGACTGGCAGTGTTGCCAAGCACAGACCCTGCCTGCTGTAGGATGGGCACAAAGGCAAACCCAAAACCACAAAACAATAAATTGCTTCTCACTGGAAAAGGAAAGGAAGTAAGCTGGAAAACTAGAATTGGATGCCAAAAACAGTTCTGGCCTTAGGCAACTTTCAGATCATCCAAAAGTAGATAAAGTGTGTTTTACTGGGGAAATCAAGAATCTGTCAGTTGTACGGCGGTGAGCCTTTTTTGAGTGAATAACTAGTTTAGTCGTCACTGATGGTCTCTGATACTCTTAAAACCAAAATCATGGGTTTCTTTGCTACCATCCAGAATTGTTGGGATTCTATTTTTCATATCCTTGGGTAACAGGAATGTTTGTAAGGAGAGAAGTTGGTGTATGGGTATAGTAGGGAGATATATGCGTGCACATCTACACTTAGAAATACATCCTTTAATATACATACACACATAAAAACACACACTTGTATTTATGAAAAACTCTAAAAAGCTTATATTGAGCTCTGACTAATTCTCCATAACTTCCTTAATAACCTGGCTGAGGAAACTATTATCATGCTTTCTAGAAGGACCTTTTTGTATCTGTCAATTTGCTGAAGATGTTTTGTGAATAGACTCCCATTTTTTACACCCAAGGCTTCTATTAAGAAGTCTTATTCTCCTCTTATGCTCTTATGCAGCTGTTCAAAATGTGATCTTTAAGTACCGAGCCTTTATGAATTGAATTCTGGCAACTTTGTTTCCTTCCAATATAATCTATAAAATACTACCTATTTTCTTGGTTGGTTTCATGCTTCAACTCTGTCTTGAAAAAACTGGGTATTCTTTCTCTCTCAAAAGTGCATTCCCTGTAGTTTTGATACCAATGCATTATTACAGTTACCATATTGTTTTACGTCTATTACTTGTCTCTATATCCAGAGTAGTTCAGAGATTTGTAGTTACAGTGCTTAGCAACTTTTCTGTCATTTTGCCGTCCTTGAAAAGCTGTGTGTTGAATCATTAGAAGAACCAATGAATAACTAAACAAATGGATGCATTTTAAAAGGAAGCCTCTTCTGTTTCTTATTTTCTACTGAACTCTCCATGGATGTCTGGTCTGTACCAGACTCCTCACAAGAATTGCAGCACATTGGAAAACTTTGCCCCACCTCTCTGACCTAACTGCTGATTAGGAACCTACTTCTCTGACCTAACCTTTGATTAAGAAGGACCCACTGATAAGAGGGAACGAAAGCTACTCTTCATATATCTGTGATATCATTCCTCTGAGTTTGCTATCCTAAAAGAAGGTTTCATTGGTTTACTCGTGTTCTTGGGGCATTATGATTACACCATAATTATAGACACACACAGTATATAATCCTACCTGCCAGGACTAATATAAAAGTCTAACAGGCACAATTTAGGAAGACAATAACATTCTGTAATAGAGCATAATACCAGAGCCCATAAGCTTAACATAAGACTACTTTTTCACATGTTGATTTTTATTTTTCTCATGACCCCCATTAATTTAAAGCTAAGATGGTATGTATAAATAGCTATGTATGTGAGTTACTTTATCTGACTTTTGTTCAGAATATTTACCGTATGTACTAATTGTCTCGGCCTATGCCCATTAGCCATTGGCAATATTGATAGAAATGCCAGTGTCTAATTATGTCTCCCAAATGGGTGTATGAATGAAGAATAGAAATACTTTGAAATAGTGTTGAAGTATACATTTTCAACATTTGTTTAGTTTGCTTTCTGGCTGCCTTTTTCAGGATGCAAATACTAAAGCATCATTGATTTTTAAAGCCCTGTAGGCTCTTAAAGTCTGAGGCAGTTTTTACTAGTAATTGGGCTGTTACAGCTTGAGGCAATGTGATTGTCCTAGCAAATCCTTTGAAATGAAGTGATGTAAGCAGAAACCACTCTTCACAGAGCAGCCCATGATAAATGGCAACATTTTTTTTCCTATTGGTCACAGGTAAAAAGCTTAAGAACTTTAAAATAGAGTGTAGTCATAACGCTAACCATATCTTTGAAATGCTGGCTGTTCTATAAATATTGATTTTCTTTCGGGGGAGGTAGATTTCTAACTGTGTATCAATTGACACAGTGATTAGAAGAAGGTGTCCTTATATAACCTTCAGTTGTTCCTCCTTTTCTTAATGGACTGCTTGTGCTCTTGTTTTGAGCAGAAACAAATTGTAAATAGAATTTAAAGATCCCCCAAACATACCTTTAAAGGTATTTAAATGTAACTGGGAAAACAGCTTACTTTCCCTTGGCAATTCTGTAGCATTTTGATCTGTATTCCAGATAAACAAAAACCACACATTTAGAAACACATCCTTGAACTTATTCTGAAGGTTAACTCTATCTGCTAACCTTTTAAAAATACTTGAGAAAAATCAGTTCATCAGAAGCAGCCTTTGTTAGCAGCATCTTTGCATCATTATGAAAGCTGAAGACCTATGTTCCTTTCTGTCTCTTGAAATTTTTATCTATGAAATAACAAAGGTTTTCAGCATGCTGATTTTTTGAAGATACAATATTTAATAACCAGCCCTTTGAGTGTAGGTCCTAATTTCTTTTATAAGTCATAAATTGTGGTTCCAGGCCGATTTCATGAGCATAGGTTTTGATGTTCCCCACATGCACATGCAGCATGCAGTTTTTTAAAAATAATAGTCCAGGGATATCAGCTTTTGGTTGGGTTAACATGAATTCATCACAAAAGAGCACCTGAATATAGCACCTGTGAATTTTGTATTTTTATTAATAAACACTTTTTCAGCAGCCATTGACTGTGGTCTCACCAAGTGAATAGGATAACATGAGGAAGAAATTCTAAATCATTTTAATATGCTTTATTGTAATACCACATAATTCATGTATCTGGTTGATACCATGAAATGCTAAATGTGGAAGAAAGGGATGACAGTTACACTCAATATTGTTGGTATTGTGGGTGGACAGCGTTTTTTCCTTGCTACCATTAAATGAAGACATTTGATCCCTTTTTATTGTTGGTATTTTATGGGTATTTGTTTGTTGTTTGGTTTTTTTTTTTTTTAAATAATAATGATACTTCCATGATTCTGTCTTCATTGGATAAGTATTTATTCCTGATCTACCCTGTGCCAGGTAGGGGGGTTACAAACACAGAAAAGATATTGCCTTTGCCTTTAA
Organism: Proteles cristata cristata; assembly: GCA_017311185.1. Classification (NCBI taxonomy): domain Eukaryota; kingdom Metazoa; phylum Chordata; class Mammalia; order Carnivora; family Hyaenidae; genus Proteles; species Proteles cristata. Next base: position 560,199 of record JAESUZ010000242.1, on the reverse strand, counting down.
AAAGTGAACTGTCTACATCATCACATTTAATTAGCTTAAATGAAAAATAAAATTAAGTGATAAGTACATGAGGAACACACTGTCAAGATTTAAAAGGCAACTTGTGAGAACTACCAACATTCTCCTTGATTTCTACTTTTCACTCATAAGCATCAGAATCCAATAAATCTCTAAATCTTTTCTCTTCTACCTGCTAAGTTTTTTTCAAATCCATTCAGTTATTCTTGTTCGTGCAGTCATCCCACATAGAGGAACTCCTGAACATCCTGATGGGTCTCCTGCCTAAAAGCTTGCCCACCTTTCACCCACTTTTAACATGATGCTCAAGGACACTCCTGAAACTAAATTTCATTTGATCTCACACTTACCTAACAAAGTATTAATGACTTAACAGAAAGTCAAGACTCTGGGATGTGGCCAACGTGGCTCTGTGTGATCTGGTGCTCACTCAGCGTTCCAGCCTTTCATCCTATATTTTCAACCCTAGCTTTCCTCATACCAACCGTGTGGAACTACATTCAGGTCTACAGCTCAACATATTCCCTACAGCTTTTAGAGTCTTGCTTATGTCTAACAGAATTTGATAAGTTCCTAGTATTTGATGAGTTAATGAATGAGTTTACCTCTATATAAAGAGCCATAATCATCCACCTACATTCATGATTCATGTAGCAGGTTTATTAGAGTTTTCCTGGGAACTCCAATGGCTTCCCCTGTTATAGTATTTATGCATTTTTAAAGTATTTCTTCCCTCCACTAAGCTATATGAATAAAGGGACTATATTTGTTGCTTGGTTAGTTGGTTGGTTGGTTGGTTGGTTGGTTTTGTTTTCAGAGTTCATTGAACTTAGTTTTTTTCTTATTATATTTGTCAGAGGCAGAATATATGTTCTAGGCATGACTGCTATGTCCCCTTGTCCCAAAATAACCCTCTGTGAAGCATTTGATGCCTATCCTTCAAATCCTTTTCCTATGTATTTGTGCACATAAATAGACATATATACATATATTAAGTAAATAAGATCATATAATAGTATTGTTTTAATTTTCTTTCTTTTAACTATATAGTTTGTCCTATAGTGTTTTACATAGAATTCACATAAGATTATGTCATTCCACTTTGCAACTAAATAATACTCTATTGCACGGATATTTCAAAACATATTTAATCATATCCATAGTGACAAACATTTGTGGGCTTGTAGTTGTCTGTTATTATAAGTTACAGAGGCATTCTTGAAATGATATCTTTTGCTAAACAAACAATATTGTTTGATATGTCTGAAGAACATAGCAGCCTAAGAGAATTGGTTAGCAGACTACCTGGGTTATTTCAGGTCCTGGCTTCACATAACCCCTCTGTATTTACTTAACTTATCTGCACTGAGTTTCCTTGCTGAACATGGGATTTATAATAATAGGAGCTCCAACATAAAGATTTTTGAGACTGAAATGAAAAATAGACATTTAAGCACTTTGGACAATGCTTGCCAAACATTAAACACTCAGTTAGTGCTAGATATTTTTTATCATTAGCCAGATGTGTTCATAGAAGTAGATTTAGTGAATCAAAGAATATGTACATTTATATTTTGGTAGAAATTTTCAAAGCTTTCATCCAAAATGACTGCAATCATTATTCCACCAAGGACTCTTAAGCACTTATAATATGCTATCACCACTCTAGATTGTCAATACTTTTTATTTTCACATAGATATGTGTGTGCACATATATGTGTATGTTTATTTATATTTGCTTATAGATTTATATACATGTCTAGTTTCTTTTTTCAAATTGCTGCTAGGAATGAATATCTTTTTTTAATTATTACTACCTGGATTTCTACTTTTTATTCATATCCTTTGTTCATTTTACTATCAGGTGTCTTTTCCCTTTTATATATTCATAGATCTTTATGTATTTTGGTAACCAATATTTGTATGTTATATACACTGCAAGTGTTTTCTCCCAGGCTACACATGTTGTAACTTTTTTGTATACTAAAAGATATCTTAAAAAAGAATTTAATTGTTGAAGTGAAATCTGGCTGGCTTAGCCTTTATGGCTTTAGATATTATTTTTTGTTAAAACAGACTGGCAAATTTTAGGTACCCCACTAATGTTTGTTGAATGATTTAAGTGTGAAGTTAGTAAAATGTGTAGGACTTTTTTAAAGTAGTCTGTTTCTCTCTGGGCAAGCAACAGAAGCAGAATGCTAAAATCAGATAACTTTCCTTATGCAAAGTATTATTATCTTTATCCATGGAACAAAAAGTATTAGCTTCAATAGTTACATCAGCTATAGCTATTTAGTCAGCGATAACAGTTAAAATTTTAAATAACTCTATTAAATGATTATATGAGTTCCTATTACAGTGATTATTTCCAAATATCTTGAATTGTATTCATGGTCCATAAAGTTAATAAGAAGATGATATATATTATATATACATATAATTATATATATAATAATTATATAATATTGAATTTGAACATTAAGGGTGGATCATTGTATCCTCAGAGTCTTCGATTAACAACTCAGCAACTCAGATAATAAGCCTCGCAGATAATTTTAACATTACCAAATCTGAGTAATTTCAAGTATTTCTAGACTGAATAAATATTACTTAAGCCCTAATATAGATTTATCCACATAATTATCACTATCTCCTAGGATTCAGATATCAACATTATTCTTATATTTAGTTTTGTGTTCATCTTCAAATGAAAAATGTACAGCTCTAGTCTAATCCGTGTGTACGTGAGTGTGTATGTGTGTGTGTGTGTGTGTGTGTGCGCAACTTGTGCAATATTCTGAAGTTTCCAGTAAGTAAATTCTACCTCATTTGGATTGAATGCTCATTATTAATTTTCATTTCCTTAAAGCTTGTTCAACTAGTCAGAATAGGAAATTACAATGCTTTTCAAATTGGTGAAAATTATCAAGAACACTTGTGTAAGATGCATGGATTTTTACTCTCAGAAGTTGGTCAAGAGTTTTTATTTGATGTAAAAGCATTAAATATGGATCAAACATGATTCAGGTACATACAGAGGTTTTCCCATACCTACTTTCATCTTGTGATCTTCAGAGTGCCCCAATTTTATTATTTAATTTTAGCATAATTAAAATTGAACAGCTTAACACTTACATAATCAATTACATTAAATTTCAAATCTAATTCTTAACTCAGTTGAATGGCTCGCACTGACACACGGCAGCTGTCATTTACATAAAGTTATTGGTGGTTCGATGGTTAAAATTTGCAGATTTCTTTTCTTTTTTTTTTTTCCTCAAATTGCAGATTTCTTACTTTAAATCCTCTCAGTCTAAGTCCCCTGCATTAGGTGTTCTGGTAGATTATCTTTACCAAGATTTCTGTTATCATCACCTATTAGCTGTTTTAAATAAGAGTTATTTATTTACATATATTCCTAGGAAAGTGAGCAAAGATAACCTTTAGAGAATTAGGAAACACCATCTTTTCTAGATCCAATAATGATAGAAAGGGGATTAAACTTCTCAGTGTGCTAAATTGGAGCTCCTTAAAATAATCCTTGGCAAAATAAAACAATACAAAAAGGAACTAGCCATACGCTAGCCTACTAGACATTAAATACTAATGACATTGGGGGTGCCTAGGTGGCTCATTCGGTTAAGTGTTCGACTCTTTTTTTCTTAATTTTTAAAAATTTTTTAAAACTTTATTTCTAAGTGAGAGACAGAGAGACAGCGTGAGCAGGGTAGGTCAGAGGGAGAGGGAGATCTAGAATCTGAAACAGGCTCCAGGCTCTGAGATGGCTGTCAGCACAGAGCCCAACGTGGGGCCTGAATCCATGAACCGTGAGATCATGACCTGAGCCAAAGTCAGACGCTTAACTGACTGAGCCACCCAGGAGCCCCGTGTTTGACTCTTTTTTAATCGCTGGTCATGATCTCACGGCTTGTGGGCTCAAGCTCCACATCAAGCCCTGTGCTGACAGTGCAGAGCTTGCTTGGGATTCTCTCTCCCTGTCTCTCTTTGCCCCTCTCCTGCTCACTCTCTATCTCTGTCTGTCTCTCAAAATAAGTAAACATTTAAAAGAAGAAAAAAACACTGATGATAGATTATCTTAGCATCCTAATAATTTACAGTCTCTTAGGAGTAGTCTCCTTTAGCATGTTAACACAAATTATCTAGAAAATGAAAACTCTAATTTTAGTAGTTATCCTTATTCAATGAGGTTGTAAGCTAAGGAGAGCTTTTGGAAGAAAAGAATGTGGGACAATAGTTATAGGTCACATTGGAAAGGTGAATTAGAGAGACAGGGTGAGGGCTTTGCAAAAGAAAGTGGAAACAATTTCTGAAAGGGCAAGATGCCTATTTAACAAATAGGCCTCTTGCATGTTTTTACCAGAAGCAGCATTATATGAAGTAGTTATACTTAATGTGGGGTTGTCAGTGCCTTAGGAGCAGGTGGCTGCAATATTGATAACTGTCTGTGAGCCCCCTGATGTGAAAGCTCTACTGTAGACCGTGTGCACACATACACATGAGCTTATTAACACATAGTCAGTGAGGTAAGTGCTAGCTCTATATTAATTATGTAGAAGTATTGATGTTTTAATTGCAGGAGACATGACCAAATATTGAGAATTGTTCTTTTTTTAATGTTTATTTTTGAGAGAGTGTGTGTGTGTGTTAGAGAGAGAGAGAAAGGGAAAGGGATGGAGAGAGGGGGAGAGAGGATCCAAACAGGACTCTGTGCTGACAGCAGAGAGCCCAGTGCGGGACTCAAACTCTCAAACTGTGATATCATGACCTGAGCCGAAACTGGATGTTTAAGCCACCCAGGTGCCACAAGAGATTGTTATATTCTACAAATATATTTAAAGTGTCAAAACAATGAGGAACTCAGATTAGCATTTATCTTTGGTTAGTTTTGCTAAGCAAGTAAATTTTAAATAATACATGGTATTAGCAATGAGAATTAAGGCATATTCTAAACATGTGGAAATAGCAATAAAATATATCTAACAGTTAAACTTGTCTAACGTATATCGTTGAAAATAACATAAATGAAGACACAGTGATGGTGTTCTTATGAAAGTTTTTCTGAGAGGTGCCTGGGTGGCACAATGGGTTAAGCATCTGGCTTCAGCTCAGGTCATGATCTCACGGTTGGTGGGTTTGAAAGTTATTCTGTCAGAATTGTCATTACTCAATGAACTTCATCATGACAGTATTTTAATTTTTAAACTGTTTTGTATTATAAACCACACATTTTTGGCACAACATCTCAGTTAACAAAATTTGAAAACTTTAAGTGGGACTTTTGCACCACTTAGTAATTTAGGAAATTCTATTATTTCAGCATAATTTAAATATATTTCCAATAAAAATTCTTATTGGAATTAAAGAATGTAGATATCAAGTGTCTGAATAAGCGATTTAATTGATCAAAATGAACATTCCAAATTAGATGTAACTATATGTAACTAGCCTTCGATCTAGGATATATAAACAACAGTGGAAAGAGGGGGCTTTTGATTTAAAGATAAGAAAGAGTGAATTGTTTTTTACTAAAAGGGGATATTATGTGGAAGAGCTTAGACATTTGTGTAGATTCATAAGATAAGAGATTATAAGCAGACGATTTTAAGTTCTCGACCTAGAAGCTTTCCAGAAATATAATGAATTGATTTGCAATGCAATGAGTTTTTTGTCTATGGAAATATTCAAACAGAGACTAGATGTCTGTGTTTTAGAGATGCATTAATGAGAGTTGAGTAAGAGGTTGCATTTGATTTCTTATCAGATCTTTCTAACTAAAATTCTATCAGAGAAACTTACATAGCAATGAATAAAAACACATTATATTTATTAGCCCTAGGTTAAAATTAAAAAAAACGATTTCAACCCAAAATGAAAAACTTCTAATAAATTTTTCAACCATGTACTATCGGAAAAGGGTGACTATCCTTGTTTGCTTGGGATGGGCATGGTGCATGTCTATTATCTGGGCATAATTATTAATAGCATCTCCTTTCACTCATAACACTGTCCTGATTTGAACAGCAAATTATTTAGTCTTTCAGCTTAAAAGGCATTGAGTAAATTGTATGTGGAGGTGACTGTTCCTGGAAGGGGCTGGTGGACTGATAAAAATAGCAATCATTATGCCATTGAGTGACACAAGACTTCTATGCAGGCAGATTCTTGTCTTACCAAAAATCTAGAGAAAATCCATAAGTATTTTAGACTTTTGGACTATCAGTTTCAAGTAAATGCTCTAGTGAACTCTCTGACGCCCAAAATAAATGCCCTTCCATGAAATTCTATCCATAAAGATATAATTAGTTTTTCTTGAAAAGCTATCTCTTTGAAGATAAAATGATGTCACTGAATTCTGATTCATCTTGATAATGTATTTGCCAACATCTTCTTATTAATATGTCTTATTACTACTTTTTTCACTTTTTATATGTAGTAAGTTTTAACTTTCATTTACAAAATAGAGTATAAACGTATTCAATTTCTTGGCTATACCAGACATAAAGGAAAAATTGTGCTAATATGCATATATGAAATATATATAATGATGTAACAATATATACTTTACCACATAGTAGGATGTATGTGTGCTATATGTACATATTTATGCATATATATTTCCACATGAGAAAGAATATAAATATACATAAATATATATTTTTTTTTTCAGATTCAGAATTGTTTGGGAGGTATTGACTTATTTCTATCTGATGTTTTGACTGTGTAATATATTGTACTTTCTCTAGCAATAATAAAAGTGCCTTACTTTAAATATACTGGAAGGTAGGGGCATCTGGGTAGCCCGGCTGATTAAGCCTCTGACTCGAATTTGACTCAGATCATGATCTCAGGATCATGAGATCTAGCCCTGCATCAGGCTCTGCACTGAGCATGGAGCCTGCTTTGGATTCTCTCCCTACCCCTCCCTCACTCTCTTTCTCTGTCTCTCACGTTCTCTCAAAATAATTAGGGGCACCTGGGTAGCTCAGTTGGTTAAGCATCTGACTTCAGCTCAGGTCATGATCTCACAGTGCACCGCATTGGGTTCTGTCCTGACAGCCAGCTCAGAGCCTGGAACCTGTCTTCAGATTTTGTATCTCCCTCTCTGACCCTCCCATGCTCATGCTGTCTCTCTCTCTCTCAAAAATAAACAAAGCATAAGAAAGATTTAAAAATACTTAAATTTTTAAAAATAAACAAATAGGAAGGTAAAGCTATATAAAATACCCATTTTGATTGAAATACTTTATAGGTTACAATATAATGATAGTAGATTTCCCTATAAGTTTGGAAAACTAAGTAAACATACCATAATAATATAATGCTAGTACGCTTCTTTCAAAAGTCAAAAGATTTCCTATAAAATTATTTTGTCATCCCAGACCATTAGGAAATCTTTCCTGAGAGAATAGGTATTACAGACGTCTGTGCACTTCCTGACTCCCACCATTAAAATCCTGTGGCATCTATTGTAATTTGTATTGGATCAACCCCAATATTGTAAAATCATATTTTCTTCTTACCAAAGTTTATGCGTGCCAGATAGTTGCACAACTAGTGGACATCTTGATGCTTGTGTGTTCACCAATGAAGCACATAAATCAGATGAAATGTTATCAAATACAAATACTTTCGATAGTCATGGGTCCTGTTTTTGAGAAAGTGTATGCAAAATCAGACTTAACTATTACTTCTGTGAGTATGGTGAGTCATTATTTGAAAAATGGACACTTTCAGGAGAAGTTATATATCAAGATTAGATGTTTCCATGCCAAATCTGTGAAGTACACAATTAGAATATATATAATTTATCATCTCAAATTAATAGTTAACCAATCTAGAGTCTCCACCTTTGACAACGAAAATATTATTTCTTCATTGTGAAATAAAATAAGAAAATTTAGAAGCCAGTGCTGATCAGCTGTAAACATCTAGGAAATTTTGCATGCACTGTGTTTTGCTTTCTTCCATTGGACTTTCCTGTGTTTAGAGTCACTGTGTTTTATTAACAAAGAAATAAAAAGAGAAGGAAAGCAATGAGGTGCTGGCTTCTTGGCAAGCTTCTGAGCATAGGGTCAACAAGAATGTTTCCCAGAAATGTTCATTTATATTAGACACCACAGTGTGCTCACAGAAGCCTTTTTGCCCATGGCTATCAGTAAAGAGAAATAGGGGAGGGTGATACCCATGTGAGAAAAATACAAATACATGGTCTAAACAGGAGCCATGGGATAAAAGCTGTGTTTTATTTGTAAATATAGTAGCATCTTCTATGGCCCACTTTCTCCACTCTCGCTCTCTGCAGCTTTCTTTTATTGTTTTAGTTTTTAAAGAATATTTATCGTAACTTTTTATTAAAGTTCAATACAATTCAGAAAAGCGCACTATTTATAAGTGTAGTTCTTATAAGTGTAGTTCAATGGATTTTCACACCCCAAACACACCTGTGTCATCAGGATCCAGATGAAGAACCAGAACATTTCAAAGCCTCTTACCTCCCCTGTTTCTAGAAGCCCCCTCATGCTCTTCTGGTTACTACTTTTCTATAAATCCTGATTTCTAAGATCATAGGTTTGCCTGTTCTTAAATGTTTGTTACATTAGTGGAATTATATAGTGTGTGCTGTGACTGGCTTCTTTTGCTGCGCGTAATATTGTGTAGATCATTCTACACAACACAATCGTTCTTATTGTTATGCAGAATTCCATTATGTGACTATAACATACTTTATATTGATTCCCTTTTTGTTGATGGGCATTTGGGTGGTTTCCAAGTTTGGCGCTATTGTGAAAAGTCTTGAGAATTTGTGTACTTGTCCTTGAATAAACATATGAGTGCATTAATGTTGATATGTTCCTGGGAGTGTAATTGCTGGATCATAAAATTTATAGCTTTTGTTTTTACATAAAACTTGTGTGTTTTTCTTTTCTGATTATGGGTTTTACTTTCTTATTTTTTAGTTGAGTATAGTTGACACACAGTATTACATTAGTTTCAGGTGTACAACTGAGTGATTTGACAAGCTTATACTTTATGCTATGTTTACTACAAGTCTAGCTACCATTTGTCCCATTACATTGCTATTACGATTTCATTGACTGTATTCTTTACGCTCTTCTTTTTATTCCTGTAACTTTTTCATTCCATAGCTAGAGGCCTATATCTCCTTCTTCCTTCCACCCATTTTGCTGAATCCCCCTCCCCCTCCCCTCTGGCATCCATCAGTTTGTATTTACTGTTCTGCTTCTGTTTTTTGGTTTTGTTCTGTTTTTTTGTTTTTCGTTGTTTCAAATTTGTATTTAAATTATAGTTAGTTAACATATATGGTAATATTGGTTTCAGGAGTATAATTTAGTGATTCGTCACTTACATTTAACACCCAGTGCTCATTACAACAAGTGCCCTCCTTAATACCCATCACCTATTTATCCATCCCCTGCCCATTTCCCTTCCATCCACCCTCTGTTCTCTATAGGTGAGAGTATCATATGATTTGCTTCCCTCTTGTTTTCCCCTTCCCTATGTTCATCTGTTTTGTTTCTTAAATTCCACATATGAGTAAAATAATTTGGTATTTGTCTTTCTCTGACTGATTTATATCAGTTAGCATAATACAGTCTAGCTCCACCTACTTCATTGCAAATATCTTCTCCCATTCCATAGGCTGTCTTCCAGTTTTGTTGATTGTTTCCTTCACTATGCAAAAGTGTGTGTGTGTGTGTGTGTGTGTGTGTGTGTGTGTGTGTGTGTATCTTGATGTAGTCCCAGTAGCTGATTTTTGCATTTGTTTTTCTTGCCTCTGTAGAGGTGTCTTGTAAGAAATTGCTATGGCCAATATCAAAGAGGTTGCTGCCTTTGGTCTCTTCTAGGATTTTTGATGGTTTCCTGTCTCACATTTAGATGTTTCGTCCATTTTGAATTAATTTTTGTGTTTGTGGTAAAAAGGTGGTCCAATTCCATTATTCTGCATGTTGCTCTCCAATTTTCCCAGCACTGTTTCCTGAAGAGACCATCTTTTTCCCATTGGATATTCTTTCCTGCTTTGTCAAAGATTAGTTGACCATATAGTTGTGGGTCTATTTCTGGGTTTTCTATTCTGTTCTACTGATCTATGTGTCTGGCTTTGTGCCAGTATCATACTGTCTGGAATGCTACAGCTTTGTAATATGACTTGAGGACCAGAATTGGGATGCCTCCAGCTTTGGTTTTCTTTCTTAAGATTGCTTTAGCTATTTGGGGTCTTTCATGGTTCCATACAAATTTTAAGATTGTTCTAGCTCTGTGAAAAATGCTGTGATATTTTGATAGGATTGAATTTAATGTGTAGATGGCTTTGGGTAAACATTTTAATATTTGTTCTTCCAGTCCATGAGCATGGAATTTTTTTCTCATTTCTTTGTGTCACCTTCAATTCCTTTCATAAGTTTTCAATAGTTTTCAGTATACAGATCTTTTACCTCTTTGGTTAGGTTTATTCCTAGGTGTCTTGTGGGTTTTGGAGAAAATGTAAATGGGATAGATTCCTAGATTTCTCTTTCTGCTGCTTCATTATTGGTGTATAGAAATGCAACACTTTTCTGTATGTTGATTTTATATCCTGTGACTTTACCAAATTCACACATCAGTTCTAACAATTTTTGGGTAGAGTCTTTCAAGTTTTCTACATGCAGTATCATGTCATCTGCAAATAGTGAAAGTTTGACTTCTTCTTTGCCAATTCTGATGCCTTTTATTTATTTATTTTTGTTTATTTTTTTCTTTCTAATGTTTTCTGATGCTGAAGCTAGGACTTTCAGTGATATATTAAATAACAATGATGAGAGTGGACATCCCTGTCTTGTTCTTGACTATAGAAGAAAAACTCTGTTTTCCCCCCACTGAGGGTGATGTTAGCTGCGGGTCTTTTGTTATATGGCCTGTATCCCTCTATCCCTACTTTATTGAGGGTTTTTATTAAGAATTGATGCTATATTTTGTCATTTTTTTTCTGAATCTTATGAGAGGATTATATGATTCTTTTGTTTTATTAATGTTGTATATCACATTGATTGATTTGTGAACATTGATCCTCTCCTGCAGCCCAGAAATAAATTACGCTTGATTGTGATGAATGATTCTTTTAATGTACTGTTGGATTCAATTTGCTAGTATCTTTTGAGGATTTTTGCATCTATGTTCATCATGGGTCTTGGCCCATAATTCTCCTTTTAGTGGGGTCTTTGTCCTTTTTGGAATTAAATGCTGACATTGTAGAAGGAATTTGAAAGTTTTCCTTTAATTTCTATTTTTTGGAACACTTTGAGAAGAATAGGTATTAACTCTTCTTTAAATGTCCAATAGAATTCCCTCTGGTCCTGTACTTTTGTTTGCTGGGAGATTTTTGATTACTGATTCAATTTCCTTCGTAGTTATGGGTATGTGCAAATTTTCTAGTTCTTCCTATTTAAGTTTTTGTAGTTTGTATGTTTCTAGGAATTTATTTCTTTCAGATTGCCCAATTTGTTGACATACAGTTGCTCATAATATTCTCTTATAATTTATATTTCTTCGGTGTTGGTTGTGATTTATCCTCTTCAATTCATGGTTTTATTTATTTATGTCCTTTTTTCTTTTCTTTTTGATAAGTCTGGCTAGGAGTTTATCAGTTTTATTAATCCTTTCAAAGAACCAGCTCTTAGTTTCACTGATCTGTTCTACTATTTCTTTGTTTTTGTTGCCATTTCTGTATCATTTATTTTTACTTTAATCTTTATTATTTCTCTTTTTCTGGGTGCAGCCCTTATTAACTATTCCTTTTCTAACTTTTTTAGATGTAAGGCTGGTTGTATACTTGAGACTTTGTCTTGCTTTTGATGTATTCCTATATACTTCCCTCTTATGGCTGCCTTTGCTTCATTCAGAAGTTCTGGACTGCCACGTTTTCATTTTTGTTTGCTTCAATTCATTATTTTTAATGTCTTCTTTAATTTCCTGGTTTACCCATTCACACTTTAGTAGGATGTTCTTTTCTCTTTTTTTTTAAATTTACTTCTAGGAGAGAGAGAGAGACAGCGTGAGCAGGGGAGGGTCAGAGAGAGAGGGAGTCACAGACTGAAACAGGCTCCAGGCTCTGAGCTGGCAGTCAGCACAGAGCCCGACGCGGGGCTCGAACCCACGAACCGCGAGATCATGATCTAAGCGAAAGTCGGACGCTTAACCGACTAAGCCACCCAGGCGCCCCTAGTAGGATGTTCTTTAACCTCTATGTATATGTGGTCTTTCCAAAGAAAGATATGTTTTTTTTTTTTTAAAGATTCCATGTATGAGTGGAAGAATGGTATTTCTCTTTCTGACTGGCTTATTTACAAAGTATAATACACGTCAGGTCCTTCCATATCTTAAATGGCACAAACTCATTCTTTGTTATAACTCTATAATATTCCATTATGTATATATACCACATTTTCTTTATCCATTCATATGTTGAAAGACACTTAGGTTGTTTTCTTGTCCTGGCTATTGTAAATAATGCTGTAAGAAACATAGGAGTGTATATATCTTTTCAAGTTAGTGTTTTATTTTTCCCTGAGTAAATGCCCAATACTGAAATTACTGGATCATATGATATTTCTATTTTTAATTTTTTGAGGAACTTCTATAATATTTTCCACAGTGGCTAGACTTTCCACAAGTCTTTCACCTCTTTGGTTAAGTTTATTCCTAGGTATTTTATTGTTTTCAGTGTACTTATGAATGGTGTGTTTTTTTCCCTTTTTCTGTGATTTTGTCATTAGTGTATAAAATAGTTACTGATTTATGGGTATTAATTTTGTACCCTATCACTTTACTGAATTCATTTATTACTTCTAGTAGTTTTTTTTGGTAGAATATTTAGGAGTTTGTATACAGTATCATGTCATCTGCAAATAGTGAGTTTAACTTCTTCTTTATTAATATGGATGCCTCATATTTCTTTTACTCATCTGATTGCCATGGCTAGAACTTCTAGTATTATATTGAATAAATGTGGAGAGAGTGGACATCTTGCCTTGTTCTTAACCTTAGAAGGAAAGCTGTTTTTCACCATTGAGTATGATGTTGGCTGTGGGTTTTTCCTATATGGCGTTCATTGTGTTAACGTATGTTCCCTCTAACTCCATTTTGTTGACAGTTTTTATCATGAATGGATGCTGAATCATGTCAAGTGTTTTTTTCTGCATTGACTAAGGTGATCATATGATTTTTATTTTATGTTATGTTAATGTGGTATATTGCATTGATTAAATATTGAACAATCCTTCCATCCCAGGAATAAATCCCACTGTGGTGAATTTTTTTTAAATGTATTATTCTGTGTAGCCCATAGCTTTGTTAATTATTTTTTGAAGGCCAGTCTCGTCTGCCCTAGGCATGGGCCAGAGAGAGTAAAGAAGTCTCTTTTATTCTACTTTCAGATGCCATGCCATTCTGGTACTAAAAGCTAGATCTTTCCCTGACAAACCTATATCATCCAAGATTCTGTGTTTAATTGTGAACTCCATCCCAGATCAGACTCCTGGGGGCATTAACATTGAAACGTTTTATTTTTTTGTTCGTTTGTTTTGTTTTATTTTGTTTTATTTTATCTGTAGAGTTAGAGTCAGAATCCAGTAATAGCTATGTAACATAGAACAAATTATGTAATTTTTTAAAGTTTATTTTATTTATTTTGAGAGAGAGAGAGCACGCGAGAGAGAGACTGTGAGCAGGGGAGAGAAAGAGGAGCAGCGGAGAAGGAGGGAGAGATGGAGAGAGGGAATCCCAAGCAGGATCTGTGCTGTCAGCACAGAGTCTGAAGTGCGGCTCAAACTCACGATCTATGAGATCATGACCTGAGCTGAAATGAAGAGTCACAGACTTAACCAACTGAGTCACCCAGGTACCCCTGTAAGCTTTTTATGCCTCAGTTTCTGCATCTATAAAGTAGGAATTTTTATAACATTTATCTCACTGAATTTCATTTTTGAGATTTTGGGATTTTCATTTATATCACACATCCAATTTTTGTAAGCATCAGTAAGATAATACAAATATGTTGAAAATGAATCTGAGACATATCAAGGACTTAATGAACTATAAATAATAATAAATTTCTGAAGAAAATAAAATAAATACTGATCTCAGGCTAAATATTTTATACATATATATGCATGTATGCAGTTATTGTTAGAACAGTTATTTTAAATATTATTGATAAATATTAGATGTGACAAAAATTATTTGCATAATAAAAATCACACTTTCTTTCATATAAGTATATATGTCTGACTTTTGTTAAGGCAGTGTTGTTTAGCTTGGGACAGAAATCACAAACCATGCTGAAAATGTGATGAAGTATAAAAACTATTCCCAATTAGATACATATATACACAACTTTATTCATGCCAATTTGGAATTCATGGAAGATATGGTTCCCATCTATGGAATTCACAGCAGCCCAAGACCCCATGTCTAGAACTCTGGCTTGGAAGACCATATGGTAAATTAGAAATCTTAGATACAAGATCTAAACATGTCAATTTTTTATTCTGGAAAAGTGACTTAATCTCTCAGGTATTGAATATTTTTATTAAATTGGCAGTTGGAAATGATCTCTAATTTCAACTCTAACATTCTATTTTCTTATGAAATAACATACTTCTCCAATTATTTTAAAATATGAGATCGTTTTCTGCCACTTGCTTATGTAGGTATGAATGGGATGATTCAGCAGCACAGACTAAGGAAGTATATCTTTCTCTGACTCAGGCCTTTTAAATTGGAGCCAGATGCAGAGGGGAAGAGCCAAAAACAGAAAGGATAAGAGATTTGCCTTCAAAGACTAGGAGAACAATTAAGTAGAAATATAACTGGGTATTAGTGGCATCCTTTAATCTTCAGTCCTTCCTATTTTTATCCTTGATCCCTAGTCTTTAAAGTTGGTCGTAGTCAGGTTTTGATTTTTGTTTGTCTTTGTTCTCATTTTCTATTACTGTAAAACAAATTATCCCAAAACTTAATGGCTTAAAACAGAACATATTTTTCTATCTAATGATTTTGTGGGTCAGGAGGTTAGGCAGGGCCCAGTAGAGTAATTCCTGTGTTTCCTATGGCAATGACTGAAGCCACTCAGTGGTATTCGGTAGACACAAGTCTGGTCGGGAGAGTCCAGGATGGCTTCTCTTGCATATCTGGCACCTTGCTGTGATGGCTAAAAGGTTGAGCTAAACTAAGATGGTCAACTGAAGTGCTTTTCTGTGGCCTCTCCAGCAGAGTGATCTCAGGGCACTCAGATAACTGTAAAGGAAGCGCTAGGAGAAGCTTTATTTGCTTACTTATTTACATATATACTTTTTTATTTTTTACTTTTTTTTAATGTTCTTTTATTTTGAGATAGAGACAGAGCATGAGCAGGGGAATGGCAGAGAGAGAGAGAGGGAGAGAGAGACCCAGAATCTGAAGCAGGCTCCAGTCTCCAAGCTGTCAGCACAGAGCCTGATGCGGGGCTTGAACCCATGACTGTGAGATCATGACCTGAGCCAAAGTCAGACCCTCAACTGACTGAGCCACCCAGGTGCCGCTAGGGGAAGCTTTATGTTTCCAGAGGCCTGGGCAGAAGCTGCAAGCATTGTTATGAGCTAGTCTTAGGAATCCCAACATGCCTCTTCAGCTATGTCCTATTAGTTAAGCAAGTCATTAATGCAAACACAAAACCAAGGAGAGAGATTTTATGCTCTTTCTCTAATAGAAAGGAGTAGCAAAGTATTTGTGATCATTTTTAATCTGTCACAATCAGCCCCCCTAAACTTTGGGTAAAGAAGTTTCAGTTAATCATGCTTTTTGTTTCATGTCTATGGCTTAGCTAGCTAGCTAGCTCTCTACCTATTTTTCCCTTAATCCTCCCATCATAAGCAACCATTTTAATTTCTTTAATTTGTGTTTTTTATTTGACTGTTTGTTTTGAAAAATGTACATTGTTTAGAGTTGATTGATTGATTGATTGATTGATTATTTTTGAAGGAGAGAGAAAGAGTAAGTGAGGGAAAGGCAGAGAGAGATGGAAAGACAGAATCCCAAGCAGGCTCCACACTCAGCACAGAGGCTGACACAGGGCTCAATCTTATGAATGTGAGATCATGACCTGAACCAAAATTAAGAGTTGGCTGCCTAACAGACTGAGCCACTCAGGTACCCCTAGGGTTAATTAATTTTTAACTAGCCTAAATGGTGTTGAGTTATAGACCTCATTATTTTTCTTCTTTTATTCCACACACATTATGACTTTAACACCAATTCCTGGTTTCTAAGTGTACATCTATATGCTACAAAGTACTCAGTTGTAGGAATCCTCTACATTTTAACTTTTTGTCCTTTCTGAGATGGTTATCCAAAGTAACTTCAACTTGCTGCCACCATTAACTGACTAGTTTCCTCAACAAATAATATCAAACATTTACTGTGTGCCCATGGACTTATATAAGAATGAACAATGGGATTTATGTCCAGGAACAAAGTTTCTGGGTCACAGAATATTGTCAGGTAGCTTTGCAGAATCCAGCAAGTATCTTCTCCCTGGTGCCAATTAACTGTGTACATGAGCTTTCAATCAAGTAAGGTCTTTTTTTTTTTTTTTATTTTTAAATGTTTATTTTAAATATGTAATACATTCACATAATTCAAAAATAATATCACAAAGCCATATGAGGAAATCTTTTTATTTTACATATCTATAATTTAAATATAATTAGCCTATATTATATTACTTTAAGGTTTATGACCTAGTGATTCAACAATTCTACGTATTACTCAGTGCTCATCATTAGAAGTGTAATCGTCATCTACTGCCAAATAACATTTTCACAATCTTATTGACTCTATTTTCTATGCTGTACTTTTCATCTCTGTGACTTACTTATTTTGTAACTGGAAGTTTGTGCCTTTTAATCACCTTTTATAATATGGACAAATCTTATCCAAACTATTATCCTTCTACCAAATTTCTCTCCCATAATTTGTATTAATTTCTTCTGCATCCCTTCAGGGAGAAATCCTTGATTTTGGTGTAATCAGACTCTGATTTTTCTGCCTTTTGGTGCTCTTGAAGATCGTTTAGGAAACAATTTCTAGGGTTTTCTTTAGTTATTCTTTCTTTAATATTTTTGTTTCATATCACATTATTTTTAGGTATTTGTCTTTATTTTATTCTCAATTATGTCTTGTTTTATTAGTTTGACTTGTTTTGAATTCCAGTATAGTTAACATACGGTGTTTTGTTAGTTTCAAGTATAGGATATAGCTGTTCAGTAATTCTATTCATTACTCAGTGCCCATTATGGTAAGCATACGCTTTAATCCCAATCATGTCCTTCACTCATCCTCCTACCCACCTCCCTTCTGGTAACCATCTCTTCCTTCTATATAGTAAAGAGTCTGTTATTTGGCTTCCCTCTTTTTCTCTTTGTTGTTGCTGGTGTTTCTTAAATTCCACATATGAGTGAAATCATATGGTATTTTTGTCTTTCTCTGACTAACTTATTTCACAGAGGATTGATTATACTCTCTAGCTCCATCCATGTTGCTGCAAATGACAAGATTTCATTATTTTTATGGAGAGTAACATTGCTTTGTGTATATAAATATATACTATATATACTATATATAGTATATATAGACTTCATCTTCTCTATCCATTCCTCTATTGATGGACACTTGGGATGCTTCCATAATGTGACTATAGTAATTAATGATGCCATAAACATAGAGCATATATCTTTTGGAATTATTGTTTTCTTATTCTTTGGGTAAATACCAAGTAGTGTAATTACTGGTTCATAAGGTAATTTTATTTTTAATTTTTTAAAGGAGTCTCCATACTGTTTTCCACAGTGGCTGCACC
Source organism: Proteles cristata cristata (assembly GCA_017311185.1). Classification (NCBI taxonomy): domain Eukaryota; kingdom Metazoa; phylum Chordata; class Mammalia; order Carnivora; family Hyaenidae; genus Proteles; species Proteles cristata. Next base: position 542,270 of record JAESUZ010000242.1, on the reverse strand, counting down.
AGTTTACATTCTTACCAACAGTGCATGAGGATTCCTTTTCCCCCACATTCTCAACAATACTTGTTTTTCCTGTGTTTTTGTTTGTTAGCCATTTTGACAGGTGTGAGATTGTATCTCATTGTAGTATTGATTTGCATTTCCCTGATGATGAATGTTGAGCATCTTTTCTTGTGTATATTGGTCACCTTTGTTTCCTTTGAGGAAAAGTCTGTTCATTTTTAATGGATTTTCTTTGGTACTGAGTTGTATTAGTTCTTTATATATTTAGGACACTAACCTTTTATCAGATATTGTTATTTTCAAATATCTTTTCCCACTCCATAGTTTGCCTTTAGTTTTGTTGATTGTTTCCTTTACTGTGTGAAAGCTTTTTTTTTAATTTTTATATCGTCTCAATAGTTTATTTTTGCTTTGGTTTCCCTTGCCTCAGGAGACGTGTCTAGAAAAATGTTAGTACAGGTGATGTCAGAGAAATTATTGCCTGTGTTCTCTTCTAGGATTTTTATGGTTTCACATTTCACATTTAGGTCTTTAATTTTGAATTTTGCTTTGTGTATATACATATATATACTATATATGTATAGTATGACTTGGGCCAAAATCAACATCCCATTTTGAATTTATTTTTGTTTATGGTATAAGAAAAGTGGTCCAGTTTCATCTTATATATATAGCTGTCCAGTTTTCCCAACACCATTTGTTGAAGAGACTATCTTTTTCTTATTTGACATTCTTGCCTCCTTTGTCGAAAATTAATTGACCATATAAATGTGCGTTTATTTCTAGGGTCTCTAGTCAGTTACATTGATCTATGTGTCTCTTTTTGTGTCAGTACCACCCTGTTTTGATTATTACCACTTTGAAGTATATCTTGAAATCTGGGATTGTGATACCTCCAGTTTTGTTCTTCTTTTCAAATTGTTTTGGCCATTTGGGATCTTCTGTGGTTCCATACAAATTTTAGGATTGATTGTTCTAGTTCTGTGAAAAATGCTGTTGGTATTTTGACAGGGATTTTATTAAATCTGTAGATTTCTGAGTATAGTATGGACATTTTAACAACCTTTTTTTATCTTCTAATCCATGAGCATGGAATATCTTTTCACTTGTTTGTGTTATATTCAGTTTCCTTCATCAGTGTCTTATAGTTTGCAGACTACAGGTCTTTCACCTCCTTGGTTAAGTTAATTCATAGCTATTTTATTATTTTTGGTGCAATAATAAATGGGACTGTTTTTTCTTTTTCTGCTACCTATTTATTAATGTATAGAAATGCAATGGATTTCTATATTCACTTTGTATCCGCAACTTTACTGAATTCACTTATCAGCTCGGGTATTTGTGTGTGTGTGTGTGTGTGTGTGTGTGTTTCTTGTCGAATCTTTATGGTTTTCTATAGATAGTATCATGTCATCTGCCAATAATGAACATTTCACTTCTTCCTTACCAATTTTGATAACATTTATTTCTTTTTTTCTTGTTTAAATGTTTATTTATTTATTTTTAGAGAGAGAATGAGAATAGAGTAGAAGGAAGGGTCAGAGAGAGAGAGGGAGAGAGAGAGAGACGAGAGAGAATGAATCTCATGCAGCCTCCCCACTGTTAGTATGGATCCTGACATAGGGTTCAATCTCATGAACCATGAGATCATGACCTGAGTTGAAATCAAGAGTTGGATGCTCAGTCAACTGAGCCACCCAGGTGCCCCAATGCCTTTTACTTCTTATTTTTGTCTGACTGTTGAACAAAAGTGGTGAGAGTACACATCCTTGTCTTGTTCCTCACCTTAGGGGAAAAGTTCTCAGTTTTACCCATTGATAATGATGTTAGCTGTATTTTTCTTCATATATGGATTTTATTATGTCAAGATATGAACCTACTTTGTTGAGCATTTTTATTATGAATGGATGTTGTACTTCATAAGATGCCTTTTCTGTGTTTGTTGAAATGATCATAATGTTTTTATCCTTTCTCCTGTTGATGTATCACATTGATTTATTTGTGAATATTGAACCACCTTTGCATCCCAGAAATAAATCCCACTTGACTGTGGTAAATGATTTTTTTAATGTAGTGTTGGATTCAGTTTGTTAATATTTTGTTGAGGGCTTTTTCATCTGTGTTCATCAGCAATATTGACCTGTGGTTCTCCTTCTTTGTAATGTTTTTATCTGGTTTTGGTATCAAGGTAATGCTGGCCTCATAGTGTGAATTTGGAAGCTCCTCTTCTTCTTCTATTTTTTGGAATAGTTTGAGAAGAATAGGTGTTAACCCTTTTTAAAATATTTGGTAGAATTTGTCTGTGAAGCCATATGATCCTGGACTTGCATTTGTTGGGACTTTCCAATTACTGATTCAATTTAATTGCTAGTAAGTAGTCTGTTAAAATTTTCTGTTTCTTCCTAACTCAGTTTTGGGAGGTTTTATGTTTCAAGGAAGTTATCCATTTCTTCTACATTGTCCAATTTGTTGGTATAACTATGTCTTTTTCTTACTAACTTTAAAATCATATGCGATGGATATAAATTTGCCTATTTTTAAAATATTCTTTAAATTTATAAAATTTAAAAGTTATAAAATTTTTAAGTTTATTTATTTATTTGAGAGAGAAAGAGAGTGCGTGAGAAGGGAGAGAGAATCCCAGACAGGCTCTGCACTGTCAGCTGTCAGTACAGAGCCCAATGCAGGGCTTGAACTCACAAACAGTGAAATTATGACCTGAGCAGAAACTAAGAGTTGGAGGCTCTACCAACTGAGCCACCCAGGTGCCCTGCCTTAGTAATTTTTTTTTTTTTTTTTTTGAGAAAGAGAGAAAGCATGTATGTGCATGCGTGTGAAAGTCAGAGAGGGAGAGACAGAATCTGAGCGTGCAGCCACATGCTGGGCTGGATCTCATGAACCATGAGATCACGACTTGAGCCAAAGTCAACATTCAGACACTTAGCCAACTGAGCCACCCAGGCTCCCCTGCTTTACTATCTTTTAATAGATTAATTCAGACCTTGGTCCTCTGGATATTATTGAGCAGTGCATGGCGTGAAGATTTATGTTTTTACATTGTATTATATTAGAATGACAGATTTTGAAAAGCTTTTCCAGTGACTGGCTAATGCCATCTCAGCATCTTTTACAAAGCTCTGGTCTGTGGGGATAAAGTCGATTGATTTGCATGAGGAGCCCATGGCCTCCCTCAAGCAATCAATGCTCATTCAAGTTCCATATTTAAGAAACTTAATAGTTTAATGTTTAAACTAACATGGCCATAAGAAAGAAAGTAGGTTGCAGAGAAGGTAAGGAAGATCAGCAGGCCGGTACTGACCCTGACACAAAGAACTGGGAATGGATACAATGGTTCTGGTGACAGAGCAACACTAAGACCACCTTTGTAACTGAGTGCTCCTGGGGTTTGCTGCTCCCTGGGAGTAATGTGGTCACTGGGGACAGGTCAGAATAGTGGGTGGGAATACTTCAGCTCTGCCACAGTGCTTTGGACATGGCCTTCACAAGCAGTAGTTGGTTTCCAATAAAGAGATCCAACCTTATTTGTGACATAGTTTATCCTAATTAAGTTGTGTGCCTCCTTTTTATTCCTGTGTCCTTGTGAGAGACCCAGTCTCCATCCCTCCCTGTCCTGAAACTAGTGATTCCGCTATAGTCAGAATCTCCACAATCTCATCTGTATGAGCCCAAGCCCTGACATATCTTAGCTCTGTGTGGAAGTAGCTGGGTGAGAGGAGGGGAAAAAAAGCTTCCTGCAGGAGATCCTGGGCCAATAGAAAGGAACCCCCCTCCCCTCTGAGCCTAAGCCGGAGAAATGAGCCAGGCCAGCCTCACAGGAGAGCAAGATACCAGCTCACGCCTCATGGCCATGCCAGAACAGAAAGCTTTGCTCTTGTTCTTAATGTGAGACACAATTATTTAAGGCTTGCTGGAAGTACCAGTCTATTGTACTTTATTATAACAGCCAGAACCAAGACACCACTGTATCAGAATCTGCATTTTATTTTATTTATTGTTTAATGCAGTATAATAAATATACAGTGTTAATTTCAGGTGTACAAAACACTGATTCAGCAATTCATTACTCAGTGTATACCAATGTAACTGTAGTCATCATCTGTCACCATACAATGTTACAATATATTTACTATATTCCCTATGCTGCATTTTTAATATGCATGACTTACTTATTTTATAACTGGACATTTGTACCTCTTAACCCCCTTCATCTATTTCATGCATCCCTCATCCACCTCCCCTCTGGCAACCACAAGTTTGTTCTCTGTACTTAAGAGTCTGCATTATAACGAGATCTTTGGTGATTCTTGTGCATGTTAAAGTTTGAAAGAATTATTACGTCTGTCTTTTTTTTAATTCTCCTCTTCTTGGCCCCCTTATTTCTCTCTAACCCCTGCAATAGGGACAAAGGGTTTCCCAATACTGTATCTCTTAATTCTAAAATTATCATGCTTTTAATATGATTCCTAGATATAAAAAGGGATTCAAGCCAAAAATAATAATACAGGATTTTCTGATAAATTTTTTAAATTTTATCTGAGTGAGCAAGAGAAAGAGCATGAATTGAGCAGGATGGAAGGACAGAAGGAGAGAGAGAGAATGCTAAGCAGGCTCCATGCTCAGTGCAGAGCCCGATGTGGAGCTCAATCCCATGACCTGAGCCAAAATCAAGAGTCAGATGCTCAACCAGCTGAGCCATCCAGGTGCTCCAAGATCATCTGTTAAATTTGAATGTAGGATCAGTAACCAGAATTCCTTACTACCTCTACATTCAAAGGAACTAGATCAGATTCCTCCAAATTCAGACACTCAAATTCTCTTGAACATTTAAAAGTAAATGCGCTGAAGTTTTGAAGGCAATGGGTCTTGTTACTATCGACACTAGTTTTAAACTTTACGGTCTAGGAACTAGTTTCCCTTTAACCTTCTTTTTGTAACTTATTTTTAAAATGAGGCATTTCCTTTTAATTATATGCAATTACACATACATTGCCCTTTTTAGTTTTGCTTTTTCAGTTTGCTGTATAACCAGCTTAGGCATTTAGACATCAACTGTGCAGGGAAATTCAAATCCCATACTTCTTGCGGTGTGAAGCCGGATGAGCATCACCTGGCAACTGAGAGACATGCTCTGAAGACAGTGCCCGCGAATTTGTGTTTAATAAGCTTCCAGCTGCTTCCAATAGGCAGTAATGCCAAGAAGCACTGTTGTAATTCCTTTTTATTCCATGTGTTCCAAGTAGGAACAGTGTATCGTCCCCTGTGCTGTCAGTAATGCACCGTCTCTGGAAGCCTTCCTTCCAGACCCGGTGTTTCGGAACTAAATCTTTGTGAGCCCTCGCAATTCATATGTTGAAAACCTAACCTCCAATCTGATGATATTGGGAGGTGGGACTTAGGGCGATAATTAGGTCCTGAGAATGGAGCGCTCATGATGGAGGTCAGTAGCTTTATAAAAGGAGCCTGGAGCGGTCTTACACTTTCTGTCTGCCACGTGAACCTGTAACAAGAAGTTGGCAGTCTGCAGCCTGGAAGAAGTTTCTCACTGAAACCAGACCACGCTTCACCCTGATCTCGGATTTCCAGCCTCCGCAACTGTGAGAAGTAAATGTTGTTTATAATTCCTAACTTCTCCTCAGTCTATGACACTTTGTTATAATAGCTCTAAGTAAGACACCACTGTAACGAAATCTACATTCTGACAAGGTCTCTGGGGATTTTAGTGCACTTTAAAGTTTGACAAACACTAAAGTCTAGTAAAAAGTTGTTCAGGCTAATTTCTTGTTTGTGCCTGAGATAGATGCACAGGCTTTTTCCAACATTGAGCCCCTTAATTCTAAAATCACTGAGCTTTGTGAATACTCCATATAGAAAGGGAGTCTAGCCCCCTCCCCCAAAATGGAACTTTGTGTCAAATTTGAATGTCAGGTAAATGACAAATAACATTTTAATGTGTGTCCTGTGTAGTATTTGATACTTGGGACATATTTATACTGATAAATTGGACATCTTATATTTTTATTTGCTACATTTGGCGACTCTACAGATAGCTCAAAAATCCCCCCAGAAACTAGTAGTTTCTGGCAGCATCAATATTTGCTAAAACAGCCATATATTTTTATATGATAATTTTTCAATTCCTTTTGGACAAGACAGAAGCTGGAATCATAGTCTCTACCCTCTGGTAAGTCAGCATGTATATACCTTTGTTTACCTACAAAAGGTATCATTGACTGCAGCCTTAGAAAGCAGGAAATGGCCTTAACCAACCTTTATCAGCAGGAAGGACTTCAAATCAACTATGAAAATACAAAAAGTTGGGGTGCCTGGGTGGCTCAGAAGGTTAAGTGGCTCACTTTGGCTCAAGTCGTGATCTTCTGGTTTGTGAGTTTGAGACCCACGTCAGGCTCTGTGCTGACAGCTCAGATTCTGTGTCTCCTTCTCTCTCTGCCCTTCCCCTGCTCATGCTCTGTCTCTCAAAATTAAATAAACATTTAAAAAAAGAAAAAAAAGAAAATACAAAAAATCTCCTCCTTTTGGAAACTATTCTCCATCATACAAAATTCAGTGTCAACAATTCTCTGCAATGGGTTAAATCTTTCAGGCACCACATTTTGTGGTGAGATCATTCTGGCATGCCCATCAGGAGTCCCTGTTGCTTTAAATTTGATATTCTGTCTGCTGGATCACAACTAAAGGTCCCGTTAGTCTTGGAGGAAAGCTGGTAAAGCCTGCTTTGAGTGGTTTGGTTTTCTTTTCTGGTTAAAACTGCTATAATCTGTGTTGGGATTTGCAGTGAAATACTGGCTCAGTGCTGGGAAGTAACTAAGACATTTTCCTGAAGAAACCTCCCTATCATTGGGAGGTTTGAGTCCTGGGCCCAACTCTATGAGGAGATGAAATGTACTTTTATTTGGATGAGAACACTGGATAAGAGTACTCTTTAATTTCAATAATATAAAGTCTGTCTGTCTGTTCAAAAGGTTTCCAGAACTTACATAAGTGGTCTTAATCAGCAAACTCATCATTGCAATTCAAACTCTTACTAAAGGAGTAGGGTCGACGTAGAATTTGTGGGTTCTACCAAAAGTCTTAGAAAAGATGTTAAAGGGATATGATGCTAACAATGCACTCCTCTGTATGTTTAAAGTCTTTTTTAGTTCAAATTAGAACACCGGAGAGGTGTACATTTGATCCTATCGCTTTGGCAGAATTTCCTTTTCTGAAATCTCTTTTTAGGTTTTGCCTTCACATTTTATCATTCATTATGTAATCCATGCATTTAGATTCTCACTTTTTTTTATTTTGTTAACCTCCTTTTTCTCTTCTGTATTACATTTCCATTATTTTAACTTATATTAGAGAATTAGTGTAGAATACTTTTTAATTATGAAGACCAGCAATGACGTGATAAAGTACATTTTAATGAATAATATCAAATATCCTTGTACCCAGCATGCTATTTAAACACTAGGTACTTAAGACCACCAGTGGGCCTTTTCTTAATTGCAGTGTCTTGGCCATCCTGCTGACAGAGTAGAGTGCTGTCCTAAATTTAGTGATAGTTGTTTGCTTCCTTTCCTTGCTGGTTTTTAACACATACATGTTTGCTTGCTTGCCTTTGATCTTTTACATAACTGGAACTATTTCATAGGTATTCTTCTGGAATGTATATTTTTGCTCAGTATTATGTTTCTAATATTCATCCATACTGGTCCCTTTTCACTGTTGCATAGTATTCTATGGTATGACTATATCATAATGTGTTTATTCCTGCTACCAAATAATGCATATTTGGGCTGTCTTCAACTGTCTCTTATTGAAATGGTGCTGCTGTGAACATTCTTTTACAAGGAAGGACCCCAATGCACAGGTGCAGGAGATTCTTTGGGGCTTGGTACTGAAAGTGTGTGGTTCACAGACCAGCAACAGCAGCAGCATCTGGAGGTTATTAAAAATGCTCCACCTTCTAGGGCACCTGGGTAGCTCAGTCAGGTAAGTGTCTGACACTTCTTTTTGGCTCAGGTGATGACCCAAGATCATGGGATTGAGCCGTGTGTAGTCCCACCCCCACCCCACATTGAGTGTGGAGCCTGCTTAGGATTCTTTCTCTCCCCCCACCTCTGCTATTCTTCCCAGCTCATGCTTGAGTGATTTCTCTTTCTCTCTCTCCAAAGTAAAAATAAAAAGAATAAAAATGCTCCACCCTAGTTCCACTGAATCAGAATCTACATCTTGTTATATCCTTCTGTGGCTATTAAAGCTTGAAATTCATTAGTCTATGGTATATACCTAGGGGTGAAATTATTGAAAAACTTTAATTATTTTTTTTTTACAAGATAAAGCCCAGTGTTTTTCCAAAGTTGCTGTGCCAATGTATTATTGCCCCTAAAGTTATTATTGCTGCAATACTGTCATCAAAAGTGGTAATTTCAGGCTTTAACATAGTGTAACATGGAAATGTGAGAATGGCGTTATTTTTATATTTTGCTGATTATCAATATGGTGTCTAAGTGCAATTGATATTTGCATATCAATTTTCTATGCAGTCATCTTGTTAATGAGGTCGAGCATCAATTATTTGTTGACCATCAATCAGTGTTTCTTTTTAAAAGCTTGTTCATAATCTTGTTAACTTTTTAATTTTTTGACCCCTTATTGATTTTAAGGTATCCTTTGTGTATTCTGTTCATTACTTTTTGTTTATAGGAATTGAAAGTATTTTTATCCAGTTTATGGCTTGCAGTTTTAATCTCTTTGAGGTTGATTAACTAAAGTTTTTCTTCTTTTAATATAGTCATATTTATCTTTTTAAAATGGGTATCAGGTGTTTTTTAGTTGTCGTGCTTTGCCAGTTTGGTTTCTACTCCACATGTTTGGAAACAGAAGTCATAGTGAAGTTCTCATACCTAGACCTACCACCTCCTTCATTTCCTAGCCAATTATTTCCCAGAAGTATACAGACAAGAAAAAAAATAGCTAAACGGGAATCAAAGATCACTTATTAGAGGCAGGGAGAGCTAAAGCACCCATCCTGGTAGCAAAATTCTAGGTGCAATCTTACCTAGGAACCCAGTCAAGGGAAATTAAAACATGCAGAAAGAATGACCACATGTTCACTAAACCACAAGCAAACAGGAAGTGCTAGAGAGACTAGACCTTTGTCTCTGCTTGTGGGGCCTTGGAAATCCACCATTAGCTTAACATGCTCAGTGAGGGTTTGGGTCTGATCCCAGTCAAATTTGCTGGGCCTGTGCCCACAATGCAGGGCGGAAAGATCCACAAAGGCGATGGAATGAATGTAAAATTTTCATGCTCCTTCACCTGTTTGCCAAAAAACAAATATGGTAAAATTAGACAGTAAGAACCTTCTTCTCCTAATGTATACATTTGTTTTCTTTTTTCTCTATTAACACATTGGTCTATGGTCAACTAAGAGTGAAGCTAGTCTGGTTCCCAGCTTCCCTGCTTCTGTGTGTCCAAGGACTAGTGATTTGGGCATTCAGCTCTTATTTCTAGAAATCTCTGAAATATCTCTCAATAGGAATACTTTTTTTTTAATTCAGACCACACCACAACATGGATCAAAAGTTCACTCCTTATTCTAACCTCCATTTGACATTAAGTTCAGCTGTGTTATGTAACATAGCTTGCATGTTATTATAAAAGTTCAAATAACAAAATGACCTGAAGTGTAACCTAAAATAACCAGTATGACCTAAATTTAAACAATGTAATCTTATCCCTCCCATTACTGTGCCACCCACTGTTTTTAAATTCTCCTGTTGTAATATAAATTCAAAGGAATTACGATACAAATATTTTTCTTCCACAATTTAGCATTTCCCTTGTCTTGGCTGGAAGGGCTTAGAGGACCAAAGATCATATGACAAAAGTAGGATTGAAATAATTAACATGTCTGGGCACTTTGTTGTTTTATCATTAGGAGGACATAAAGAAACTTGTGGCTCATCATAAATATTCCCTTTATAACACTATTCTTTATTAAAAAGAAATAAAACTTCAATCACAGCATTGGCTATACCCAAAACAAAAATAATGCAAGGTTTTGAAAATGGAGAGAAAAGTATGTGGCAAGATTTGGATAAAGTTATCTCTGAAATAATCTATGGTAGCAAAAATCTGTTAAACACTTTTTTTTTACTTAGAAATGTCCCTATATTTCTAGGTTTCAAAAATATAATTTTCATTACAAATAACAACTCCTTTGGAATTTTAATGCAAATAAATTTCTAAAAAGTTAGTTTAGAAAAAGTGAAGATGTAATCAAATTTTGCCAAAGGAAAAGTAATGTTTATGCATTCTGTTTTGTTGAAAGAGACAAGAGTTCTGGAGGCAAATGCCCAAGGCTCTTCATTAATGAAGAAATCCATTTGACTGGTTTAAACAATTTAAACAGCAGCTATGTGCTGACTCTATGTGGTCTATTTTGGGCTTAAATACAGTAGTAGTGGGTTATAATTTATTATATATTATGGAAAATATTTGAAGTTATTAATTATTGGACTCAATATTCAAAATACTATGCTTCTCATGCTGGGCAAACAATCCAGACACATTTTACCCTCTGTATCTTTATACATACTTATTTTATTAGCTCAGAATGCCTTCATCCTTTATTCATCTGAAAAAATCCTTCAAACTCCTAATCAACTATTATCTTTGTTCTCAGTCTTCTTCCGTGACACTTCATCTGGGTCTCTAAAATTGCATTTATAATTATGTGTTTTTCTTTATATCTTTAGACTAAGGAGTTTCTCAAGGCTGAGGACTTTGATTTATTTATACATCTTTTCCCAGTGCTTGGTGCAAATGCTCTCCCATACATGCATAGGACAATAGACAAGTAGTGAGTGAATGAATGAATGAATGGACAGATGAATAAAAGTAGTGTTTATTGATTCAAGCACATTTGAACACTATGAATTTATAATTTGTCTAATCACCCAATACCATCCAGCATATAAATTGCTTCAGATATTACGACCTATGAGAAAAGCTAGTGCTTGGCAGTATTAAAGGTTGTTTAGATTAAAGATATTAAAGGTATTGAGGTTGTTATTAAGTAAAAAACATGAATGTTGTATATATATGTGAATGTTGTGTTAGAGATAAAAAGATAGTTTTCTACCTTGGCCAAGTCTAGACATGAGGAACTTAGACACAAACTTAGTAGCAGATGGTTCAAACCCTGGATTTACAAGACTTCTTTCAATAAATCTATGACCTATACTGAGCCTCAGGAACTCATCTGTAAAATGGGAATAATAAATTCTGCCCTAACTAGACCACAGAAAAATTGAGTATCTAGCCAAATGAGGTATTAAAGGAATGATATATACTCTATAGAGCCCTGTCATATGGTTTGCAAATGAGGTGTCTTTTTAAAGTAGTATTCTTTATTGGACCCAATTACCTAGACGCAGAGCATTTAAACACACAAGCTGAGGGATGCCTTTACAATACTACACTTACATCTTCTAGTTGCTCACCCAGCAACCGAGATATCACCAAAACATGATTTGGGATGGCTTCCTATGCTCAAACTTGTTAATAGCTGTAGCCTGTACTTAACCTCCCCCAGATTAGTGGTGAGGTGTCTTCAAAACTGGGGAAATTGCTGAAATTGTATTTCAGCCTAAAGGCAAATGCAAAAAAATCCATTAATGGCCTTTTAAAATATCTGACCACAGAAGAAAATGAAAAAATAAGAAATCTAGCTTTTCATATGTGGTTTCAGACCACGTAGGTGTGTGCTGTGTTCTCTTAGAAGCCTTCCTACTTCTCACATTTCCCTTTGCTGATTGTTCCTGAGCAGAATCAATCACTCCATTCTCCATGCTTCTGTGGAATTGCTCAGGCCTTAGATTTATAGTCTCACAGTGCTTTGGAATTATCTGTTTGAATCTGCCTCCCCCTCCCCAACCCCCACACACACACTCAACAAGGAAAATTGTTAGGCGGCTAGTCTTTCCCTTTTTGTATTACCAAGACCTGCCTAGCTCTGCATCTAAGATTTAGTAGGACCTCAAGAAATACTGACCCTTGAAAAATGATATGGACTTTTGGAAAAAAGTCTCTCTGAATCAGAGAGACCTTATTTTCAGAAATTTTGATAATAATGAAAAGCCATATAGCTGCTTCAACTTGGTACTAAGCAAGTGAGGGTTTTTTCGCTTGAAGAATGCTCTTTACTCACATGGATACATTTATGGAAAGGCTATAAGAATGACTGAGCTACTTCAACAAAGGCCATTATGGAGAAGGATCCAAGGAGTCTGTTATTAAGGTTATTATCCTTGGTGTTTGGGCACTGTAAGGACCCAGCTATAAAACTAATAGGAAACTTGCTTGTGAGAGAGAAATGGATTTTATTTGTACAGAAGGCAGAAAAACCTCAGCCACTGAAAGAAGAGGGGGAAAAAAGGAACAATACAAAGGAAGTGTGATGTCTTTGGAATGAAGACATTATTTAAAGTACTCAAGATAAGGCTAAGGAGAAGCCCTGAGCTAGAAGAAAATTAGGTAGTTCTAATCTTCTGGCAATAAATTAGAGTCATAATGAAAATGCATATGAATAATTGTTGCTATTAAATCTTGAATTATCTCCCCCTTTTTAACTAATGTTGAATATAAAGCCATATTCCCATTCTCATTAATGATACGCCATAAAGGTAAATGAAGGCAAGTAAATAAGCAGTTAGGATGCAGTTAAAAAGCAGGATGTAGGATGGAAGCATGGACAATAGAACATAGAGGAAGTCTTTGGAAAATACTTTTAGGAGGTCAGAGAAGTCTTTCTGAGTAAAGTGATTTCTAAGCAGAGACTTGAATGATGAGCCGAAGTTAGCCAGGGAAAAACGAGACTAGTGGGAAAATGGAGTTTTTCTGACAGAAAGATTAAAGTCTATCACAGCAGAGAACTAAGAGAAAGCATGATGCTTTCCAGGAACTGAAAGTGAGAGATTTGAGATGGTTGGAAGAGTTACACGATAGCCTGGAATTTGTCTCACAGGCCAACTGGGTGCCATCAAAGAACATAAGTGGAAAGTGAATTGATTTTATTTTGAGAGATCACTCTGGCTGTTCTATATATATAGTAGAAGAATCGGAGTGGGGCCAGGTTGGAGGCTGCAAGGTGCGGTGTTCTAAACCAAAGGTAACTTGATGGCCTAAACTTGTATAGTGACAATGGAGAGGTGTATACAAAGTCCAGGAATATTTTGGGGGTAGAAATAACAAACTGTACTGATTTCTTAAAAGCTTTAAATTAAGCAAATGAAGAAGTCCAAGATGACACAAGTTTTCTGATGCAAACAAGTGGGTGGATGGTTATTGCCTTTGTTTGAAATGGAGACACCAAGGAAAAGTTCTGGTGCAGGGATTGTGGGGGGAGATGATAAGGACTGAAAACCTACATCAGTTCCTCAACATCGTTTGCCGTGTCATATTTACAGCTTCAATTTTTGGACGGCTGAGAATGCTTCTAGTTCCAATTCAGTTTAATGGACGTTCATTGATTTCTTGGACATCAGTGAATTATCTTGGTGGATGTTCTTAGAATCCATAATGAATTTATAGTGTGTAGAAGGCTATGGCATCCTATGGTTTTTCATAACTGCAGGCAGAAAAATATTCTCAAGATAATAGTGATAATGATTTCAAAAACTTGAGGCTAGCTTGAGGAATCCTATCTTGAACATTAGTGGAATGAAAAAAACATTTTACTCCTCTGTTTTGGCAAAGAAAATCTTATGGGGATCTTCGAGAATGTCATTTGTACAGATATAGAATGGGATGTTTAAACATTCTGTGAAAGAGCAGAGAAAAAGAAATGTCCATGAGGAACCATAACAATCAAAGTTCAAAAGCAATATAAATGACTGCCTATGTGATTGGCAGTTCCAACATAATGAACTCAGCTGTCTGTGAAGCTTTGCAAGTTACTACAATTGTAGATAAAGGCCTCTCTGATATTATCTTCCATGATTTGTATCCAAGGGAAGACACTAGATTAGTTTCATTTGTTAAAACAAAAGGCTAGTTTCAAAGGAAGCATCCGCTGCCATTTGCAGATTTGGTAGAACAACTCCCTTTTTTCTCTAACAGGGAGGAATATTCATCATTTTAATTTGTCTAGGAGAAGGGATAAACTGCTAATTGCCCTTAAAATAGGAGGAGGTATTGATTTACCACTATTAGTAGTCATTGCTCAGTACTGATACTTTGAGACATTTTTGGCATTTCATTTACAGTTATGCAGAGATATAAAGAATTCATTGCTATTTCAAACAAATTCACAATTAATATTATAATGTGAAATAACAGGGGAAAGTAGAACAATTTTATAGAAAATGTGTCCCCACAATTAGAGACTTGCAAATTTCTTTACTTCAATGAGTATGTTCAACAAATGGCAAATGCTAAACACCATTATTTTGAAACTAAAAATATAATTGCATTTCTTACAAAGGATACAGTCTTCTACATAAAGCATTTATGTATTTAATGAAGCACTCAAGCAAATGGCAAAAGAAAATCACTTTAATCATTAAGCCAGTTCATGTAATCATTTTTAATAATTCAAATTTTATCATAAAATGAATGTCTATGCAGCAAAAATAGAAATAAAAATATATTTTTAAAAAAAGACAATAAAAATAGCTGTAATTTTAATACTGAGAACATTTTTGTAGATATTCTTATCTCTAGATCAAAAAAAGCAATTATCTGGGGCACCTGGGTGGCTCAGTTGGTTAAGCATCCGACTTCGGCTCAGGTCACGATCTCACGGTTCATGGGTTCCAGCCCCGTGTCGGGCTCTGTGCTGACAGCCAGCTCAGAGCCTGGAGCCTGTTTCAGATTCTCTGTCTCCCCCTCTCTCTGACCCTCCCCTGCTCATGCTGTCTCTCACTCTCTCTCAGAAATAAATAAAAACATTAAAACGATTAAAAAAAAACTTAAAAAAAAAACCAATTAACTTGTATACCTTGAACATATTTCCATTCAGAAATTATATTTATACTTAACTAATTGTGACTGCATTATGTTAAATTATATAGATTAATCAAAGTTATTCAAACTCTAATTAGTGGGATTTTAGATCATTTTAAATACGTTGTAAACAACATAGCAATGGATGTTTTGGAACTAAGTCCTTGCCTATCCTTAGTATAAATCATTAGAAGTTAAAATGTTGAAATAGATGGTAAAATAAAAGAATTGAGTTTTTTTATGATCTGACAACTTTCTTTATTCCTTACATCACCTTTAAGTTTCCATTTATTTCTTTTTAGTGCCTATTCACTATTTACCTACTTGGTGCTTTAATTTGTTAGGAAGCCTTAGTGATTCTAAGATGAATAATGTATAGATAATGGTCACAGAAGACTATCTATCAGAATGAATGACAAACACAATATAACACCAAAGGGCTGAAAAGGTTGACTAGCCTACAGGAGAAGGAATGGAGTGTCACCTGCATATAGAACTACCAATCATCTCTAGAAGTCTTATTGGTTAAATGAGCTCCTGTTAGGTTTGGATTAAAAGAACAGAATGTGAGGAGCAACTGGAATGGTTAGTGGTAAAAATATTTTAAATAAGAAGTGTAGTTTAGGAAGTTCAGAGCCATAAACTTTTTGCTGTTCCTTTAAAGGTGACTCTCACCTGGCCAACCCCAAAACCATCAGGAAAACCAAAAAGCTTTGTCAACTCAGGCAGTAAGAGCCCATGCACTTGAATTAGAACTGCTCTGCACTTTAATGAAGGATATTCTTGGCTCTGAGTTCATTTGTGAGACCACAGGGGTCAATTTAAATTTCAAATCACCAATTGGGTTTATTTCAAGTGGAGAACTTCCCCTGTTAAGCACCAAAGGAAAACAAAGTTACTCTATAGGTGGAACATTTTATTTAAAGTGAGGTTATATTTAAAGGGTGCTTTTAGGATTTAATTTAGAATTTGGAGATCTTCAACAATTTCTTTTGTCTAAGCAAACTTCATAAAACCACATGTCTGTGTCAATACAATTGTAGCCTTAGTTTGAAAATGTTCAAATTTACTTTTTTATTGAAATTTATTGATATAGTAATTATAGCTTGGCATTCAGTTGTTTCAGATTTTAAGGTCCCGATATTTATTACTACTAAAAGAAATTATTGTGAAATTACTTCAAGTTAACAGAGTCATTCCCCTAGAGTGGTAAATTTATTGATGTTAAATCTCCGGTGCAAGAGTTCTTAATTTTTTTTTTTTTACCATTCATTTTTGAGAATGGGAGAGACAGAGCATGGGCAGGGAAGGGGCATAGAGAGAGGGAGACACAGAATCCAAAGCAAGCTCCAGGCTCTGAGCTGTCTGCACAGAGCTGACTTGGAGCTCGAACTCACTGACTGCAAGATCATGAACTTAGCTGAACTTGGACTTAACCAACTAAGCACCCAGGTGCCCCTGGTGTAAGAGTTCTAATTGGTTCAGGATATTGACACTGTTTTCCAGTTTGCAAAAATTATAATCAGTATTATATCTGTAACCATTATAATCAGTAACTCTGTAAATCTACCAATTTCAATTATTAACAAATGAATATAAATATTAAATGGTTATAATATTCCTCCATAAAGAAATATATACATATCCCTGTCAAAGGATCCCAGATATGCCTGGCCACCCGTGGTGGAGTGTCAGGACCCATAAGATAAGTATTGCAAATTAAAGCCAAGGTTTAAGTGGAAATGGTACCATTTTAAAAAATAGTGATGTAGATTAACATTAGTTCAGTATGAAGAGATGTTATAGTACCACACCAGATAACTTTATTTATTTATTTATTTATTTTTTATTTCTAGGATAGAGAGAGAGAGACAGTGTGAGTAGGGGAGGGTCAGAGAGAGAGGGAGACACAGACTGAAACAGGCTCCAGGCTCTGAGCTGGCAGTCAGCACAGAGCCCGACGCGGGGCCCGAACCCACGAACCGTGAGATCATGACCTAAGCGAAAGTCGGACGCTTAACCGACTAAGCCACCCAGGCGCCCCGACACCAGATAACTTTAATATAGTTTTCCTAATTACAAAGTAATATACATATTTACTGTAGAAACTATAAAGAGTATACATGGTAGATCAGTGTTTTATAGGTAAATTAAGGAGAGTAAAGGAAGAGAGTTAGGTGGGCTTTTAGTTGTGTTTGTAATGCTTTATTTTTAAAAAATGATCAAAAGCTAAAAAGGCAAACTATTTGCCTCCATTACACCTAGATTTATAGCAACATAGTTTAATTTCTCTATTTCTTAATATTTAAAGTTTTTAAATAAAAATAGGTAAAACATCCATAAACTCACTGCATAGGATATACATTCAACATTTCAGTGTTTAGTCTTCCAGACTTTGTTAATATGAATCCACGAATACATACTTTCTAATAAATATGGAATTATACTTTTTATGTTTTCATTTGAACCATGTACTATACGTTTCCAGAGAAAATACAGTACATGTTATAACATATACTATTAACATCATTCTCTTCTATTAGGCATTTTAGCTAGTTTTTTTCTATCATAAGTTAATTACAGCAATATTGGTCTAAGTGTTACCAAAATGCTTTACCAGAGTAGAGAGTTAGCACCATATTATACTCAGAATGACCAACTTAAAAACCTTTGCTAACTTCATAGGTGAGAAGTCTCTCATCATTTGATTTTCCAAATGTAGTTATGTTTCATTTCCCAACAGTTTGAATGGAAACATTTTCCCAGAGATTTGTTTCAGTCACATATGGTGAAACCTGTGGGGATGAAAAGGACAATCAGAAAGGAGGAAGTTTGTTACACTCACAGATCCATAGAAACAGCTACGACATAGGGGGGCCACTTGGGGAAGCATAGAGGGTCAGTCCGGAGGCAGAGGGAATGAGGCAATGTGGATAAGAGCCTCTACTGTAGTTCCTATGGGAAGGAACAAACACAGCAGGGTGAGCAGGCCTAGGATTGCCTATGGCTCTAGTATATGGGTACTGTCCCTTGTTATCTGGTGCCTAGCCCTGGGTCATTAGAGCAAGTGGATTATTTGGCCACTGAAGAGCAGTATAAAGCAGTGAGAGTCCTGTAGAAGTCACAGGGGTGTGGGCTCCATGTTGGTTAGTTTACACGTGGCAGGCATGCTCCCTGGGACTATCTCTGGAGATAAGCTAACTCTTGGAGGATCAGTCCTTTCAGGGTCAGCAAGGTCCCAGATGTCAAAGCATCGTAATAAAGAAAATAAAAGGTATGGTTAATACCAGTTGGTATTACATATGATGGTTTTAGAAGGAGCAGAAGTGCATAATGCACATGAGGACTAAGGGAATCAGATCACAGATAACATAGTTGTGGAAATTATGTGTTTATTAGGCAACTATTTTCTGCGCACCAACTACACGTTAGGCATTTAGTCATGGGCAAAATCAGGCACAGATCCTGCATTCATTTCACTTATATTTGGAAACTAATTTGCAAATGCATCATGCTAATGTAGCTTTTCTGTAATGTATACTAATACAAGATGGTTCAAAACCAAGAGTAACTAATATGTAGTTGGTATATCTATCATTATCTTCTATATATTCTCCATATATAGAAGCTTGTTTAGGCTTTCAGACTTGCCTTCCTTTTTTTTTTTTTTTTTTTTTTTTTTTTAATGTTTTTGATTTATTTCTAGGAGAGAGAGAGAGACAGCGTGAGCAGGGGAGGGTCAGAGAGAGAGGGAGTCACAGACTGAAACAGGCTCCAGGCTCTGAGCTGGCAGTCAGCACATAGCCCGACGCGGGGCTCGAACCCACGAACCGCAAGATCATGACCTAAGCGAAAGTCGGACACTTAACCGACTAAGCCACCCAGGCGCCCCTGGACTTGCCTTACTTTTTAACAAGAGTATATACTGTTGTATAATTTGATCTTAACTTGGAGGATAATTGACAGACTTTTTAATTTATTTTTTTCCAGTGACTCATTAAAATAATAAATATATTTTAAGCTAGCATTAAAATGTTCTGATACATTTCAGTACTTACCACCCTGCTTAATAAGTCAAGAAGCATGCTGCCCAAATAGGTTGTTTGAAATATACTCATTTTCTGGAATGAAATTACAAGGTTTCTTCTCTAATATAGATGTTCGTACACGGACATGTTTGGCTGGAGATAGTGAATATAAGGATTAAAATTTGCTGTGAGGACATAGGTAGAGTTTTAGCTTTGAATTGTGTTCAGTTCACACACAGAAATGAGTATATACTTAAGTGACAGTGGATATTTAATGGTTAGGTTTTTGCCAATTACTGATTTAAATTTTGATTTCCAAGGGATGATTTGAATCATTTTTATTTTTTAAAAAATGTTTTTTAGTGTTTTATTTATTTCTGAGAGACAGAGAATGTGTGTGTGAGCAGGGGTGGGTCAGAGAGAGAGGGAGACACAGAATCTGAAACAGGCTCCAGGCTCTGAGCTGGCTGTCAGCACAGAGCCCGACACAGGGCTCTACCCGACAAACTGTGAGATCATGACCTGAGGCGATGTCAGATGCTTAACCGACTGAGCCACCCAGGTGCCCCTCGAATCATTTTTAGTGGTAAAAACTCTATGTTGAGAATCAGTTTTGGGACCTGATCTCCATGTATACCAAGATTTCTTAGATTAATGGCTTATCTCCCAAAGACTGGAAGGGACTTTTTTTTGTTTAATTTTAACATTTATTCATTTTTGAGAGAGCATGAGTCAGAGAGAGGGAGACAGAATCTGAAGCAGCAGGCTCTGAGTTGTCAGCATGGGGCTTGGAACACAGGGACCTGGAGATCATGACCTGAGCTGAAATTGAATGCTTAACCGACTGAGCCACCAAAGTGCCCCTGGAAGGGATTTTTATAGTCAATCTGCTAGAGGTTAACTGATAGATAAATGTATAATTTCAGTTGCAATGCATGCCTTGTAAATATATATTTCATGTTTATTGTAAGAATATTTTGCAGGTACATTTAGATGATTAGACTGATTTTTTTAAAAAATTTATTTATTTATTTTGAGAGACTGGGAGAGAACATGCATGAGCACAGGGGAGGGGCAGGGAGAGAGAAAATCCCAAGCAGGCTCTGCGTTGGTAGTGCAGAGCTTGATAAAGTGGGGCTTAGTCTCACAAACTGTGAAATCATGACCTGAGCCTGAACCAAGGGTCAGACGCTCAACCCACTGAGCCACCCAGGTGCCCCCAAACTGATTTTAAAAAGAGCTTTCCCATTTCCATCTTCAAATGGTAGATGTGGAAAGTAATGGAATATTGTATATGGCTTTTAGGTAATAGAACCTGTTGAGGCTTCCTAAGCCCGACAGCGTAGTATTGTGTTCTTCCCATTGTCTATCTCTTAGCAGATTTGCATTGTTCCAACTGTCTAACTTGGTTAGGAGACTTAGGTTCCCCCATCCTCTAGCTGCAACTCCACAAATCATCCTTGAACCCCTTCATTCCTTCTCCCCCTTCCTCATCTATGTAATACGCATATATTCTTTAACTGCAGCACATGAAAATTACTTGATGTTTAATGCTGCTTGACATTGTTTCATTAACGACCTCAACTTAATAAAATGTTTCTCCAATTCATTTCTTTAGTATTGTTCCTTGTGTCACCTGATGTACCTTACTGATGTTGATGGTAAAATTGAATTTTGTTCCACACTTCTTTTCTTCTTCCACAGCTGGAGAAACAAACCAATATACCATCAACCTGAATTTAGATTCAAAATGAGTCCTTCATTAAATTCAGATTATAGAGCCCATGGAACAGAAATAAATATGTGAATATAATTGAGTCTATTGCTTATCCTAAAATGGCTAGTAGAAATACATATAGTAAACTCTTTGGAATGATTTTGTGTTGAATAGCATTTAATAGTTTACAAAATATTTTCAAAAACACTTCAGATATTTTATCCTCAAAATAATCCATGTTAGGCAGTCATAGAGTATCTTTTTACTTCATTTTACTTCATTATATATATATTTACTTCATTTTATATCATTTTATATATATACTATATATAGTATATATATATATACTTCTATATATACATATGTATGTATACCCCTAAATGTATATATACACACACATATGTAATATATACCATTTTATCATATTTTAGTTGTACAGATAAAAATTTAGGTCACAAACTTTTGAACTTAAGTTTACATGATGTAAACTGAACTATCCAAGACTAAAGCCCAACATTTATGTCTCTCAATCTAAAGTTTGTTCTACTTTTTAAATAGGAAATATAGGCATGCCCCCCCAAAAAAAAAAACTATCTTCCACAATCATAGCACTAAAACATTATTCAGTAAATACATTTTGAAGTCCCACTGTGCCAGGTACCATTCTCCTTTAGTACGGATAACTACAGTGAAAAAAAGATGAAAATCCATGATCTAATAAAAATTACATTTTGGTAGGATGGTTTAAATAGTTAGATGGTGCAGTATTTGTCAAATAGTGACAATGTGATGGAGAAAAAGCAACGAAGTGTTGGGATTGGATTTGTGGGTTGTGGGATGAAATCAATCAGTAATCAGGAAGTGCCTCATTGAGAAAGTAACATTTGAGTGAAAACCTATGTTCAAGCCTTAGGTAGAGTATTACAGAGGTGTTACTGTCCTGTTTAAAGTACAGCAAGGAGACCCATGTGTCTGCAGCAAGTGATTAATCACAAGAGTTGAGGGAGATGAGTTTGGCAAGTTGGGGAGGGAGAGAAGGGGGAATGAGGAATGTGGGTGAATGACGTAGGACAAAGCAAGGACCTTAGCATTTTCTCTGCAGGAATTGAGCCATTTCAGAAGGTTTTGGACACACAAGTTACATGATCTAGCTGAGACTGGAACAGATTACTCTGAGTTTTGTATTGAGAATAGACTGTAGATAGCAGGGAATTGGGGGGAGGTGCAGATAGTGGGACTAGTTGGGAGCCTATTGCAATAATTCAAGTGATAGATGATAATGACAATAACAGTAGAGATGACATGAAAAGATTGTATTTCAAATATACTTTATTTTTTTAACGTTTATTTTTGAGACAGAGAGAGACAGAGCATGAGCTGGGGAAGGTCAGAGAGAGAGGGAGATACAGAATCCAAAACAGGCTCCAGACTCTGAGCTAGCTGTCAGCACAGAGCCCGACGCGGAGCTCAAACCCACAAACCGTGAGATCATGACCTGAGCGGAAGTCAGACGCTTAACCAACTAAGCCACCCAGGTACCCCTCAAATATACTTTTTATGAGAGAGCCAAGAGTATTTTCAGGTAGACTGAATGTGTGTTG
This sequence comes from Proteles cristata cristata, assembly GCA_017311185.1. NCBI lineage: Eukaryota > Metazoa > Chordata > Mammalia > Carnivora > Hyaenidae > Proteles > Proteles cristata. The sequence goes on along the minus strand of JAESUZ010000242.1, from coordinate 519,891 downwards.
TAAGAGAAAGAAAAGAATCAGGATGCCTCAGTTTCTGACCTGAACAAAGAGAAAAAGGTGTTGCCATGAATTGGGATAGAAAGACTATGAAAAAACAATTTTAGAAGGAAGATTATGATTTTAATTTTGGGCACATTAAGCTTGAGATCAACTTTAGACATGCAGGTGAAGATGGTGAATAGGATTTTTGAAATATGAATCTAGAGTCCAGGAAAAAAAAAAGTTAGGTTGAAGATAAAAATTTGAGGCCATCAATTCCAGATGATTTTCAGGTCAGAAGACTGGATGAATTCATCAAGAAAGTAGATACAGAGAAAATGAGATCTACGAAGTTCAAATCTAATGTCATTCAACGAAGCTAATGATGGTCAATTTGCCTCTCAAAAGGAGGTTGAGTTATTAAGTTAGCACATAAAGAAGAAAAACTGTATAGTAAACATAATCTTAAAAATTCCCTAAATCACCCATAAATTCAGCATACATGGCTTGGTTTAAGCCAGAAGTTGGCAAACTATAGCTATGGGACAAATCCAGCCTGCTGGCTGTTTTGTTGTTGGGTGTTGTTAGTTGGTCGGTCGGTTGTTTGTACGGCCTATGAACTAAGAATGTTTTTTACATTTCTAAATGACTGGGGAAAAAAAATCAAAAGAGCGATCTTTTAGGACCTGAAAATTCTATGGAATTCATAGTTCGGTGTCCATAAATAAAGGTTTATTACAACATAGCCATGTTCATTTGTTGATGTATTATTTAGGGCTGCTTTGGCACCACGGTAGCAGAGATGAGTAGTTGTAAAAAAGACCATATGTCCCACAAAACCTCAAATATACACTGACCCTTTGCAGAAAAATCTGAGAACTACTGGCTTATACAATTCTACGCACCAATATGTAAGTAAAGAACACTATATGATTAAGAGTGTGTATATACACACACATAATGTATACAGGATATTCTTTGGGATTTTTAATTTTAAAGATACTTAAAATCTGTTTTTATGGAACACACATTTAATCTGCCTAAGTTAAGCTCATGGAGCCTATTACCATGTCTTGAGAATCTGCTGTGTGTCAAGTACTTTGCAAAATCACATTTAGTAGGAGTTTGCTATCCCCATTTTACAGACAGGAAAGTTGAGAATCAGAGAGATTGACTTAGATATCAGAATACAAACTCAGTTTTAAGTCTGGGATTTCTTTTACTCTATCATAATCCTAACATGTGGAATTAAATACATGGGGCATGAGCACCTGACATACCATATGTACCTCCAGCAGGTGCTCTCAAAGAAGATGCCAGAGATTTGGAGAATATTGAGAGATTTAGAGAAAGGTGAATAAGATGATTTTTAAAAAATTAATATTAAAGGCTATTGCCTGCTTTAGCAGATTAAAATTGTTTTGGGTGGGATGGAATTGAGTGATAGCAGTAATTCCATATACTTACTCATCATAAGTTTATTTTAAGAGAGTGGTTTTAATAGATACCTTCCTGGAGATAAATGATAAATGACACATTCCTTGACTCCAAGAAATTTTCAAACCAGTGGTCAGATAAATAGACCACTTTATTATGAAGGAGGTACAAGTAGGTGTGATCTCATAGACCTGGTACATTAGAACACTGGAGCTTTCATTAAAAAATACTTTGGTATTTATTCCTAACCTTTGGAATTTATGTTAAAAAAATCAATCAGCAAACAAACAGCCATGCCCTCCCCCAAAATGCTTTTTGTCCCATGTCCTGGAAGTTGTAGATCATCTTGAATATGCTATCCCAAATCCTGGCTGTAACACTGTGTGCAATGAAACAAGTCCACTCATAATTACTGGTATTGTTAGAAAAGGGAAAGAGTCCTAGGGGTTTTGTCTGCATGAGATGAGATAAATATGAATTTTTTAAATTTGTTTTTAGTTTTTATTTTATTATGTTTTTATATTATTTTTGAGAGAGACAGAGTGCAAACAGGGGAGGGGGAAGGGAGAGAGGGAGACACAGAATCGGAAGCAGGCTCCAGGCTCTGAGCTGTCAGCACAGAGTCTGACGTGGGGTTCCAACTCACGAACTGTGAGATCATGACCTGAGCCGAAGTCAAATGGTTAACCAACTGAGCCACCCAGGTGCCCTGAATTTTTTTTTAAAAAAGTCTGAGCTATTCAATCTTGGGAAGGGAGTTGCTCTTACTGTCTCACTAGGCCTAAGTGAACCCCCGAGAACAGCATTTTGCATTTTGAGAAGACCTATCATTCTGTCACTTGTCTGTTTATAGACAGAATACTTAAGTGTTTTTGAGTGCCCCCTCTGGGGCTTGGAAATAGAAATATGGATCCAAATATGTACTATTTTCTCTCCCTTTTATTGGTCTTCTGGCCCATTAGTTGACAGAATATTTCTGAAGAAGGATCTCTATGATCCTGTCTCTCTGATCCTGTATCTAGCAGTCCCACATTAACCTCAGATCTGAAATTTTCTGCTTTTGAAACACAAGAGACTGTTTGCAAACTGCATAATTACATGGTGTGAATTTACAAAACCTAAAGCAAATTAACTCCTACAACAGTTCACAAATAGAAATTGTTGCTTGTTGTCTGGCTTGACAAAGACTTTTAACGTGCCATTATGTTGCTGTTACCCATCATCCTTTCATCTTCAGACCAGCAAATAAGATTCTGACAGTGTTTAAGGACATCTGAATTTTTCTGCAGAAAACAGCCCTGGGCTGACATCAATGCTTTCACAAAGGAATAAAATAAAACTGGTGAAGATATTAACCTGACATCATGAGGAAAATTGTTAGAATGGATTTGTATCCAAATCCATTATCCCATTTAATCTTTGCAAAAACCATGTGTTGTAGATAGTACTGTCCCTATTCTTCATATGAAGAATCGAGCTCAAGATAGCTGGATAGTCGAATATTATGCCTGTAGCTACATAATTAAGAAATGGTGGACGCAGCACTAAATCCAGGTGGTTTGATTCCATTTTTCATTCTCTTTCAAAGATATAGACTTGTAAAACTACTACCCACAACATGAAATCCAACTACCCTTATTCCTAGGCCATTCTCCTTATGAGATCATCATTGATCATTAATTATATAGATAAGAATTAGTAATGCAGTTAGCTGGAGAGAAGTATAGAAAGGTGTATTTTGATGGCAGATGAAGAGATAAAAGAGGGAGGATAAATTTTGAGCTTGAGAAGTTATCTAGGGTCAGGTGGTGAGTACTAGGACCGTGAGAGAAAGTCTTAAAGCCTGCAAGCATACTGTGGTTAAAAAAATATGAAGAGACCGAGGCAGAGAGACACTTAGAACAATATTGGATTGTTGCTAAAACCAAACTCCATATATTGTTCAACTTTGCTTCAAATTGGAAATGCCTGCAGATTTACTATTTGGACAATTAAGAAAAGTAGGATTTCCCATGAGCAGCTTCTGAATATCTCCTGAGATAGGGCTTTTCTAAGAAACTTTAAATAAGTACACACTTCACTCTTTCCAGTACTGTTGATTGATGTGATTCCTTCTAGCTTTTGCTATTCTTTCCTGACACCTTAGTAGGTGGAAAATGAATAGATAATACCAAACACCTGGAGTATAAGATGAATGGTCCTCTGAGATCAAGAACAACCCTAGAGAAAGAATTCAAGCTCACCAAATTGTTCAACAAACTTCCCATGTTCTCAGAGTTGAGATACCCCACAAAGAAGTAGCCAGGCTCTAGGAAATTTGTTACTCAGTAGAAGAATATTCTGCGATAATTAAAAATGTTCTACGATTTTGCACTGTTCAACATGGTAGCTACTACCTGTATTGCTTATTGAGCACTTTAAAAGTACTTAGGGGCACCTGGGTGGCTCAGTCAGCTGAGTGTCTGACTTCAGCTCAGGTCATGATCTCACAGTTCATGAGTTTGAACCCCACGTCAGGCTCTATTCTGACAACTGACAGCTCAGGGCCTGGAGCCTGCTTCAGATTCTGTGTCTCCCTCTCTCTCACTACCCTCCCCCACTCACACTCACTCTCTCTCTTTCAAAAATTAAAAAAAAAAATTTAAAAAGTACCTAGAATGGTTAAGGAATTGCTTAACCATCTTCTAATTTTCTAAATTTTCTAAAATTTTCTAATTTTAATTTAAATTATGTGTATAGGATAGCTCTAGAGTACAGAGAGTGATGCTTGACCCAAAGCATAGCTCTAAAATCAAATCATTTTTGAGACCTACCGAGGAATGCTATAGTCGCACAAACTGCCAATAATTATGGAAGTTCAGTCTCTGATGGGATTTCCATTAACTCTGGATGGAGAGCCTCAGTGCTGGTAACAACTAACACAAAGTGCAAATGGTTCCCTTTATTCCAAAGCCTTTCAAGTTTCCAACAATGCTTCTGGCCTTCACTGCAATTAATCCAGCAATCAGCCAAACTTTGTATCCAATGTTTTCAAAAACAGTAAAAACAAGGAAACTACTCTTGTATGTATCATTCTCTCTCTATCCACCTCATTCTCTCTCCAAAATCTCTATGATGGCTTATTCTTGCTCTTTATCACTGAATCTCATATATTCTTCTTCCATCAGGCTGGCATAGTGGAAAGTAGAGAACCTTTAATCAAGAGACTGAGGTTCAAGCGCTGGCTGAAGTCTTTAACTGGCCTTCTGAATTTGAGGAAGGAAGTCATTTAACCTCTTTTAGTCTTTTTATCCCCATCTGCAAACACACAATAATATATATCTTACAGAATCATTGAGGGATTAGATGAGAGAAACATGTATGACAGTGCTTTACAAAAATATAAAATGTTAGGGAAACATCAAACATTATAATTAGTTGTCCATCCTTTGTCTCATGGACTTACCCTTTCTTCCTATTTCTAAAGTTTCATACTTAATATCATATATTCACAGTGTATATTATATTCTCCATTTTTTTAATATAACACTGCATGCATTTACTCCCTGATGTGTAGATTTTCTCTCAGACTGATCAAATATCCATGTAACTTAGTTTCCAAAACACTCTCAAAAAGAGAGTTTATATATAAATCATTGTAAATGGCAATGAACTATAGGTTCCCTGTGTCTTATTCTGGTATGAAAATTTCTGTCAACTACTTTAAACCTGTGGTAAGTCAAATTCAGTGTTAGAGTTTTACTAGACATCGTCACCAGTAGTAATTATTCATTAAATTTTAACATAATAGCTGATTAATCCTGTCTCAATATTTTAGTTTACATGCCTGGATTAAGAACAATTCTGGACATTTCGGTTTACGTTTATTTAATAGTTGCGTTTCTTCTTTTGTAAAGTCTATTTTTGGTTTTGCCCATTTATTTATCAGTCTTGGTATATTATCAATTCATGTGAGTGCATACTATATGAAAGAAATAACTCTTAATCTCTCATGTTTGTTATAAATATAATATTTTTTTCCAAATGCCTTTTTTTTCATACATTGGTAACATAGTTTGAGAGTAGGACTTTTAGAATATTTAATTACTGCAACCTGAATTTATTGTTATTTGTAACTTTTCTCTATCTCTTCTGAACATTGTAAATCATTCATTCTCCAGTGGTTTGGCCAATTGTCAAATTTGTTCTATCTCTACCAATCAGTTGCTTATATATTTTGTTTGTTCTTACCTCTGCCTTTGCTCATAATTGGAAGTTAACAGAATTAGATTAGATTATAGAAAAGAGGCCATCTATTGTCAGACAGAGTCATGAGAGAAATGTTTGGTCTTTTTGGTTTTGCCCAACTGCCAATGATGGACAAAAATTATAATCATAGATTGCCCATGAAGGCCAAAGGGAGTTGCCAAGTACTACAGTAGCTACGCAGCATATGTGACCTCATTTCATGTTAACTACAACTTTCAGAAATAGATATTATTCAGATGAGGAGCCAGCTGAGGCTCTGAGAGGCTGAGTGCTAAAATCAGATATGTAGAAATTAGTGGACCTGACTTCCTGATCCAGATCCAGAGGCTTCAGACCAGATTTTGTTCCCCAGAATGATATTTCAAAGGCCACTTATCTTACCAGGACTTTTCTTTTTATCAGGTACCTTCATGTTAACAATGATTCAGAAATATCTAATAAAAATTTACCCTTCCTAGGAAGCATGTACTCTGGTCAGGACTTGTTATGCTTAGTCTTATTAGGTATGGATCACAATACTATAGAGTTGTATTACATCCCTGTTTTAAAGATGAGAAGAAAACTGAGGGGCGCCTGGGTGGCTCAGTCAGTTAAGCGTCTGACTTCGGCTCAGGTCATGGTCTCATGGTCTGTGGGTCTGAGTTCCCTGTTGGGCTCTGTGCTGACAGCTCAGAGCCTGGAGCCTGTTTCAGATTCTGTGTCCCCCTTTCTCTCTGTCCCTCCCCTACTCACCCGCTGTCTCTCTCTTTCAAAAATAAATAGACATTTAAAAAGTTTAAAAATGAGAAAACAGAGGTTCAGGGTAACAGAAGTATCCAGTAGTAGAGGCTTATAATCTTTGTTTTTTTCCTAACTAACGGCCCTTAACCAGTCTATGGTCCTGCTTCAAACTACTGTATATTGTTTCATACTTTGAATGACTTCCCAGCCATTTCAGAGTGGAAAGAACCTACTCTTAGGAACTGCTGCCTGGATAGTTTGTTATTGTTGTGGTTTTTAGCACATTTGCTTGATTAGGCACTTAATGTATTCACTGCCAGTTTAATATTGTTAGTAGTGCTTAGTAGTTTCACAGTGTTAAAAATTTGTTTTCTTTGTTTTAAGTGTACTTTCTATTAGTCAGAAATCAGAGTTAAGAGAGCGGAAACACCCACACAAGTGAGGTTTCCTAGCATGGACTAGAGCTCCTTTGAAAAACACTGTGCATTCCCTTATGACAGGAGCTTTGACCCTGAGGTCTGCCACATTCATAACAAAGCCACAGCATCTATTTCATGTTTGGGCCTGGCCTGTCTCTGATGTGTTATGAGCTGCTTCCCAACTGTGTGTCCCAGCAGGGAAATCTATTTGAGGAAGTCCCAATACCATTTTATACCAGACAGTAGGAAAACCTTCACAAAGCAGTCCTTGACACTTTTATTCTGCGAGGTCCTGGAAATGCACTTGAATATCTCACTCTCTGGAGTTGACACATTATTCAGAGGTGAGCATTAAGGATGAAAGAGCATAGTCAGAATCAAACAGAGCCTTTCCAGAACTTTTTAAAGGGTCAGGGACATGAAAAGACTAGTGAATCCCTTCTAATAATTCTGCCTTTCTACACTTTTCGGTAGATTTTTAGAAATGAATACTGTGATTTCAAGATCACCTCAGTCGCTGATTCATTAAAATACTTTAAATATCAAAGTATTTGAAATTACCATAATATTTGAAAATGCCATAACTCATACTTGTTCTATAACCCAAACGCAGTTCTAGAGTGTACCAAGGATGTGCACATGGGCAATCATCAGTAAACAGGTTTGTATAATCCAAGGAGAGAGCCATAAAGTAGGGATCAAAGGATCTCCATTTAATTATCATTAATAATCAGACACACAAATGAGGGAATGAGTCAGTGGATTTACCCTGTTAGAGTTTCCTATCCATGAAATGTGGATAAAATACAACCATCGTATCTTGCTTATGGAAATACTGCAAGAATAATCTATATACCATGTAAAATAGTTTAAAGAATTTTTAACAGAGCCTGACATGCAGACTTTTCTCCTCCTTGACTAAAATATAGATGAACATAAATGTTCGTAACGATAAATATTTTCTTTAGAAGATGGAAGAAATCAAAATCTTCTTTGTATAAAATCAAATTATTCACAAGCAACACTGCTGTTAGATCTAACATTTCTGGGTAAGCCCATGGTACCCTTGTGGCTCAGTCAGTTAAGCATCCGACTTCGCCTTAGGTCATGATCTCACAGTTCATGGGTTTAAGCCCTACGTGGGGCCCTGTACTGACAGCTCCAAGCCTGAAGCCTTCCTTGGATTCTATGTCTCTTTCTCTCTCTGGCCCTCCCCTGCTCATAGTCTGTCTCTGTCTCTCAAAAATAAATAAACGTTAAACAATTTTTTAAATACTCATGGATTCCCTACTATGTGCAAGTGAACACACGGTTTTAGGAATGTAGAAATAAAAGGTACAGTAGTAGTCCTCATATGCTTCTATTCAAGTTAGGAAATGTGGGTAAACAAACAGAAAGCAGCATTGTGTAGAAGGGGGCACAAGGTAGTCGGGACCAGGCAAAGGCTTACCAGAAAGCCTCACACTTGAATCCTGTTTTAAATGACCAGTAGAAAGTAGTAATTCCACTTCAAGAAGAATATGACAGAAGAAGAGAGTGTGTGTGTATTATTAAGGTCTAGATTATTGGAGAATAGGAAGTAGTTTATTACTGAAGATGAAGATAGGTATATGGGAGTGGCATTGGAGCTGGAGGTGAAGAAGGTGAGGATGCAGGATTTGAAGCTGAAAGGAAGTTACAGTTCCATGAAGTTTCACATATGCCACCTAAAGAACTCTGATCTCTATCATGAGGAATGTAAGGAAGCTTTGAAGGACTTTTAGCCACAGAAATGACCTAGCACACTTTAGTTCTGATTCAGTCTGAGCATTAATGGCAAGGCCATGGCATACTTTTTTGGAAATGGTGTCATAAACATGATTTCATTATTTTGAAAGATCTCAGATTAAATAAAGCTGAAAAATTTATTTAGAAACTGAAGTTAGCATTATAATATTCTTGCATCTTGTAGGGGTTTGTAGTTGTGAGCTTTTAGAGCCAAACTGAAAAAAAAAAATTCAATAAAGACCAGAGCTCTATTTTATGAGATCACTCAGTCACTAGTACACAAATAAATCTCTTCTAAGATTGTATTGATCCATGCATCTCTATCACAAGGAAAAATATAGGTTCTCACCACTTTGATCAATAAAGCAAGTAGTTTTATATAAGCAGATAAAAATGAAAAAGTAAAATACACATATTAATCAGCCATAGATTATAAAAGCTTTGCCATACAGCTTGTTTTTCTTTGAGACAAGCTATTTACTAAATGCACCAACTCTCAGAAACTCTAATTATTTCATATGCATTTTTTTCTACATTTCAGTTCCGTGAGGAACATTTTTTACATTCTTTTTCAGTGCTGTTTGATAATATAGAGCTAGTGTCCTTATTGTTCCAGTTTAGGAAGTGTAGTTACACAATTTTAATTGGTTGCAGTCCTTGTAACAGCATATGAAATAACTAGCACTATCCCTTTTAATAAATTAATAAATTGAAGGCTTATGGGTAACAGAGATTCACCAAGTATCACTGGACCTGCCTTAACTTCATTTTTCAAGGTAGCCTACCTTGCCTACTCTCTAATAAATAATTAACTGAACCACAGACATGCAGTTGAAATCGCCCTTTCACAGTTCTGCCCAACCTGTTCCTATTCTGGGCCAATTTCTCTCTAAGTTTGTGTCAGGCCTGGTTTCCCTGAAACTTGGCTTTAAATCTCAGGTAGGTGAAACAAGTATTTACTTATAACCATCTTCTGAAAAGTAAAATGCATTGCCTTCTAATCAACAAATGCTATTCTTTATTGAGTGCTTGCTCATGTTATTAGACATAATTCTAAGTGTGGTCCATTGTGTTATCTCATTTAAAACTTATAACCCATGAGGCAGGTCCTTTTATTTTTCCCGAGAAAAGTGAGACAAATCTGAGTTAAAATAACTTAAAAAATTTTTTTTAATGTTTTATTTACTTCTGAGAGAGAGTAACAGCATGAGCAGGGGAGGGTCAGAGAGAGAGGGAGACACAGAATCTGAAGCAGGCTCCAGGCTCTGAGCTGTCAGCACAGAGCCCTACACTCAAATCCGCAAACTGTGAGATCATGACCTGAGCTGAAGTCAGATGCTTAACCGACTAAGCCACCCAGGCGCCCCTAAAATAACTTCTTAAAGTCTGCCATGTAGGAAGTGGTGATGCGAAGCTTGAAATTAATCTAAGTCCATCTAACTCCGTGGCTCCTATCCTTGCCAACACTCATCTCCTTTCTCCTTCCATGGCAACCATTATAAGAAATGATTCCCAATACTACCCAAGGTCCTTCGGCATACCTACAAGTGTAGGAATCTTTCGTGTGATTCCTACCCAGGGTATCCACTCGCTCTCCTCCAGCTCTGCCTACCAAAGCTTGTTTAGTCAGCCTCCTCTAGCATGCTGAGAACTTGGCAAGTCAAGTGCAAAGTCTAATTAGGGCATTTGGTTAGTCTTACTGGTACTATCTTACTGATCTTGTTGCTCTGATTCCTTGGAAGCTAGAGTCTAACTTGGAATGATAATTACTCAGGAATGGGGAACTGGCCTTTTTCTGTGGTGACTGGGTAATTTTCTTGTAAAAAGTTATGGAATGATCCTGTGTTTTCTGCTATAGCGATCCTGTTTCAAACATCAGCTCAGCCATTTACTAGTTGTATGACTTTTGTCAAGTGACTTAAACTCTTTGAGCTTCATTTTACCATCTGAATAATGGATGTGTAGTATATTTCTCATTGGGTTTATTGCCAGTTCAAACTGGGTAATATAGAGGCTTTTAGCATAATGCTTCCTATATAATCAGCATTCAATAAACCTGTCTTGTTAAAATTCTTTTAAATATTTTTTAATGTTTATTCATTTTTGAGAGACTGAAAGTGAGCAGGGGAGGGGCAGAAAGAGGGGGAGACAGAGAATGCCAAGGGGGCTCTGCAATAACAGCAGAAAGCCAGAAAAGTGACAGAGCCACTCAGACAGGGATCAAGCGCCCTGAAAAAGACCCATCTTTAGAATTCTTAACCCTTTCCCTCCATGCCAGTTCTTTCTTCTGTACAATAGCTCCTTCATGTCTGGATTCCTCTGCTTGCATGCTAGGGTTTCCATGCCTGGGACTCCTCATTTGTCAGTGTGATACTGAATTTTCTTCCTGTCTGGATCTCTGCCCATAATCCTTCCCAGCCAGAAGTGAGACTCAATTGGAATTTAATACTAAACGTGTAGTTCCTCCCTTCTGTGGACTGATTTTGAATTTACAAACAACTTTTAAGCTTTAGTCCTCACTCACCTACAAGCAGAAGAATACACCTTAGCCTGGCACTCATACCCGGCCCCGTATCTTCCCTCTTCCCAAACTCAGGTTGTATTCCCAAAGATATATTTTTAATGTAGTAAATGCTTTCAGATTTGCCATCTCATTTGCATCTCATCATATTTGCAATAACTCAGTTGAGGAATTGTAACAGGTCACATGAAGAAAGGGAGACTTGCCTTTTTTAAATAACATTTAATTGAACCATATGAAATTGCTGATACTTGAACATTGCTGGCCTATGGAAACAATTTCTTATGATTCAATCTAATATTTCCCTAACTATGTAGGATGTAAGTTCTTTTTCTTGGATCCAATAGTCTTGGTTCTTGAAGCACATCAACAGAGGTACATGTAAATGTCACTTTTCATTCTGACAGTGTAGTATATACTAGACTGAAGAGAGAGAAGCCATCATTAGGCTCTCCCTTTTCTACAAAAAGTGGGATTCTATCAGGCAGATGCCATCCTGAGATCATCAACAGATACAATACGCAAGCCTCCTCAACTTCTTCCTTCTCTCTAGAACTCAAAAACCTAGTTTCTGGTCATACTTGGACGGCTGCCTTGATGTACTTACCTCATGTTATATTCATTAATCCTTCTTTAGTTATGTGTTCAGTATGAAAAGATGGGTAACCTTATGTACAAACCTATAAATTCAATATGTCCTTCTTAGCGCAAAGACTGACACATGGTAGCTGCTTAATAAATCTTTTAAGTTATTTTAATTTATTAGTTCAGTTTTCAGGTACTGCTTAATGTGTAGTGTATGTGTATCAAGCTTTCATTATGCAAAATAGTTTTATATCTATTTTTCTATTTGAGAATAATTGACACACAATATTACACGAGTTTCTAGAGCACAACAAAGTGATTCAGTAAGTTTATATGCTGTGCTCACCACAAGTGTGGCTACCATCTGTCCGCATACATCGCTCTTGCAGGATCATTGACTATATTTCTTATGCTGTACCTTTTATTCCCCTGATTCCTTCTGTAACTGGAAAGCTGTACCTCCCACTTCCCTTCACCCATTTTGCCCAACTCCCCACCTCTCTCTTGTCTGGAAACCATCAGTTTTTTTCTCTGTATTTATCATTTTGATTCTACTTTGTGTTTGTTTATTCACTTTTTTTTAAGATTCCACTTATGAATAAAATCATCTGGTATTTGTCTTTCTCGGTCTGACTTATTTCATTTAGCATTAACACCATCTCTAGGTTTATCCATGTTGTCTCAAAGGATACTATCTTATCCTTTTTTGAAAAAAAATGTTTAGTATTTTGAGAGAGAGAGAGAGAGTGAGCATGTGTGAGAGAGAGCAGGGGAAGGGCAGAGAAAGAGGGAGAGAGAGAATCCCAAACAGATTCCACATTGTCAGCACATAGAGCCCTATGCAGGGCTCGATCTCACAAACTATGAGATCATGGCTTGACCCAAAATCAAGAGTCCAACGCTTAACTGACTTAGCCACCCAGGTGCCCCACAATCTTACCCTTCTTATGGCTGTGTAATATTCCATCATGTGGTAATGGGTGGTGTGTGCGTGCCTGTATCTTCTTTATCCATTCATCTATTGATAGACACTTAGGTTGCTTGTATCTGGTCTATTGATAAAAACAGAAACCTAAAAACAAAAAACAAAAAACCAGGAACCTGAAATAAATGCTTTTCTGAATTTCATTCATTCTGAGATATCCTCTTGTATGAAATTAGCAAACTCTTATTACCCTTGGAACATCAGTTTTCTCAAAACAGATAAAATAACCTACATCAGTGAAACATTGTGCCTTGGGCACTTTACTTAAAAGTGTCTAAGTGTTTTAATGATTTATGAGCAGTACTCAAAAATATTGGTGAGAGTCTCAAAATGCAAAGAATAATTATGATTATATTTTAATTAAGTTCGAAGCTTACTTTTAACATGAAATGGAAAGGTAGTTTTGGTATGGACACCCTTTCACAGAAGTTGTGATCAAAGATGCATGGATAAGAACTACAAAAATACTGTTCTTGCTTTAGTTTGCAGAAATCACTGGGTGCCTCTTTTAAGGTTATCCTTCTTTTAAGGAAGTCGTTACAGAATTCAAATGATTTCTAAAAATCTTGTGGGTAAGTGTGGTGTTTGATGAGGAAAACAGAGGTTTATAATCTGTCATTTCAAACCAATTTTAACATGTGATAGATAACACTGTCCACATATTCTCCATATTGAGGGAAATCACCATAAATAATTCCATTTTGTGGGGCGATCATGTCCTATATATAGTTTTAACGTACTATCAGTGATGTTACCTTTCTACTATTCTATCTTTAGGTAAGATAGTATACTTTTTCCTGAAAATTTTATGAAAAATTTTAAACATACAGCAAAGTTGACAGAACTTTACAAAGAACAGTTGTGTATCCAGCCACCTATATTCTGCTGTTAACATTTTACTGCATACTTCCTTTATCACATACCTATTCACCTGCCTAACCTTTTACATATTAATCCATTTTATTTTTAGTACATTTTAAAGCAAATTACAGACATCAGTACACTTCACCTGAATACTTTAATAGTAATACTTTATGTAAATACTAAATATTTAAGTATATAATGCTTAATATTTAATGTTAAATATTTAATACTTAAATACTGAAACAGCGCTAAATACTTAAATAGCACCAGCTAAAGGCAATATTTGTGTAGAGGGGTTTTGAGGTGAAATTTACCTACAGGGAACTATAAATATCTTAAGTGCGTATTTCTGAGTTTTAAAAAATATATACTAACTACCACATAACCCAAGACTCTATTCAAAATATAGTACATTACCATCACTCCAGAAAACTGCCCTTTGCCCTTCACCTGTCAGTCCCATCCTCCCGAAGGCGGCTACAACTGCAGTGCAACTCTGATGCTTGACCTAGAACTTCTTATCAATGGAATTATGATATGTAAGTCCTCTTTGATTATGCATTTTATTTTTTTTTTAATTTTTTTAATGTTTTACTTATTTCTAGGAGAGAGAGAGAGAGAGACAGCGTGAGCAGGGGAGGGTCAGAGAGAGAGGGAGTCACAGACTGAAACAGGCTCCAGGCTCCGAGCTGGCAGTCAGCACAGAGCCCGACGCGGGGCTCGCGAGATCATGACCCAAGCGAAAGTCGGACGCTTAACCGACTAAGCCACACAGGCGCCCCTGATTATGCATTTTAAAAGATTTATTTGTGATATTCCATACATCAGAGGTCTCTTCTATTGCTACAATAGAATGCCATTGTAAGGATATACTATACTTTGTTTACCAATTAATTATGCTATTAAGGAATGCCTGAGTAGTTTCCAGTTCAATTTGGTTTTGTTTTGCTATTATAAACGAAAATGATGGGGCACCTGGGTGGCTCAGTCGGGTAAGCTTTCAACTTTGGCTCAGGTCATGATCTCACGGTTTGTGAGTTCGAGCCCCGCATGGAGCTCTATGCTGACAGCTCAGAGCCTGGAGCCTGCTTTCCAATTCTGTGTCTCCCTCTCCTCTGCTCCTCCCTGGCCCATGCTCTGTCTCTATCTCAAAAAATAAATCATAAACATTTAAAAAATTTTTTAAACGCTATAGACATTTGTGAACAAATATTTTTGTGAATATCTGCTTTCATATAGTTTCCGTGATATTTAGAGGTAGAATTTCTGAGTCATGAGATAGTTGCATATTTAAGTTTTATGAGAAATACTCAGACCGCTTTATAATCCCACCAACAATATATGAAGATGTTGGCACATCTTCACAGAGATTAGATGTTATCAGCTTCTTAAATTTTACTGTTCCGGGATATGTATGGTAGGATCTCCTTTTAATTTGCACTTCCCTGGTAACTAATGATGTTGAGAAACTTTTCTGTGCTTATTGGCCATTTGAATATCCTTACTTGAAATAGCTCTGTACAATATTTTCTAGTTTTAATAATTGAGTTGTCTTTTTATATTATCGATTTGTGGAGGATTTTATATATCTTGCATATAAGTCCTTTGTCAGATATGTTTTCCAAATATTTTTCTCTCTGTGATTTGCCTATTATTCATTTCTAATAGTGTTTTTTATCAGCAGAATTTTTAAACTTTTGGTGAAGCCTAATTTATCAATGGTGATTTTATGATACCATGAGACTTCTTTTTCTACCTCTGTGTCAGACTTATTTTCCTGTTTACTTCCAATAGCTTTATGGGCTTAGCTTCTATATGTAAGTCTGTGATCAATCTTAAATTATTTTTTATGTGCAGTGAAGTAGGTCTTGAGTGTTTTGTTTTGCCCATATGGTTACTCACTTATTTTAATACCAGTTTTGAAAATATTTTCTTTTCCTCATTGTGTTCCTCTGACACCTTTGCTGAGAATCAAGTACCTATTTAAATGTTTATTTATTTATGGACTCCTTAATTTGTTTCGCTGATCTTTATGTCTGTTCTTTTGTGTATAGCACACTACCTTGATTACTGTAGCTTTATAGGTCTCGAAGTGAGATACTAGAAGTCTATTAAAGCGATTCTTTTTTGGGGCACCTGGGTGGGACATTTAAGCGTCCAACTTTGGCTCAAGTCATGACCTCGAAGTTTGTGAGTTCGAGCCTCCTGACTTCAGCTCAGGTCATGATCCGGTGGTTTGTGAGTTTGAGCTCTGAGTCAGGCTCTGTGTTGATAGCCCAGAGCCTGGAGCCTGCTTTGGATCCTATGTCTCCCTGTCTCTGCCCCTCCCCGACTCACACTGTCTCTCTTTCAAAAACAAATATACATTAAAAAGAAATAAAGTTATTCCTTTTCAAGATTGTGTTGGGTAATATAGGTCCTATCATCTTAATGAATCATTTTAAAATAATTGACTTTTTTACACTGTTGGGAGGTATAGCAGGGGCTAGCAAAAAATACTTTATCTGAATATTTTTCTAAAATAACTCAGTTTTTATTTTTCCTAAGTGTCTATATATCTAAAGTTTAAATAGTGTTTTGACATTAATGGATTGGTCATCTTAGGAAACTACAATGTATCAAATATCTCAGAGAAGGTAGAGATTCTTTAAAAGTATCTGGTAAGATATATTTCAATTATTCAAACATAATTTGAAGCTGAAGTGTATTTCAACTATTTAAACATAATCTAAAGCAATGAAATAATGTAAAATTTCTCAGAGGTTGAAAGTATCACGATTTCTGCAGAGAAATGGATACATGAGATTCTGATTCACAAGTATAATGCCGACTCTTGAAATGACCATGGGTACTGGACTCTTTCTGATTTGCCCTATACTCTGGTAATGCCTAAGATACCTAGTAGTTGTCTATGGACTTAAGTTATTGCCTCTGTTGTATTTTCAATACTGAGCCTGAAAGAGCATTCAGTGTAGTCTTAATGAAACTGGATGGGAGCCTGTGATTGGGAGTGAGACATGTTTTATTTTGGTACCTATTAGGTATTTGGCATTTGTCCATAGCTACTATTGATGAAGGCCCCAAATCTTTTGAACCTCCTTAATTACTATGTACACTGACAGGTTGAATGTCCACTATTGTTTTATTTATTTACTTACTTACTATCATTATTTTTTATTAAAATTTGTATTTACTATTATTATTTATTTATTAAAGTTTATTTATTTTGAGAGTGAGACAGCATGAGCAGGGAAGGGACAGAGAAGAGAGTGGGAGAAAGAGCAAGAATCCCAAAGGGGCTCCATGATGCCAGCACTCCTGACCTGAGCTGAAGCCAAGAGTCAGACACTTAGCTGACTAAACCACCCAGGTGCCCCTCTATTCTTATTTTAGGTAATGTGATTATTGTTTCTTTGTAGGCAAATGTAGTTTATCTTAAGCCATGTGAATCACAGCTCCGGTTGACCTTTTTTAAATTTTGTCTTTAGGAAACAAACATATTTCAGATGTTGGTAGATAACACCTCTGGATGTATATTACATAGTACAGAGCTATCTGCTTTTTAAAATCATATATATTAAACACAACACAACACAAACACAAACCACGTATAATAAAAGTTGATCAAGAATTACAAAAGTTCGTTTTCATTATTGCTGATATGCTTAGCTGATAACCCTGGAGTTTATTGATAAATGTACTAGTAAAATCTCCCAGTATCCACAGGAGAGCTTTTTGTTTAGCAGACAGCATAAAATAAGTACTTTGGTGAAACAAAATTATCTATTTAATGAGGTTCCAGAACGTTAGACACTATGTTCTGAGGTCAAATTGTTTTCGATAATGGATTGTGAGGTCACATTTTTCCTCTTTGCTACCAGTGTACCAAGGACAGGGTTTAAGTTTCCTCCTTAGTGGTAAGTCAGAATCTCAGCACTGTCTCTTGCTGCCAATATCTTTAATTGCTATTTGTTCTTACTGAGAACAGGATTTTTGTTTGTCATCAAGCTCCCCTTAAAATGAAAATGGTTTCAGATATCACAGCTTGACTTCATTTAGGTCTGATATTGTTCACTAAATCTCTACTAAACATGATTTCTAATGATTCCTCTTTGATCACTGTTTTATTATTATTTGTGAGCAAAGTCTCAGAATTGTTTTAAAACTGGTTTGTTTTCAACAAGTTATCTACAGATCTTCCCATTAGCTTTCTGCTATTAATCAAGTAAATTTAAATCTAACTGCTATCAAATAGATTTTTCTTAGCACTCTTTGGAATAAAAAACTTGAAGAAACATGCCTCTAGTGTATTATTCAGATTTTCTAAACATACTCTAAAATACTGTGTTTTTACTTAAGAGCCTGGGATTTTCCAGTTTTCAATTTGCTCAGATTAGATTTCAGTTATGAGAAATCTAGACCCATCTAAAAAGTACTTTTGAATCTGTTCTTGAGATCAATATCGCAATAAAGCTATGCATGAGAAATAAATTACCTTGAAAAAAATTTTATAGGGTGAATATCATGGAGTATTCTAGCTTATTTCATATTTAGGTGAGGTGTTTTATCACTTACACTAAATTATTCTATTCAAGAATCCCCATCACTATGGAGCTTTTGGTAAATAACCACTTTTCTCAATTTTCTATGTTAATATATTCTATTTTAGATAAGTAGTTCCCAAAAATGTAATTAATTTATTTGCATCTCTTATTATTTTTGCCTATATTTACTTATTTTATTTCAATCGATTTTTAAATCCACCAATTTAATTGAACCTTTAACTATGAAATTATAGATTGAGGCACATTAAATACATATATAGCTATTAAGATTTAAATTTATGTCTACCACATCACTTAAAAATCATGTTTTCCAGTAGGTACACAGGTATCTGTTTAAGAAAAGCTTTTGGGGGTGCCTGGGTGGCTCAGGTGGTTGAGCATCAGACTCTTGATTTCAGTTCAGGTCATAAAACCAGGGTCTTGGGATTGGGCTCCACCTCTGGCTCTGGGCTGGCCATGGAGCCTGCTTGAGATTCTCTCTCTTTTTCTCTGCCTCACTTCCCTGCTTGTAGGTTCTCTCTCTCTCAAATTAAAAATTAAAAAAAAAAAAAGCATTTGGTTTCCTACCTGATCTATATAAATATGGATATTTGACAAGACCTGTTTCTATTAATCTGAAAGTTAATTAGAAAGAAATAGGGGCACCTGGGTGGCTCAGTTGTTAAGCATCTGACTTCAGCTCAGGTCATCATCTCACAGTTTGTAAGTTTGAGTCCTACATTAGGTGAGCTTGAGCCCCACTAAAGTTGAGCCCTGCTGTTTGTGCGCTCTCTCTCTCTCTCTCTCTCTCTCTCTCTCTGCTCCTACTGGGATTCTCTCTTCGTGTCCCCCACTCATTTGCACCCCCCCCTCTTAAAAAAAAAGAGGCTCAGGCAGTATGTTAAAGGAACATTGTATTGAGAATTAGAAAAAGTAGTCTATCTTCTAATTAACTTTGTATTTTTTCCTTGTGGTACATAGTTTTGGGTACATCATCTGAGACAAGATCAGGTCCTTCATCTCCACACTAAACGTATAGATTTGCTAAGACACCTTCAAGCTTTTAACTTTCTGGGAAAGTCAGAAATGCTATATAGCACTCTTGGATGATGCTCTATTTTGGGTAACACATATTTAAAATTGTATTACTATTACTATTTTTGAAAATTATACTTTAGTTTTTATGTTACTGAAGAGAGGATGCTGTTTTTTGTTTTATTGTTCCATGTGAGTTCTTGTAACCTTGCTAGAGTTCAGTGTCTGGCTTGGCATCCCAGGTCTTATCCTCATTCTTACCCAACTACATGTTCAGTGTAGAAAGTAGGGTACTTCTGAGATTTAAGGAATGCAAATTCTTTAGTTAGCTAAGTTTATTAGTCACTAGCAGGAGGCAATGAGGAAGCATTGTGCTTGGTGGGAAGCAGTCAAAGAAAGACTTGACTTTGATATTCTTTATAACATTGGATAAGCTACTCACATCCTTAGATCTTTCGTGTTTTCTGCCTTAGAACTCCCGTGAAGGTAGTGGTCAAGGGATAGCTGATCATTCACTGGAGGTAGAGGTAGTCAGGACACTCTCTAACACATCATTATCAGTCATGTTTGACGTTCAACTGGTGCAATGGCAGGAAAAGATAGATACCATTATCTTTTGGTGTGTGCCATATAGAAGATAAAAAATGGCAGGGTGACACTCTGTTGATGGATCCATAAACCACTGATTAAATTACTATTAAATAAAATGAAACCATTAATATTTTGATTTTTCTCCTTTATCTAATTTTACCTGTTATTCCTCTTTGTTCTTCTGTGCTGAGATTCTAACTTAGCAGATTTTGAACATATCTGAGCTTTATGTGGACTATGCCCTTGTGACCTATAAATATTTCTATAGAATGTTAATATTTTTGCATATTACTTAATAGAATACCTCTTAACATCATCTCCTTGGTGGTTTTGCCCTGACACTAATTACATAGGGCACTACATAAGCACACTATAACCAAGAAGACTACTCTTCCTTTTTTTTTTTTTTTTTAAATGTTTTATTTATTTCTAGGAGAGAGAGAGAGACAGCATGAGCAGGGGAGGGCCAGGGAGAGAGGGATTCACAGACTGAAACAGGCTCCAGGCTCTGAGCTGGCAGTCAGCACAGAGCCTGACGCGGGGCTCGAACCCACGAACCGCGAGATCATGACCTAAGCGAAAGTCGGAGGCTTAACCGACTAAGCCACCCAGGCGCCCCAAGGAGACTACTCTTCCAAACAAAAAGTTCTGTTACTATGAAAGAGGGATCCAGTTATCTTTGATGTTATTTTTCTTCCCTCTTATGTTTTCAGTGAATCACTCATTTGAAAAATCTGCCATGTATGTCAGAAGGTGATGATTTTTTAAAAAATATTTTTATTTATTTCTAGGAAAGAGAGAGAGACAGTGTGAGCAGGGGAGGGTCACAGAGAGAGGGAGATACAGACTCTGAAATAGGCTCCAGACTCTGAGCTGGCAGTCAGCACAGAGCCCGACACGGGGCTCGAACCCATAAACTGCAAGATCATGACCTAAGTGAAAGTCGGACACTTAACCGACTAAGCCACCCAGGCACCCCCAGAAGGTGATGATTTTAAGTGAATTTTAAGTGAAGTTCACTTCTCATTCATTCTAAGCCAATTCTATGTGCGTCCATAAAACTATGTTCACTTTTGTTTAAATTTTACAGTCTTATATATGAAAACAATGTCCGAGTGCAATAACACTTGACTTCTCCTTGCAACTTAATAACTTCAAGCAATTGGTTAGGAAAGGCTATACAGTACCATATGAAAGAATCATAACTGGTGATTTTTTTTTTACTAGTTTGCTTATTTTTTTTCCTTCTCAGGACTAAAATCTTACCAGTTTTCAAAATAGATCTTTATCTTCTGATTTTATATACAAATTTGCAGCATCTTTGAACCAGGTACTTGCCCATTTTCCTTGTGCTATTCCAAGTTTTATACATCAAGCTTTACTACTCAGATACTTGCCAAGTAATATCTCCAGCTCTTTTAGTCTATAAGAAGCTACAATGAAAGAAATGTGTGGCCTGCATTCATGGTACTATTTTTTTTTACCTCCTTGAAATTTCCTAAAAACAGAACCTATTTTCAGCCATTTCTTATTCCAAATCTGCATTGCTTGACTGAATAACTGTAATAAAATAGTACAAAACAAATTTTGATGGGCAATTTCAGCACAGCCCATCTGTTCGGCTATGCCGTGTGGCAGAAACCTAGACTTATCGGTCCTGCTGTTTGTAGAGCTGCCTTACAAAAGTGTGGAGACTCAAAACAACAAGGTATTTCATTTATTTCTAGGGCTTTTGTTTGACTCCCTTCCCCACCCTTCGCAATGGGACTACAGCAGCCAGCAGGGATCCAGTGGGACCAGGGATGGGAATCCAGGTGGAGTTGGAACTAGCCCAGGTGTCCCGTTAGAGCATTAGTGGGATAAGACCAGGTTGTAATCCACTAGGGAGAACAGATTCAGACTTGAGAGAGACCCACTATAACTCCAAGTTCAAAAAACAAGAGGGGTAATTAAAATGAGGGATCAGAGCCAAGAGCGAGCAGGTGGGCAGAGACCAGCTCTGCTCTGGAGCGCATCATAATCCAGCAAAGAGGGCTGCTGCCTGGAGCGGGGAATCTGGAGCTGCTGTTCACCAACTGGAGAGTTTATAGGATTGAAAGATCGTGAAAATGTTGACAACTCCCTCGGTCCTTTAGGCTAAAGCTAGGCCGCACCGAGACTTCCTTTTCTGGTAAAATTCCTCAGATTTTCTACTCAAAGGAAGGCAATCTGCTTGTGATTCAAGGGTCACTTGTTCTTCCTCTAAAATGGCCTTGTACATTTTATTGTATTTTATTTGAATGTAAACACTATTACTGAGCAGTAAATAATGATTTTCCTTACCCATTGATTACTTAGTGCATGTTGATGCATTGATTTGTACAAGTCCGGCTTAAAATGGAGCAGATGGGTATGTAAAGGTTTATTCAAAATCAATGTGAATTAGATTGCTGCTCCCCAGTAAAATGGATTGTAAGTTAGAATGGCTATTTTCTTAAATCTAATGTGATAGAAGAATGCTGTCTAAGGCGATCTGTTAAGGTGAACTGACTAAAAGTGCAACTCTTGATCTCAGAAATAAACATTTGCAAAAGATACTATGATTTAATGAATATAGATATAAATATCATATGAAGGGACCATATTGTGTCTTTGAAAATGTAGTTAATGAATTTTAGCAAATCTCTGAGAAAAAAACAGGCTTGGCAATAAATCTTGTAAAAAGAAAGATAATCATGTTCCTTTGAGTTATACAGTAGTGCATCGACTGCTTTTCCTCCTAGATTGGGTGTTTGCAAATATTCACATATGCATATGTTACAGTAGTTTAATCATTGCTGTGAATGCAGGAGTGCTGGCAGGATGGCTTCAGCTAAAGGAAAATCATTAACATTTACGTCCTTGTTTACTAGTGTTGCTTACAATGTAAAGAAAATGATAATCCATATATAGTTCATTGGTTCTCTATTCAAGCTTGTTCCTTAACACAAAAACTGTCTAACCATTCAGGTTCCTGATCATTAAGGGAACAGGCAATTCTTTGTTCATCTCTTTTTCCTAGGTAGATCTTAGAGGTTTAGAAAGGCCAGGCAGGAGAGGAAGGTATCAGAAGGGATACAGAATATTAGGTTTTATTCCAGTACAGGGTGCTGCTTTGGCAGAAAACAAAACATATTTCAAAATGATGGTGAGCTTTTGGTTTTCCACTAGAAATGCTCATCAATGGATTGTGCTTCTGATTTCATCATGTCCATTTATAGAGTGATCGATTTGCGACAGTGTACCTGTGTGTGGATAGATGTCCCAGAGAAAGCCTATTCTCGTCGATGAGACTACTTACTAAACTTTTATTGAGTATATAATTTGTAACAAGTAGTATACTGTGCACCAGGGATTTAAAGAAACATAAAACAGACCTCCTGCTTTTAAGGATCTGTTTGGAGTGGGATCGTGATAATGATCAGGCAACATCCGTCCTATGCAAACTGTGTGAATACTGTGCTTCAAGAACTTAGAGGAGAGAGGGTGACATTATTCCATTCAAGGGTGTTGTGGCATCTTAGTTGGGCCATAAAGATGAACTGTACTCTGGAGGCTTGGGATAGCAAGGTAAAGTTGGAATTGATGAAAAGCTAGGGAATTCAGTAAAACAAGAAAAATACAGTACATAATTTGGAAGGGTGGGTTATATAAAGGAATTGGAGCATGAAACATTTGGTGGGGGAAGAAGATAGGGAGATCTTGAACAGTCTATTTTTCCTATGTAGTTTTCAGACTAAAACACCTAACAGAACATCTTATTTATTTTTGTCTGATTATTTAAGTTCAAGGAAAATTTTATTGAGCAGAATGTGGTCAACACTACTGGACGTAACAATGAATGGGGAATGGGCACATTTGTAGATCACTGGATAGAACAATGTATCTGTGTAGTGTGTGTGTGTGTGTTGTTTATGTGTGTGTATGTATTAAAACATTCCTCTCAAGGAAGGTGTGTGACATAAATTATATTACAGTCCCAGTTCTGACACTGACCAAATATGTGACTTTGGCTTAAGTTATCGACCCTTCTGAAATGTAACTAGGTGGTCTCTAGTATTTCTTTCACTTATAATCTTCTTTGGAATAACCATCTAATTCTGTGGTTCAAAGCAGAACATAAGGAGTCAGACCGTCTTGAGTCAAATCTTAGCTCTAATACCAGGAATGCTATAATACTAGGAAATTCTGTATTTCCTAGTTCTGACTTTCCTAGGACTTTGGGGTTTAGCTTCTGGTACTCCCCTAAGCCCTGATTTATTTTTGGAAAACTAATTAGACCCATTTTTTAAGGAAACTCTTGCCTGGATGCCAAACTTGATTTAGTTTATTCACAATTCTAAGAGGTGCCACCAGTAGCATGCCCAGTCACCAGGAATTAACAGTGATTGGGCTATCACTTTATTTATTTTTTTATTTTTTTTTAAATTTTTTTTAATGTTTTATTTATTTCTAGGAGAGAGAGAGAGACAGCGTGAGCAGGGGAGGGTCAGAGAGAGAGGGAGTCACAGACTGAAACAGGCTCCAGGCTCTGAGCTGGCAGTCAGCACAGAGCCCGACGCGGGGCTCGAACCCAGGAACCGCGAGATCATGACCCAAGCGAAAGTCGGACGCTTAACCGACTAAGCCACCCAGGTGCCCCAAAGGGCTATCACTTTAGAAATAGGAAACAAGGGGTAAGGCAGGCAGCCAGGATATAAAGACCTGGATAACCATAGAGAAAGATGATACCCCATAATTACTACATAAACATAGGCAGTAAGACTCAGCATCATCCTTAGAAGTTTCTACTCTAACGCATATTATGAGAGAGTGCAGAAAAGGGCCACAAATGCTTCCTTGCCTTTAAGAAGTGAGTCTAGTTTTCCATGTCTTGAATCTGGACTGATCTTATAACTTACTTCTGTGGCATAAGTGACATAATGTAAGTTCTGAACCTAGGACTACAGAGGGCTATGCACCTCAGTCCTCCATCTTGGGAGAGAGAAGGCTTACCATGCAAGCAAGCCAATTGTAGCTTGTTGCAGTGGGAGACCACATGGAGAGAAGTTTCACTTCATCCCAGCCTTCCCAGCTGAAATTGTCATGAACACGCCAGCCCCCACCCAGTTAGCAGCTCTTCACAAATGCAAGATGAACCTTGAACCAGAAAACACAAGGAAAAAAAAAAACCCAATCAAATTGATGAACCGCAAAATTGTGAGCAAAAAAACTAGCTTGTTTTAGACATTGTTTGGGATGGTTTGTTCTGTAGCAGAAGTTAATTGCTATACTTACCGATGCATGAATCACATCTTAAGTATCTCCACTAACAAGTGGCCAACTAGCTTTCCCATTAAGGAAGAGAGATTCCAGCGTTTGTTTTCTCCATATTTATTTTCATGACCAAGGAGACTCTATTGGTTCAATTATGAGTTTAGGTCAACCTTAAAGTCTTTCAGATACTAACTATATTGTTTGAATTTTCACCATAACAGCTAAAAATCATCAATAAAATTTGTAGCCTGTTTTTGAGATACCAAATTTCATTATGCAGCTTTTAAATTGTCATTGTCCTGCCTTTATTTTCATTTCTGATTTACTTGAACCCAGTAATATTTTCTGGGCTTAAATGCATTCAGTGCTTGTATTTTGTTTTTTGTTTTTTTCTCATCTAGGTTTCTAAACTCTGGGACTTGCTGAAGTTTTCTGAATCCAGTTTTGCTTTTTGCAGCTCTCTCTAGCACTGTAATACCTTGGTTATGTCGAAACCCAAAAGGTTCGGTGAGCCAGATGTGTGCCTGTCCAACCAGCTCACCCTGGTTTGAAACACTACCCTTTCATCATCCTTGTCTTCCCGTTAGGGCTTAGATGTTCTCAAACTTTGGCTTGCGTCCAGCCTTCTCAGAGAAGTGTTCTGAATTATGTCTGTGGCATTTGTTTTATCTTTTCTTGGGTAAATGTCCTGATCATTTATTCTATGGATTTCTGTGATGGACCTAGTGAGGATTCGCCAGCCATAGTTATCTCTGTCAATCCATCAGTTAATTGCACGACCTTTTCTTAAAAAACTCAATTTTGCTGCAATCACTGTTCTGCATACTCTGACCCATTATAGTAATGAAAGAAAATTAAAGCACACTCCAAAATATGAAAAAAAAAAAAAGCAAAGAGCAGCAAGATGAAATGAAATGGTTATGTCTATAGACTAAAATTTAAATGTGGGCAAATTCTTTGTCAGTAGGGAGTTTTTATGTGAAGCTCTTTTAGAATAAATATAAAAGATAAAGACTAAAGTTAAATAGAAGTGTTGAATTGACTTCCCAGTTCTGTGCCTTCCACATCATGTTTATGCAATTGTGTTTTTAAGTCAATGTCTTTATTCATCTGAAAATATCACCCAAGTGCTTTATCCTGGCTACAAAGGAATCACATTTCAGTACCGCTCAGTAGGCTGGCATAAAAGTTTTAATCCCTTTATAGCCATCAGATGAAACTAAGGGGAGAGGTGTCTAAAAAGTGAAACAGTCCCAATCATTTACCTTTCAATAATTATGTTTTGATGTAAAGAGGATCTAAAAATCCATCATCCTTCAGCTGCAAATTACATAAGCCAAAAATCACACAGGTTATGTATTGAAAGGAAAACAGTGACATGCTTATCTTGAGCAGAGATGAGTTACTATTGTCTCTCATTATAGAATTCAAATTATCCCAGAATACCTATTTGTAAGCAAGTGATATTGCACTGAGAGACAAAGAAATAATTTACAACTCTTATAATTGTAGATATTACTAATTTTATCTCATGCAGTTAAAATAGAAATAATTTTTAATTAATGTTCTGGGAACCTCATAATGCAACCTCCTTGTTGCCAAGAAGACATTTAGCCTAACCTTCTAAAGCATTAACGTATTGTTCAATATCACTTCTCTTGTGGGAAATCAGCAAAATTTGATGATTACAGAGGAGTGGCCTCAAAGATTGTAGGGAGAACATATAATTTCTGGGGAATTCCACAAAGACTGTGAAAATGATGTGATAGCAACTAGTAAATACAACAAACTAATACCCGCTAGATTACTTTGGGCCCAATGAAATCAGATGTTATCCAAAATGCTTTGTTTTAGAAATTAAATTTTAATCCATCTTCTTTTAAGACTGATTACTGTTATTCTACACATGTACATTCTTATATTTTATATAAGAATTTACACATATATATAATTCTTATATTTTTGAATAAATTGCCAAGTTAGTACCTCTTAGATAACTAGTTCAATAACCCTTTCTTGGCATGTGCAAAATAGGATCCTACTTAGTTGGGGTGGTTTTCACATTCTGGTCTACTGCTTTCTTTTTTTAAATGGCTCTATTAACTCATTTATTCCATTCACTAAGCACCTCCACCAAGTTGGTTAGTATAGTAGGCTCTGGGAATACAAAAATAGGCATATGTTTCTCCTAATCCAAGCAGTGGTTGGATATAGTTTTTATGTACATTGTTCCCAACTGTAACCTAAAATTTAAATAAACCAGGAAAACACAACTAGGGCACCAATAAAGAATAGAATGAAAAGTATATTTTCTCAATTTTTGCTTTAAAGTCCCAATGTTTTTTTAAAAAATGACCCTATATAGAATGCACCATTACTTACGCAAGGTTCCATAGTCTCTTGTGTGCACTATTGTAATGATTCATACCAAAACTGCTGAAAAACTAAGTTTTCGAAATAATGGTAAGATTCAGTAAATGAAAGCATATTTATTCCATAAAGTAATATGGGCTACTGTGACACAGTCATCCTGTAAATGAACCCAGACTTGCCATTTTGTCGAAAACAAGGAAGTGCTTCTCCACTGGTTTTATTCAGAGCAAGTAGAAACAGCCATAGGCTTGGGATTCCGTTGCCATTCATTCTTTCCTGTTAGATATTCAATAAATGTAATTAGATTGACTGACTAAACAGTCTTATTTACATCATAGAAGGAACTATCTGGGTAAAAGGAAATCCCCCTTGAAAGCCAAGTCTTCCGAAGGATGTCTTCAATGCAAAGAGTAATGAATATTTCCCTCTGGAGACAACTGACCTAATATCAGCTTAGTGAAGAGACTTAGCCCTGTGTCCATTAGCGTAAAGTCAATGCTATTGACAATCATCAAATGCTTTTATGTTTTGCACTAGGTACTTAAGAAATAAATATCATTGATGAGAACTAAAGTCTGTTGCTGTGTTCCTGTAATTAATCTTAATTAATAATACATTAAATATTTTCATGATTGTGTGCACATACATCATTTAACATTGATTTATGCCAAAGCCATTAGGAAAGATTTAGTGGCATATCACAGCCGGGGCTATTCTTTTATTTATTTTTCTCCTTCCTTTTCAAAAAATGTCCTAATTACCAATTATAAACTAATTTGATATTATGCTTAAAACCTTAGTAAAGTTTCTGATACCTTCAAAATTGTCTATGTCTAATGTGTAGAGTTTAGAAAATATATGTATATAAATAAACACAATACCTATATAAGAGTATGTGCATGTCTCTCTATGTAAAGAGGAATATGAACATAAATGTATGTAAATGTATATATGTGCGGACGTAAGAGATGAACATCTCTTTTGAAATAATAAGACATCAAATGCAAGGAGTTAAACTGTTTTTTGAAAATATTTTTTTAATGTTTGTTTATTTTTGATAGACAGTGCGATTAGGGGAGAGGCAGAGAGGGAGGGGGACACAGAATCCAAAGCAGGCTCCAGGCTCTGAGCTGTCAGCACAGACTCAGATGTGGGGCTTGAACTCATGAACCATGAGATCATGACCTGAGCTGAAGTCAGACACTTAACTATATCTTTGATGGAATCAAAATAGAGTCATTAAGAACACAGTCAGAAACATCTACTCTTAGATCCAGATTCTATCAATTATTAGTTACGTCACATTAGAAGGTAATATTGCCTCCTTTATCTTCAGTTTCTTTTTAAAGAAAATGGGGAAAAATTGTCTCAAAGATTTTAAAGAACAATATTAAGTGAATTTGTGTATCTATAAGGAGATTTTACTACACAGCTTAGAACAGAGTAAAATCTTAATAAATTGTCGGACTTGTATAGCCCTCTGAGTTATACCAAGATTTTGGAGATTACTATTAAAAATGTAAGTTAAGATTAAAGAAATTAAGATTGAATCCTAAAAGAACAGGAGAAAACATATGCTGCAAATCAAAGAGAAACATATGCATATAAAGATGGAGTTTGAAGGCAATAAAATTAATAAACTTTTTCTTTTTTAATTCAGATTTGTTATAATGGTGTAGAAATAGAATCTACACCATGTGGAAAGTTCCTGGTTATAAAATAACTGTGGTATAAACCATGAATGAAGAGATAAAACACAAAGGGTCTAAGTATGATCATCCTAACTGGCAGGGAACAAAATAATAAGGCTAAGATTTTATGACCTTGTCAATTTCTCTATTGATACAGCAAGACTGGGAAAGGGAGAGATTTCTAAAAGCATTTTTAGATGACAGTCAGGGATAAAAATTTGTCTAAAGTAGAACAGTACTGGAACAAAAGCAAATAGAATGAAAACATTTGTCATGGGAAATGGGGATACTGGAGGAAAAATAGAAAGTTCAAGAGTTAGGTGTAAGAATTTATGATAATAGAGACTCACAATATTTTTTGAAATGTGGTTGAAAAATGAGCAGTGCTAGATGTAAAGAATCAATAGGCCAGTATTACAGGTAGGAAAGATTAGGTTTTAGTAAGAAGTGAGTCTTGAAATGTAGGGTCTTTTTCCCCTTAGAATAAGCTATTTGGTATGTCTCCAGTGAATTTGCTTTGATTAAAAAAATCAGATAATAAATTGGATAAAATATGTGAAAAAATATTTCTGGCACTGATATCACAGATTTGCTACTACAACTCATAATGAAAATCCTGCTTTAATATTTTTCTGATATTTTTACTATGAGCTTGTTCCCATAGCAGATTAGACCATGCAAAGGCCAGTACAGCTCAGGCAAAGCTCGCCACAACTTAGAAACCCCCAGCAACATTGACATAATAGCAAAGCCGCCTCTGGGAGAGATGGGTGACCAGCTGCAGGCCAGTCTTTCTCTTAAAGAATCATTGGTGCTGTTTATATGGGCTGAAGGAAATTCTTCTGCGGAGGATATTCAGTCAGATGTCTCCCTAATACTACCTTTTTCATGTTTTACTTGTAGAGTAAAAACCAACTGGGTTTTAATTTTAGAATTGACTAATGGGAGGCAGAGAGTGGGACTGAGTTGGCTTCGAGGGCCAGAGCTTAGGAGTCAGACCCATCTTTGAATCCTGTTTCTGCCATTGCCTTGTTGGATGCCTCACAGTTAGCAAATGTTTCTGAGTCTCTGTTTTCTCATTCCAAAAACGGGGATATAACATTCACATAATATAGGTATGGGAACAGGGTCTGGGAGAGGAAATCCTCAATAAACGTTGACCATTGTAATTATGACCTCAGCGTAACATCCCAGAAGATTCTCCACAGCTTTGTGGTGGCTAGTAAGAGATGGTAGCAATAAGATGCTATGGAGGCATCATTCTCCTTAACTACCTTCACAAGTTAGATCTTGCTAGTTTTATACACAATTCATCAAGTGAAAGTTCCATTATGTTCCAATATCACAGAGTATCTGGTAGAAGCTTTAGGGGGCCACCAAGTTTATTTTCTCGTGGACTGTACTTAATTTATCCAAGATAAAGTTTTCCTTAAACTTTTTTTAAAGTTTATTTTTGAGAGAGAGAGAGAGACAGAGAGAGTGAGAATGAACACAAGCTGGGAGGGACAGAGAGAGAGCTAGAGAGAGGGAATCCCAAGCCAATTCTGCACTGTCAGCATAGAATCCCTGGGGAATTTTAAAGCCTGAGACAAAATTTCCTTCAAGTAACATTGTGCCTAGTTATATCTGAAGGGACTTTGAGCACAACTTTTTTTTTTTTTTTAATATTTTTATTTATTTCTAGGAGAGAGAGAGACAGCGTGAGCAGGGGAGGGTCAGAGAGAGAGGGAATGACAGACTGAAACAGGCTCCAGGCTCTGAGCTGCCAGTCAGCACAGAGCCCGACGTGGGGCTCGAACCCACGAACCGTGAGATCATGACCTAAGCGAAAGTCGGACGCTTAACCGACTAAGCCACCCAGGCGCCCCTTGAGCACAACTTTTAAGTAGACTGGGATAAATCCTGTTTGCTTTATAATTTTGGTTAAGGTTCATTTATAGGAGTTTCAGTTTTATGGAATGAAATCATAATCCATATGTGCCTGGGTTTTGTGAAAATTCTTTAAGAAACAGTACCATCCCTATGCAAAATTTCTACCCAGTCAGTACCAGCTCTCAGGAGAGGAAGGAAATCAAAGACTTCTGTTTAATCCAATGCGTGTTTGCCACTACTGTATCAATACCTCGTGTGGCTCCTTCAAACCACTTAAGCATTTCTCAGATCATGGAATTTGTCTTCTTTTTTTAGAAGTCCTTTTGGCTTTATTAAATTATCTTATGAGTTTTAGATATTTATTCATTCAGCAAGCATCTATTAACCTAGGCACTGTTCTAAATGCTAGAGATACTACAGTGAACAGGACACATGCACTCTCAGTGCTCACAGAGTTTAAATTTAGTGGCATAGATGAATAATTTATGAGGAAATAAATAGGACAATTTCAAAGACAAAGTGCTATGAAGAAAATAAAATCAGGTAAGAGGAACTGGAAGAGAGAGAGGGCTGCTTTAGATTGAATGGTTCAGAAATGGTCTCTCTGTGCATGTGGCATCTGAACCGATGAGTAGGTGCAACAAGGCAAAGATCTGGGAGAGAGTGGCCAAGGCAGAAGACATAGTGTGAAACCATAAGATAAGGATGAGTTTGTTGTTTCTGAGGAAAAGAAAGAAAACCCGTATTCATTCTCCTCACTGCCATAACAGAATGCTATAGACTCAGTGGCTTAAACACCAGAAATGTATTGTCTCAAAGTTCTGGAGGCTGAGTAGTCCAAGATAAAATATCAGTGTGGTAAGATTGATGCTAAGGCCTCTTCGCTTGGCTTGTAGGTGGTCAGCATCCCACTGCGTGCTCACAAGACCTCTTCTTTGTGACTGTGCTGAGATCTCTTTTTTCCTCTTCTTATAAAGCCACCAATCCTACTGGATTAGGGACCCACTCTTATGACCTCATTTAGCCTTCCTTACATCACAAAGGCCCCATCTTTAGATATAGTCACATTGGGGGCTAGTGTTTCAACATATGAATGTGGGGGTGAATTGCTGTTGAGATTCTAGAAGATTGCGGTTTTGTGAAAGCTAAGAAAAAGTAAGCTGGCAGGAATGGAAGAGTCACCTTCATGGGATGCTACTGAGAATATAAATTGAGGACAAAAAAGTGACTATTGTATCTGGTAATGTGGAAGTGATTGGTGACCTCGCTTAGTGGAGTTTCAATGTAGTAGTGTTGGTGGGAACCAATTTTAGAGTAGATTGAAGACCAAATGGGAGGTGTGGAATTGCAAATGGAATTGAAACAAGTGTCTTTCATCTTAGAATCACCTATGGAAGTTTGAAAACTACCAGTGTCTAATCCCAAACCAGTCTAATCTCAACTCAGTTAAACCAGAGCCTCTGGGAGGGAGGAACAGAGCTTAGAAGTATTATAGGAGCCTGGAGTGTTTTTAATGAGTTCCTCAGGCAATTCTAATTTGTCACCACCATTGAAAGACACTCTTATTGTCAAGTGTTTCTAGAAGTTGTTTTGTGTGTGTGAAAGAAGACAGGTGGCAGTGGCAAGAAAAGTATTTGTTGTGGTTGTTATTGTCATTATGGTTTTGACTGTGTTGCTCTTTTTAAAACCAGAAATACTAGAGGAGATTTACGTTCTAATGAGGAGGATCTAGTAGAGAGGAAGAAGTTAATAATTTAGGATAAAGAGAAACAACAGCAAGAAGGAAGTCCTTGAGGAGGCCAGAGGAACCAAAAACCGTATACTTTCAGGTATCTTATCTTCTAGTAGCAGACGCAGACATTTTTATTTTTTAGCACTGAAGGGATTCATTTTGCCTCACTTGCAGCTGTAGTCTGATCCTGACTGGAAAAAAGATATGAAACAGGTCGTTAGGTTTTTTAAAAATGCATTTTCAAAAACAATTTTATGAACTGTTCATAATTTTATATCTTTTATGTTTCTTAGTAATTAAAATTCTCAATACATGTTAGTGCTTTAGTTAACTTTTTATTTCCTACAGAACCATTAGTCTTTTGGGGTCATTGTGATCAAAAGCTTTGGCAAGACATGTCTAGAAATACTCACTATCGCATATTTAGTTAAATTAGAATGAACAATTTCTTCAATACAGAACTTTTCTAAGTTTAAGAGAGTAGGTTACACCTGACATAGTGCTTGCACCTGACATAGACAGTAACAATGAAAAGCTATTACCTAAAATCATATTCAATACATCATTATAGTAGAATGGAAGAGATGCTTTCATCAAGTGTGGAGAATGTAGAAGGCTACTTTTTGATGAGTAGTTCAGATATCTTTGAGAAGATTCGAAAGCTTAATGGCTTTATAAAAAGCAATTAAGCCATATTTTTGGATTACAGGAAAGTTACCTGGATTACATAAAATGAATGTGTAAACTTACACATTCATTCAAAATTCAAAACTTAGAAAATTCATCAAATTGAGTGAGATTTTATTGTCAAACTAACTTGAAGTTGATCTAGAGAGGAGACTAGAAACTGCTCAGACTAATAATCTTAGCAGTCTAAAGATCTTAGAGTGTGGAAGACTTCACTATTCACTTTGCTTTGCTGATTTATTTGTGTGGTTGTAAGTTTTTTTCTAGCAACGAGAGGCAATAGAAAACAGATTTCTGCTCCCTGTAGCCCCATTAAGAAAGAGATTTACAGGTTATTACAAAATTTATGCAAATATTTATGCACAAGTGTATTTATCACACTGTTATTTGTAATATTATACAGAGATAAGATCTAACAGCAGTTGGGGGCTGAGTAAATAATGGCATATCAAATAGATTATCATATACCATTAAAATATTTATAAAGTGTTTTTCATTAGGAAATCATTTCAGAAGTATGATAAAATATAAAACAAAACAAAAATGTAAAATACAGTATGTTTTCAGTAAGATGAAAACTACCTAGAAACTAAATATTGAAAATAAATGTAATTTTTGCTTATTTTCTGGGTAGTGGGGGTTGTCTGATTATTATTTTGTTTTTTCTTTCTTTTCTGTATATTTGAAACTTTCTACAGTGAGCATATATTCCTCTATATTTAAGAAAAAGTCATGCCTTTTGTAGATGAATTCAAATACTGAAAATGTTATAAATTCCATTTACTTTTTTTCCTTTTCAATATGTCAAAATAAGTTAAAAGATGGATTTGGCCTTTAATTATATATATATATATATATATATGTTTTATAAAGAACATTACTTTCTAAAGGATACTGTTTCTAGGACCTAAGATAAGTGAAAATTAAATTTTGGTTTTAAAAATTCAAAGCATTTTCCTAAGTATTTTAATGCCAAAGTCAATTAGAGTCATGAAAACATTTTGAAAAATGAATAATGTGCAGAAAGAATCCCTTATTTTGTAATAAAGCTTCAGCAGTTGTAATTTATTACCAGATGCTGATGCAGAGACTGAGACATCTGGCATAATATATGAGGAAACACACTAATTAAAAAGGAAAAAAAAAGAAGCATTGAACCTAGCTGTTTTAGTCATCAAAGTAAATACAGGAATGACATGAGAAAATTGAAGTCATATTATGCGTGTGTCCTCAAAAATTTAATTGAAGCTTGAATTTGAATGACATGAGGATTTTTCTGTCCTTTTCTCCTCTGATTTTGTCTATGTCTCTAACAGTTCAAAAACCTTGAAAGTAATTTACAGATCATCTAGTCTAGTCCCCAAATGACTAGGAAAAGCAATGTACAAAAAAATGTATTTTCTTTGTTGATGTTCACAAAGACCATATGGATAGACCAGAGTACCCCATCATTGAACTTTCTTTTTCTCCAAAATCTTACATAAAATCTATACCTGCTTTTAAAATAAATGAACAACTCATGTCTACATTTAAAATTTTTTAATTAAAAAATTACTTTGTCTTACAACTAGCTAAGTCAAAGACACAGTCAGTTTTGATCACAGAATGATTACAACAAATGCTTTTCCATCTTGGGCACAAATCTTGACTTGACCTTCTAATTGAAGTTTACACATGTAACAGGAATACCGCTTTGAGGACTTTTAAAGATTTTTAAATGGAGTATGGGTAATAACAAAGATACTCCTAGCTCTGTGGGTTTTATGTGTACTGTGGTTTGTTTTGTTTGCTTAAGGCCAATTTCATACATCTGTGTGCTATTTTTGATTTCATGTGGTAAGGCCAAGGTTGTGTTCAAATATACAATAACTCCTCAAAGCCTTCTGTGAGTTCCTCCTTCACACTTGTCAACTGAAACAGTTCACCAGTTATAATGATATTTCTACTTCTGGCCTCCTCCCATTTCCTGCTTCCTTCTCTCATGGTTCTTGTGCAGTATAGAAATTGGGTCTGTGACTGGGAGATGAAACCCTCCATTTTGCAAATTGGAAAATTATTTAATTGCATCACTGTAAGCCATTTAGATACATGATGAATTTCCAGTATTCTGCAAACATTCAAATATTTGTTCCAGATCTCTGCCTGTTGAAGAATGCTTACATACCATTAACCTAGAGAAGTTGTTGTAGCTGTTGTTTTTCAAATCTTAATTAAGTACATTGCTTTTTTGTTCTTAAAAGCATATGGGAGATGCTTAAATGAGTTTTCAATGAAACGTGAGCTGATGACTCCTGCTTAGTACAAGGAAAACTGATGAGCAGTTAGGAGCCATTACCAGAGATAAGGCTCTAAATTAAAGCTTAACTATAAACTTCAAAACGGAGTAACAAAGGGAACAGGGAACCATTATCTAATTGTGACACAATTCAGTGGAAAGTAGGTAATGTTGATTTCAAGTACTCTGGCTACACTAGTAGAGGTTGCCATTGTACATAATTGTTTCATTAGTTTGACTTGTAAACACATAGAAAAACACCATTCAACTGCCCCTTTTAGAATTAAATAAAAGTGTAGGTTTCCCGCCAAAGTGGTAATTCCATACTGAGACTTGAACTGAAAAATTACTCAGCCAGTGCTGTACAGTGAAATGCTCCAAGCCCAGACATTTTAACTATCCTAGTTTTGAATATCTTTCTAGGAGACAGAGGGCTAAACAACCAATCTAATAGACTAATAGTGATTTAATTCGGCTTAATAATTAAATCTGATCGATTATTTAGAATGCAATCATTTATTTCCTAGACAGTCAAGTGTTAAGAAAAATCTATAGATGTCCTCAGAGGTAATACTCAGGACTCTGGGTAGAAATCACCAGTCTGAGAGAGAAAGAGACCATACTCAAGTAGAGAGAGAAGCATCCAGGCCATGAACTTCAGTGTCATCTGTCAGGAGAAATCCTGGCCCAAGGTGGGGCCTAATTCTGACTGCCCTCTGCTCATATGAGTAAAGAACCATAATGTTAGGAAACAAAAGTAACCACTAGCCAAAAGAATTTATCACTGAGGGAGGGCAACTAAACGAGGACAGTAATGCAGGAAGACAAACCAAGCTGCAGCCACCAAGAGCCTGGCCTCAGGAATCAATCGATTTATTTATTCTTCCCTTTCTCCTTCACCTCATGGGGGTCAAAACAACTTGACTTTGATAATGCAATTTTCAAACCACTTACAAAGCAGGTAAATTGTGGTCTTTGTGATATGTTCTTAAGAGAGCAAGCTCCCCCCCCTTCACCTCCAGCTATTTTCAGCTACTCTCTCATCAGCAAATACAACCACAAGCTTTTGAAGCAGTTTGAGTTTTAAAAGGGAAAGGCTTCCATCTACTGGATTCTTTGAGTAATAAAGACTATGTGATTCCACATTAGAATTTCTTTTGGTGATAGCAGTGCACAACCTGGCATGTCCACTTAAAGGTTTCGTCATTTTCTTAAATTGCATTTCATTTTAAGACTCTAGTTATTAATGAACATATTTAGATTTACGAAACATCCCCCTCTTTATGTTACACAAGGGAGTCAAAAGGAATACATAATTTGCCTTTTCCCTTTAAAAAATGATATGAAACAGTAATATAGCCAACAAAAAAGTTCTCTTAAAATCTGCAATGAAAATAACTTTAATATGGAATATCAAAATGATAGAAAGTAATGGGGTGTTTTATTTATACAAATAGTCACCTCACTTTCTTTTCTAAAAATTGCCATTTCACAAACTAACCCCAGCTTGATTACAGTGACCCTAGTTTCAGTTCAGTTCATGTTACTTAATGTCCTATTTTTTTTTTTTAACACTTTTTGGAGGTTTATTTATTTATTTATTTTGAGAGAGTGTGTGTGCATGCACACATGAGATGGGGAGGAGCAGAGAGACAAGGAGAGAGAGAGAATCCCATGTAGGCTCCACTTTGTCAGCTTAGAGCCCAAGGCAAGGCTCAATCTCACTGTAAGATCATGGCCTGAGCTGAAATCAAGAGTTGGATGCTTCATCTACTGAGCCACCCAGGTGCCCCAATGACATATCTTCTTGCTGAAATGCTGCACTACATAGATAATAGCAGGACTCCTCTTAGGGGGCATACAATGAACTACACTAGAGAGTATAAACACAATTTGAGATAAGTCATGTAATATTCCTCTTCTATTATCTTTCACTGACAGTACAAAGAGGTAAAGATCTGTCCCCCACCAACAGGTTGGATTTTTTTAAAGGAACATTAGAATATAAGGCTTTTATTTAATACAAATTTAGTCAGTAGAATGCATATGTACATGAAGCATAATTTTTAGGTGTCTATGTTTTACCGAACTCTCTTGAATTTATAATCCCAATTCATGTCTAAATCATGCTGAATATCTTTTATACCTAATTAAAATGAATTAGAAGTTACAGGTTAAATCTCCATGTATAACTATGGAGAATATCTGACAAATAAGACAAAATTTAAAAGTCAGAATTTTTTTTTTACTTTAAATTTGTAGATACCTAGGTAGGACACTGTTATCTGTGGGTTTTCCACAGGACCATAAGACTTGGTTTAAGAAATAAAGGAGAAGACTGTTGAATTGTCTCTTAAACTACGATAAATACCTAAAGGTTCCCAGCTGAGTTCCCTAGGACTTTAAATTCCTTCCTTTACAAGTTAGTGAATATATAACAACACATCTAAAAAAGAATAAGTCTTGCTAAAACAATTCATTAGGGTTGCCCTGGACCTCATTTTGAATACTCTTAGCTCAGAAGCTGGAATATACTCTTCCCAGTTGAGATTATGACCTTATATTTAGACCTGAAGAATACCCTAAAATAGGATTTTTTGAAGACTGTGAAATGGTTTGCTGAGAATAGTAGATAACTGTATATATTACCTTGATAAGTATATTCAACAAATTAAATTATAAACAATGATGTGAAAGTAATTCTCTTTAGTGAGGACCTATTTTAGTTGTATAGATTCCCGTTTTTGAATTGTGTGTGTTCTGTTCGTTTTCTTTTGTATGACCAAACTTTGTCACATGTCTATAGCCCATGTTAATTGACACCAAGAACTTTTTATTTTTGCATCAGAAAATTTATTGCCATTGGAGAGACAGACAGAAATTGGCTTTTTCTTTGCACTTTCTCCTCTAACAAAATCAAACCCAGACATTCTAAATTTAGCAATAAATAATCACTCTGTGAATTTAGTCTGTGCATTAACCTTAAATTATTTAAGGGAGACTTTACAAATGAAACAAAAGTGAGAAGTTACATAGAATTAGTTGATCTGACATAAAAGGAATCGTTTATTCATTTACTTAACAAACATGCGTTGATTTTTTAAAATATGGCATTCTTCTAGGTCTTGAGGATTGAGAAGTATATCAAATCGACAAAAATCCTTATCTTCATGGAGCTTACCTTATATTAGGGAGGCATTAAATAAAATAAGTAAATAGTATGTTTGATTATGACATTGCTAAGGAAATTAGTAGGTCATGAAAGGGGACTGGGCCAGACTAGCTGTGCCATTTTAGATAGCTCATTAGGAAAGGCTTCATGGAGAGGAGTTAGTGAGTTTACCACACTTGACATTGTGACCTGCTGGTGGAAAAGCTCAGGGGTCTTTGAGTATGGTTTTAGCTGGGTTATCCTAACCTACCTCCTTGTGACTGTGCTTATATAAGCTCCATTATCTGGGAGTACCCTTAAACCTACGTAGACTACTCAAATTTCAGACCCACTGGCCATTTTACCTTCAGTTTCCTGTCAAGGGGAATACCAATTCTCTATTAGGGAATCCCATCCCAATACACCACATTTAAATTAACCCCCCATTTAAGAAGTTCACAGTGATCATAGCGGCAGGTTGCTCTGCTACATACACTCAGTGTTCAGATTAAGAATTGTTCATTTATCACAAATGTTACTAAACCCCCCTGGTTGACTCCCTTCTGAGTGCTCTGTGATGTGCTTCCATGCCGCTTCTCTTGATTTAATGAGGAAACATATAATGAATATTACATGTGAGGGAGAATGACTTCTTCCTGAACCTCTTTCTAGTAAGAAAAGCCTGAACTCAAGGAAACCTAACAAACCATTATTCCACCTCTGTGTAGGTACCTTATCAAAAATAGTTTACAGATGCATAAAAATTGCATTTTATTTTGTGTAAGTTAAACAATATAGAGGGCAGGTCGGCTGCAAGAATTTCCTGTATTATAAAAGTACGCATTAAAACTTCTATATTATAAAGTAAGAAAAAAATGTTTTCCCTAGGATTAACCATTAATCTGTACCATTTTGACATGATGTTTTTGCTTTGGCTTGCATAATTAAGAAAACTACTGTCTGTGCTTCAAACTTGATAAACTGTAATTTTAAAAGAATATTTAAGGCCCAGTCTCAGGAAAATTTAGCTTTCCTATATAAAATTAAGCCATAAAAATAGGTATTTCAGAGAACGTATAATAGATGACTGGAAATATATAATGTCAGCTTAATAAATGATGCCTAATCTTTTAAAGCAGAAAAGAAAACCACATCAGCAATTATTTTTTAAAAAGCCATCTAAATTTTATGTCTTCAGCCCTTCTTGGTAGGACAGTTGAAATTTTCATATTTTGTATAATGACACATATGTCACCTTGGCTAAGAACTAATAATAATATGTCCTAATGAAATAAATCCACCATATAAAATGTCATGGAGATTCCTCTCCTTTTTTTTTTTAGAAAGACTTAAATAGAATTTTTATTAACAAGGTTTGATAAAATGTTCTTAACCATTTGTTAATGTCACTATTGACCATATTTAAGAGTAGAGACCTTGGTTATAAAGCTGTGAATCAAAATTAACATAATGCTTTAGTGTAGATAATATTTTTTCAAATTTTATTTATTTATTAATTAAATAGTTTACTGTCAAGTTGGTTTCCATATAACAACCGGTGCTCATCCCCACAAGTGCTCTCCTCCGTGCCCATCACCTCCGTTCCCCTCCTCCCCACCCCCATCAGCCCTCAGTTTGTTCTCAGCATTTAAGAGTCTCTCATGGTTTGCCTCCCTCCCTCTCCTCCACTATTTTTCCCCTTCTCCCCCATGGTTCTCCACTAAGTTCCTCCTAACCCTCCTATATGTGCAAACATATGGTATCTGTCCTTCTCTGTCTGTCTTATTTCGTTCAGCATAACACCCTCAAGGTCCATCCATGTTGCTACACATGGCCAGATGTCATTGTTTCTCATTGCCATGTAGTATTCCATTCTATAGATAAAACCACATCTTCTTGATCCATTTGTCTGTCAATGGACACTTAGGCTCTTTCCATGTTTTGGCTATTGTTGAGAGTGCTGCAATGAACTTTGGGGTACATGTGTCCTATGCATCAGCACTCCTGGATTCCTAGCAGTGCTATTGCTGGGTCGTAGGGGAGTTCTATTGTTCAATTTTTGAGGAACCTCCACACTGTGCAGAGGGGCTGCACCAGTTTACATTCCCACCAACAATGTAGGAGTGTGCCCGTTTCTCCCCATCCTCGCCAGCATCTAGAGTCCTCGGATTTGCTCATTTTAGCCACTCTGACCGGCATGAGGTGGTATCTCAGTGTGGTTTTGATTTGTATTTCCCTGATGAGGAGGGATGCTGAGCATCGTTTCATGTGTCTGTTGGCCATCTGGATGTCCTCTTTGGAGAAGTGTCTGTTCATATCTTCTGCCCATTTCTTCACTGGATTGTTTCTTTTTCGGGTGTGGAGTTTGGTGAGTTCCTTATAGATTTTGGATACTAGCCTTTTGCAACTATCTTTTCCCATTCCGTTGGTTGCCTATTAGTTTTATGGATTGTTTCCTTTGCCATGGAGAAGCTTTTAATCTTGGTCAGGTCCCAATA
Source organism: Proteles cristata cristata (assembly GCA_017311185.1). Lineage (NCBI taxonomy): Eukaryota > Metazoa > Chordata > Mammalia > Carnivora > Hyaenidae > Proteles > Proteles cristata. The sequence goes on along the minus strand of JAESUZ010000242.1, from coordinate 478,643 downwards.
GTTCATTTTTGCTCTTGATTCCCTTGCCTTTGGGGAATGTGTCAAGGAAGAAATTGCAGTGGTTGAGGTCAAGGAGGTTGTTTCTGCCTTCTCCTCTAGGGTTTTGATGGTTTCCTGTCTCACACTCAGGTCCTTTATCCATTTTGAGTTTATTTTTGTGTGTAGTGTGAGAAAATGATCTATTTTCATTCTTCTGCATGTTGCTGTCCAGTTCTCCCAACACCATCTGTTAAAGAGGCTGTCTTTTTTCCATTGGATACTCTTTCCTGCTTTGTCAAAGATTAGTTGGCTGTACATTTTTGGGTCCAATTCTGAGTTCTCTATTCCATTCCATTGGTCTGTGTGTCTGTTTTTGTGCCAATACCATACTGTCTTGATTATTACAGCTTTGTAGTAGAATCTAAAGTCTGGGATGGTGATGCCCCCCGTTTTGGTTTTCTTCTTCAGTATTACTTTGGCTATTCAGGGTCTTTTGTGGTTCCATACAAATTTTAGGATAGTTCTAGTTTTGAGTCGAATGCTGGTGAAGTTTTGATTGGGATTGCATTGAATGTGTAGATTGCTTTGGGTAGTCATGACATTTTAACTATATTCTTCCAATCCATGAGCATGGAATGTTTTTCCATTTCTTTGTGTCTTCTTCAATTTCCTTCATAAGTTTTCTGTAGTTTTCATCATACAGATCTTTTATATCCTTGGTTAGGTTTATTCCTAGGTATTTTATGGTTTTTTATGCAATTGTGAATGGGATCAGTTTCTTGATTTCTCTTTCTGTTGCTTCATTGTTGGTGTATAAAAATGCAACTGATTTCTGTACGTTGATTTTGTACCCTGCAACTTGGCTGAATTCTTTGTCAGTTCTAGTAGGCTTCTGGTGGAGTCTGTAGGGTTTTCTATGTAGAGTATCATGTCGTCTGCGAAATGCGAGAGTTTGACTTCTTCTTTGCCAATTCTGATGCCTTTTATTTTCTTTTGCTGTCGGATGGCTGATGCTAGGACTTCCAGCACTTTGTGAAATAACAGTGGTGAGAGTGGACATCCCTGTCATGTTTCTGATCCCAGGGGAAAAGCTCTCAGTTTTTCCTCAATGGATGATGTTAGCTGAGGGCTTCTCATAGATGGCTTTTATGATGTTTAAGTTCCTTCTATCCCAACTTTCTCGAGAGTCTTTATTAAGAAGGGATGCTGTATTTTCTCAAATGCTTTTTTTGCATTATTGACAGGATCATAATGGTTTTATCTTTTTTTTTTTCATGTATCACATTGATTGATTTGTGAATACTGAACCAACCCTGTAATCCAGGAATGAATCCCACTTGATATTGGTGGGTTCTTTTTATGTGCTGTTGGATTCGATTTGCAAGTATCTTGTTGAGGATTTTTGCATCTGTATTCATCAAGGATATTGGTCTGTAGTTTTCTTTTTTTGCTGGGTCTCTGTCTGGTTTGGGAATCAAAGTGATGCTGGCTTCATAAAATGAATCTGGAAGTTCTCCTTCATTTCTATTTTTTGGAATAGCTTGAGAAGAATGGGTATTAATTCTGTTTTTAATGTCTGGTAGAATTCCCCAGGGAAGCCATCTGGCCCAGGGCTCTTATTTGTTGGGAGATTTTGGATAACTGATTCCATTTCCTCACTAGTTATGGGTCTGTTCAGGTTTTCTCTCTCTTCCCATGTGAATTTTGGTAGTGTGTGTGTTTAGGAATTTGTCCATTTCTTCTAAGTTGTCCAATTTGTTGGCCTATCATTTTTCATAGTATTCCCTAATAATTGCTTGTATTTCTGAGGGGTTGGTTGTAATAAGTCCATTTTCATTCAGGATTTTGTCTATTTGAGTGCTCTGTCTTTTCTTTTTGAGAAGCCTGGCTAAAGGTTTGTCAATTTTGTTTATTTTTTCAAAAAACCAACTCTTGGTTTCGTTGATCCGTTCAACTGTTTCTTTGGTTTCTGTATTGTTTATATCTGCCCTGATTTGTATTATTTCTCTTCTCCTACTGGGTTTGGGGTGCTCTTGTTGCTCTCCCTCTAGTTCTTTACATAATGCTTTAGTGTAGATAATATTTCAATTTTTTTTCAAATTTTTATTTGAATTCTAGTTGGTTAACATATAGTTAAACACTGGTTTCAGGAGTAGAATTTAGTGATTCATCAATTATATATAGCTCCCAGTGCTCCACAGAAGTGCCCTACTTAATACCCATCACCAATTTGGCCCATCGCCCCACTTCCCTCTCTCCATCAGCCCTCAGTTTGTTCCCTACAGTTAAGAGTCTCTTATGGTTTGCTTTCCTCTCTCTTCTTTTTTCCTTTTCCCTGTTTCCCCTTCCCCTTCATCTGTTTTGTTTCTTAAATTCCACAGATGAGTGAAATTATATGGTATTTGTCTTTCTCTGATTTATTTCACTTAACATAATACACTCTAGTTCCATCCAGGTTGTTGCAATTGGCAAGATTTCATTCTTTCTGATGGCTGAGTAATATTCCACTGTGTTTGTATGTTTATGTATGTACACACACATATATGTGTACACACATACATACATACAGCATTCATCAGTTGATGGATATTTGGGCTCTTTCCATAATTTGGCTATTGTAGATAATGCAGCTATAAATGCTGGGGTGCATATGCCCCTTCAAATCAGTATTTTTGTATCCTTTGGGTAAATACCTTGTAGTGCAATTGCTGGGTTGCACCTTAGTTCTACTTTTAACTTTCTGAGGAAATTCCATACTGTTTTCCAGACAGCCTGTACCAGTTTGCATTCCCACCAACGGTGTTTTCCACATCTCCACCAATATCTCTTGTTTCCTGAGTTAATTTTAGCCACTCTGACAGGTGTGAGATGATATCGAATTATGATTTTGATTTGTGTTTCCCTGATGATGAGTGATGTTGAGCATCTTTTCAGGTGCCTTTTGGCCATCTTGATGTCTTCTTTGGATAAAAAAATTCTATTCATGTCTTCTGCACATTTTTAACTGGATTATTTCTTTTATGGGTGTTAAGTTTGATAAGCTCTTTATAGATTTTGGATACTAACCTCTTATTAGATATGTCATTTGCAAATATCTTCTCACATTCTATAGGCTGCCTTTTAGTTTTGTTGATTATTTCCTTCATTGTGCTGAAGCTTTTTACCTTGATGAGGTCCCAATAGTTGATTTTTGCTTTTGTTTCCCTTGCCTCTGAAGACATGTCTAGTAAGAAGTTGCTATCGCAAAGGTCAAAGAGGTTGTTGCCTGTGTTCTCCTCTAGGATTTTGATAGTTTCCTGTCTCACGTTTAGGTCTTTCATGCATTTTGAATTTATTTTTGTATATGGTGTAAGAAAATGGACCAGTTTCATTCTTATGCATGTCCCCGTTTTCCCAACACTATTTGTTGAAGAGACTGTCTTTTTTCCGTTGGATATTCTTTCCTGCTTTGTCAAAGATCAATTGACCATATAGTTATGCACAGTGTTGACAATTTTAAAGTAATTCATATTTGGTCTACTGACATTGTCTAATATTTTCCCACATACTTTCTTAAAAGACTATTTGATTCTCATGCTGTATATCTAACAGTAAAATAACTTTAACTTAAAAATTAAGTAGCAACCATCTAAGATGTAAAAGCATGCTAATAATTACTGAATATGAATTAAGTCCAATAGTGTTTATGTTTTGTGCAATACTGAAACAGCAAGCATTGGTTTATTGTCCAGCAGAAATCTGTAATTATACTATATGTTAACAATATAATTTTAATGTTCTCAAAAATTTGTGATGAAATCTGTAACACCACTTTGCAGAGTACTTTTTTTATTAATAGTTTATTTTTAAATTAACATCCAAATTAGTTAGCATATGCTGCAACAATGATTTCAGGAGTAGATTCCTTAATGTCCTTTACCCATTTAGCCCATCCCTCCCCCCACAACCTCTTCAGCAACCCTCTGTTTGTTCTCTATATTTAAAAGGCTCTTGAAGCACCTGGGTGGCTCAGTCAGTTGAGCGTCTGACTTTAGTTCAGGTCATGATCTGACCCTTGTGGGTTTGAGCCCCATGTCAGGCTCTGTGCTGACAGCTGGAGGCCTGGAGCCTGCTTCAGATTCTGTGTCTCCCTGGTCCTCCACTGCTTGCTCGCTCTCTCTCTCTCTCTAAAATAAACAAACATAAAAAATTTATATAAATGTCTCATGTTTTGTCCCACTCCCTCCCTGCTTTTAATTATTTTTGCTCTCTTTCATTTATATTCATCTATTTTGTATCTTAAAGTCTTCTGAGTGAATTCATATGAGAGTTTTCTTTCCCTGACTAATTTCGCTTAGCATAATACCCTCTAGTTCCAGCCACATAGTTGCAAATGGCAAGAGTTCATTCTTTTTGATTGCCGAGTAATACTCCATCATATATACGTACCACATCTTCCTTATTCATTGATCCATTGATGGACATTCTGGCTCTTTCCATACTTGGGCTATTGTCAATAGTGCTGCTATAAACATTGGGGTGCATGTGCCCCTTTGAAACAGCACACCTGTATTCCTTGGATAAATATCTAGTAGTGCAATTTCTGGGTCATAGGGTAGACCTATTTTTAATTTCTGAAGAACCTCCATATTGTTTTTCAGAGTGGCTGCACCAGTTTGCATTCCCACCAGCAGTGCATAAGAGATCCTCTTTCTCCACATCCTCACCAACATCTGTTGTTGCCTGAGTTGTTAACGTTAGCCATTCTGATAGTTGTGAGGTGGTATCTCATTGTGGTTTTGATTTGTATTTCCCTGACGATGAGTGATGTTGAACATCTTTTCATGTATCTGTTGTCCATCTGGATGTCTTCTTTGGAGAAGTGTCTATTCATGTCTTTTGTCCATTTCTTCACTGGATTGTTTGTTTTTAGGGTATTGAGTTTGATAAGTTCTCTATAGGTTTTGAATCTTAGTCCTTTATCTGAGATGTCATTTGCAAATATCTCCTCCCATCCCATTAGCTGCCTTTTAGTTTTGCTGATTGTTTCCTTCACTGTGTAGAAGCTTTTTATTTTTGATGAGGTCCCAATTCTTCATTTATGCTTTGGCTTCCCTTGCCTCTGGGGACATGATGAGTAAGAAGCTGCTGAGGCCGAGGTCAAAGAGATTTTTGCCGGCTTTCTCCTTTAGAATTTTGAAGGCTTCCCGTCTTATGCTTAGGTCTTTCATCCATTTTGAGTTTATTTTTGTGTATGGTGTAAGAAAGTGGTCCAGGTTTATTTTTCTGCATGTCACTGTCCAGTTTTCTCAGCACTATTTGCTGAAAAGACTGTCTTTATCCCATTGGATATTCTTTCCTGCTTTGTCAAAGATTAGTTGGCCATGCATTTGTGAGTCTATTTCTGAGTTTTCTATTCTGTTCCATTGATCTGAGTGTCTGTTTTTGTGCCAATATCATACTGTCTTGATGATTATAGCTTTGTAATACAACTGTATTACAGCTTGAAGTCTCGGACTGTGATGCCTCCAGTTTGGTTTTTTCAAGATTGCTTATTCAGGGTCTTTTCTGGTTCCATACAAATCTTAAGATTGTTTGTTCTAGATCTGTGAAGAATGCTGGTGTTATTTTGATGGGTATTGCATTGAATATGTAGATTGCTTTGGGTAGTATTGACATGTTAAGAATATTTGTTCTTCCTATCCAGGAGTATGAATCTTTTTCCACTTTTTTGTCTTCTTCAATTTCTTTCATAAGCTTTCTATAGTTTTCAGTGTATATATTTTCACCTGTTTGGTTAGATTTTTCCTAGCTATTTTATGGTTTTTGGTGCAATTGTAAATGGGATCGATTCCTTGATTTCTCTTTCTGTTGTTTCATTAGTGGTGTATAGAAATGCAACTTATTTCTGTGCATTGATTTTGTATCTTGCTTTGCAGAGTACTCCTTACACCTCAGTAAACACTGAACACTGGGCAGGAAGGCAAAAAAAATGCAAGATGAAGGACTAAATAAAAAATGTCAAAGGGATTAAGATCATTGAGACCCATGAAAATATTAATAAAGATCTTAATGACTACTATCTGTAATAGCAGATATCTTAATATATGACTAAAATCAGTTAAAATTGCTTTAAAATTGTTCCAATCTAGCAGCAGGAATGTAGTTAAACATGAAATTTTTCCCATTTTTTAAAAAAAATTCAGAAAGTGGAATAAGATGGCAATTTGTCATTAGATTATGAAATTCTTTACTGAAAAGTCTAACTGAACAAAAGGCATTTATAATTTTTTTGACATAATAGTAGTTGAAATTTTTGAGCTGTGTGCCAGTGTACTTTGTGTGTATTTTCATTCATGTCATCATATGTCTATGAAGTCATTACAGTTATTATCTCTATTGCACCTTCCATGAGTAAATCCAAGGTCATAAGGCTAGTATATGATGAATCTGGAATTCATACTCAGGTGGTCTCCATTTCTCTGAATCTTCAGCCTAATGCTTTTTTGGCCATAGTATATATAACATTTTGAAATAAAGGTGGTAGCATGTCTTTCTTTATGTATTTTTTTTTTAATGTTTTATTTATTTCTAGGAGAGAGAGAGAGAGAGAGCGCGAGCAGGGGAGGGTCAGAGAGAGAGGGAGTCACAGACTGAAACAGGCTCCAGGCTCTGAGCTGGCAGTCAGCACAGAGCCCGATGCGGGGCTCAAACCCACGAACCGCGAGATCATGACCTAAGCAAAAGTCGGACACTTAACCGACTAAGCCACCCAGGCGCCCCTCTTTATGTATTCTTAAATGAAATTCTAAATGTTCAACTCTAAAAGACTTCTTAAATGAATCTACATTAAGAAATGAATAATGATGTAAATAATTTTATACTATTCTTCCTAGAATTTTCTTCTTTGTTTTATAGGAGATTTTTATGATAGAGGTCTTAATGCTACCAGTAGCAAAAGGAGACATTTTAAATATAATCTGAAATGACACAAAAAGACAATATATTATATATTACTATGAAGTAAATTAACACAAACTTAGTGACTTGAAACGACACACATTTATCATATCACAATTCCTGTAGGTCAGTGCAAGGCATTACTTCAGAGTCTCTCACATGGCTACAATCAACAGGTAAGCCAGGGCTCCAGTCATCTCTCAGGGCCTGACTAGGGAACGATCTGTTTCTAAGTTCATGTGATTATTGTCAGAATTTAGTTCCTTGTAGATTGTTCAACTGAGGGTTTCAGTTCCTTGCTGGGTGTTGGTCAACAGTTTCTTGCAATATGGTCTCTCCATAAGCAGCTTACCACATGGCAATTCATTCGCCAAAGCCAATAAGGGAGAGAGTCTGCTAGCAAGATGTGAGCTACAATCTTACATTAGTACAGTAGTGACATCCCCTCATCTTTTTAATATGCTCTTTATTAGAAGCAAGCCATAGGTTCTGCTTATACTCAAGGAAGAGAATCCACACAGGGACTTGAATACCAGGGAGTCAAGGTAATCAAGGCCATATTAGAGTCTATTTGTCACAGAAAATTATACAGAAATAAAAAAAGCGAGTATCCCTTGGTAAAAGCTGAAGAAACATACCCTTTTATCAAAATGTTTCTAAAAATCAAAACCAGGTGGCATTTACTGTAATGCCCACCCAGTTCACTCTCAATCTCATCTCACCTACATTTGATTACCATTTCAGCTCAATGACCATTTCCTCAAAGAAGCCTTCCCTGACCTGCCCCTCCCTAACCAGCAGAGAATCAACTTCCTATTGTATGCTTTTATACCCTGAACATCTCTAAAATACATTTGTGATTTTACATTTGGTAATTTTCATTTCTGTTGGTTATTTGATTACAGATTAAGCTGTGAGGGAAGGAACCATATTTAATTTTTGTTCAACATTTTACCCCATCACCCTGAGTAATACATAACATAGAGAAACAATAAAAACAAGTCGAGTTAAAGAGTAGAATTATGGGCACCAACTGGGAGATCAAGAAACCTGGGTCCCAATGTAAACTCTTTCTCTTATCAACTGTGCTACTTCACACAGGTCCAATCACTTTTTGAGACTTACCTAGGTTTTCCATCCATGAAAGGTCTGTTGTAAGTCAAACAGTGTTAACTTTGCTGCAATTCTGTGATTTTATATAGTTGGTAGCAAGTAAATCTTCACTGATTTGAATTTTTCCCTGAGTTTTCAGTAACTACTCCTCTGTCTTTTGACTGCTGATTTTGAGGTTTTAACCTTTTGGCAACAAGTCAAGTCAGAAGGCAGGAGAAATAACGTGAGAAGCCTAAACAACATCTGCAAATCATTCATATTTTAAAGAACACTCCTGGTATCCTTTAGAGTTTGTATTTGAATACCATAGCTATGATATGATTCAAAATGCTTTGGTCTCCTCTAGACAAATCACACCCTTACCAGAAAACAAAAAACTACATTGCAAACATGCTTTTCCTTTAAGATGTTGGCATTCTGCCTTTCCCTTTGGCTGCCCAATCCCCTGTATGGACCCAGAGGACTCGTTCAGTTAGGTGGTAGCATAGACTTAGCCCAGTGACATGGTAAGAATAATACAAAGCTCTAAAAAAGAAGAGAGGCATGTTAGAATTCTCTGGGTAATAGGGTACTAGACTATTATGTAGGAGAATATTTTAGCATTATAATAGCACAGCTGACACATTTGGCCTGTTTTCATCATTACTGAATGTTGCTCTTGAGTAGTAACTGTTGAGAAGTTCTCATGCCAACCAGCGTTGAGTCTGGCTTGTGAACTGCATCTTATATGTGCAATAAATAAACTCTGTGTTGTTTTCTGTATCAAGTCTTTGACATGACTAGTGCTGAAAGATGATAAATACCTCATGGGAAACCCAGGAGCAATATGTTACTCAACAATTCCCAACATCATAAGTCAAACCCATGCTTATTGAAATTTTTGTCATTGGCTGTTCCACAGTAATGGCACAGTGTCCCAGGGGTGATGAATGGCTCTCCTTCACCCTTTCCCAGCTCACTCATTTATAGTATGTTCAGGACACAAGGGGAAAATTTGTTGACAATGGAGACTGAGTATAATTTTGCGATTTTTCTTTCAAAACATAAAATCAGTGTGTTCTAGAACAGTTTTTTCTATCTTAATTCATATTGTACTTACTAGTGTATTTTCTATCCTTGAAAGACCTTCATTATGGAATTTGTTTTTCTTATGTGGCATATGTGTGACAATCACTGCAGTGCACAAATGTGGACGGGGGAAGTGGCTATGAAGAGATGTGTGGCACTTCAGCTTTATTTTATTAGTAATTGGGATTTACAAAAATGCCTGGGTTGACACCTTGAGTGATATCTATAGTAGTGCCCATCTGAGGAGTCTTAAAAGCAATGTATGGTATACTTCTCCCTGAAAGGGCATCTGGGCCACGTTAACTGTTGATTTCCCACTTTATTCATCTAATACACAACAGAACTGCACAGGCTCAGAGACTGACCAGCCTACCCTTCATTTAGAGGATGATGTGCCCCTCCAAGTCCATATCCACAATAAAACAACAAACATAATTGGCAGCATTTAGTAAGCAATTACTATGTATCATGCACTATTTCATTGTTTTACATGTTAACTCAGTGAATAAGCACACTTAACATTCTGAAGAAGGTTCTAGTATCACGCCCATTTAATAGAGGAAAAAACTGAGGCCTCATGAGGTTCCTTCTATTGCCCCAAATATCACATCTCATAGGGCAGAACAGAATTCAAACCGAGGCAGTGTGAATCAGTCTGTAAGTGCACTGGTGTGTTCTTAATCTCCTTTAATCACATCTGCATACAGTTCTTCTCCTTTGCTGCATAAATAGAAATATTTAATGATATGGAAGTCATTCTATTGAGAAAAATTGTATGCCCTAGGTTTACATTCTCTTAAACTAGATAATCAAGAATTCACTATGTGCACTTAATATTGCCTTTGAGTTAACATGTTCCATAATATAATCTCAGATATTGCTTGCATTAATAAGATGGGATACCAATTCACACTAGTTTTTCTGGGTCGTGTTAGTTTTTTTCTCTTAATAACTCATAACTCATAACTCAAAAACATAATTAGATTTCCTTATTGTCTCTGCAGACAAGAATGCTGACTAAATACAAACTAGGAAAATGCACTTTAATAAATACTAATAATTATTAATTAGACCAAGTAGTACTTTGGAAGCAAACTTTGCATAAACTCATTCTGCCCCCTCCTTTAATATGTGTGTGTATTTGAGCATCTTTTCATGTATCTGCTGATATATATATATATGTACACACATATATATATGTATATATATATAAAGAAGTCAAAACACTTTTAATACATATAAAGTCATTTTAAGTCATGAAAGCAAATTATTCAGAGCCATATTTTTTATACAGACATATATGTGAGGTTGAGAGGGAATGAGATGGAAAGACCAGGATAAAAGAGAGCATGTGCCGGAGAGTAGTGCAGTTAATATCTGAAGAATGTCCACTGGTGCCAGATATTGTTCTAGGAACTGAACGTAAATACATTAACAAATATGTATCTGTATTTCATATGATTGGTTTAATTAAAATCTTTAAGATGGAAACTTGCTAATGAAAAAAATTTGAAAAGCATATCAAATTTTTCCCCCCACAAAGATTTTTCTCTAATGAGATCAATTTATGTCCTGTGAATGACTAATGTATTTGCTTAGACATAGAAAACACAATAAAGCTGTATTTCTCAAAATGTTTTCAATGGAGCGTTGTCTCAAAATTTTTGAAAAGGGCAAATACATTTGGGAAATATTACTTATTTAGGATATTTTTAATACTCCTCATCATAGGAAAAGTTATGAGAAGTTATGTCGTAGAGATACCTGTGTTTAACTAATTGTTTTTATTAAAATATGACCAGATAATAAATGTGTAAGTACTGCATTTAATCTAATTTAAGCTGCCATCAATTTAAAGATCATTTTATTATATACCACTAATAAAAAGTTTCCAGTTAAACTATGTTGTAAAACCTCCTTGCCACTTAGAATTATTGTGTCCTTATTAAAGTCTTTCAGATGCAAACTAATTCAGACAGCTTTTTGATCATATCTCATTCTTGTGCATAGAATTTTTTAAAATAAGGAAAATAAATTGATCGAGTAATTTCTTCATATTTGGAGGCTGACTCTTTTGAATCACTTTTCAATGCAGATTTGCTGCTATATATGTGTTTTCCATCCACCCTATTCTCAATGCCAATCAAGATGATTGGTGATGTAGGATGTCTACAAACATTATTATCCCTAGGATTTTCTTTCAATTCCCTGCAGCCATTCAGCAAATTTTCATTTTGGGGCTTTCTTGATTTTTTAAAAAAGATTTTGTGTGTGTGTGTGTTTTTTTTAAGTAATCTCTAACACCTAGCGTGGGCTCAAATTCACAGCCCCGAGATCGAGTTGCATGTTCTACTGACTTAGACACCCAGGTGCCTGGTACTTTCTTAATTTTACTGTAAGTATCAAAGGAAAGTTTTTCAGGCAGTAATTGAGATATATTTAATGCTTATTAATTAATTACTGAAATTGCAAATTGCTAGTTATACTATAAAGAGAGAAACAAGTTTGCACATGCTCAAGCAGTGACAACTACACTGCAGTTGTCTTCTCACAAATGTAAGATGACGTTAATTATAAAATATATCACCGTTTCAGGGATGGTATAATAATACAGTATGTGTCAACTGAAGAAATAGTTATATTTAGCATTCTGCAGAACTAGTGATGGATAGGATACAATTTGTGAAGCACTTTATGGAAATAGATTGGTCAGTCAATTGCACACTGAAACTTTCCAGGTTGTATTTAATTGTCAGATCAGTAGAATAAATTCCACTTATGTCATTACTGATCATTTGTGTAAATTCAAGTTTGTCCAATATCTTGGATCACATTGATCTGTTGAGACAGGGAGAATTTGCCAAGTGGATCCTATTCTGTACTTCAAAGAATGATAATTACCATGTTTTTGTACCACCACCCAGGAAATGCTATATCTGTGTAGATCTTTTTTCAAAGTTTCTCCAGTTTTTTGCTCCCATCCCAGAAGGGTGGATAAGAGCACAGAGTTCAGTATTAGATGGGTATGAGTGACTTCTAACCCTTCTGCTATTTTCTACCCTTAAACCAAAGGCAACAATAATAGAGAAGTTATATAGATTTAATGAGAAAATATACACAAAAGTGTTTATTGTGGAGTTTTGAGAATGAAGTCCTTTAAATAATGCTGTTTCTATTGTTCTAATACTTCTGGGATCTAACCAAATCGTATTATGCCCTCAGTTATTGGATGGATGGATACTTGTACTAAACCAAAAATGGCTTGAGAGGTCTTCCTAAATTCTAAATTCATATGATAAACTGGAGAGAATATAGAAAGATACCTTATCAGCTATAAACTTAGTGGTGTTTATAGGATAAAAAAAATCAGTTGTTAGGGAAAAATATAACTCTTCCTGTTTTTAGGTCCATAAAAGAAATTGCTACTGAGGTTCCTTATTAAAAACAAAACAGCATTATGTGATGAAATGTTCAAGGACCTCAGCATATTCATATTGCTCATACAATAACAAGTATGAGTAACTGTTTTTTACCCTTAATGAAACCAATATCATAATGCAAATTCTCATTCAGATTGCAGAGGCGTCAAAATAATATCATCTAAAAGCACAATTGTACCACACTGACAGCATGGAGCTGACTTGGCATTCTCTCTCTGGTCTTTATTTACCTTTCCCCAGCTTGCACAAGTGCACGCACACACAAACACAGACTCTCTCTCCCTCCCTCCCTCCCTCTCTCTCTCTCTCTCTCTCTCTCCCCCTCCCTTCCCTCCCCTCTTTTCTCACAAAATAAATAAATAAACTTAAAAAAATAAAACACAGCTATACATTATACTGAGTTGATGCTAGATAAAATTTAGAGTATAAAAGTGGATGGTTCAAGCAATAAGACATATTACAGAGCTAGTTAGTATCCTTAATTAAACTGAAGGAGGGGCAGGTGAATCAAATTTAAAAAAGTATATGCACCAAGAAACAAAAACAACAAAAGCCAAAGGAACATGGTTGGAGATACACTAAAATGAATTTCAGATGATTAAATGAAAAAATATATGAAGTGAAAAAAAATTAAGAATGTTAGAAGATATAACTAGACATGTTTTTACATCTTAGGATAGTAAGGGCATTTCTAAGCATAATATAAAGGGCAGAAAACACAAAGGGAAAGATTAGTTTTTGTACTACAAAAATGAACACTTGAAATTTTAAATATTTGCAGGAGATGTCTGCACTGTAGAGTAAAATCTTGGTTTGTGAGTATAATTTGTTCTGGAAACACTAATCTAAAGCACTTGTAGATCAAAGCAAGTTTCCCCATAAGAAATAATGGAAACTCACATGACTCATTCCAAAACTCAGAAATATATAAAAATGATGATGGTAATGGGGCACCTGGGTGGCTTAGTCGGTTAAGCGTCCGACTTTCGCTTAGGTCATGATCTCGCGGTTCACGGGTTTGAGCCCCGCGTCGGGCTCTGTGCTGACTGCCAGCTCAGAGCCTAGAGCCTGTTTCAGAGTCTGTCACTCCCTCTCTCTCTGACCCTCCTCTGCTCACGCTGTCTCTCTCTCTCTCTCCTAGAAATAAATAAAAAACATTAAAAAAATGATGATGGTACTGTAGTATAATACAAAATAATAAAGTAGAAAATATAAGAAAAATAAATTAACCTGCACTTACCTTTTAAAACATTCATGGCTGATGTGATGGAGATGAGAGAGGAGGGTTATTATGTAGGATGAATTTCACTATCACCAATGGAATTATCACTATCCTCTGGCTCAGTGGAATCTTTTTCTTTTCATGCAACTTTAACAGGAATCTATCCCAAGACACTTGCCTCTGCCACCTTTTGAGGATTTCTCAGAAATGTGACATTGCATTGTCATTAAAAAGATTCATCACTTGCACTACTACAGCCTTATTTGGGTGGTGCTTTTCTACAAAATTTTGCACTGTTTCCCACATCGTACATATCTCTTGTATAGAAAAACAAAGGACTATCCACAGGTTGTTTTGAAGTGACAAAAAAATACTAGTGCCAGTTGTGGGCAACTTCCAGTGTTCTGAAAGATCACTGATTTCTGCCAAACACCACGGCCTGAGACCAAAGCTTCAAAGCATAGGAGACAATCACCCACAATCCCATGGGGGGGGTGGGGGGGTGGAGAGAAAGAACCATTGGCTCAGTTGTGATCATATGACATTCAGTGTTTATGAAGCAATGTAAGACATCACTTATCAAGTTAAAATTTATTAGAAATGGTAGCTCATCTTGCAGAATACTCACAGAACAAGTTACTCAATCTAAGGTTTTACTATATTTCACTGTTTTTTTTTTTGAGAGAGAGTGCACGAGTGGGGGAGGGACAGAGAGAGAGAGAGAGAGAGAGAGAGAGAGAGAGAGAGAGGGAGAGAGAAAGAGAATTCCAAACAGGCTCCCCACTACCTTCATGGAGCCAGATGCAGGGCTCAAATTCACAAAAGGTGAAATCATGACCTGAGCTGAAGTCAGACGTTTAACTGACTGAGCCACCAGGTGTCCCCCACCCCCAAATATATTTATATCAAGGATGTTTAAACATCAAAAAGTGAACACTTCAACGGAGATCTGAGAAAAGGGAAAGAATAGGTGATTCATAAAAGAGAAAACAAGGCTAGCAGGAGAATTCTCACTAGTAATCAGTTTTATTTATTTAAAAAAATTAATGTTTATTTTAGAGAGAGAGGGTGAGCAGGGGAGGGGAAGAGAGGGAGACACAGAATCAGGCTCTAGGCTCTGAGCTGTCAGTACAGAGCCCAACATGGGGCTTGAACGCACGAGCAGCGAGATCATGACCTGAGCACAGATAGGACACTTAACCAACTGAGCCACCCAGGCACCCCTATTTTTAATTTTCTGAGGAACCTTCATACTGTTTTCCATAGTGACTGTAGCAGTTTGCATTCCCACCAACAGTACAAGAGGTTTCTTTGTCTCCACATTGCCAACAACACCTGCAGTTTGTGTTTTTGATTTTAGCTGTTCTGACAATTGTGAGGTGACATCTCATTGTGCTTTTGATTTGCCTTTAACTGATGGTTAGTATTATTGAGCATCTTTTCATGTATCTGTTAGCCATCTGTATATCTTCCTTGGAGAAATATCTTCTTGTCGTCTGCCCATCTTTAATTGAATTAGTTTTTAGTGTTGATTTCCATGTCTTTGTGTCATCTTCAATTTCTTTCATCAATGTTTTATAATTTTTAGAGCACAGGTCTTTCACCTCCTTTGTTAAGTTTATTCCTAGGTATTTTATTATATTGGGTGGAATTGCAAATGGGATTATTTTCTTTTTCTGTTGCTTCATTACAAATGTACAGAAATGAAATACATTTCTGTATATTGATTTTGTATCCTGCAACATTACTGAATTCATTTACCAGTTCTAGTAGTTTTTTTCAGAGAGTCTTTGCAGTTTTCTATATATCCTATCATGTCATCTGCTAAAGTAAAAATTTTACTTCTTCCTTACAAATTGGATGGCTTTTTATTTCCTTTTCTTGTCTGGCTGCTATGGCTAGGACTTCCAATACTGTTGAATACATGTGATAAGAGTGGACATCCTGGTTTTGTTTCTTATTTTAGGAGAAAATCTCTGTTTTTCACTATTGAATATGATGTTGGCTATGGGCTTTTCACATATGGCAATGGCTCTCTTTGCCTGTTGTGGGCAGGGTTTGGTCCCTGTGTTGTTTGCGGGCCAGTCTAGGGCCACTTTGGGTTTAAGTTAGGCATTTGCCAGAGATGCAGTAGCACTGCACTGTAGGGTGCTCTTGCTGTGTGGTTTCTTTGGAAGCATTTGCTGGTGAGTGGGGCCTTCAGTCAACTGGATGGCTGCCTCCAGCCCACTGCAGAGACTGCAGTTGTTCTGAAACACGTGGTTGTTGTCCTCTCTCCCCAGAGCAGGAGTTACTTTGGAGAGATGCTGTCCCTGTCGGGGCTGCTTATACACTGCCAGGCTTGTGGCACCGGCTTGGATGGGCTCTAGCCAAGGGCATATTGGAGAAAATGGTCTACAGGAGAATGCAGGGCCAGGGCATGGGGTGCTAGGAAGGTTTTCACATGTCTGCTGTGGGAGGGAGCCTGGAGCTGAGGCCTGGCTGGAGGGGGCATGTCTGCAGGAGAATTCGGGGACTGGGCTCAAGTTGGATGCTTAACTGACTGAGCCACCCAGGTGCCCCCGTAAGAAGTTTTAAAAAGACCAATATACAAATTGTGCAATTTATAAATTATGCAAACCTTTCCTTACTACTGGGGAAGAAGAAATTAAAGCAAGTAGATCAGTAGTATTTTTTAATTTTTTTTAATGTTTATTCATTTTTTGAGAGAGAGAGAATGTGAGTGAGGAGGGGCAAAGAGAGGGGGAAGGCACAGAATCCAAAGCAGGTTTGAGGCTCTGAGCTGTCAGCACAGAGCCTGATGTGAGGCTTGAACCTATGAACCACTAGATCACGACCTGAGCTGAAGTCAGACAACGTTCTAAGCCATCCAGGTGCCCCTATATCACTGTTATTTTTATTGGCTCAATATCTCCTTTGCATATGGAGCAGATGACTGCATAATCTGGCTCTTCTAGTGTTCTAAACACTGCCTTGAACATCCTTAGTGGACTTTTTTTCCCATACCAGTCATAGATTTTATAGTCCGTTTGCCTTAACTGATACTAAATTGACCTTTATTTTTAAAGGCCATTGCAAAGATTTACTTTTCTTATTTCACATATTCTCCTTGATATGGGAGCAAGCAGTTAAAAATGAGGTTCTTATTACCAAATTGAACTGAAGTTTGAGGCAATTACCTAGAAAATATAGCCTCAAGACCTGCCCAAACTTTTGACTATGGGATCAGACAGACTTAAATAAATTGAGAAGTTGTCTTATATTTGCAGCTTCTATGTGATATATCTCTCAGTAGAAGCTACGATCTTTGTACAATTCATTATCTCATTCTTATTCCATTAAAATAAAATTGCAGTAATAATAGGAAATGATAAATTCAACAGATAATCACTGTATATTATTAGCTGGCATGTGCCATCAGCCTGATAATGTAATTCTATCCAGTAACTGCCTATTGAGTGGCTATGAGCCTGGGTAATTTGTGTGTATATCAAGAACAGATTTTTTAAAAATGGTGACCTAAAAGAATAGTTTTAACTTAAAAAAAATATTTGAAGTAATCTGCTAAACCTCTGACACAATAAAGCGTTTAAATACTCTAGAATACAATAATCTCTAGGTGGCTTAAAAATGATTTTTAGGGATTACTGGGTGGCTCAGTTAAGCGATCAACTCTTGGTTTCAGCTCAGGTCATGATCTCACAGTTCCTGAGTTCCAGCCCCACATCTGGCTCTGTGCTGACAGTGCAGAGACTGTTTAGGATTCTCTCTCTCCCTCTGTCTCTGCCCCTCCCCTCCTTGTGCTCTCTCAAAATAAGTAAACAAATATTTTAAAAATGATTTTTTTATTATTAATACTTTTGAGGAGAAAGAAATGCAGATCTTTATCCATAAAGCTTCTGATGATAAATTTTCAAAGTAAATAAGAAAATAAAGAAGGTGATTTTCTATTAACAGGGAATTTTGATAGTATATTAAAAAATCCTGAATTAACATTGACATATGTGGAACAGGAGAAACTTAACAGAAGACCACGGGGGAGGGGAAGGGGGAAAATAATTGGGGAGAGGGAGGAAGGCAAACCATGAGAGACTCTTAAATACTGAGAACAAACTGAGGGTTGATGGGGGTGGGGGAGAGGGGAAAAGGGGTGATGGGCATGAAGGAGGGCACTTGTTGGGATGAGAACTGGATGTTATATGGAAGCCAACTTGACAATAAACTATAAAGGAAAAAAATAAAGAGGTGTCAGAAGAGCCAAAAGAAATATTTTCACATATAATGTGTTCAATGGGAAATAATTAAAACAGTATGTAAAGATCCAGTAAATAAGTTTTTACTATTTTTGAGATAAAAAATTCTGAGTTGAAACTATATATAATGATCTACTATAACATCCAAGTGTATTGTTAATATATCATTGTATATAAAAAACAGTGACTTGCTGCATAGTGTTAAGTGTACTCAAGGAAAAAACAGGAGATTTTTAAAAGTTTTCTTCCTCTCTTTTAGTAGCAAAGGGAATGTGCTGGGTTTTTTTCTTTTTCTCAGTTTTTTGTTTCACATTTAGTTATAATGACAATATAATTAAAAGTATGTATTTAAATTTAACTAAATTTTATTAACATTTTTTCATATTCTTACATAGGCCTAATTGTTTCAATATGTTATTTTGATAATTGATCTACTTACACATTCCTGATGGAAGGAAATATTTCCCCTTTTCTCCACGTTAAGCTATGCTGCAATATATATTCTTACATATAAAACTCCAAGCTTTGGCCTATAATCAGGCTATTCTGTTATCAAGTATCTTGATTATAGGCAACCAGAACTATAGGCTAATGAGCCATCTACTAAGGAAGAACTTAACTGAGATTATTGATTGTCAATTTGTTATCTGTTTAAAAATTTAAAGCACAATTGCTCTATATATCTAAACTTAATATTACCTTGAAACAGATTTTAAAATGATGAACAAAGGACAGGTTATTAAAGCATAACAAACCTGTAATTTTTATAATTTACCCATTAATTACACTTACAAATTATGAGTTGATTAAAATAATCTTTTTAACTTGTTGTGAAGCTTCATCTATTGTCAGAGTTTTCCCAGTGTTTGTGCAAGTCCCATCGAAAGACTTACTTTAAAAACCTGAAACTTTTATAAGCTGCCCTTGAAAAAAAATTATAGCACATTAAGATGAATTCTATCACAACATTCCTCCCTCACACTAGTATATTTTTGTCATAACATGTATCGCCTTCTAATGTATTACTGTTTATGTCTCTCTCCTCTAGAATGTAAACTCCATAGAGGAAGATATTTTTAATTTGGTTTGTTCATTGATGTATCCCAAGTGTCTAGAAAATGTACCTTGTATATAGTTAGGACATAACAAATATCTGCCGACTTAATCTTGGCCTGGCCTCTGTTCTCTATTTTTGTCTTTTTTCCACTTTCTTTTTCCATCTATGTGTTTATTTTACTCCTGGTATTTATGTCACTGTCTTAGGCATTCTCTATATGGTAGCCTCAGAAACTCCAGGCTTAAATCATCTTTATAGCTAACAATTCCAGAGGAAATAGAGCTTCAACTTCTAATATTCCTAGAAAATTCTAAGAGTATATATTTTTATTAGGCTGGCTGGTTCATAGGTCCAGTCCTGAGCCAATCACCATGATGGGTTATGTGTAAGATGGAAAAATGGAAAGCCTTGATTTTCTTGGGTGTTACTCAGATTTGGCCTGAACAGCAGCAGCATCCCCTGGGAGCTTGTTAGATATGCAGATTCTCAGGCCTTACTCCAGACCAACTGAATCAGAATCTGCATTTAAACAAGAATCCCTGGTGATATACCTTTAGTTTATGTACCCAGTTGGAGCCGGAAAGATGAGAAGGGCAGTGTGGTTATCAAATCACACAAACTGAAAGTGAGAGAAGGATGATTGCTCAAAGAGAATCTGAATGCTCTTATCAGAAGGCAGAATGGATATCAGGCATGCAGAAACCAGAGGTATCTATTATAATATATAAAATGTACTTAGCAATTATATACCAATAATGTATACTGTACTATGTACGGTGCCTCTTTCAAACATTATATAGTATTCACAACATCCTATAAGACATTATCAGATAGGATACCCTGGGCTTCAAGTGATTAATTTATCAAAAATTTTTATTGGGGAGTCAATAAGAGAATTAATCTATAATGTCAAATAGTTATAAGTACCCTGGAGAATAATTAAGCAGAATAGAGGGATGATAGAGCAATGATGCAGGATGATGGGAGGGAGGGATCAATTTAGGGAGGAAGGTCAAAATGAATCTGAGGAAGTGAAATCTTAGCAGACACTTCAGTGTAGTAAAGGACAACTTGTGGAAGTTCCTGGTTAATACCATACCAGACAGGAAAAAAGACAAGTAAAGCTGTCAATTGGGAATGAACTTGGCATGTGTGAAGAAAAGAATAAAACAAAAAAGCCAGTGTGGCTACAGTGAAGTGAATACAGATGATTAGGTCATAGAGATAATCAAGATTCATTTTACGAAAGATCTTAGCAATGGCTGGAATATTGTCAATTATTCTTAGCACAATGAAAAAAACCATTGGAAGCTTTGGAGCAGGGTAGTGACATGACTTTATATTTCAAATATATTGTGCAGGGAGTCGGCAATAGTGAATAAAGAATAGATGGAGAAATGCAAGATGTCACCTGTTTCAATGCTAGTTCAGGTAAGAGATGACAGATTATTGCAACCAGGATGGCAAAAGGGAGTTTTGAGTGGCTGAAGACATATTGTGAGTGTAGAACAAATAGGAATTGCTAATGAACTGAGTGTGTGTGTGTGAGTTAGAGATAATTACTCTTATGTCTTTGCCCTGAGAAAATGGCTGGACATTTGTGGTAATTGTTGAAATGGAGAACACTGGAGATGAATGAATTGGAAAATCAAGAGGACTATTTTGGACATGACAAATTTGGGATGCCTATTTAGATCCCGGTGAAATTGTTGGGTAAATAATTGGATAAAGTACTTTGGAGAGGTTTGGGTTGCAGATAAGAGTTTGGGAAACAAGTGGAGAATGACTAAAGCAGATAGAGGGATAGAAAAATGACCCCAGATGATGGGAGAGAGGGATCAATTCAAGCCATGAAACTGAATAATTCAGGCTCTACTTCACAGTCTTTCATTGACACAGGCTAATAAAGGCCTCACCATCTTGTAGCCATACCCACTGTGGTACAAGGCCTCCTCAGTTCCTATAGTAGAGGGGAAAAAAAGAGCTGGAGGGTGTCATACCTGGTCTCCTGTCTTTAGGACAAGAAGTGACATTTGTACCTTTCCCCTATTGTTTATTCCCCAGGACTAGTCAATGTCCTTGCCTAATAACTGCAAGGACTGGAAATGTGGAAAAATATATGAATTTTGGGTGACCACTGCTGTGTTTCATATAATATCTTTTTTAAAGGGCTTAATGAATAATTTTTAGTTTTAGTTTTATTTCCAGTATAGTTAACATACCGTGTTATATTGGTTTCAGGTGTATATACAGTGATTCAACAATTCCAGACCTCACCCAGTGCTCATCATGACCAATGTAGTTCTTAATCCCTATCACCTATTTCATCCACTCCCCATTAATCTCCCTTCTGGTAACCACAGGGTTTGTTCTCTATAGTTAAGAGTCTTTTTCTTGGTTTCTCTCTCTCTTTTTTCCTTTGCTCATTTGGTTTGTTTCTTAAATTCCACATATGAGTGAAATCATATGGTATTTGTTTTTCTCTGACTGACTTATTTTGCCTAGCATTATACTCTAGCTCTATCCAGGTCACTGCAAATGGCAGGATTTCATTCTTTTCTGTGGCTGAATTATATATATATATATGTACACATATATATGTGTGTGTGTGTGTGTGTGTGTGTGTGTAATTGTAATATATAGATCACATCTTTATTCATCTATCAATGGACACTTGTCTGCTTTCCTAATTTGGCTATTGTAAATAATGCTGCTATAAACAAAGAGGTGCATCTATCCCTTTGAATTAGTATTTTCATATTCTTTTGGTGAATACCCAGTAGTGTGATTAGCAGATTGTAAGGTATTTCTTTTTTTTTAACTTTTTAAGGAAACTCCATACTGTTTTCCACACTGGCATCATCAGTTTTCACTCCCATCAATACTGCAAGAGGGTTCCTTTTTCTCCCCATCCTTGTCAACAGTTTTGTGTTTTTGACAGTTGTGATAGCTCATTATAATTTTGATTTGGATTTCTCTGATGGTAAATGATGATAAGCATCCCTTTTCATCTGTCTGTTGGCCATCTGCAGGTCTTCAGAGAAATGCCTGTTCATATCTTTTTCCTGTTTTTTAATTGGATTGTGTTTTTTGGCTATTGAGTTGCATAGGTTCTTTATGTATTTTGGATACTAACTCTTATAATTTCCGGTTTCTTTGTGGGTAAAAACAGAGGGGGGAAAAAGCTATCCTCAGCAAAATATTAATATAATCCCATAGTATTTTTGTGCATTTCTAACAGTAATTTAAAGTTATCATCTAGGACTAAGACAAAACCTATGTTGTAGTGGCAATGCCAAGGGGTGGTTTAGAGGTGGTAATGTGAGAAGGTTTTAGCTTCTCCTAAGAGTATCTGTCAGTATCCAACAACCAAATCTTTGCCAAATCTGATGTAGGCAATTAACATTTCTCTTATCTAATGTAAAACATATGTAACTGAATCTTCAAACTCCTTTTTAATCAGAATACTGCTCATAAAACCCTTCTAGGAAAGGAGTGCCTGGGTGGCTCAGTTGGTTAAGTATCCAACTTTGTCTCAGGTCATGATCTCATGGTTCGTGGGTTCAAACCCCTGTGGGCTCTGTGCTGACAGCCCAAAGCCTTGAGCCTGCTCTTGATTCTCTGTCTCCCTCTCTTTCTGCTCTCCCCCACTCACTCTCTGTCTCTGTCTCTCTCAAAAATAAATTAACATTAAGAAAAAAATTTTAAATCCTCCTAGAAAAAAATTCTGGAGCCAGGACTATTACATTTTAATATGATGGAAAAGGAAGGATACTGATAGATAAACTACCTTAATTAAATTTACCCACTTCAAAAATGAAACAGAACAGTAAAACTGATGGTCGAATTAAGTCCTCTGAAGCTATAGTGCTCCCTTTCTTTTTTTGGGTCCAATAGCATCTCTTTATATGATTTTCAAGACTGTTTATTAGATCATTGCAATTGATGTAGCACTTAACACAAAGAGAATTCTTGCAGTGATCTATTTTGTAAATGTTTTCCAGCCTCTCTCTTTGAAGGTTACTCTCCAGATTGGAAGTTCTGAATAGAATTATTTTTAAAGCAAATATTTATGTATTTAAAAAGCCCAAAGACCTTGTTGTTTTCCATCCAAACACCAGCTAGAAAAATCAATATTGTCTTTTAAAAGGAAATGGTTTGGCTGCTTAAGCATCATCAGAATGCTTTCTAACAATACTAAGGCATTTAATTATGGAAAAACAAATTCTGAAGAATTTTTGAAGAACAATGGGGACGGGGGGAAACTAACAGGTGATGAACTTCAAGAGTGTTGCCTCTTGAATACGGTGACTCAAATAATGACAATAGTTACTAACATTTGTATGATCTAAAAAATTATTTATTTTATAGAAGGATTGTTAGATTTTTGCTGCTTAATGGGGACAGTATATACTAAGTACTGGGCCGTGTTTGTGCAAGCGTTTGTGCCCAAATCTGGTTGCTTATTCGTCTTCAAGAAACAGGTTAAACAGAATCCTTTTCAAAATAAGAAATGTAATCTTCTCATCATCATTTATTTCAGTCAAATCATTTTTAATATTGATAGTAATGAGCAAATAATACCACTGTGATTTCTTTTTATGTAAAATTGGCATTGTTGTTTTTAATTATCAACTAGAAAGCATTTTTTATGATTAATGGAAATATTCACTTTAATTTCACATTGTGCTGTTACATGAAGTGAAATTAAGCATTTTTAATGTACATATGTGAGTATAAGCCATTTGTTTATGTTAGCCTCTTATCTATTTACTAACTTATCTAAGAATTTGATCTGGCTTACATTAATTAATTAATTAAATAATACAGAAAAAAATCAGGTCTCTGACAG
Organism: Proteles cristata cristata; assembly: GCA_017311185.1. Taxonomy (NCBI): domain Eukaryota; kingdom Metazoa; phylum Chordata; class Mammalia; order Carnivora; family Hyaenidae; genus Proteles; species Proteles cristata. The sequence goes on along the minus strand of JAESUZ010000242.1, from coordinate 454,720 downwards.
ACCTAGAGTAAAAGTTCAAGGAAAGAGAAAGGGAGCACACAGAAGTGTTTATTGTGAGGATCATATCTATATAACTATCATGAAATCTATGGTGGTAAGTAAAAGATACTACGAAAATATGAGGTTTGGCATTTTTAATAAAGAGAAGCAGCTACATTATCACACAGCTCAGTTAAGCTTTGATTATGAGATGTTAAATTAATATCAATTTACACTTATTTGATTAATTATTCAGTCTAAGAAGTGTAAGTACTTGGTAATAAATATTTGCATTTGAAAAGTCATAACCAAAGGAAAATCTGTTTTTGAGATCTATTTCATGTACTAATTGGTTGCTAGTAAGAAAATCAGTGTAGCAGCAGCTGCAAATGCAATTGAATTTGATGGAATTATAATTATAGAGGGGAAAAACACTGATAGCAAAGAAAACAGAGTGGAACAGTACTAAAACAAAAATAGAGCAAACTGATTTGTGTATTTCTCTGAAAAATTCCAGGTGTTGTCAAAGTGGATTATGGAGATGTGTCAGTCAGAAAAACACTGAGAGAAAATCTGAAGTGTAAGCCCTTTTCTTGGTACCTTGAAAACATCTATCCAGACTCCCAGATCCCAAGACGCTATTACTCACTTGGTGAGGTATGAATTATTTATTTTGGTTAAGTTATAAATATATTTTGCAAATAGAGCAATTTCTAAGGAACTCAATTTTTTTTTATGTTATGAATAAAATGGTTCAAGGGTTTTTAAATAGGTCTATTTTAAGTAACCTCTCAAGTCACTTATATTCTCAAGGACCATAAGGTCTTTATCACTGGGATTTGCGAAAGTAAGCGAGAGTTTAAGATTAAATCATATTTTCTTGTTTATTTACCAACAGGTCAGAAACTTTTTGGTCATATGGACCTTATGCTCTTATAATTTCTTGGGAACCCTAAGAGCATTGGTTTAAGTGGGATAAACTCAATATTTCATGTTTTGAAACTAAACCTGACAACTTTAAAACCTATTAATTTATTAAAAATAATGTTTCTGGGAACATCTGGGTAGCTTAGTTGGTTAAGTGTATGACTTTTTTTTTTCCAAATAGTTTATTGTCAAATTAGTTTCCACATAACATTCAGTGCTCATCCCCACAAGTGCCCTCCTCCATGCCCACCCCTCCTCCCCTCCACATCCATCAGTCCTCAGTTTTTGTCAGCATTCAAGAGTCTCTCATGGTTTGCCTCTCTCCCTTTCCCCCACCATTTCCACCCTTCTTCTCCCCCTTGGTCCTCTGTTAAGTTCCTCCTAATCCTCCTATACGTGCACACATATGATATTTGTCCTTCTCTGCCTGACTTATTTCGCTCAGCATAACACCCTCAAGGTCCATCCATGTTGCTACACATGGCCAGATTTCATTGTTTCTCATTGCCATGTAGTATTCCATGGTATAGATAAACCACATCTTCTTGATCCATTCATCTGTTGATGGACACTTAGGCTCTTTCCAGGTTTTAGCTATTGTGGAGAGTGCTGCTATGAACATTGGGGTACATGTGCTCCTATGCATCAACATTTCTGTATCCCTTGGGTAAATTCCTAGCAGTGCTATTGCTGGGTCCTAGGGGAGTTCTATTGTTAGTTTCCTGAGGAACCTCCACACTGTTTTCCAGAGGGTCTGTAAAGTGTCTGACTCTTGATCTTAAGGTCATAAGTTCAAGTTTTACATTGGACTCCATGCTGGGCATGGGGCCTACTTAAAAAAAAAAAACAATGATGATATTATCCATTACATGTTAATATAAGTAATATGTTTAAAAAGTAAATATATTTTCTGAGGCAAAATCAAACAGTAAGATAAACATCAGTTATATTTTTGTAAATTTCATTACTGTCTGGCCTAATAGAAGTTAACTGGACTCGTCGATTTTGGTACTCAGTACTGTAATATCACACATCATGTAGTCTCTAAGAAACTCCTTGTACATCAGTGAGGAGTAATATCTCAGTGTTATTTAAATCATGTTGACTGTGTAGACCCACTGAAAACCATTGATCCTTTTACCATTGTTTTCTAAAATATTATCTTTAGAAATACACAGTTAGCTTCACTATGACTATAAAGCATATTATATATTCACTTGCGCAAACTTAGAACCATACCTTTATGAATTTTATGTTCCACGTTTTTAATTTCTCACTGAATAGGGATTAGATTTGAGAATCAAAACTAATTTAATACTGGTTATAATTAAAGAATTTTGACAACAATGATACAATGCACTTAGAAGATAATTAAGTTTGTCCTTAGACTGAGCTTGCTATTTTCTTGGATCATAATAGAATATCTGAAATGTGTAGGATATAATCTAACACTTTTTTGGTACATTTGCTGAAAATAGAAATCTATAACTTTAATCCATAAACGTGATTTATTTATGATTAAGTAGAAAATGATTGAAGAAAAAAATACTGAAACTGAATGGATCTCTGGCTGAATTGTTTTTTAAAGGCTGTTTTTCTGTGCCACATCCTGGCACTGTCTGTCAGCCATGCAAATATCTCCTTATAGAAACGTTCGGTTTACGTTTATTTAACTTTGAAATGAATGATGTAGTACAAAGATTCATGTGTAGTAACAGTGAATGTATGACTTTTTAAGTGTGAGTCTAGTTAATAGTCCTGTGCCTCAGGTTTTTTTTTTTTTTTTCATTTTTATTGGCTTTTATGGGGGAGAGGGGGTTGGTGCCATTGTTTTCAAATATGTAATATTTCCATGTAAGTACTAATGTTATTGATTTATATTTATTACATAAAATGAGTGATTTTTAAACCAGAACACTGTTCGCATGCTAGTTATTATGATCTAATGTTACTGAAGATCCCCAGTGTCTAATACTTTCATTTCTTTACTGAAAAGTTCAACAGTTGTGAACCTGACTGTACCCTAAGGAGAAGGGCATGTTTCTGTTCTTGTAGTAGAGCATTTCTCTGGTTGCAGTCAGTGGACCCAGCTAATGAGTAAACATTACTTTTTCTAAAACAAGGTATAACCAGGGCATATAACAAAACAGATATGAGTAAGGCACACTTTTTTGGAAGATTTCTAGGGCCACCAGAGTGACTCCTGAGAAAAAGCTCTAAAACAGAACCTAGATATTTACTTCTGTGTTAAAAATCCAACTTTAGGGGGCACCTGGGTGGCGTCAACTTAGGCTCAGGTCATGATCTCACAGTTCCAAGGATTGGTCCCCATGTCGGGCTCTGTGCTGACAGCTCAGAGTCTGGAGCCTGCTTCAAGTTCTTTGTCTCCCACTCTCTCCGTCCCTTCCCCACTCATTCTCTCCCCGTCTCAAAAATAAACAAACATTAAAAAGAATTCTTTTTAAATCCAATCTTATGGTTTCCTGTGCTACATCTAGGAAACCTAATTAACTGACTTGCTAAAAAACTAAAAATATAGTATGGGTAAATTCCTTTGTACAACCTACTGATTTTGAATTAGCTGTCTTCTGTGATGAGTCAGGTGGCTATATTTTAATGTACAGAAATGGGTTGAAAGAGAGAGATTGCACCTTTCTGGGTTTTTGAAACATATCCAAAAAAGGCAGCATGTTGTATTGAAAAAAATCCCAGGCCTTTGAGGCAAGCAACGGAAGGTTTAGATTCTGACCTCATAGCTTACAACTCAAATGGCACTAGGTATCCTCTCTGCTGTCAGCAGTGTGAAGGTAATTATAAAGGGCTATAGTGATATCTGAAGATATAAAGCATCTAGCATAATGCCTGGCAAGTAGTAGTAGCAGCATCAGTAGTAATAGTTATTATAATTATTATAGCTACCATTTAGTGCTTTCTCATTTAGTCAAACACTGTGCTACATGCTTTTTAACAATTCCATTATTTAAAAATCTCAACTCCATGACCTGGGTTTTATTATCCCAATTTAAAATGGAAACTGATATACAGAAAGTTTATGTGACTTGTCTATAGTTCATTGAACTACCTATTAAAGTCAGGATTCAAATACATGGTAGTCTGACATTGACATTAAAGCTCAGCTTTTCTTATAACTAGAAAGACAAAATAGCTTGTATTATTACAGTTTATTCAAAATGCTTTCATTAAATAAGAGATATAGTTATATTCTATATGTTATATGCTAAGAATGCAAAGTGAAATAAGTGAAGCCCTTTACTTTTTTTAATGTTTTTTATTTATTTCTGAGAGAGAGAGAGAAACAGAGACAGTGTGAGCAGGGGAGGGTCAGAGAGAGAGGGAGATACAGAATCGGAAACAGGCTCTAGGCTCTGAGCTGTCAGCACAGAGCCCAATGTGGGGCTCGAACCCACGAACCGTGAGGTCATGACCTGAGCTGAAGTCAGGCGCCCAACTGACTGAGCCACCCAGGCGCCCCTGAAGCCCTTTACTCTTAAGCTATTCTATTGAAATTGAGGCAGAAGAGGTGGAAAGAAAAAAAAAATAGTTATGAAATTCAGAGAAATAAAAGATGCCCTATATGAGGTATAAAGGCATGCTATGAAGTGCTACTTCAACCCCTCCCCCCCAAAAAAAATTCAAAAATCTATGAGAGGTACTGTTTTAAACTTAGTGAGATATTAATGTGCTGTAGTTTTCCACTTTAAAACAAGCCTTAAAGAGATGCAATCCAGCATCTGTTTCCATGGAAACGGAAGGACAATTTTACCAAGAAGTACTCCCCAGTTTGATTTTGCATAGTCATGTATACATAATTTAAGACAGACATTTTGATAATGAGTTTGGAATGAACTGTTAATGGACAACAGACATTTACTTAAAGCTTTTTCTTTCTTACCGCCAGCCATTAACCATTTTTGGAAGAAAGTAAAAAGCTATCTTTCTTTATATATGAAGGTATTTTTTTTCCAAGTAGTTGGGGCCTCAGAATGATATCCAAGTCACTCATCAAGACGAATGATTTCTTTGTAATATGTCTATTTCTTATAGGTACTCATCACTGAAAATAAAATTGGTGGCATTTAAGAATTTAAATTTTTTTTACATTTCAATGTTGTTCAAAGCCTGTTATTTAATATTGCAGCATATTGGTGAATATAAACTCTTCCCTGTCAATTCTTTATAACTTTCTTAGCTGTTTTAGAAGATGCAAATGTGTTATTCAGCTTCTCATTATCCTGTATCAGCAACAAAATAATCATTAGGAAAATTGTTGTTATCAGTGTCTTAATTTCTTATGTTTGGATTTTACTCAGGTAATTGAAATATTACTTTACCCAGTCCATGAATTACATGCAGTTCCCAATGGGAAGTTAAAAGCTGTGCAATTGCTTTGAACTAAAACCTTTAAGTAGGTTAATGAAGCATGTGCCTTTTAGGCTCAGTAAGCATATTATAATGGAATAAGGAAGTCAAGTTCTTCATAGCATTAAATTCTTTCTTAACTAGCCCTTTAGCTTATGGAGATTTAGAATGTCAATTTCTGATCTCATAAATATAAAGGCGAATTTCAATACTATAGGACTGAAAAATAGGATTTTAAAGTCGTACGCCTCATCTCAAGTTTTTGGGCCAATGACAGGCCAGCATTTTGAGAAAAAAAAATGTATTGTGAATTATATAGAACACTGGAGTATTGGGGGTAACAGGGAGAAGAGATTTCTGTAGCCTAGTGACTTAACTCTTGGGGCTCATAATTTACATTTGCATGTTGCTTCACAGATGTTTAGACATGCTTGGATTGCCTTCCTGACCTCACAACTTCTTTTTCCTTTCATATCCTTTAATCATAGCAGCTTTGGTTAAGGGTGCTATTGCATACTGGTACCATATTCTATAAATATTGTTAAAAAGGAAATTTGTGTTAACTATCAATAGACAATGTGAAGCTGCTAGGCTGCAGGGATTCAGGGTATAATCAGTGACTGCTTAACTCAGAGGCTAAAATGCTTAATCAGATCTATTTATAGAATCACGGTCTTCTGACTTTCCAATGGGAAGCCTCATTGTAGATAACTTATACATTCTCTCTGGCCACTATTATATTTCTAAAACTCTTTGAGATCCAGTAGCTAATTTTCAACCCAGGGTAACTGAACATGCCTATGTACAGATGAAAATAAATGTTACTCTTCATCTGGTGTTAATTTTAAAGACTGTTGGGTTGTGTCACCCACCTGTGAACAAAGTGAATTAAAAAATATTTTTAACTTCACATTGCTGATAGACTAGAACTAATTCTAACTGCATTACTTAGAAATTGGCACAAACTGTATTCCAGTTAGGCATTTACTGCATTCTCTCAGTATTCTTGGTATGCTTTTATTATCCACCAACATAAATAGAATTCAATTTTCTATGTTCTTTGTGTGTGTGTGTGTGTCTGTGTGGACAAGGATTAATATATCATGTACTTAGAATTTTAAAATTGGGACATTTTAAACCCAGGTCTACATAAGCAGTCAGCTGGGATTTGTTAAATATATAGATTTTTGCACTCATCCTTCTGATTTATGCACAATTTGGTAAAGAGAAAGTCTACTTAAATGCATATTCACTGCAGCAATTATAATATGGAAACATTAGCATTAAACTGGAATTCACTGCAAATATGCCTATTTTCTTCTTCACAAGTAAAGAGAAACCAAACGAGGTTGACATATGTAAAATAATGATAATGAGTAACATAATGTGCAACTGAAGGATAAGCATGTGTTAGAGTAATTAAAGCAAAAAGCTAGTTTAAGTTTAGATTATTATCTTTAGAATGGATTTTACATATTAGTTTCAAAATGCAAAGGTATGAGAATGAGGGCGGAGTATATATGCCTCTTTTCTAGAATTAAGAGCTCTCATTGTTGCTTGCTGTCACAATCCAGCAGAGGGAGCAAAAGCTAATGAACAAACTATGTGAGTGCTAAGAACATTACCAAGGCTGCTGCTGAGTAGAAACATTTAGAAAAAGGCTTGCTGATTTCAAACATAAAAACACAAGTGGGGAAAAATACTCTCAATTTTATGTCATTAAAAATTGTTTTCAAGCAATAAAAGATGATGTGTAAACAAAGGAATCTCAAAGCAGACAACAATTAAAGTTAAAACTATGTTGGCCCTATGCCACATAGTCAAAGCTATCCCATACCATGAAGAATGAGTCAAAAGAATTTTCCAGATCTGAGAAGTACCAGCCTGCTCTACTTATGTGGATACAGTTCGTAAAACAGAATCTGTAAGGAATTTCTAACGAATGATCATCAGTGGTTGGCTGCCTATTTTTTTCTCAGAATTAATGGCATTACCAAGTAATTGGAGTGGTCAGGTAATATGGTACCAGGGATGAGATCAGAGGTCTTTCCTCAAATTGACTGATTTGCTTAAACAGCATTCTTTGAGGCCCCAGGCTGTTCTTAGAAAGGTTCTGATTTAAAATTCACACAAGTTCATCCTAAATCACATCGTCTTTTGCATCTCAAAAGATTAAGGCACAAAGATTGAACTTGCCTGTATGTCAATACCTTATCATTTGCAGTAAGATTTGCTTGATGAGGATTGTCAGTACATGTTGGTGACCATTTTTATATTTTTAAGAAAATATAGCAGATTCATAGTGTTGGGTTCACTGACTTGATAATAATCTGATGTACTAACTAACATACTAACCTGCCTTCTGAGAGTGCATGGATTTTTTTTTAATCTGGGTTTTATAGGCATAATGACATAAAAGTTTTGATATTGTCTCTATCCAGATGATGTCTCTCTCTTGATTTTTTAAGTTGGCTATCAATACCCTGGTTCCTGACATTCTGTTTTCTATCCTATTTATGCCTAATGTCATCCTGGCCATAACTAGAAATTATTTACATGACCTCAGCCCAACAGTGCAGCATCTAATATTCATGACTTGGTCCCCTAGGTCTGATCCTAGCCTGCCTTCATGTGTCTTGTTCCACGTGTCTTCACCATTGTCTGAATGACCTCTTGTAACCTTTACCTCTGGTTAGCTAGAACCCAATCTTTCCTTGCTCCTTCCTCTCCTCTCCTTTCTGATAAATACTGCTTGCGCATCTGGATGTCAGGATTGGGCAATACCCAATTTTGTTATAATAGCTTTCAATTCCTTATTTGGGCAAATTATTTAACTTCATTGTCTCTTAATATTTTCATTTATGAAATGGGGGTAGTAGGTTGGTTGTAAATATTAAATTATCTGTTACATGTAAGTGCTTGGAACAGCACATAGCACATACAATTATAATGACTGCTAATTATTATTATTGTAGGTGGTGGTGGTAGTCACCCCATCTCATCTCATTCTGACAGCTGTCCTAACCTGCTGTCTCCTCCTATCTGTTTCTAGTCCAGATCTCAGATCTAGCCAACTTCATCAGATTTGACGTGAGTTTCTATTTTGTATCTTAGTAGCACCTGCTGTATCCCAAGGGACAGGTAATATTACATGTCCAGAAACTACCAAATCATTTTGTGGAGTAGTTAGAAAGCACTAGCTTCTTTTCATGAAGTCCCCCAAATCAGTCTATTTTAGAAATCCAAAAATAAACAGTGGTAACAGTGACACAGTGTTTGAATCTCATTGAATTCTCCCATTAAAACACAGCATCCAGGATAACAAGACAAAACTATGATAGAAAACACTGACCACCAAATTAGGTGGCAGGTAGTCTCACAAATTCCAAAATATAAGTTGTCAATTTCATGACCATGTGAAACTCCAGTCTTTGCAAGAGGATGCAAAGAAAGCAATGGGATGTCTGATGGAAATGAGACCCATATAACCCCCAAAGTGCCAACAGATACTCATTTGAAATTGCCTCAGGCCAATTTGACAATAATAGCTGAAACTGGGAGAGGTGTTTTCATACAATCCAATTTGTAAGTCAGTGAAAAGTCTCATTTCTAATGTCTGAAAGGCTTACACACTATGAGAGTTGTGAATTTTAAAACTCACTAGCTGAAGTTCCTTCTTAGGAGAAACTTCAAGGAATAAAGCCCAATTGAGGAGGAAGAGACAATGAGGATAAAGGAAATGGAAAATCCAGATGAAAATAGGAGAGAGGAACAGAACCAGGAGATCTCAAAAAACAGAAGTCTACTTTTTCAATTTTTTCAGGGAAGTACAGGAATGGGGAAAGTCAGACTTGTAAAGTTAGTTAGAAGTGGTCTTCTGTACAAACATTCCCTGTCCCGACAGCTGGAAACATCTGCCCTTCATCTTTACCATTGAGTACTGAAGGAATCAACTTTACTATAAACCACACCTTTTCTTTCCACCAACACCCAGAGTTTTCAAAACGACTCACAAAACAGGCCTCCAGCTAGCAAGTACTCCACTGTGGTCTCTTGATGCAAGGGGTTTCAACCCTGAATATACACTCACCTTAATTGCAGAGTTTTAAGCTGTCTCCTGGTCCTATTCCAGACCATTTGGATCAGAATCTATGAAGGTGAGGCCAAGCAGAAGCATATTATAAAAGCTTTCCAGATGGGAACCACTGAAAAAGAAATTAGTTTAGAAAGGAAAACTAATTATAATTGTAATGTAACCATTTAACATCAAAACCCTGCATACCTCCCTCCAAAATGGTAATTGCTAAACTCTGCTGCACATTAGAATTACCTGGGGAGATTTAAAAGCCCCTGATGGCCAAGTTACCTCCTCTACCAACTACATGGGAATGTGCAGACTTGGGAACCAGGCAACAGAAGAGTTTAAAGATGCCAGGTGATTCCCAAAAGTAGAAAAGAAAGAAATGATCTTCTGATCAAAGCCTCTCTCTTAAAAGGTCAGGAGAATTGGATTCATGCAACAATAAGACCAGCAAGAATAATGAGAAGAGGATGGCCACAGTAAGAATAAAGATAAGAAGGAGGGGAAGCAAAAGATAAGGAGGAGAAAGATCTGTCTACAAACAATGTATGGACATCAACACTTCATGCCCATAGACAGTAAAAGTGTAACCCGATATTTCAAAATGAACTAAAAGAAACTGTGTGATAAAATAAAGAAAAGAATGCTATAAATCAAATTTAGAAATACCTTTGAAATGAGGGCCTGAAATGTAGTAAAGAATTATAAAGCATGTATTCATTTAGAAATCAAGGCTAAACCTGAACAACACAGGTCAATAATCCCAGAAGCCCCCAATAATTCCAATTTTAATAGAAGGCGACATATAGAAGAAAGCAATAAGACCCGAAATGATAGGATTTCCTAGTGGGGAAAGTCAAAGCAATAAAACAAAATGAACATTACTACCTATAATTTAAGAAAATGTTTTTCTGAAAGTAAAATTCAAGCTTCATGTTGAAAAGGAATGCTATATATCTGGAAGAGTGATCCAGAATGAATGATGTTAAGATGCATTGTGGTAAATCTATTGAACCTTAAAGAAAAGAAAGGTCAGTTTGGCAGTCAGGCAAATAGACATTTGTGAAAAAGAATAAGGCAATGAAAACCAAATTATCATCAGACTTTTAAAAAGCAACTATTTACACTGGAAGTAAATAGCATAACATTTTAAAGATACTGGAGGAAATAGATTGTGAGCCAAGGATTTCAGATATACCAAATTGATTTTCAAATATAAAGGCCACAGATATGTTTATTAACATGCAAGAACTCAGAATATTGTTCCCAGTTAAGAGAAACATCATTTGTCCATTCGCTCAAGCAAAACCTCGGAATGCTTCTTGATGTCTTTCCCCCGCATAGCTCATATCCAGTTCAACTGCAAGTCTTACTTGGTTCTATCTTAAAAACATCCCCAGTTTGGCCTGTCCACCTCTATTTCTATCCTATTTCAAACAGCCACCATCTCTAGCCAGCATGACCACAGGAGTCCCCTTATGTGCTTCTCTGCTTCTACTCCTTGCTCCGTCTAAGCTGTTCTCCTCACAGCAGCCACAGAAAACTATAAATAGGCCATATTCATGCTTAAAAACTTACTTCTTACATTATTTAGTTTTGAATACCTCTCTCCTCTGCCCATTGTTAACTGCACCCTGCCCACATTACTAGCTTGTTTCTTCACTCAGTTTTTCTCAGCTGCAGAGAGCATCCACTTGCTCCTTCCCCGATCCCACCCCCCATCTGGAATGCCCTTCCATACATGGAAATAAGGCTGCTCTCTCATATACGAAGGTATCTTTTCAAGTATCATTTTCTCAGAGTGGCCTTTCCTAGTCCCCTATCTAAAATAGTACTCCTTCCATTGCTTTCTCTACCCTTCCTGTGTTCTTCATAGAAGTTCTTGATCTTCTGACATATGACAAATGCATTTGTGCATTACACTCTTCTCTAAAATATAAGCTCCATGGTGGAAAGGACTATGTTCACTTTGTTCACTTCAGTAGCCTCAGCACCTTCAATATGTTTACATGAAGTGTACATACTATCAATATGTGTTGAATAAATGCACTCATAAGCGGGGTTACAGACGAAGCATATAGGTTTGTGAGCTATAGGTCAATAATAGGTTGTTACTAAGGACAAAATACTTTGGAAGCATTCTTAAGTTCTGTGCTTAGTTTGTCAAAAAGTAGGATAACATGCATTCTCATATGTCCCTTTAAAATGCCACTGTCAGAATATGCACAGGCCTGAATATGGCTTCGAATCTTGTGTTGTCCAGCAAAAAGACAAAATTTTATAAATGACTCAGCCTGTTTCCCCAATAATTATTAACCTGAACGATTCAAGTACCATGAATATAGCAGAGGTCCTCTGAATCAGACTGTGTAGCCTACATGTAAAGGTAAATTAATCATTTTGTGAGCTACTTATTCCTGTAAGGGTTGTAGTATTATACCATTCCATACCTGTAGGATAATATACCATTTTATTATTTCTCAAAAAGTCTGCCTCTTATGAAATGTTAACAAGAAAGCTTGATGTAAAGAATTTATGTGAAACCTAGGCCACCTGATAAACATCATCTGTCAACTGTTATCTTTCTCAGTCTTGTCAAGCTACAGGTCATGAAGCCTTTAATCTCCACTTAGGGGCTCAGTATCCTTCAGTGCCTGAACCAGCCTATATCAGATTATATTTCAGCCCTACACCTACTAGTATGTAACTTGAACATGATTTTGCTTCCTGAAGCTTATATCCTTTCTCTTTAATATTCATGGTGGGTTCTGTTCTTTCTAATGTGTTGCAGCTCAGGTTCTTGATGAAAGCATCTGTAATCCTATTCTAAATCTCAGTGCATTGGAACAAGGGCTCGACACTTCTGCTTAGCTCTTTCAACTTTTGCCAAGTATGAATTCTAATCCCCACTATTCTCAACTACTGGCTGGGGCCTTAAAGCAAATCATACCACTTTTCCCAATTCCGGAAGCCATTACTTGCCTTTTGCATTCTGCATCATACAAAAAAGTGATTCCTATAAACCTCGTCAATCTTTTTTAGAAGTCTTTGATCTTATTCATTGCAATATGAAGAAATACGTACTTAAAGCATAGATGACTAATTAGGGGTATGCAAATAATTTATGAGTGAAAAGTAAGATATGCATGTTCTAATAAGAGAGACAAGAATTTTTCAGAAGGAGAGTGGACAAGTATAAATACATACTTGTAGTTAAGACTAAAGGAAAAATTAAAATATTCCCATTCCATTAATTGGAAATGCCTTAATTATTCATTTGTGTTTGTTGGATTTAGTAGTTTTAGCATCTTTAAACTCAATGAATGGCTTTTGTAATTACATGTGTCTCAAATACGAATTGACATTATGTTAATTATGAAACTAATGCAGTATTTGAGAGTAAACCAAGAATCTTACGTTCGCACTTGGCAACTTGTTTTTGAGAGATTTTTAATGTGAAATTACTAGTTTTATAATAGCTTTTCTTAGGCCAACTCTTTTCCATTAAGTTTGGCATTAGGAATGAAAAAAGATGAATGGATATGTTTTAGTTATAGAAATAAACAATAATTAATCTCTGTTAACATATGATGGAATATCTAGTAATAAAGCAATCTAAAAGACATAAATTTGAATATTTTACCAATTTGTTTCAATTCCTTTGCATATGGTACTATAGGAGTTTGAGAATAGAGTATGGATTTTTGAGTGGAATCTGGCAACTGCCCTAATTTTAAAAGGACTTGAGGATGAATGACTAAGTTGTAATATGTAGATATTTCCCTGTTCTCTGCTACTATGCTATAAACAAGGAGTGCTTCTTGATTAGATGCTAATGACAATGCCATTGCTGTTCAAGTTTACTTAAGTAGGAGTTTAGAAATTTATACAAAATTAAGAATAGACGTAGAAAAAGAAAAAATATTTGTGTGTTCTTTCTGGAGAAACTTCCTTGCAAACATGTATCATCTTATTATGAATATACAATTTGATAACACCAGGAAGATTTTCTGACATCTTTTTGTATGTTTCCTTTAGATAAGAAATGTTGAAACCAACCAATGTTTAGACAACATGGGCCGCAAGGAAAATGAAAAAGTGGGTATATTCAACTGTCATGGTATGGGAGGAAATCAGGTAAACTCTCCTTTTTTTTATCAGCTTCATCTCTTGGGGGAAATATTTCTGTGAAGTGATCACAGTAAACCATGACTCACATGCCAATAACAAAACCTTAGGTTAGGAAATTAATGGGCATTCAAATCAAGAACAAATCTAAGTTATTACCCAAGTATCTTAAGAAAGCACTACAGAATTTAATAGGGCAACATTTTCAATGAGCCCAATTAATGAAGAGAGCCAAATGTTTTAGACATATCTCATTTTACCATGTATGGACAAATGAAGACCACATTTTATTCTGTTATTAACTGAACAGTATAAAATAACTCCTCCACAACTAGGATATTTTCCCAATGGTGCTTATTCTAAATGTCTTTTGTAAATGTTTACCCATATCATGTTTTCTATGAATTTCTGTAAATTCATAGAAATTTACAGTTCAGTAAAATTTTAAAATGCATGAATAAGCACATCTGTTACATTTTTGTTTTGGGTGTCTGAAGATGTCCTTTGGACCAGGTAAAAATGTAGTGTTTAAACAAAATTGATGGTTGGGTAAAAGTCTAAGACAGCTTTTTTGTGTGTTACAGTCCAATTATTAGAGAGACCTGTCAGACTATAACACGGTTTCTTGTACTCTCTTTAGATGTCAGAAAGTGGCTCTGCAAGGTGGGCATCTGGAGGCTGCTTAGTTGCGAGTCTTCAGGTGGACTTGGAATTTGTAGGAATTTATAATAGAGTTTGAAATAGCTTATCCTCAGTAGACAAGCTGTCTACAATAGTCGAGGAGAAACACACCAGTGAGTTCTTTACTTAGTGCATTAGAGTGAAATTAGGAAGCAAAAGTTATACTGTCCAGAACATTATGGTTATACTGGTAATGCAGTTGAAAGTGTCAAGAATCTACAGAGAGAAATTAATAGCTCTGTTGAGTTTTGACACCATACTCGAAATAGGATCTGTATGGCTCAATGGAGAACATTAAAAATGGATTTTTTTTTCTTTTAAAAACCAAAAAATATTAAAATCCTAATTAGTGTCCAAAATTTCAGTGTAAGCAGGAAAATATTTAAGCCATAGTTTCTAGATTACAGCATGAAAAAGTAACTTTTTGAAACAAAATAATAGGAACAACAATATAGGCAGAACAATGGCAGAGCATTTAGAAATGGTCCAGCTTATATATTGATTCACAATGAATGTGAGAGGCCTCTACTACCAAAACCAGTGGAATCCCAATGAATTCAGCTGGAAATGGCAAAAGTTTAACTTTTAGAGAACTAAAGATGCAGTGTTTCATTTTTTCCCAAATGAAAGTAGTCAACTCTTAACATTTGTTTGGGTCCTCAGTGACTTTGTCAAGAAACCAAAAACTTTCTATCTTTCCATTCTTCAGTCCTTATAGTTAACTTTTTATCACATGAAAAGCTGGTCACATGAGGGCTGCTGAAACTCCAGACATAATGTCCACATTCAAGGCAAGAAGAAATAGGGGTAGAGAAGGGCTGCAGTAACCATGACTGTTCTTTTATTAGGAGAAACAAGACTCCCTAAAGGTTTTACATACCTCCCTGTAAGTCTCTTTGGCTAGAGAAGTGTTACTTGAATACTTCTAGCACAAAAATCACTGAATATTTTACTACACTTTCATGTAACTACTCCAGGGAGTTCATTTACCATGGATACTGAATGGACATTGAGAATTGTCTCCCATAATGTGTTTCAACAGCTTATGGAAAAAGTCAGCTGGTCATCTGGACCATGATGACCTATAGAATTCCAAAAAGCCACACTATTTATGACATCATTCTAATTCTAATGCAGATGAAAATGAGGAAGATAACCTAGATGAATTATCCTCTTAAGTTTAAGTTGCCATAGTTAGTATTAAAAAGGATAATTGGTCATAGATCTGTATGCGTCTAAATGACACAAAACATCTGGATCATAAATGTTAAAAATTACATTATTCCTTTATAAGAGTTCAAAAATGCAGAAAAAAGCTGTCCCACTCTACCATAATCTTCTTGTTGGCAGGGACTATGTCTTACTCCTCTCTCCATCTCCAGCCACTGGCTGAGTGCCTAGGATACGGCGGGTACCTAACAACTATTAGTCAAGTAAATAGATTTAAAAAATCATGGTCAAAACGATAGACTTATGCCATAGAATAGACATTGCCATAGAATGCTGGTATTGTCATAGTAACCAAAAGTATATAAAGACACCTATTCTAGGAGTTCATTAATAAAGTGAACAAATAGGGGTGCCTGGAAGGCTCAGTTGGACGTCCAACTTCTGCTCAGGTCATGATCTCCCTCCTGGCTTGTGAGTTAGAGCCCCACATCAGGCTCTGTGCTGAACAGAACCTGGAGCCTGTTTCAGATTCTGGGTCTCCCAATCTCTCTCAAAACTAAATTTAAAAAGTGAACAAATAATAACTAAAAAGCACATACATGTATTCTAATGTTTCTGTATTATCAACTTAATGGCAAAATGGAAGTTAAAACCAATATTTTTTCATCTAAATGAATTCATGCCTACAAATACACATAGAAAAAAGTCTATGCAGGAGCCCTTTCTGTCATAACACGAACATTGGATACAACTAAATATTTACCTAGACAGGAATGTTTAAAGAAATTGTGGTGCATCCATAGTATAGAATGCTATATAGCCACTGGGGTAAGAGAGGTCTATATGTATTGTCATATAGAAAATTGAAAGAAGAGAAAAAATACGTATTATAACTTAGTTTGAATGATTTTATTTATGAAAAATATAGACACTGTTCTCAATAAAATACCTATAATATCTATATAAATGTAATATAATCTGTTAGGAATGCATAGAAATCTATCTGGAATATAATTACCTCTGGCATTTATATATGAATGAATTGGAACAGGAAATTGTACTTTTTACCCATTTTTCTATATATCTGTATTATTTCCATAATTAAACAAATAAAGTGGAGAAAACTGAACTACTGAGTTCAAGAATATCAGTTTAGAGCCTTGCTCTGACCTGGTTAATTGGGTAATTTATGGTACATTAGTTAATATTAGCTTTAGTATTTTATTTACAAAGTGAGTAAAAGATTTTTACTAACACTAGCTTGGCATATACTAGACACTCAGTACATATATTGGTCTATTGCCATTAATTATTCTCTTATTTCCATTTCTGTTCTCAATTGTTTCTCTTTTCTCTATAGAAAAAATAAAGTGTTCAGTCAGTGGCTAATGCCAGAGGCAAGATAAAATGCACTTCCTATGGTATTGTTAAGCTTAATAAAATTAACTGCCTCTCCTGTTGTTTTAATATAAATTATGAAAAAATTAAACCATCACATAAAACCCTATTATGATTTATACTTTGATGGAACTCAATATTTCTTGGATGATTAATTCTAGTTAGTCTGTATTTAGGGACATGTTTACAGTTTTGACTTTCAGAAAGAACAGATTTTAGGATTTTATTCTCAGAGCTACCTTCCCTGTTTTTTTATTGTTATTCTCTTATGTTACCATGGCAGCAGTATCTATTTTTATAGTTATTTAGTTTAAAATTTTTAAAAGTAGCCCCAACCCATATAAAACATTAAAATTTCTCACTCCTGCCTTTATACAAAATTCATAACAAATGGTAACTTTTTTTAGCATTTCCACTCAATTGCATTTCTTTCGAGAAAGAGAGGGAGGGGCAGAGGAGGAGGGAGGCTCCAAACTGACAGCCCAGAGCCCCATTCAGGGCTCAAACTCAAAAAACACGAGATCATGAGCTGAGCCGAAATCAAGAGTCGTACACTCAACCAACTGAGCTATCCAGGTACCCCATTTAGTTGCATTTCTAAAAGAAGGTGCTTTATGTTTATTGACAACTATCCCATAGCCATTTCTCCTTGCACAGGAGTTTTTTGTTTATTTAATCTTTTTAGAGATAACAGAAAGAAACTTCTTTTCAGTAGTTGTTGGAAATATTTTTCTTAAACACTCAAATATTCAGCATATTTTCTCACCCTCTAGCACCTGCAGGGCTTGGGATATGGTAGTCACCTAATTAAAACTAGCCAAATTTACAAGAATACATGGAAGTTTTTGTAGCCCGAATACCGTAAAACAAGACATCAAGTGTAGATTTATTATTACATTCAGAATTTGATCCTGAAGCATTCTTTTAGAACCATAATAAAAATCTTCTATCCCAAAGAAAAATGACAAAATTAGAAAAGCCATTCCTATTTGCCCTTGAAATGCTTTCATTAACAAGTAATATGGCATCATTAAATAGTTTCAAAAGAATGAAAATAAAGAGGAATTTAATTAAAACTTGAACACAAATTTTTACAAGTAAAAGAAAACACTTAACAATTTTCTGGTAGAAAGTACATACTATTAAGTTATGGGACTGTCTTCTCTATATTTCTGAAAAGATGAATTCCTGGAAGCAGTTCCATGTCCCCTCAGTGCTAATGACTCAGATTTATATTTGCATCCCTCGCCTCTCTCCTGGACTCTGGAATCTGTTGCCAATTAATTACTGAGAATCTCTACAGGCATCTCAAACTCACCTGTTCCAGATTGTACACATTTTCTTCTCTTTCACAGGAGCATCCAAAATTGAAATCCAGCATACACACTTCGAAGTACGATTGGTCACCAAATACTGGTATTTCCATGAAAATGATGTCCCTTGACTCCCACCTCGAAGACACTTTGTAACTAGGGCCTATATCTTTGTCCTCGCCTGTATTTCCTTCCACCTGTGTGGTCAGAAGACCTTATTATTTCCACATGTCATATGGAATTCCATTCATACATTCTCTATATGCCACATTAGAATTAAAATCTGATTAAAACCTCCAATGAGTCTCCGCTGCCCCAGTGAGTAACATAAAAATTTCTTACATATGATATATACAAAATGCCACGTAATTTCATCCCCATCTGACTTTCCAGCCTTATCCCTGTTGATGTTCTAATAGTTCTTTTTGTGCTCTGGACATATGTTTGCTAATTTTCTACTCCGTATGTGCTCGGTGCATTTTCATATACCTGCAATTCACTGTTACCACACTTGCAAACTTAAGACATACTCACTGTTTAAAACCCAAATAATTTAGCTTCTTTTCAGCTATCTGTTGACAACTTCTTAACCTAAACAGAGTATAATTTATTTAATCACTCCCTTATTGCTTAATACACAGTACCACTTGTGAATTTTTATCATTATAAATCAGGCTCATCAATAAAATGATGAGCTTGTAGCTAAAAATCTAGTGAGTATTCATATTCACTTCTTTAAAAAATAGTGTCTAGAAGTAAATTTGATGGGTCAGAGCTGATGCAACATTATATGGCTTTTTATAGTGGCAAATTGCCCTTTTTAAGGTTTTATCAGTTTAACAGGACTAATAGCTAAAATAGGAAGATGTACCATGTTAAACATTTTACATGCATTACCGCCTTTGATTCCCACAACAATCTATGAAATACATAGTGTTATTTTCCTGATTTTACTCATGAGTCTAGTGAGAACCCTGAGAGACTGGTAACAGGATTAGGAGGTAAAGCCAGTTTGATTCTAAATCTGGCTGACCCCCCATCAAGGGTACGTTCACTTCATTTGTACTGACTTCCAACTCCACTCCCTCAGGATTGCGGTCAGAGTAGAGAACCCTAAACGGGTATTGTATTTTTGCTTTGTTTTGTTTTTCATGCCAATTTAGTATGGGAGAAACATTTTATCTTATTTTGAATCAGATCTCTAACATTATCAGTGCATTTTAACAGTTTAAAATTTGACATCAATACTTTGAAGATATTATAGTCATGTATTTACTTACACTTTCATTGTTCATTGAGGACATTCTTGTTTCTCTTGTCCACTTATAAAAATACTGAGATGATTACCTTCTGTGGTTCATGTTGCAGATATTCTTTTGACTTGATGTTTTGTTTCTGGTGTGTTTTCATGTACAAACTGTTAAACAGCTTATTCATCGGGTGCCTGGGTGGCTCAGTCAGTTGGGTGTCCAACCTCAGCTCAGGTCATGATCTTATAATTTGTGGGTTCAAGCCTCGCATCGGGCTCTGTGCTGAACACTTGCTCGGAGCCTGGAGCCTGCTTCAGATTCTATGTCTCGTTGTCTCTCTGCCACTCTTCTGCTCGTGCTCCGTCTCACTCTGTCTCTCAAAAATAAATAAATGTAAAAATGTAAAAAAGTTTAAAACCCAGCTTATTTATTCCCATCACTGTTTGCATTTGCTTTCTCTTTTTGATGTAGAAATACCATTTTTTAAAGTTTATTTTGAAAGAGAGAGAGAGTGCATGCAAGCATGGGGGGGAGAGGAAGAAAGAGAATCCTAAGCAGACTCCAGCTATCAGCAGAACCAAGATCATGACCTGAGCCAAAATCAAGAGTCTGACACTGACCTCACTGAGCCACCTAGGCACCCCTACTATTCTTTTTTAATTAGATGCTTTTAAATGTCATTTACATTGTCTTAAAAGAGCCAATATCAGGCAAATAGGCCTCAGTCTTATTGGTCATATATCTGACATGACTTTTTTATTCAAAAATTATGTAAAATATAATTGGGTACAAATTAGATTAATATTTATAAAATTACCATTTTACTTTAATATCAAGTATCAATATAAAATTATTAAACATCCAATGCTGAGTGTTTCCTCTGAATTATAACACCATTTTTTAAATGTTTTATTTATTTTTGAGAGAGAGACAGAGCATGATCAGGAAAGGGGCAAAGGGCAGAGAGAGAAAGAGGGAGACACAGAATCTGAAGCAGGTTCTAGGCTCTGAGCTGTCGGCACAGAGCCCAGTGTGGGGCTCAAACTCACGAACTGCGAGATCATGACTTGATCTGAAGTCAGATGCTTAACCAACTAAGCCACCCAGGTGCCCCTGAATTATAATACCTTTTTAATCAAAAAAGGCAGGGGAAGCAGCCCTCATATATATTGTACTCAACTTTTCTAAAGACAAAAAATCTAAAATGACGGAAAAATACTCACATTTTAGCAAATGCATTTCTAATGATTCTCTTTGTCCCTGGAGCCACTCATTTGGAGAGAGCTAGAAAGCATATGGTAATATTCCATGTAATTTATTGTAGTAAATGATTCACAGCCATTTTTCAAGGTAGCAAGCCTTTAGGGAAGCTTATGCTAGTCATTTATTAAAACCTTGTTTTCTGCCAAGGTAAAGAAGAGATTATTAGGTCATATCAATACTTTCAAATATCTCCTCCTCTAAAATGTGAATGTGATTATATTTAAAAAGAATCTTACCTTATGACAGTAAATAAATTTTGAGTAAACACTTTCTCTCATTATAGACCCTCTCCTAAAAAAAAAACTTAATTATTTTAGTAAGCATTCTAATGTACTCACAGATTGTAATGAATACATTAATTCAATAGATACGAATTGACTTTACAGTTTGCATTTTTATAAGTATTATAATTACTTAGAAGCCCTTTCTACATTAATTTGATCCCCTTTTAGCAAACTTTGTGCACCAGAATTAAAACTCACCAGGGTAAATTTGCAACTGAAATGAAATAGCCTAAGAGGAAAGAAGGAACTTACATTCGTTAAATGTTTAAATGAGCTGGATAGCAACCTAGAAGAGAGCATCATTATTTGTATTAAAGGAACATCTAATAAGCTTGGAATTGATGGGAATTTGCAGAAACTTAAACATAGGATGTGAGTTGCCTAGTTTGCCTGGCTAAACTGTTACTGGCATAAAAACAAATAGCAAATCTGTTGTGTTCAACCCCTTTCTTTCCCTGGTAGGAGTTACTCAGAAATTGTGAAATTTTTTCTTAAGTTTCCCTAAAAAATGAGCACTAATATTGGCCAATTCTTAAATTTAGCTTTCGCTCTAGGTGATGTACAGTCTAATTTTATATGATAAATGATAATGATACCTCTACATAATGATAATTACCATCTGATGGCGTGCTTGAGCGAACGGCTAAGGAAGAATTCTGGAGACATCTTTGGTGCAAAAAGGTGATTTGATTACAGCACAGGGACAGGGCCCATGGGCAGAGCCATGCTGAGACTGTGAAGACTGACTGACTATGTATTTTTAGGTTTGTGGAGGGAGGAGGATAGAGGTAAAGTAAGTTTCTAAGGAATTTGGAAGCAAGACTTTCAGGACCTTGAGGGACTAGCTACTGTTAAGATTAGGTGACTTTTAGTCTTTAATAAAACAAAAACACGAAGGAAGTAAGGCAGCTATGAGTTGCTTGAGGAAGGTCACACACTGCGTGTTTCAGGGGTCTGTCAGCAGGCTGCAAGCTGTAAGGGGATTTCATTTCTCTTGCCTTTGTTTCTCCCATCACTATCTAACACATTACTTTTTTTTTTCCCCAAAAGCTATGGAAAAATTGGCAGTGCAAGTTAACCTAGCAAACACTTTTACTATTTTACTGTAAGTATTTAAAATTAATTTCCTGAAATCCTGGATTCATTGAAGTAAGCCACACCTGAAATAAGCTTTGGCTTTGAGTTTTCTAGCTAATAAGTATGAGATTGGTTGTATGATTCACTATGTCAATAATACAGAAACAAGCCACCCTCAAAAACATTCAATTATTCCTGGTCTTGAAATGATAAAAATTTCTGCTGTGAATCCTGATAAAGACAGCAGCAAGGAGGGAAACCAGACCAAATCTAGAGGGACAGGAATCTTTAGGAAGTCATCTTAGGAAACGATAATGATATCAAAGTATGTCAGTGCACACCGCAAGACAAAAGAACTATTTATTCTATTGATTAATCAGTTAATTATAGTGTATCATTGTATCAGTCTATGCTCTAAAGAGCTTAAAATTCAATTTCTATAGGGCATAAGTGTCAAAATACTTTAAGCTCTTTGGGAAATAATTCACATAAATTTGTATCCATTTTACTAATGAGATTCCCAGAATATTTCAAAAAATTCCCTTGGAAAGTTAAAATATCATACATTCTCATAAAGAGAAAAGTTTAATACTACTCTAGTTTAATAAAACCACTCCCCCCTCCACATACACACACACACAGGTGCGCACACACACAGTACTTCTCTATCTCACACTTTCATACTGAGAAAGGTAGGCTGTTAGCACAAACATCTTAGCAGTGACTGTTCCAGCTCACCCTCTACTCGCCCGTTTATCTGCTCGGCAGCCCTGTTAAGTACAAGACAGACTTCAAGCTTCCTGCTAACATTACCAAGACAGGCTTGTCTCCATTAAACCATGAAGTGCCAGCAGAGCTCTCTCCTCTGCACTGTTTCAGTCTTCTGAACCTCATTCCTGTCTCCATTTTATCTTCAAGTGCTTTTCTCCAGATTTGCACATATTTCTTCTTGACTCAACACTGGAGTTTTAATCATTACCGTAGTAAGCTGCTTCCTTGTTCATGTGAACTTTCTGCCAACATTTTCATATATTTAATATAAAAAAAATCTAGTGGTGTGAATGCATGAATTTACTATATATAAGAATATTAAGGTCCTTTGAAATGATTTCCTTTTCTCCCCCGTTTTCCATGTGTATGCCTAAATTTCCCAGAGAACACAAATAATTATTTAAAATGACCATTTGAAGCAGTTTAAGTAGATAATGAAATAATTTCATCCTGGCTTAATCCAGTAGTAAAGGCCACTTTATTAGTTTCTAAGTAAGGTAAACAATGTCTATGATTTCAAAATTCACAGTGTTGGCTGGCCTACTTTTATATTCACTGGAAGCCAAACAGAATCCATCCGTATTTTGATTTGCTTTACTGTACCTAAGATATTCTTCATCCTACTGTGTTCTTAATTCTACCACAGTTATTAAATTCTATAGAAGAGTAGTAACAGGAAAGGGTATTTCTAGGTTTGTGTTTTTATTTCAAATATGAGAACTTGGTTTTTCAGGGAAGAAAAGGTAGTACAATAAAGCCTCAGTAACCAAAATTCATATTCAAATACTCTACTAACCAATGCCAGGAAAAGCAGCATAATGTTTGGAAAAAGGAAAAATCCATAAGATCTGCAAGACAAATAAAATGTCAGGTATACTTTTTGATAGCACCAAGATTTTTTTTTTTAATTTTTTTTTTTTTTTAAATTTCTAGGAGAGAGAGGGAGAGACAGCATGAGCAGGGGAGGGTCAGAGAGAGAGGGAATCACAGACTCTGAAAGAGGCTCCAGGCTCTGAGCTGGCAGTCAGCACAGAGCCCGACGCAGGGCTCGAACCCACAAACCGCGAGATCATGACCTAAGCGAAAGTTGGACGCTTAACCGACTAAGCCACCCAGGCGCCCCAATAGCACCAAGATTTTTAAGGCATTCTTTACTTAAAACAATTTTTAAAAGGAATCATCATATAAAAGATATTATGAAGATAAGTCCATTGTATGCAGCTTACATAGGAACTCCTGGCTGGCACAGTTAAGTATCCTTGATTTAATTTCAGCTCAGGTCATGATCTCATGGTTCGGTTGTGGGATGGAGGCCCCTCAAACAGCATAGAGTCTACTTGGTATTCTCTCTCTCTCCCTCTCTTTCTGCCCCTCCTCCTCCTCCTCTCTTTCCCTCTCATGCACACACTTTCTCTGTCTTCAAAAATAAAATAAATGTTAAATAAATAGGTAAGTAAATGCATATCTATATGATACGTAAGAAAACAAAATGTTTTATATATTCTATTTGTTCACAGTTAAATATATATTCAGAAATATTTTACCTTGTTAGAAATGTAGACGTAATAATAGTGGCAAAATATCAACAAAATATTTTTCATATTTTAATTGTCCTAGTGGTTTTAGGAGATTTAATGATTCTTTCTCACCTCCATTGGGCAGTCTTCCTACTTAATAATCTATTCTCATCATTAAAACCTATTACTTTATAAAATTTTTATTTAATTTTGAGAGAGGCAGACACTACGTGCAGGGGCGGAGCAGAGAGAGGAAGAGACAGAATCTGAAGCAGGCTCCAGGCTCCAAGCTGTCAGCACAGAGCCTTACACGGGGCTCAAAGCCACAAACCTCAAGATTGTAACCTTAGCTGAAATCCGATGCTCAACCGACTGAGCCAGCCCAGATGCCCCAACACCTATCACTTTTATCATTATAGAAGTATGCCAATAATTTCTCTTCTGCATAAAACAGCACTTTTCAATGTTTTTATCAGATTAATTGCATCCTACGCTAAATTAAAGCCCAGATCAGCAGTAGGAGATAGTTTAGTTAATATTTTTTAAGCTATTTAGGAATGGAGCATGAATTCTTGGTCCCAACAGTCTATGACAGTGATGAGCATGGAAAATCTTATATACTGAACACTAGTCCTATGGTAGACCTTTACCAGATGGTTTAAATATACCCAAAATTTGATTCTCACAATAACCCTAATAGTAAAGTATCATAAATAGATTCTAGTTTTCATATACCTTACTATACAGCATTATATCTGATCTGAATCAGCGTTGCCAAAACGTCAAGAAAACATCATAAGACCTGAGTGTCCAAATTGCCCTAAGCCTGCTTAGCCTGCAATAATATAAGCTCATAGGCTGGGTGGTTTAAACAATAGACATCTATTCTGTCACAGTTCTGCAGACGAGAAGTTTCAGATCAGGGTTCCAGCATGCTCAGCTTCTGGTGGGGACACTCTTGCTGGCTGGTACACTGCTGCATTCATGACACAAAGAGAACTGGCTCTGGTCTCTTCCTCTGCCTCAGGGCACTAATGCCATCATGGGAGCCCCACCCTTACGACCTCATCTAACCCTAATTAATTCCCAAGGACTTTACCTCCAAATACCCCACCACATGGGCAGCTAGGATCAGCATATCAACTGGTGAGGGGGGGAAATGCAAACATCCAGTTCATGGCATTGGCTGTATGGAGGTTCTTTATTCTTTCTGCCCTCAGTTTCTAGTACTGTAAAGTGATATGGAAGAACTAGATGTTCATCAGTTCTAATAGTGTTTCTCTCTATCTTTAGATAAGCAAGAGCAGCAAGTCCAGATGATTTGTGAAATCTTTGTTCCAATGACAGGGGACATGGCTTAAATTTAGAGAAGAAACATGTAGAAAAAAAATGTTTTTAGAAAATGTCTTAGAATAATGTGAAAATTTTGAACAACCTGTCAGTCACCAAAACCTAATGATTTAAAGAAAAAAACAAACTCTATTAATCGAGAATTCAGCAATGTATGGGCACCAAGAGGAACACAAAAATATACCTAAAACTCAAACTATTTTGTATATAAAGATGTTGGTGAAAATGCTATTTGTTACGTGACATAGAATCCTTCCATGAGTATCCCTGAGAGAATCTCATACTGCACTGAGTAATAGGAAAGGTTGGTTGTCTCCCAGGATAGGTTTTTCTTTCCCTTTTACTGCCAAGTACCTGATCCACTCAGAGAAAATTAATACTATCTTATGGAAAAATGTTTATATTGACCTTATATAGAATACTTTTCTTTTAAACATTGCCATTGTTTATGCAGATGTATTTTTTAAATTACTATGTGTATGTTAGATCTCTATGTAAAACTCTGTTTAAATCCACTTCCACCTTTTTGCGAGATGAAACATAAGTACGTAAATAGGCGTACAATGTCTATACTCAATCTCAATGGGAATACAAAACAATTATCATTGAAACAAAAATAAATATTTGTACTGCTATACCTGAGGAAGTGTTCAGAAAAAGGTCTGAGAAGAATAGGAGTGGGTCTGAAAGGCTTGACAAAACTGTCATTGAGCACAGAGAATGGAGTGGACGGAAGGACAGTGAAGATACTGGCCCAAATGGAGTAGAAGACCTGGACCAAGGATAGTGGAACTTTTAAGTTTTTATAAGTAGAGGAGCTAAGATGATAATGGAATGTAAATATCAAGCAAGGGAATTTTGATTTGAAGGAACAAAAGGAGCAAAGAGCTTTCAGACTGTAAAGGTTGTCATAGGAGAGCTTGTAACCTATTTCTAATACAACATCATGAAAATACTTGGACATGCACTTCTGTTATTAAAAATGACATGGTGATGCAGTCAAAATGAAAAGGGCTTTTTATTCTTGTTATTTAGTACCCAAATATAATTTCACCACAATAAAGGACAGACTATAGACCTTTCTTTCAGTCCATTTCTTTTATCACAGGACTTGATCCAATATAGAACAAGAAGCTACATGTAGTATACACAGAAATTACACCTTTCCATTAAAGAAAAAAAGACTTCAGTAGGTTACCACAGAAACAGCCTAGCGTCCATTCCAGTTTCTAATGAAGGATCTTAATCTTCTAATGAAAACCTACCAGGTTGATATATTTCTACTCAAACTTTCTAGTTGCTAAGTTTCTAGACAGATTTGGGGAGTTTGTGTTTTGGTTTGGTTTGGGTGTGGGTGTGTGTTTTGAGAGAGAGAGAGAGAGAGCGAGCAAGGAAGAGGGGCAGCAGTAGAGAGAGAATGAGAGAGAGAGAATCCCATGCAGACTCCATGCTCAGCCAAACATTGGGCTTGATCCCACAATGCTGGGATCATGACCTGATCCTAAATCAATGGTTGGGCACTCAACTGAATAAGCCACCCAGGTGCCCCAGAATATTTTTTTTTTCTTTAAAGAAGTAAAATGTGTGCATCTGGTGGAGATTTGTAGAAAAGAAAAATTGGGTGGGGGGGGCACAGTAAAAAAATCTTACAAATTCAGAGGGGCATTTTATGGTGATGGCAACATGAAGGAATGATCACAGTGGTATCTATTGTTCACAGTGGCCAATGTTCAATCCATGTCTTACATACATGTGAGAGCAAGTGCCACTTCTACGTGGCAAAAATGGTCACGCTATAATTCCATCTCCTAAAAAGAACGTTTCTTCATCTTGCCAGTGAAACAAGTAGCCCCAACAAGATTTATTATGGGAATCTTCATGTGTTATAGATAAACCTATTATAAAGATAGGGCCCCAATCTTAGCCTCAAGTTGTTAGAGACACATTAAAATTGATCTCTGAGATCTCCTGTAAAGAAGAATTCCAAATAATTTGCATGGAGAATCCCCTTCCAGGAGGTAGACTTTAACTCTCTTGGCCACCTTGCATGTGGACTTGCTTCTTGACCTGCTTTCAAGTCAACAGGGAAGGTGATGGTGGTGGTAGCTTTATAGTGGAGAAACATGGTTGATAGTACCTTGAGTAAGTGGTCAAGGCTCTACGCTGTGAGCCACATCGGTACCATGAACCCTTGATGTGATGAGAATGGCACTTCACCTTCATGGTCTTCCTCTCAAAAACACTCTATGAGATAAACATTAGACAAACATAAACTGAGGGACAGCTATAAAATACCTAATGAGTACTCCTCAAAACTGTCAATGTCATCAAAAAGAGGAAGTCTGAACATCTGTCTGAGTAGGCTAAGACATGACAACTAAATGTACCGTGGTATCCCAGATGGGATCCTGGGAGAGAAAAATGAATATGAGATCAAATGGACATGATAGGGGAAAACAGTGAAATCTGAATAGTCTAGAGTTTAATTTTTAAACTATCAAACAAAAAAATGTTACATGTGTGAAAAGACCATGGGATTTGGGGGCTGCTAGACTATACATCAAAGACAGGTTCTTATAAACTGAGTGACTGGGAGGAATTTATTTAACCTTTTCAAGCCCCCTAAGCCTCATTTATAAAAATAATTCTATGCTTATCCTTTTTTTAAAATGTTTTATTTCTGAGGGGGGGGGGATAGAGACAGACAGACAGACAGACAGCATGAGCAGTGGAGGGTCAGAGAGAGAGGGAGACACAGAATCCAAAACAGGCTCCAGGCTCTGAGCTGGCTGTCAGCACAGAGCATGATGCAGGGCTCAAACCCATGAACCGTGAGATCATGACCTGAGCCAAAGTTGGGCGCATAGCCAACTGAGCCACCCAGGCTCCCTCTAATGCTTATCTTGAAAGGTTATTAAACAAACACATAACATATGGACTATCATACCTCTATGTACAATATATTTAAAATGGCTTTCATCTTGCCTAACACAGAGCAGGTGCTCCAATGGCTTGTATTTTCTCTCTTTCCACTTGTTTTCATCCCAACATCCAAAGGCCAGAACCTCTGTCCCTTGCCTGAGGGTTTTCACTGCCAGAGCCTGCTTTGCCCACCTCTTCACTCTCAGGAGATCAATTCCACCTGGAAGCACACCTCAAGCAAACCAAGGGCAGATAACATACATTATCCCAGATTCTTTACCTTTTGAGGAGACTGCTTGTTCCATGCAGAGATCTCAAAAGATATAAACTCCAGTTATCCACAGTATGATTAATCTGTAATGTACCATTTGTTAGCTCTTTTCCCTTCCCTATTCACCCACTAGATTTGTCTGGGATCCTCTAAGTAATAAACTACCTACACTTGAATCTTTGAATTGCAAACTAAATAGAGTCTGATCTTTACAGCATAAATGTCATAAATTAAAAGGACCACTTTAAGCTTGAAATAACCTAGAAAAATTTAGCTTTATTTGCATTCAGTGCAAATGGTATAATTATCTGGAGATTATTTTTTTAATTATGTCTAATTTAATCTAAAGAATAGTTTACAAATAAGAAACAATTGTAACTGATACACAATGAATGTATCTTGGTGGCATCTAGGACATTATAATTTGCCTTTTGAGGCCTGTCATATATTCAATCATTTTTATCTATTATCCAAAACACCAGAGTTTTAAGTATATAATAAGTATATACCTTTTAAGATATGAAATATTACCAAAGTACCAGTAAAAATATATTCAGAAAGGATGCCACAGTCTTTCACCATGAATTTGTGTCTAATAAACACAAAAACAAATATACTAGTTTATATAGATGTCACATGGATGGTATGTATTATTGCTGTTATGTCTATATTATATTCGCAGGCATATATCACTAAGAACCTCAAGACCACATATCTTGGTGCTCCATGGTACTAACCAAGGATCTAGTGATAAAGAGAAAGTAGCTATTAAATTGCCCATGGATTAAGGAAAATATCCCATCCAGTAATTCATTTGACTTTCCCTGCAATTTATATGTGCAAGGGCAAACTCTTCAGAGAATAAATATATAAAGAATGATATAATCAGGGGAAACGTATCAGAGAATATGATCAAGAGAAAGATAATTTGTTACATAAGATCATTACAATGGGAATATAGAGAACAGAGTTCCAGGCAGGCTGGAATAGTGGAGGAAACACTTACAAAAATTTGGCGCCCAATTAGATTATTTGTGTTTTGAATTCAGAGTTTCAGGAAGAGCCTACATAGATTGGATAAGGCCTGAAGCATTTAACATGCTCAAAAGTATTTGTTGAATAAATACATGGATGAATAATTGAGTAAATAACTAAATGATAGAGACATAGCATTGAAGAAGGTATTCACGTGGTAAGAATGATTCAAATTTGTGTTTCCTTTTTCCTAATGGTCACTGTATTAGTTTTCTATTGTTGTATAGTAAGATACTACAAATTTTGTGGCTCAAAACCACGCAAAATGATTATCTCACAGTTGTATACGTCTAATTCAGGAGCAGAATGGCTGGTTCTCTGCATAGAGTCTCGCAGGTCTAAAATCAAGGTGTTGGCTAGCGCTGAGACCTCACTAGGGACTCAGGGTCCGCTTCCAAGCTTCTTGGTTATTGGCAGATTTCAGTTCCTTGCAGTTGGAGAAACTAGCTTCCATCATTTTGGGTTTTTGTTTGTTTTTCTTCTGTGTGCCACGAGCTGCTGTCAGCAGCTGAAGGCTCTTCTAGTTTCCCTGCCATAGCGGCTGTCTCCAAAACAAGGCAGTGTGCATCTTCAAGGCCAGCAGTAAAGTCTCTTTGGTTGGCTAATTCTAGGTGTTATATAACAATGTAATTATGGAGTGACTTTCCTGTCATAGTACAGTCTCATACACACTCAAGGGAGGGGTGTTTATAAAGGACATGTATATCGGGGTAGGAATCTTGGGCCCATCTGAGAATTCTACCACAGTCACATAGAAAACAACATCTGCACATCCAAATGCATCTAGTGGGATATCCAATTGGGCTTAAATTTGTAACTTATATTCTTCAGTAGCACAATAGTAAACTAGGAGTACCTGGAGCCTAATGTTTATATTTTTTTAGATTTCTTGCATTGAAGCCTTCCTTTAAACCCCTTCAAGAAAGTAAAGTACTAAACATACATAAACATCAATAGTGTTTAAAATGGGAGGATTTACTAATGAAGTAGAAGGAAAATAGAAATAGAAAAAAAGAATAACATTTTGTTACTGTATTAGTGTACCCTGCTTATACTATTACCTTAAGCCTTTTGTGCTATTTTCCAGAAAGTGGACTAGAGATTCCAAAGACAAATTGTTTTCATTTCAATGCAGTAAGTAATTATTGGGTAAATATTCTTTTCCTAGAATTGTTTCTATAGGTGTTCAAAAGTATATCCTTAGAATTTGTTATTGGGGCAGCAAGATTTAAAAAATAAAATAGAACACAGAAGCAAGACAGAATGTAATCAAAAGTGGAGTATATGTCTGGATTTTGTACAGATAACAACAAATAGTGAGATGTTACTTGCAGCAAGTACTGTATTTAGAGTTTGCATGAAATGGGGTGCCTGGGTGGCTGAGTCGGTTAACCATCAGACTTCGGCTCAGGTCATGATTTCACAGTTTGTGAGTTTGAGCCTTACATTGGGCTCCGTGCTGACAGCTCAGAGCCTGGAGCCTGCTTCACATTCTGTGTCTCCCTCTCTCTCTGCCCCTCGCCTGCTCATGCTCTCTCTCTCTCGGCCTCAATAATAAAAACATTTTTAAAAAATTAAAAAATATATAGAAAGAGTTTGCATGAATTACCTTATTCAACCTCTGAAGAGGCCAGACAACAGGGGGCATCTTTATCCCTTTTTCCAGATGATAAAGGCAAGATTTTGACAAAGCCTGATAGTAACTCTAGTTCTGATGAGTAGTAGAGGGAAGTCCCAAACCCAGGTCTGTGCATTTTCCAAAGCCCATTCTGTGAGTGCTATCCTGCTCTCAAGAAATATGCAAATGATGCCATACCTGTAATACAATGCAGATGAGCAGGTGAGAGTAGTTACAAAGTGCTACAAGAAGAAAGTGAAGAAGGTATAAACTTTAAGGGGATTAGTCCTTTACTGGGAAAAGTAAAATGGTAAGGAGAGCTCTAATGAAGTGATCAGAACATACCCAGTCAGAGATGGAAGGATGAGGTGACTTGTTGATCACAAATTCACAAATATAAAGTTATGTGAAAGTAAAAGGGGAAAGAGTTAATGTATCATGGATGATGTTGATGGGAATACTGAACACGAGATATGTACCAACATTCTAATTTTAAGAGAGTTTTAGACAATTAAATCTATAAAAGACCATAGATATCATCTAGGCATGTAAGACAAGTAGGGAGCACACAGCCAGAAGCTACCTACTCTCCTTACTCTCTCCCACACAGACCACTGAGCTAACAAGCTAGAGATGAAGCCTGAAATAATTAAGACAGAAAAAGATCCAATCTAGAAGTAAAGGTTTCTTTCCTTGGCAGCTCCATTGATGAACTCAATTCCATCTATGCCTTCTTCATGCAAATTTCACAATGGTGTGAGGTACAGTGAGAGAGGACATTTTGAAAAATAAACCACATTGCTCAAGGTCTGATTTTTATTATTAAACAATTTTCCCTATTATTTCAATGCAAATTTCACCTGGGTTGTTTTTACAGAATGAGGGGGAAGAAAACTACTATGATGTGTGTGTGTGTGTGTGTGTGTGTGTGTGTGTGTGTGTGTAGGTAGGTAGGTAGGGGAATGTTAATAATTTATCCTTCTAGATTCTTGTTAACAGATCTCTCAAATTGATAGCACTAGAAATACCTAAAGTGATCTCCCAGAGGGCCCAAATTTCCAAAATGACCAAGTGACAGGGGTATAAGGGGTAGTGTATTCAAGTAAAAGACTAGTGGCAATGAGTCTGGGGTTCAGAAAGACATCTGTCACTAAGTGGTTCTGGAAATTGTATCAATCCCATAACTCTGTTGCTTAGTTTCTTCATCTAGAAAGTGCAGCAGTTGGCATACAGTGACAGTCCCTTTTAACTGTGAACTTTTATTGTAAATTGGAGGAACTCAGCAGGAAAAGTATTTTATAAATTCAAAACTAAATCTAGAAGAATCACAACCTAGGGCACCTGGGTGGCTCAGTTGGTTAAGCATCTGACTTCGGCTCAGGTCATGATCTCACGGTTCATGGGTTCAAGCCCCGTGTTGGGCTCTGTGCTGACAGCTAGCTCAGAGCCTGGAGCCTGCTTCGGATTCTGTGTCTCCCTCTCTGACCCTCCCCTGCTCACATTGCCGCTCTCTCAGCAATGAATACAAAAAAATTCTTTTAATTAAAAAAAAAAAAAGAAAAATCACAACCTATATAGTAAAGGTGAACAAAATACACTTATGAACCTTTTAAACAGAATATGTATAAACATAATACATATAAAAGTATGTGCATTGCAGAATATTTTTCATGTTGTAAGAAACCCTGTAACAATACACAGCCAGCAGAGGGCGTTTTAGTTCCTGAGCGCCTTGTGTAGAATAGTAAACTTGCTTTGCAACTTTCAGTGTCTGAACAGTTTTGCATACAGCTGCTGATGCTACAAATTGGAGCAAAATTTGCTTGTAATTTTTCAAACTTCAAATTTTTCAAAGAGGTAAGGATAAAAGTTTTAAAGAAGTAACTATACATTAACATTTTAAGCATGGGTATGTATAGACACGGTGTTTAATTGTGTAAAATAAAGAATTAATGCAAAATATTTTAGATCATTCTCACAACAGTCCTTGAAAATTGTTAAAATGTTTTAATTGTAGATATTTGATGAACTATGAAATAAATGCCTTTGAACATACTTCCCAAAGTGAAAAATCCAGAACCATATGCATAGGTGAAATAATGAAAATGCTTACCTTCTCTGAAAAAAAATATTAAGACTGAAAGAAATGGAGACTGAAATTGGTTGTCATCTTTTATATGCTGGGCTTTACTCCTATACTTATTTGACTGCATCAATTCAGAGACAGAAATTAATCTGATCTCTATAAAGTCTGCAACAAAAGCAGGTAATTCACCTCATCACTGTAAAGAGCCACTTTATGAAGATGCATTTAAATAGAAAAATGATTATAAAAATAATTGATGCTTTCAGAAAGTATAACTGAATGTTACAATTTTCAGCCCAGACACCAAGATACAATTGATGTGATACCTAAAGTCAGACTTTGCCCTGCAAAATTTGCAACCATCATAAGGAGAACTAGAAGGAGGTATGTAAGTTTCTTAGGGCTGCCCTAACAAACTACCACAAGGTGAGTGCCTTGAAAAATAGAAATTTATCATCTCTCAATACTTGAGGCTACAAGTCTGAAGTCAAGGGGTCGGGAGGGGCATATTCCTCTGAAACCTCTAAGAGAGAATCATGTGTGCTGCCTCGAACTGCAGGTGTTTGCCTGCAATCCACATGGCTTGTAGATGATGTATGGCTCCAACTTCTGCCTCCATCATCGCAGAAGCATCTTCTTTCCATATGTCTCTATCTTCTCTTAAGGACACTAGTCATTTTTTGAATTAAGGGTCCACCCTACTCTAGTATGATCTCATGGCTACCTAATTAATTTACCTAATCATCTGCAATGACTTTATTTCCAAATGCATTCATATTTTGAGGTGCTTAGAAGTACTTCAGCATATCTTTTGGGGGAAACAATTCAACCCATGACAAAAGGTATCAGAAGGTGGAGAATACTAAGGTTTTCTATGAAGAGGGTAGTTGCCCCCCACCTAGAGAGGAGGGGGTGGGATTCTAACTTCTAGGGGCAAGACTTATTGAGAGGAAGACCCAAAGCAGAGACAGCAGCTTCATGGGTGTGCAACCCATGCCATCAAGCAGGGTTTGAAATTTGAAAGTCTTAATAATTCTTGAAAAGCCTGCATTTCATTGTACATTGGGCCCTGGAAATTATATAGAACACCATTTTAAGGGTTACTTGCTATGTACTTCATGCTCTTGGGGAATATGGAAGGCTGTAAGTTTATTCACACATAGTAAAGCTGGCCTGTGACAAGTGAATTGAAGTGACTACACTGCCTGTGTCCTTGGCCAAGCCATAAAAAGTGGCCCACTTGGGCACCTGGGTGGCCCAGTTAAGTGTCCAACTTTGGCTCAGGTCTTGATCTCACTGTTCCTGGGTTTGAGGCCCAGTTTGGGTTCTGTGCTGACAGCTCAAAGCCTGAGGAGCCTGCTTCTGATTCTGTGCCTTCCTCTCTCTTGCTCTGTCCCTCCCCTACTTGTGCTTTCTCAAAAATAAATAAACATTTTTTAAAGTGGCCCACTTATAGAATATGCATTGTCTTCTTAGGTAGCACTGCAGTAAGAGGTGCTTAGCTATAGGAATCTCTAAAGAAACAAACACTCTCAGGAGAGGGAGGTTTAAATCTCTGCCAGCCAGAGAACAGGAAGGAATTATCAAGAGACAGTTCAGGTAAGACCTCTTATACTTTTTACCACCCTGATGGAATCAAAAACCAATTAATAGCCTGGGAGAATGTGGGAGTGGGCAGGAGATATAAGAAAGAAAAAACATTCTCAAAATGGTGAGATAAAGGAGTCAACTATGTCCTACCCCAAGGCAAGCTTCCAACCTAGGAGAAGTGGACAAGATTTGGGATCACATTCCATTCAGAATTTCCATTAGTAATATTAAACAGACAATTCTGTTTTCTGAATTGAATCCCCAGGGGTCCTAGACAAGTAAGTGGAAAAACCTATAGCTTTTATCTAGAGGTAGGGAAGGACATGATATTTCTTTCAGTTTAAGGGGTTAATAAGCATTAGGGGCTGAACTGTGCCTCTCCCCAACCCCAAATGCGTATGTTGAGGTCCTAATCCCAGCACCTCAGAATGTGACTACATTGGGAGATATAGGACCTTTAAAGATGCAATTAAGATTAAATGAGATCACTAGGATGGGCCCTAATCTAATAAGAATGTTGTTTTTTTTATAAGAAATGATTAGGACACAGGCACAGAGGGAAGACCATGTGAAGACAGAGAGTAAAAGCAGTCATCTATAAGCAAAAGAGAGAGGTGCACAGAAGAAACCAATCCCACGGATACCTTGATCTGGGGCTTCTGGCCTCCAGTACTCTGAGGAGATTAAAAACCACCTAGTCCGGGGTACTTTGTTATGGCAGCCCTAGAAAACTAATAATAATAGGAGACAATAAAAAAATGTTACAGTCATCAAAATAATTAAAAGCACTCACAAAAAGGAAAAGATTGATCACCTCTCATAAAATAGGTGAACTTAAAATAGTTGAGTAAAAATGGCCTTTTTAGTGGTTGTTTATAGAGCTAGCTTTTGAGTAAAAATGGCCTTTTTAGTGGTTGTTTATAGAGCTAGCTTCACCAACAGACTACAAAAGAAGATATGTAATGCTAGATGGCTCATAATGTGTTAAATTTGTAGATTATGTGCAAAACAGAATTTTCAAAGCACCATAAGTTATTGCACCTGGACGGTTCATATGAAGAGCTCTACTTACTATGCTTTTTAATAATGTTGAGTTGGTTTGCATAGGAATATGAATGCAATTGTACAATGAAACAAAAAGGAAAATTTA
Source organism: Proteles cristata cristata (assembly GCA_017311185.1). Taxonomy (NCBI): domain Eukaryota; kingdom Metazoa; phylum Chordata; class Mammalia; order Carnivora; family Hyaenidae; genus Proteles; species Proteles cristata. The sequence goes on along the minus strand of JAESUZ010000242.1, from coordinate 418,479 downwards.
ATATATAGGAATCATATTATACATGGTTTCTAAACCAGATAGGTGTGGGGGACAGGGGCCAACATGGTGGGGAAGCAGGGGGATATGTACTTCCCATGAGTCTCAAACAAAGAAGGGCTGAAGCCAAAGGATTTTGAACCCCAAGAGTCTGGGAGGAAAGGAGTCGGAGTCTACCAGGAATAAAATAGGAAAACCAGATGGCCCCAGAGGTGTGTGATTGTGAACTGGGGGGAGTTAAAACAGGCTGCACTGGTACAGAAGGGATGGATCTTCTGTGGAGAGTAAAAAGGAAGAGAAAGAGTGGCTGGGGAAGCATAGGACTGTATATGGACAAGAAAAAAACATGGGCAGGGATGGAGAGGGATCTCATCATCCCATCTCTAACCACAGGGCTTTCTTCAGACTGTGGCCAGCTGCCCTGTTGGGAGTCACCTCCAGATTTGGTGGTATGGCAGGGGTGCAGACGGCAGCAGGAGAATCTAATCCTCTCCCCTGAAAAGCTGCAGCACAGCTGTGTGATCACATTTTGGGTGACATCATTAACATGCACGGAGTGGGAGTTCAAAACGCAGCTAAGCGTGGGACATAGGAGATGGCAGAGTGGGACATTCCACCTCATTTGTGCCAGTGGCACAGTGAGGATGGATCCAAAGGAGTGATTTGGGACACCTGGTCCCTGAAGAAGGGACTAGGAAGTCGCCATTTTCTCCCCCAATCAGGAAGACAAGGCTTCAGAATTGTCCACAAGGCCCACAGTGGAGGCAGGATCCGTCTACACCAAACCACACCCCTCCACGCTGGGTAGCCACTTTATCAACTGGAGCTGGATAGATGCTGTGGAACTAGCACTGCAGCATTGCCTGGATTAATTCTAGGGCTACTTCAAGGAATCAAAGCATACCTGGTGGAGACCTCAAAACATCACTATGATAGGGAAATAAAATATCCAAAGTCACAACAACAGAGAGCAAGTAGCACTCTCCAAAAAACACTTTCTGAACAGCCAGGCCCTGAACATTGCAGTACTCGCAGGTACAGAGCACATAACAAGCTTTTAAAACTTATGAGGGACAGAAAACCAGCCAAAATGATGAAACTGAAGAATTCTACTCAAAAGAAATTCCAGGAAGAAGTGACAGCTAAAGAATTGATCAAAACAGATATAAGCACCATAACTGAACAAGAATATAGAGTAATAGTCATAAAATTAATCACTGGGCTTGAAAACAGCATAGAAGCTGCAGAGATCAAGGATCTTAAAAATAGTCATGATGATGGGGTGACTGGGTGGTTCAGTCAGTTAAGTGTCCAACTTTGGCTCAGGTCATGATCTAGTGGTCCGTGGGTTTAAGCCCTGCATCGGGCTCTGTGCTGACGGCTCCTGGTGCTTGTTTCAGATTCTGTGTCTCCCTCTCTCTCTGCCCCTCCCCAGCTCATTCTCTGTCTCAAAAATAAATAAGCGTTAAAAAAATTTTTTAAAATAGTCATGATGAACTTATAAATGAGGTGCAAAATAAAATGGAGGTGGCCACAGTGTGGACTGAAGAGGCAGACAAGAGAATAGATGAATTAGAAGATAAAATTATGGAAAAAGAGGAAACCAAAAAAAAACAGAGATAAATTGATCCAGGAGCACAAAAGGAGAATTCAAGAACTGAGTGATTCAATCAAACGGAACACTATCCATATCACAGGAATTCCAGAAGAAGAGAGAAAGGGTTGAAGGGGTACTTGAACAAATCATAGCTGAGAGCTTCCCCAAACTGGGTAAGGAAACAGACATTGAAATCCAAGAGGAGAACTTCCCTCAGAAGTAACTTGAATCAATCTTCTGCATGACATATCATAGTGAAAGTGGCAAAATACAAGGATAAAGAGAGAATTCTGAAAGCAGCTATGGATAAATGGGCTTTCACATACAAAGGTAGACACATAAGGATAGTAGCAGACCTATCTACTGAAACCTGGCAGGCCAGAAAAGATTGGCAGAAAATCTTCAATGTGATGAACAGGAAAAACATGCAGCCAAGAATCCTTTATCCAGAAAGCTTGTCATTCAGAATAGAAGAAGAGATAAAGTTTTTCCAAAAGAAACAAAAACTGAAGGAATTCATCACCACTAAACCAGCCTTACAAGAGCTCCTAAGGGGAACTATCTGAGGGAAATGTTTCAAGGAACATTTCCTTGAATACCAAAGACGTCACTACAAGCACGAAACCTCCAGAGAACACAATGACACTAAACCCATATTCTTCAATAATAACGCTGAATGTAAATGGCCTAAACGCTCCATAGGTACCAGACATTGGGTATCAGAATGGGTAAAAAACAAGACCCATCTATTTGCTGTCTACAAGATACCCATTTTAGACCTGAAAACACCTTCAGATTGAAAGTGAGGAGGTGGAGAACTATCTATGCTACTGGAAGTCAAAAGAAAGCTAGAGTAGCCATATTTATATCAGACAAGCTAGACTTTAAAGTAAAGGCTGTAACAAGACATGAAGAAGGGCATTATATAATAATTACAGGGTCTATCCATCAGAAAGAGCTAACAATCATAAATGGTTATGGATCAAATTTGAAAGCACCCAAATATATAACAAAAATTAATCACAAACATAAGCAATCTTATTGATAAGAATGTGCTAATTGCAGAGAAATTTAATACTCCACTTACAGCAATGGATACGTCAACTAGACAGAGGATCACTAAAGAAACAATGGCCCTGAATGACACACTGGACCAGATGGATTTGACAGATATATTTAGAACTGTACATCCCAAAGCAATGGAATTCACTTTCTTTTTGAGTGCACATGGTACATTCTCCAAGACAGATCACATACTGGGTCACAAAACAGCCCTCAATAAATATAAAAGAATTGAGATCATACCGTGCACACTTTCGGATCACAATGCTATGAAACTTGAAATCAACCACAGGAAAAAGTCTGGAAAACCTCCAAAAACATGGAGGTTAAAGAACATCATACTAAAGAACGAATGGGTCAAATAGGCAATTAATGAAGAATTAAAAATATATGGAAATAAATGAAAATGAAAATCCAACAATCCAAGTCCTTTGGGATGCAGCAAAGGCAGTCCTGAGAGGAAAATAAATTGCAATCCAGGCCTATCTCAAGCAACTAGAAAAATCCTCAATACAAAATCTAATAGCACTCCTAAAGGAACTAGAAGCAGAACAGCAAAGACACCCAAAACCCAGCAGAAGAAGAGAAATAATAAAAATCAGGACAGATATAAACAATATAGAATAAAAAAAAAGTTGAAGAGATCAATAAAACCAATAGTTGGATTTTTGAAAAAATAAACCAAATTGATAAACTTCTAGCTAGGCTTCTCAAAAAGAAAAGACAGAGGACCCAAAAAGATAAAATCACGAAGCAAAACGGATGTATTACAACCAATTCCTCAGAAATACAAGCGATTATCAGGGAATACTATGAAAAATTATAGGCCAACAAACTGGACAACCTGGAAGAAATGGACAAATTCCTAAACACCCACACACTACCAAAAACTCAAACAGGAAGAAATAGAAAATTTGAACAGACCCATAACTAGTGAAGAATTTGAATTGGTTATCAAAAATCTCCCAACAAATAAGAGTCCTGGACCAGATGGCTTCCTTGGGGGAATTCTACCAGATATTTAAAAACAGAGTTAATACCTATTTTCTCAAGCAGTTCCAAAGAAATGGAAGGAAAACTTCTGGACTCACTCTATGAAGCCAGCATCACTTTGATTCCCAAATCAGACAGAGACCCAGCAAAAAAAGAGAACTACAGGCCAATATCCCTGATGAGTAAAGATGCAAAAATTCTCAACAAGATACTAACAAATCGAATTCAAAAGCATATAAAAAGTATTATTCACCATGATCAAGTGAGATTCATTCCTGGGTTGCAGGACTGGTTCAATATTTGCAAATCAATCAATGAGATACATCACATTAACAAACAAAAAAAGATAAGAATCATATGATTCTGTCAATAGATGCAGAAAAAGCATTTGATGAAATACAGCATCCTTTCTTAATAAAAACTCTTGAGAAAGTTGGAATAGAAAGATCTTACTTAAACATCAGAAAAGCCATTTATGAAAAGTCCACAGTTAATATCCTCAGTGGGGGGAAAAAAAAAAAAGAGAGAGAGCTTTCCCCCTGAGATCAGGAACACGACAGGGATGTCCACTCTCACCAGTGTTGTTTAACATAGTGCTGGAAGTCCTAGCATCAGCCATCAGACAACAAAAGGAAATCAAAGGCATCAGAATTGGCAAAGATGAAGTCAAACTTTCACTTTTCACAGATGACATGATACTCTACATGGAAAACCTGACAGACTCCACCAAAAGTCTGCTAGAGCTGATCCATGAATTTAGCAAAGTTGCACAGTACAAAAATCAACATACAGAAATTGGTTGCGTTTTTATACACCAATAATGAAGCAACAAAAAGAGAAATAAAGAAACTGATCCCATTCACAATTGCACCAAAACCATAAAATAGGAATAAACCTAACCAAATATGTAAAAGATGTGTATGCTGAAAACTATAAATAACTTATGAAGGAAATTGAAGAAGACACAAAGAAATGGAAAAACACTGCATGCTAATGGATTGGAAGAATATTGTTAAAATGTCAATATTACCCAAAGCAATCTACACATTCAATACAATCCCAATTGTATTGAATGCACCAGCATTCCTCTCAAAACTAAAATAAACTATCCTAAAATTTGCATGGAACCAGAAAAGATGGAAGGCATCACAAATATGGAACCAGAAAAGATGGGAGGCATCACAATCCCAGACTTTAGCCTCTACTACAAAGCTGTAATCAAGACAGTATGCTATTGGCACAAAAACAGACACATAGATCAATGGAATAGAGAACCCAGAATAGAACCTACTAACGTATGGCCAATTAATTTTTAACAAAGCAGGCAAGAGTATATAATGGAAAAAAGACAGCCTTTTTAACAAATGGTACTGGGAGAACTGGACAGCAACATGCAGAAGAATGAAACTAGACAACTTTCTTACACCATACACAAAAATAAACTCAAAATGGATAAAGGACCTGAATGTAAGACAGGAAACCATCAAAACCCTAGAGGAGAAAGCAGGAAACAACCTCTTTGCCTTCAGCTGCAGCAATTTTTTTCTCGACATATCTCAAAAGGCAAGGGAATCAAAAGCAAAACTAAACTATTAAGATTTCATCAAGACAAAAAGCTTCTGCATGGCAAAGGAAACAATCAACAAAACTATTAGGCAACCAACGGAATGGGAAAATATATTTGCAAATGACATATTAGAGAAAGGACTAGTATCCAAGATCTATAAGGAACTCACCAAACTCCACATCCGAAAATCAAGTAATCCAGTGAAGAAATGGGCAGAAGACATGAACAGACACTTTTCCAAAGAGGACATCCAGATGGCCAACAGATACATGAAATGATGCTCAACGTCATTCATCATCAGGGAAATACAAATCGAAATCACTCTGAGATACCACCTCACACTGGTCAGAGTGACTAAAATGAACAAATCAGGAGACTATAGATGCTGGTGAGGATATGGAAAAATGGGCACCCTCCTACACTGTTGGTAGGAATGCAAACTGGTGCAGTTGCTCTGGAAAACCGTGTAGAGGTTCCTCAAAAAATTAACAATAGAACTCCCCTGTGACCCAGCAATAGCACTGCTATGAATTTACTCAAGGTACACAGGAGTGCTGATACATAGGGGCACATGTACCCCGATGTTCATAGCAGCAGTCTCAACAACAGCCAAATCATTGAAAGAGACTAAATATCCATCAACTGATAAATGGATAAAGAAGATGTGGTTCATATGTACAATGGAATACGACTTGGCAATGAGAAAGAATGAAATATGGCCATTTGTAGTAACATGGATGTATCTGGAGGGTATTATGCTAAGAGAAATTAGTCAGGCAGAGAAAGACAAATACCGTATGTTTTCACTCATATGTGGATCTGGAAATACTTAACAGAAGACCATGGGGTAAGGGAAGGGGAAAAAAAATTACAGAGAGGGAAGGAGGCAAACCATAAGAGTCTCTTAAATACTGAGAACAAACAGGGTGGATGTGAGGTGGGGCAGATGGGAAAGTGTGTGATGGCCATTGAGGAGGACACTCATTGGGACGAGCCCTGGGTGTGATATGGAAACCAATTTGAGAATAAATTATATTTAAAAATAAAACATTTTTTAAAATAATGAAAAAAATAAAAGATAAAAATCAAGCGAAAAAAACCCAGATAAGTGCTCGATTAATGTTAAGTTCCTCCCTATTCCTCTTTTATAATGGATGGAAGGACACGGAGATTGATTATTTTACTCTGCTTCTAGTCACCTTAGTTGAAAGTGATTAGACTTTGATTTAACCAATTATTATTAGAATCAGACTGGCATTGGAGCAACTGGAAATATATGCTAAATCTAGCATGCATAACTCACTTCTGGTTTTGGTAAGAATCAGTACTAATAACCAATGATAGAGCAATTTCAATGGTAACTAGAAAGGGAGGAATAGCATCCAATTTTTATAAAAGAACATACAATTAGATTTCACTAATGAAGGACTGGACCTCATAAAGTCAACAACATGTGTGATGTTTAAGTTAATGTGTTTCATATGTGTTCAGGACTGAACTATCTTACCTTGTAATCAGGAATAAAGATTTTAACTACAGCAAGAGAACAGATTGGGCAGATACTCTGCCAGGAACCACACCTACCACCTGAGGGAGGCTACTTGGGGTACTGACACAGTCAACAGGCAATGACCATAAGGAGCACCTGCTCCCTAGGGAATCTAAGGACACTGTCCCCAAAGTCATAAGAAACTCAGTAAAGGGGGACTATATATGCTTCAAGTGTCAGGATAGTCTGTCATCAGGTATTAGAGCCTCTCCTCAGGGCTGTATGTAGAGGGCTCAGCACAGACAGGTAAGAGCAAAACCTGCTGGGCTACTGTCCTAAAAATTCTATGGGTACTGGGCATACTATCAAGGCAGGAATTCATATACAAGGCCACAACCTAGGAGGACCTCGAAGATTGGTATAATAACACGAAGTACCACTTACTGACTGTTTTCTGGGTACGTAGGATCTTTGCAAAGTACTTTGCACATAATATTTTAGTCTATCCCAAAGTGAATTCCATGAACTTCCTACAAGAGATATGAAAAAGCACAAAAATGATCATTATGGGTAAAAAGATGATAGATAAAAGGAGTAAATAACTGAGATCGAGCCTAATAATTTCCAAATAAAACCAAGAAAGACACATATATACTGACATACACTGACTTATTATTAGAATAAAAACTATCCTTAACACTTAAGCATAAAATACTTAAACATAAAATAAAATTCTCAGGATGAAAAATAAGTTAATCATATTAATTATTTGTTAGTATTTGTTAACTAATTAATTAATGCCAGAAAATAGCAAAGACTTATATACAGATTTTTTAAGAAAAAATTATCTGTGGACCAAACATTTTAACATCAGTTAATTATTTTTCAAGTGCAAAGGCCAAAGAAACACAACTTCAGGTAATAAATATAGGCTCAGAAAATATTCTACAAATATATCTTTCTTGCATATAAATCACTTAAGATAGTTACTGATTGAATTAAAATTAGGAATCAAGAAACAAAGAAGGTGGTAAAGTTTCCAAACTGTCATAAGACACCTGAGGAAAAATCATTCTTCAGCTCATGATTATACTCATCATACAAAATTAATGGCAAATGTGAATGCTTTGGTGTCTCTATTTACATTGGCATCTGTATACAACTAAAAGAAAATACTTCAATGTGGAAAATTATACCTCACATTAAAACGAAAGATAAAAGAAATTTCTCTAGAAATTTCCCTCCTTCAAGTGAAGGTTTCCTACTAAATTCAGTCAGCTAATTAAATATGTTTATTTTAAATTAAATATTGTATTAATAAGTATCGTGTTTGGGAAGGATATAATACATATATTTGATGGGCATTTCTTTTATTCTCTTGGTTACTCATAAATTCCATTAAAAGTATAAGCATTAAAAAGTACTAAAGATAGGAAATTTTTTATGAATGCTATATATGAAATCTGTAATATTTTTATACAGTACAATTAAATGAACTTCATATACTTCTCAAAGTTTTATATTGTTGAGTGGAATGTACAACCTGAGTGAAGAATGTCCTTATCATTGACTTTGTACTTTCCTCATACTACTTGTAACTTTCAGAGAAGTCCTGAGTCTTGGTGCCGAAGAGGCCAACCCCTTCAAGACTAACTTGCTCAGATTACAGACCAGGGCTCCAAAGTTTTAAGTGATAAGTAGAACTGACTTCCTCCAATTTTACCATACTGCAGTGGAAAGCTAAAAGATTCTCAGATAATCTTCCTTATTATATTCCCTCTTGACATTGCAAAGAAAAAAACACCCACAAAATACTGAACCATGCTTATCATAGATAACAGAAGAAAATAACTTTTATAATTAGGTACTTACTAACTCTTCATGAACTTTCAATAATCAAGGTTGTAAGTAAATTATTCATACCAGAAATTTAAAAAATAAAGCTTCTTATAGTATCAGTTTAAATTAGCCAACAACGAATCCACAATCCACCTTGACATTTCTTGGATCTTTTCAGAACCGTAGCCAAGCTCAGCTATAACCATATGAGAAAGATAAGCAGAGAGCCTACCTTTAATGAGATCTCTAGAGAAGCTAATTCTACAACCTTTGGAAACACACTGACAATATTTAATAAAACTTACATGATGTTACAGAAAGAAACATTTAAACGTCTTTATGAAAGATATCATTATCTCTACAGAACTGGGGTACTGGTCGTATGGTGGTGAGAACAAGGAGTGCCCTTTATTGAGCCCCATATAGTTAACAAAGTTTATTCCATTGAACCTGTAAGATATAGGAGACAAGTATAGTGCAGGAAATGTGGTGACACCAAATAATATTTACTATGTTAGTTTATTAGACTGAGGCCTCACAAAAACCTTATAAAACAGATGACACTGCCTCATTTTGCAGCTGAAGAAAAGGACTCAGGGCTGAACTAGCTTTCTCAAGATCACACAGCAGAGACCATTTGAAAACACATGTTGATAAGAATGCTTCCAGAGAGAAATCTGCTATATTGTGGAGTTTCTTTTTGTTTTTAAGAAGACTATTTTATTAGCTGAATTTTATACTTCCAGGTGTTTTCTTATACTGCTGACAAAGAAATCCGAACCGATGATTTGTGCTTGGATGTGTCTAGACTCAGTGGACCTGTAATCATGTTAAAATGCCACCACATGAGAGGAAATCAGTTATGGGAATATGATGCTGAGGTACAGTATTTTCTTTAATTTATTTATTATTTAGTGCTCAAACTCATTTACGTATTGCAAATACATTTAAATCCTGAGCTATTTTTTCCGCATTGGAAGAACTGTATTTTTAAGCATGCATGCCTCTATCTGATAGCATTAGAGTGGTATAGCATGTAATAGGTTTTTGCCAAACTAGTCCATTCATGTAAAATGTGAATAAGGAAAATAAATTCATTTTTATGTGCTTAATATGTGCTATCACATGTACATGTTTAACATAAATTAGGCAACTGGCCAGCTATGCTTATGTGAGAGGTATATATGAAGATGCATATTATAGGACGATATCAACAATATTTTCAAATTTTAAATTTTATAGCTTCCCAACTTAGAGGAAAAAAGAAAAAAGCTGATGAGCATGAATGCTCTTTATTATAGTAAATACTTTGCAAAATTCAATAAACTAATTATGTACATAATCAGCTAAGCAGCATTGTCTCAATATAGTACATCTTTCTGATAGAAGAGAGGGAGAGAAAACAATAAAATTACTGTTTGGAATTTATAGCCAGGCAGTGTGTAAAAACCAGATCAACCATCAGATGGAGCTAATAAAAAAGAAATATTTTCTTTTCCATAAGGAAGTTTCCTTGAAACAGCTTCATTTCTTTCAGTTTCCTTTGCTTAACAAAATGAATTGGGTCATCTGTGTTACATTTTCCTCATTATTAAATGGTTGGTGACTTAAAATAAGAAAGAAACTATTCTTACAAGATAAATATTGTCTTCTTTTTAAAAACTTTTTGAACATCCTTTCATTTGTATGATGTAGTTTCTTAGCAGGAAAACTTACTGAATTTTTTACATGATTTGAAACTGATTACGTAGGGTTAAAGTTTCGCTCTAAAATTTATAGAATATAATCAAGCTCTTTGGACACAAAATATTCTTCTTCTGGGACATAATTAAGGGCAAACATCCTGAATTGTTCCTATAATGCACCAGGGTGTTCTATTCAGACCCTTGTCTCCTCTGTACCTTATTCACCTTTGTCTGACCCCAATTTTTTCTCTTGAGCTATCATCATCACCATCCTTTACATTATGACTGCAGAAGATAACCCCTTCAAAAATACATGAGGGTAAACAAGGAACCTTGGCTCTGTCCTTCTGTAAAGTACAGATAAGGGAGAAATCCTACAAAAGTAGTATTTTTTAATAAAACTCTTCATTGCTGTTGTTCTTTAGTTGTCACAAGGAACCCAGAACTTTATTGGGCTTGTGCTAAAAATTAAAATCTAGAATATACAAGGAAAGGGGAATGAGAATATGTACTTTTTATAAGGTAAAGCAGTGTTGAATTTCAGAGTACCACTTTTAATCTCCAATCTTCTATTTTTTGAGTGGGCAATGGCTACCAGTCATAACTCAGATTCTTTAATTTCTGAAATAACTATATTTTTGGTACTTAGGTGTATATTTTATGTTTTTATCAGCCAGCAGTGAAGTAAGATTATTGAATACTAAGGGATTGTGAAAGAAAAGAGAAAAAAAGATTGCTTCACCTAAGCCAAAGACATGGTTTTTGCAAATTAACTATTTTGGATGACTAGTAGTTAGCTATTGTAGTATTTTTAGAGCATTGTAATATTTTTTGTCATGTAAACTTCACTTCCAGAACACACATAAAAAAGCTTATACTATGCCATAAATATTGAGAAGTGTTTGTTTGAAAAAAATCTGATCATAGTAATAATTATATAACATACTTTGCCCTCCTAGATGTTTGTTTTCAAAATTAAATTATGTTCACCTTGCCTAACATTACATCACAGTATAGATTTTTTGCCAAATTTATGAATGTATAAACCATACTGTAGAGAAGTCACAAGAAAATAGAATAATTATACGAATAATGAATCACCTTTCTGGAAATTTCAGCTTTGAAATAAGACTGATTTTATTTGTAAAAAAAGTCAGAAGAATAGAGATAATTTTTTTAAAAGAAATTGAAATCTAATACTTAAGTCTATAGAGTAGTCCAACTCTTACAACCCAAAGTGTGATTCTCAGACTAGTAACATCACCTGGAACTTTTTGGAAATTCGGAAACTTACTAGACTATCTCAGAGTCTGCATCTTAACAAATCCCCAGGTCATTTACATACATATTAAAGTTTGAAAAGGATAGGTCTAGACAGTGGCCAAACATCTACTTATCTTCCTTAGTCTTTTTATAAACCACTGGAATTATTGCAAAGTTAAGAAAAGGCATAAATACACTTTGGAAAAAATGACAGGCCTTCAGGAGAGATGGGGGAGAGGGAGGGAGTAAAGAGTGAGAGGCGCTGAGAAAGAGGAGTCATTGCCAAGTAGCACTGGTCTTCTGGCATCTAACCTGCGGGAAGTAGAAAGTGCTACTTGCTACTTCTTTAATTATTTATCTACTGTTATCAAAGGCAAAGTCAGTTTTCTTTGAGAAACCTCTGAGGGTGGTTAACTATCAAAGTAGAATAAAACTTGGTGGAGGTCACAGGATTACAAGAGCTGAAACTTTTCTTAAAGTTCTCTTCTTTTAGCCTTTATCAGGCAGAAAATAAGCACACCGCCAATGACAGGGACAGGAATTAGGTTCTAATAAACTAATCAAAGAAAGCTAGTCACCAGTACAGTTGTAAACCTCACTGTGTGAACAGCTAAAACATTCCATCTTATCTACCATAGCACTTTCAATTTTAGAAAAGTAAATCATGGGGAGCCTTGGTGGCTCAGTCGGTAAAACATCTGACTTCAGCCTAGGTCATGATCTCACAGCTCCTGGGCTCTAGCCTTGCATCAGGGTCTATGCTGACAGCTCAGAGCCTGGAGTCTACTTCAGATCCTGTCTCCCTCTCTCTTTGCCCCTCCATCTTTTGCACTCTTTCTCTCTCTCAAAAATAAACATTAAAAAAAGAAAAAGTTGAAATAGGAGCAAAATTATTAGAAAATCCAGAGAAAAACTAAACAATATCACAAAGCCTCAAAACACCGAGTCTCTCAATTTTGTTTCTTGGGTGAGTGGAGGGAAAAGAGAAGGGAATGAAATTTAGAGTGTCTATAATCTGTTTTCTCAAGCAATTCTAACAACAGTCCTGTATAATATTATTATTTGTGTTCTTCACATTAGTAAATGTAAGTTTAAAGTGTTTAAATAGCTTATCTAGCTTTTAGACCCCAGGTTTCTGGCACTGAGTCCAGCAATCTTTCCACTACCTTACATGGCCTTGAGATCACTGAAAAACCAGAAACAATTTGATGCTTTTAATGATGCTGATCTGATAAACTAGATGTATATTATAAATGAAAGAAATTATTAAATATTATTATTTGCCATACCCAATTTTATTCACACAGAATTTCTCCTTTCCTTAATATCTGGAATGATGTTCTGCAATAAACTATCTATTTAGAAGAACAGCCATAAAACCACTTTGTCAGTATGGTCTAATTGCTTACAAACTTCATATATATTCATAATATAATTAATATCTAATTGCTTCTCCCTTGAGTGAAACTAAGCACATGTTGGTAATAAATACGCATCTTTGGCCAACTTTAATTTGAAACAGAGTTTTTCACTTTCTTAACTAAATATTTTTTAACACAGCCATGAATTTAATTCAGTATCACTTTATACCTGGCTAAACAAGTTCAACTTGGGGGTGAACCGGGCATCATCAACAAAGCTACAAGATCCTCACCTGGTCTAGAATCTCTTAAATAAATTACCAGAACAGTATAGTGCTTTGAAAGCAATTACCACAGAATTACAACAAAAAAGAAAAAAAACCCTAAGTTTCATCACATTGAAACCTTTTAAAAAGTATTTTTATAAAGTTGTCATCCATCCATTCTATTTTATTCAGATTTTTTTATATTCTATTTCAACATTGCAGTTGTGTTCCAATGCATTTGAAATTTACATTTTCTGACAATAAGCGCACATAATCACATTTCTTTTTGAACATCCAAGCAGCTATATACAGTGTAAGAATCTAATTTTAGAACAGAACACTTATGCTCAACAAACACTACGCAACAAAGAAAAAAATAAGGGAGCAAAGTATGATGCTAAAAATAAGTCTTGTTTTTCATGTGACTGAGCAAGTTGACTGAGAAAATGAATTCCATATCCATCTGTATCAAATGTTTCCCAGAGTCACAAGATGAGAGATTTTTTTTTCAATAGGTAAAATATGTTGGACTGATATTTACTGAAATCACAGAAGCTTATATTTAGACTTTACTTAACACCTCCTCTTTTATTTACCTTTATCAGAAAGCAGGTAAATGGCAATATAATTTGAAGGTAAGTAATCTATAATGGCAATCCAGCCATTTCCCTGTGTAGTACTCCTAATAAAAACAGTGACTCAATTTACCTTTAGAAGGCTGTGTATATCTGACTAGTGTTACCTTTCCATATTCCCATTGACCCATAGCTGTGGTTTCTTATGTAGACTCAATTAGAGAATAGGAATTTCAGTAGTTTAGTACTATAATTTTAGTTCTTGTTTCGGAAACATTTACACTTCTTTTTTAGAATAGGCATATTCTGTTCTAATGAAACACAGTTCACCTTGTCAGGAGATCATACTTAATATTTTGAATAACAAAACTTCATTACATCACTCTTTAAATTATTACTGTGTACTTTATCAAAAGGGGAAATCTTACTGCTATTGAATATAACAATCTGTTTTTCTCATTATATATAACAATCGAGTTTCATTTTAATTTTTTTACTTTTTAAACTAAATTGCATTTTAGGGGCCCCTGTGTGGCTCAGTCAGTTAATCGTCCGACTTTGGCTCAGGTCATGATCTCACGGTTCGTGGGTTCGAGCCCTGCATCGGGCTCTGTGCTGACAGCTAGCTCAGAGCCTGGAGCCTACTTCAGATTCTGTATCTCCCTCTCTCTCTGACCCTCCCCTGCTCACATGGTCTCTCTCTCAGAAATAAATTTTAAAAAAAATTAAAAAATTTAAAAAATATATAAGCTAAACAGCATTTTAGTATGGAATATTTTAAACTGAAGCCTATATGATTGGTTAATCGACCAGCCAGTCACTCCTATTAGTTCATTAAATTATCATCAGGTGTTTCACTTAGTGCTTTTTAATAAAGAAGATACAAAAGTATGACCTGATTTTATAATTTTGCAATTCCTACTTTGTCATTAAACTTGTTTTCCTAGCCTGATGTCAGTTGGCTTTCAACATAATTAGCTTTTCAAAAGGGTAGATTTAGGGACACTCCATGCATGACACACACATCCTGACTTAGATAGCAAAACCTACAAATACGTTTAAAGACAGGAAATGATTGTTTTCTTGCACATATTTAAATAACACAATTCAAATTTTGTAAATCTGAGGAAATATTAATGCTTTATATTTCAAAGGAGAATGATTAAGTAATGTTATAAATGAAAACAAATACTAGCTTGGGGTTCATTTTACCCTGTTCCCTAGTCAATATTTTAAATAAAGCAATAAGAAAATATATTTGGCATATGCTTCATATCAGGCTGTATGTCACACTACCTTCAAAACTGAATTAACATGACAGTCTTCCAAAGTTGTGAGAGGGCTTAGCAACAAGTACAATAAGGGCTGATATCCTTAATAAAGAGTATTTAATAGAAAAAAATATGCCTAATAGAAAAATATGCAAGGTCTTGAATAAATCAGCACAGGAGAAATATTTAACTTTTTCTTTCATTTTCAACAGCTAATTATAACTATCAAAAATAAATAAAAAATCATTTCATGTGTATTCTTATATCTATTTCTCTATCCTGTCTATCAAGAAATGTTTTTCATGGAACACACAACACTGGTGTAGATGTAGTAAAACTGACACCCATGCAGTATCCTGGCATATAATAAGCATAAGAAATGTTAGCTGCTACTGCTATTATTATAAAATAAATATTGTAGATTTTTTTAAACTTTGCTAGTATGTATTAAAATGTTCATACCTTTTGACCTTGTGATTTCATTTCAAGAATCATTTCTAGATAAATGATTACAGAAGTGGAGAGAGACATTCAGAGATGTTTATGATAGCATTATTTATAATAGCTACAAATTGGAAAGATATTCCCGAAACTGGAAAAGTGAAATGACTTTTGGAAAACCTACTTTGTAGAAATTGTGTATTTCTTATGTTTTTAGATTATTTGAACGATAAGGAATAAGAAAGACCACAATACAATAAAGTGGCAGGGTATATAATTAGATCAACATAAATTTGCATAATATGAACACTAAAAATAACTAGAAAACACATAAAATATTAATCATTTGGTATCTCCTGTAGACAGAACACTGAGAAAAAAATAAGTAAACTACACTTATTTTTCGAGCAAATGAAAACTCTAAATGTTGTTGTGTGGGTTTTAAAATGAAAAATCCTTTTTTTTATCTCAGTGGGATTATTTGATATTTCTAATATTTCTTCTGATTTACTGGCTTTTCAGAAGTACCAGCAGTGAAAATTCTTTGAATTTTTTTCATGGTATTCATGTGATAAACAAATGGGGGAAATAATTTTATGGAAAATTTTATACTGTGTTTATGTTCTGGGGTTACACTTCCTGAGCATAAGTAAAATCAGGTTGTTTTGTTTGAAATCAAGGAACTTTATAATTCCATTTTTCTTTTTCATAATAGATGAAATTCACAATCACTAACACTAGGGTCTTTGATGTTAACATGGCATTTACCAAGAAAAACTTATTATGAAAAGAAACATCACTGAAGGTAGAGGATTATCAAGCTTAGGATTTTGAAGACTGTGGATAGGAAATTCAAGTTTGGTTAAAAAAATATAGCATCTTAAATGTAAGTTATATATATAACATATATAATTTATATATCATATGTAACTTATATGATATTATCCTTTCTATCTTTATAAATCATTTGTCTACTGTTTTACAATAGAAACAAAATCCTTGAAATAGAAAATCCAATGATTTGTGTCCATTAAGCTACAAGAGATGCAGTTTAATTTTACCAGAATTTATTTTCTGCATTGGCCTTTCACTACAATCAGAACTTATAAAGAGCCTCCTGTGGGCAGGCACTAGGCCTGATGTATGTAGTTCTTCTAGTTTCTGGCATTCCTGGAGCTAATGCTCCTGAGGAGGAAATAGACCGAAAGCAAGAAACTAATTAATTACAAATTGTGTTTGGAGAATTAGGTCAAATTAAGAGCCCAAGTGGAGCTGACCTTTTCCTTTTTCCTCTCTCCTCTGTTCATTAACTTTCTAATTGACATTTAGATGAATTTGGCAATGCAGATGTGCAACACTCTTAACACCGGTTAGCTGTGAGAAAACATGGTGGAAACAGTTTGAGTACCATACTGTACAAATGGAAGCAAAACATCAATAAATTCTCCCCTGGCATCTGCTCAAGTTTAGGGCAAAGGAGTGAGGAAGTCAAAAACCATAATTGAAAAAACTCTGGGAGCTCAATAGCTTTGAGTTCTACTCACAAAATAACCCCTTTAGCACTAAAAAAAATCATTTTATCACTAGAGTGAACATTGAGAATATGCCTTTTCTGTCCAAAATAACCTCTTGCTCAAAATGTTTCAACATGATCTCAGGCTCTGTCCCAGTCTTATCTTCATTTGCTCCTACTTAATACACTTGATACTAACGCCATCTAAAAAGATATGGCTCATAGTTCCATGGATGCAATTATTATGACGTGTGCCTTCCATCCTTATCCAGTAGAAATTGTATGTTGCCAAGAATGATTGATTTATTACTGCCTTTGTATTTGATTTTGTCATTATTCATTATTTTCTTTGTCAAACAGACCCACACTCTTCTTCACATAATTACCCAGTCCTGTCTCTCAGTAAGCAAAGTAGCGGATGGCTCCCAGCAGCCCACTGTGGAAACATGTAATGATAGTCCTTTGCAAAAATGGCTACTAAGAAACTATACAAGAATGGAAGTTTTTAGAAATATTTTTGAGAATCCTACTGACTACATTCTCTAATAAGTTTTTATAAGCTTGTTTTGCAGACTGTGTTAAATTTATTTTACTATTTTTGTTATGTTCTCTTATTGAAATCTAGAAATTTTTTAAAAATGTACTTTAAAAAATCTTTATGTGCTATTTCTCCGTGGAGTTATTTGCCTTTTACTTTTAGCTGCTTATTAATTCGGAGGCTGACTTCATGAAGTAGCATTTGGTCTATTATTAATTAATAGACATTTTCCAGTTTTCACTTTATTTCAAATATTTTCTGTGCATAAATATAATTAATGGAATACATTATGACATTTGGGTTCACTATAGTCATGTTTAATAGATTTTGCATTAGAGCTAAAAATAATCAAAACTAACATAGCCAAAAATATGAATTGTTTGGGGAACATTAAAATTAATTAATTTGGTTAATTTTTTATTCAGATACTTCCATTGTGTGCAGATTTAGGGTAGCTTTTCTATAATTTATTTTAACCTGAAACTTTAAGCAAATGCATTTTCGAAGACTAAGATGTAATTTTCAGTAACTTTATAGAGTAAATTATATCTAAGATTTTCTTTGTGGTTGGCTGAGTGATATAATAATAAAAGATTTTTCAAAAGTATACCTTTTATCACTTGTGTGGTTTGTGAATATCTTCTCAGGAAGCAATGAAAGGAATCATTATTTAGCCTAAGTCAAAAAACTCGTATGAAATTCTTATAAAGCGTGCAAATAAGAACATGTGCTAGTTCTTGATCTTACTGGGATTATTGTCTTGTAAATAAAGGATATTACACTGTGCAGTAGCTTCCTATGAGAATACATGGGAAGTTAGGGCATCACAGTTGTTAGTAGAAGACACAACGGAGCTTGGAACGCTCAGTGACCAGGCTGAATGGAGGTATGGAAAGGAGCCAAGAAAAAGAGCACCGTTTACATTAGAACTGCATTCGAGATGTATTAGAAAGCTGGAAAGGTTTGGACATTTTGCCCAGAGAACTTGCATACAAGACTATTTACATATATTATCTTAGTTTGTTTTCAGAGCATACCTGACAGTGTAACGTCCAACAAAGGGTCTTCTTAGAGTTAAGTAGACATTTAGAATTCTAGGACAGAAAGCATGACTTGCTTCTCTCAGCAGACCCTGCATCAGTTCATATAGCCTTAGGGGTGACAGCCCTCTGTGAAGAGATGAGAACCATAGCAGGCTGATGTGGCGACCATCCAGCTTGAAGCAACCGAGACACATCTCTGTAACAACTTCATAGGCCCAGCTCTGAGGAACCCAAAAGAGTATGCAAAACTACAAATCTTGGCACTGAGAGATGCCCAGGATTTGGTTTCCTATCAGGTGTTTATACTGCAGTGTATCAGATACAGATGCAGTTTATCATTCAGAGGTTATTTTTCCCATAAGTAATATTGCCTAGAAACATGTTAACAGTATCATTATTACCCTTATCAGATCACTAAAGGGGATCATAGTTATATAGTTGAATAAAGTTAAATTTTTTTTATATATTTTTATTTATTTCTAGGAGAGAGAGCGAGAGAGACAGCGTGAGCAGGAGAGGGTCATAGAGAGAGGGAGACGCAGACTCTGAAACAGGCTCCAGGCTCTGAGCTGGCAGTCAGCACAGAGCCCGACACGGGGCTCGAACCCACGAACCGCGAGATCATGACCTAAGCGAAAGTTGGTCGCTTAACCGACTAAGCCACCCAGGCGCCCCTAAAGTTAAATTTTTTAAGCAGAAGGGAAAAGAGCATTTTTAAATACTGAGTATAATTAAGTGTTTTCCGATAAAGAATCGAGTCTTCAGAACGATTTGGTGGCTTGCCCAAGTTTTCATGGCTGGTAAGTGGGGGAAGAGGAATTCAAACTTAGGTCTCTCTGATCCTAAAATGTCTGGTCTTTCTACCGCACTACATTAAAAAGAAGAGATTTTGGGGAAGTTTTTTTGGTCTCTTTAAGATGGTGCCTTTTGACTATTAATGAATTCCTTCAAAGAAAACACTTTTTAGGAAAATGTACTAATATTGTATAAATTATCCCATTTTAAAAAAATCTAATAAAAGTAATCAAGGGTAAATTTTTTTTTTTTTGAAAGAGAACATGTATACACAAAGGACCTCAGGAAAGTAACAAAAATGAAGTATTTTTTTTTTATTTTAATGAAAATTTTCTAGAAAAAAATGTTTTGCTTTGTATTTTTTTCCCCAAGTTTGTTGCTGGCTCATTAGCCAACAGCAGAATTTCTAGCATCATAAGACACCTTCTGAAATCATCAACCATCTTCTTGCCTATCTTCTGCCATTTCATGTCCTCTCTCCCTCTTTCTCTTTAGTATAAACAGCTTAATTTCACCTATTGAAAGAGCAACAAAGGCCTCAATCTTGAAATTTCCTTCACGTTTAATAGCTTTGTGCTTTTAATTTCCTGCTTGTTGTCTATTAAGTGTTCCCTCCACAAGCCTATTTTCCATTCCATCTCTTCCCAGGGCAGCGCAGTCCAGGGTCTCTGCAGTCCTGTTCCAAACAAATTACAACTGTCCAGGCAGTGTTTCTCCACCCTTTTTATTACAGGCCTACTGAATTTTTTTAAATTTTTTAGAGAGAGAAGGTGTGCGTGCATACAAGAGAATGGGCAGAGAGACAACCTTAGGCAGGTTCCACACCCAGTGCAGACCCCTGTGCAGCTGGATCTCAGGAACTAAGAGATCATGACCTGAGCAGAAATCAAGAGTTGGATGCTGAACCAACTGAACCACCCAGGTGCTCCCTCCACATTTTAAAAAATCCAACCTGCAATGTAATATCAAGAGCCATTCCCCACTTCCCCCAACAAAGTTTGTCTACCTTTAATTTTGGTATTTGCAACAAAATCATAATGTGTGCTTTTTTCAAGATATACCTGCAAATCACCTGCCATATGTTCAAACACTTTTCTTCAGGTTGGGAGTTTTTCATATAAAATGGCCGTAGCCATTGCCCATGAAACTTAGCAGAAATTTATATAATTTGTGTGCATAAATTAATATGCATAAAACATATGGATTTAAAACGTATATATGAAAAGTTCAAAAGTATGATTTCAAAGTATAAATGTGAACTTGGTACTCCTGGGTGGCTCAGTTGGTTAAGCATCGGACTCTTGATTTTGGCTCAGGTCATGATCTCCTGGTTCGTGAGTTTAGGCCCCACATCAGGCTCTGTGCTGTTAGCACAGAGCTTAGGATTCTCTCTCTCCCTCTCTCTCTCAGCTCCTCCCCTGCTCATTCTCTAAATGAATAAATAAATAAAACTTAACAATGTACAACTATGAACTCAAAAGACAAGATATGTGATAACTCGTTCACATGGTACAATTACTGGAATTTTAGCATTTGGGTACTGAGAGGATGCTTATTCGTGAGTATCATGATTATACAGAAAGTAAAATATGGATATAGTATTTTAAAATGTATGACCATAACATCCCTTTTTGTATTTGGCATTGACATTTTTTTAAAATACTTAAAAACGAAAACCAAAATATGGTGAGCACACTATCAAGTAACACAGTTCTTTGTTGCTATCATAATCATTCTTCTACATTGAATGGCACAGATACTATGGTGTGTTTAGTATTTGAAATGGGAACATCTCTAGCAGTTTTTGTTCATTTGGGTCACAGCTGTGACATCTTCTTTGCATGTTTACCAAATGGTTACTGAATAACACGTGCCTAAGAAAACGAAGGCTTTGTGAAAGCATGCTAATATTTGCAGCCCTCAAGTGAACTCAGAGCTCACAAATGGGCTTTTTACAAAGGAGTCTGAATTCTTGGCAATGCATGATAAATGTCAGCCAATTTCCTTAACCATCTGCAGATAAAGGTGCATTCGACAATGATGAAACTGTAACAGTAAAAGTTGTATACCAATTCGGAGCCACGTGCAGTTTGTTTTACAAACATATATATCACTGTGTTTATATTAAAACAACAATAAAGGATTTTCAAAAGAAATTTAATCTGATGAGCAAGTGATGGTGAAGATAAAATAGGTTGTACTGATCGTTGGTTATCTTTTACAGAGGCTCACCTTGAGACATGTTAACAGTAACCAATGCCTCGATGAACCTTCTGAAGAAGATAAAATGGTGCCTACCATGCAGGACTGTAGTGGAAGCCGATCCCAGCAATGGCTGCTAAGGAACATGACCTTGGGGGCATGAAGATTGTTTCCCCAAAGCCATGAACGTGTCTACACTTTTGTTTTTTCCATTATTTCAGTTAGGGAAAAATATTAACTTTGCTGAATTGAAAGTTTTAAAATCCTTTTAGTATTCTAAAATACAGTTGTTTATAATTCATTTTTAGGAATGTTTGCTTATTTCCCTACTAAAATTTGTATCTGATCAAAGAAGCACATAAAATATATAAATAACAGCAAACTGTTATTAAACATCAGAACTTGAAAAATAAATTGTTTGCTTTAAAAAAAAATCTTTACTGCCCTCATCTCACAAGATTAGTCAGGGGGTTTAATTTTGTTCTTGTCTTAGTGATTGAAAGGGAGACAATGTAAATGCCTTATAAAATATCTTCATTATATTATCAAATCTTTTAAAAACTCACTGTTTCTAATGGACCTTCATGGAAACATGTTGATTTTTTGTGTCAACAACAAGGCCACACATTGAGTTATTTCTGAGCAGTGAATTCAATGTGCACAGTTTCAGTTTTGTAGGAAAAAATTAAATTGGATATTTACTTCTCACAGAGTTCTCATAAAAGCATCACAGTTACACAAAATAGAGTTTGAAAGTTCAATTTTAAGGGCATGAAATCAAAAGAAACCAGTTGGCACTGAAGGTGGCAAGATGAAGCTAAGGTGAAAAAAATAAATTATTTTAAAAGGTATTCTGTTTGGGTTGCAATCACTCCTAACATAGGTTGGGCATAACCGTCATCTTGGTCCCAGAGCTGATGCCAGAAACTCAATTCTTTTTATTTTTTTTTTAATTTTAATGTTTATTTTTGAGACACAGAGCATGAGCAGGGGAAGGGCAGAGAGAGAGGGAGACACAGAATCCAAAGCAGGCTCCAAGTTCTGAGCTGTCAGCACACAGCCAGATGTGGGGATGCAGGGCTCGAACTCACCACCGTGAGATCATGACCTGAGCTGAAGTCAGACGCTCAACCAACTGAGCCACCCAGGTGCCCTCAGAAACAATTCTTAACCACTGCTTCTGTGTCCCATAAACTATACAAACCTTTCTCTCTTCACTCTAGAGAGTGACTTCTCTCTTAGGCTGTACAGAATTGTAGGGGAAGGGTAGATTACTATCCATAATTTTTCATTCTTTTGCATTTCAAAATTCTAGCTACTTCACGATTACCATTTTCACTTTATGTTTTAACAAAAACAATGCAGTACTATCGGAATTTCATTGCCATGCAAGAGTACCTAAGGTTTTTTCATCACCAGGGGAATGAACTCCATGTACATCCACTGAACTTTTACTCTGATTAAACTGATTAAAGTTATTTCCATAAATTGTAGTTCAAGGAGCACAATCACAAGTAGGCTACCTTCACATGTTCCTTTTCCATTTTAAAACTCTGTATTCTAAATACATGAACAGAAGATATGAAAAGGAAGGGAAATCTGATATTTGTGCTAGTAAGTTTTAATATCTGACACCATTTAAAATGCCCATAGATTTGTTCAACATAGGTATCTTATTCATTAGAAGTGCACTCAGCTGGGGCACCTCAGTGGCTCAGTTGGTTAAGCCGAATTTCAGCTCAGGTCATGTCATGGTCTGTGGGTTCAAGCCCTGCATCAGGCTCTGTGCTGACACCTCAGAGCTTGGAGCCTCCTTCAGATTCTGTGTCTTCCTCTCTCTCTTTTCTCCTGTTTGTGTTCTCCTGTCTACCAAAAGTAAACAAACATTTAAAAATTAAAAACAAAAAAGAGGAGTCCACTCAGCTGCCTAAAAGAAATTTGGGGAAAAGATGGAAAAAGCATTCTGTGGAGTAGAAGATGCTACACCTTTGGCCCTTAGCTTAAAAATCTCTGAGAGAAACTTTTAATCAGTTTTGGTACACAGAAACCCTATCTTTCTTTTTGCCTCTCTCTCTCTCTCTCTCTCTCTCTCTCTCTCTCACACACACACACACACACACACACACACACACACACACACACACACACACTGCTTTATAATGAAAAGGATGCTTTCTGAAGGCTGGTAAACTCTTGTATGACTTTCTCAGCTAGCATCCCCCACTCCTTTGGCTGTGTCCTGGTACAACTCTAAAGAAGATTTCTACAACCTGAAGCATTTCAGGTTTACTCCTTCAAGTGTACACACATACCCCTAACCTCATGGTATCTTAGAATCCTTCAATCTCCTAAAAATTATAGACAAACGTTTGGCTGTCAGGGCATAATGTTTTGAGAAAATAATCTATAGCTTCCAGCAAACTTCAAAGGAACTATGACTCCCAGGAACCAGTGAACCACTGCCTTAAATTTATAGCGGCCTCACAAGGCAACCGAATCCTGACTTAACAATCACATTTTCCATTTCTTTTTTTCTCCTGTCTTGACTAAAATACAGTAAAATGTCCCTGCACAGTGTTCTTCCTTAAACTTGAAAAGCTCAAATGCTGAAGAACTCTGTTATATTATCTGTTCCACTTCGAATGGATTTGTCACTCAAAATGCTTATGTTATCCACAAAGTGGACAGGGACAGATTTTTAAAAATACAGTTACTCTGTGGAAACTGAATTTGACCCATTGCAGCAGCATTTTTAACATATGAAAGTCCATTATACATCAACAATACAGGAAAAATTAAAACTGTGTAAGTTTCATGCCACAGAAGGTTTTCAAAGAACACTCAGATGGTTTAAACACATTGTATTAGAGTGTCTAATAAAAAAGGCATAAATGTTATAAAACACCAAACTCCAGAAAGCAATGAGTAACATTCAATTTAAAAATATTTATTGTATTCACTACAGAAAATTAAAAATAATGACTGGGTTCCCAATGCATTCATTTTATCTGTGGGGCTTAACTAATAGATATTTCAAATTATCTCAAACTTCACCTTCTAATGTTGTCCCCACAACAGTGAATGCTAACCCCAACTTTCCAGATGTTGAGATCAAAGACCTTAAGTCACTTTTGATTCCTCTGTTCTTCTCTCAACTTTCATCTAACCCATCAGCAAATTCCCTTGATTCTAGATTTGAAATATAAGCAGAAACCATTAACTACAACCATAACTTGCCACCACATCCGCTGTGTGCCACCTTTAACTTTTTTTAAACTGCAATATGATTAATTTGGTTCCGATTTCCCGGCCCTTGCCTCTAACAGTCTTTATCAAATACAACAGCCATAGTGATTTTTGTTAGACAGAAGTTTGGTTGTGTCACTTCCCTGCAATGACATTCCACGTGTCTCTAACCAAATTTCTTGGTGAATGATGCCTCTGAACTCACGCATGCGCTCCCTGGATCTCTCCGTCCCCGGACCCCGCCCCTACAAGCACTCGTTTTTGACTGCAACTGCTCATGCTGCCCCTTACTTGCTCCACTCTGGCTGCCAAGCAAGTTTCTGGGTTACTGTTTTGCTTCCCCTGCCCCCCAGAGTTCTCTCACCTCACCTTCTTTAGGTATCTGTCCAAATATGATCTCATCAGTAACGCAAACCCTTCTCTCTCCTGCCCTCCCTAGCCCCCTGTATGTTCACTGGCAAACTAAATTTGCTTCTTTATGTCTACCCTTCCACGTCTTCCCGATCCCAACATCATCATCACACGCCCTAGAATGTAAACCCCATAAGGCCAGTTTTTGCCAGTTTTATTCACTGTGGTATCCCCAGCATCTAATATAGTTCTGGGCACAAAGTAAGTATTCTTTAAATATTTCCTGAATTAATGAATTGAAAAATGTGTGTTAAAGTTGCTAAATACTACTGTATCATATTTTTTGCACAGTATTTTAAATTTTAAAATAAAATCTAGTAATATATTTAGACGAAATTTGCATAACTTTGTCTCCAAATGATAATTTTCTTCCTAATATTCTTTACATGAGAGTATGGACTATATTTTGTTCTCTATGGTAAAATATCCTGCCTTATGAAAGTGAAATATGACACTTCATAAACATGTTGCTATATATATATATATATATGTTGCTTTATTAAGGTAAAATTTCTCTTTTTATTTTTTGGTTATATTCAGTGGCTACCTGAAGAAGTAGGATTTTTTTTCTTTTGGAGATGTATCATCCTCTTAAAAATTATATGTATATTCATGGTTTCATAGGAGCTATTACTAATCTATTTTCTCAGTGCGAGTCTATGAACAATACACCAGCATCGTAACTTCAAGAGGAATTTAGAGATAATCTATTCCTAGCTTCTTCATTTACAGCTACTAAGACTGACATCCAGATATATAATGTGGCTCACCCAGGGATCAGAGAACTATAAGCAGTGTTGCCAGGACTTAACCTTTGTTAATATAACCTATTATTGTCTCCAATTAAAAACTACTCAAAAATAAAATAAAAAGGGCACAACAATGAGGAGAAATGTCTTCAATAAACATTTTGTGAAACATGCATTGACTCTTTAGAGATATAGAACTTCCCACTACCTTTCATATTTAAATAAGCTTAGTTCTATAAAATAATACCACAGGAAGTAAAGACCTGTAGCAACAATAAATAAATTAACAGGAAACAGCATAATTGCAGACTATCCTGACATTATTGAGCAAAATGGGTTTCAGGGAAGCAAGCCTCTTAAGCAGTAACTAACGGAGCATACCCTCTCCTCACTTCCATTTTCCTTATAATTACGTTCCAGTTAAAAATGACTGGCCTATAGCTTGCACAGAGAATTAGACCATCTATTACTGTGAACATTTGGTAGATTCTAGGCTATGCAGGTTTAAAGTCCGCAGGGTAATCACCAGAGATTTTTCAGCTTCCCAGTGTAACTCTCTAGACTCCACTAAACACAACTCATAAATTCTATTTTGCTATAGTTCTTGGAAGGAGCCTAATAAATAAAAAGGGGGGAAAAGCAGAGAGAAAGAAAATGAACTACAACCATAAAACATATATATATGTTTAGCAGGAAGATAAGAGAATAGTATGAATTGGTTCAGTAAATCTCAAAATATTGGCTGCCCACCTACATCACTTTTTTACCACTTGAGAAATGGTGATTATATGTGAATCACCACCATTTTATTTGTATCTTGTTTCTAGCTGTTCTGTCCAGTCTCAGAGGATGCAAACCTTATATGCATTTATAAGTCATAAAGTACACGCATTTAACAAATACGAAGATTTAAGAAATTTAAGATCTTAATGGATGTGTCATCATCCACAAGCTGTCTTTCTGCACAGTGGAGATCTGCACATCTTGGATAAATTTCTAATTCGATTGGATGGCAAAAATTCAATTAAGTCTCAAAGCAGTTGGTCTTCCAGGATTCAGCCACTACCCGCCACTTTTTTTCTTATTTTCCCACAATCTGTCAAAGTATGGAATAGGTAGATCAGAGATCCTCTGTATAGCACAGGATCGCATCTGGTGTGACTACACCATATTCAAAGCACTATTAAGTATCAGTTATTGTAAGAATTGAAGGCATTGAATGGACACTTGCAATGTATTTTGAACAGTTTGTGTGCATTTGTGTCCAACTTTTGTTTTATATTGTTCAATAAATTCTAAAGGCAGTTTTCACTGTATTTGGTCACAAAATCTCTCTGAAATGCTAATGATGTAGGGCAGCTCTTTTGTTAACTGTCTTTTAAGATAAAGACCACTTCTATGTTAACTAGTGTCATCATTATAGTTACTTTGTTTTTGTTTTTAGCTAGGAAGAACAAATCATTTAATATTCCGTTTTAATGAGTTCGAATGTGTGGAGCATTAGATGATTAAGGCTAGATCTGTAATGGTTTAAAAAAATGAAATTTTCCTCATGCATTAAATTTGGTGTAAAAATGAACGTAAGCTGCTGCTTGCTTTCACTTCTACTTTCTGCTAAAAATAGCACAAGTGCAAAAAGAGAACTTGATGATTATATGGTTTTTATTTATTTTTTTTTTTTGGAGCTTTTTGTCTTTTTGTTCAGTGTAGCCACAGCTAAAGCGAAATAATCTCAAAAACAGTTTAGATATATGCTTGGCACATGGTTCATTAACATTTATAAAAGTAGCTTGTGCATAAAGAATTATACATTTTAAATATTGTAAGCATTACTAAATGGTATAATTGTTCTTTTGCTATAAATTTAAATATTTATACATTTTTGTAGAATTAAAAAAATAACCAATTTAGTTTTCCAGCTATATGTTGTTTTTTAAAAAATATTGTTAGCATTTTAAACAGATAAGTTCAGTGTTTTATGCTTATGCTCCATTTTGTAGATTATACAAATAAATGATTAAGTGCCTATGGATAACTCTTAGCAGTAACAAACTATTGTGATCCTACAACAATTTTGATAGCAAAAATATATAAAATAGAAACACTAAAATGTGCATGATTTGAAGAATTTATCATTTATTTTTGTTCTAAAATGATTTGAAATACTTTTTCTCTTTGTTTTATAAAAATGAAACAGGAACGCTAAAATGTTTCATATTATATGATGAAAATTTGGGGCTCCTGGTGGCTCAGTCACTTGAGTATCGACTTCTGCTCAGGTCATGATTTTTACAGTTTGTGGGTTCAAGGCCCCAATCTGGCTCTGTGCTAACATCTCAGAGCCTGGAGTCTGCTTCCTATTCTGTGTCTCCCTCTCTCTTTGCCTCTCCTCTGCTTGCACTCTGTCTCTCTCTCAAAAATAAATAATAAAACGTTAAAAAAAAAAAAAGGAAAATTATTCTTCAGACTACTGTGAGTCTTGGCCAATTCCTTGCTTCGGATACTGGTATTCTAGATGACTACCAGGGTTAGGAGGGGAAGGAGGAAGAGGCTACAGTATCTCCCAGGATCAACCCTGCAATCCTAGTCACACACACACTCAAGGGAGAAAATTACAGATTGTTTCATTTGCTAAGCTAAAAGAAAGCAGGAAGAAAAAAAAAGGAAGGAGGCGAGAAGGAAGGGAGGAGGTTGCGAGGATCCTAACACTATTTTCACATCTTATTTTATTCGGAAGAAAACTCTCCTAAAATACTGTTTGCATGATTCGGAAGCTTACTGACTTGTAAACACCAGGAATATCTCATTGACTTTCCGAAAATTTTTCTGTAACTGTCAGTAAGAGTAAAGGATGTTGTCTGGACTTTGTGTCTCACACACACGAGGTCCCTTCTTGGCTTTCTGTACCCAGGGGGGACACCCTGTTACATCTCCTTTTTCTATTGTGTCTCCTTCCTCTTGTCCAGCAGCACAGCCCTACATTTCAAGCGCTAACTAGTTTAACCTAGCAAAGAAGCTCCTAGTAAAGCAGGTACTCACTCCTGTCCCTTACCTTTCGTTTTGCGTTTCTTCAGCACCTGGTAGATACACACTGCGAATTCTTCTGCTCAACAACTGCACGTTCTTTGCCTCCTCAGCGGAGGAGCTATTTACTGGCCTCTGCCGACGCCGTCTTTTCTGACGTAACGATTATTTTTTTTCCCACCTGACATAGGATATTAATTACCAATTTCAGCTTCTACTATCAGAAAGAGTTGGCAGATAGAGAGTTGACGAATCTGCTGACAAATCTCTTCAACAATTTTGAGGAATGGAAACCTAGATAAACATGCAAACATCTATTCCATAAGTTTCTCTAAAGAGACGCCTGAGCGTGGCCCCGCAAGCACCCTTTGCCAACCACGTGATAACTTACGTGTTAAGGCGGAGACTAAGAGCTCAGCGCTGTGCAAACAATTGATAATGACCCTCACAAAGATGAGGAACACCTGTGCTCTCAGCCTCAGCGCCTGCCCAGCAGCCTTCCTCTTTCCTCTCATCTCCTACTGTTGGAGCGCTCCAGAATGCAATCCTTGGTCACCTTCTCTCTCTCCCTCCCTGTCTCTCTCTCTCTCTCCCTCCCTCTCTCTCAAGTTTATATATTTATTTTTGATAGACAGCAGGAGGGGCACAGGGGCAAAGGAGAGAGAGAATCCAAAGTCTGAAGAAGGGCTCAACCTCAGGAACCATGAGATAGTAACCTAAGCCAAAATCAAGTGTTGAGGGAGGCTTAGCCAACTGAGCAATCCAGGTGTCCTGGTCATCTTCTCTTATTTACACTCACTTCCTTGGGGGTTTCATCTAGAACTGTGGATTTTTGTACCTGCCCTAGGCTGCTCACTACCGAATGTCTCTCCAGGGTCCAAACTCTTTGAAATCCAACTCTCTACTGGATTTCTCCACTGAATAACTAATATGCATCCCAAACTTTATGTGTCTGTGACCGAAGTCCTTTACCCTAAAAAATGTTCAGTTCAATGAGATTTTCCATCTCAACCGGTGGCAACTCCATTCTGCCAGTGGTTCAGTGTAAAAACATCGGTGTCCTTGGTACCTCCTTCTCAATTAGCAAATCGTATTGATTCCACCTGATTTCCCAGGTTCAACCACTTCTTGACACCTCTGCTACCACACACTAGTCAGGGTCATCATCGTGTTTACCACAGTGCTCTTCTAATTGGTTACACCCTTGCATCCTCCACCATCTATTCTTTTTTTTTTTAAATATGTTTTATTTATTTCTAGGAGAGAGAGAGAGTGTGAGCAGGGGAGGGCCAGATAGAGAGAGGGAGATACAGACTTTGAAATAGGCTCCAGGCTCTGAGCTGGCAGTCAGCACAGAGCCCGACGCGGGGCTCGAACCCACGAACCGCAAGATCATGATCCAGGTGAAAGTCGGACGCTTAACCGACTAAGCCACCCAGGCGCCCCCTCCACCATCTATTCTCAACAGAGATCCAGAACGATGCTGCCAAATGTAACCCAGTATGCCTCTGGGCTGCTCAACCCCTGCCCCCCCGCCCCCACCCCCAGGAGCTTCCTGTTTTACAGAGAATAAAAAGGCTGTGGCCTCACAAGAGTGTAAAAGCCACTGCATGCTTTGATCCCTCTTTACTCTCTGGCCTCCTTTCCTTCCCTTACCGCCTCCTGTTTGCTTCATCCTGGTCACTCTGCCTGCCATTTCTTTGAACAAGCCAGGTGTGCTCTTGGTTTAGGGCCTCTGCCTGGAATACTTGAGATATACACATGCTAACTCCCTCACCTTGATTACAACTTATGTTCTCAGGGGGCTCCCCTTCCAACTTGTTTTAATGCATCGGCCTACCTCTCCTCTCTCACCAAATGAAGCAGTCCATAACCCTGCTTCACTTTTTGTTCCATAGCACTTATCACCTGCTCACATATTATCTTGTTTAATTCATTATTTTTTAATGCTTACTTATTATCTTTTGCTATCCAGCACCCACTCCTACCAAGCATCCACGACTTCATTATAACATACCAAAGAGCAGGAATCTCAAAATCATTGTGATACGTTGCATGTACATAGGACAATGCCTACCACATACCAGACAACCAGCAAATATTTGCCGAGTATCAAATTAATCTGCATCTTTTCTCCCGTCTACCTGTGTACAATATTCCTATGTGCAGAGGACAAGGGGGAGGCAGAGAGAGGACTTTAAGATTTTTCTCGTTATTTTTGTGTTGATATTTTAACCTCATCTTTACTTTTTAAATGCCCTCCTACTATAAGGATTCCATTGTATTTCTTCATTGCAAAAAGTTAATTTTTAAGAAAACGGATGCATTTAGAACTTGAGACAAAACATAATTATATGAGTGTTAGAGTAATTAAATCTGACAGGACACTGATGGGCATTTTTCCTCTAATAGAAGTATGGTATTTTGTGATAGTATAATGCAATGTTAGGATGACAGCCCGACACCTGAAACAAAAAAAAAAAGTTTGCTATTACAGACTAACTTTATTTGTACAAATTATAATTTCTAAGATTTCTTTTTTTTTTAAGTTTATTTAATTTGAGAGCAAGTGCTAGTGGAAGAAGGGCAGAGAGAGGGAGAGGGAGGGAGGGAGAAAGAGAGACAGAGAGAGACAGAGAGAGAGAGAGAATCCCAAGCAGGCTACATGCTGTGAGCATGGAGACCAAAGCGGAGCTTGATCTCATAAACCGTGAGATCATGACCTGAGCCAAAATCAAGAGTCAGATGCTCAACCGACAGAACTATCCCTCTAAGATTTATTTCTGAAAACTGCATACATACCACTTAGACATTTCTAAAGATCTATGTTTATGCAGTTAAAGAAAATACATAATATAAATTTATACATTTCGAATTTTAAAAATACTGAAAGTTAAATTTTACCTGCCATGCCCTTCATTAGGGTCAAAATGTATGTGCACAGGCCTCTGGACATGGGCAAGTAGATGGGCTGCTCCGTATTATGTTCCCAGATCTGAAGAGGTGTTACTTCTACAGTAGGACTTTCCCTCCTCCTCTGTCTGCCATGGGCAGATCCAGGAAGCTCTAACCCCTATGTCTCTTTGGCAAGAGCTGGAAGTATAGGTTCTTGTTAACTGCAGTGTAGGAGGAAGGCTCTGAAGATTGCTTGCCCCTGACAGAAATCTATTTTTATACCAGATAAGCACCAGAAGAGCTATCTTGTTTAGAAAACCACGGAGGTCAGTCTTCTTTACCTTGAAATGAGTCCTGACCTTCTAACTATGTGATTAGAGTGTAGGAGAAAGAACACGGATTTTGAAACCAGGTGAGTTACATGACCATTTCACATGGGCCACGTATCTACAAAGCTGCAAACCTCCTGGTCCTTATCAGTCAACGTGCCCATCTAGGGCATACCTTGAAGAGCACTTGAGAGAATTAGCAACAATCCAGGTAAGTGCTTCTAAACAAAATACAAGGTACACAGGGCAGGTTTATGCTGTGTCTGGCGTACTCATTGTTGATTCCTCCATTTAGAAGAATGGCTGACACAAAGGATGCTTTTTGATGGATAGCTAATGTCCAAGCATTTCATATTTATCTTATCCCTCCTTTTCCCACCACGTATGGAAATAGGCTTCTGTTTTGTACAATAAGCAGCTAAAAGCCCTGTGTTTATCCCCTCGGCCCCACAATCAGTGGGATAGGATTTAAACAAGAGCTCCCTGAGGCAGATTCATTCTGGAATTTAGGAACTTTATGTAAGAAGCTCTTCAGATCAGCTTCTCTGAAAAGAAGCAACATAAATTTTCAGAAGCCCAGAATGCAAAAACTTTTAGCTGTTCCTCAGTAGCTGGTGAAATACAAAACTCCTTGTGATAAGCTGTACAGATCCCTGATTCTGGGTTCTGCAGATAAGTATTTTTAAAAGATGTCCAATGCTATTAGTGTTATTGCTGCTTTGTTTTTCAAAAGATGCAATTATCAGCAAAGCTCAAGTTTATGTATGTTTGCCTATACAAGAATCATTATATAAATTAGTTTTGACTTGAGAAGCTGAAGTTGCCTATAGCATTGAACTTAAAAATATCATTAACTGTAATCAAGGACTGAAAATTAGAACCATTTGTTTTCCCCATAATGACTTGTTGGACTATTTTCTGATTAAAAAAAAGTTTTTTTTTTTAAATCTGTTTACAGAGAAAGTCACTAAGTCAATAACATTTGACTACAGGTACAAGTTGTGATTCTGAAACTATTTGGTTTTCCTCAACTGCCAGATTCTCTTAAAGGATAAAATTTATTGATTTTTTTATGCTCTGAATTTTGTTAGGAAGCTTAGTGTAAGAACCTTTGTGCAAGAAAGTGATCACAGTGTGGTGTGTGTGGACTTGTAGTATGCATTATAATTAAACATCAAACAGCAGTTATTACATGATTGCCTATCTAATGCCACTATCCAAAAATTAAAGAAAGGTGAAAAGCATCTACTTGCGTTTTCTAACAGTTAAATTTAAAGTGACTCATGAAGTCGTAAGCTTCAAAAAGGGTAAGGGGCACAAGAAAAGTAGGAAACCCTCCTCATTCTTTATTCTCCACTCAGGCAGAATATTTCAATCTGATTTCCCTCCTTTTTCCCAACCAGATCCTTCCAGTTACATGCCAATGAAATATACCATTAGCAGGACGATGTACTTTTGGCCCTCTGGAAACCTGCCAAGATCTGAGGCAATGGAAGGTGGGATTAAGGCAAAAAAAGAAGTTGAAGAGAAAAGTGAGAGATTTTTGTTAAAAACTGAAATTCTTATAAATCTCTGTGGGGAAAAAATACTGCCCTGATTAAAATAACACACATAGCTTATGAAAATTGTGATCTGCTAACCCAAGTGCACTGAAGACAAGAAGGATATATTAACATGAATCCTTATGGTAATATGCTAGTATTTCATGGTTAGAGAACATGGTTAGAAAATCATTCTCAAATTAAAGCTCTTGCGCTAACATGTAATTAGATAAATCTAGTTTCTGATGGAGGCTCTGTGAGGAGACTGCTGTTTGAATATTCAGGTCGTGATGAGATAGGTAGACAGAAAAATGCTCACACGTTTACTGTGATGTTGACTTACTTTGTGACTTCCTGCCTATTATAACTACTATTTACTTTATTGCTTGAAAATAAGAAGTGTCTCCTCTATGTCAAAGCTGTATAGTCAAAAGAGAATGTGATGTTTCTTCAAATTATAGTTTGACTCAATTTTAACCTAACCCTCCATAATTATGGTAAATGTGTTTGACAATAATGTGTATTTGAAAGGACAGCATTGAAGTTGATAGATCGCAAGCGAATTGATAGTGGCAACATTGGGAAAGTCTTAAAATACTGCTTTCATGGGCCACCTACCACCAACCATCTCTACCTTGTACTCTCTTTGGATAAGAGGTCACACACCCAGACAACAGGAATAAACACATGATCCAGCATGTGCCAATGGAACTCTCTGGCCCTGACTGTGGTGATTGTTCCAGAAATGGACCTGTGACAGAAGCTAAGCCAATTAATTTTTTTTAAGTGTTGTATTTGGACCTATTGGGAAATACTCTCATTTTCTCTAAGAATTAAAAGAGCCTCATGCAGAAATGGGTTGAAAGAAACTATAAAGAGAGAGTAGAAAATAATAAAAAAGAGAGTTTAAAGAGTTTAGGGTCATAGATCCAAACATCATTAAATCCAGTCCTACCCTCATCATTTCTGTTGTTTGACTAATGCATCGGTAACTGCCTTTTTTCCTTAAACTAGTTTAGATTAGGTTTTAGGCACATGAAAACAAGATTATGCTAACTAATCACATGAATTAGCTGGGCCTGTTTCCTTCTTTGTACAGTGTAAATGATAAAATGCATGTGATATATTTCTTTATTTTTTATGTTTGTTTTTGAAAGAGAGAGAGTGAGAGAGAAAGAGAGAGAGAAAAAGAGTGGGTAGGGACAGAGAGAAGGAAACTGAATCCAATTCAGGCTCCGGGCTCTGAACTATCAGCATGGAACTCAATGCGGGATTTGAACTCATAAACCATTAGATGATGACTTAAGCCAAAGTTGGCCGCTTACCCAACTGAACCGCACAGATAACCCTCATGTCATATATTTCTTATAAATTGTAATCTATGCAAAGCATACAACGTATGTGAGTTAAGAGGGTATACGAAATAAATTAGTGTTTTCTATCCACTCTTATTTCCAACACACCAAGAAAAGGCATGTACAACGGACATTATTACATACCCAAGTAACATGCTAACACACCATGTACCTAGAGTTTAAGCTAAATGACAGTGACTTTTTTCGTTAATGTTCAGTGTTTTGGAAAAAAAAATGCGGGCTTTAAGAACACAATTTCTCTCAATTGAGGTGATTTTTTTAAGTTTTTGTAAAGATAAAAATATCTTCTGCACTATATTAGCTACTTTTAAAATAGAATGGCTTGAAGTGTAAAAATGTGTTTATTAAATAGCATCTGAGGTACAGTGATTATAAATTATAATTCTACCTGCTTATAGCCAAAACCTTCACCTCTGTTAAAGTATGCCCTTGGTTATTATAAAGGAATCCATTATAATTCTGCTTCCCATAAAATAGATTCTCTAAACTTGTAGCACCTAATAAGAAAGTCTTTTCAAAAGTTTTCTTTTATTTATTTTGAGAGAGAGAGAGAGAGAGTACAAGCAAGGAAGGGGCAGAGAGAGAAGGGAGAGAAAGAATCCCAAGCAGGCTCCGTGCTGTAAGCATTGAGCCTGATGCAGGGCTTGAACTCACGAACTGTGAGATCATGACCTGAGCTGAAATCAAGAGTCAGATGCTTAGCTGACTGAGCCACCCAAGCACCCCAAGAAAGTCTTTTTAAAAGCAAGACACAATTAAGTGTCTTAGCTGCAACAATGAGTGACAAGGGATGTGACTGCATCAAAGCAACGATGAAATTTTACATGGGAAAAGATAAATCAGTTTGTATTTGATTAAATCAAGTGAATGTTTTCATCACTTAAATTATCAAATAATACCAGCAATAATATGATTAACATGAGTAATGTGAATATTGAGTAATATTCATCACAATTTTAAATTATGACTAGTCCTATGAGTAACATAAGTAATAATATGAAAATTAATACTCATCACTTAAATTATTTTTAAGCACCTGTCTTCTGAGGACTCAAGCTAAATACTCTGTAAATGATTTAATAGACCCAATTTCCACTTTCTAGGAGCTTTTATAAGTAAGATAGTTAAATAATGATATTATGAAAAGACATCAACATTATTGTCACCCTAGCTTACCTTCATGTGTCATCTGAGAATATATTAACTTTGTAACTTCGTCTAGTATAATGGAGTATATGCGATATTCTAGTAAGATCCTATCATTTAGTATATTGTCTGTGGGAAAGGTGTGGTATTAAGTCAGTGCTTGAAACCAAAGTAGCTTTGTGAATGCAAGAATAAAACCTCAAAGGTAATCCTTCAGAGGCCAAAGCAAATGTTTTTGTGACTGGCTTTCCGAATAAAGATTTGAAATCAAGATTCTTAATAGTTATAAAATGTAGGCCTAAAGTCAATACACAAAATCATAAATGATAAAGATACTATTAAATTCTATTGAAGAGAAACCTTTCAAAATCACCCATCAATTAGCATGTTACATGTGTGTCTGTGTATGTATGTAAAGATATCTTGTATTAAAAAACAATAGATGTCTTTTGGGCTTGCAACCAGCCAAAAAATAGCCTTCTATGCTCCCCTTGGTTTCATGGAACAGGCCTGGAGTTTAAAGTTGGGTATTCTGAATTCAGTCTTCTGCTAACCTTCAGAAGATCAAGCTTCAAGGCACTTTTGCCATCTCTGATAAGCTGAGCAGGGTGGGAAGAACAGCGGGGATTTCGGTGAAGATTTCCTGTGAGAGCTAATCTAACCCAGTTGTTTTCCCAAGGCAGCCATTCTCTTTCAAGTTACCTTCAGGATGCTTCTCTGTGTATTCTTTACTAGAACTGTTTTATTTTTATTTATTTATTTATTTTTTTACAAATAGTTTATTGTCAAATTAGTTTCCACATAACGCCCAGTGCTCATCCCCACAAGTGCCCTCCTCCATGCCCACCCCTCCTCCCCCCACATCCACCAGTCCTCAGTTTTTGTCAGCATTCAAGAGTCTCTCATGGTTTGCCTCTCCCCCTTTCCCCCACCATTTCCGGCCTTCTGTTTTATTTTTGAGAGAAAGAGAGAGCATGAGCAGGGGAGGTGCAGAGGGAGAGGGAGACACAAAATCCAAAACAGGCTCCAGGCTCTGAGCTGTCAGCACAGAGCCCAAAGAGGGTCTCAAACCGACAAACAATGAGATCATGACCTGAGCCGAAGTTGGATGCTTACCCTACTGAGCCACCCAGGCACCTCATCTTTTCCTAGAACTGTTGTAACAAAGTACCAAAAACTGACTAGCTTAAACAACAGAAATTTATTCTCTCACAATTCTGCAAGTTAGAAGTCTGGAATCAAGGTGTCAGCAGGGTGAGGCTCCCGAAGGCTCTAGGGGAGAATCCTTCCTTGACTCATCCAGCTCCTGGTATTTGCTGTCCATTCTTGTTGTTCCTTGACTTATAGAGAAGCATCATTCCAGTCATGTGGCCATCTTCTCTCATATTGTCCTCTCTACGCCTATCTGCCTCTCCTTTTCATAGGCTGGTTGTATAGGACTAGGGCCTACATTAATGACCTCATTTGTCTCACTTACACCTGGAAAGACTTAATTTTAAGTAAGGCCACACTCTGAGGCACTGGAAGTTAGAATTCCAATATATCTTTTTGGAGAGACTCAATCCAACCCATGCCACTTAAGGTTTGCCTCTTCCTTTAAAGCTCACCCACAGAAACAAGAGTGTTAAGGAAGTCACAGAGGCACTTTAGTTTCCTTCAATTACTGCTATTCTTATCCATGTTCTATACCTTACGCATGCTTTGCCCTCTCCCTCCACATCCCCTTTTCTTCCAAAAACATGAATATTGTTTTATACTCACACATTGTCTCCGTAATACTCTCCCCTATTCCCTACTTCCTGTATACAAATACTGATGATCATCCATCAGAACTTCCTCTAAGGAAACCTTAAGAGGTATGCAATATTATTTTCAAGCTTTCCACTTGACCCGACTCTCACCTTATGTGGTTCCAACTTCTACATGGACAAGACTCCATTAATAACCAAGGCAGCCAGGCAGAAATAAGAAACATTGCCTTCTCACTGCAGTGGAGAAATCTCTCTGGGAATGTGGTAAGATGAATAGAGTTGTCTCTTTCACTCCTTATTCCATGAAATACTTTAATTAAAAAGATGGGGGATTGGAACTGAAACAGGATGAAACTCTTTCCTTGAAGGGTCAGACATTTGGTAACAATGTATAATATTTGCTCTTCATAAGGAAAGGGGTTCTTTTACAAATATATTTTTTTTAATATTTACTTTTGAGAGAGAGGAGAGAGTGAAAGAATGGGGGTAGGACAGAGAGAGAAGGAGACAGAGCATCTGAAGCAAGCTCTGTACTGATAGCAGAGAGCAGCCAACATGGGGCTTGAACTCAGGAACTGTGATATCATGACCTGAGCTGAAGTTGGGTGCTCACTCAACTGAGCCACCCAGACGCCCCAAGAAAAGGGGTTATGATGTTGTCTTTTGATTTGCTTGGTGGGAGTTTATATAAAGGATTGTTGCCAAAAGTAACCTTTTCTACCTTGTCATCATTTTCCCTAAATCTCAAGTTAGAACTCCTTACAGTGGATGTTAGGTTAAAGGTATAGAGTTCTTGCTATACCTCAGTCTTTAAGACAGGTGATGGTTTTTGCTTCCAGACTGTGCTGTGAAGCATTGCTATATACTGATAAAGCACAGTGCCCAAAGACAATGAGAAACACACCCATTGTCAAATAAAATTAAGTGTTACAGCAAGGCATATATCATGGTGAACCATGGGATGTCATTGTGAGAGAAAATTTGTAGGTAAGGAAGAACTGTCTGAGCAGAGGAAGTAATATATGCAATGCATGAAGATGTAAATTTTGATGGTACAATTAAGGAGCTGTATGACGTTTACTGTGACAGGAGCAGAGGGCTTATTTGGGGACAAACAGGAATAAGAATGGGCCAGGTCATGGACATCCCTGTATGCCTGGTAAAGATTTGGAGGTGTGTGTGTGTGTTTTTACTAAACAATGGGGAATCATCAAAAGATGAAAAGCATGCTAGTGATATGGTTATATTTGCATTTTAGAAATACCTCTTTAAAATCAGAAGAAGGGATAGAGTTCAGAAATTGAGACTTTTGCAATAGTTTAAGCTTGAAAGGATTAGACCTTGAAATAGAGCTGTGACTTAGGAGTGATTTGTGGGTTGTGTCAGAGATGAAATTGTATGACTTAGTAGGTGATGGGGATGAAGTAGAAGGAAGAATTCAGAGCAGGAATAGCAAATAGATGTCTATACAGAGTGATATCTGATGAATGTAAAGAGCCTGCCAGGAGTCCTCAGTTCAGAGTGATTGGAGGGCAATTGAGCATGTTCTAGAAAACTGATGGATTAAACAATAGTTGTTTGGCATGAGGGGAGAGACAGGGTATATTTGTCATGTGAAAATGGCATTATTGGTTGCCTAACCAGAAACTGTTTTCTGATTCTCTCTTCCTTCAAGAACTTTAATTTTCTCCCAGACAGCCACTCTGGGATATAATTCATGTTGAGAAAAGTTGATCACATAATAAAACTTCAATAGACATTCATGACAGGTTAGCCAATCTACCTTTGCAAATGGATTGGTTTATGAACTTAGCCCAAAGCTAATTAGCACTTGACACTTCCCCAAACATTGTGATTAGTTTAGGAATGAGCATGTCAATTCAGGTCAATGAGATGCCAGGGGAGTTTTTCTGTGGGTTTCTAGGAAAGAAGTTTCCTGCTCTTAAGAGTAAGCCAGGATTTAAGCCAACCTTAATGATCCAATAAATATCAGTGTTTAAATCAGTTTGAGGTAAGATTTATGTTACCTGCAGTCAAAAAAAAAATTAACTAATGATTTCTTTTCTCCATCAAGGACAACTCCCAAATTTCTACTTTCAATGACCGGGTAGACTTTGGTTCCATTCATTAAGCCAAAAAATAGAGGAGAGAAGGTTTTATAGGTATTTGGATTTGTGAGACATATAGGACATCTATAGAAAGATACCCAATAAGTATATGTATATGCATGTCTAGACTTCAAGAATGAGATCTAGGTTGGGGTTTTAGACTTGGAAATCATAGTATACAGTAAGTACTTTAAGGCATTGTGCAATATTAGATATTATATCACCCTATGGTGTGGAAGCCAGCATGGCTTGTTTGTTTGTTTGTTTTTGGGGACATAGTAATAGAGTAATTATGGTTGGATAGAATACAAATATAAGCATATATTGAATGTAATGGAGGAAAGTATTGTGTCTTAAAACTTTTACATTTTTAGTTCTGTAGATTTGTTTTCTGGGTCATAATATAAAATATATTTATTACTATAAGTAACAGTTCCCAAAGCATTAATGTAGAGTGAGAAACAGAGAAAAGTGATAATAAAACTAGGTGACAAGTAAGGAGAAGGCATGGGACAAGAAATCTGAGTAGAAGGTGATGGAGAAAGTGAAAGGAGGCCAGGGAAGTAATGAGTTATAAAGCCCACATGAAATGTTCTCATCTATAATTCATTCAAATCCATCTACAATTCCCTTTTCATGAAAGTTTCTCATGCAACCACCGATAGATGTCACATTTGGATAGTTCAACATTTGGTGTAGTGCCTGTTACACATCTTATCCATCCTGTCCCTACAAACAAAATGCCCTTACTTCATGCCCACTGGTCCTATATGCCTGGCTTATCCAGTCTCCTGAGACTTGGACCCTCATCTTTTCCCAATACCCCATTTCTTTTTCCATAGTAATTCTGAATTTTCATCAGCTTCAAAATTTTATTTTGAGCATCCTTTCATACCCACTTAGGAGCCCTCTACTTCAGGAAGTACCTGGATGGCTCAATCAATTGAGTATCCAACTCTTGATTTGGGCTCAGGTCATGAATAAGGGGTCACGGGATTCAGCCCCACGTCAGGCTCTGTGCTGAGTAGGGCCTGCTTAAGATTCTTTCTCTCTTTCTCTCTGTCTCCCCATTCATATGCATGCACGCTCTCTAATTTTTTTTTTCTAATTTAAACATTTAAATAAAAAGGACCCTCTACTTCAGGTATTTTAAATTTCTTAGATTATTTCACACCTTAACATGACTAAGAATATTTTAGAAAGCAAAGAAAATAAATAATTTTAATTCTTAGAACTGAATTATATCTCACATAAATACAGTATTTTTCAATGAAAAGCTTAATGAAATTGGTGCATGTAGACATAGATTGACAGACTGAATCAGTTTTCTTTACTTGAATCATAGAAAAAAACCCTCATTTTCACAGAGAAAGCTGTAGTGTGATGTTATAGGAAATCCCCACAGACTTAGTTGGATCAAAATTCAATTCTGCTTTTAAATAGATCTGAAACAGCATGGATCACTGTTTTCTGCAACCTCCCATGTAGTCATAAAAATTTCATGCTGGC
Organism: Proteles cristata cristata; assembly: GCA_017311185.1. NCBI lineage: Eukaryota > Metazoa > Chordata > Mammalia > Carnivora > Hyaenidae > Proteles > Proteles cristata. The sequence goes on along the minus strand of JAESUZ010000242.1, from coordinate 376,897 downwards.
ATCTAACAAATCAATGGTATTTTTTAAAGACTTTCACTTCTTGTGGACTTGTTTGAACAGCTAGAAGGATTAATTTGCTTTCTCATCAAGGTACAAACCACATAATACTGCATAATGAATATTCTAATACACTGTCTATTCAATGATTGCTTCTTTGTTATGTAATGTGTACCATAATTTCAAAATATGTCTGGGATATTATTTGGTTCTTATTGTATAATGTTAATTTATAGTCCACAAATGCATTCCTCTAAGAATCTGCGAATAAAAGGGACTCATCTCAAGAAAAGAATAGAATGTTTTGTTTCTCACTGAATTTGAATTAAAAAGCAAAAATAGAAAATTTACAAATGCATACTTTTAACTCTGAAGACACATAAAAATAAAAATAAAAAAGAGAAACTTTTAAATACTTTTAGCATTACTTATAGCATTACTTGTATAACAATTAGTTGTGTTTAACAAACCTATTTTTTTATACCAAACTAAAATATCTATCAGTAGGGAGCTGCTTGAATGAGCTATGGTATAATCACATAATGGGATATTATGCAGCTATAAAAATAATAATATCTGTCTATATTACTCTGCAGTCATCTCAAATACCTATTCTTGATAAAACTTCAGTTTATAGAATAGCCAATTCTATTTTCCAAGAATTGTTCAACATATTTTTCATCCAACATTAGCATGTTCATTAGAACCCTGCTACTCTTCCTTCAAGAAGTAGGATATATAAAGATATATATCTCACTTTGAAATTTGGGAGACTATTTGACTGTCTCATTAAGATATAGAGGAAGAGAATTATGTCACGTCCAAGATGAGGTTATGAATGGCAATTAACTTCTGCCAGTCACTAGGTTGATTACTTTCAACTATATTCATCATGGATAGAGTAGCACTCTGTTTTCAGTGGAACACACACTAGTTCTAGATGTGAATTTGTCTTCCTTCCGACAATACTTCCAAAAATCACCATCCTTAGATTTATAACATGTCTTATTCACTTTTATGATATTCCATTAAGAAACTTCTGACCAAGAAACTTATTTTTCAACAAATGAAGCAATGAGTTAATGCTTATTGGGTGGATTGGCCTTTGAAAACTCAATAATGGAACCAGTTTGTTCACTATATCTTGTGGGCTGAGAGTGTATATTTTCCAGGATGCAGTGTATATTCTACATGAATGATTAATATATAGTATGACTTCTCTCATAGTTAAGGTTTATAGGTCTGGGAATCAAGGAGTGGGAATAGGAGTGGCTGTTCTGTCTATAATCTCAGGGAAATAGTAGTTGCTTCCTATATCTGTAACATTGGGCTCTGTTTGTATGAGGTCTTAGATTGCAAGGGCAAAATCCTTCCACCAGGGGATACGGGAATGAATCATTAAATTGGAATCAATAGGCAAAAAGGGGCTTATTTCACTTATAGGTTAGATTGATCCTAAATATCAAGGGAAAATTGGGTTGCCATTATACTATGAGAGAAAGAAGAGTACGGCTGAATTCAGGACATCCTCTAGGGTACCTCTGAGAACTCCCTTGTCTTGTCATTAAAGTCAGTGGTAACCAGAATGAATCAATAGAGGGAGAAGCTCCAATGGCTCACACCTTTAGGAATGAAAATTTAGGTCACCCTTGTAGGCAAGGAAACACCATCCATTAAGGTGCTTGCCAAGGTCCTGAGGGGTATGGAATGTGTAATAGATCACCATAAGTATCAGTAATGACCATTTGTCAAGTTGAAGAAATGAATTGATAGTCATAAATATTTCTTCCTTATATTGATATAAATACAAAAAATAAAGATATGTTTATGTGTGTTACACACATACATATGTAAGTTATCTTTTTCTTACTCTCTACCATTCTCTAGCATCTAATGTGTTAATAGTAGGAGGCATCATGGCAGGATTTAAGTTATAGAATACCAAAGGGGAAGCATGCTTCAGCAAGAAGAGGAATGAACATTATTCAAGATGACTAAAAGAACTTTGTGTCCTCTTTTGGGAGGAGGGTGATGTTTTTGGTTAAATGAGGTATAGTTGCATTATGTTAAATGGAATCATGATTTTGTTACTGAATTTTGGGTGATATTTAAGCATGAATAAAAAAGAGATGTATAGTGGATAACAAATTGACAAAGGATGGACTGTGGTAGCTTTGTATAGTGTCAGCTTAGTTGGAGCTACATTTTCTAGAACTCTCTTCCATGCATAGTTCTAGGTTGAGATTGGTCAAAAGCAAAATTTGCATGGGAGTTGAAGACTAATTGGTTTCCAAAAAATAGAAATTGAAGGAAATTTCTGGACTCATTCTATGAAGCCAGAATCACTTTGATTCCCAAGCCAGACAGAGACCCAGCAAAAAAAGAGAACTACAGACCAATATCCTTGATGAATACAGATGCAAAAATCCTCAACAAGATACTTGCAAATTGAATTCAACAGCACATAAAAAGAATTATACACCATGATCAACTGGGACTCATTCCTGGATTACAGGGTTGGTTCAATATTCACAAATCAATCAATGTGATACATCACATTAACAGAAGAAAAAGTAAAAACCATATGATCCTGTCGACAGATGCAGAAAAAGCATTTGACAAAATAAAGCATTCCTTCTTAATAAAGACCCTCAAGAAAGTCAGGATAGAGGGAACTTATTTAAACATCATAAAAGCCATCTATGAGAAGCCCTCAGCTAACATCATCCTTAATGGGGAAAAACTGAGCTTCTCCCTGAAATCAGGAACACGGCAGGGATATCCACTCTCACCACTGTTGTTTAACATAGTGCTAGAAGTCCTAGTATCAGCCATCAGACAACAAAAGAAAATAAAAGGCATCGGAATTGGCAAAGAAGAAGTCAAACTTTCACTTTTTGCAGACAACATGACACTCTACATAGAAAACCCTGCAGACTCCACCAGAAGCCTACAAGAACTGATCCATGAATTCAGCAAAGTTGCAGGGTACAAAATCAATGTACATAAATCAGTTGCATTTTTATACACCAACAATGAAGCAACAGAATGAGAAGTCAAGAAACTGATCCCATTCACAATTGCACAAGAAACCATAAAATACCTAGGAATAAACCTAACGAAAGATATAAGAGATCTGTGTGATGAAAACTATAGAAAACTTATGAAGGAAATTGAAGATGACACAGAGAAATGGAAAAACATTCTTGCTCATGGATCAGAAAAATAAATATTGTTAAAATGTCATTACTACACAAAGCAATCTACACATTCAACGCAATCCCAATAATAATTGCACCAGCACTCCTCGCAAAACTAGAACTATCCTAAAATTTATATGGAACCACAAAAGACCCCGAATAGCCAAGGTAATATTTAAGAAAAAAAACAAAATGGGAGGCATCACCATCCCAGACTTTAGCCTCTACTACAAAGCTGTCATCATCAAGACAGTATGGTGTATTGGCACAAAAAAAAAAAACATAGATCAATGGAATAGAATAGAGAACTCAGAATTGGACCCACAAACGTACAGCCAACTAATCTTTGGCAAAGCAGGAAAGAGTATCTAATGGAAAAAAGACAGCCTCATTAACAGATGGTGCTGGAAGAACTGGACAGCAACATGCAGAAGAATGAAACTAGATCATTTTCTCATACCATACACAAAAATAAGCTCAAAATGCATAAAGGACCTGAATGTGAGACACGAAACCATCAAAATCCTATAGGAGAAAGCAGGAAACAACCTCCTCGACCTCCACCGCAGCAATTTCTTCCTTGACACCTCCCCAAAGGTAAGGGAATCAGGAGGAGAGATAAACTACTAGAACCTGATCAAGATAAAAAGCTTTTGCACGGCAAAGGAAACAATCCATAAAACTAATAGGCAACAGACAGAATGAGAAAAGATAGTTGCAAATGACATATCAGATAAAGGGCTTGTATCCAAGATCTATAAGAAACTCACTAAACTCCACACCCAAAAAACAAATAATCCAGTGAAGAAATGAGCAGAAGATATGAACAGACACTCTTCCAAAGAGGACATCCAGATGGCCAACAAACATGAAACGATGATCAGCACCCCTCCTCATCAGGGAAACACAAATCAAAACCACACTGAGATACCACCTCACACTGGTCAGAGTGGCTAAAATGAACAAATCAGGATACTCTAGATGCTGGCGAGGACGTGGAGAAACAGGCACCCTCCTACACTCTTGGTGGAAATGTAAACTGGTGCAGCCCCTCTGTAAAACCGTGTGGAGGTTCCTCAAAAAATTAACAATAGAACTCCCCTATGACCGAGCAATAGCACTGCTAGGAATTTACCCAAGGGATATAGAAATGCTGAGGCATAGGAGCACATGTACCCCAATGTTCATAGCGGCACTCTCAACAATAGCCAAAACATGGAAAGAGCTTAAGTGTCCATCAACTGATGAATGGATCAAGAAGATGTGGTTTATCTATACCATGGAATATTACATGGCAATGAGAAACAATGAAATCTGGCCATGTGTAGCAACATGGATGGAACTTGAGGGGTTATGCTGAGTGAAATAATTCGGGAAGAGAAGGACTGATACCATATGTTTGCATGTATAGGAGGATTAGGAGGAACTTAACGGAGGACCATAGGGGAGAAGAAGGGGAAAAATAGTTGGGGAGAGGGAAGGAGGCAAACCATGAGAGACTCTTGAATGCTGAGAACAAACGGAGGGCTGATGGGGGTGGGAGAGATGAGAATGGGGTTGATGGGCACAGAGGAGGGCACTTGTTGGGATGAGCACTGGGTGTTATATGGAAACCAACTTGACAATAAACGATTAACAGTCTCATGCTCTACCGACTGAGCTAGCCGGGTGACAACAATAAACTGTTAAAAAAAAAAAAGACTGATTGCAATCAGCTGCTAGACATACACTTCTATCAGTGTGAGGTCAGGCACCACTGCAGCTCATACAGCCTGTGCCATTGTGATGGCTCTGCATAGAGCAGCAGTTCAGCAGGCAGCTCCTCCAAATTCCCCTGGATCCCCCTTCAACTTCTCCCAATACTGGTCATGCTGGGTGTTGACATTGTGGCAAAGCATTCCAGCTCTTTTGCATGCCATGTACATCATCAGAGTTAGAGGCTTTGAGATGCTGAGACACCATTGCCAGTGCAGATGAGAGACAGATGTAGATTCCAGTGACTCTTCACAGGCTCTGGTTTGTTCCCTATTCTTTTCCCTTTACGTGCAGCACTCATTCCCAACTGCTGGGCAGGCTGACCTCAAGCCCAGCACCAAATCCAACGGCACCAGGCTTACATAGACAGCTTAACCAGCCTTCTTGATTGCATAATGTCTAATCCCTACAATAAATCCTTTATATCATTCATAGTGGTTCTCCTTTACTGATCAAATCCTAATAGATTTTATTTAAGACGAGTGTAGAGTATGCTGAATTTTTTTTAAGTGGAAAGATAATCTGGAAAGTAAGAAAAATGGTTACTCTATGGGAAGGAGGGAAGATGATGAAGCTGGAAACTGAAAGTATTTTAGTTCATTGTTTTGACTTTGAAATCCTATCAATAGTTTTCATTAATTAAAAGCCAAAATAAAATAAAAACAAACAGAAAAAAAAAGTAATCCCTTAAACTGGAAATAACTCAAAAATGAGCTTGTTAGAATATAAACTTGGTGGAATAACCACATACAGAAGTTATTTGAAATGGCTTTTAAAAGCAATACTTGACTTAAAAATGTAAAGGTACATATTCTAAGTTCTGAAAAGAACAACACAGATTGTAAACTGCTTTCAGTGAGCTGGCTTATTTTTAATGACAATGTGGATAATAGTATTTTGAAACTATATAATATATATTTACAAATTATGTTGTATGTAACATATATACATATTAGCATAAGATAAAGCAAATATAATTATGCTAACATAATTTAGAATCCCAAGTTTTTAGGACAAAGAATATAACATATTTTTAAAAATCGTGTAAAGTGTTACACATTAAACCCTGTGATGCTAATTCCAAATATCAGTATGAATTCATGATTTATTGTTTTTCTATAATTTCTATATTTTACAACTCTGTGCCCTAAAAGTTCTAGAAGCAAGCAGCATTCCTAATGTCCATACTGTCAACCCTAAATGCAACTTACCAGTGAAAGGAACTGTGGTCCTAGGGAAAATGGCTGATTCAGAGTCCAGGGCAAGAAATGTACAAAATGAACCTGAAATAGACTCCTGTACCTAAAAGCAAGAAATCCATCAAAGAGGAGCCAGGAGCCACTGGCATTAACAGGATAACTTGAAAATACACACACACACACACACACACACACACACACACACAAATTATGGCTGCAATGGACTGAATCATAAAGTATGAGAAAATGCATGGGTTCTTAAATGACAAGATAGAGAAAAGATTGTTAGTGTCCTTAAGAAAGGGCACCAACTGAAAATTATTTTGAGAATTGACCAAAAGGAAGAATCAAACATTTCCCTGTCTTCAATAGATTTTCTAAGTCATCAAACTGTTAATTAAGATCTTTATGTAAGAATCAAGGCTATTCAACGCAGGAGGAATGCTAAAACTAGAAAGTCATATAAGTTCAAGAACTAAGGGAATAATATAACTAGGCAATAACATGGATAGATGCTAAAATCCTTCAGTGAAAATTTGATAGGGATGTAAGAAATGAATGACATTGTAGGAAACTATTGATGAATCTTTATAAATTTTAATTCAGAGAACCGATACAATGTGTCTCTTGATGGAATGCAATGGGATACTCAATAAGTAGATCTAACTAACTAGATACAGAAAATAAAGAAAATTATTGATGAATAATAAAAACAGAATGTTGACACATATTGAAGCTTGGTTATAGGAATGTGGAAGTTTATTTTATTCTTTTTCTATGTACATTTGCAAGTTTTCAAATAGTCATACCTTTCTAAACATTGTATATTCAGGTTTTTAAAAGTATCAAAAGTTCAATTATTGGTGAGGAAACAATTTTTTAGGAGCAGTCTAATTTGAAACTCTGAAAACCTGAAAATTGTGTGATTCCATGTTTCTTCTTTTTCTATATATCCTATGGCATAGTATATATGTGTTACTCTGTAGTGAAAAAAAGTATTATAATAAACAGGATGCTGCTCTTGAGGTGAGAATCACTAAGCATTTTCTAATATTTTCCCAATGTCTAATATTCAATTACTGAAAAAAGTAAAACACTTCTAGTTTTAAATACATTTATATTAATATTTTATAATAGTGCTACAGAATAAAAGGCTTTTTGCTTTTGTAAATCATAAAAATAATCTTAAAACTATCAATTAAAATTACTTAAAACTACTAATTTTCAGGAGTTACTATGCTGACTTCTTTTCAGGCCCCAAATTCAGATTTTTATCATCTCCTCCTTTTGATAATTTCTTCTAGCAATTGATTTGTGAGGATGTGTGTCCTTTGAAGTCAGTAAGTGATTTTTATCTCATGAGCTTAGGATCATAGGGATACACTATAACACCGGTACAATCTCAAGGTTAAATGAGTTTGAGAAACTCATTTCGAATCCCAAATTCCCTGTTTCCTTGAGATAGGTAATGGACCACCGGGGGTCAAACTTCCTAACATGGCAGTGGTCAGCACAAGTCATTTGGAGAACCCCCTTTCTCAAAAGAAACTGTCCTGATGATCTTCTTTTAAGGACAGTATTTGTGGCTTGATGCCTGCCCTCTTTGTTTCCAGCCCACCTGAGCCATGGTGCTTCGTGGATGGGAAGTTAATGAATGAAGTCTGGGAGAAATTAGAGAAAAGAATGCTTAACCCAGCTCTAAGAGATTAAGCAACTACCAGAAAGAAAAGAAAAAGCCGCTGAAAAAGCTGCTCACTGGAGCCCTATCAAGGGGATGTTTTCTAAAGCAGCTGCACAAATATACCCACTAGAGGAGGGCAGCTTTCACCCTGCAAATGTTTGGAAAATATATCCTCCAGGCTTCTGCCTCCTGCTGCAGATCCGTAGGGTATATTAATGGCTGGCAGACAGCAGTAAGCTGTGTGTGTCTGATTGCTCATGGCAGTATTTTTTCCTCCAAAGTTTGCATCAGAGAATATTTTTCAAAATGTTTCTAAAGGTCATTTGGAATCTTATTGAAAGTAAGAAAATAATGAGATGCCTCGAAATGTTGAAACACTTCCTTTCAAATTGGTAGCTGAAACACAATAAGCCTTGATGTATATGTCATCAAGACAGGCTTCGTTTTCTGCAGAGATGCTCTCTCCCAAATGATTCAACATACCTAAACTTGGCAGAGTTCAGTCTCATCTGTGCTAAGGTTTTCAGGATATATATTGTTAAATTTCTAAAACATTTTGTGTATTTCCAGTAATATAACTTCATTTCTGCCTCTGGTAATTTCCAATAGTTATAAAAGAGTTACCAAAATGCAGAAGAACAGGGGTGCCTGGGTGGCTTAGCTGGTTAAGTATCAGACTCTTGAACTGGCTCAGGTCATGATCCCAGAGTCTTGGGATTCACACCCTGCTTGATATATTTTCTCTCTCTCTCTCTCTCCTTCTGCCCCTCCCCACCTCCCACGTGTGGGTATGCTCTCTGTCACACTCTAATATAACAATAAAAAATAAAATAAATAAAATGCAGAAGAGCAAAATCCTCACAAAAGTGTAGCTAACGATTCACCCAGTGTTAAGATTCCTAAATATAAGTTGCACTTGTTTCCCTAATAAACAGCAAAACCATATAATCTAAAATGCTGTGCAAGCAATGCTTTTCAATTCTAATGAAATCAATAATGATGATGTTGATGATTAAAATAATCATGGTGGTCAGAATCAACATGCTTCCATTTGAGAAGTATAGTTGTTTACTACCCCTGAGCAAATTGGTAGTATTTACTGCTTATAAATTACAACAAAATAGCTATAAGGTTGCAATTATTACAAATATTAACATTTGATTTACTAATCTTGATGCTTATAAAAATCATGTCAACATAATCCCTTCTGAGGAGAGGGTAAGAGGGAAGACTTATATAATCATGCAACTTTAGAGCTGAAATGAACCACTGAGATCATTCCATTTAACCTCTTAGTTTTTCAGAGGGAAACAAGAGGTCCAGACAGATGAATTTATTTTTTTGCCCACAGCAATTAGTGCCAGCGTTGGAGCTAGAACCCAAAGTGTCTATCTCCAAAGTGAGGGGGCAGAAAAACAGCAAGGTTGGCAAGCATTGCTACCTTCCTTTGGAGCTGTCAACCTTCAAAATAAAACAGCCAGTTATTTACTAGCAAAATAGCAGGGGAGTAACAATTTGGGACATACAAGCTGTACCGAATCACAGGCAGATCTGAAGAGACAAAGGGAAGGTCAGCTTTTATTAGATTTTAAGAAGAAAGTGGGAAGGGTTGTTTAAACAAAAGTTCATGAAAAAAGAATAGAAGTTCGAAGTCGGAGGGGTTCCTCATTGGCTGCAAGCCATGGTTAGCGCGTTGTTGCTGGGGCACAGAGTGGTCTTCCCTTTTTGTCTTAAAAACAGGAGATAAAATGCCTATGTGAAAGCATCCTTCCTTGTCAAGACAGCTCTTACTTTCCTTTGCTGGGTTATGCAGGCTGTAGCCTGTGGTATACGTGGGAAAGCACTCCTTCCACAGCAGGATAAGTTGGAATGGATGTAATGTAGACAACAACTTATTCTGGACAAGATACTGTCCCAATGCCCTTTTTATGGATAATCTGATTTAAATTGCCTGCAACTCTATGAGGTAGTTATCACAGATGACCAAAAGCAAAGCACATAGGTTGCGAATGGTTTGCACAAATCACATGGGTAATAAGAGTTGGAGCCAGAATTTCATTCCAAACCCTATGACTCTAGAGAAGTGTTCTTGATAATTATTCCATTCCAGATATGAAAATGGTGTCAATTCTATCATTAAAGATTATAGTCACAGTTAATTTTTTTAAAGTTTTCTTTTGGTAAATAATTTCAATCTTAGGCAGTATGCATTTTACCACAACTCACAGGAAGTAAACATCACTGACAGGATTTTTAGTTCCTTTGTCTTGGGGACAGGAGGTGATTCCTGTGGAAAAAAGATTCATATCTATTTAATGAACTGTGCTTATTCTGTGTGTCAGACATCGGGCATGGAAATACAGTGGGAAGCAAGAGAAGTGTATAGAAATATGAATATATTTCATATAATACATAATGAAAAATAAAAATCCAAGATTTATATCATTTATGTTAGATTTAGAAAATTTTCATGAATTCTCTTAAACAAGTAGAAGAGATGGTAACTTGATTAGGAAAAAAAGAAAACAAGGTTGTTTCAAAAAGCTGAACTATGGGGCGCCTGGGTGGCTCAGTCGGTTAAAGCCTCCGATTTCAGCTCAGGTCATGATCTCACGGTTTGTGGGTTCGAGCCCCGCGTTGGGCTCTGTGCTGACAGCTAGCTTGGAGCCTGGAGTCTGTCTTCGGATTTTGTGTCTCCTTCTGTCTCTCTGACCCTCCCCTGGTCATGCTGTCTCTATCTCTCTTTCAAAAATAAATTTAAAAAAATTTTTAAAAAAGCTGAACTATGAAGAATGATCTCTAAGAAATATTGAGTGCTGGAAACAGTGCATGTCAAAGACCTCCATTCTCTAGTAGTGATTAGAATTGAGTGAAGACCAAACTCCCTTTTGAGGGTATTAATTTTCTTGACAGATATTTCACTGGGGCAGTAAGTGAGGAGAGAAAGAACATCTCTTTCTTTAGCTCTCAAAAGAACATCATAGCCATTTCTATTTCTTATTCTTCCCTGAACTAACAATGAAAAGGTCAAGAAAATTTTTTAAACCTCTGCTAAACACCTACTAAAAGAAGTTTCTACTATATTTAGGAAATAGCAACAGGATTAGTAGGCAGTAAGAACTTCCATAACATACAACATGGAATATGATTTAAAATCTTTTATCCCCCCAAGACAAATTAGAATATTGGATTAAACAAAAAGAATCATCTCTTTAACCCTAAATTGGGAAACATCAATGAACTTGGCACTGGCTTTTATTTATAATCACATTTTTCTAACCCAAAGTACTTTACTTTGATCAAAATTGGAAGCAAACGTTTTCATGTCCATGTAATCTTCACACAGATTTGATCGAGGACTTCTGAATTGTTTTATGACAAAATGTGTGTGCATATCCATATTAGGCACATTAGTTTTGGATGGAAAATCTGTGGGGTTAATTCTCTTTGTTCTATTCTAGAACAACACATGTAATTGGCCATTTAATTAAAGCTTGCTGAGGAGGGTGACTCATATTCAACTATGTCTTTACTTCCAGTGTGCAGCAGTAAGGAAAGTGGTTATCACCTCCAGTCTCTGCCTACTACTTTAAGTTTCATCCCCTAAATGATGAGGAACTTAAAGTTCTGTCTTTCTTACCAGCCTTTGGGATTGAGTCGTTATTAATTTAATCTTTACAAAATGAGGCATTCTTATGGGTATCAAAGTGGCTTTACATGTGATGATTTGGTTGATATTGGGTAGAGCCTTGATACAAAAAAATTAATAGGTTGTCTCATGTATAATGTTTTCATACTTAGCAATGGTTCCTATATGTGGCTGGTGCCTCACAAATACTTATGGAATGAATAGATGAATCCCTTTCAATCCAATAGTTTAGAACCACCTTATCAAAATCATATTAGAACTAGTTGAAATCAAAGCCCTTAGTGGATTGAGTGGGTTAGGCCTTTGGAGTGGTAGAGAAAAGTGAGGGTTCTGGAATGATTCACAGGCTAATAAATTCAGAGGAGAGAGTCTCAAAGCCAAACTCATCAATTAACTGCTTTGCACAGCACCTTGGAAAGAAGGCCATGAAATTATAAAATTATGTGTGTGGACCTCATAAATTGAAACTTTTGGGTGATGATGCTGGGGTTGTTATTCTGTAAATGGGAACTGTTCCAATTATGAATTATTGCTCTGGGGACAACTCTAATGATGAATTATCAGAAACGACATTTGATAATCTTCAGGATAAATGGTTAGTAAATCTCTGTATTTTTGGCATTGTCAAAGATACAAAGAAATCTAGAAGAGGGTTTCCATTCTTCATAAGTTTAATTCTTATAACAATAACTGTTATTAGCCCTTATGTTACAGATGGGCAAATGAATCTCAGACTGGCTGACTACTTTGTGTAATGTCTCATAAATAGTAAGAAGCTAAGCTGGAAATTAACCAGAAGCCCATTTCCTTGATATTATTCTACTCTAAAAACTCATAGTAGAAGATAGTGTATACTAAGTACCAGTACCCTTGTAGAAATCCTCAGCCTGGTCTGTAATAGTCTCATCTAAGAAGTTAGTAAATGTGTAACCCATTTAGGATGTTAATCAATAGTTTTATTTACTTATTTTCGTTACTGAGCTCATACCATAAGAACTACCCACCCCACCCCCAACACCCCTGTTTTATTGAAATTAGCTGAATGGTTGCCTCTGCTCTCCGGTTTCATATCAATTGAAGAGATTTAGTGTATAGAGTCTTATTTTCTGATTTTAGAATTTGAAAATTCTAGCCCCTGAGGACTGAACTGATTAAGGTCAAATTAGAAAAGTGTTTCCTTATGCTCTGTTTAAATAATTTTGGATTTGAATCATCAGGTTCAGAAACCAAGTTTTGTGGTTTCCGATTACAGAAGAGCATGGGATTCAGGCTTTAAAAGGCAAAAATGAGGGGACACCTGGGTGGTTCAGTCATTTGAGCTTCTGACTCCTGATTTTGGCTCAAGTCATGATCACATGGTTCGTGGGATGGAGTCCCATGTCCTGCTGTGTGCTGGCAGTGCAGAGCCTGCTTGGGGTTCTCTCTGTCCCTGTCCTGATTTTGCATGCTCTCTCTCTCTCTCTCAAAATAAATAAATAAAGATTTTTTTAAAAGAGATGAAAATGAGAAAAGCATGTGTCCTAATCTTTAGAATATTCTCAGGGGTTTATTAATATTTCCTGTAACAAGTTGAAACTATGGTATCAAATGCCCTTGAGGAAATGTGTTTAAACGGCAGGAAACTGGGTGTGGACTTTGGTCTATTTTTATTCCTTCTTGGTACTTCTGTATGATTTTCACATAAAGAAGTGCTGGAAAGGAAGGCACTACTAATTAATTTCTTCCTGGTTTATTTATATATATCTTTTTCATATCCTGAGCCTGCTAGATTGAATTTTTTGGGAGAAAGTAAAACATATTAGGATCTTTGCTTTTCTTATGATTTTTTCCCATTGGTTTTAGTTCTTTTTTAAAAATATAATTTGTTGTCAGATTGGTTTCCATACAACACCCAGTGCTCATCCCAACAAGTGCCTTCCTTAATGCCCTTCACTCACTTTCCTCTCTCCCCCACCCCCATCAACCACAGTTTGTTCCCTATATTTAAGAGTCTCTTATGGTTTGCCTCCCTTCCTCTCTTTTTGTAACTTTTTCCCCTTCCCCTCCCCCATGGTCTTTTTTCTCAGCTTCCTATTTTTCCGTAATTTTATCTTCTAATTCACCTATTCTCCCCTCTGCCTCTTCAATCCATGCTGTGGCCACCTCCCATTTTCTTTTGCACCTTATTTATAGCATTTTTTAAATTCATTATGACTATTTTTTAGCTCCTTGATCTCTGCAGCAGTAGATTCTCTGCTGTCTTCTATGGTTTTTTCAAGCCCAGTGATTAATCTTATGACTATTATTCTAAATTCTTGTTTAGTTATATTGCTTATATCTGTTCTGATCAGTTCTTTAGCTGTCACTTCTTCCTGGAATTTCTTTTTAGGAGAATTCTATTTTATCATTCTGGCTAGTTTTCTGTCTCTTATAAGTTTTAAAAGATTGTATATGCTTTGCACCTATTACCCTGCTATCTTAAAGGAAGGCCATACACTGTCCAGGGCCTGGTCTTCAGGAGGTGTTTTTTGGAGAGTGTTACTTGTTCTCTGTTGTTGTGATTTTGGTTATTTTATTTCCCTACTCATAGTGATGTTTTGGACCCTCCACCAGACGTGCTTTGAATTGTTTCTTGAAGTAGCCCTGGAAAGGAAAACAAACAAACAAACAAACAAACAGGAAGCAAAAAACCACAAACACACAGATAAGACAAACAACCCAAAAGCAAAAAACACCAGCTGCAAGTAAAGAACAGGGGGGAGGAGGTGCTGATGGAAGAGCACATACAAAGAGAAAAATGATAGGGGCAGGGGTAGGGGTGGTGGAAGAAAAAATACTGATCAGGCAGAGAGACTAAATGGCTTAATTCTGAGAGAGAGAGAAAGGAAAATAAAGAAGGGGGGGTGAGAAAGGAAGATAAAGTTACCCAGAGAAACTATATGGCTTGATTATTCCAGAGAGAAAGGAAAGGAGGAGGTACAGAACACGTATCAAGAGAATGGATTAAATATGTATGTTTAAACAAACCAACAACCAGAATGACCAGCCTAGAGGAGGGAAGAGATAAGAAGGAGAAAGAAAGGAAGAATGTATCTAACTAACGAGAATTGTACTAGAATTAATCCAGGCAACACAGCAGCACTGCGGAGAGGGCTCTTCGGTTCCTCGTATATACCCGGGTCCAGAGGACACGCAGATTACCAGACGCGAGGGGCGTGGCTTGGAGGAGGCGGTCCCGCCTCCACTGTGGGCCCGGAGGACCAATCGCTGAGGCCTCGCCTTGGTGGTGGTGGTAGGGAGAAAAATGGCGGCCTCTCAGTCTCCTCCATGGAGCCAGTGTCCCAAATCAGTTTGTTCCAGCCCGTCTCACTGTGCCTCGGCGCACGCCAGGCAGTCCGTCTCGCTTCGCCAATTGCCATGCCCGGCGCTTGGCTGGGATTTAAACTGCCGCTCCGTTCCCCCAGGGCACTGGGGAAGTGCCTCTCCGTGCTGCCCGATATGTGGCCCCGGCTGGTTTTGTCTGGTTTTGTCCCGTGCTGCAGCACCTCAGGAAGGACCGCTTTCTCCTTTGGACTGCACCCCTGACCTACCCCCTACCCCGGGTGCACGAACAGGGCAGCCAGCCCCAGTCCGGAGAAAGCCCCGCAGTCAGAGACGGGATTCCTCTCTGTCCTGGTCCGAGGTTCTCTTGTCCAGGTACAGTCGTCCACTTCCCCAGCCGCTCTTTCTCTTCTCTCTGTCTCTCTGCAGAAAGGGGTCCCCCCCCCCACCCCGTCCGTGCCCAAGGGGCCTGTTTTATCTCCTCCAGTTCCCGGTCACTAACCTGTGGCCTGTCAGGTTGTCCTGGTGACTCCCTGGTAGACTCTGTCTCTTTTCCTCCCAGACTCTTGGGGTTCAAAGTCCTTTGGCTTCAGCCCTTCTTTGAGAGTTGGGAAGTATGGATCCCCCTTCTTCTCTGCCATGTTGGCCTCTCCTCTTCCCAGGATCTTAAGAGGAGTATGAATATCCACCTGGAGATTCCCTCCAAGAAGGTGGGCCAAACCAAAAACCCTAGGGAACAGGTATATTGACTTGTAATCTGAAATACTTTGTCTTAGCTGGAAAAGTGAAGGCACAGAGGAATGCTACCTACAGATAATTGACCTTGCAACTTGGCATGCTAATTTCCTTTCTTTCTTTTCTTTTCTTTTTTTTTTTTAGGTAAATCCAGCTATAGATGAAGAGTTACATACTTTGTATTAGGTAAGGAGATAATTCAGAACACAGGTTCAAGAAAAACATACCATTTCTAACACTTACTTAAATGTATTACCTTGAGAAGTTATTCTCTGCAAGCCTCAGTTTTTCCCCCTCTGTAAAATGGGATAGTAATAATACCCACTTCATATGATTGTCTTGAAAGTTAAATGAGAGAATCCACGTTTACTCTTTAATGACAAAAGGTCTGACACATCACAGTTATGGTGATGATGATGATTGCATTCTTGCAGAGCTCAAACTGTCTTCACACACATGATCTTATTTTTCTTCCAGGGACTACATGTATGTAATAGCTTTATTTTCTCACAGGGGTGGGAGAGTAAGATTTTGCGAAACCAAAGGAACACTTTATTAATTGAAAACAAAGCAAACAAACAAACAAAAAAACTCCTGAAAATTAGGAATAACAAAGTAGAAAAGAAAGACGGGTGCATTCAAGGTTGTGGTATTCTACCCTTAAAAGCTGGAGAAAGAACAAAATAACAAACCCCTTCTGTGAATATAGGCGGGGGAATGACTGAGAATAAGTGACTTTCTCAGGGTCACAGAGTGATTTTGCTACAGATGGGAGACTAAAGCTTCATGAAGGGTAAATTCCCACAGTCATGTCTGCATCTTTTTGAAGCTTTTCTATTTTTCTGATTGCTCTTTCTCCTATTTCAGTGTGGTATGTTTAAGATATTAATGAAATTTTAAGGCTACGAATATTTGAAATGTTACTACATATTTATGAGGTAGTATCTGTCATCGCATGGCAGTGGTGACACAGATGACGGTTAACAGTAGTTGCTGCTGTTCATGGAACTGCAGGGAACAAGGGGTACCATTGCTGTATGTATGTATGCCAGGCTTAGCTGCACGCCTGATAGTCTTGACTGGAGGGGGAAGTCGTATTTAATATAAAAGTATCAATTGTGGGGCGCCTGTGTGGCTCAGTTGGTTAAGTGTCTGACTCTTGATTTTGGCTCAGGTTATGATCTCACAGTTCGGGGGTTCAGGCCCCCTGTCAGGCTCTGCACTAACAGTACAGGGTCTGCTTGGGATTCTCTCTCTTCCTCTCTCTGCCTGTCCTCTGTTCACACTCTCTCTCTCTTTCAAAAATAGATAAACATTCAAAAAATGTTGTGTCGATTGTAAGAAAAATTCCCAAGATTGTGTCTGCCACATGAACAACATTTTACTTCGCCGTATTCTGGTAGCCACATCCTGTTATGCCGCATGTGATTATAAAGATCAGACTAGGGCTGAAGGCTAACTGCAGCTTTCCCCAGGGACTTTTGTTTTCAAACTGCAGAGGTTCTGGTGTGTTGTTAGTCACTTTGGTTTGAATTAAAGCTGAGTTGATTGTATCTGGTTGACTTCTTTAATCCTTCTCGTTCCCGTCTCCTGTCCCTTCCTTATGGAGTTCTTATCCAATTCTCAGTCAAGGCCAGGAATCTCATTATAAGTGCAAGCTGGGATCTTTTGTCCTTCAGGGCATTTTTGTTACTGGGCATATTTTCCTAATGCTGACTGTGATTCTAGTCAGAGCTGTGGTTGCATTCCCTTAGCTCTGCAGTGTTTCCCTAGTCCATTGTGGTGCTACGCACCAAGCACATCCGGCAAATATTTGATGAATGGACACATTTTGACTTGGTGGAGAAATGGTTCCTGGGCTCATCATAAAAAATTTACCTGCGTTCACTTTTGGAGTAAAGGTTTATCTGGAAATAGTATTAATAGTTCTATATTGTGGTCTTCGTGAAAGTTCTGATCAAAGAAAATGTTCAGGCTTTTCCCAAAATGTTGATCTTTTATTACAGGTAGAAAGAGTTAATGAGTTTGTGTTTACAGCGGTACTGGGCAAATATGTATAAACTGATCAAACTGATGATTGGCTCTGAACTTTAAAGGTTGGAAATGTATGTGATACCTAAGGTTGCCTCCATTTTATCTGTTAAGACCAGCTCTGCACAGCCTGGTCCTTCCTTAGGCACTCTGTCCACAGTTTCAATGGCAAACAACCTGATGACTAACTCAGACATGGTTATCTGAGAGACAGTAGTGACTACCTTAGAATAAATTCATTTAAGCCCTTCCAAAGAAAAATGAGTTTTCATATGTTCTTGCTTTTGCTACTTTATTTTGGTAGTTTAGTTATAGTTTTTAACTGAGAAATTTGCTGTTTCTAACACTACCAAAGGGGTGCTTCCCCTGTACCTTAAAATCTTTTCTGTCAGCTTCTTTGCCCATATGGCTTCTTCCCATTCTGCTTTGACTCACTCTTGGGTCTTGCCTGATCTTGCTGGAGAAATTTTGCTATCGCCACAACCTACATGGGGATGCCAATACCTATGCCAGAATAGGGTGTCTTTCTCTCAGTAGTGGTACTAAAAGTTCTACACAGTGATTATTTCCAGGCTGGAAGAGAACGAAGGTTCTCTCCCAACTTCCAGACATACCTTCTTGTCTGAGACCTGAATTTTCACAGGGTCTCCAGGGAATTATGCCTGCAGATCTGGCCAATACTCATTACTCACAGGCAATCAGTTCTACAGTGAACATATGCCGGACATGCTGCCCTATCTTTTTTTTTTTTTTAATGTTTTATTTATTTCTAGGTGAGAGAGAGAGAGAGAGGCAGCGTGAGCAGGGGAGGGTCAGAGAGAGAGGGAGTCACAGACTCTGAAACAGGCTCCAGGCTCTGAGCTGGCAGTCAGCACAGAGCCCGACGCGGGGCTCGAACCCACGAACCGTGAGATCATGACCTGAGCGAAAGTCGGACGCTTAACCAACTAAGCCACCCAGGCGCCCCACATGCTGCCCTATCTTGACCCCCAAGAACAGAGGACCATGCAGTTTTCAGTGACGTCAGTGTCCTTTCCCCCTATCCCTTCCTACTACAAAGAGGGAAGGATTTGAATGGAAAATTGGTAATTAGCTTAGGGTGACTTAGATATTGATTTATTTTAATTAGTCTTAATGTCTTCTTACCTTAGTCAGCAGTGTCTATAGCAAGAATTTTTCAGAAGCACCCTGAAAATGGACTAATTTTATCTTTGTCACCCTCTTTTCTCCATCTCTATCCTTCCTTCTTCCCTATGGGAATTAGGAGCTTCTTAATGTTCGGTGTCTAAATATTGTCCTCCTGCATCTTTCTGTCCACCCAAATAGCTTGATTTCCTCCCCTTCTAAAGCAAAAAGTCCCTTTTGTTTCAGTCCTTGACAAAATAGATGTTATTGTGATGTTAATAATTCACAGTAATGGATAATGGACAATGGTAATGGAGGGTGGATATTAACATCAGGTATTTCTTTCTAAAACAACTGACAGCCCAAATAAACTTCAGATTGAAGAATATGTGGGGGAAAAAAAAGTCATTCTGCCTGTTACTTCCAGAGAGAAAAGCTTGAGCCACACAATTCAAGCTAGGTTCATGTCATTCCATCAGAGTGTGTAGCACTCAAGTCATAGTAAAGGGAAGAAGACAAGCACCAGTTATTTGATGTAAGATTC
This sequence comes from Proteles cristata cristata, assembly GCA_017311185.1. Classification (NCBI taxonomy): domain Eukaryota; kingdom Metazoa; phylum Chordata; class Mammalia; order Carnivora; family Hyaenidae; genus Proteles; species Proteles cristata. The sequence continues at coordinate 357,681 of JAESUZ010000242.1, read as the reverse complement.
AGTAAATTTCTAGATTTTGAAACCTATAAACATAATTTTTAAAAATATAAAAGCCTTTCAATATAAGGAAGGGTACAATTTTAAGCAAAGTTTAAAGAAACAAACACCCGGATAACTATCTCAATCCTTAGTTGTTAGTAGTAACTTTTGACTTTAAAACTAATTTTCTGTTTGGAGGTTAAACTTTTCTCATATTGCGAATAAAAAAAAAGTTTTCACTTAAGTATTAAAATTCCTTTGTAGAGTAGTGAGATAAATCATTTGTGATTTTTAATCCCAGAGGGTCTACATCTGAGGTCTTGATTTACATCAGAAGGCAAGTCTCTCTCATTTTTAGCCTTGGCAATGAAAAAGATCATTTAGACAGGGCCTGTTGAGCCCATTACCAACCTCATCTCCTTAAAGGATTTTATAGTCAAGGATGCATTTATCTGACAACCACATTTATCCAGCCCTGATACCTATCATAGTTCAGTGTGCCCAGACATGGGGTAAAGGTCCTAACATAAAGAAAAGAAAGCTCTGGCACCAGCTATGGTGTGGGGGCATGCAGCCACAGCTAGATGCTGGAGACCTGGAAGCCTGACAGCTGGGACAGAATCACCAAAGAGCTCATCTGTAGCTCTTTATCTAATTCAGCAGTCTTATTCGAGGATATCCAAAAAGTGTAAATATGCCATTCAGTGCACAGGTAACAAGCAGTACTCACATTATTCAAAAATTCAGTCAGGCAGGTGGCTTAATTAAGGAAGAGGAAATAAGCCCTAGGGGCCTGGATATTGATATTTAACCTGATATTTACATGGAAGCTGGAAATATAAAGGTATATTGATTACATATTTTAGAATATGTTAGCATGGCAAAATAGAAAATATACTGAGCTTAGAGTTAGAGCATGGGGATTTCATCCTACTGCTCTAGTAACTACCTACTTAGATTTTGAAAGATACTTCTTTTAGTTTATTAATTTATAATGAAGTTTATGTGGCCCACCTTACTCAAGGGAAGGTGGGAGGCTCAAGAGAGGGATATAAACAAACACACATGTAAAGTTAAATGTTAAGAAAAAAAAGGACGAAGAAAATAAGGAGCGGAAGACAGTATGAGAGAGCCCAGCATTAGTAAAATGATGGGAAGCAAACCAACTGGAATAGAGGGTGGTGTGCACAGAAAGAATTTAACTTCGTATTCAGATAAAAAGGAAGGTTAGAGTAGAGACACAATGAAAAAGATAGACAGCCTACTTGAATATTCTTTTGTTGACTAACTCCCAGAATATAATAACTTCTCATTGCCCTTAAAGTGCAAATCAATTAACTCTTTATCGCAGATCTTTAGTTCCTCTGTATTCTTAAAATCTGAATAATGACGAGATTGGTTATAGTAGTCCGTATGAAACAGAATTATTTTCTGGGTGGTTGTATTAACAAATAGAGAAATGTAACACTGTGAACTTACAGTAAATAAACAAAAGCCTTTAGAGGCCAGCTTGTCCAACCCTTATCCATGCAACTATTATTCCCAAGGGGCAGACATTCTTGAGTGTCCTCCACCGCAGGTCAGGGAGTGCACTTGCCTCACCGAGTCCCTGCAGTCATTTTATGAGGAAGGTGGTATTTACATATAGGGAAATGAAGCTCTATTGAGGTTCGGTAAACTGATAGTAAGAGAAAATTTTTTTAAGTTTATTTATTTATTTATTTATCTATTGAGAGGGAGAGAGAGAGAGAGAGAGAGAGAGAGAACATGTGTGCAAGTGAGGGAAGGCAGAGAGAGGGAGAGAGAGAATCCTAAGCAGGCTCCACACTGTCAGCACAGTGCCCAACGTGGGGCTTGAACTCACAAATTGCGAGATCATGACTTGAGCCTACATTAAGAGTCAGATGCTTAACTGACCAAGCTACCCTGGCACCCCAAAAAGATCTTCAGTCTTTTCAAAAGATCTTTCAAAAGAGCAGAATGTTTAAATTTCAGAGAGTGGTAACCAGGTCCTTGGGAAAGATACTTCCTGGTCTATAAAACTGGCAAGAGGCTAGGGGAAAGTTTGCATACATTTTAAAGGAGCAGAGAGAGAATTTTCAAGCTTTCTAGAGTAAATCCTCTAAGAAAAGGAAGGATGGGGCCTACAGTGAGAAAGGAATCTGTTTTAAGTTTAGTCAAGCTAAGGGGAACATTAAGATTATCTTGGTCAGTTATACTTTAGATTTGTCATGGTAGTATACAACTAACCAACCAAAAGCCAAACCAAGAAAATGCCAGGCCCTAGCCCATACAAATTAATCTGAAAATCAGTATCTCTAGTGATATGGACATTTACATGTATGTGTGTGTGTGTGTGTATGTGTGTGTGTATGTGTGTGTGTGTAGTTGTGGTAAAAAACATATAGCATGAAATCTACCCTGTTAACAAGTTTTTAAGAATTTAGTACAGTATTGTTAACTACATGCACATTGTTTTACAGCAGATCTCTAGGACTCTAAAACTTTTTCATACTGTATGACTAAAATTCTAAGCCACTGGAAAATGTATATAGACAAAATGAAATATTATTCAGCCAAAAAGAGAAAGAACTGTTGTCACATACTACAATATGGATGAACTCTGAGAATCTTATGCTAAATGAAATTAGCCAGCCACAGAAGGACAGATACTGCATGATTCCACTTAAGCGAGGCATTGAAAGTAGGCATCAGTACTTCTAAAAGCAGCCCATCCTTTTAGAATGTGTCTTAAGAATCAAGTGTGTAGGTGCTTAGGCCTTAATGTCACACGCTAAGAACCCGCCCCCCCGCGACTGAGCCATGAATCTATTTCTCATCCTCCACAGTTTCACCTTCCCTGCCCCCATGATTTTGTATCAGCAAAAATTAGTTTAGATTTGGTGATGGTGTAGTCATTTCAGTTTTAGTAACTGTGAAATTCCCGAGACTTTGGTTATACGACTATGTCCTGGCAGACTCTGTTGGTTGTCGATTCTCTTTTCCTCCCCTTTTTGGTTCAACGCAGTTTTGGGTTTGTTTGGACCACGACAGACTCAGGGAAGGCAGGCCCCTCCACAGATTTAGGAAATGATCAATGATTTCTCAAAGACAAGTAAGATGACTGTTTTCCTTCTGTGAAGCAATTCCTTTATGTGTAAACATGACTCAGGACTGGCAAGGAAGATGCAAGAGCAATGTCCTGGGATGCTGGTGGGCAGGATATTTGTCCCTGCTATAAAGAAACCATGAAAAATCTTGCCACTTTCTTCTTACTTTGGATAAATTGGATAGCAAGTGATGTTTATAGCTGAGGGAGCCATCTTGTCACCAGCAAGTAATGAACTAAATAATGAAAAATCAAGTCCTGAAGATGACAGAGTGGAGTGTTAGAAAGAGCCCAGGTCCTCGGGGCACCTGGGTGGCTTAGTCGGTTAGGCGTCCGACTTTCGCTTAGGTCATGATCTCGCGGTTTGTGGGTTCGAGCCCCGCGTCGGGCTCTGTGCTGACTGCCAGCTCAGAGCCTGGAGCCTGTTTCAGTCTGTGACTCCCTCTCTCTCTGACCCTCCCCTGCTCACGCTGTCTCTCTCTCTCTCCTAGAAATAAATAAAACATTAAAAAATTTAAAAAAATAAAAAAAGAAAGAAAGAGCCCAGGTCCTTAATGATATTCTTAAGTTACTGGACCTCACTTAGAAATCACCTTTGTCAAACTATCTTTTCTGTGTGTAAGATTTCTTTTTTTTCCACTTAGCCAAGGCTAGTAAATTATTATTGTACTTATAACTGCAAGTGTTCGACTTGGTAATATGTCATAGGATGGTGAGCACAGATTGAGTCTTCTATGAGGAGGTTGCAAAAGTCATCAATGGGAGAAAAGAAAATGCTCTTCCTAGAAGCTTGCACACAGTCTGAATTCATCTCTCTTTCCACAACATAATGGTACTCATTTTATTTATTTTGTTTTATTTTTTAAAAATATATTTATTTTTGAGAGAGTGTGTGTGGAGGAGGGGCTGAGAGAGAGGGAGAGAGAGTATCCCAAGCAGGCTGTCAGCACAGAGACTGATGCCGGGCTTGATTTCATAAACAGTGAGATCATGACCTGAGCCAAAATCAAGAGTTGGATGTTTAGCTGACTGAGACACCAGGTGCCCCATGACCTCTTGTTTTAAAATTACTGATATACGTATCTCTTCTCCCTGTTGGACTGTGATCCCTCTGGAGGGTAGAGGTGATGTTCTGTTTATCTTGGAATCCCCTCAAGCCCTAATTCAATGATTGGCACATGCTAGTTGCTCAGTAAGTGTTGAATGGAGTGAATTGAAGTTTGAAGTCTGTAGCTGAGTGATTTATGGAGTGGGATAATGTTGAGCTGAATGAAGTTCTCCATGGAAATAAAAGTGTTGATAGGATTAAACATGTCTGAAAAAATACTCTATGAAATGAATATCAAGAGATCTCCTTAAATTGGTCTTTATATTGTCACCATTATCCCATCAACAATTGAATTATTAGATGTGGCTAGAATAATCAATCTAGAAAGTCCCTGGGACTTTTCATTTGCTTTGGTGATGAACATCTGGTATTCCTGAATAGTACACTAAAATGGGTCTTGTATTTGTTTTATTTGAATTATCATTCTTTTTTCAGTGCAATCCACTACCCAACAGGATCATGTGAAGCCACTGACTTCACCCTACTCTCTCACCTCATCAATAGAAACATCGTATCAGTATGGCTCACTTGCCCTGCAAAGACAGTCATATGCACTGATAGAATTAAAAATAACTCTCTGTTTGGAATTCAGGATGAGTAGGAGACTCATCAACCTCCAAGGCTAGCCTCTCAGAACTGTCAACTGCCACTCAAGAGAGCTAATGTAGCTGCAAGGCATTTCAATACCAATGTTTTCCCCACAGCGTTGTTGATTCAAGAGTGTGCATAAGGGAAAGAAATACACTTAGGGCATGAACTCAAGTGGTCTTCTTTCTTAGAGTCATGTGGATTCTCATTTAATATTATTTAATTGCACATAGAGCTCTAGGCTGTCATAGAAGGCTCTGCAGTCATGTAACCTTAGACTCTAAAGAAGTCGATGCCTACATCATCCATCACAGATTATTAGCTATTCAGTTTTTAAAAAGACAGCCAGACATGTGGATTTCACTAACATTGAACAGAACCTGACCTAGCGTTGATGAGCTTGAGAACAAAGCAGGTATTTCTTTTGATTGGTTAAACTCTATGATAATGCTGTAATTGACACATCTATCTGATGTTGCCAAGGGGACATGAGTGATCATTTTAGAGCCTAAAAATATATTTTTTATAATTTCATCACGAAAAAATTAACAATTATGTGCACAACAGAGTCCTAGATTTTTTTCTTTGACTGTCATCTCATCCTAAGTCCTTCTCAAGAAGGGTCATTCTGACCATAAGCCTGCGACCATCCACCATTGCTATACTTAGCAACTCTGTCAACATGAACCAGTAATTTTTGTGGCAGAATCTATTGTCTAATTTTATATACAACTGTTTGTGTGAGTACTTACCTGTAGCTCCTTGCTTTCTCTATAAAGTGAAGCCTACAGTTTTCATGTCTCAGAAAACTTGTTTTCACTTTATGTGGTCTATCAGACAGATAAGGATAAATCTGACAAAATATATGAGGTCTATATGTGCACTGAAATCTATAGAACATCACCAGGATAAATTTTATTTTTATTTAATTTTTTTATTTTTAAAAAATTAATTAATTAATTTGAGAGAGAGACCTAGAATATTGCTAGGATAAATTTTATTTTATTTTATTTTTAATTGATTAATTAATTTTATATTTGTGAGAGAGAGACACACACACAGAGTGCAAGCAGAGGAGGGGGAGGGGCAGAGAGATGGAGACAGAGTCCGAAGGAGGCTCCAGGCTCAGAGCCTGACGCAGGGCTCGAACTCACAAGCAGAGAGATCATGACCGGAGCTGAAATTGGATGCTCAACTGACTGAGCCACCCAGGTACCCCAACCAGGATAAATTTTAAAAGATCTAAGTCAGTCATCTATTTCCACAAGTCAAAAGTTCAGTATTGTTAAGATGGCAGTTTTCCCCAGTTGGATCTATAGATTCAATATAATGTCAATAAAAAATCAAGCAGAAATTTTATAGAAATTGACAAGTGGATTCTAATATTCATACGGAAATTCAAAGAGTGTAGTATAACCAAAACATTTTTGAAAAAGAACAACAAAGTTGAAAGACTAATGCCATTTGATTTCAAGACTTATTTTAAAATTACAGTAATTTTCAGAGCATGGTTTTGGTGTCAAGACTGACAAATATATCAGTGAAACAGAACAAGGAATCCAGAAATAAGTCCATATACATTTAGACAATTGAATTTTGACAAAGGTGAAAAGGTGATTCAATGAAGAAAGGTTAGTGTTTTTGTTTATGGTGAGTCAACAGTTACAGCTCTATATGCAAAAAAGGAGAAAGAAAAAAGAGAACTCCATAGCCCTCACCTTTTACAAAAATTTAATAACTGTGAAACCTAAAACTACAAAACTTATAGAAAACAAAGAGAAAAATCTTTGTGACCTGGGTTAGCAAAGATTTCTTAGATGTTCCCCAGATGACAATTAAGTGACACTGAAAGTATAACTCATAAGAGAAAAAAAATAATTATACTTCGTCCAAATTAAAATCTTTTGCTCTTTAAAAATATTAAGAGAATCAAGAGACAAGCAAAAGATTGGAAGAAAATATTTACCAATAATAAACCTGATAAAGGACTTATCCAGAATATAAAAAGAGCTTTCATACTCACTAATAAGAGAACAAAAAACTCAAAATAATTTCAACAAACCGTTTACTAAATGGATGGCAAAGCGCAATATTGTTAGTTACTACAGAAATTCATATTAAAACTACTTTCCCTTACCTTCTGGAAACCTCTTAGGATTATTAGAGTTAAAAAGATTGATCATATCAAGTATTGGCAAGGATATGGAGGAACTGGAAGTCTCATCATGTACTGCTACTGGCAATGTAAGGTGGTTCAACCACTTTGGAAAATAACTTTGGCAACTTCTTAAAAAAATACAGCAACCATACTATCTAGCCATATTTATCAAGGAGAATTTAAATATATATTTATACAAAGACTTGTACAAAAATGTTCATAAAAGGCTTATTTGTGTTGACCCAGAACTATAAATAACCCAAATGTTCATCAACAGATGGCTAGATAAGCAACTTGTGGTATATTTATCCAAAAAATATTAGCCAGCATAAAAAGGAACACATTATTAATACATACAAAACCAAAAAATGAATCTCCCCCAAGTTATGCCATGTATTAAGAACCAGACCAAAAAAAGTATATACTATATGATTCCATTTATGTAAAATACAAATTAATTTATTTTGACTGAAAGTAGATTAGTGATGCCTGGGGAAAATGTCAAGAAGGGTAGGAGGGAGAGATGGATCAGAAGAAATTGATTATGTATGTTAATTATCTTCATTGTGGTGATGATTCCTTGGGTGTGTACACATATTAAAACATCAAATTGCGCACATCAACATGTACAGTTTTTTCTATGTAAATGAAGCATCTTAAAACTATTAAAAAATAAAGCTTAAGAGCTTGCCACCAGCTATATATGAGCAGTGAGTTTACTGATCTAAGTTTTTACTCAAATACTCCAGTAAGCAGTGCTGTATGTAGCTTAAGAAGAAAAAGAAAAACAAAAACAGGAGGAGGAACAGGGTAGTTGGCAGTCATGAATGAGTGAATGAGTGAATCCCAAGTGTACTCATCCCAGATAGGTTCCATTTGAGAGCAAAGAGCAGAGAGAAGAGTGCTAAGTAGCATCTTGCCTTTGCTGGTACTAGTTATACAGCTTTGGACAAGACAACTCACCTGGTTTCTTCACCTGTTTGGGCCTGGTTTCTTCACCTCATAAAGAACAATGGTATCTACTCTGGCATATGAAATTTTTTTTGGATGATAATTGAATCTGATAATTCCATCAAATCATTCTATAAGCTATGAACTATACCACATGAATGCGAATGGATAAAAATCGGCAACCACTTTACTAGTGGATCGGTAGGAAGGATGCAGCACAGGCCACGTTAGAAAATGAATTTATCATTTTTTCATCACTCTATTAAAAAACTCTTGTCAAATCCTTTTTCTCTCTTCGGCATGTTATGTCTCAGATGCTTTAGAATTTCCAGACACTCTCAGGAATTCATAACCTTATTTTTAAGATAGAAAAATATCCATTCTGAGTAAAATTCTCACTCATTTGATTGCATCCCCCCCCCATGCCCACTCCAGGTTTGGGGGGCTCGGAAGCCTGCAGGGAAGGGCCATGAAAGGTTGCTTCACTGAGGATCTGTATCATCTTTTCTACTAGCTGGTTCCCTGGTTAATACCTCTGTAGTTGCAAGCAGGGGGTTGCCCAATTCTAACTTGAACGATGCTCTCTAAATTCGTCTCTGGAGTTCTCTCTGTGAGATGCCCAAATGGTACCTTTCTAATGGGGTGATTCTGTGACTACTAAGAAGTTCCACCCACTTGTCACCTTCCAAAGCAGACTTGCTCTTCACAGGTGACACCTTTTTCCGGGCTGGCTGCTTATGACTTCGTCAGCTCTTGGCTCCTGTTGTCAAAAGATGCTTTCGGTTGAATGGACATTGGCTATGCCCTTGTTACGTGGGGTTTCTTGTTAGCCCTTGTACGTGGAGTTCCTTTCAAGGTAACTGAATTCTAACTCAGTTCTGCAGGTGCAGATGTTGGCTTCTGGAAGCAGTTCACTGGTCAAAGAATGGCTTGTTTGCATTGCATATTCCTCATTTCTCTTCCTACAGAGGCAGCTCCAGCCAGGAGTTGACCATTAGCAATTGTTTACATCTGAGGAAGATACTAGTTGTTGTGGACTTCCAAGTTCTCCAAGGGGTTCTCTTGAGCATTACCCAGTGTGATTGAGAAAGACTGAAACTGCTCCCTTTTCTGAGTAGAAGGGCAGAGAAAAGAAGACAACCCTTGAGTAATCTTTGCAAGAAGTGTCCCCAGGCATTCTTCCTTCTGGTGTTTTGCAGCCTTTCTTTCTGTGGCAAGGAGGTGGAGAGAGGGCTAGCCTGAAGGATGCGTTAGAAAGTGAGCGTTCTTTGGCAAATCCTGTTCTTTGTTTACTTCAGTCAGAAATTCCGAGCTGGAAGACTTGTTTTTACCTCCTATTAAAAAGCCTGAGTTTGATCAAAGAAGGCAGCAGAAGAAACGCAAGGAATAATCTGTTGAAAATATATGTTGATATAGTTTTTGGGTTCTGGTAATGAAGCAGTGAAACTGTATCTCTTCATATTAGATCAGTTTTTGGAAATAATCTCTTTGCATACTGTAATTATTTGTAAATTGGAATATTATATAAGGACTATTGAGTACATAATTGTTTTCTATTCAAGGATATAAAATGGAAGGAGATTAATGATTATGGGAAGAGATGTACTCCAATAATTATTAATAGAGCTGATATGCTCTTTTTAATAAAAGGGAGAATGAATCCATTGCCTTAATTTTCAGAAAAATCCTGGGCAGTAGAGTTCTTATCTTGAAAGTTAAAAATTATAATGATAATCTTGCTTATTCTAGTCATAGCTTTTTTGTAGAGCATGAAATAGTGGAGGTCAGTAATCCCTACAGTAAATAAGAATATTCATCTTTCCTATCGTATTCATATGCCTGAACGTTTCCATAGGAATTTAATACACCAGAGGGGCATACCTATGATTGGAAGCAATGATTTATGTTCAATATCTCAAAATCATTAGTTACATACATAACATTTAATACATTTAATTAACAAAACAGAATGACCATCTTTACATATTTACTTGTAAACACTTCAAAATATAGGCATTCTCCTGCCTTAATTATGCATAATAAAAACAATACTCAAGATAGCTTCAGATATAATAAATTTTGGCTGTTATTCTTCAAATCTGGTAATGTGAAAATTGTGACTTGTTTACTTTCATTGCTAGTCCTCCAGGAAGAAATGTTTACAGATTAGTTACTAAGAAACTGTCATTCTGTATTCTTAGGAAGCCACCTGTTGTCAGACAAGTAATTCTAGGAGGATAAAGCATATGCTGAAAAAAAGCGACACCCAAACAGCATATTTATTTTGTACTTTTCACAAATTAAGTTACATGGCATTAACATCTAATGGCTCTGACTTCATACAGAGAACGTTTTAATTTTTTTACATATAAAAAAGGTCAAGCAGGAAATTACAGTAGATGTTACATATGGTGGTAAATATTTTGTGTCTGGATCCAGATTTGGATCACATACCCTAAAATTACTTGTCTCTACATCCTAACAATGTGTCAGTAGGTTATATTGTATTTTGATTCACTTGGCAAGTGAACAGTGAGGTAAAACTGACTCAGTATTTTAAAATACTTTCTCAGGTCATGACCTTGCACTTCATGGGTTAGAGCTCTGTGTCAGGCTCTGTGCTGACAGCTTAGAGCCTGGGGCCTGCTTCAGATTCTGTGTCTTCCTCTTTCTGCCTCCCTCTCTGTCTCTTTCTCTCTCTCTCAAAAATAAATAAACATTTAAAAAAATAAAATACTTTCTAAAAAAATTAAAAGGGAGAAAGTCAAGACTTATTTTATCTTTCAAAGTTTAATAGTGATTAAACCTGTATTTTACAATAATTAGATTATTTGTGTACCTAGTTAATTCTTCACATTCATTACAAACAGAACTGAAGTGGCCTGCAATAATTACACCAAACTAGTGAACCCTGTTCTTGTTTGTTCTATCTCCATCTTTTGCTTCTACTTTGAATGTCCATCTCCTCTAGGTTTTAGATAGTCAAGTGCTTCTGTTCTCTTATATCTGTTCATCCTTCTGAAACTGAAGAGACTCTTATTTCATCTTTTTAAACTTGGTGGTTGGGACTGATCGCACATTCATTTCAAGGAGTTTTAACCATGCCCTAACTCAACCAATTGTTTATCTTGTAAGCCTGTCTAATTATAAATATGGACATCGTCAAGTGTAATGCCTGATATTCTGAGGGGCTGGCAAGTCTCTGAAATTATTCATAGCAATTAACAAGAATACTGTAGAGGATTAAGATGACTATGAGGTGAGGATTGACAATGAGCTAGAAGACAGAAGTACTTGTTTCCCACGTAATTTTTCTTAGAATACTTAGCATTGAGACTAATTGCATCCTGAGCATTTAATTATCAGGATTTGGAAATGAGATCACCTGTGCCAACTTGATGTAAACATTTCTTCCAAGAAATTCTTACCCAAGACAACAATGCTGTAAAATAATAAATAACTTCAGGAAAGTTTTGAAGATCCATTTGTGTAGGCAAATAATTCCATTACCTGAGCAAACAGCTAACTTATCGAGCAAAAGTTTAATTAAATCTGAATTAAACCACTGAGACGAAACCTAAAACCCTATAAATATCTTTATCTGATCTTAGTCTTCTGAGATAGTATTAAAAATGTCAAGATATAGTTAACTCTTTCTGAAGTAACTTTAATATAAAGTTTGCTTGCTTGATCACAGATTACTCTGATGGTCTTCTGGGGGAGGAGTAGGCAGTCCACAAGTCTTAAGCCTTTTTCTGATGGGAATCGTTCCTGTTATTTTTTTCCCTGAAGCCGACCTTTCCTAACACAGAGAGCACCAGGGAGCATCTGCTCTCCATTCTCTACTCAGCCATCCTCCCTGTCTTCAGATGTATATCTTGGGTATCTTCTATGCTCCAGCATCACTGGAGAGATATTTTGTTTCTAAAACTCTGTGCATTTTAGTTTTTATTAACATATTCTCATGATAAACTGTAATTTCTACTATCTTGAAACATTTCTGTCTCTGACTGAGAGTTGTCTAAATTTAGGTAATTTAAATAATTATTGGTAGCAAGAGATTTGGGAAATACATAGCAAATGAGGTGTCTTCACAAATATTTCAAGATTCTTTGAATCTAGTTTGACCTTGGATTCTGTTCTATTTATGAATAGACAAGAGGATCATGATATCTGCCCCTACACTAATTATCATCATAGATCTGACTGACTTGCCTGGCGTGGTTCCTCTTTTCTTCTCACAAAAGCTACATAGAATCTTCCTGAATCTCCAATTTGAAAGAATCTCCAATTCTTTCTCTATTTGAAAGAATAACCTTCTTTACTAGTAATCTATCACATTATTAGAGTTCATAGTGCAATGCAGTAAAAGTGTGAACTCCAAGTTAGAAATTTGCGGGCCAATTGCATTTATTTATTTACTTTATACTCTCTAAGACCTTAATAAGTTTAGGCTGAGACTTTCAGTCCAAAATGACTGCCAACGCAAGTAATTTAGGAAGTTATCACCAATATGACCTAAAAATCAGTAAAGAATGGACAGAATGAAATAAATACTTTTCCAGCTATTTTCACAATGGCCAAACATTACATGAAGCCATTGAGCTTTAATGTATTAAGTTTTAATTTTTGGTTGACAAACATGTAAGATATTTTCCGGAAATGAAAATGGATTAGAGCATATGGTAACTCGAGTTTTAAGATAATGTAACAAAAAATTACAGATTTTATTTCCTAAAATTGGAAGTATTTATATAAGAGATACTATTACTGTTAAATTACAATCTAGGAAATGTATATAACTTTGGAAAGCATTAACACCCATAATACATAATAAATCCTACAGATAATAATATGAACATTCACCTGTAAAATAGGCAAAATAATTATATTAGCAAATTATAAAAATTGAAACAAGAGAGGTCAGTAAGTATATGAGAACATTCAATTGTGCTAATAATCAAATAAGTAAAAATAAAAATACCAATAAGATATAACTTTTCAGCTGCCACATGGATAGAATTTTTAAAAGTCTGAGGTAACCAATATGAAGGCTCTTATTCTGTTGATGGGAGTGTCAACTGATGTTGCTTTTTTAAAAAGAGCAGTTTGGGGGGAAAGCTAAAAGGGTGGCAGATTAGGGGTCTTTGCTCCAATACAGCTAAATAACTGTTGAATCTTCTTAAACACCCCAAAAATCAACCTGAAGACTGACAGAAAAAACTCCACAACTAAAGAGAGAGAAGTCTCATTGAAGATAGAAGGTGCAGATCATGGTTTAAAAGAGAAATGGATTGGATTGCAGGTGCTGTGGCGGGGGGTGGCAGGGAGAGCCAAGGTCATGCAGAAGTGGAGGGATGGAGGGAGAGAGAGAGAGAGAGAGACAGAGAGGGACAAAGACACAGACAGAGAGAAGAGGCACACAGGGGAGTGCACAAGGAGAACACTTCCCCAAAGCCATTGACTCGGAAAATGTGAGGGCTGATTTTTGTGAGTTCTTGCAACCAGTGGAGCTTCAAGTCTGGAGTTTTAAAGGTTGGTGGGCTTGTCTGAAATAGAGCCCTGAGGGAGCTGCCCTGCTTATGGAGAGCAAATTAGGAAATCATAACTTCCTAATGTAATAGGAACCCTTCAGAATGGGAGAAGATATTTGCAAATGACATGTCTGATAAAGGGTTAGCAACAAAATATATTAAGAACTTATCAAATACAACATCCAAGAAACAAATAATCCACTTAAGAAATGAATAGACTTTTTTTTTTTTTTAAAGATACACAGATGGCCAACAGACACTTGAAAAGATACTCAACATCACTCATCATCCACTGGGGAAATACAAATCAAAACTACAATGAGATATCACCTCACACCAGCCAGAATAGCTAAAATTAACATCACAGTAAACAACAGATGTTGGGGAGGATGCAGTGAAAGGGGAACTCTCTTAAACTGTTCCTGGAAATGCAAACTGTTGCAGCCACTGTGGAAAACAGTATGGAGTCTTCTCCAAATAGAACTATCCCACAACCTAGCAGTTGCACTAGTAGGTGTTTATCCAAAGGATACAAAAATATTAATTTGAAATCATACATGCACACTGGTGTTTATAACAGCATTATTAGCCATATCCGAATCATGGAAAGACCCCAAATATCCATTGACTAATGAATGGATAAAGAAGATGTGGTATAGGGGCACCTTGGTGGCTTGGTTAAGTATCTGAGTGGATCATTGGTTATGTGTCTGACTCTTGATTTCAGCTCAGGTCATGATCTCATGGTTCATAAGAGCCCCATGTTGGGCTCTGTGCTGGCAGTGTGGAGCCCACTTGGAATTCTGTCTCCCTCTCTCTCTGCCCCTTCCCTACCTGTGTGCTCACACTCTGTGTCTCTCTCTTTCTCAAAATAAATAAACATTTTAAAAGTTGTCATACACACACACACACACACACACACACACACTGGAATATTACTCAGCCATAAAAAAGAATGAAATCTTCCCATTGCAATGATATAGATGGAGGTAGAGAGTCTTATGCTAAGCAAAATAAGTCAGAAAAAGACAAATGCATATGATTTCTCTCATATGGGAATTTAAGAAACAAAATAAATGAACACAGAGGACTGAAGGACGGGAGGAAAACCAGGAAACAGATTCTTGACTATGGAGTACAAACTGATGGTTACCAGAGGGGAGCTGGGGTGAGGTGGGGCATGAGTAAAATAGGTTATTGAGTATTAAGGAGGGCTCTTGTTGTGATGAGCACTGGGTGTTGTATATAAGTATTTAATCACTAAATTCTACACCTGAAGCTAATATTACACTGTATGTTAACTAACTGGAATTTAAATAGAAACTTATAAAAATAAAAGTAAAAAGGAGTAATTCAGCAATGTAGATCAAGTTTATCCTTAAATGTATACTAAGTTAGCTATCCTTAAAGATATTCACATTAGCATATAAGTATGCAGTGATATGGATTCAGGATACTTTCTGTCACACAGTAATGACAAAATAAAATGACACAAAATCAATATTTATCCATAGAAATTTGTTTTTTTATAATATGGCTCCATACAATGGAGTACCTGCAGCCACTAAAGTAATGGCATAGATCTACATATCCCGACACTAAGACATGTGTATAATTTATTACTAGTAGAAGAGTGCATGGTACAAAATAACATGCTCTGTATAATCTCAATTTTGACAATTAAAATTATATTAAGTGGGGTACCTGGGTGGTTCAGTCAATTAAGCGTCTGACTCTTGGTTTCGACTCAGATCACAATCTTACTGGTCCTTGAGTTTGAGCCCTGCATCCAGGTCTGTGCTGGTAGTGCAGAACCTGCTTGAGATTCTCTCTCTCCTCTCTTTGCCCCTCCCCTGCTTGTGTGCTCTGTGTCACTTTCTGTCAAAAATAAATAAATAAACTTTATACAATTATAGAAGTGATAGGGAGATAGGTGGCCCTGTAAGGACTTGTCATCTAACTTAACAATGGTTGTTTCTGGAAAGTATAATTGTAAGGACAAGGTTGGGCGTGGTTTCAATTTCTGCTTTTAGCACTTCTGTATTATTTAAATAATCCTATATTAGTTTTATGTCAAAAGAAGAGTTTTCATATTAAAAACAAATGAATTTTGGGGTACCTGGGTGGCTCAGTCAGTTAAGCGTCCAACTTCAGTTCAGGTCACGATCTCACGGTTCGTGGGTTCGAGCCCCACATTGGGCTCTATGCTAACAGCCAGCTCAGAGCCTAGAGCCTGCTTCGGATTCTGTATCTTCCCCTCTCTCTGACCCTCCCCTGCTCACGCTGTCTCTCTCTCTCAGAAATAAATAAAACACTAAGAAATTTTTTAGAAAAAAACTAATTTTGGAGTCCTACTATTTTCCATTTCATACCATCATTTCTGTATGCTTCCCCATACAGACTACTTCTGTAGTCTTTGTCTGAAAAGCTGCCATTCCTATCCAAGTCAAACATTTTCCAAGTACAGCTTCTTTGATAAAACAAGTAGAATTACTTTCTGATATACTTGGAAATTTCTAATCTGAAACTTTGATTTTAAATCTCCCAAGATGGTAACATAGAATGTGGAAACAGGGCATGGTCAGCTCTCCAGAAATAGATTTTGCATGGCTAATAATGGTGCTAAACTGACTCTGGAGAAAAAGGGAAAAGTAGAACAGAAAAGGTCCTGCATGCTTATCATTTCTTGTTAGATTCATGAGCTTTGGAGCCTTGTTCACTCAACCTGGATGGATAAAATATTGTTCTAGTCAATTTCCACCTGAAAATGCCACCACCGGTACTACTAGGGATAGTGATCCCACGGTAATTTTCTTACCACTTCCATGTTTTGTGCAGTGGCATAAGCCCTTCTGCATATAGAAAAGATGGTTGAGTTCTCATAGTTAGGCGTTCCGTGGGGTTGAGTTTAATTCACAACTCTTTCAAGTAATAGCTCTGCGAATTGAAACAAACTATGGAAGTTCTCAAGTTGTGCACCCAATCTGTAAGGTTGCAAGAATGGCGGTACTGACCTTATAGAGGTATTGTGAGGGTTAAGTAAGTAAGATATACAAAGTACTTATCACAGTGCCTGCATGTAAACACACTCAAAATATTAGATCTTAGTATTTATATACAATATTATTATTTAAGTATTAGTATAAGGGCCTAAAGTATGCTTACCAAATATTTTAATGTTCACATAAATCCCTAGGAATCTTGTTAAATTTCAGAGTATTATTTTTTAAAAAAATTTTAAATGTTTATTTGTATTTGAGAGAGAGACAGAGCATAAGACAGGAAGGGGCAGAGAGAGAGAGGGAGACACAGAATTCAAAGCAGGCTCCAGGCTCTGAGCCGTCAGCACAGAGCCCAACTCGGGGCTGGAATTCATGAGCTGCAAGATCATGACCTGAGACACAGGTCATGATCTCACGGTTTGTGGGTTCGGGCCCCGCGTCGGGCTCTGTGCTGACAGCTAGCTCAGAGCCTGTTTCAGATTCTGTGTCTCCCTCTCTCTCTGACCCTCCCCTTCTCATGCTGTCTCTCTCTCAGAAGTAAATAAAACATTAAAAAAAAAAAAAAAGATCATGACCTGAGACAAAGTCGGACATTTAACCAACTGAGCCACCCAGGTGCCCCAGAATTCAGATTATTATTGATTAGGTCTACGGAGGGATCTGAAAGTCTGAGGTCTACACATTGAGTAGCAAAGCATTAAGGGATACTAACAACCAGCCAACTGAAGAAAAATATTCCTTCTTTAAGTCCAAAATTAGTGTCTGAAATCCCAAACACAATATAAATTTCTTTAGATTAATTGTTCGAGGCTTGGATTAGTTTTTACCAAACATGGATAACATTGTACCATGGAGTCTTATGAACTCATTTGAGTTAATCAGATTAGCTAGTTTTCACTAAAACATGGTTTTAAGAAAATGAGACACAGAAAAGTTATGTTTACATTAGAATTTGAAAAAAAAAGAACCAAAGATCTAGAACACAGAGAGATGTCTGGGTAGAAGGGCTAGCCTGTGTGGCAAAATGACATCAGTGTCTTGACAGTCTGTAGTGAGATATTGTAAAGAAACAAGGGACATTATTAGAAAATGGGAGTGTGTTGGGAATGAATTATCTTTTCAAATTTAGCACAAAGAAATCCTTGAAAAAATGTGAGTATGATGTAAATAGTAGGAATTTAAAAAATTAAAACCATCCTTGTGGCATTTGGTCTTAAAGACAATGATAATTATTGTAACATATTTTAAAGGTTTGACGTATGAACTAATCCTTTGGTTTAAAAATACTAAATGTAACAGAATTGTTTATTGACTTTATTCATGCTGGAGAAAGTTAGCTAATTGCCTACGCTAATGAAAACTAAGAAATACAAGTAATTAAAACACTATTCAAGTTGCTTAGTACTGCTTTATTTATTTATTTTAATTAATTAATTGATTGATTAATTTAGAGACAGAGCAAGTAGGAGAGGGGCAGAAAGAGAGGGAGAGAGAGAGAATCCCAAGCAGGCTCAACGCTCAGCATGAGACTGACACAAGGCTCAATCCCACAGCACTGGGGTTATGACCTGAGCCAAAATCAAGACTTAGACTGGATTAACTGACTGAGACACTCAGGCACCCCTGAAATCCTTTACTTATTAAAAACTAATACTCCTTCCCCCCTCCCTGCATTCCCTGGACACTATCATTCTATTTTCAGTTTCTGTGAATGTGACTACTTTAGATACCTCATACAAGTGGAATCACATATTATTTGTGCTTTTGTGACTGGTTAATTTCACTTAACATAAGTGTCTTCAAGGCTCATCTGTGTCATAGCATTTGTCAGAATTTCCTTCCTTTTTGAGGCTGAATAATATTCCATTGTATGTATACACCACGTTTTGTTCATCTACTCATCTGTCAATGAACACTTGTGTTGCTTCCAACTTTCAGTTATTATGAATAGCTGCTATAAACATGGCTATAATTTGAATATATTCCCAGAAGTGGAATTACTGGATTATATTGTAACTCTATTTAAATTCTTTTTAAGCTGTTGTAATATTTTCCAAAGTAGATGCCTCATTTAACATTCACAATACCAGTGCACTAGGGTTCCAATTTCTCTACATCTTTACCAATGCTTAATTTCTATGTTTTTGTAAGACCCATCTTAATGGATATAAAATATATTTTACCTACATTTGACAACATTTTAGATTTAAGCTTGGCAAAGCATGGTTATTAGAGAAAGTGTTGGTTTTTACTTCCATTTCTGGGGATGACAATGGTTATTAATAAGATAATAACTTGGTGGATTATTCTTATTAAATCCCTAACTACTGTTCTTTGACAGAAGTAGATTTCCACTTTGCCTACAAATACGTAGTTGAAAACTTTCTTTCTAATTCTTTACACTATTAAAATATTACATGGATTTAGAACACCCTATCTTTCTACATAGACAAAAAAGGGATTTGTAAATGATAAAGTAGTACAAATGTGACATGTATCGACTTGCCATTTCTCCCCTGCTGACCTGGTGTTCTTTGGTTTTGAGTCTGCCAAAAATATCCCAGATATTTCTGTTAGCCATTAGGAGCATGAAGATTCATGATTAAATATTTTAAATGTTTTAAGAAAAAAAATGTATAGACAATTTTATGTATACGAAATAACCTTTGTCATATGTGTTTTGCTTTCACTAATTGCCAAACAGAAGCAAAAAGAACATAAGCAAAAGAAATGAGTGATACACCGGAAAAAAAGACAAAAGTAGCTTGAAGAAATCTACTATTTTGATTCTGTTATTATATAACAATATATAACTACAACCATCTCCCAATTGCTTAAACATCCCTTTTATTCCTGGGCTCTTCAGTCTGATCATATATGCTAGTGAAGGTATTGATTGCATGCTATTGAACAAAGGAATAAAGAGAACACTGATCTGGTATTTTTATCTTGCACACATATCATTTAAAATTATTTCAATTCTTAGGGAGAGTTAGTAGGGCATGACATTATTGGATTGTCAAACACACAAAATCTCTCACTCATTTCAGTGGTTGTGAGCTATTTCAACAGACATCTGTAATTGCTGACAGCTGAGTACAAAGGAAAAGAATAAAAATCAAATGGGAGGTTTTAAACAGAACTGTGGTCAATGAACACATCCATAAAGTGAAAGTATCTAATTTATCCAGTTGCTGCCCACAATAAAGAAGACTTCAAAAGGTCTTGACTCTTACTCCTTACCTAAAATTGAAATTTGGCTTGATGCACCTCATTTACTAGGCGTTAATTTTCAGCTCTCAATCAGGGTAAAACTAGAGGCTTTCAGTTTTGACTGCAATGGAACCAACATATGTGGAGCATGTGGATTTTGTGAATAATGTACTTTGCTGGGCCAACAGCGTCAATGCCAGCCCAATTGTTCCAAGTAGTGGTTTTTTCCTTAATGAAGACTTCACAGTGCAATTGTTGTAGAAAAATAATGATTACTTTAGGACAGATGGCAAAGTGGCAAGATGGGGAAATTGTCCATATAATTCTGACTCTCAATCCTGAGCTTGATGAAGAGTAAGAGTCTGACTGAATACTCCAGGAGGGGTATTTATACAGCTTTGAATCACTCACTTATTGCTCAGCTCTTCATTCTCTTTTCCTTAAATAATGCAATCTTTGCCTATGGGGCTGAAAAAGGGAATGACAATGTTTATTCTTTAACTAATTAAATGCTTTGAGTAATGCTGAAGCATTGTTGTATTTTTGCTTCTGTGTGTGTTCTAAATTCAAAGGGAGAAGTAAGACTGAAAGTCCAGAAAAATTCATTTTAAAAATTAACATATGTATGAGACAACCATCTGGATTTTTTAGATTAAACATGAAAATCCATGCTTTTTGCTTTCACAATTATTTCTGTACTGATGGACCTATATCATGCCTACATCTACTTCTGAGCACCATGCCTCTCTGAGACTGTTAGCATATATATACACATCTTAATTTAAAAACAGAAATCTTTATTAATAATGACTGATTTTTAGTTGACCTATTATTCTTAAACCAAGAATTTATCATCTACTCTAATAGAGTTTTATCATCTATTCTAATAGCGTATGTAGTACTATTGAAATTTTTTTTGGATATAACTTTTAAACCTTACCTAACCAAACAATAGGAAAAAATTAATTAGCAGTAAAGATTGATTATAGGCAGGGATATTTAAACCAAGCTCAATAAATGCACTGGAATTTTATGTAAACATTTGTGAATGTAGGTTCATATGTACTTTTCTTCTGAAAGTGCCCTTAGCATTCATTTAGTTGCTGCAGAAGGGGCCTCCAATTCAGAACAGGTAAGGACTAACTACTTAAAATAGGAATAGTGTTATGGAATACCTCATTTTCAAAAGACTTTACCCGGTTGTTCTTAGGAGGTTTCATTTGTTTCTAGTCCTAGAGCAGACAGATACCAATCAGTACACAAATTAATTGTTTTGTTGGTGCAAATCTGAACATGTGTTCACATTGCCATATCAGCTGCTTTATTACCCAACACTCTTGCTTAGCTATTGGCAATGCTGGTATGCAATCATTTATTGTTGCCTATAGGTCTTTTTGTCCAGTCATCCATGATAATCTATTAAAATATTTCTAGTATTCATTTAGTAATTCATTTCTGAATATGTTTTGTGTGCTACTAAATACCATACCGAATGCTCCATGAATCATTGAAATGAAGATAAGATCTAGTACTACAGGGATAATCAGGAGCCATATATTCAGAAATTTATGTGTCAGCCTAAGGATTTGGAAATTTATATATAGAAAATAAGAAAGCACTGAAGGATTCTTAGCTGGGAAATGACACATTGAATTTGGATTTTCTATGGATCACTCTGGTAGTAGAATGAAAGATGAATTTGAGGACGTTAAGGTCAGAGGCAAAAGTAAGAGGTAAAGAAAACCTGTGGGTTTTTTTTTTGTTTGTTTGTTTGTTTTGCCAGGGGGGAGCCTGTATCTGAAATAGTGGACTCATTTTAGAAATATTTAAGAGGGAAAATTCACAGGCCATTAATACATTTAGCCATAAGTTACAATAAGTAAGAGGAAAGAAGAAACAACCTTGGGGGAAAAAACTAAGATTTCTGTTTAGGATTTTTGCTTTGGTTTGTTTTGTGTTTTTGTACCCAGCTTTGAAACTGTATAGCAAATACCTGAAGATAGAGATTTTAA
This sequence comes from Proteles cristata cristata, assembly GCA_017311185.1. Lineage (NCBI taxonomy): Eukaryota > Metazoa > Chordata > Mammalia > Carnivora > Hyaenidae > Proteles > Proteles cristata. Next base: position 336,027 of record JAESUZ010000242.1, on the reverse strand, counting down.
GCCAGAGGAATAAGTTGGGAATTAAAAAAGAGATTTAAAAAATCTCGTTTCATTTTTTATGAAATAGTTACATTATATAAATGGGTAAAATTCTGAGAATAGAGTCATAATACAGTAAAATGAGTGGTAGGAGTAGATGCATGTCTTGAGTTGTGTGACTACTTACACTTGCAGGGTGGGCTCAGGGAGAGGAGCCCTGAAGAGAGACACGAAAGGAATGGTCAGAAAAAGTTGAGTGGAAACCAGAACTCATAATGACTCTGCAGTATCAAATAATGCAAAGATGTAGAATAGATAAGAATAGAAAAACATCTTTTTAATTTGGCATTTTACGAGTGGTTTACTGATGCATAAAGCCATCTCAACAAATCTGCTTGCCTCCTTCAACATATTTGACCACTTATGTTAAAAGCCATTTTATTTAATTATCTGATTATTATTTTATTGATATTATACACTTTTTATTTTATATGCGGAATCAAAGCAGTATACCTGTTGACATGATGTTACATATTCTGTTTCTCAGGTAATGCTTACCGTGATATGTCAGTAGCCCAAATGACTGTTATGAACTCATTCAGTGAAAGGTTTAATATAACAATGCATACTTAATTCTCATAAATATGTTTTCACTTTGCAAGAGTGAGGAGGAGAGGCCTTTACCTGCATTAACCAGTGTGGGTTAACCAGTAGGAGATGAGGGTTGCCCCAGGAAATGGACATAATCTTAGAGGAGGCAGCTGTTATGGTCAGAGGAACTTTGGGGGCAGACTGGGTTGAGCCTCAACAGGCAACACTCCCAGCAGCTGGGGAATGAGCATTTCCATCCTGAAAGGAGGGTGGTTTTCTGGACAACACCACAGCGGTATCCTATAGCCAGTCATGTAAAATAAACACACAACCTAATGCTTAGTATACACTTAATAAGTGTTAACTGATCTTATGAAGTGCTTGAATCAAAGATATAAATACTTTACATGGCTAAAAGGCGTTGCCAGCCCTGACATAACACCTCATTATAAGCGCTCTTCACTGCCCCTCCACATTTTATGTTCCCTAAATTGTCATCCTCCTGGCCTGAAAATAAAAATTCTCTTTACCCAGAATCTATTCCCACACTCCCAATTCATAATTTCTACTCTTAGTTCAGAGCTTAATAGTAAGTGTCACTCTCTAAGGTTTTTATTTCCTCAACCTAAATATGTGCTCTTTTTCTCCTATTTGATAGGCCCACGGTGTATGTGACTTTGCTTCAAAGCATTTATTATAGTTGAAACTATATTCATAGTCATGAGTCCATAAGAGAGTCTTTATGTTAGGTATTGTCCCCAATATCTAGCATTGTGGCAATAAATATCCTTTGAATAAATAAGTGAATGAATGAATCAGTGTTGATAAATGCCATGTAGTGAGTATAACACGTACATAAAATAATAACAAGCATGGTAAAGATTTTTATAAAGTAATCACATCCCAACGCTCAGGATCTTCTTATTTCTATCCAAAATCTCTTATTGTATTTTACAGACCTGCATTTAAGGACATAAATAAACAACTACTGGAGTGTATACTATATACACATGTAAATAGGGAAAAAGTCTCAATTACTTGTGGGTTACTTACCTATTAGAAAGAGTTCACTTAATGAAGTAGGGTGCTCCATTAAGTAGCAGTAGTTTTTTTCTTTGTTGTTTTGTTTTGTTTTGTTTTTCTTTTGTAATCGACCAGGAGAAGTCTATAGCTGAAAGTAGGCAACTCTTGCAAACCTACCCATGACCTGGACCATCTTAATGACAGCAAGTTATTCCCTTGCTAAAGCTTCGTTGTTTTTTTTTTTTTTTCCCCAATTCATTGATTTATTTTGAGAGAGAGAGAACATGGAGGGCCAGAGAGAATCTCAACCAGAATCCATAGCTTCAGCACAAAGCCCAACACCGGGCTCAAACTTACGAACTGTGAAATCATGGCCTGAGCTGAAATCAAGAGTTGATGGTCAACCAACTGAGCCATCCAGGTGCCCCCCAGCCTGCCCCTTGCTAAAGCTTTTTATCGGCACAGCTGAAAATATGTTGCTGACCAGTATAAAATCTGTTATTTTCCTCCAATCTACTAAAACATGCTTGGATTAAACTGGGTGCATACTTCCAATTTCAATTAAATTCTAGTGTTATAATTTGCTCACTACATGGAAGGTTCTTACTAAATAAAATTAAAGAGCTGGAGTGCTGCTGTAGTTTGGCCCATGAAGGGAATTCAGAAAGGCTGTGGATACAGATGCTGATGGTGCACACGATTCTGGCCTGCTCTAGTGTGAGAAATATTTGTGAACATATGAGTTAACTACTCAGCATGAAAATTCCCAGAAAAGTCAGATCCTCATGCTATAATGGTTTCCCAACTTTTAATCACCTAGAGAACTTGTACAAAATGAAGATTCTCAACTGATATCCTTAACAAGCATCTTGGAAAATTCTGATACAAGTGATTTGTGGATTACAGTTCCCAGGAACACTGGCCCAGGGGATTATGTTCCAGCTCCTCAGCTTAGATGAAATGGAACTGATGATTGTCTCATGTTGAACACTAGCCCGTCACCCTCCTGGCTTCTCTTCCAACCCACTTTCTAGTTATAGGGAGTCCTGAATGTAACAGTGCAGCTATTTTATAACTTTTATAATTTTATATATTATGGCATATATATATATATACACACACACACATATATATATATATATATATATACACACACACATATATATATATATATATATATATATATATATATATCCTTTTTATTTCAGGGGAGAGAGAGAGCACATAAGTAAAGGAGAAGGGCATAGGGATGGAGAGAATCTTAAGCAGGCTCCACACTCAGCATAGAGCCTGACCTGAGGCTTGATCCCAGGACTCCAGGATCATGACCTGAGCTGAATCAAGAGTCTGATCCTTAACCCACTGAGCCACCCAGGCACCCTAGCATACTACTGTTCTACGCTACACAGCACAGTAGAGAAAGCAAATAGACAACGTGAAAGCTGACCTTCTCCATCCAATAGACATCACTGATCATGTCTCTGACTCCATTTCAAATGCTTCTAATTCATACTCTAGAAGCTAACAGCAACTAGGGTGCCTGAGTGGTCAGTTGGCTAAGCCTCTGACTCTTGATTTTGGCTCAGGTCTTGATCTCATGGTTCCTGAGTTTGAGCCTCCACATCAGACTACATACACACTGACAGTGTGGAGCCTGCTTGGGATTCTCTCTCTCTCCCTTTCTCACTCTTCCTCTCCAACCCCTTCTCTTCACCACCCCATTCTCACTTGCTCTTTCTCTTACTCTCAAAAATAAATAAATAAACTTAAAAAATATAGAAGCTCACAGCAAACTTTGAGGTTTGGTAGATAAAAGCTTTTGACCATTCTGTTAGTATTTTAACTTTATTATCATCATCATCATCATCACTACTACTACTACTACTGTAGCTATATTATTCTATAATGTTCATTTGTTTATATATGTGTCCCCTACTGACAGAAACAAGAACCATGCCTTATTCACCATTAGCTCCTATCCTAGTAGCTGGCATAGAGTAGGCTCACAATAAATGTTCAATGGATGAAATCATAACTGAATGATACCGCTTGTTTGAGGAAGATATATTTTCTATATTCACCTATACTTTAGAAATAGCTTCTGGTCTTTTATCCCCTTGATTATAGTTTCACTCAATAAATTTCTTCATAATCATTCAATTGAGAACAAAAGTTAGATATAAATTACTCTTTATGAGAAATATTTTCATTATGTCATTTGTATGCGGTAAAGATTTCTAACCAAGATATATAACCATGAACCTTTTCTTACTGATGCTAAAGTATGGGAGACTGTTCAACCTCTGATCATCAGGAGTTAACAGAAGATGAGCAATCTAAGGCTAAACAAGTCTCCTCTGTCTTAATTCCTACTTATCTTGGGCAAATGTCATTTTATCATCATTACAGCAATAGCGTTTATTGAACATCCTCTAAGCTTCTGACTTTAATATCTGACGGTTTCACTCTACTGATCTGCCCTTAAAGAGCTTTAATAAAGCTTATTCTCCTTAATGGGGTGAGATAAGATTGCATTGGAATGAGATTGGCATAATCAGAAAGAAGGAACCAGAAGGAACAAATGTTCAGAGAACAGATAAATTTAGTAAATACCTTCAAAATAGAAACATTAAAATTTCCAAAGCCCTGTTATTAATAAAAATAGTATCATTCGTAACTTTGCTGTGGGTTTATATAACCAGTATCTTCCAAAGAGCTCAAAATAAAATCGATTTGCTGAAGATAGTTGTTTGGTTTTATGAATCGAATCTTCAAATAAGTAATTAATATGGTTGAGGAAAAAAAATAACCTCTAGGACTAATTATTGTAGCTTCCAGAGCTTTTTAAAGTATGTCTAGGCATCGGGCAAATGTTTGGCGAGAGAATTAGCTGGCATATACATTTGTGGGAGGTTAGTTTCTAAAGAATAGCCTTGCAGTTTTTCCTAAAACAGAGGAGCCATTATTTAGAAAAGACCTAATTGTCTTCAAATCCTGTTCTCCCTTTTTTTTTTTTTTTAATAACATTGTCTCCCACTTGTTCTGTTGGTTTAACAAATGCTTTGAGGTAAAAATTCATGTTCAGACCTCCCTGCATAATGGAAACTACTACACGGACAGACTAGCATATCTCAAAATGTTCTAACTTAAAAAAATGTCTTGGAGTTATACCAGGAATGAATTAGGTCTCTCAGAGAAGCAACATGGATAGGAATAAGACAGAAGAACTTGGAAGAAATGTAAAATGAAGTAAATACAAGATTATTAATGGAAGTAATTGTAAATGAATGAGAATAATCTAAATGCCCATTAAGAGTGGGCTGGTTAACAAATTATGATATAGCTATATAAAAGAAGACTAGGTAGCCAGTAAAAACAAAAACAAACAACAACAAAACAAGGAGTTTCTTCTGATATTTAAAATTAGCTAAACAACAACAACAACAAAAAGCATGTTGTAGATGAGCCTACATTGTGTGGTAGTTTGTGGGGGTTCTTTTTTAAGTTCTTAAAAAGTTTATTTATTTAATTTGAGAGACAGGGATAGAACAAAGTGAGGGAGGGACAGAGAAAGAAGGAGAGAGAATCCCAAGCAGGTCCAATGTGGGGCTCGAACCCATGAAGCTGGAAATCATGACCTACGACAAAACCAAGAGTTGGATACTTAATGGACTGAGCCACCCAGACACCCTAATAGCTTGTGTTTAAAAACTCGGAATTATGTAAACACACATATATGCATTTTTGCTTACTTATGCTTTTAGGACATAACAAAATTCAACATTGATTACTAACATTTGTAATTTGAACCATGTGATTTTAAAACTTAAAAAAATAGCAAATATAATTTTAAAACATCAGTTGAATTATAAATAAAAGGATATGGACACAAGACTTTTGTCTGGGTTTGAAGTTTGGCTCTACTACTTATGTGTTGTGTGAATTTGAGTAATTTCATTGTAACTTTGTGGAGCAGATTCCTCATGTAAAAATGGGGCAGAAATAGTGCCTTCTCCACATTCTTTGGGAAAGATTAAATGAGATAGTACATTGAATGCCTTGTCTGACAAATAACATCATTCAATAAAAGGGCCATTATTATTAAGTTATAACAATTCACTGGGCTAACTTGTCTGATTTAATAATCCTTTTTTCTTTCAAAAGTGGCCCAGAGTTCTGGTTGGAGAATTTAAAGATTTTTCTCCTTTTCGCTAACCAGGAATTAGGAGGAAAATGGAAAATTTAAAACAAATAACTTGAGTTTCAAAGTCTTTCTTTTTTCTTTTTATAGAGTTTTGTTGTAGTTTCTTCATTTCATACTCCTTAAAATGGGGTTTCTTAAAAAAGAAGGAAAAGAAATGAGATTTCTTACTCTGTATGAATTTGTAATATTGAAGGTTTCTAATGACCTTATCAGTGTAATTTTTTTCTCCGTTTTCTTCGTAGCTTCTGTGACTTCATGTTTCCTTTCCTACTCTCTGAATTCCCACAAGTTACCACGTTTGAACAAATTAGAGTAGTATTGAATCCTTTCTCTGCCATGTAAAGAGCCCTTGATGCTCCAGATTCTCAAACTTCTGAAGCATCAAGTTCCCTGTATGAGGATAGAGTTCTCTCCTTTGCTGATAATTTTTGACAGTAAAATTAGGCTGCCAGTGTGAAAAGACCTGGCTTACCTTGGAAGTCCCATTTTCTTTCCATGAATCATTCTAATTCTTACTGAGTCTGTAATTCGTTCTTGGGTTTTTTTTTTTTTTTAAGTACTCTTGTTTTTATTTTTGTCCTCTTTGCTCATCCTTTGTCTTTTTTACACACCACTCTTTCTGCAAAGTCTAGCCAAACACAGCCATTCCTGGGGTTAATTACTAGCCTATTCTAGTAATGAGCAGATAAAGAAAGTAGACTAACCAGGAGTTAACCTCATGATATTGTTGATTAGAATTATCTGTTCATTTTCTCCATAGTACAATACATGCTTCTTGATGATACAATCATTTTCTTATCAATTTGTTTTATTCAGGGCTTTATACCTCTCAGAAAACACACACTCAGAATGGATTTGGCAATTGCTCATTTTAAACATGTGACTCTGAAGACATTTTTATGAGAATGTGATTTTTTTCAAAATATACATCATATAGTTAAAAATAAAACAATGCCTGCCTTGAAGAAAGCATATTTTCCCTAATTTCTGATTTATATAAAGTTAATAAAGGAATAACCCTTAATGATTTAACATTTTATAAAAATATCTTTATTGAATAGAATTTCATTGCATGATATGTCTCTCTTAGACAAATGTGGAAGAACAGCCAACTGTTTCAGTTATTTGTTGCCTAATAACAAACCAGTTGTGTTAACTAAGGTCTCCCAAGAAGCAGATAGCAAGATGGGGTTAGATGTGCAAGATATTTCTTAAGAGAAATGTCTGTGAAGGATAAACAGAAAGGAAGCCATGCAAGGTCTTCCACTTGTGAAGGAGAGGAAAGGAAGGAAGGTCACGTAAAAGGAATTTCAGATTGTAGCACAGTTCTGACAATATTTCTGTTATGCCAATAAGAAACACTCAAGCCAAAATCATAAGTTAAAGCATTGCAGCAATGGGTCTACATTAGTGCTCCTGCCATGCTTGACCATTAGATAGGAGAACCTGGAGTAAAGTATGGCTTCACCACTGACCCAGGGGGGTGGATCCAGGAGGAGAGCAACTGAGGGTCCAATCAATTAGACTCCCTGCAAGGTCTCTTAAAGGATAGGCCAAGAACAGCCATAGCTTCACTTCTGTAAACCAAAGAGTGTCTCAAAACCCAACCAAGATTCAAGGGGAGGAGACAGAGCCTCTGCCTACTGATGGAGAAGCAATTGAGAATTTACAGCCATCTTTAATCCACCGCTCTTTGTTTTCAGGCCACCTACCTTTACTTAAACTTCTCTTGTTTTAATAGACTCAACCTATTTTGCTCCTGTAGTCCCCTTCTTTGTATGGTTCTCGATTACATTGACTAAAAGGAAAATTTGCATGAGATTTGGAAAGTGGAAGTGATGTGGCTCCTCCCTGAAGGTCTCTATCATTAGATGTGGTGACAATACAGACACACAGGTGATAAGAGATTTCAGCTTCTCCTCATTCTCCTCCTCTCCATGCCCAGCCTCTACCCAAGTGCTGATATTGTTGACAGCAGTAGCCTCAGGCTGCTCTAGCAGCCTGCTAGCCTCCTTTAGCAGGTTATGTCCTTACTCACCAGACCACTGGCTGAAGACTCGTAGAGGCAGCAGCTTCCTACGAACTTTTCTACAACTCACCTTTCACAGTTTGACTTCTGACTCCACTTTCAGACCTTTCCTTGCCCAGTGCTTCCTCCAAAGGCTGACAGACATAGGCATTGGTTATCCTACTGGATATCAAACTTTCATATCTGGTACAAAACAATTTGTTTTTTCTTGAAACAAATTGTTCTGTTGTGCATTAAGTTATAGCCTTATGTTTATGGGGAAAATATTTTCTTGAGCCAACGGCTCTATTGATGTAATTGGTCTAAGGTCTGAGACCCAATAGTTGAATTATGAGGTGCAGGTGATTTCAAATATCAAAGCTTGTAGAGAGAATAAGATTTAGCTGTGACTTAACTAAAGCGGTTTTGAAGAAGTATAAATTGACTCCAAGATTGAGAAACTCTGGAACTTAGGGATGTGAAAATACCTTACTGTAAGGACCTATGATCTCTCTGGCTAATACAAATTACCTGGGAAAAAAATGATATTACATGATGGTGGTAGAATTGGAGATGTAAATTTGGTGCTCAGTCTCAAACAACTGGCACTTGATATCCCATGAATGAGTGAATGCAGAGAGAAAATAAATAGGGTTGGAAATAGTGGAAGAGAAGAAAAAGATTGAAAATCATCTTAGGGGAGGGTAGTGCCTAATAACCAGAAAAAACCCACAAATTAATGTTAGAAAGAGAAGGAAAAGATTACAGATGTGGAAGCTATGCAAGGTAGGTAGGTTCACAGGCATAGAATGGGAGTTTCATGTTTAGCTGTAATCTAGAAAATTTTTATTTCCAAAATGAGAGAACTGAGATCAAGAACAGTTGTGACTTAGGCAAGATCTTACTTACAACTGCTATAGTTTTCTGAAAAGCTATAGCCTATAAAACAGGTCTTCCTAACTTTTGATTGGCCTCTAGAACTCACTGGGTGACCTTTGACCCTTAATGGAAATGAAACATCTGCATGTATAAGCACTTAGAAGAGAGTGTTAGCTTTAGCCTGGAGAAATGTAACCAATGACTATCACCTTAATCCTTGAGTGAAGTTATGACAAAATAGATCTGATAATGCAGCCAGGAGAAGAGGACTTGGTGAAGAGAGGGAAAGACAGCAGATAACAACTGTCTATTTGTGTCTATTTGCGTGGCTTAGAGAGCCTTGGGGTGGTAATTAAGAGGTATTTGTACTTAGGACATCTGAGCTGAATTATGGCTTACGCTTTTTTAAAATTACAGTTTGTACTTCATATTTTTAGAACCTTGCAGTTTTATTTCTTCCAGGTTTTCTTGCAACATAGCTTGTCACAAAACTCAACTTTAAAAAGGTCAAGCCTATTAAAAAGCAGAAGTGCTTGAAATATTTCCTTTTTCTTCCTTTATACATTCTGCTTTACATTTGAATGGTTAATTGGAAACCAGCTTCAACTTCAAATGCCCAATTGTACTGGAGACAAGTGTCCTTGGAATTGTGGCTCCCTGACGTCAGACCTTCTCTAGCTGGTCATGTCCTTACTCATTTGGGGAAATTTGGGAGCAAATGTAACCAAGAGTCCCCAGCTGCCCCATGTAAGGGAGAGCACCAGGCTTTTAGCTTTGCTCTGCAAATAAGAAGTAATCCTTTGACAGTTCCCTCTTGTGAATGTTAGAAAGTCCTTTGACTAATGTAACTGGTTCTTACTGTAATTAGGAAGATTCATCTCTTTTTGTCAGCCCCCAATAACCCTGAAATCCATTTGGCTAGCAAGTACACACCCAACGTGTTGTGTTTTGTGTAAGTTTATGCCTCTCACTGGGTAAGACAACAGCTCAGGCTCTCAAGAAAATCCTGGCCTCTTTTATCTACTAGCTCTGGTAAGTCTAGTCGCCCTTAAACTACCCAAACTTCACTTTCTTTTGTCTTAAACTGAGCTAATGATAGAAGCTGTCATGCAGGAAATCCTGGCGTCTTTTATTTACTAGCTCTGGTAAGTCTGGTAGCCCTTAAACTACCCAGACTTCACTTTCTTCAGTCTTAAATTGAGTCAATGGTAGAAGCTGTCATGCAAGGTTATGTTGAACCTTAATGAGGTAACATTTACAAAGTCTTTAATATATTGCCTTAGGAATATTAAATAACTTGATCAAAACTTAAGAGCTAATGACTGGTGAGGATTGGATTGAAACTCACTTCTATCTCTTCTTCCAAGGTCAATACAATGATAAGTCCATAAATGTAGCTCATTATCATCACTATTCTTGTGTTCAAGAAAATCTGCTAGCTTCTTTGGAATTACAAAAGTTATAGGACTCTTTTATTTTCTTCTCTAATGCCTTAGTGCAACTTCATGTAAGTGGCAAATACTGTTCAGTAGCAAATGTGTGCCACATGAACAAAATGCATTAGGTATTTTAACGTTTGAGGGAGATATTACTTAAGGCTAATGTACATAGGCAAACCTCATGAAGAAGGGACTTGAGCTAGACTTTGAGGGGTTAGTCAAGTGTGGATAAACAGAATGAAACAGAAAGGAAATCCCAAAGAAGAATCAAATGAACAAAGACCTGGATATTGGCATGGATGGGGGATAACTTGCAGATTTGACTACTGGAGTGATTTGTGTCAAGAAATAAGAGGAGATACAATGAAAGAGAGAGACAGTGATGAACAGCAGAGCACTCTGAATGCCAGACCAGAGGTTAGACTTTTCCATGGATAATGGTAAATTGATAATGGGCTTAGGACCTTTGCAGAAAAATTTCATCTTATGATCAAATTTGGTCAAAAATGACATCTGAAATTGTGTCATATCTTTAGCTAACATTGAATCAAATCTCCTTCATTAGATAAATATCTCAATTTTTCTCAGTTTAATAGAATCTCTCCATATTTTTTACAGTGAAAGTAAAGAACAAAATGCAGATTTGAGATCCTGCATAGAAAATATTAAAACAAACAAATAACAAAAGTTAACAGAATTCCTGACACAGAAATGATTTTCAGTAGAAGAAAAAAATATATACAGAATGATTAGAAACTTATTATGCCTGATCTTTTCTTTAATGTTATTATAAAGATAAGATTACTTCAAATCGAAAGGCTAGAAACATGCTCTGGTTTTCATAGTCCTAGGAAAAGCTGCTTTATTGATGTAGAAATTGACATTCCACAGGCTGTGTGAAGAAGTTGTGAGCTATGTATATTTCCTCTCCTAGTTTTCTCTAGACTCTGCCTTTGTTAGCATGGTGGGGTGATTCATAAAAGTAATCATAGATATTACTTGATCAAACAAAACCAAACACTACTTCGGAAGGTACACACTCACACCCTTCCTGCTATGCTCTGTCCTTCCTTTCTGTTGTTCTCTGTTTTAACACATAGGACAATCATCTAGGGTTTTGTAAGTCTGGTGTTTATAGAAACACAATCCGCTCTTTAGTTAAAGCTTACCAACATTTATCAGTTAGCTATAAAAATACTGTTATGGTTTAAATTTGGTATACGTGAGCTCATTTGAGACAAGATGATCACATATCTTTTTGTTTCTCTTTAAAACAAATTAATTTGGTTACTTCTTCATTTCAGAAAAACTGGGCTAAAATGAGAGGTTATTTTTATACTTACTCTGTCACAGTCATAAATTTGGCTCCATTAACTGAGTTAACTGTCTGGGGGGCACCTGGGTGGTTCAATCAATTGAGCTGCTGACTCTTGGTTTTGGCTCAGGTCATATCCCAGAGTTATGAAATCAAGCCCCGTGACAAGCCCTGTGTTGAACCCCACGTCATTCCACATCGAGCCCCACATTGGGCTCTGAACTGAGTGCAGAATCTGCTTAAGATCCTCTTTCTCTCTCCTTCTGCTCCTCTCCCCTGCTCATGTGCTCTTTCTCTATCTAAAAACAAAACAAAACAAAACAAAACACTGTTTTGGATCATTATACACTTACGTGGAAGGTCCTATGTTTAGCAGCATAACAAGAATATGATATTTTAAATGTAATTAAATTCTGAAAAGCAAAAGGCTGCTGATTGACTACCAAATATACACATACTAGGGGCAGTTTAAATAAAGGTTATTTCTTTTGAGATTTAGAGAAAAAATGTATTTTACAATCTCAGACTCAGACTATTTCAAAATGCCCTATATTCACCCTTTCTTGAATATACTTTTTAATTTTCATTTTTTTAACTCATTGAGATTTAAATTTATTGAAAAGAATTGGAAGGATAGTGTTTGAATCTCAGATATAGAGTAAGAATTTTGTTGTTAAAAGACAAATGACAGTATTAAAAACATTATGATGAAAAGCAGCTTGTCCATAAATTACAGATACTTGGTTATTTAAATTTTATTAATAAGACATATTACATGTATCTTATAAAACTTACCTGCTTTTAAATCACTTTCTAAGAAAGCTACATCACTATATATTTACAGTGATAAGGAAAGGAGGAGAAATGTTATGTCCATTTGACAGCAAGTAAAAATAAGAGCTTCCAAATTTGTACTTCAGTTGCTCTCACCTCTACCAGTAGGCTTTTTAAGGAAATCAGGTTGCATATTTGGAAATAGACATTGCTTTGTCTGGCATCAATGGTTAGCTCTCCCTATTTCACCTATAGCCACAAGGTTAGATGGAAAGCAAGGTTGTGACTTTGCCTCTGTGATAATTGCAGCACCGCGATCTTGCCCTCCCCAGCTCGAACAGTATGGCCTGAAACACAATGTATGAGCCACCCTAGCTGTTTAGTTTCCTCTTCCTCTATTTTGTTTAAACTTGCTTTCTGCATTCATATCTAATTTCAAATCCCTTTCATTTTCTTCCTTTGTTATTACCTTTCTGTCTATTTTTAGATTACCTGATAAAACTGTGAACACAGAAACATTCATCAGTTTGAGGTTGTGGGTTTTGTTTGTGTGTGTGTGGTTAGTAATACTGCTGCAGTGGTTGTTATAGTAACCAGTTCTCTTCAGCACAGGAAGGAGTATGGGCATTTTGACAATGCTTAAGAGGTACTAGAAGAAGATAAAGTTTCTAGATTTCATATTTCATTAGATGATTCCAGGGCTACTGCTATCTTTTAAAGTCTATTTTTAAGTAAAGGGTAAAGTAGATGCAGGTGCTATCTACCCATTTTCCTGAAGTAAGCTGGAGACGTGGTCTCCATTGGAAACTTGAATTTGTTTAAGTAGTAATTTATCTAATGCCTATCCAGGGATTTCAGACAAGTCTCCACGTTTTCCATAAAAATGGGCAAATTGCAGAAAGCTACAAAGTCGGTTGTATATGCCGTGGCCATTCACAGCAGGCAGTTTGCAAAGAACAACCAAGTTCTCAGAGAGTGCTTCCCTCTTCTGCTTCTTTGTTTTATTTCTCCCCTTTGTTTTATTTTTTTCTTTATTTTAAAAGTCATTTGTTGGCTTGAAACAGATACTTCTTTACTCTCTTTCCATTCTTTTTCCCCCAGAAATTAGTGTCACTAACAAATCAATTTCGGGGTATTTACAAGAATATGAATATGGATACTCATGTCCTACTTAAATCAATCACCATACATATATATGAGATTTAAAAATACATTTGACCAAAGGATATGGATGTTACCTTTATTAAGTTAATTAAACTATGGAATACTTTCTAAGTTAATATAGAAGTATATATATATTTTTTAAAATCTTATTTATTGTCAAATTGGTTTCCATACCACACCCAGTGCTTCTCCCAAGAAGTGCCCTCCTCAATGCCTAGCACTCACTTTCCCCTCTCCCGCACCCACCCATCCACCCTCAGTTTGTTCTCTGTATTTAAAAGTCCCTTGGGGCGCCTGGGTGGCTTAGTCGGTGAAGCGTCTGACTTTCGCTTAGGTCATGATCTCGCGGTTCGTGGGTTCGAGCCCCGCGTCGGGCTCTGTGCTGACTGCCAGCTCAGAGCCTGGAGCCTGCTTCAGTCTGTGACTCCCTCTCTCTCTGACCCTCCCCTGCTCATGCTGTCTCTCTCTCTCTCTCCTAGAAATAAATAAAAAAATAAATAAATAAAAGTCCCTTATGGTTTGCCTCCCTTCCTTACTTTTTTTTCCCCTTCCCATCCCCCATGGCCTTCTGTTAAGTTTCTGAAGATCCGCATGAGTGAAAACATATGATATCTGTCCTTCTCCGACTGACTCATTTCACTCGGCATAATGCCTTCCATTTCCATCCACATTGCTGCAAATGGCATGATTTCATTCTTTCTCATTGCCAAGTAGTATATTATTGTATAGATAAACCACATCTTCTTTATCCATTCATCAGTTGATGGACATTTAGGCTCTTTCTGTAATTTGGCTATTGTTGAAAGTGCTGCTATAAACATTGGAGTACATGTGCCCCTATGCATCAGCACTCCTGTATCCTTTAGGTAAATTCCTAGTAGTGCTCTTGCTGGGTCATAGGGTAGTTCTATTTTTAATTTTTGAGGAATCTCCACACGGTTTTCCAGAGCAGCTGCACCAGTTTGCATTCCCACCAAAAGTGCAAAAGAGTTTCCATTTCTACACATCCTCTCCAGCATCTATAGTTTTCCTGACTTGTTCATTTTAGACGCTCTGACCAGCATGAGGTGGTATCTCATTGTGGCTTTGATTTGTATTTCCCTGATGATGAGTGATGTTGAGCATCCTTTCATGTGTCTGTTAGCCTTACAAAGATATGCTTTATTAAAATACAAGTACGCATTTTCTGTTTTGTCATAATTGACATAACCAGTATCTGTTAATGAACTCTTACATGCTTTTCAATCTATTGCTGTGATTGGTGGGGTACAGGAAATATTTATATCTTAATGGGCTGGTAGTTATATGAGTGATTATATCAATCAAAAGTTATCAAAATGTTTAGCTAAGATCTGTTCTTCATTATATGTAAATTTTACATCAATTTAAAAATATACATATTTATTGCTTTGTTACTTGCTATGTTTCTTAATATTATATTACTGCCATGTTACTTAATATTTTAGACAGCATTTTTTGCTAAAAATCAAGAAATTCACCAAGATTAAGAAATATGATCCTGACCCATGTTTTCTAGAGAATACCAAGAGACAGATGAATGATGAGCAGGACTGATTATTCTTTTGTCACTATTAAAAGCACTGAAGTGAGAAATCTGAAGCTTGAAATAGAAAACAAACAAATATAATCAGTGTTCTCATGGCAACAAGTGCGGAAGCCCTTGTCTTCTCCTGTGAACCGCCACAGGCTGAGATTGAGGTTCTGGAGTGTTGCTAGTGACAGTAAGTGGTAACTTTCATGTTTATTAGAAATGTCCTTCTGTAGTAACCATTTTCTCCCTCTTTCATCCTCTTCCGAATATAATGTAGTCTTTCCACATAAGTTTTTTTCCGAACTTTCAGACCCGTTTCTTAAAAATTGTGTGTAATAATATGGTCTCATTTGCTATGGATTTGGGGTTTTGTTGGGGTTTTTGAGGAACAAGGATTTGGAAAGAGTAAACAGGGTTCCAAGTTTGGCTAAACCAGCTGTTAACTATGAGGTCTTAGGTAAGTGAACAAGTATACTAGAGCTATACCTAGACTGGGTTGTTTTAATGTGTGATTATATAAATATATAAAAGTGCTTTGGTTTTGGTAAAGGCACAGTAAATGTTGGTCTCCTTTTCTTCTGTTTATATGCATTATGTATGAGGGACCCAAATCATTCTGCATTATTGATTCATTTATTGGAATGAATTTACTGGAATACTAATCATTACACCCAATGGGTTCTAGTACCAATTCCAAGTGTCTGTGTGTGTGGTAGAGAGTTCCCCATGCCACCAATAAGCTATTTTTGGATACCAGCAGGGTTGCTCCAAGAACTCAACTAAATTCTGACTTGATCTATCCAGAGGTGAGATCAGATTCCAGTTTAAGACTGCCTCCCCTCACACTTCAGATGCCAGTCACAAGCCCAGGTTGTAATGCTTCTGATTGTCCATAAATGAGAAGTTCCCACCCCCTCCTCCTTGGGCTTAGTTAATTTACTAGAATGGCTCACAGAACTCGGAGAAACTTTCAAATAAATTTTACCTACTAGATCACTGGCTTTTTATAAAATGATCTAACTCAGGAACAGCCAGGTGGAAGAGATGCACAGGATGGTGTATGAGAAAAAGGCACTGAGCTTCTCACCCTCTTCAGGCTTATCACTCTCCTGGAGCCTCTAAGTGTTCATCAGTTGGAAGTTCTCTGAACCCTGATTTTTTTCTTTTTTATGGAAGGTTCATTATGTATAAACAATTGATTAAATCACTGTCCATTGGTGATTGAATAATCTCTGTCCCCTCTCCCTTCCCAAGAAGTCAGGAGGTAAGACTGAAAGTTCCAACCCTCTAATCACGTGATTGGTTCTCTTGACAAACAGCCCCCAGCCTTAGATGCCTTCCAAAAGTCACCTTATTAAATACCATAAGGGACACCTTTAAGCTTTTGTCACTTAAGAAATTCCAAGTGTTTTTGTATCTGTGAGTCAGAAACCATGGACAAGAACAAATATATGTGAGAAGCTTATTTTGGTCATCTGAATGACCAAGTATTATGTTTTTCTTATAAATCACAATATTGTATATAATGAGAAATGCAGAGAAATGAGTAGTAATAGAATAGAAGAATATAGAAAAATGAGGGGAAGTGGGAAGAAATAAAACATCATAATTCTATCATCAGAGGTGGTGCAGGGTAAGCAAAAGAAAAGGCCATGAGGAAGAACTTCACAGATTAAATCTGTCCATATAATTCTCCAAATAAAATGGATCTTATGACAAGGAGACTCATAGAGTTGGTACTGGGGCCAGAGAGGTGGAATAGTACTACAGTTACTGATAAGCCTCAGATAGTAAGCCATTCTCCTTAGAGTAAATGGTAAGTTAGTCACAACACCAGAGGAAAGGAACCCTGTTGATAGGGCTGACTCTCCCCTGCACAGCCCCTGGCTTCATCTTCTCCCTGACATATGGTTAACCAACTTCTCACGGTTGTAATATAAGAAATATTTCCTCTAATATAAATCAATAATTTTTTAAAAATGTCATCGTGTCTGACCTCTTACAGTCTAGTAAAGAAAAATACATGTAGATTAGATTTCTATTTAGCCAGCATTCTCTTAGAGGTATATATTCATATTAGAGCCTTGACATTAATATCCCTAAGTATTTAGATATGTGTGTTACATTATCCCAATGTATCTCTCCCTCTGCATGTGTACACACACACACACACACACACACACACACACACACAGTCTATCCAATTTAAATATTACTTAAATTATCTAGAAATCCATGAATCTAGAATACAGGGTACTATAAGCAACTATGTGTTTTAGAAATTACCTATTACTGAATAATGTATGGGCTGCAATCAAAAAATCTATTTTAAGTTAAGACTCTTCTTCTTTTTTTTAAATTTTTTTTCAGTGTTTTATTTATTTCTAGGAGAGAGAGACGGCATGAGCAGGGGAGGGTCAGAGAGAGAGGGAGACACAGAATCTGAAGCAGGCTCCAGGTGCTGAGCCAGCTGTCAGCACAGAGCCCGATGCGGGACTCGAACCCACGAACCGTGAGATCGTGACCTAAGCGAAAGTCGGACACTTAACCGACTAAGCCACCCAGGCGCCCCCAGTTAAGACTCTTCTAACAGAAGACCCTCATAGAACTACTGATAGTTTTATCACAGGTTCAACTTGCCCCTGCGGCAGCAAAGCACTATTAGCAGACCTAACAGTGGTGAGATATTTTAGGATCAGTTGCATGCTTATTATAGGGTAGACACTTGCTCGTGGCATAATATGCTGTTCTTAATAAGTAAGATTATTCCAGTGTAAAATATAAGCTGTGAAAGATACTGAGCGTCCATCAATAACAACCTAACCCTACAGATACTCTTATCAGGACATTGCTTCTGATGACCATGCCAGTACAGCGCATGTTTCTTATATATCATACTAATACCATATTAATATCAACATCCCTCCAAAATAAACCTTAAAATATGATTATTCAATATCTCTCTAGGAATAGTGCTAAAGAGGTCCCTGAGTCCAATTTCTCATTTACTCTGCCCTGTGTCATGGGCTAGAAACCTAAAATTACATTTCTTAGACTCTCTTGCCAGTGTTTGGTGTTTAAGTTCTACCGAAGTGAGGCACTAGTCCTGGAGTAGAATTCTAAGAAGCCATGGCATTGTTGCTCTGTCTTCTGAGGTCTTAGATAAGCTGCCTGCTTATCTAACTTGGTGACATTTCTACTGCACTCTGCTGAGACAGTAGTGGCCTTGGAGGTGGGCTCTGGGTAATTCTACTCTGTTTCGTTCCCTGACACTTCTGTTTTATAACTGATTCTTTCTTCTATTAACTATTCTTTATTTGAAATGCTAGAGTGGTTTCTGTTTCTTAGCCTGGATGGATCCAATGAGGTACAGAAGGATTTGAAGACTTCAGAGGGCTGTAGAAGACAAATAGGAAATCTGAATAAACTAGGAAGTCTAGTGTTGTAGTTATGAGTTTGGGCATGTAAATGCTAAAAAAAAAAATACAAGAAGCTGCTATTTATTCTCTTTATTTGATGGACAATAGTACCATTTTAGAATTCCTCTCAACCTGTATTAACTACAGAGGTTTGTTAGTTTTAAGAAGGCTAATAACTGGAATGTCTAACTCTCTGTGTATGGGCTTTCATGTTTCTTTCATTATCTAACTAATTGGCTTATGACACCACATTTTTCTTGTCTATAGCCTTTTTGGCTCTATTAGGAAACTAGGTTTTCCTCTGGATGAAAAATTTTTGCAAATTAGGATTAAAATCCCTATCCTAAAATTGTCGCTTGAAATGAAAATGCTCTTGGCAACTATTTACCAAGAATATATGACTCAGGGTAAATATTCATCTCAGTGATGGAATTTTTGTAATTGATACCAACATTTATCAAAACATACTTCTTGGGGAACTTTGGATATCACCTTATTCACTTTCAAAAAGCCCATTAATTCTGAGGAGTTTTATCTTTTCCAGTTTTGTAGACTATACCGGAAGCCAACAGATGCCATAATTACTGTGGAAGGAGTTTGGGAGTGAGTGAGTGGGGCGGGGGGGAGGGGGGGAGGGGGAGGGGAGGGTTGGGGGAGGGCACAGATGTTTATGTGAGAAGTTAAATAGAGGAATTACAACATGGAGTTTTACATGAAGTGGATGCCACAAAGGTAATGAAACTGGTAGGTTTATGCAAGTGGAACACTTATTTATTTGAAATTGTGTATCAGTTTTTCCAAAATATGTACTTTGTATATACAGACTTGTTTCAGATCCATAGTGTTTATAAAATAAGTACAGAAATATAATACCATACACATTACCCCAGGAACCATACACTCCACCTAAAGTGTTAGAATAGTCCCACTGAGCAAATGATTCCTGGCAGATGAAATAATGTTATATGAGCTATTTAAAAATGCTCAGATGTATCACAATGCTCTTCAAGAAATACTTTAAAACCTAAAGTTATATATTTTTTCAAAAAAGTGTATACCGTTCCTCTAAATAGAGAGTATAATACAGAAAATAGAAACAAGTTAATTTCAGTTCTAAAAATTTCATGTAACAAGTCTGCTGGAAAGTTTTGTAGAATTTGAGGAGAGCTTGGCACAGGGATTCAGAATTTATATTCTAAAGATGTGTTGCACTGCTTCATATGGACAAAATCAATTGTGGTGGCTCTCTATTCTTATTCAGGCAATAAGGGAAAAAATAAAGCCTTCCATTTGATGGATGGAAATGTGAAAAATCAACTATTTTATTAATGTTTTTTTAAAGTTTATTTATTTTGAGAGAGACAGTAAGAGAGAGAGCATGTGAGTGAGGGAGGGGGAGAGAGAGAGGAGAGGGCTTGTCAGTGGAGAGCCCTGACATAGGGAGGGCTCAAACTCATGAACCTTGAGATCATGACCTGAGCCAAAATCAAGAGTCGGATGCTTAACTAACTGAGCCATCAAGGAGCCTGGTATTTTATTAATGCTTTACGTCTCAATTTTTTAATTGATAAAAATACATGAAAATAATTTTATAAAATAAAACTATCTTAAGGTTGAAATACGAGAAATCTAAGTGTATGGTCCCCAAACCGCTCATAATTGGGAGTGCTCTTATTCCATTCAGAATCATTGTTCTGGATAATATGAGGTACAGACAGTAAGAAGCACTTGTTAATAGGGTACTTCTATTCTCATTATGAGCCTATAAATCTGCAGAAATCTTTACTTCCTTCTGGCTTGAAATATCTCTGGCCTTGTTCAACAGCAGCAACAGCCTCTGGAGAATGGCCTCTCCCAACTATCGATGAAACCGAACAATAAAACAATAGACAGAACTCTAGCAATAACAGAGTCTGGGAAAATAATGTTTAGCTTTCCTGTCTCTCAATTGCAAATATGTAAGGATTATGGGAATGAGGGTGCTGAACAATCATATACAGAACATGTGCAAGACTAAAATAATATAAAATTATTTTTATTCTAAGGGGATTGATTTTATTTTTAAGTAATCACTTCACCCAATATGGGCCTCAAACCCACAATCCTGAGATCAAAAGTCACTGCTCATCCAGCCAGATGCCCCCATAAAATATTCAAATATATACTCTATATCTTCTTCTGTTTTCCATAGTTGATTTGTTTAGCCAGTAGGACTCATGGAGTGCTGTTGGGGAAAACATTTATGGAAGGTAAAGAAAGAAAGCAAAATTAGGCAGAGAGAGATATAGACTTAAAAAAGTATCAGCTGACTTTACTAGGATAAACCTTCAGAGCTTCCCCAAGTTGGGTCAAAAGGGCCAGTCCTGTACCCCATGTCATTTAGGCACTTCATGTGGTCTACCTTGAGAAGAAAGAATGGCCTTGGGTGAGGCACCTGTCATTAGATAAAGCAATCCTCCAAGGGGACTAATAGGTGAGAAATATCTGTTGGCAATATTCCCAGCTTTTGGGATCATAAGGCTTTTAATCCTAAAGGAGGTCTAGGTGTTATAGGCACTATCCTTTACAGACCAGTCCTCGTGAGGTTCTGATCTATTTATTCATATAAGGTCTGAGAAAACTTACAGAATTACAGTGGACCTGTCTGACGTTTTGACCATCATTTCTGAGAGTTCTGTGTCTTTACTCACCATGGCTTCCTCAGACTACTGTCAAATTGACCAAAGGAGCAAAGAGTGGCACCCAAGTTAGTCACTTAGGTGCCAACCATATTCTTTTAAGTACCGTGCGCTAACCAATTGCACCACTGGAGCCATGCGGGGTGCCAACCATATTCTTAAATGGTCTCCCTGTTTAAGAGCAACACGATTTTTATCCTAATGATCAAAGGTGACTCTTCTTGCCTGTTAGTCCCTTGCCACAGGACCCTAAGTGCTCAGGTAGCAATTAGAGTTTATCGTTCAATGGAACACTTGACAAATCCCTGACAAAAACATTCCCTAGAAGAATAGGTTATTTTGTTAGAAATTAAAAACATTATTTTGAAAGTATTTGCCAACCCAGAATATTTTAAGTGGAAGGGAAAATGGTAAGCAAATGTGCTATATGGTGATATGACTCTGAAAATAATAATGCAACTGTTGCTAGAGAAGAAAATCTTGTTAATATAATGGCACATAGAGTTTTATTTTATTGGAATTGTTGATTTTTCTATACTATTTTGTTATGAATGATGATTTATGAATGGTGCATTAACATGATGTAAAGTTATCTTCTTTTTGTTTGTATAAGTTAGAGCATCTATGCAAAACAAACCTTTTGGAAGGTAGATTAGCTTTGAGAACTTCTCAATTTTTACCATAATTTAAAAATAATAATTTTAGAGAAAGGCTAATGTTATTGTATCCACTTTGTAAAAGAGCAAAATAAAAGAAATAATGAATTCATTATATATAAACAAGACATTCCTGCTTTGAGCATGTGCTCTGAATGACACCTAAAAACAGTATTTTCCATTGAGTAGATTTTTTTTTTATTGCTTACCCAATATCAAGAATGCTAGTGCTTTGAGGGGTGCCTAGGTGGCTTAGTCGGTTAAGCGTCTGACTTTCGCTTAGGTCATGATCTCGCGGTTCGTGGGTTCGAGCCCCGCGTCGGGCTCTGTGCTGACTGCCAGCTCAGAGCCTGCAGCCTGTTTCAGTCTGTGACTCCCTCTCTCTCTGACCCTCCCCTGCTCACGCTGTCTCTCTCTCTCTCTCCTAGAAATAAATAAAACATTAAAAAAAAAAAAAATGCTAGTGCTTTGAAATATCCCAGAATGCAAGTGAGTAAAATTCCTCTTTTGGGCAATGGAGGAAAAGGGTAGAAAACTCTAAGATTAAAATATTTAAAATCATGTATGATTTGTTGACATATATGTATTTATGAAACTACATAATGTGCATTTATATATGTAAGAAGAAATTGCCTTTTCTAAGAATATGTATGCACCTAAAGTTATCCTCATGGTAGACTGGGTATTTAAAGAAACTGATGAATGATTTACATGTTCTATGTATACTCAAGAGTTAATTGCACCAAAATAAAATCCCTTATGCTTTTAAAGGTAAAGGTCTAGCATTTCTGACTATTGAATTGTCTTTATAATCCTCATTTTCTGTATTTGTATATATAAGTATATATTATTTATGTATAAATATTTTATATAAATATTATTTTATATATATTTGTTATATCCTTCCAAGGCATTTATTTCCATTCTTCCATTTTTGTTCAACTGCAACATCAAGTTAACTGTCTCCAATTCTTCGAGTTTCTTGCACAAATAGGAAAGCTTTCTCACAAAGTCAGTTTAGAGTCATGCTTGCAAAATATTGGCTAGTTGCCAGTATCTGGGTGCTAAGAAGAATGATGCCCTCTCCCAATATTTTTTCATAGGTGCTTTGCCTGTAACTAGAGAACACTGAAGTATTTGTGTAATTGGATATTCTATATTTTGCATTCCTAACTTTTGGGAATGAGCATTCTTATGAAGCCAGAGTAACACAACTTGGAATTTTCTCAGCATGTGGAACTTTATAAACCTTGTATTATTACCTTTATTGATGAATGAAGTAAGTGGTTGTAACTAAAAAGAAGAAACCCAATACGAATCACCACTTACTTTAGATTACAAATTTTATTGTAGAAAAGTGATATCATCTTTATTGTTGTCTAAGGGTTGAATCATCATTTCTTTTTTTATTCCTTATTGTTATGTTGATATGATTTTCTAAATTTTTTAAAAAAATGATTGGACCTCAAACTCTAGTGTATTTACAAGAAAATTTTCACTCAGGAGACTCACTAGAAATTTCTAAGCTCAAATAGTTTTTTTCTTGTTTAGTCTTCAATCATTGAGTCTTAATTAGAAAGTACTTCTAACAAAGAGTGTATAAAAAGCAGTATCAGAAAACTTCTATCATTCCTGTTTTCCTGCATGAAATACTTTCAAAGGAAAAAGCCACAGCAAAGTAAACAAACTGGTATTTCTTCAAAGGCATAGGTCACAAGTACTTGTAGTTGGAAAGATACATCTATTGGAACAGAGACCTGGGATTCTCTTGAAAATTATGACTAATTACTGTTACATAATAAATTGCGATCAAGAGTGAATCTATCCTGAAATATTTAAATTCGCTAGTGTTATTAAATCAAGGATAACAGACTGTCTCCATCATTGGTAATCTAATCACAGGAAATAACGTTAATCAAATGTTTAACATTGGATAATTCTTCCATAATTTCTACAGTATACTTTACTTTCTTTATCACAGTAGCACACAGTATTTCAAAGGCAGTAATAAGTAAAAGGAAGCAGTTCTTCCATGCTTTGTGCATTTGTTAGGTCTCAGCTCAACCACCAATGACTTGGAAAAGATTTCCTAATCTCCGTGACCAATTTGTCTAAATTTTATATTATTATGGTGTATTGATATCCAGTTCTTAATACTTATCACAGTTGTAATTTCACATTTTGTGAAATTATGTGATGACTGGCTTTCCTATTAAGCTGTGAGCTAAAAGACAGGTATTTTGTTCTTTGGTTTTAGTTTCTTTTTTTTTGTTTGTTTTTTGGGTTTTTTTTTGGTGGGGAGCAAGATGGTTTTTTCATCATTCTCCAACCAGTACAGTGCACAGCAAATAGCAGAATAAATGTATTTATGACTTCATTGACTGACTGAATAATAAGTAAGATAAGAATTGAAAATCTTTACTGATTTTAATGATATAGATAGCTGACAGGTTGAAAAATGGAGAGGTCCTGGTCAGTGGGGTCCTATGGTTATTTTAGAATTTCCCCTCAAAACATTAGAAAAAATAGCAGTGACACATAAAGTGCAAAGGCAGTAGTGAAAAGGATTAGTAATCTGTGAGGTAATGTGCATATATCTGCTTCATCAACCTTTTACCTCATGGTTTTATCATCTATTAATGATACTTATACGAACTAATTACTTCATGGAGGGTTGCAAAATTGTGATTTTCTAAAAAAATTGTGATTTTCTAATTCTGCCACTTTTTCTTGTTTTATTACCTAGTATTATTACCTAATGATGAGACTTTAATCATCCACTGGGGTGAACTCCAGTGCCTTATGAAAATGCAGGGCAAATGATTAGTTTTTTTAATCCTTAATTGTCAATTTTGGAGTAAGGAGTTCCTAATAGTCAAGTTTGTTAATATGTATTTTTTCCTTTTGCTTTTTTGATTTCATTATAGGCTTATATGTATTTAGTGTGTAACCGTAAATTACAGATGTTATTTATTTAGATGCTTATATATTACCTAATCTAATGATAAGTCTGTTTCCAGGGTCCATTTGATAGAGCATCAATAGTCTTTAAAATTTTTCTTGCTTTCTGACATGAGAGGATGTCTCACAATTCACCTGTATTTTCCCTGCCCTTTACTTAGAATAGCAGTTGCTTCACAAAGCCCTGATTTCTTTGAGCTGGGGATGTTATTGGAAACCAAGATTTAGGAACTAATGGTATTACTGAGCTGTTAATGAGATAATTCTACTTGCTTTAGGCAAACAGAGCTAGGAATATTTTTTAATAGGCATCATGTATTTATAATGATAGTTTTTACTCATTGTGCTTGATACAATATTTGCACCTCTCTTCTCTTGCATTGAGATTCTTAGTAACTAATAACATATATATATGTGTGTGTATATATATATATAAACATAATTACTTATTTGCTTTATCTTATAGTATGATTATAATGGTGTGAAAATTACATTGCTAATTTATAACTAACATGATACATATTGAGTTAGATTTAAATTTTTTTCCTAAATTCCTCTCTTCTTTCCTTTCTTTCTTCCCTTCTAATCCCCTTCCTTCCTTCCCTCCTTCCTTCACATATATACTGCCAAGAATATACAAAATACAGTTTTTATGAGTCTCTTGATATAATATTTCCCCCTCTGTGGTACATGTTAACAAACTGATAAATAGCTAGAATCATTTATATCTATCTATTTGAAGTCTTAGTGTTTGCTCTTCATGTAATTTCATATTGTTGAGTAGATAAAGCATATATATAGCTTAAGGTAAAATTTTTTATTCAGAGAAGTGTCTTTTCCTTTTTTATCTCTAGCACATTTTCACTGCCTCCCGTAGTTGCCTACTTTAGCTTTAGGTCTATATTTCCAATGCTGCTTATTGCAAAAGTAAGCAGATATGCATGCGTTTTCTGTACTCAATTTATATAATTTCTTCTTAATGTAACTACTATGTGAACTATTCAGCTTTTTACCTTTTTTAACTTAAAAATGTACGTTATGGATTACTCCGTCAGAGTACAAATTTTCTGTCCTATTTTAGTTGCATTTAATTCCATTATGTAGGTAATTAAGTAAATTAAGTAAATAATTATTTTCAACTAGCATGCTATTGATAGACATTTAATTCATTTTTATTTTTTTGCTATAACAGATAATGTTACACTGAATGATCATACGCATCCATTGCTTTATACTTGTGCAGAAGTCAAAGGGCAAATTCATCTATAATTTTGTTAGACCCAAGACATATGTGTGTTTTTAAATATTAATTTTAAAATAATTATACATTCAAATAATATTAAATACTATAATTTATAAATAAATTGAATTAGAGTTTAATGAATGGAAACAGTATGTGAAGACAACTCTTTTGAGTTGATTTATAGAAAAGTAAGGTGACAGAAGGATATAATTATTTTAAAAATATAAATATAATTTTTAAAAGAATACTTTTATATTCTATGAATATGCACTAAATGTGCCAAGTGTTTAACTTACACAGTGAATAAACTTATGTCTTATATACCAAATGTATTTTGCTAACCAATTAGCTATGTTAGCTTGTAATGCATTAATATTATGGTTCTAAAAATAAGTTTCATAGTAGTTTTCTTTTCTACGTACATTGGTCAAAGAGAATAGAGTATAACCAGAAAGGTATTATCTGCCAAAATCTCTCCAGAAATGTTGCTTATTTCAGAATCTTTTAAAAAGCAATTCCAGGTTCAAGCATACACTCTAGAAGTTTTCCCCATACTGCCTTTTTAAAAAAACACAGTTTGAGTTTGTTATTTCTGTAATCTTGAAATTAACAAGAAGATTTTTCCTAGAAAACAACAGGTAAATGAACTCATTTATTGTTGGTGTTACTTTTGTTATATTAACATGCAGGTAAATTTATAACATTTATGATCTGACTTTTTATCTATGTGAACTATTCAGCTTTTTACCTTTTTTAACTTAAAAAATGTACTTTGCCACCCTCACAATGTTTTTTTACCCTTTTACCCTTTAAGCTATCTTCCTACTCATCCCCAAAAGGCGATTTTATATTATTTAGTGCAAATTTGTGAGAAATAGCCTGTTTTAAATGACCTTTAGACAGTTGATGCCTTATTAATCTCTTCTAGGTGCTAACTGTCTTCATTAAAATTTAAGCAAGAGTCTTTAAAAATTCTATAAAAGTAACATTGATTAGTCAAAACAAGAAGAAAAAAATATCTGTACACTGTAAAGTGTTAGCATCTGAGAAAATTGTTTAATAACTCTACATGAAAATTTCAACTTACATAATCAAAATATGGCAGTTTTCTGTGCACTATTCATCTACATTTTTCTCTCTCAAGAGCATTATGGGAATTAAATAAAATTGGTATGATTATATCTACTTTTTGTTGAGGTAGCATTGATACATAACATTATATTAGTTTCAGGTATACAACATAATGATTTGATATTTAAATACACTGGGAAATGATCACCACCATAAGTCCACTTACCTCCATCACTGCACAAAGCTACATAATATGTAATATGGTATTGTTGAGTATAGTCACCATGTTGTACATTATATCCTCCTGACTTTTATGACTGGAACTTTGTGCCTCTTGACCTCTTTTTCCCATGTTGCTCACTCCCATTCACTTGTTCCATGTGGCTGCCACCAACCTGCTCTGTGCATGTATGAGTTTTGTTTTGTTTTGTATTTTAGATTCTACATAAAGGTGAAATCACATGGTATTTGTGTAGCTGTGTCTGATTTACTTCCCTTGGCACAATATCCTCAACTTTTATCCACACCGTCACAAACGGCAAGATTTCATTCTTTGTGATGGATGAGTAGCATCGAGAGAGCGAGAGCACGTGTGAGAGAGAGAGAGCACACCTTTATCCATTCATCCATTAATGGACAATTTGGTTGTTTCCATATCTTGGGTATTGTGAATAATACTGCAGAGAATATAGGGGTGCATATATCTTTTCAAATTTGTGTTTTTGTTTTCTTCAAATAAATATCCCAGAAATGGAATTGCTGGATTATATGGTACTTATAGTGGCTACACCAATTTACATTCCCAACAGTGAGGTAGGAGCATTCCCTTTATAACTTTGCCAACACTTTTTCTTTCTTATCCTTTTGATACTAGCCATTCTGACAGGTATGAGATGATAACTAATTTTGGTTTTAATTTGTATTTCCCTGGTGATTAGTGATGTTGAAAATCTTTTGATGTGCCCGTTGGCTCTCTGTATGTTTCCTTTGGAAGAATGTCTATTCAGGCCCTCCATCCATTTTTAATCAAACTGTTTTTCTCTCTTGTTTTGTTTGGAGGACATATGAGTTCTTTTTATATTTTGGCTAATAACCCTTTATTGGATATATAATTTGAAAATCCTCTCTCATTCAGTAAGCTGTCTTTTTATTTTAGTGGTGATTTCCTTCACTGCATAGAAGCTTTTTAGTTTGATATAGTCCTATTTGTTTATTTTTGCTTTTGTTGTCATTGCCTTTGGACTCAGATCCAAAAAGTATTTCCAAGAGTGATGTCAAAGATCTTACTGCCTATGCTTTCTTCTCAAAGTTTTGTGATTTCTAGTTTTATAGTCAAGTCTGTAATCCACTCTGGGTTAATTTTCATGTATAGTGTAAGATAGTGATCTAGTTTCATTCTTTTACGTGTGGCTGTCCAGTTTTCCCAGCATTATTTGTTGAAGAGACTTTCCTTTTCCAATTGTATATCCTTGCCTCCTTTATTGTAAATTAATTGGCCATATAAGAATGGGTTTATTTGGGGCGCCTGGGTGGCTTAGTCGGTTAAGCGTCCGACTTTCGCTTGGGTCATGATCTCGCGGTTCGTGGGTTCGAGCCCGCGTCGGGCTCTGTGCTGACTGCCAGCTCAGAGCCTGGAGCCTGTTTCAGTCTGTGACTCCCTCTCTCTCTGACCCTCCCCTGCTCACACTGTCTCTCCACCTGGAAATAAATAAAACATTAAAAAATTTTTTAAAAAAAAGAATGGGTTTATTTATGGGAGATCTATTTTGTTCCATTAATCTATGTGTCTGTTTTCATGTCAATACAATACTGGTTTAATTTCTATAGCTTTGTAATGTGGTTTGAAATCAGACAATGTGATGCCTCTAGGTTTCTTATTTCTCAATACTGCTTTAGCTGTTTGGAATCTTTTGTGTTTCCATACAAATTTTAGAATTGTTTGTGCTAGTTCTATGAAAAATCCTATTGGTAGGTAGGGATTGCATTGAATCTATGGATTGTTTTTGGATACTATGAACATTTTAATAATATTAACTCATTTTCACCCTTTCTTAACATTAAATATCTTAGCAAAGTGAATTAATTTGGACTTTAGCAAGATATGATGGTATTTTCTATGAAACTAAGAAATAAAGAGTGGGTAATAAAATTTCACCATGCTCAGTGTTAAAAATGTAGAAACATAGTTGTGGTAAACAGGCAATTTAGGGAGATTTTAACCCTCACCTCTATGTTTTATGAGGCAATAAATTTCTCTGCCCAGTAGTTTTTCATTTGAGTTGAATTTACTGCTAAAGAAAAAGACATATTGTCAGGCCAGGAACTTAAATTCCTCTATTGGTTTTGTCAACATTCATGGTAATATGTGTGGAATCCCCATTTGACTACATCAGCCACTATCAGGAGTATGCTCTGTCACAGAGGCAATTTAAACTCCCTAGCTAACTATTCTGAGAACCAATGAACTTGGTTGTTTATTTTGATAAGACTTGTCTGTTATCCTTCATTTGTTTATGCTTTACATTTTTTTTAAATCTCAGTCTTTACAGAGATTACTGTAATTTTGTGTCATTTACTTCTTAGCTGATTTAAGGAATGTTTGAATAACTAACTTGTTAAGGAAAATAATTTACTGATAGTTTCCTAAAAAAGGTAACCATGATGGGGCGCCTGGGTGGCTTAGTCGGTTAAGCGTCCGACTTTCGCTTAGGTCATGATCTCGCAGTTCGTGGGTTCGTGCCCCGAGTCGGGCTCTGTGCTGACTGCCAGCTCAGAGCCTGGAGCCTGTTTCAGTCTGTGACTCCCTCTCTCTCTGACCCTCCCCTGTTCACGCTGTCTCTCTCTCTCTCTCCTAGAAATAAATAAAAATATTAAAAAAAAAAAAAAAGGTAACCATGAGATCATATTTTTGTATGTTTTAATCTTACATTTTAAAGCAAACTAACAGTACATAGTATTACTTTATGAATGAATTGCCTTCCATCTCACTCCTAGGCTGAGCAAAAAAAATCCATAAAAAGAAACTTCTCAGGGTAATTGCATTGAATCTGGAAACTACTACCAATATTTTCAGTTTGGCGTGAAACTAAAGTCAGCAGAACAATTAAAAATAAATTGAACACTTCTGGTTTCAGTTCTGACATGTAATGAGGTTCAAAGTCCTTAATTGTTTCTTTAAAACAAGGAAAAGCTGAACACAAAAGTGAAAATCAATAACTTCTCTTTGATCCATCAGAGAACTGTAGTTGCAGGGAAAAGTGCCACCCTGAAATCTGGAGAGACAGGAGATTTCAAGAATGCTAGAACAGTTGCAAATCCAACGGTTGCCATGACAATGAGGAAGGATGAATCAGAGGAATGAATCCATGATATAGAAGAAAAAATATGAAAAATAATGACACTGAAAAGAAGAGGCAAAGAGATGTATTGGATCACAAATATAGACTTAGGGAACTCAGCAACTCCTTAAAGCATAGTAATATTTATATCAAAGGAGTCCTAGAAGAAGAAGAGAGAAAAGGGAGGTCGGAAGGTTTATTTGAAAAAATTATAGCTGAAAACTTCTCTAATCTGGGAAAGGAAACAGACATCAAAATCCAAGAAGTACAGGGAACTCCCACTAAATTTAACAAAAGCCAGGCATCCCTAAGACATATAGCATAGCATAGCCAAATGTATAAAATACACAGACACAGAATCCTGAAAGCTACAAGGGAAAAAAAGTCCTTAACCTATAAGGGAAGATAGATCAGGGGTCGCAGCAGATCCGTTTACAGAAACTTGGCAGGCTAGAAGGGAGTGGCATGATATATTCAACACACTGAATGGGAAAAATATGCAGCCATGAATAGTTTATTCCAAAAGGCTGTCATTCAGTATAGAAGAAGAGATAAAGAATTTCCCAGACAAAAACTAAAGGAGTTTTGTTACTGCTAAACCAGCTCTGCAAGAAATATTAAAGGGAATTCTTTGACTGGAGAACAAAAGACCAAAAGCAACAAAGACTAGAAAGGAGCAGAGAACATCACCAGAAACATCAATTTATAGGTAATACAATGGCACTAAACTCATATCTTTCAGTAATAATTGTGAATGTAAATAGACTAGATGCTTCAAACAAAAGATATATAGTATCAGATGGATTAAAATTAAAAAAAAAAAAGACCCATCTATATACTGCCTACAAGAGACTCATCTTAGACCTAAAGACACCTGCAGATTGAAAGTGAGGGACTGGAGAACCATCTATCATGATAATGGACATCAAAAGAAAGCTGGGTAGCCATACTTATATCAGACTAGTAAGATTTAAAACAAAGACTGTGTAAATATCTCTCAAAAGAGATGATGAAGGGCATTATATCATAATTAAAGGGCCTATCGATCAAGAAGATCTAACAGTTATAAATGTTTACTTTGAAGTACCCAAATATATAATTCAAATAAAAACAAACTTAAAGAAACTCATTGAAAATAACACAATAATTGTAGGGGACTTTAACACCCCACTTACAACAATAGACAAATTAAGCAGAAAATCAATGGAAACAATGGCTTTGAATGACACTCTGGACCAGATGGACTTAACAGAAACATTCAGAATGTTCCATTCTAAAGCATAAGAATACACATTCTTTCTGTATGTATATGGGACATTATCCAGAATAGATCACAAACTGGGTCACAAATCAGGTTTCAGCAGGTAGAAAAAGATAGAGATTATAGCATGCCTATATTCAGACTATAACACTATGAAACTTGAAGTTAACCACAAGAAAAAAATTGGAAAGCCCCCAAATACATGGAGTTTAAAGAACATTCCAACCAAGAATGAATGAACCAGGAAATTAAAGAATAAATTAAAAAAAAAAAACGTGGAAGCAAATGAAAATGAAAACATGACAGTCCAAAACCTTTGGGATGCAGCAAAAGCAGTCCTAAGAAGGAAGTATATTGCAATATAGGCTCTCTCAAGAAGCAAGCAAAGTCTCAAATATACAATCTGACCTTACACCTGAAGAAGCTAGAAAAGTAAGAACAAATAAAGCCTAAAATTAGCAGAAGAGAAATAATTAAATTTAGAGCAGAAATAAACGATATAGAAACAAACAAATGAAAAACAAATGGAGCTAATCAGTGAAAGTAAGAGTTGGTTCTTTGAAAGAATTAATAAAACTGATAAACCCTTAGCCAGACTTATCAAAAAGAAAAGAGAAAGGACCCACATAAATAAAATCGTGAATGAAAGAGGAATGATCACTACCAACACCAACAATTATGAGAATATTATGAAAAACTATAGGCAATCTGAAAGAAATGGACAAATTCCCAGAAACATACAAACTACCAAAACTGGAACAAGAAGAAATAGAAAATTTAAATAGACTCATAACCAACAAAGAAATTGAATCAGTAACCAAAAATCTCCCAGCAAACAACAGTCTATGGCCAGATGCCTTCCGAAAGGAATTCTACCAGTCATTAAAAGAAGAGTTAACGGGCACCTGGGTGGCTCGGTTGGTTAAGTGTCCGACTTCAGCTCACGTCATGATCTCACAGTGTATGGGTTCAAGCCCCGTGTCAGGCTCTGTGCTGAATGCTTGCTCAGAGCCTGGAGCCTGCTTCAGATTCTGTGTCTCCTTCTCTCTCTGCTCCTCCCCTGCTCATGCTCTGTCTCACTCTGTCTCTCAAAAATAAATAAATGTAAAAAAAAATTTTTAAAGAAAAGTTAATACCTATTCTTCTCAAATTGTTCCAAAAAATAGAAATGGAAGAAAAACTCCCAAACTCCTTCAATGAGGCCAGCATTACCTTGATTCCAAAACCAGACAATGACCCTGATAAACATGGATGAAAAAATTCTCAACTAGATATAAGCAGATCAAATCAAACAGTACAATTAGAGATCAAGTATGATTTATTCCTGGGCTCCAGGGGTGGTTTGAGATTCACAAATTGATTAGCATGGTATACCACATTAATAAAAGAAAGGATAAGAACCATATGATTCTCTCAATAGATGTAGAAAAAGCATTTCATAAAATACAACATCCATTCTTGTCAAAAATTCTCAACAAAGTAGATATAGATGGAACATTCCTCAACATCATAACAGCCAAGTAAGAAAGACCCATAGCTAATGTCATCCTCAATGGGGTAAAACTGAGAGCTCTTCCCCCATAGTCAGGAACAAAATAGAGATATCCACTCTTACCATTACTATTTAACATAGTACTGGAAGTCTTAGACTCAGCAATCAGAAAACAAAAAGAAATAAAAGGCATCCAAATTGGCAAGGAAGAAATAAAACTTTTATTATTTCACATGAAATACTCTATGTAGAAAACCTGAAAGAATCCACAAAAAAAATTGCTAGAACTAATGCATGAATTCAGGAACGCTGCAGAATAAAAATCAACATACAGAAATCTGTTACAATTCTATACACAAGTAATGAAGTAGAAAAGAGAAATCAAGGAATCAATTCCATTTATATTTGCACGAAAAACCATAAGATACCTAGGAATAAACATAACCAATGATGTAAAAGATATGTACTTGAAAAACTAGAGAACACTTATAAAAGAAATTGAAGGGGGCAAAGAAATAGAAAACTTCACCATGCTTATGGATTGGAAGAACAAACATTGTTAAAATGTCTATATAGCCCAAAGCAATCCACACATTTAATGCAATCCCTATTAAAATACCACCGACATTCTTCAAAGAGCTAAAATTTGTATGGAACCACAAAAGACCCCAAATAGCCAAAGAAATCCTGTGAAAGGGGCATTACAAAGCTAGGGGCATTACAATTCCAGACTTTAAGTTATATTATAAAGCTGTATTGATCAAGACAGTATGGTACTGTCACAAAATATAGACATATAGATCAATGGAAGAAGATAGAAAACCCAGAAATGTAACTGCAGCTATATGGTCAACTTACTGTTGACAAAGCAGAAGAGACTATCCAATGGAAAAAAGAGACTCTTCAACAAATAGTGTTGGGAAAACTGGACAGAAAATGCAGAAGAATGAAACTGGAGCACTATTTTATACCATACACAAAAATACATTCAAAATGGATGAAAGACCTTAATGTGAGACAGGAAGCCATCAAAATCCTAGAGGAGAACACAGGCAGCAATCACTTTGACCTCGGCCATAGCACCTTCTTACTAGACACATCACCAGAAACAAGGGAAATAAAAGTAAAATGAACTATTGGGACTTCGTCAAGATAAAAAGCTTCTTCACAGCGAAGGAAACAATCAACAAAACTAAAAGGCAGCCTACAGAATGGGAGAAGATATTTGCAAATGGCATACCTGATAAAGGGTTAGAATCCAAAATCTATAAAGAACTTCTTAAACTTGGGGCACCTGGGTGGCTCAGTTGGTTAAGCATCCAACTTAGGCACAGGTCATGATTTGGCAATTCATCAATTTGAACCCCTCATCTGGTTCTATGCTGACAGCTGGAGTCTGCTTTGAATTCTGTGTCTCCCTCTCTCTCTGCCCTCACCCACTCACATTCTGTCTCTATCAAAAATAAATAAACATTTAAAAATTTTTTAATAAAAAGAAAGAAAAAGAACTTCTCAAACTCAGCACCCCCAAAACAAATAATCCAGTTAAGAAAAGGGCAGAGGACATGAATAGATACTTTTCCAAAGAAGACATCCAGATGGCCAACAGATGCATGAAAAGATGCTCAATGTCACTCATCATTAGGGAAATACAAATCAAAACTATGATAAGATACCACCTCATACCTCTCAGAATGGCAAAAATTAACAGGGGGAAACAACAGATATTGGCAAGGTTGTAGAGAAAGAGGAGCCCTCTTACACTATTGGTGGGAATGCTAATTGGTGCAGCCAATCTGGAAAACACTATGGAAGTTCTTCAAAGAGTTAGAACCACCCTATCACCCAGCAGTTGCACTACTAGATATTTTTCCAAAGGATAGAAAACTACAGATTTTAAGGGGTTACATGTACCCTGGTGTTTATAGCAACATTATCAACAATAGCTAAATTATGGAAAGATCTCAAATATCCATTGGCTGATGAATGGATAAAGAAGTGGTGTATACATACAATGATACATTAGTCATCAAAAAGAATGAAATCTAGGGGCGCCTGGGTGGCTTAGTCGGTTAAGCGTCCGACTTTCGCTTGGGTCATGATCTCGCGGTTCGTGGGTTCAAGCCCCGTGTTGGGCTCTGTGCTGACTGCCAGCTCAGAGCCTGGAGCCTGCTTCAGATTCTGTGTCTCCCTCTCTCTCTGACCCTCCCCTGCTCGCGCTGTCTCTCTCTCTCCTAGAAATAAATAAAACATTAAAAAAATTAAAAAAAAAAAGAATGAAATCTTGCCATTTGCAATGACATGGATGGAACTACAGTATATTTTGGTAGGTGAAGCAAGTCATTCAGAGAAAAATGAATACCATATGATTTCACTCATATGTGGAATTTAAGAAACAAAACAGATAAATAAGGGGAAGGGGGGAAAAGAGAAGGAGGCAAACAACCCGTAAGAGACTGTTAATGGTAGAGAACCGAGGACTGATGGATGAAGGTGGGTGCAGATGGCCTAAATAGGTGATGGGCATTAAGTAGGACAGTTGTTATGATAAGCACTAGGATTTATATGTAAGTGATGAAGTACTAAATTCTACTTCTAAAATCAATATTACAGGATATATTAACTAACTATAATTTAAATAAAATTTTGAAAAAGAGGAGAGCTTGGGTAGCTCAGTTGGTTGTGTCCAACTTCAACTCACAGTTCATGAATCCAAGCCCCACATCAGGCTATCTGCTGTCAGCATAGAACTTGCTTCAGATCCGCTGTCGTCCCCCCCCCCCCGCCAACCCCTCCTCTGCTTGCTCTCCTTCTCTCTCTCTCTCAAAAATAATCATTTGAAACTAAATTAATTAATTAAATTTTTTTTTGACAAATAAAAAGCCAAAAATCCTCTTTGTTTTCATCTCACATGTGGGAGACTTGAGTATCTACCTGAATCTTTGCTCCCCAAGTTACAATTCTTTAATCCCAAGTAAACACTTCTCTGCCTCTCATTTTGGCTCTTTATTTTCAGGTTGACAATTCCTAGCAAGTTCCACGTGATTGGCTCAAACATCACACTTAGAGAATCACTTCATTATGTGATATACTACCTCTCTGTGCTTGCTAATTTTTAACTTATATAATCATGTTTTAAAATTGTCTTTATTTAGGAAGAAGAAGCTAGATCCAAATGAATGATGTGAATTGAGAATCATCAGATGATTCAAAAAATCACTCTTGAAAAAAGCATTTTTGAATTAAGTAAAACATCTTTTGGAATTCCTCGTATCAGACTTTACAGCGAACTCATTTCCAGCAATTCTGTTCAGGCAATTCTCTTCATAAATTTTTCTATTATCCCAGAAATAACAATTTTCTAAATATTTGATTTATGGGAAATGTTAAATCCTGGTACTGAAATAATAAGCAATATAACAAGTCCTTATAATAGGTTAAAAGAGCAGGGTATCTAGATATTCTTTCTGTTTCACTTTGTTGTGAATTACCTGCCTGCCCTCTGACAGGTCACGATTTCTGTTACTTTCTCTGTAAAATGAGAATGTTGGACTAAGTCTAATCATTTCCTTTCTCCTAATCCTGTGGATGGACAATCCAAGATGGGATGTCAATAATCTCCCATCAGAGACCAGTTTAGAGGTCCTAGAGCAGAGCCACTTTATGATGCTGCAATGATGCCTATGGCTTTCTTGTTACTAAAAAGGAGGAAATAAAAGAGAACTCTGTTAGCAGTCTACTAATCATGAATCTATGCAACAGTGACAGTTAATCTTCTCTTCCTATTAATAGATGCAAATGCCTAGGGGCTTAACATTTTCCTACTAGCTTAATAAGGAGAAAAAGATTGAAGGGGAGGCAGGCAGAGATGCCTAATTGCATAGCCCGCAGCTATTGCAGTGTTGCTCAAAGGGACGAACTCAGAAAGAAGAGAAAGAGGCAAGATGGTAATTTGGCATTGCCCATACCAGCAAGTTGCCCCCAAAGGAAATTAAAAGTAAGTCATTTTGATCTGGTTTGGTGCATCACTAGAAGTACATTCAATTAAAATCCCAGATGAACTTTCAGTCACTACTGTACCTGACCAGCTGTATAAAACAAAGCTGAAAGTCTATTGATCTCTCTGAATATGCCATGGACTACTCAGTACAATACAAAAAATAAAAGAAAATAAAGCAAAGTTTCCCTGGCTCTGTAAGATCACTGTGATTTATAATTCAGAAAGTTATAAGATGTTTTATGGACATTTGAACACAGGAAACTTGTGACAGGGAAAGGCCAGATGTTTATAAAATGGAAAAGTGTTTCACACATATGTAAGTAGTGGCATTTTTTTTTCTAATTCCATTTCTAAATTAAATGAATTTTTGTCACATCTAAGGTACAACATCCTGATAGTTACTTTGGGTTCTTGGAGTTCAAAAATAATTTGTTCTCAGTGGAGAAAAATAGTTCTTTGGAAATAACATATAAATTAAGAAGAAATAGTAAGTTCTATAAAATAGGCCAAATCTTGCACATTGAATGAGTTTATCTTTGAATAACTTTCTCACTAAGGAATAACCACTGTACAGACTATGAGAATGGTTTGACTATTAAGATTCTATGCCGATACTACATGTAATATCTTAATGAACTGCAATGCACAGAGTCTAATTTGAGCCCAGAAACTACTCAACAATTTTAAATTGAATGGTCACATTTGTATGCTTACTATGAACCAGGTTTTGTGCTAGATGTTGAGACAACAGGTACGAAAAGATAATTGCCTTAGCCTCACGTAAGTTAGTGAGAAAGCAAGACTATTATTTACAAATAACAAAACCTCCTCTGGTTGAGGTCTTGTACTTCCCCACGAGGGAAAGTATGTTTAGATCCTGGGAAGCCTGAGTTAACTAATGTCTGCTATAACTCTAATGACAGTTTCTATAATTTAATGCAAATATAAGAGATTTGCCTCAGACTGTTTGGGGAGTCAGGGAAGGGCTTATAGAGGTCCTACCATTTGAGCATATGTTAAAATTACGAGCACTGTCAACATTACAAAATATTGCCAGATTGTTTGCTAAAGTATTTGTCTCAATC
Source organism: Proteles cristata cristata (assembly GCA_017311185.1). Lineage (NCBI taxonomy): Eukaryota > Metazoa > Chordata > Mammalia > Carnivora > Hyaenidae > Proteles > Proteles cristata. The sequence continues at coordinate 297,895 of JAESUZ010000242.1, read as the reverse complement.
CACACCCACCAGCCATATATGAGTTCTTGGTACTCATATATGGCTTTTTTGGCCAGAAATTGACATTATCAGGCACTTGAAGTTTTGCCTATATGTAGGTATGAAATTATAAACCAATATGATTTTGTTTTGCATCTTTCCATTCCATATTGAGATTGAGTATTTTCTGTTTATTTTGTATTCAGTTTTTTTTTTTTTTTCAATTTCACTTTCTGTGAGGTCTATTTATGTCCTTTGCCTATTTTTACTATTGGGTAGTTTATAGGTTTTTTTTTTCCACTGAGTCATAAATTTTGGTTTTAAGTCTTTTGTCTGTATTACTGATGATAGGATAGGCTGTGATTCACTACTAAATAACTCCAAATTGTTAGTGAATTAACACATCAGCATCTTATTCCTGGCTTGACACAAATTCTACTTCAAGTCTAGACAACTCTTCTGTGATTTAAGTTGCTTTGAACTATGGCACATTTATGATCAAGTCAGGGAAAGGAAAATGGAAAATTGCCCATAGATCACTCACAATTCACTGGGCATAAGTAGTCGTTTATTGGCTCTTCCTTACTACAAAGGATGTAGTAGCTATAGGGGAAAATGAAATATTTGATGAACATTCTGTCTGCAACTAACACATTGTATCATATATGAAATGTTACTAATGGAATGATGTTTATTATAGACTGGTGTTTCCCTTTAAAAAATTATTTCCCCCTGATTATTGAGCTGGTCATATGTTTTTGTCTTTTATTATGTTGATGTGATAAAGGATAATTATCAATGTTTAAAGTATTAAGCCATCCTAGCATTAGTGGTAAAAACCCAACTTGCTCATGGCCTACTCTTATTTTTATATGTTGAAGGACTCAGGCTGCTAATATTTTGTTTAGAATTTTTGTACTGTATTCATAATACTGAACTTCAATTTATCTTTCTTGTAATTTTTTTCCTGACTTAGTCATGAAGATTATATTAGCTTTATAAAATGGGTCAGAAGTATGCATTTTCTGACTTTGGAAGTAGAGAAATCAAACTGCTAAGTGATATTATTAAATTAGTTTCGGGGCGCCTGGGTGGCTTAGTCGGTTAAGCGTCCAACTTTCGCTTAGGTCATGATCTCGCGGTTCGTGGGTTCGAGCCCCGCGTCAGGCTCTGTGCTGACTGCCAGCTCAGAGCCTGGAGCCTGTTTCAGAGTCTGTGTCTCCCTCTCTCTGACCCTTCCCTGTTCATGCTGTCTGTCTCTCTCTCTCTCCTAGAAATAAATAAAAATATAAAAAAATAAAATAAAATAGTTTCTATATGTTTGTGTCAGCTTCATCTATCAGTTAGTAAAAAAGTTCAAATCTCTGATGGAGAATATTTGCTTTATGACGATACTTTTAAGTCAAGAAAGGTACGATAATTCTGATAAAACGATCCTTTTATCCTAAGCTAGTGACCCTTTTGGTTCCTGACAATGTTTTGTGTCTGAAAGACTATTTTAGCTTCATAGTAATATATCAAGAGTAGCATTTCTTTGGTTTTATTTTACAAGTAATTTTTGTTTTTTTTATTATGTGTAAAAGAACTGTGTTTTCGGGTTTTGTTTTATTTAAAGTAAATTTTATAAAACAATGTGCAAGTTGATTTTCTTGTATTCAGACAATCTTTGGCCTCTAAATATTCTTATTCTATTCACATTTATTGTGATTACTGATATTTGGATTTATTTCAACCACTTGTTATTGTGCCTTCTATCTAAGACCTGTTTTTCCCCCATTTCCCCCTCTTTTTTCTTGTCCTCTTTTATATTACTCAAACTTTCTATAGCATAACTGTTTGGATGTTAAACATTGTGCAAATACTGTATTCTTTTCATAGTTACTTTAAACATTTTTCACGTTCATGAAGTCTAAACTAAATCAATCTCTACCTTCTTTCTGAATAATACAAAATTTTCAAAATGTCTTATATCTTTCCCTTCATTCTTATCTTATTGTTATTGTTGTCCATGGTTACAGTCCTTTCTGGCTTTTATTATCCAAACAGATGTTGCCATTATTATCATTGTTTTATTCAATTAGTCTTTGATTACATTTCCTATATATTTCCCATTTCTTTATATTACTGTGTTGAGCATTAGACATTTCCGCAGGATCATTCTCACATTTTCTTTATTCCTGAAGGACATCCTTAGAGGTTCCTCTTGTAGAATCTCTTGGTGATAAAATCAGTGTTGTTTGTATGAAAACGTCTGTATTTTATTCTTGCATTTTAATGACGATCTTAATTTAAATCCTATCTCTCAATAATCATTTAATTCTGACTTATTCACAGCATCTTGAAAAATGTTTCCCCATCTTTTGTCTTTTGTTGCTAAGAAGTTGACCTCAGTTTGCATCCTGAGTCAGACTCCTGGAACTCAAATAAGCCACTGTAAGACCATTCCACCCTCTTACATTGCATAAGCTTTCTATTTTCCATATCTTACATTTGGGGTTATGCCTTCAGATCCATATTTCCATATCACTAATTCCATATCCAGTTGTGTCAAGTGTGATGTTTAACACGTCCTTGGAGTTATTTTAATGATTGCATTCATTTCCTGAAGTACTATTTAATTTCCTTTCAAATCTGCCTAGATTTTTAAAATTGTGTCATGTTCCTCAGTCATGTTCTTTTTTTTTGTTATTAATAATTTAATCATTTACTTCATTGTTTTAATTAATTAATTTGCATTTTAAAAATACAGTCTTTTTCTTTCTCTTTGATACGCTGTTTTGTATTCCACATCTTAAAATTTAAATTTACAAAATCCTTGCAGGACTGTGTGTTGTTTTTGCCAATTCTCTTTGATAGTGTTCACTCCACATTTATTTTATAAATGTGATTTGTGAGCTTATATTCAGATTCAGCTGATGTTAATCCATGAAAATGTTATGAGCCTCATGTTGTGGGTGAATTTCTAAAGAAATGATTTGTGTTTACCTACGCTAAGGGCCTTGCCATGCTAAAACCTGGACCACTTGAACCATTCCTTTGTTTAGGATTTCCTGGAACACCCAGAGTATAAATCTGCACAACAAACCAATGAATGTTAATCCAGTGATTATGAATTGTTAGAGATGTGTTTTTCTTACCACTCAGAGCCCTGGCCAGGAGTGATGCATTCCTAGCTCGTTCCTTTTGCTGGCCACATTTTATAGATCCAGTTTTTTGTGGGGCATACCAACTCTCCACCTTGCTTGGGTCCAAAACCTCACCTCCTGTGTACAGCTTGCCTTCTAAGTCACGGAAGTCTCTCAGCCATGGAGACTGGCATACTCCTAACAACCGATTAAAAGTCTTTTTCCGCTGCCTTGTCATTTTTGGGCTTGGGACAGATAGCTTAATTTGGGAGAATGTTGTATTTTTTCCAGTATTTCTAGATGTTTGTTAGAGGAAGCATTTTTAGGCAATCTTGACTCCTAGGTTACCAGAATAGATAGCAGTTTCATGTGTTCTTTTTAAAAAAGTAATCACATTAAGGACTGCTTCGTTATGTATCACATCTAAATATGGCAATGCTCAGAGGCAACAGAATGTACAGTGTCTGGTACCGAACTGTTCAGATTCTCACTCTTATCACTCAGTTTTATGGTCTCGAATAAGTTTCCTAACTGTCTGCCTTGGTTTCCTCATCAGTAAATTGAGGATAGTACCTTATGGATTTTTTGAGAGACAAATGAGTCCATAATCACAGCACTGTGTGTGTGCATAACTTTTTCAATAAAAATTCTTATTAATCAGCACATCATATGTAAACAGAGACATATACATACTTGCTCAGGACTTTTAAGAGGAATAATATACTATATTGCTGGTGTCCATCAGGTTTCTGTAGTACATTATGTAGTTTCTTTGTTATATTGACAAACCTCGCAAGCAGTCTGTTATGTGTGTATGTATTTTTTATTATTCCCATTCAGTTGATGAAGAAAATTGCTCACACCAAAATTCATACAGCTTTTGCATAATAATAAGAATTAGAATCCAGGTTTATCTGACTCTAAACTCCAAACTTGAAATCAGAAGTTATCAAGTCTGGACTTAATTAGTTACCAGTTTTAAAGTAATAATATCCTTCACTAGTATTGTACTTACTATATGCTGAGAACTGTTCCAGGAAAACTTAAACTCATTTAGTTCTCATAATAAGCCTCATAGAAAGGTATTATCATGTCCTTACCCCATTTTATAGGTAAGGAAGCAGAGACACAGAGAGTTTCAGTAACTTGAATGAAGTCACCCAAAAAATAGGAAGTAGAGAGAATATGAACCTAGAACATCTAGTTCCCAAGTCCATAGTTTATTAATCTGTGCTCTAGAATGTGTGTATGGTCTCTCTTCTGTCTGAACTTTACATTCCTTATCTCCAATATGAAAATTACATAGTGTACTTTACAGGATTTTTATGAGGATTAAATAACATCACACAGATGAAAGTTGTATTTTGTTGTTTGGTTGTTTCCTTTGTTTGTTTTAAACACATAGCACCTTAAGATGAAAGGTTTTTTTTTTTTTTAATTTTTTAATGTTTTATTTATTTCTAGGAGAGAGAGAGACAGCGTGAGCAGGGAGGGTCAGAGAGAGAGGGAGTCACAGACTGAAACAGGCTCCAGGCTCTGAGCTGGCAGTCAGCACAGAGCCCGACGCGGGGCTCGAACCCACGAACCGCAAGATCATGACCTAAGCGAAAGTCGGACGCTTAACCAACTAAGCCACCCAGGCGCCCCAAGATGAAAGGCTTTATATGGAAACATTTTGGTACCTTGGGCAAAAGTTTAAGCTCATAGATGAATAAACTGTGATCTTGATAGCTTAATATTTACTTTCAATTGTGTTGTGTCTAAAAGAAAAATTTGTCAACACTGAGATGATTATTTCATCACCTTCTGTGGAAAAACGAATTTCACCAGAGTGATCACATCTTGACTATCATTTATAAATATTTACTTACATCTTCCCCCTTCATTACAACAATGACTAATCACGCATCTCATCTTGATTACAATGAGTGATTTAAGGAACTGAATTATTTTACATGATTGAGGGTTTGGTTTTTCAAGAGAGTTGAAAATTGTCAAAAGAAGCACCTGTGAATAGGAGAGATTAGAAATTGTATTGTTCATGTTTGAAATTGAGGGACTTAAGATATGTGTATTATATAAAAGGAAAATAAATCCGCATAAACTTCACATTCCAGTCCCTTCAACTTTCCATTGTAAGGACTATCTATACAGGTACTCTTGTGTGAGAAGAAAGAAACTGGGGAGGTGCCCAATTCCACTCTCACAACAACTGATAGGGAGAAATGACTCTGGACATTATTTGAATAAAAATGTCCCTAAGGCCATAACTGGTAATGACTGTCAAGTTGAGATTAGTATTAATCTTTTTTATTCAGGTGCTTTCAATAGAGCATGTGATCCTTACTATATGCCATTTTTTTTTAAATTTTAAAATGATGGCAAATTTGTTTTATTAAACTTCCTTGTACAATGTAGATTTTATCACAATTCCTCACTTTGTACTCACAGGTCAATTAGAAATGTGTTTAGCTGCAGGAGACCTGTCAGAAGATAGGTAAGACACCTTACCTATAGTGGAGCAATTGTGAATGCAAGTGGCAGGAGTGAGCAGAATGCCATGAGATTAATCTGTAACACACTTTACACATAACGGTAAGTCAGGAAGTTCCCCTGGGCATACTACTATTCCTACATGACTCCTTAGAGAGAAAATAGTTAAAAATAAGAGCTGATTTATTAGAATCAATTTCTTCAAAGGTAGAGACAACATTTAAACTGAAAACTTGATGCCCTTCTCCACTCTTTTGTTAGTATTTTTTTCTTATAATTTTATATTATTTTTGTCTTTCAATGTGTGAATAATTCTATTTCTCCAATATGTATGATTATAAAATATAAAGAGAGTTTTAAACCATAACAATGTAATTAAGCCACATTTTGATTCCTGTACAAAGATGTTTACCTTTTTTTAATTGAATGGCTGTATAGTATTTCATGATAACATGATTGAATGCCATTTTCTGCTAATAACCTTGTAAGTTGTTTCTATAGTTTTGCTACACAAGCAAAATGACAATGAGCACTCTTGTATTATTGTATATATGTGACTGTGTGGATTTCTAAATAATGAGGTTTCTAGGACAAAGACAATGCACATATTAAATTCCACATATATTGATAATCTTTCCTCCAAAAAGCTCAGGCCAATTTATGTAAACATAAGTAAGTGAATGAAGGGAGTTTTCTCTCCACATGATGTCATCATTTTCAATCATTAAGATAGGCTTTCAGGGGCACCTGGATAGCTCAGTTAGATAAGCGTCCAACTTCAGCTCAGGTCATGGTTTTGCAGTCCGTGAGTTCATACCCCACGTCGAGCTCTGTGCTGACAGTTCAGAGCCTGGAGCTTGCTTCAGATTCTGTTTCTGTCTCTCTCTGCCCCTCCCCTGCTCATGCTCTGTCTGTCTCTCAAAAATAAACATTAAAAAAATTTTTTAAAGACATGTTTTTAAAAGTGGTTGTATTTCTCTTTAAATTGTGGAATCCCTTCCTTTACTTTGCATTTTTATCCTTAGTATAGTATGATTCTAAGCTAAAGAATTGGAGTTTCTTTCTAGATATGTAGTCTCTAGAGGGAGATGACCATAGCAGTGGAATCTTCCAAACTGTCAACTGTGGGTTTTCATAAAAAAAATTCAAATGTGATAAACAAACTTTGTGTAGTTTTAGATATGTTATATGGTTGTTGTTGTTGATGGAGTTTTCATATGAATAGTGTGCAGGATTGCATTTTAAGTATTATATAGTATTGCAATTTAACTTGTCCCTGAAGAAATAGAGAAATAAAATAAATTTATAGCGAACAGATCATAGATAGGGGTCAAGTTTATTATTCAGATACAGAAAAATGAAGTTATTAGTGTTCACTAAAAGGGCAATTTTAAAATTGCCTAATTTTTATATTTGTATCTTTATATATACACTTATTATTTTGTAAGAAAGATTTTCTTCCCAATTTCCTGGGTGTAGATGATGAAATAACATTTAACTAAAAAGAGGGAGGAGAAGCAGGTTTTTCAGAGTACTAAAATTATTTTTAAAGCTGTGAATAGCTGCCAGCCTTGGAAAATTGAGTCATTTGTGTAAGAGATGATCCTCTCGCTGTGGTAGTTGACTAATATTGTAACACTGAAGACCAGTTGACACTGTGTAGTGAATGTATGTGGTAGTGGCTTTCTAAATATGTCTCTGATTTTCCTTGAAAATTACTTTACATTTTAGAAGCCCCAGCTATGAATAAATGTTTCTATAATATACTCTTAAGTTCAGGTTTCTGGAATTATTCATAACAACTTGCTACATAGAAAGTTGTCACTTGCAAGCTGCTAAATATTACATAAGTTGCTAAATAAATTTATGCAGTTCTCTATTAAATAACTTTCAAATAAAATATTTTGTGGATAAAAAATGGAGTGTATTGAGTATGTTACATTTCATAAAACATTACTTTAAAATTTTATTTTATAAATTAAATCACTAAATAAAAGTCCTCAAAAATATAGCATATATAGCATGTACCCCAGAAACCGTTGTTAATATTCAGTGAAATTTAAATCCAATATTTTATTTGAGATGATATAAAGCTGTTGATATAAAAAAGTGAATTGTCAATGCAGACTCATAAGGATTTCATTTAACCAAAAGAAACAAACTGTTACTGGTACAGCATTGTCTACCTGTATTCAATGACGAGAAGAGTGAGTAACTGCAGTTTGGTAAATTCTGGATTCTATCAGTGTTTTTATTTCTTCTTGAGTCAGTTTTTATAAATTGGATTTTTTAGGAGTTTATTTTTTTATGTGTGTATATTTTTAAGTTCTTGGTTAATGTTTATAGTAATGTTTTTATATATCTTTAATGTGAAGTATCTATAGTAATGCACCCTTTTTCATTTGTGAAATTGTTTTATATTCTCTTCTTTCCTTTCTTAATTAGTCTATGGATGTGTGTTTTCATTTCCCTATTTTCTACTTTGATTTTTATTATTTCCTTCCTTCCACTTTCTTTGGGTTTATTTCCTGATTTTCTCACCTAGTTTTTAGAATGAATGCCATATTAATTTAAAAAGTTATTCTTTTAATACATATATTTAGATTGATGTTTCCTTCAAAATAATCTTTTAGCTGTATCCCTTGCATTTTATGTGATTCAGTTTAAAATATTTAAAAATTCTCAGTATGATTTTATTGATTCATTTATTTGCATTTGTATTTTAAACTTACACTCCATGGGATTCTCTAGTCATATTTTGTTATTGTTTTCTAGCTTAATTTCATGTGTTCAAAGAACCTTTGATCAATAGTATTTTGCCATGTAAATATACAAATCTGTTTACTCTTTCTATGGTTGATATTTGTGTGCCCACAGATTTGTGTGTGTTTGTCTGTGTCTGTGTTAATTCTCCAGCAGATTTATGGATTTATCTTTAGCCTTATGTAACGGTAGGCTGATAGAACTGGATAATTTATGTAATTTTATATTAAAATATGTAACATAAATGTAGCATATAATATTTATTTAGCCTTAATTACTGTAAACATTTGCTTCATTTACTTTGAAGCTGTTTTATAAGGTACATATAAATTTAACATTGTTATATCTTTCTGATTAACTAAAACTTGGGATCTAGACTATTGTTTAGAATATTCATGGAGTTTGTTTTTGCCTTTTGATAATATATAATGAAAATTTTAAATTTCTTTTTTTTTTAAATGTTTTATTTATTTCTAGCAGAGAGAGAGAGAGACAGCGTGATCAGGGGAGGGTCAGAGAGAGAGGGAGTCACAGACTCTGAAACAGGCTCCAGGCTCCGAGCTGGCAGTCAGCACAGAGCCCGATGCGGGGCTCAAACTCACTAACCGCGAGATCATGACCTAAGCGAAAGTCGGACGCTTAACCGACTAAGCCACCCAGGCGCCCCGAAAATTTTAAATTTCTAGTACATCTACATGGTACTTTTTCTTTCTTTTTTAAAGAAAATATTTATTTATTTATTTTTGAAAGAAAGAGAGCAGAGGAAGGTCAGAGAAGAGTGGGAGAGCTCTGTCAGCACAGAGCTCAGCTTGGGGCTTGAACCCACAAATGCTGATTTCTTGTCCTGAGCCAAAACCAAGCGGTGGAGGCTCAACTCACTGAGCCACCTAAATATCACATAAATGGTACATTTTCTTACAAACCCATTCATGTTTCTCTTGAATATGAAATCCTCTATCCTCATCATAAAGAAATCTTTCCAGTATTTATCTCTTTGATGACTTATGCCTTAATCACATCTGCAAAGTCCCTTTTGTCATTTGAAGTAACATTCACAGGGATTAGGATTTGAACATATTTGGGGAAAGAAGCATTATTCAGCGTATGAACTCTGTTTTTTTTTTTTCATTCATCAATTTCTCTATCATACGGTCTTATTCACTATAGTTCTGTAATAGATCTTGATATCCAACAGAGCAAAAGTAAGAATTGTTCAATAGTCTCTATTATTCTTTGTCCTTTACATTTATATATAGCTATGATTGTCAGCTTGTCAATTTCCACATATACATACATCTACTGAGATTTTTCTTTTTTTTTCTTTTTTACATTTTTTAATGTTTATTTATTTTTGAAAGAGCGTGAGTGAGGGAGGGGCAGAAAGAGAGGAAGACAGAATCCAAAGCAGGCTGCAGGCTCTGAGCTTTCCGCAGAGAACTTGATGTGGGATTTGAACCAACAAACCATGAGATCATGACTTGAGCTGAAGTCTGATCCTTAACTGACTGAGCCATCCAGGTGCCCCTGAGATTTTTCTTTTGATTGCAAAACCTCTATGTATTAATTTGGCAAAATGGAACACTTTTATGTTTTTGGTTTCAATAATTGCTAGGATATAGAAGATACGTATATTTAAATTTTCTGAATAATCAAATTTTAAAAATCTCTTAAAGTAGACTAGCCTTGTGTAGATCAGAATCATTCAGTATACACCCAACTTGTTTAGGACATTAAATATACTTGACGCTAGTTACATATGTACTTACTGAATCAGGGTTAACTTTAAATAGTTCCTATTGGTAATCAATTTCCTTGCATTCCTTCTATTCTGTTAATCACTTGCTGAAGTCAACTTTCTTGGTTTTCTAACTTTATTCTTTTAAAATTTATATTTATTCACGTCTTTTCATATGTGCTCCTGATGAGTATAAGGGAAACCAGAGGCTCTCAGCATAGTTGCAAAACAAGAAAAGCCTGATTTATAAAGAGATGATGCAAACATATTTTCCAGAATTTCAGTGCAGAGCCTTTGCAGCTTCACTACCTGTACTAAATATGTCTAGAGGTGCCAGGGACTTAAAAACATACTTTAAATGTCTTATCTTCTGTATTGAGTCAGTTTTCCTAAAACCAGAGATTGAGTGAGGATTTGTGTGCATGAAAGAGATTTGTTAAGGGAGTAATATTAGGCAAAACCTGTAAGGGAATGAGAGGAGCCAGGTAGGAGAGAGGAAACTAAAGTACAAGTCCCTGGTATTAGGTGAAGTCTAGCTTCCATGTTTCCCTCAAGGAACAAGAACTTACTCTGCAATGCAGATTCTGTCCCCAGTTTAGGCAAGGAAACTAGTCTTTTGTAAACCCCACCACTCTTTCACTGAATATACATCCTGCTGTGTAACCCAAAGGAAACTCCCAGAGAAGTGGTTCCAATTAACAAAGGGCAGGGATCTGGAGAAGTTGTAGATGTGAGCCTTAATCAACACTGGTGGCTACTCAGGGACAGGCACACTGAACAAGTACAAATGATTCCACTGAGTCATTAAGTGTCATCATATGTTATATCTTTATTCCCGTGAGAGCTCTCTTTTACAGAAACCAGTGCTTATAAAAAATACTTACCTCATTGTTAATCATAACTTCTTATTGTACATAATATTCCTTTATTGTATTAGAGCGATTTATAAGAAATCTACTCATCTCTAGTTACACATAAGTTTTGTTTGCATTTTACATGAGCTAAAAAAATATATCTGGAGATCAAACATTTTTAAAGGAAGACACATTGAAATTATAATGTGGTTACAGGGATGTTAATGGAATTAGAGACTGCAAAAGACACTGGCTAGCCATTTAGCAAAACTGTTTCCTGTTCTTTCTTGTCTTCTTTGACTATTTCCCAGCCTACCTCTATAGGGAAGATTAGGTGACTGAATTAAAGCAATAGACTGTTCATGGAAGTGATGTATGTGACTACCAAGCTCGGTCTGTGAAAGTCTCCCATTCTGTCCTTCAGACTCTATCTTTCTCTGCATGCTGATCGAATATCGATATAGAAGATGATCTTCAGGGACATGTATTCAAGGTGGCAGAAGCTCCATCAGTATGAGCTCCTGAATCACTAGAGTGTATCTCTTAAGACTTTGCCTCTAACTGGACTTTAAATAAGCAAGAAATAAAATTCAGTAATATTAAGCTGTGGAGATTTCAGAGTTTATTTAATACAGTAGCTAGGGTTACTTTACTTAACATACATGCCAAAATACAAATATACTTTCAGCAACATATATAGTATAAAAATTGTTAAACATATTAAGTTTATAATAAAAAAAACTAAAATTAAATTCCTTTTTCATTCTGTCCTTATTAGAAATATGTTTTAGATATTTTTCAGTAGTAAATAGTTATTACTTAATATCTTGAAGCCAAAGCTTCTTTGGCCTTATGTATTCTGCCTAGTCCTTAACCTAATTATTGGATATATTTTTTTATAAAGGAGTTTTAGAGGATATAGAATAGAAATATTTTAAGGGTTCTGATGATGGCTGTAAAATTTCCTGAGAATTAAAAAAAATACTTTAATCTGATTTTTTTTTTTTTTTTTTGCTGATAAGGCTGGTTTATAATAGCAACTGACCCTGAGCCACAGCTGGTATTAGATTATTCACTTTTCTACTCTTAGCTCATATAACTAGGCTACAAACCAGGTCCTCAGGGAAAATCAGAAAAATATCCATTGTTTCAGCTACAGATTTGATTAGGTACTTAGGTAACATTTTACCTCAAAGAATTAAAGGGAAACATGTTTTCTGAGACACAATATTTTATATTTCAGTTATTCCTCCAAAACCAATACTTTTCGAAAAGGTAGACTTTCCAAGAACATTATATAAAAATAAGAAGGTTAGCTGGTAACTAAGTAACATCCATTGTCACAACAGCTTGGTTTACCAGAAAGATTATCATCAAAGAACAAGAGATAAAATTCCAAGATATTTTGACAAGAGAAGGTCTGTGTTGGGTTTCATTTTATTCATATCCTAGAAATAAATATGTGGCTTGTACAAAAACATGCCACTTATGTCCTAATGGTGGAAAAGAATGGGTTTCACTGACTGGAAGCAAGAACACCACCAAAACCTCCTGTTATAAATTGCAGCCAGGGCCAATATTTTCTTTAAAAAAAAAAAAAAGCTTTATAGCTACATCATCTCTAAGACATTTTCTTCCTTATAGCCATGCTTGTTAATTTTGCGGGGAGGGAGGAATATACTTGACATCATAAAAAGCGTGGCACTACTAACTGGGTCACTGTGCCTTCAAAAAAGAACATTATTGGAGGAGTAATTTATCACAGTCTTTCCCACTTTTCCAGGCTACTGTCCCCTTGAAACATACTATATTCATAATTATGCTTTGGCATTATGTATGAAGCTTGGGAAATTAAATGTATGTTCTATTTTCAAAGGTCAAAGCATGCATATCTTATCTAACAAGAAATAGTTATTTGGCATCTTCTGAGTTCAAGACATGTTAGAACATTCTAGAATTCTAAGGGCGTTTAATTTCATTTCCGATATTTAAATATGAGTGTGATGACTTGAACTAATTTTTCAAAGGCTATTATAATAATTCATTTGTCCATCACTGGGAGATTTTTTTGGATCTAATTGGGAGTTTTTTTGGTTTCATTTTTATTTTTTGTGTGTGTTAGAAAGTAGTAATTGGTAGAAATTGCTTTTTCCAGTGAACTCTGTGAGGATAATCTATGTGTTTTCCAGACATCTAGGAAAACAATCAGATATCATGTCCTTTTTACCATAATTATTTGAGATTGTATTAAATAAAAGTCTACCTGTAATTATTTTTTATTTCATTGGTGATGAGGGTCACAGATGTACTTTTGTTAGTTTAAGTTTCTTAAACTCCTCAGAGTCATCAAATTTCCTTAGCAAATTGCTAAACTGAGATGAAAAATCATAGTTTGTCATTCAGGTTTGCTAAAAGAAAAGACAACATATTTCAAATGGAGTCACTTATGCTAAGACCCATGTCACCAAATCAAGACTTAATACCTAAATTAATTACCAATTTAGCCTCTCCCAAGAATAGAATCTTAAAATCAGCCTATTTAAAATGCCTAGTCAACACTAGTGAAGTAATTTGCCAGATAGACCTCTGCCGTCCCTGAAAGGAAGGTGACCTTGCCACAATCCTCTTGCTGTTAGAACTTCCTTCTCCTGCTCCTTTCTCCCTATTTAAGTCTTTCATTTTGTACAGCTCCTCAGAGCTCCTTTCTTTCTGTAAGTGAAATGTTTCCCTATTCATGAATCATTGAATATAAACAATAAAATATTAAAATTTACTCTGTTGAATTTTGTTTTTTTAAACAGGTTCAAATTTCATCTGCTCTCTTAAGTAAAATAACACCTTTTCCAATCATATACAGAAGTATTTCCCTGGTGTCTATTGGATACTAAATACAAGGCATTCTTTCAAAGGTGGTTATGAGATATGGTATAGTTGATATTCTGATCTGAAGATTTGATCCTTACTAACTGGATAATTTCAGGGAGAGCCATGAGATTCATTTGTTTTCCTGAATCTGTAGATTTATTTTAGTAAAATTTGAACTTCAAATAGTTAAGTCAAGATGTGCTGGTATTGCTGGGTGAACTTGGGAGACCTGTGGCCCTGAGGCTGTATCCAAGCCTGTCCCCAGGATGTTGTAGAGGCTCTTAGTCTCCTCTTAAGAAAGAATTCAAGGACAGACTGACACAGTGGTTGGGTGGTGCAAGTGGAGAAAGAGAGAGAGAGAGACAGGGAGACAGAGACAGAGAGAGCAAGTATAAGTTGCACACTCTGGAGGTGGGTTTCTAACTTTTATTGATGGTTGTTCACTGGGGAGTAGAATATTCATTACTTGGGGCACGGATTTCTTGGAAGCAAGATTTGTTGCCTTTTCTTCTTATTTGATCAGTGGTTTCCTGTCATGGCACCCACCATCCTGGGCCTGTCTGGTTTGATCCTGCTTCTTGAGGAGTGCTATCAGGACAGGCCTCTGACTTTTCTGACAGCTGGCCTTGCCTTCCCCTACGACAGCCTCCAGCTATCCTGTTAGAGCCTAACTAACTGCCTATTAGAGGGAGCATTGGACATTTAGAGGTGAAGGAAAACATGTACATATTTAGCTTAAAGTATTTGCAAAAATTTGGACTAGTACTTCATGTACAATGTTTTACTGAATCTTCACAACACCCTTGTCAATTAGATATAATTTCCTTATTGTATAACAGATGGTCTTCTAGAGTCACCGGTGAGAGAAATGCAGCAATAAGAATTTCAATGGGCTATTTTACTTGAAATCATGCCTGCTCCTTGCTTAGTGCCTTTTAAGAACCTTACTCAGAGCCTTCCCCCAGAGACAAAGCACATCTCTCAGTGAGTACTCCTTGGCCCTTCAACCCTGAATTTTCTTGCCTTGAGTACAACAAACTGATAGAAAAATCATTTGGGGTAAATAGTAATGAGAACACTATAGACAAGAGTTTGCTTGTTTCTTTCTGGAGCTATTAACCACCTGAGGAAAACTCACAATCTTATAACCACAGAAAGACAAACCTATTTTGTGCTTCATGCAGTTCTCTGTTAGGTGGCCAAGCCCGATGAAAAAGAGCAAAAAATCCCCTGATATTCAGATTCTCCAGGCTTGTGTCCCAGAATAGCTGGTTTCCCACAGTAGCACGTAGAAACCTTGATCACAAAGCTTTACCTCTTTAGCTTGGTTGGTTCTCTCCCCACCCTACCCAACTCTTTGCAAACATAAAACAAGGGAGTGTGAGATTACAATAAATCCAGCCCTGCTGGCCAGACTCTCTTCAGGTCATCCCACCAGCTCTGTGCCTAAGAATGTCTGTCTGAAGACATTACTGTATGATGTTTGTGCTGTTGTTTTTAATTCAAAAATAGTTTTATGGGAGCCAGTGTGGTTCAGAACATGCTACCCCAAAATATGGTACCTTGGCATATTATATATTTCAAGCTGTAGGAATCTGGGAAATGGCATGTGAAGGAAGGGCTTACTGACCTTCCCCTGTTAAGTAAAAAAAAACAAAAACAAAACAAAACAAAAAAAAAACAACCCCTCATGTGAGAGGCACCCTTCCTATACCCAGAGGAAAGGAGCATCCTTATCTCCAAGACAAGGAGACTCTGAGAACGCATGTAAATGAACAGGCCTTGCTAATTCACCCCTCCTCCCATTTTGCTACACTTAGTTCACCTTTGTCCTATCACATCTTTCCACAACTTTTCACCCTTCATGACACCTAGCATAAAAGTACATGGGTTTAACCATTGCTTTGATTCTTCATTTCCTTCTGAAGGTTTCTATCACATAAAACTTAGAGTCAGTCAATTTGTATGCTTTTCTCTTGTTAATCTGTCTTTTGTTACAAAGGTCCCAGTTGAGAATTTAGATGAACAGAGGGAAAAGCTATCCTTTCCTCCCTTACAAACTTGTACTACTTCCCATCCATTTGCTTGTAGAACTATAGGTATTTCTTGAGACAGAAAGGGATTTGCAGAATTTAAGTTGCAAACTTCAGTATTGATTACCATCAGTGACAGAGAGAATGAAAACCTTCTCTTATACTATTTGTTTTTACCATTTTGTAGCTTAGCACTTCACATTTTAAGTGGAAAAAATGCCAAAGAAAATAAAATACCTAAAAAGTCATTACTACTATGTGTGTAACACAAAGGAAAACTATCAGCAGAAAGGTAGATTTATATTTGTATATCTACCTTCTGAGTGGCATCTTTATTAAAGGAAGTGGGAGAAGAGAGACACTTTGATTACATATGGAAAAGCTCACATGTTCTTAATTAAGAGAAAAGGCTAACCAAAGAACAGAAAGGAAACTTTTTTTGAAATATCAAATTTATTGATGAGAATAGAAAATAGTCTGTGTTTGCCCCATTAAATCCTTTTTTTGCATTCCAAATTTATTTATATTACAGCTGTCAGAGTAGGTGCAGCTCTTCAAGCCTAAAGCCATGGCAATGTATTCACTCATGTTCTATCTCACCATTTATTTCTCTTGTTCAAGTGCAGGGTATAACGTGCACTCTGCCTTTTCATAATTAAACATGGTATTTCTGGCAAGCCTGGCAAGTAGTGTCAGTCTACTTAAAAGCAGATTTCCATTTCTTCAGTGACTATTTGTCTCCTTCAGTCCCAACATCTGCTTACAGAGATTGTAAATGAAGACTCCAAAGACTAAATGAATTGCATAGTTATTAACAAAAAGACATGGTACCGGAATATATCAAGAATTTAGTGAAGTATAAATGCCTTACTAGGTTATAGGATAATCAAGTAAATCTTCCAAATGGTAAAAGCCTTACAGAAATCTATATATTTATTTCATTGTGCCGATGCCAATGTGATACTTGTTAGTGTGTATGGAATGGTATTTTGGGATCTTTTCTAAAGCAGCAAATGATCATTATCCATAGGTTATCTTCACTATTTCCTTATTGACTGGAAATCTGATATTTAACTAAACTAGCTTACACTGAAATGAATTTCAATTGTACAATATCCTTTATGAGCTTGAACAGACTACAGTTTAAAATTCAGTAGGCTATGGTACATCAGATATTAGCATACTAAGGCAGGAGACTGATTTCTTAATCAGTTGTCACTTACAAAAGAAGGAAAAAGAGTAAAGAAAAAACTTGAGCTTGCAAACTGCAGACATAGAATATTTGTTGTAAAAATAACGGCAACAGCAATCAGAAGAGTGACCTCTGACTTATAAAAATGTATCGGGAGCTAGCCAAACAAATTATTAGCCTTTGTTAGACAATTCCTAGAGAATACTTTAAAATAAAATACTATTGTTTCTAATGCAAAAAGATGAGGGGTTTGGTGTTTACTCAGTTATTTACTTACACACTCATTTATGTTATCCTCTATCTATTCATTAATAGACACATATTAAGCACCAATCTCTGGCACTACATACAAAAGGTCAAAGCAGATAACTGGCAGTGAAGTGTGGTCAGGTTGCTAGCACCTAGATTGGTGGGAATCCTATAATAATCACCCAAGACAAGATAACTTTGTTTTAATTTGCAAAACAGTAGCTATGAACTGCTTTTCATTGAAAATGTTTGTAGATACACTGATATCATTATAAACAGAGCTTTGTCAGGACTGGATTAGTTTTGTCAAGTTAAAAAATTTTTCTCTTACACATAGGAAGAGATGGTTTCCAATATATACTCAGAACACTTGAAGCACCAAATGACATCACCCTTGTCCAGAACCCCAGAAGTGGAGATTAAAGCACTGTAAGTAGTAAAATACTTGGGCTTTTCTTTTTCTATCCCTCATGTTGTGAGCATCCTAAGATTCTTTGAATGGTGCTATTTTCAGAAGACTGCATATGTGTATCCCTTTGAAATCTCATCATCTTTTATGTCATCTTTACCATAATAATGTTTTTAGAGCATTTTGGTATTTTTCAAGTCACATTTTTCAAATGTGTTTCTTCTTTGCAGTTTTCCGAGTCTTGTTAGATTTCCCCAGTATGATCAACTCAATATTCAGATGAAGTAATTGGAGATCTTTGCTGCTCAGATTCTCCTCTGTGTGTAGCATATGTAAACAGTAGCTCTCATTAATGGCTTCACTGCTACCTTACTTGTTAATATGAACCTTTAGGAGAAGGAGAAACTCTGTTCCCAAAAAAGATTCTACTGATGGCTCTAGGGATATTAGAAAGCACTACCCAGTATGACTTCAGGAAGGAGATAGAATTTATAATATATGTGTTTCCTTCTTATTATTTTTTTTTTTTTCCTAAGCCATTAATCTATAACAAGTGTCTACTTAGATATTTGAGTTTTACTGCATTGGAAAACTTCAATATTTTTTTTTCAAAAAATTTTTAAGGTTTTATTTATTTCTAGGAGAGAGAGAGAGAGAGACAGCGTGAGCAGGGGAGGGTCAGAGAGAGAGGGAGTCACAGACTGAAACATGCTCCAGGCTCTGAGCTGGTAGTCAGCAAAGAGCCCAACGCGGGGCTCGAACCCACGAACCGCGAGATCATGACCTAAGCGAAAGTCGGACGCTTAACCGACTAAGCCACCCAGGCGCCCCTTTCAGTAATTATTTTAATGAACGATTTTTTATTCTTTCCAGCATATTCTGGTTGAAGATGAAATAGTTCCAATCAAATTCTATCTTCCTATTGTTTTCCACACTTAATGAAACAAAAGTGTGTGGAATCCGTATTATTTTTTTCCTCCCTCCCCTGTTCCTTTTCCTCCTCTTCCACCATGGACTCCATGGCTGCTGCCTCTCCCTCCTCCTCTACCATGGACTCCATGGCTGCTGCCTCTCCCTCCTCCTCCTTGTCCTTGTCATTCTCTTCCTCCTCCAGAATATTAGAATCCTCTACAGTTTTTTAATTCACCGGTGTTAAAAGATAAACCAAGGCATATTAAAATTTTTAAGACTTTAATTGAGCAAAGATCATCTAATTGGGCAGGCCAACCTGGGAGTGGTTAGGAGTGCTCCACCTACAGGAGCTCAGGAGAAATGCTTACAGGAACGCCAAGCAACGAAGTTATTTGAACAGCTGTAGCTTATGTGTTGGTCTTATTTGGAAAAGCCTAGTTGGCTGTAACTGGTTGTTCTTCAGTTTTGATTTTTTTAACTCAAGGCCTTTACAGCATTAGGTTTCGGTTTGCTTACCTAGGCCGTCAAAACACTGCAGTCACTTCTGTCTGATGACCTTTTTGTTTAACACGAGTAATTTATTTCTCTTTCTTTTCCAAGTGCACTGTATCTTATGCTACCTCTATGAATTGCGATAGTCCCGTATAATCAATGGGAAAGTCAATTCGTGATCTATCTGGGTGTTCTAACACTCCCACTGCTCACTGGGAAATGCATATATCGCCATAGCAATACAGTCATGTCCAAACAAACACTTGGTAGGTCAGCCTGATTCTTGAAAAATAAATCAACAAATTACTTGGTCTAAGTAGAGAGGCAATTAAATATTTAATTTTTTAACGTCTTGCTCTTGTCCCCTTGAGCTTATATTTTTGCCCACATCTTGGAACTGTGACTTCAAGCAGTCTCCTGACTACTGCCATGAGGGGTAGCTTTGAGTTTCCTAAAATAATGGCTATCCTCCTCTTTCGAAGAAAAAATATAAAATCAGCTTTTAAATACTGAGATATACCTGGCTTTGAACAAGACATAGCAATGATAGTTTGAAGTATTCACGTAATTTAATAACCCAACTATGTCCTTGTCATTTAAGTCAACATGTTTAAAGAGGGAAAGGAGAGTAGTTCTGAATCTATCTGTATGGAAACTATGTCTTATTTTTTTTAACCTTTTCACTTTGATGTGAGCTTATTATGTATTTCAGTAAAACCCAGGATTTTATCTTTTATCTGTTACAATTGAGTGTGTCTTAATGAGCCACACGAAGCTGTTGTGAGAATTGAAAGACTTAGAGAGCCAAACCTTTGAGTCCACACTCACATAACTTTCTTTTTTTAAAAAAAATTTTTATAGTGTATTTATTTTTGATGCAGAGAGAGACAGAACATGAGCGGGGGAGGGGCAGGGAGAGACGGAGTCACAGAATCTGAAACAGGCTCCAGGCTCTGAGCTGCCAGCACAGAACCCCACGTGGGCCTCGAACCCATGAACTGTGAGATCATGCCCTGAGCCAAAGTCGGACCCTTAACCGACTGAGCCACTCAGGTGCCCCAACACTCACATACTTTCTGCCAGAAATTCAGCCTTCCGCTAAAAACATAATTTGAAAAGCCAGATACTGCTTAACTCAGGTTTGTCTAGTAACTCAATAGATGAAGGAAATCTGTGAGAACAGCTGAAAGAATAAATAATATAAAAAAAAACAGTAGCTTAGAAAATAAGGAAAATTACTGATTATAAAATATTGCCTTTATTTTTAAAAATACAGAATGGTTATTTCATGTTAAATGTAGTTTCCATTCTCTGTGAAAGCATTAAAAAGTTTAACATTTGTGCTTAAGTTTTTATGTTCTACTTATTTATTTATAAATAGAAGGCCTAAAGAAAATCTTTTAAGACAAAACATGCGTACAATTAACCTCAAAAGTAACTATGCAACCAAGAAACAAAAACTGATATTTTTTGGAGAAGTTGAATGGTCTTGCCCCTCATAGTTTGTAATAAGATGTCAAAATTAAATAAATATATTTTTTAAACAAATATATATTTCTTTTAATTCCAGGAGAGTCAACCTATAGTGTTATGTTAGTTTTAAGTGTACAGTATAGTTATTCACTAATTCTGTATATTATTCAGTGCTCATCACAATAAGTGTACTCTTAATCCCCTTTACCTATTTCACCCATCCCCTCACTGAAGTTCCCATTCTGGTAACCGTCAATTTGTTTTCTGTAGTTAAGAGACTGATGTTTGGTTTGTCTTTCTTTTATTTTGTCATCATTTTGTTTCTTAAATTCCATATATGAGTGAAATCATATGGTATTTTTCTTTTTCTCACTGACTTGTTTCACTTAGCATTATACTCTCAAGCTCTATTTATGTTATTGCAAATGGCAAGATTTCATTCTTTTTTATGGTTGAATAATATTACTGTATACATGTACCACATATTCTTTATCCATTACTCTATTGATGGACCCTTGAGATACTTCCAAAATTTGGCTATGTAAATACTGCTGCAAAAAACATGCAGGTGCATATATCCCCTCAAGCTGGTGTTTTCATATTCTTTGGGTAAATAGCAGTGCAATTACTGGATTATATGGTTTTTAATGTTTACAGGAAGCTCCATAGTGTTTCCCACAGTGTCTATACCAGTTTCAACTCCCACCAATGGTGCATGAGGGTTTTGTTTTGTTTTTCTCCACATCCTTGCCAACACTTGTTGTTTCTTGTGTTTTTGATCTTAGCCATTCTGACAGGTATGAAGTAATATCTCCTTGGAGATTTGATTTGCATCTCCTTGATAATTAGTGATGTTGAGCATCTCTTCATGTGTCTGTTGACCATCTGTGTGTCTTCTTTGGAGAAACTTATGTTCATGTCTTCTGCCCATTTTTAAATTTCATTATTCATTTTTGGAGCGTTGAGTTGTATAATTTCTTTATAGACTTTAGATACTAACCTTTTCTTGAATATGTCATTTGAAATGTCTTCTCTCATTCACTACGTGTTCTTTTAGTTTTGTTGGTTGTTTCCTTTGCTGTGCAGCTTTTATTTTGAAGTATCCCCAAGAGTTTATTTTTAGTTTACTTTCCCTTGCCTCAGGAGATATCTCTATAAAGGTATTGCTGTGTCTAATGTCAGAGAAATTACTTCGTGTGTTCTCTTCTACAATTTTTAGTTTTCTGTCTCAAATTTAAGTCCTTAATCTATTTTGAATTTATTTTCATGTATGGTGTGAGTTAGTGGCCCAGTTTCATTCTTTTGCATGTAGCTGTCCAGTTTTCTCAACACTGTTTGTTGAAGAAACCTTTTCCCATTGCTTATTCTTGCCTTCTTTGTCAAAAATTAATTGACCATATAATTGTGGGTTTGTTTGTAGGCTCTCTATTCTGTTCTCTTAAGCTGTGTATCTATTTTTGGCAGTATCATACTGTTTTGATTACTACAGTTTGTTATATAAATTGAAGTCTGAGGTTGTGATACCTTCAGTTTTGTTTTTCTTTTTCCAGATTGCTTTGGCTTTAGGTCTTTTGTGGTTCCATACAAATATTAGGATTGTTTGTTCTAGTTCTATGAAAAATGTTGTTTGTATTTTGATAGGAATTGCATTAAATCTGTAGATGGCTTTGGGTAGTATAGATGTTTCAACAATATTTGTTTTTCCAATCCATGAACATGGGATGTCTTACCATTTCTTTGTGTTGTCTTCAATTTTTTCATGAGTGTTTTATAGTTTTCAGTGGATAGGTCCTTTACCTCTTAGGTTAAGTTTATTCCTAGTTAATTTATTCTTTGTGGTAGAATTGTAAATAGGATTATTTTCTTAATGCCTTTTTCTGCTGTTTCATTAAAGTGTATAGAAATGCAGAAGATTTCAGAGATATATGAATTTATTCCCTGTGATCTTACTGAATTCAATGATCATTTCAAGTAGTTTTTTGGTGGAATCTTTAGGGTTTTCTATATATAGTGTCATGTTGTCTGCATATAGTGAAAGCTTCTTCCTTACTGATTTGGATGCCTTTTATTTCTTTTTATTGTCTGACTGCTGTGACTAGGACTCCTGGTATTATGTTCAATAAAAGAGGTGGGAGTGGACGTCTTTGTCTTCTTCCTGATCTTAGGGGGAAAGGTCTAAGTTTTTCACCTTTGAGTATCATGTTAGCTGGGTAAATAAATAATATTTTTAAAGAACCTAAAGAGTACACCCTATTCTATTGAACACTGTAAGGAAAAATCTATCCAATATATTTAATCCTCATATCTAAGTTGCCCTCCATCAGTATGTTCCTAATTCAGGAAGTGGTTTGGAAAGTCCAGTGCATCACAACTTCAGTTGCACTTCTGCTGGCATGCTGAAGCCTGTTCCTCCCAACAATTCCCCCAAAATCTTTTAAGAATATTATTCATTCATTCACTTTTTATTCATTCAATAAAAATGTATTGATCTTTAACTATATTCTGTGTTCTTTGTTGGGGATACAGCAGTAAACAAGAAAGGAAAATCTGTCTTGCCCTCAGCAAGTTTATATTCTAACCAAGGAAAACCCACAGCGAGCATATAAATTAATGATTAAAATATTTTTATTCAGTAAAAACAAAACAAAGCAGAACAAAACTACCTACCGTGTTGTGGCAAGGCCATGTCAGGAAGAATACATTTGAGTGGAGGCATGAGTGAGAGAGTGAGCCAGCTGTGCAAATGTCTGGTCTCAGAAGACTCCAGGCAGAGGAAACGTAAGACTTAAACACTTGGGCATGGAATGAACTTGATGAGGGGCCGAAAAAAGGATTTTTTGAAGCCTGATGAATGAAGACATGACAGTCAGAGGGAGGCACCAATGGCCAGATTGAAAAGGATGTTATAGGCCTTGCAAGGAAGGAGAGTTTTGTTTTGTTTGGTTTGGTTTGGTTTGGTTTTTGTTTTCTAAAAATATTACAGTAAGCATTTTTATTATGGGGAATATAGAATCTAATTTATACTTTGAAAAGATATGAATGAAGAATGGGCTCTAATTAAACCATGTGGAGAGCGACAGGCTCAAACACAGGAGAATCTGTCCCAAAATTGCTCAATTTAAAAGGCAATATGCTCTAATGGCATGATTCTTTGTAGAATCTGTCATATTATAGGTTAAAAAAATGTTACAGCCAGAAACCTTTAAGTTTGTACCTTATATGTACATTTTAATAAGGTGTCTTTTTTGTTTGGTTGGTTTGGTTTGGATTTTTGTTTGTTTGTTTGTTCTCTCTGGTCCTTCATCCTTGAGCAGCAGCAGGGAGCTTCCACTCAATGAGACAGAGACCAGTTAGTCCAAGTCTCCAGTGAATCCACATTTTCCTCCACCGCTGACTTCATCCAACAGAGTAGGAATCTAACAGTGGCTGATTCTCTAAAAGTGGTCAGACTTTGAAAAGAGTTGTATCATTGTATGAACATATTACATCAAAGACAGAAGCAGGAGAGAACATTTCTGATTTGGGGAAGTTAGGGAAGATATCATAAGGAATGTAGTATTTGAGAAAGGCCTAAAGATGACTTAAAGAGGTTCTAGGCAAAGCAAATTTGAATATGAAATTATCCCTGAAATACAAGAAACAGCAGAATGAAGTAAAGCATGTAAGTATGAGCATATCTGATTTTAAAAATAGAACAGAAAGCTCATGACTTCATGAGAAAAAAGTGAACAGTTTTAATGTCACTGGCAACAGTAGGAAGTGAAATGGAAAGCTTTATATTTGAAACAGTGATAAGGAGCTTGAGCATTAATTTTTAGGCCCTCAGTGAAGAGTCAGTGAATAATTTTTGAGCAGGGGGTTGACTTTACTGAATTTGTTTTAGAAAGATAATGGTAAGAAAGTGTGTGGAGATTAGTAGTGGGAAGATCCGTTAGACATCTTTAAAATGATCTAGGTCAGATGTGTTAAAGACCTGGATTATGGAAGTGGGAATAGACATAGGAAATAGAGATGAATTCAAGAATTATGGTGGTGTGGACATGGCCAGGTTAATGATAGACTCAGGCTTATCTGCCAGGAGAAGGGAGGCTAAGGAAGTTTAAAAAGCTTCAGGATTAGACTACTTGCTGGATTGGGATTCTGGTAATCAAGTAATTTACTGCCTGACCCACCCAGGAAAGGTCTTCTAAGTATAGTCACTTAAGAGACTAGAACTTCCTCCAAATGTCCTCAAAATCACCCTGACTTCATCTTTTTTCTCCCATAGTGTTTTTTTTTCCATTTGCATAGTGAATGTGGACTTTCTTCAGGATAGGTATAATATGTTCTGTGTTTTGGGTTGAAAATGTCTACTTCCTGTTAGGTTTGTCACCATGTTTAGTATTTGTTGTCTCCTTCACAGATAAATTAATTTTGAACGAGCCATTTGCTTTTAACAGGCAATGGATTTATGTATTGTTTGGAGGTCCTGCTTCATAAAGCAGCCATATTTTTTTCATACTGCTGCTTCATACCTTCTATTCATGAATTTATATTCCATCTATCTAAATCACTCCAATCTAAAGAAGACAGGAGTTGCAATTCCATATTGATGATATAAATTGGCTACTATATAAAGTGGAGATGTGCTCAGCTACAAATAATAAAAAAACAACACAACTATTTTTAATGAGATATTTTTATCCATTAAACACAAAAAATAAGGCAAAAACTAGATTGATTAATTGAGAGGCTAAATATCAAGGATACATTTTATTTCAATCTTTCTGGTTGCCATTCTCATTAAACTTACTTGTCTTTTTAGCCTGGATACCATCATGGCCCTGGATGATTCTTAGTTCCAGATATCATAGAACTGATGGTTCTTATATTGCGTCCCTTTGTAAGAATTAGGTTGTGTCAGCTAGACTAGCCTTCGTATTTCATTGGCTAGAATTTTAACACTTGCTCAGTCTAAGCTAATCAAGTATAATGGCAAGAGTAATGAAACTACTATGTCTGGCATAGGCTCATCATCACCCAAAACTTGTGACCATCTAATACATGAACAAAATCAAGGTCCTGTCTTCAGGGATGGAAGAGCAGCATAAAGAATTGTCTTAGAAGTAGGCAAACAGCAGTATTCACTGGTATGCCTAAGAATGTTTCTTCTGAAATATTCTGACATTTGTTAATTATATAGCATGATGTATGGGTCATAAACTTCCCTTACTATCCACCCAAACTTTGGAGTTTCCATTTTTTATTTTTTGGTCACTCATTTGGAGAATGTAGAGAAGATCAGATATTAAAGGTAATCCCAATTGGGATATTGTCTCACACATCTGAACAGGATATTGGCAAATTTCAATATTGGTCTTTGTTCAACCATTTGCTGTTAGAATCTAGTGCACTCATGCTGTTCAGTTACTGCTGAAATTCTCATCTACATATTTCCTCCAATTAGTAGCCTTATTTTTTAAGCCTCTCTCTTCCATCAAAGCATACTTGTCTTCTAACTTCTGAACCATTTCTGATTAATGTAAGGAACTAAATTCTATATGTTTATTCACTGGGATTAGGGAATTTAAAAAAATAGCACCTCTCAAACAACAGAAGTGTATATGACAAAGGTGTAATAGTGTGAAAGACCCAAAGAAGTCACTCATTGTATCAAAATTTTCTAGTTTGCTGCCTAGTTGATTGACGTTTGACCATGCACTGCTTATATCACATCTCAAAATAAAATCCCACCCACCTTCTTCTATGTAAGGACCAGGTGACATAATATGTTTGATTGGGCATTATCATTATGGTGTACTGCCTTATCTGCCACTAAGAAATTCTTCTCAAAACCTGGGGCAAAAGATGCCATTTAGGAGCCTATGGCCACAGTCATTGGTAATTCAGACACTGGCTGGCTTCAGTTCTCAACAGAGCCAAAGCATGACTGGTAAGTGATGGTGTCGGGGAGCCTGGGTGGCTTAGTCGGTTAAGCGTCTGGCTTTTGCTTAGGTCATGATCTCGCGGTTTGTGGGTTCGAGCCCCGCGTCGGGCTCTGTGCTGACTGCCGGCTCAGAGCCTGGAGCCTGTTTCAATCTGTGACTCCCTCTCTCTCTGACCCTCCCCTGCTCATGCTGTCTCTGTCTCTCTCTCCTAGAAATAAATAAAAAAACATTAAAAAAAAATTAAATTAAAAAAAAAGTGATGGTGTCAAAAATCTCTGAATTATGGAGTGATCACGCTTCTCATGTCTTGGAGAGGCCACAGAGTAACTATTGTACAAATTATTAATGTTGATATTCAGAAACTTAACGATGATCTAATTAATTTCTACAATTGATGAGCAGCTATAGTGTAGAGATACTGGTCAGAAAATGAATATTATAATGATTATGCTAAATGCCATTGCTTCATAAAGAAATGCATCATTAAAACAATTAGAGACCATCAGATCTGTATATATGTAGAGGCAGAAGGAAATTATGATGGAATTTCACACTGGTTAATAAATTAATGGTTCTTATATTTAATTGAAAGTGGATCTTTAATGTTCTGAATGATTATAACCACAAGAAAACTTTATTTGAAAGATTTGATGATAGATTTAAAGAGTTTCCATCTCTTTAATAATTTTTTTCTTCTTTAGTTTTTCCAGATTTTACATCTGGCTATCTTTCCTTTCTGAATGTCAAAAGTCATTTATATTAACTTCATAGAGTATTGAAAAAAGTTATTTAAAATATTAAAATATAATTCTGACAGGTATAAAGAGTTCATCCATGTCATCTTATTCTTTGCTATGTCAGAATGACTTCCTGCGCTCCTTCCTACAGTGTGGCCTTCTCCACTTGTCTGAACACAAGTGACATCTTTTATGTATAAAGACTCCAGTGAAGTGCCATGAATCATTTCCTTTTTAATGTTTCCCATCAAGCATTTCCTTTCTCTCCCTGTCAAATAGAAACCCACATTATTCTCTTTTAGACTTAAGCCTGATATATTTTCTCTCTGCTTAGAGTATTTTCCTATTTTACTTTGCTTCTGAATTACTTCTTACCTCAGGCTTCTTTGCTCCATAGTTCCATATGGAGCTATTCTTTGTAACCTGGTCTTGTTCAGTAGAGTAGGACATTCCAAAGCCCTAAATATCTAAGAGCATGATGATTTACAATAGACGGTACAGCGAACCTAATAAAACATGTTTGTGAATTGTAAAGTTTTATAAAATTTAGTGAATATAATTTGAGAAACAAACATTATAATAACAAAACAATAACAAAATGGAAGTGATTTGTCAATAATATGTATAGTATAAAAGGCAAACAGTATCCCTAGAGTCAGAAAAGGCCACTAACGATCCTTAGGAGCTTTTACAAGTCACTTTATGAGCCTAACCCTCTGATTCCACATTTATAAATATGTGAATTTTGAGCTAAAAAATCACTATGATTCCTTGCAAGTCGAACAATCTCTGAGTGTTAACATAATAGATTTCTCACTTAGATTATTTTATCATAATCTGAAGGAATTGAAATTTCTAATATTCTTACATGAAAGCAGCTTCTAAAGCACCAAGTTATAATTATGGTTCAGCAGAGTCTTATCATAGGGCATAGGTTTTTAGACAGTTTTCTGTAAGAGTCATAAATATTCCCAGGAGAATTTAGGATGCAGGAAGTTACATATAATATTTATTACAGAATGTTGTATATACTTTAAGGAAATGAAAGCTAGTTGAAAGGATATTGTAGTATGCTGCCACTACATTTTTCAGAAGGCTTTAATTCTGCAATGGCTACCTGAGTCCCAGTATAAAATGTCACTCCTTATTCAGAACATTTATAACTGAGGGCTGATGGGGTTGGGGAGAGGTGAAGGGGGATAATGGGCATGGAGGAGGGGATCTATTGGGATGAGCACTGGGTGTTACATGGAAACCAACTTGACAATAAACTAAGGAAAAAAGAACATTTATTTGGTAACTATGCCATATGGGTAATATTATAGAATGAGTTTATTTCCCCATCTCTCCTCATTGATTTGTTTCTATATTTTGAATCAGTATCATTTGGATAAATAACTTGCAGAGAAAGGGTTCTGGGATTTTGTATGCGAAGAGTTTATATAGCAAGAGTTTGGGTATGAAGGACGGTGAAGGTACTGTGTATATAGGCGAGGCAGAATACTTGAAAGGGTATGATAATTCAAGTAAGGAGAGCAGGACTCATTCAAGTCCTTTTTCTGTGCTTTCTGTTTGTATGAGTAGGAACAAAGAAATTGGCAAGATATTTATTGGGTTAAGCCAATAAGTATAGGTTTCAACTCTTGGTTGTAAGTTACCAAAACCAATTCTAGCTAATTAACTGAACCCTGATTTATAGTAAGGATCTATGTAAGCCTGGGAGATGAAGGAGTATAAACTAAGACCAGCAATTCTTCTAAAGGGCTAGAAATAAGAAAAACAGAAATTGTTTCAAAGCAAAGACAGCTACAGGTATAAGACGCCAGATATAATCAGCTACTGTCACTGTTTTCCACTGGGACAACTCATCTGTAAATATTCTCTCATACTTATGTCAGATACTCAAGATTAAATTCCCTTGAAGGGTGAAGATTATGACATATGTGGGCTACAGGTGTAGTTGGCCAAGAGAGGGAAGATGTTGGCCCCATTGACATTCACAGTGTCGCTTGTTCGCCCCCTTCAGTATGACTGAAATGAGACCAGTCATTCTTCAATAGGAAATTGAGGTCCTATGAGGGAAGAGGCCACGATCCTTGGCAAACAGAAATTGAATGATGTCCATTGTACACCAAACAAGCACAAAATGTTTAATTTCTCTGAACTTTATCTTCAAAATCAGTTTATTCAGAATAATCATCACAGTATCCTATTTTTATCTCTAGAGCTCCATAATTTCTACTGTGATTTTTATAAATTATAAATAATTATTGCTACCTATAGTCATTAATGAACATAGTTTCTAGAAAAAAGATAGAATATAAATTATTGAAGAAAAAAATTGAATTCACTTTCTGGAACCTTAACAGAGTGCAGAGCTTTTAATGATTTATGCAGATGTCATAAGGTCATTGTTATAGATATGAAGGTTTCCCAAAAGGTCTGTAATTTTCACAGATTAAAATATAGTTACAGACCAAAAAGCATAGCAAGGAAATGATTTATATGTATGACTGTATTCTTACCTCTTAACAGTGGTCCTGTGTCAGAATCCATAGAGCATAGCCATTAAGTGCATGAACTTTTATACTGCGTTGGAATCTTTGTACATCGTGGCTTACTAACAGTAAGTAACGGTGGGTAAGCTCTTTTCTGCATCACGATTTCGCTTATATGAAAAATGGAGATGACAAGAGTCGTGTAATTCATTGGGCTGGTGTGAGGATTACATGAGTTAGTGCTTGTAAAATTAAATAGACTTAAAAATTATTCTTTCAGGGGCGCCTGGGTGGCTTAGTCGGTTGAGCGTCCGACTTTCGCTTAGGTCATGATCTCGTGGTTCGTGGGTCCGAGCCCCGCGTCGGGCTCTGTGCTGACTGCCAGCTCAGAGCCTGGAGCCTATTTCAGAGTCTGTGTCTCCCTCTCTCTCTGACCCTCCCTTGCTCATGCTCTCTCTGTCCTAGAAATAAATAAAAATATTTTGAAAAAAAAAAAATTATTCTTTCATGATTTCACATAAATGACATATATCAAATAATTGTTTCTTTCTTCAATTTAATGAGTGTCTATATAAACCTTCACATTTATTAGATGCTTAATTAATATACATGAAAAAAACAATGTATATGTAAATAAGTAAAAATATATTTTAAAATTTGATTTATTGCATTATATGTCCATTGTAATTGCTTGGGCTAGAAGTAATACATTGTAAATATCATACAATTTCTGAAGTTGATGTTTCACTAATGCTATTTGCGTTCTAGTACTGATATTCTGTTAAATGGCTGTTTGATAAGAACATGAAGAACTTAAATTGGTCATTAGTTGTGAAAAGCTAGAAATCCTACCATGATCTGTTAATTCAGTTTTGTCTTGTTCTTCCAAAAAATGAATTCCTAATTTATACCTCTCATATAAGAAAACAATATTGAAATCTTCATATAGCACTATTGAATCAAATCCTAGTCAAGGGATATAGAAGTTAAAGCAATTTCACATAAAATAATCTTACCCTTAAGGTGTTTCCAAGAAACTAAGGCTTCACCAAAGTTTTGTTTATCCAATTTTTGTTTATTTGTTTTACTTTTTCCCCTTAGTTTTTCACCAATCTCTACTATCACCTACTCTACCTATAGCTATCTTAATTATATGCCCATTATCTTATGGGTCACGCATATTTGCTCAGAATTTCATAAGAAAATGAGGTTGTATAATTCACATTTTCCTTTTATGTGAACTTGCAAAGAGCAAGTGACAGGATTAGCCATCCAGGAACTCACAATTAAAAGGTATGGTTTATACATAACCGTATTAATCAGACTGGCATAATTCTCTCTTAGTCCCATAATTAGCCAATCACAAAAGTTACTAAAATCCTTTTTGGTATAAAGGGAGGCAAGGATAATTTGTTAAAACAATAGCTCTGGCTTTAAGGATATAGGGGTTTAGACATTATGTTTTCTAAAATATTTGTAATAATTTAAAACATTATTCAACAGTTATCACATTGATGTGAACTATTTGAATTATTGTATTTTAAATATGATAATAAAGGAGAATGAACTTATGGCCTGAGATCTAGGCTTCAGAATTTTTAAAATATTTAACTACTTACAATGAAAAAGAAGCATTCATTTGTTATAAATAATCTTTATTAGTGTAAGGGTTTTACTTGATGGTAGAGAGTAAGGAAAAGTTACTTCTTTCCCTTCAAGCTGGAGTAGACCGATGGACCAACTAGAGTGAGTAACGGTCAACTTCAATATTAAAATTCTTGATCTGTTTTGCTAAAAATGCAGATTTCTGGTTGTTACTTCCAGAAATTCTGATTTGGTAGGTTTTAAAAACCACCCTTAAGGGAATCTTGTGCACAAGCACTAGGACCACACGGGAGAAGAGTGTGCCGTGGTATAAAAGGTGCCCATGTCACACATCTCCTTGACATTTTCCAGCCCCACTGGTAATTGTAACTGGGTGGGTGACCTACCACTTGAGATGTAGCTCTCACTGCAGCCTCACTCTTGGCAAAAATCGATCTTGTTAACAGGGTTTTGACTGTAATAACGGGTAGCATTTTCCCCAAGCATCTTCGCCCAGATATCACAGTGAGCACTTTCAATGATGTTTTTTGTACTACCCTTGGCCTGTGAAGCTGCTTTTACTGTTAGTGAAAGGATGGAACAAATCAGGTGAACCTGGAGAGGAGAAACTCCTTACTATTAGCCATCAGCCCTTCCTTATGATAACATCATCTATTCGTTTATATCCTTGTTATTCAGCACAAATGACAGTGCACTGATTCTTTCACACTGCTGTGCAAATTAGAGATCAATAGCCCCCACACTGTAGAAGAGAGATCCATTGACTCCATTTCATAGATGACTACTTTGCTGTATCACAGATGTGTGTGTTTCTCACTACCATCCATCTTTGTGCTTTTAGTTCTGCCAGCATAGAGTTAGTTAGTTAGTTCAGCTACCCTCCTTAGGAGTCTCAGTCTTGCCATTGGAATTATCCACTGGGCTGACTTCATTTCCATTGACAGAGAAAATACATATTTGTACATGTAATGACTTCCTATGACACAGCTTAAAAGAAAAGCCTTGTACAGACATATAAACTATTTTTTAAAAGCATGTAAGAATGAAATGCCACCGTACATGACAAAACCAATTAATGATGTGATATAATTGTCTGCTAGCGCTGGCACTGTGAAGCTTTTCATACTTTTATAATCACCAGGCTTTGAAAGTGTGTTGATAACATGCTTCTTTTCTTCTTTACATACTATTATCTGTGTAGTTGGAAGGCAAAAGTCATAATGAAGTGTTTTGGCAGAAAAAACATTCTGAATTCAGACAGAGTTGTTTGAATTCTGACCTCTTCTGTTACCAGCAAGTTTACTTAGCTTGTATGAAATGTGGTTCACCTCGTGGGATTATTCGGAGGATGTGACACATTGATCAATTTAAAGTGACAAATTGAGTCTCACTGAATCTGGGTCTTCTTCCTAGGTGTGTGGTGGTAGAAAATGAGCTCCTTCATTATGTTGAAATGCAGATGTATTTATAGCATAGACTCCCTGTAGACCGTAAATCACATCAGCATAAAAAGACATGTGGTGGCAAAGATAGAACAGTGATTTTGCTGCCCTGGGGTTAGCATAAATAAGTGGCTTCATTCTATGTATAGCCATATGCCCTTTGGATATTCATGTTTTGTAATTCTTTTAAAAATTATGTTGCTCTAAACATTATTTTTACTTTAGAGTTTACTTATGTATATTTTTCTAAAATGAGATGTTCAACCACATAAAAATTCACAATGATGATAATAACATTAATAGACCTAGAAAATCATAACTGAGGGGTGCTTAGGTGGCTCAGTCAGCTAAGCATCTGACTTCGGCTCAGGTCGTGATCTCACGGTCTGTGAGTTCGAGCCCTACGTTGGACAGCTGAGAGCCTGGAGCCTGCTTCAGATGCTGTGTCTCCCTTACTTTCTACCCCTCCCCAACTCATGTTCTGTCTCTCTCTCAAAAATAAATTTAAAAATTTTTTTAAAAATCATAACAGAACAAAACAGCAAATGGCCCTTATGGTAAATGAAAAAAAAAAAATCAGGTTTCATGTTTGATTCCAGTCTCCTTTTAGCCAGGGTAATATTGGCAAAAGGAGGTATAGCATTTTGCTATCAGAGGAGAGAATGCCTGTCATTACTTCAGTTGAAGTAAGAAAATTTTCATATGAGTCTTCAAAACAGGCATTGATGATATCATGAGCAATATTATTAATGAAAAATTCATAACAAATATAAAAGCAAGTTTAATATGATTATTTCAGATCCTTAATAATATGTGAAGACATAAGAAGTATTCATAATTCAGTGAAAGGCATCCTAAGAGGCAGTAAGTAAATGTGATTCTGGCATGCATCTTTCTGGTGCTATGAGTAAGAACTGTATTCTGGTGCTGTAAGTAAGAAAACACTCATAGAAGCGGATTAAGGATAGAAAGCATTTTGCTTGAACAAGGTTCCATGGATTTTAGTTCCATAACCCAAGATTTTAAGTATGACTGATTTGATGTGGAGTAGTAATGCTGGCCACAGTAAAATCCTCTGAGCATGTAACAACACAGATGATATTCTATGGAAAAGTATATACATTGTTTACTCTTCATTAAATATTTCCCTACAATGGGGTCCAAGAGACTCCCAAAATTTATGTTTTGCAACTAAAATTCCTATAAAATGCTTTCCAATACGCTTCTGTCTTTCAGCATTATGTGTTACCAAACAAACATAAACAAACAAAAAAAGTCCTTTATTGTCTCCCCTTCCAATTCCCTGAACATCTTTCACCGAATCTTTGTCTCTTCTAACTCTCATGGATTATTTCTATTTCCTCAGAAGATGAGGCCTGTGTTCTTTAATTTATTAATTGCTTATACTTCCAGTGACACTTATTTCTCAACTATCTTTATCATCTGGCCTCTCATCACAAATAATTCAGAATATTTCTCTTTTTTCAGGTCAATCCCGGTCAACCCATATCAGCCCGAACTGTTGCTAACCTCTGTCTCTCACTAAACTGTGAGTTTTTCTAGGCACATTAATGTGTCCTAACCACTCGTGTCCTCTAGCAGACATGTGAAGGACCTCCCTGTGTCCTCTGAGACTTACTCTTATGTCTCTTAGTCTGCACTTTCTCTAGGGGCAGTGCCTTATGTGGAGGTCCTAGGAATTAATCACCACTTTCCTCTGGCCTGGGCTCTGCCCTCAACTGATGAATTTTAAAAGCTGGGATATATCTAGTTCAGCCCTTTTGTCCCTCAGGTGGGAAAACTATGAAGCACATGCTCTACACTTCCTTCCAGAATTCACCAGCATGATTAAGTTTTAGTGCCCACAGTAGTTGCTGACTTAATACCACACCCTTCATTATCTGCTGTCCCTTACCCGCCTCTCTTGCCCCAAGTGCTTCCTGCCATCACCTCCCAGAGAAACACAACCTACGACCAAACCC
This sequence comes from Proteles cristata cristata, assembly GCA_017311185.1. Lineage (NCBI taxonomy): Eukaryota > Metazoa > Chordata > Mammalia > Carnivora > Hyaenidae > Proteles > Proteles cristata. The sequence continues at coordinate 263,130 of JAESUZ010000242.1, read as the reverse complement.
TGTCACAGGGTTCCCTTTTGGAGGAACATTAAATAAAAAGTTCCCTGTGGCCAACTCTGAGTCTATCAAATACTTGGAACTACATAAGTGTCTGTCGAATGAATGGAAGAATAGACTAGTAAAATTAACAAACCACGAATCTTTCTGTGTTACTTGAATTTATATAAAGTCTTTTAAAGTTTGAAATGACTCAACCACTATACTTTTGCCATACTTTTACGCTACACATAATTCAGAATCATGTCTATGTTGTAGTGTATGTAGATTATCTTTGCTGTGAATTGCTTCACCTTGTCAGTGCATATTCTTTCACATTTGTATTTTTCTAGATTATAAAAGATTCCCAGAAGAATAAAGCAGGTACAGCCTACAAACCAGAAATGGTTCCCAAATAACAGAAATTTAAGATAATGATGCTAGCTCTATCTTCAAGAGATCACGATGACAATAGTCAGCTTCTGTCAGTGTGAACAACTTATCTTTGCAGTCCCTCCTAAATAAAACATAAAACCTAGTCACAGAAGGAACATCTGTGCTAGGGACCAGTCTCTTTGGAATCCCTTATTTTTCAGCTGTGTTAGACCATCATACCCTTGACTTCTTTGTGATTTTGTTTATGTCTCCTAATTTCTCAATAATTGTGAAGAAAGTTAGGTACCTTCTCAGACTTTAGAATTTGAAGATGCTTTTGTCTGTGTCCTCCATAGTCCAGCAGAGGGAGCAGTGTGTCACCTAGAAAAGCCTCAATGGCCTACACGCCTGACACTGGACTCTTGAGGTAGACAGATGCACAAATATCAATGTGAGGTTTTCCCTGACAGAAACAGAGCAGAGACTCAAACAAAAGTGCTAGTGAACGTGGAAGGAATTGTTACTGTGTGGTAGAATTTGAGAGATTGGGCAAAACATACTCCAATCTGAAATCTCTTTCGCGATCAGTTCTTTCTACTGATGCATTAAGGATTTCTCTGAAGGAAAAAAAAAGAAGAAGGAAAAAAAAGGAAATAATTTTCTAAATAAAAGAAACACACTGTAGGCCATTACAGATCATAGATGTTTCGCATGAGTTAGTCAGTAGGAAGTAGTGAATCTGATGGCTAAGAGATGAACCTTGAGGAGCGCCTGGGGGGCTCAGGTGGTTAAGCATCTGACTTTGGCTCAGGTCATGATCTCACAGTTGGTGTGTTCGAGCCCCACGTCGGGCCCTGTGCTGTCAGCTCAGAGCCTGGAGCCTCCTTCGGATGTCTCCCTCTCTCTTTGTCTGCAACCCCCCCACCATGATCTGTCTCTCTGTCTCTCAAAAATAAGTAAATGTTAAAAAAATTTTTTTTAAGAGAGATGAGCCTTGAGATAGTACTCCAATTGAGCCAGGATCACTTCCTGGCTCATTCACATGTTAGTTGTGTGACATTATTCAAATGATGTAACCCCTTTAACACTCAGGTTTCTGACCTTAAAGATGAGAATAATATCTACTATGAAGTAGTAGTAGATATTATGACCATAAAGTAGATATTGCTTTGCATATGAAATGAGATAATACATATAAAGGGCTTAGCTAGGCCAATAATATCTTAATAAAAGTTAGTCTTCTTATTGGATTGATTGAAATTATTTACCAGGTCCTGAGGAAAAGGGGCAAGTTAATGTAAATTTCCATATAAATGGAGAAAAAAGGAAAATTATATAGGGCGTAAATTCTAGGGAGAGGATGAAATGATGGGTAATGAAATTTGGATGTGGCCCAGCATGTCCTATGGTATTAGACACTTGAGTGCCGAGACTGTTTCTGAATCTCAAAAGAAGCAGAGACTTGATATTTAAGTCGAACACTGCCTTCTTTAAAAGTGTAACTGGATTTGTTCAGCCAGGAACAACTTCTTTCAGTAAGACCAAAGCGTTCACGAAGAGGGTGAAATAGCTAAATTCAAGTCAATTTTTCTGCAGAATGTAAAAAGCATCAAAATATTGGCAAAGACATATGCACACTTGGCACTGAAGGCAGCTGGGAGGAAAGTAGGCTGAGCCTCCCTCTTGGGTAGCTACCTCGCTTTGGCTCTGTTTGGCTGTGGGCCACCCTTGGGATATAATGTGCTCCCTGCTCCTACCTTAAGAATCATCTTCGTGTCCATTCTCCTTCCTGTCTTTCAGAAGCAGCATCCCTCCGCTTTAGGTTAGCCAGAGGTATGTTCACAGTTACACAGGATCAGAGGTGACCAGAAGTAAAATAGTCTGCATGTTCTGCAGTCTGATCTTTCCCCCTTTCTCCATTTCCTTTGGATTTTTTATTCCTCCCTCGATAGTCGACTAAATTACATTCCATAGTCCACTGCGTTTCACCTGCATTTCTCCCCCCTCCCCCCAATTCCATGCATACGTATTGAAGGGATGTTGCTGTGGCAACCTTCTGTGAGGAAGCTTTCAAGCTGTTCTATTACTATATATTAAAGAAGATTATAGCAGAGGGAATCATTTTTAAATTAGAAGAAATTTAACCAAATTTATATCTGAAAATTAAAAAGCACCAGGATTCAGAGTATAAAAATATTCTGTAATTGAGTGCCTCATTTACAAATATTATTAGTGTTATTACAGTTTGTATTCATTTTCATTTTGGGTTTGGAAAAACATTTCCATTTTTTCCCATTTTTACCCTAGAGCACACTGTAAATTGGCATCTAGTACAATTGTTCTCAAGTGTATTTCTCAATGTGTACTGGAATCTGAGTCTCTCTCTTTATTCTCTTTGGTTTTCAATAAATATTAGCTCATAATTTTCCTTTTCCTTCTCTCAATGATTCTTTGTGAAATAAACTTCCCATCTATAGAAGATGAACTGGCTCCTTTCTAAGATCAATCTGTCATGCCCTGGTGTGTCATGAACTCAGTGCATTGAAGAAAAGCTATGATTTCTAAGTGTGACTCTCAGGTGGGTGTCAAGAAATAAGGGATATTTCTAGCCTTTTGTTGTGTCCTCCTTTTCTTTGCTTCTATAGCTTCTACTCGTGGGCAGGTATTTCCTCATTCCACCAGCTGTGTTTGTGGCCCCGTGTGCCTACACAGGTGCATGCGCACGCACACACATGCTCTTCATCTAAAGAATAGCAGACCACATTAAGGCATGTCTGTATTCCATTCAGACAGAAAGATTTAGAGCACCTTTTCCTCAGTTTCTTTTCCATGATTCCCTTTCACCCTTCATAGTCCACATTTTTTGAGCTGTGTCTTTTGGAGCTCACCAGACTCAGAATTCTTGAGAGGAAGAGTTGTAGCTTGTTCACTTTTCTATTCTTTACCACAGGTTCTGGTACATTAAAGACACCTGACAAATGATTTTCTGATCACTATAATGAATGACACAGACATCACATATGTCCCACAATACATACATACATCCTTCTTAACATACTTGCAAATGATATATTAGATAAGGAGTTGATGTGCAAAATATAGAAAGAACACATGAAACTTAATAATAAGAACTCAAATAACCCAATTAAAAAATGGGCAGAGGACCTAAATGGACATTTTCTAAATGGCCAGAAGACACATGAAAAGATGTTCAACATCACTAATCATCAGGGCAATACAAATCAGAACTCCAGTGAGATACTTTCACACGTCTGTCAGAATGGCTATTATCAGAAAGATAAAAAATAACAAGTGTTGGCAATAATGTGGAGAAAAGGGAATCCTCACACACTGTTGATGGGAATGTAAATTGGTGCAGCCACTGTGGAAAACACTATGGAGGTTCCTCAAAAAAACTAAAAATAGAACGACCTTATAATCCAGTAATTCCACTTCTGGGTATTTATTCAAAGAAAACAAAAACAGTAATTTAAAAAGATGTATACCTCTATGTTTGTTGTAGCATTATTTACAGTAGCCAAGTCATGGAAGTAACCTACGTGTGCATCGAATGGATAAGAAAATGTCGTGTGTGTGTGTGTGTGTGTGTGTGTCTTTATAAAGGAATATTACACAGCCATAAAAAGGATAAAATCTTGCCATTTGGGGCAACATGGACAGATCTGAATGTTATTATACTAAGTGCAATAAGTCAGAGAAAGAGAAATTCTGAATAACTTCACTTATATGTAGAATCTAAGAAACAAAACAAAACAGAACAGACCCATAGCTACAGAAAACAAACTGGTGGTTGCCAGAGAGGAGGGGTGTAGGGGTATGGGCAAAATTGGTGAAGGGGTTAGAAGATGCCAAACTTTCTGTTAGAAAATAAGTCACAGAGCTTTAATATACAGCTTAGAGAATATAGTCGATTATATTATAATAACTTTGTATGGTGGCAGATGATAACTAGACCTGGACCTATGGTGATCCTTTCATAATGTATAAAAATATCAAATCTCTATATTTTATAACTGAAACTAATATAATATTGTATGGTTAATTATAATTCAATTTAAAAAATCATAATCATTATATTTTATCATAGAAACTAACACTATACAGTAGAGTATATGCCCTGCATTAGATACATGGCATCAGATTCATGGAAATTAACTCATTTATTTTAATACTTGTTTCACATTTTTGGGCTGATTGAATATCTTAAACCATTTGTTTTTGTACCAATTTGTCATTCACTAGCATTTGTATATAGATACCTGCCTCTATTTAAATGTAGTAAAGCAGTCTGGACCTTCAAGGAATATTTCACAATTTCTTTTTTATTTTTTTATTTTTATTTTTATTTGTATTTCTAGGAGAGAGAGAGAGACAGCGTGAGCAGGGGAGGGTCAGAGAGAGAGGGAGTCACAGACTGAAACAGGCTCCAGGCTCTGAGCTGGCAGTCAGCACAGAGCCCGACGCGGGGCTCGAACCCACAAACCGCGAGATCATGACCTAAGCGAAAGCCGGACGCTTAACCGACTAAGCCACCCAGGCGCCCCTATTTCACAATTTCTAAGGAGTCAGGCTATTACTCTGTCTGATATATTTGGTATAAAAAAATTTAAAATCTTTGAAGAATTAAGCTTATTTAAAAAATTGTTGACTTTAGTATATGGTTACTTTAGAAACTTCATATTCTCAATTCTTTGGGTTTAATATAAAATATGGCTTCAAAGTAGCCCAAATAGATAAAAGATAAAATTTTTATTTTGATGTTTTAACTTTATTTTAAAATTTAGATTTAACCATTTTCTTATAGAGTTTATACATATCAGAATCATGCAATTACTATCTTTGAAGATACAGTATATTAGTCAGAGTTATTCAGACAAATAGAACCAAGAAATTTATTATGAGGTATTGACTCACGTGGTTACAGAGGCTGATAAGTCCCATGATCTGCCATCTGAAGTTGGAGACCCAGGAAAGTGAGGGGCTTGTAAAGCTTGAGAGGTAAAAAGCTAATGGTACAGATTCTGGTCTGGGGACGAGTGCCTGAGAACCAGAAGTGCCCAAGGCAGAAGAAGATCCACATCCCAGCATGGCAATCAGGCTGAGTGAATTCAAACTCTCTGCTTTCTTGATCTATTCAAGCCCTCAGAGGACAGGGTGACTGTAGAATGCCCACCCACACTGGGGAGGGCCATCTGCTTTACTCAGGGACACACCCAGAAACAGTATTTAACCAGTTATCTGGGCATTGTGTGGACAGTATTTAACCAGTTATCTGGGCATCGTGTGGCCCTGTCAATTTGACCATTATCCCATGCTGACTTAGCATGGAAACATACTCCTTAAACCATACTTACTTTCAAATTAATGGATTAACAAGATTATAACTCTGCCTTAACAAGGTGCAAACATCCTGCATACAACTGAAAATATACTAACTGCTTCTCCAGAAGAAGAGGTAAAGTTCTTGAGTAATACTTACTCTTCTTTATATCGTGTAACCTAAATACTATGATATAACATTGACAACTTTAAATTATGTAATTAATACATCTTAAGGTTACATGATAAAGGAGTAAGAGAGGAAAGAAAGCAAATATGCACCCACACCCACAAACATATTCGTAACAAAATAAGGAGCAAATATTGAAGACAGTTACAGTCCTCAGTTCTTAACTAGTCACGTGAATGTAGCTGATATTTATAGCTATCTTTTTCTGCCCATTCTGTATTCCGTTTGCCTTTAGCAATCACCTCACTGGTACTTGTTATTTATGGGTGAGGAGTGACCCAAATCTTCATTTCGCAGAGTCTGGGCCTTTAGTAATCGTGCCAACCCAACAATTGGGTTGTTGTAGTATTCCATTGTCCTTAATCACATAGCATGGAAATGCCTTGAAGAGATGTTCTAAGGGATCTCCTGTATTCCGGACACCCTCTTCCTTATCTCCACTGTGGAGAAGCACTCCAATTTCCCCTCTGTAGTCATGACCAACTGCCCCAACCAACACCATAAATCCCTACTTTGCCTGTTAATTCAGAGGCTTACTGAGCCCAAAGTGCCTGGGTGGCAGTCTTAACATTTAGTTCAGCAGAATCATTGTGTTTCCTGATGGAAACATGTTTCTCTCTAGAACTAGGTCCTCTGGGCCAGCAGAGCATGAAGCCTTGAGAACAAGAAGGGAAAATAGAGCTAGCGGGTTACTAGGTATAAATAATCGTGAGTGGTGCTGCTTCCATTTCTACCTCTGAATCTTAGCTATGGGAGAAACAGCAGCATATACTGCATGCTGATTCAGAGCATATAAAACCTTCTAGAGAACTTTGCCCTTGTCCTGCAGAGTATCACCACCTAGCTTCTGGGGCCTCCCAAAGGCCATTCCACCATCCCAACAAAAGACCAGTGAATTATGCAAGCATGAGCCCATTGACACATGTTTTTTGTCCCTGCTGTTTTTTGTTTTGTATTTTTTTCCCTTCAAATTAAGTTCTTTGATTAGACGTAATGCTGTGGAATACCATGATGGTGAATAAAGCATCCTGTAAGTCTAGAGGTAGTAGTTTGGCAGAAGCATTGTGCACAGGGAAGGCAAGTCTGTATCTAAAATATTTATTTTAGTAAAGACAAAATACTGCCCCTCCATGATAGTCATTGTATCCACCTGAGTATTAAAATCTTCCTCTGCTGAGGTCACTCTATGGTGAGAATCCATATGGGACACACATAACTTCACATCTTTTGCCTATTCAGAAGGATATGTCCACATACCACATTTTCTTTTTCTTTTTTTTAAGTTTATTTATTTATTTTGAGAGAAAGACAGAGACAGTGCATAAGCTGGGGAGGGGGAGAGAGAGAGAGAGGGAGAGAGAGAATCCCAAGCCAGCTTTGCACTGTCAGTGCAGAGCCTGACGTGGGGCTCTATTTCATTAACCATGAGATCATGACCTGAGCAGAAATCAAAAGTCTGTTGCTTAACGGACTGGGCTACCCAGGCGCCCCACGTTTCAAATTTCCTTGCCACCAATTTTTCATACTCCTTCCCAGTCCCTCAGCATACAACTAAACCATTGGCTACAGCCCATGAATAGCTCCATAGTCACACATTTGGCCATTTCTCCTTCCATAACAAAAATTTAAATACAACAGAGTTTAAAAAATCCATCAGAACATTCTATCTCTTGAGGTTAGCACAGATTTCCCCAGAAGAACTAGTTATTACAACTTTTTTTCCATTTAAGTATTTCTTAAAAATAAATTTCCAAGCTATTTATTTCTTTCAAATTTAATTCCGCTGACAATGAAGAAAGAGCAAGAAAAACAAAAAATCTTCAATGCAACATGTGTTTTTTGAATAATGATGAAAGGGATTTTGGCGCATAAAGGTTTTGACAAGAACTATCACTCTCATAGGCCTTTTATGTCAGGTTCATTATCAGGAGCCTCAGGTCAATATAATGACAAACACTTGAGATTTAGTATTTTATATATTGTGTTTTCCTATCTTATCTATCAGAGTTTTTAAGTTACAGATCAAATTTCTGGTTTTATGCACAACTCTACATTCACAATTAAAATTATTCTTTTAAAAAAGACACATAAATTGATATTAAAATTATTGGCCTCCCATTTTAAAAAAATGTTTGCAGTTAATAAGTAACTCAAAGAGAAATATTACTAAGTCTGATTAATTGCAGCATTCACATGAAGGCTAACTGATTTATTAGAAAATTATTTCTTTCAGGGTGAATTAAAATATAGAAAAAAACTTTAAATGACTGAGACACATTTAAAAACATGAATCTCAGGGAACTCTTAGGGCTCACCAAGAAATTACACTATCTAGCTTTCTTGTTCAAAGAAGCCAAGAGTAACCATTAGCCCAATTTGTGTTGACTGTATTTTACAAAGTTTGCTAAGACAAAAGTTCCATGTTTGTCAGCCTACACTCATGGAAATGCTTCTTTTATTTAAATGTCTTTTTCTCATTTATTTATTATTTATTTTGAGAGAGAAAGCATAAGCAGCGGAGTGGCAGAGAGTGAGAGGGAGAGAGAGGGAATCCCAAGCAGGCTCTAGGCTCTTCATTTAGCCTGATATAGGGCTTGATCTCACAACTGTGAGCCAATATCAAGAGTCAGACGTGTAACCAACTGAGCCACCAGGTGCTCTGGAAATGTTACTTTTTTGATGTCAGGAAGAAATGAATACTCCCATGTCAAACCAGGGTACTGATAATTTGCATATATGTATGTGACCAAGTTGTTTAAGAGAAAATCAGAACTTCCTTTTATTCCCTCCTCAAAACATGAGCCAGGAAAAAGTACAATGCTTACTCCATAGCTTCCAGTAACTCTTGGAATACCATATCAATATCCTGAAGGTACACGGAAAAATCAAGTTGACAAGAAAAGGTGGGAGTAAAGTTTTAGAAGTAGCTGTCATCACAAGGTCAAAGAATACTTCCAATTAAACATTTGATTTGTTTTGTCAAACTGCCTGCTAAAAATAGTACAATTTCATGCTTTTACACGTATTGGGTACACATGCCTGTCTTCCTTTCTGTATCAGCATCAAGGGGTTCTTCCACTTTTAAAAATGTTTTTATGTGTTTTGTTTTGTTTTTAATGGGATGTGCAGGGGACTGGGGAGGGGGAAAATTTTTATCTGAAAAACAATTTGTTTTGGGGAGGAGGTAATAGGAAATTGAGAGGAGATTGACCAGTTGACCCAGGAGTGGACCCCAGCTATCAGAGGCTTCCCACTCTCTCATCTGTCCTCGGAATGTACATCCTGCCTACTTTCCCACAGTGGGAACTGTTTTCAAGGATGCATCCTCGAGAGAGCAATGTGTTGTTGAGACCATCTGGAGGGTATATACGACTGAACCCAGTTAAGGCCTCTGTATAAACTTCTAAGATTCTGGTGAGCAAGTGCAGAGATTGATTGTCTTGTGTCTGCCCAAGACAAGTCTTGTAAGTTCCTTCACTTTATTAAACTTGCCACCCACCAATCTTGTCTGCCTCTTCAGTCTCTCATTGTCTTCCATGTGTGGGGTCATTTTGAAAATCAACAGTACTACATCAGAAATTCATAGTTAGAATGCATGCTGTATGAAATAAAGTAACATAATAAGATGATGGACTGAAAAGATGTGCAAAACAATGCTAAGCAAAATAAGTTGGTCAGAGAAAGACAAATGTGATTTCACTCATATGTGGAATTTAAGAAATAAAACAAATGAGCAAAGGAAAAAAGAGAGAAAGATAAACCAAGAAACAGACTCTTAGCTAAAAGAGAACAAACTGTTGGTTACCGGAGGGGATGAGTGAAATAGGTGATGGGGATTAAGGAGCACGTTTGTGATGAGCACTGGGTGCTGTATGGGAATTGTTGAATCACTGTATTGTACACCTAAAACTAATATTACACTGTATATTATCAATACTAGAATTAAAATAATAAAATACCTTTTATTTTCTTATTTGTACATTTTTAATATTACATTTTCATTTCAATTTACATAAATGTTTATGCAGTAAAATCTACTCATCTTTTCCTTGGAGATATTGGTGATATCCTCTATTGCTCTAAAAATTGTTCTTTATCCAAATGTCAGTTAAATATTCTGATATGTTTTTCTATGTCTTATTGGCTTAAATTTTTAAACTATCAAAAAAAGTTCTTTTTTAATGTTTGAAATACTATAAATATCTTTTAATGCATTCCATCTCTACAAGTCTAATAAATACAGAAGTGGTTTTGACCAAATGGAATTTTTATTGCCTGAAAGCTTATACTTAGAAGCAGGAGAATTTAACTGTTTCATTCATTTGATATAGAATGGTAAGACTGTGTGCGACAGCGGAGCTCTGACCCACAGCCTCTGTCGCAGCAGGCCTGGAAGCCAAAGCACTGCCTCCACAGACCTTAGTTTAGCATGGTCAGGAGTTGGTCAGTGACTCTCAGTGTCTCTAATTCTTGTCTCTACTTCTAATTCAGGACCAAGCAGAGGAAGCTATGTATGTTCCCCTAATAAAACACAGAAGGTGCCCTGCTTCTAATTAGCCCACCTCCTTTTGCCATCAACTTCCAATCAGAGCATACCTGAGGCATTCTTTTTCTTGTTTATTTTTCTCTTTTCACTGTAAAGCTTTCCCACTTCCTTGCCTGCTTTTAGGTCTCTGGCAAATCCAAGTGATAGTAGCTTAATCTCTTGCTATATAGCAAGCGCTAAATAAATAGACTTTGTTCTCATTTTGGTGGTCTCTGTTTATTTCCAATGTGTACATTTTCTGCCTTTGGAATTAGAATAATTTATAAAGTTATCATGATATGTCATATTGTAGATTGGTCTTTTATCGTCATCACTTGCTGCTGTGGTTTTAAAGTAGGCTCCACACCCAGTATGGGGCTTGAACTCACAATCCTGATACCAAGAATTGTATGCTCTACCGACTGAGCTAGCCAGGTGTCCTATCATCAATTTTATGTGGAATTCTGTGATTACTACCCATATGTATATTCAGTCCTTTCTCATTGCCAGATTCCCAGCCCCCATGTTGTGTCATATATTGGGGCTTCTCTTCCTCTTTTTATATTTTACTTGGAAGCCAATGTCATTCTTGTTTACCTCTCAGTTGTCAGAATTCTATATCTTTTATCTTCTTTGTCATGATTTCAACAATACATCTTTTACTTTCATATTTTGTTCTGTCTCCCCAGTTTGTTTGCCTTTACTCTACTCATAAATGTAAATCAGATTCTGCTGCTGTCTTTTGGGATTTCTCACACTCTTATTTCTTCACCCATCTTTTTTGTCTCTCTCCTCTCATTTAATTTTGTTTACATCTTACAAATATCTGGACCCTGTCCTTTCAAATGTTTTTGAAGACATCAAGCAAGAAGCTTCCGTCCCCTCCTCCCATGTACTTAAAGAAGTAGTTTTTCAAACTACTGATATCAAAGCTAGGGAAATGGTATATATCAATGGTTAAAAGAAAATTTTCAAGGTCAAATAATTAACACATTATTTCTGACTCTTCCTGTTTGTGCTGGTTGGTCAAATCTCTTAAAACGTTGTTTCTTCATTTTTTCACCTGAAGGTAGGAATAATAATACTCATCTGTTTTGAGCCATTGCAGATTCTTCTTTTGGAGTTAAATCATAGGATAAGTATGGGTCAGAATATTTTCCTTTATGTTTTTTGTGTTTGTACCAGTGGTTCCCAAACTTCAGTGGTTATAGAAATCACCTGGTTGGTAAGAGCCTTGAATAGGGCCCTGTAATTGGCCGTATTTGCATTTCAACAAATTCCCAGTTGATGCTGATGATGCTAGTCCCATGGTCCCAGACCACATTCAGAAATTCAGAAAAATGTCTCCTTGTTTGTTTTTAGAGAGTTTTTAAACTTTTTTTGGCTTGTTTATTTACCAAAGATAAAGCACATCATGCATGACTCAAGCCTCTGCTTCCCAATAAATTTTCACCAATACTAAAGTTCATAAGCTTTCTTTTACCTGTTGACATATGATTTTATTTCTTGACTCTTTGGATATATTCATAGACATTTTAACAGGATGTGGACAGAACAAGCATTAAAGCTGGAGAATCTTGTTTCCATATTATCTGGGGAATTCTATATTTCTGTACAAAATTTCTTCCTGTGTAGAATGTTAGTGTCTTCTGATTATAAGTTCAGTGTTACAAAATCCATGCCTTAGATCCAGGTAATAATGTACTATTATACCTTAATATTGACAAATGGCTAACTAAAAGTAATTATTTATTATTATTATTATTATTTGCCTAACATTTTATAGTTCATAGTAGAGTTACAAACTAGGGTTTATTGTAGAGTATATAGAGTTTACAAGCTGGTCTCACACATTCAACCTCACAGTCTTCATCACAAATATGTCACTTTGGTTTTATTCTTTTTCATTTTAGAAGTGAAATTACTTTTGCTAAATGATGGCACATAACAGTGCCCAGCTTAACCCCATGTTTTCTGATTCTAATTTCGGTGCTGTCTCAACCACAGAGCAGGTAGTATGTTAGAAAGACTTGGAGAACAGTACCATTGAAAAATTAATTAACAGGGGCGCCTGGGTGGCTTAGTCGGTTAACCGTCCGACTTTCGCTTAGGTCATGATCTAGCGGTTTGTGGGTTCGAGCCCCGTGTTGGGCTCTGTGCTGACTGCCAGCTCAGAGCCTGGAGCCTGTTTCAGTCTGTGACTCCCTCTCTCTCTCTGACCTTCCCCTGCTCATGCTGTCTCTCTCCTAGAAATAAATTTAAAAACAAAATTAAAAAAATTAAAAAAAAATTAAAAAATTTTTAAAAAATAATAAATAAAAAATAAAAAAAGAAAAATTAATTAACAAAATATGACAACCTCTAAAATATTGGGGCACAGAACTTTATTTACCACATTACACTTGACTCCTGTCCCCTAGAGCTATCACAGCAGAAAGCCCTCTATTGCCTCTTCTTATTGTATAAACCAATTTAACCTTGAATTATGCATTTATGGTGGCAGGCACTATCAGATTTTAAAACTATTGCTGAACAATTTGTCATGCTTTCTATTACATTCAAAATGTCAGTTAAGATTCTTTGTGTGTTTGTGTGTGTATTTTATATAATTTATTTATGTTTGTGTGTGTGTATGTATATGTATGTAAGTATGTATGTATGTATGTATGTATGTATGTATATATAGTGTGTGTGTGTTTCCTTTTTCTTTCCCTTTTCCTTCCTTCTTGAAAAGACCAAATATCCTGCTTTGGTGGTTTAGCCAAAGCAAAGGGGAATGATTGCAATGCATTAAATAGGTCTGAAATGTGTCTCTATTTCCCTTAATCTTCTTTGGAATTAGTTCAGTTTCTATGGCAGAATGCCTTCCTTGCAATGTCGATGTGGAAATGCCATTACTAGCATCTCCTCCTTTTTCTGTGTCGAGCTTTCTACCTTATAAACATTTCATTCTCTTCCTCAGCATGGCTCATATAAGGTGCTTTTTCCACCCAAAATACATTAACTGAAGGTAGAAGCTGGACTTGATAAATTAGAAAAGGACAGCACTAATGGTTGGATTTCTGAACTTGATTTTACTCTTAAAGGGGATATTAAAGCTTTTATGGTATGTTTTCTGTCTTAAGCTCCTGAGATTTTTACTATTTAGCTTTTGAGATTGAATGAGAATATGTGGTTTTTATTTGCTAATGAAAGATTAATTTGGTTGCTATGAGATCTCTTTCATTCTGCTTTCTGAACATATTTTACTTCTCAACTCCTGTAGGACGTTGAAAAATGGATAGCATCCCTTCTCATGGTGAGCTGGCAAGTGTCTCTTAACTTGATACAGAGATATTCTAGCAGGATTTGATTCATATCTCCTAAGCTGAAACTTTCTATTTTTCAGGGTTTCTTTTCCATCGTTCACAATAATAGGGCAAGCTGGTCATTGGAATCCATTGATGATATTTTTAATTAAATGATTTAATTCACATAAGTGATTGCAGACTCCTTTTTGGGGTGACTGAATAGCCCACTTCTCTCTTCCATGGGAATTGCTCCCTTGTAATGTCATTTGTACCATGCAGTATAGTCTACCTGACCATGACATACTGATTAAATTGGGTTTCTGTTGGACTTCAAAATAACCTTGAATAATTTGCTCATTGTTTTGGAAGGATTCAAATTAGTTGTTTGAAACATTGAGGGTTGTGTTTGCTCTTGTATATTTTCTAGATTACTTTCAAATATACAATTTGATGCTTAAATCATGTTAAATTAACAGAAGTTAGGTAAAGACAATTTACATGTAAATGACTCCTGAGTATACAGGACTTGATTACGCACAAGTGCAAATGGCATGATTAAAGACTGAAATAAGGTGAATTTTATAATTGGCATTATATCTTGACTTCAGCAACGCACAGTAAATCTTCCACCTTTTTCAGAAAACCAATAGTTCTCCTTGGACATCACTAAATAAAGAAGCAATTTGCATAATGATGAAGTATGTAGACTGTGAAGCCAGACTGGATTTTATTACTTGTTCTGCCAATTCCTAGCTTTGTGCCCTTGAACAAATTGCTTTAAGATCTTATAATTCAATATCTCTAAAATGGGTATAGCAGCAGCATCCTCTTGCTTCATAAGATTCTTGGGAATTTTAAAGGTATTCATGAATGACTTATTCTAGATTTTCTCAATTGTTTTCTTACTGAAAAAAGCTTAGAATGTGACTACAATAAATAAATATGCCACACATAAACTATGGAGTCTTTATTCCACCTTAGATTCAACTGAGAACATGTCTGTATTCAGAATTGTCTCAGGATCAAAATTTGGATTTCATTTCAGTCTAGATAATTTCATCATTTTCATGAATGTGCCAGGCCTACATGAAATTCGATAATTATATTCTCATAAACCATATAGAGCTTCCTGATCCATGTGCCAAGACCTTCATGCAAGAAAGGGCACAACAACACTTTAGAAGAATTTAGCACCATTGCAAAACCACTCAGGAATATAACACATAATATTTGGCAGCAGACCATTATCTCTCTTAGGAAGCTTGAAAACAGAGTATCACTGTGTCTCACAAGGTGTTGGAGCACATATGATGAAGTGTTCCTTATGAAGGCTACTAAGAGGTGATCTGTTTGGGTTGAGACAAGTTTGGCTCTGCATTCTCTGTCCTGCTCTGGTAAAACATCTACCTTTATCCAGAAAGGATTTTGCTCCAGGCAAAGGAAGGAAGGAAGGAAGGAAGGAAGGAAGGAAGGAAGGAAGGAAGGAAGGAAGGAAGGGTGAGAGAGAAAAAGAGAGAGAGGGAGGGAGATCCCTATAGAGCTATAACAGAGAGACAAAAAAAGAGAACATTATGTCAATTTATGTTTTTCCAATGATTTTATTCAAATCTCATTACATTTGTAGATGTGCCTCTCATGACTTTTTTTTTTTTTTTTTTTTTTTTTACCTCTAACAGCCTTAGGATGTGATGGGTTGCTTATTAGAAATGAATTCATGACTATCTTTATTCTTCCACTTAGATCTAGGACATAGCTATGTACTTTTTCAGCTTTTAGCTAGGAGAGGAGTTTCCAAGTTGTTTGTCCTTGAAGATAACCTAGAGGTGAGGTGGAGTTGCCAGGTGACAGAGTGATGATAGAGTAGGAGTATAGTTAGCACAAACTATGATCGATACAAAATCTAAACCTTTCGTGAGAAAGTTGTGTTTTCCATTGTGTGGAGCCCTGAGACAGCTTGCAGCTTCCTTCCTCCAGACTTTTACTGAAGTATTATTATACGGTATGAGAGATTCCCAGGTGAATTGTGCATTGTCTCTTTTTTAAAGTGCTAATGGTTTAAGAGTAGATCTAGACTCATAAACCATGACTGATAGTATGATGTAGGGAATACTCTGTGAGAAGTGATGTATAACATGTGATTTGAAACCAGGCAAGAGGAGATTAATTCTGCCCAAGAGCTGAGGTTTCTCTCAGGGATAGGTTTTCAGAGAAGCTAATTAGCTAAGTGTTGAAGAATAAACCACAGTTTTCCAGGCAGAGAATTAGGGTCAGGACATTTGAATCAGCAGAAGAAACAAGCATAACATGTATAACTGCCTGGATAAAGAGGAAAGATGGCATGCTTGGAAAAAAACTGAGACATACCAACCAAATGTTTCTAAATTGGAAACTAGAAATGTGTGAAAGAATGGCAGGAGAAGAAAATAAGCCCAGAGAAGTGGATTGGGGTGTAGTCATGAAAAGCTGTGGATGAAAACATGATGAGCACTTTGATTTTCCTGTAGGGGAAAAGGGTGAATTATTCATATTTTTTATTGGGAAGGATAACTCTGGCATTTGTGTCTCAAGAATAGATGGAGGAAGGAGAAATTCATGGCTGGGAATTCAAGCAAGAGATTAGAAAACCCCCTGTGAGAGATGATGAAGAACTTGGCCTGCAGAGTTATATATAATACAGGGTAAAGAAGAAATGAATTCAGGGATACTTTAGGGAATTAAAAAGGCACATATGTGCTACTAATTGAATTAGATCTGAAAAGAGGTTGAGAATGAAATCTTGGTTTCAAGTTAGGTGAGAAATGATACAATAAATAATGAGAATGTAGGTGGAGGAATCAGTGTTACTAACACAGATGAGAATTTCAGTAATAGAATGCTAAATTTGAGAAGATTGTTGGTGACTCAGGAAGGGATATCTAATGACATTTAGAAATATGAATTTGTTGCTCAGTAGTGAGTTCTGACATGACTATGTCAATGCATAGAAAGTTATTAGAGCCATGGGAATGGATGAAATCAATGAAGGAGGCATGTAGATCAAGAAAAAAGATAGTGATCAGGATTATCTGATCTGATCAGATGATTAGGAAAGACAAAGAAAAAAAGAAAAAGGAATAAAAGGAAAATAAAACCATTCTCACTCAAAATGCTTTTGAATGCAATGAACAAAAAACCTGATTCAGATTGGTTTCATAGAGTATTTATCTCAAATGTTGCAATGATTTTCAATTTCAAACTCTTTCTCAGGCTTGCTTCCCTCCTCAACACCAAATAGTGGCTTAGAAACAAGTAAGGTTATATGCTTGGGGAGGGGGGCGGGGGAAGGGTGGAAAGAGAGAGAGAGAGAGAGAGAGAGAGAGTGAGTTATTTCATTATCCATGAAAATAAAAGCTGTTCCCTGCAGACTGATAGGACCAGCTAAAATATGGGCCCATCTCTGGCCAAATAATAATCACTAGGGGAAGATCATTAAGGTACAGGCTTGCCATCACTGACGTAAGTTATAAAATTGCCATAACTGACTGGGAGGGGCTGTTGCTAGATAAGCACAGACATTCCCACTGCTTACCTGGTATTTGTGTCTAATGGCTGCTGAGACTAATGCTAATTCATCTTGTAGAGGAATGAACGTTCTTATTTAAGCTTGGATTGGCCCAAAGACATAAAGGTTATTTTGTGTAAGAATATAAATACCTATGTTTGAAAAGGTATAAAGAAGGTGGGTTTTGATAATACCACTCAGTCACATACTGCTAAGCATCTCCAACTCTGGCTAATTGCCAAAACCACTGGCATCCATCCTTCTTTTATAGAGGGAGTTATTAAAACGTCACCATCAGGTCTTGGGGTGCCTGGGTGGCTTAGTCGGTTAAGCGTCCGACTTTCGCTTAGGTCATGATCTAGCGGTTCGTGGGTTCGAGCCCCGCGTCGGGCTCTCTGCTGACTGCCAGCTCAGAGCCTGGAGCCTATTTCAGTCTGTGACTCCCTCTCTCTCTGACCCTACCCTGCTCACGCTGTCTCTCTCTCTCCTAGAAATAAATAAAACATTAAAAAAAAAAAGTCACCATCAGGTCTTAAACCCATGCTCGTTCCCAAATCAAACATTTAATGCACTCTTTATTCTTTGTTAGCCTCCGTTGCTTCTGTTAAGATTTTAGTACTTCATCCATCAGCATTATCTGTATCCCATAATGTAAAGCAGATGTCATTTTGGTATAATTCTTACTTGGAACTTCACATCCTAATGCTGTCTGCTGTGTTCCACATCATTCCTTGAGTTGCAATTCAGATACCTTCAGAGAGGACCCCTTCTGATAGCTTGACCCCTGCCTCTTCTTTCTAGGCCTCAATTTTCTTGTGTCAGTTAGTTCCTGGTTCAGATCCTATTCTGTTCCAAAAACTTGTAGTGTCCCTCAATCTGCCTTTCAGAACAGGATTCCTTCAGACCTAGGAACCTGAACCCTAACTTCTACTATTTCAACCTGCCCTGGTCTGTACAGTGAATAGAATTAAAAAACAGATCTGCTGTGTTGAATATTCTAGATACCCCTTCCACCCCAGTGGGCAATTTGAGGCTAAGCCTGGACTTTTCTATTCCTGAGATATCTGACAATAAAGAAATTGCCCTGCCTCACAGGTAAACACTGAGGGAGAACACTAGTCACTGTCAGCTTCACTGTCACAATCTTCACAGTAGATTTAAACAGATTTTTAAATATTTCTATAGTCCAAACAGTTTATATATCACGGATTTTTAAAAATTGGTATGTATTAATGATTTAATGATCTTATTTATATATGGACTTATTTATGTAGAAGATTTAAATCAACTTTTAAATCAGAGCCAGAAAATATGCTATGATAACTTTGGGAAGGGTTTCAGACCTTATTTGTTTTCAGTCTAAAATATATGTGGTTGAAAATGAAGGTTGATTTTTGTGTTTTGAGTGTGTATATGTGTGTGTGTGTGAATGTGTGTGCATTTGTGTGTGTGTGTGTGTGTGTGTTTACAATGGAGTGTTTATGCACTTTGTGGAGCCAACACAAATTCAGCCTAGCTTGCACTAGTGTAGAATCCTGACTATTGATATTTACCAGTGAGGTAATCTTAAAACCAAGGCAAGTTACAAATTCTAGGCTCCATCTAAAGGACATAACATATGATATAAGGTAACATTTCCACAAACCGTCTTGATATTTCCAATCTGCCTATCTGAACTGATGTCACTAATCTGGTTACAGATTTATCTGTATTACTTTGGCTTGACAAGAGTTCAGGCTTCAGGGATTCTGGTGCTGTCAGGAAGCCACTTTTGTAAAACATTTTAGAGAAATCATACTTATATAAAACAGGGACATTGTGCCTGCAATTGATTGTACTTAATGCATTCCTGTCTTTTAAGCCAGCTAAATGTCTGAAACCAAATCCTTTTCATGATGTTCCTCTCCTAGCTCCCCATCACCTAAGGGATGGTTAAAGAATCAAACACTTTAAAAATGTACTACTCAGTAAGCTGGATATATGTATGTAGTCAGAACCAATTTGAAAAGAACAAATAAGAATATCATTATATATGTTCAATATGTATCCTTGATCTCACAGTGCACACATCAGTTTAGTGGTCTAAGTACTTCCAGATCTTTTTTTTTTTTTTTTTTTTTGCACATCAGTTTCCTTGATGGAAGTGGGTTTCACCATATGCTAATTCCTTTCCTTAAAGCTGTGAGAAAGAAATGTTACAACACCATGCTTATTAATTGATCCCTCTTTTTGTAGTTTGCTATTTGGGAATCCACTCTTCAAGTGTTTACTATCCATATGGAGTATATAAGTATATGTATATATTTTTACTTTTCAGATACATTGTTTGTCATAATTAGAAGTGATTATTAAAATAAATACATGTGAAAACTGTTACATTTCTTGTCCACTGTTAGATGACATTGAAAAAATATTTATCGTTCTGATTTAGCAGACAAGAAATCCCAGTATTATTTTATTCTAATTTTAAATATGTTTCACATGGCAAGAATAAAGAAAATAAGGAAGTTATAAAAAAATAGTTTTTGAGATGCTTTGAAAAAGTAGCACTTTTTCGTTCATTGTTGATGGATCTGGGAGATCTTAAATATGACCTTTTTCAATAAAACTCCTGACTCCAAAAGCGCTATTTAAAAATGGATTTAAATAGAGACCCCTGAGTGGCTCATTCGGTTGAGCATCCAACTTTGGCTCAAATCATGATCTCAGAGTCTCTGAGTTCAAGCCCCACATTGGGCTCACTACTGTCAGCACAGAGCCCATTTTGGATTCTCTGTTCCCCTTTCTCTGCCCCTCCCCTGCTCTCTCTCTCCCTCAAAAATAAATAAACATTTCAAAATGGATTTAAATAATAGAAAGTAGGAAATTATACATTTTCTATCATGTAGATCATTAGTTTGTCACTTGCAGACATAATGTAACAGAAAAATAAAATTAGAAGTTAGCAATGTAAACAGGAATGGGAGGAAAAGGATATTTATTATTAAAATGCAGAAGAGAAGTATATACAGTATGCCATGATTTATAAGGAAGACCTAACTAACGGAGATGCCTCAAAATTACTAATTTTCATATAGCTAATTTCATATGAGCAAGTGATGCACTGCATTTCAGAAATTAGTGTTTTGGTGTGGTAGATAAAATACACAGATAATTGAGTCAGAGCCAAGAGAAAAGATGTCTTTGAATCAACTTTAACTTCATAGTATAACTCTATAGTTTCCTAACATCATTTTGTTTTGTTGCTGGACAGTATTCTATAGTACTTCATTAGTGCTTGCACATAATTTATTTAACCAATTTAGATTGTATCTAGTATTTTACTATGACAAATAATGCATCAAATTCATTGTGCTAATGTCACTTCACATATATGAGAATATACGTATGTCTGTAAATGTTTAGATATGGTGTTATTGCTGGACCAAAGTATATATGCAATTCATTGTGCTTCTCAACTCTCTGAAGTTGTTTGGGAACAAAATAAAGATATACATTTAATAATATTAAAGGTCATCTGTGTAACATATCATGTCACATATCAATCCATTTCAGAAATTCCCCTCTTATAATAAGTATTGAATTACTTACATGGAGAGAATTCTCTGTGGCATTAATATATCGTTGTTAAATAATGGTAGCTCATTATATTTTTCCCCTGAGATTTTGTCTCTTCTTAAACTTTCATTTTAAGCTTTTATTTTATAGGAATACCTGATATAGTTTTGTGTTTGCAATGGGGAACAAGACACAGAAAAGAAAAGTAAAAAAAAAAAAAATGACAAATTGGTTGTAGTATAGAGATGTCTGATGATGACATTAACTGCCTTTTTAATTTTGTTGGAACACAGAAACAATTCATTTTCCTCATGTTTAGCAGAACCATTCACATTTATTAAGTGATTTCTTGAGCCGTGCTCATGCCATTCCTAAAATGGCACTCTCATCCCAACTAAACCCTTTGTTGCTCTTCAAAGGAAATACCAATTTTTAGCAAATCACAGCAATTAATGCCAGTTAATTATTTGAAATAAAGCAAACATATTGAGACAAAAATCAACATATCATTATTATTATCCAAATAAATTTGAAAATTTGGGGGCAGTCAAGAGGCCCTGGAAGGACCTGAGTCCAGTCATACATATGGACTTTCTGATTGGGTTTCTTGTTTTGCTTTCAGGGCTTGTTTTTAAGCTTTAAAGATGGGGTCTAGAGTAGCCCTTCCCGTAAGGCTGGTTTTCCATCCACTATCAAAATATGACCATAGTTGGATCTCTACTAAATGTCCCATGTTTTAAACAAGGTGTCTTCACTGCCCACTCTCATGGTTATAACTCACCTAGGTCTTGTCATTATTAATAACTTTGTTTCAGCCTCAGACCAGTATCTCCTCTTTCCGGTTTATTGCCTCTAAACCCCTTCCTGACTTTTAACAGTCTCTTTTGCTGGTTCTTCCTCATCTCCCAGTACTTTATTGTCTCACTTCAAGCCTTCTTTTTTTTATCTTTACTCACTCCCTTCATGACCTCTTCCAGTCTTACCGTTTCCCCTCGAGGTCAGGCAAGAATCCACAGAACAGTATGTCAGAGCAAGTTAGGAAAAATGGTCACAAATCAGAAACTGATTTGGGGATTAATTTTGGAGCTTTGAGTTTAATTCCAGGCCTGTTGTGAGGCCAAAAAATGCTCAGATAGGAGATGGCAAAGAAAAGAAAAACATGGAAGCCAGAGGAATTTCTGGGTCAGAAACAGAGCCTCCTAGACTTGGTAATATCAATGGAAGCAAATTATTGAAATTTTAGGGCATCATTCCAGGATATTAATAGTTTAAATGCGATAGAGGGATAATGTATAGACTTAAGTAGAATGAAAGTGGTTCTAATTGTTTGCAAACAAATGTTCTTTTTCTTTTCTACTCTTTCAACAAACTAAATAGTTAGAAAGACTCTTTCTTTATACTTCTAGTCATCAGAATTTCCAATGTATCCTGTTGAAGACAAAGAAAAGATTACAGATCTTCCCTCCATGAAGTCTGCTAGCTACACTGCAGCAAGTGCTGAATCTTCTATAAATTCCAAAATAATTCTTTCACTGAAACACTGGAAACTTTTGTCCTAGTTTCCTTTCTTTACACTACCATAATATTTAAAAAAATACAGATTGTTACCATATGGACACAAATAAGAACTAAGTCCTCTGTTGCACCTCACTTTGACCCTTCAAGGGGTAGTTTTTAGTTGAAGAATCTTGCCTTATTCTTGTGAAGTTTTGAGACTTTATGACACAGGGTACCATCCCTTCTACCCTGGAAAAAGTTCTAGAGTCATCTAGGCATGCTAATACCTAGGTTTCAGAGGTATTACTAGAATTTTTCCTAGGAATACCAAAGTAGTACTAATTCCTACGTGTCAAGTTGAAGAGTTTCAAAAAGGAATGCTTTTTATTTTTATGTTTATTTTATTGTAGAGAGAAAGAACACGAGCAGAGGAGGGGCAGAGAATCCCAAGTAGGCTCTGCATTGACAGTGGAGCTAGAATTCATGAACTGTGAGGTCATGATCTCAGCTGAAGTCAAGAGTTGGATGCTTAACCAACTGAGCCACCCAGGTGCCCTGATCATCTTTCAATTCCATTTAATAACTGAAGTGTTATACAGAAATTCATACATTCTTATTTCTAAGAAAATAGGGGAAAATAAAAATTAAATCACATTTGACATGCGAAATTCCCCCCTACCTCAGGCTTTGATGGGTACTTGCCTCTACAGTAAGTTTTCATTATTTAGGAAATTATGACATGACACAATAGAGAATCTACTTGGTATAAAGACTGGTTATACCACATAATAGTTTTATGCTTGAGCAAATATTTAAATTCTCTTTGCCTAAATAAACCATCTGTAGATGGGTTGTGAGGATTAAATAAGATAATTATCCCCAAATACTTTCAATAGGGCTTGGCATATAAGAAGTACTCAACTGATGTAATCACCACCCCCATTTTCATGATCATTATCTTTTATTATCATTGCATTTTCATCAACTTTTTTGTTGGGATGAGCACTGGGTGTTGTATGTAAGCGATGGCTCATAGGAATCTACTCCCAAAGCCAAGAGTGTTAGTTAACATGACAATAAATTATATTAAAAAAAGGATAGATAAAATCTTGTAAAAGTGCTCATAATCTATTAACTGGAAAAAATAAAAATATAGTACCCTTAATGGTACTCTGTAATTCGTGTTAGCTGGTGAGAAAAGATTACAAAGCTATTTGCAATAGTGGAAATATATATATTACTATGAATTATTTCCTAAAATAATAATAATATTTGAAATATTGTTTTAATTAAAATGTATAAGGTTTCTGCTTACTTTAAAACAATCTTTCTCTCCTGACAATTCTTCTAGCTAGCCCCACTTCATTTTCAATTTGGTCCACACAAATGTGCGATGAAATTCTTCTTAGAAAACCCCTAGATCACTGTGACTTCACTGATCCTTTAGTGATCATCTTTGAAAGATAGTTCAGTCTTCTGGTGAATGCTACCAAATCACTTCATCTCAGGGCAGAGAGTTACAATTGTCAGAAACTGCACCTTGCACTGAGCTTAAATCTACCTTCTGAAGCTCTATCACTATTTCTTTTTTTTTTTTTTTTAATGTTTTATTTATTTCTAGGAGAGAGAGAGAGAGACAGCGTGAGCAGGGAGGGTTAGAGAGAGGGAGTGACAGACTCGAAACAGGCTCCAGGCTCTGAGCTGGCAGTCAGCACAGAGCCCGACGTGGGGCTCGAACCCACGAACCGTGAGGTCATGACCTAAGCGAAAGTTGGACGCTTAACTGACTAAGCCACCCAGGTGCCCCGCTCTATCACTATTTCTAATATGTTTTCAGGAAAACATCCCTTAACTTTTGTAGTAGAGTATTTAAAATAAGCCTAATCAGACAACAGGTCGATGGGTGTATGTGTCTGTCTTACTCTGAACCTCAATCTTAAGTAAATAATAGAGTGTTTACATAAAATGCCATGGCTAGATTTAGTTTATTTTAGGATTCTAAATTTAATGTGATTTATAATATTAATTGTATAAATAAATTATTTAAGTGAATGCTGTTGATAAAATACATTGCTCTGTTTTTATATTGGATTTAAATTCAAAACTAAACTTAGATATGCAGCCGAAATATTTTAAAAGTATTTCCTATTATTATCTCTGATGTTCGTATTAGGAGATGTAGTACAAGCTTCCAATTTCTAGAAAAATGAAGTTTTTGGTTATCTTCATTTTCAGATCTGTAAAAATATATTTAAATTCTTTTTTTTAAAGGAGAAGTCCTTTTTTGGTATAGTAACCTTGCAAATGTCATCCCAGCAGGAGAATTTTTGGAGTGCTCTGGGTAATAGAAAACATAGCTTACTAATCATAGTTATCTTGCTGGCAGGGTTTTCTTTTGCAAACACTGTTATATACAGTTCCAAAGATTACTAAATTGCACAAAGTATTCATAAACATGGATCTGAAGTATTCTTCTCAATTTTTAGTATACTTCAACCTGATTTTTATTTTGGACTATCCTAAAAGTATAACACTATTTGACGCTAAAATACTTATTCTATAAATACAATGTTTAGCAGGAGCTTAGTGTACTTATTATTTTTAAAAAGAGGACATTTTATTTAGTTACCCATCTTTATAGCCTTTTAAATTTAAAGTTAATTAATAGGAGCAGACGAAAATTGGTACTCTCACATGGTGATTTTACTTCTTGTCAAGATTCTGGGGGCACCTGGGTGGCTCAGTCGGTTGAGCATCTGACTTCAGCTCAGGGCATGATCTCATGGTTTGTGGGCTCAAGCCCCATGTCTGGCTCTGTGCTGACAGCTCAGAACCTGGAGCCTGCTTCAGATTCTGTGTCTCCTCTCTCTGCCCCTCCCCTGCTCATTCTCTGTCTCTCAAAAATAAATAAATGTTAAAAAAACTTTTTAAAAAAAGATTGTGATCCTTAAGTCATCTTTAGAGATTTAAGGTTATTTTTCCTTCCTTAAACATACAGTAATGAAATAGAGTAGAGAAAAGATAGAGTTCTAAAACTATATTTTTAAATAGTTGGTATTTTAAGGTAAAGGGCTTTATTTCACAGTTGAGGTGACAGAATGGAAGGCCATTTATTGTTAGTGTTCTGCTAGAATTATCAGACATGAAGTGTTTGTTTTCCACAAGATTTTTTTTTTCTAATTTGCTCATCTGTTTAGAACTTTGAAGAAGAGTGACCAAATTAACCAAGAAGGGGAATAAAACAAAGCAACTAATGTTTTATTCAATAGACAATTGTATACAGCTACTATTTATTAAGTATCTGATTTGTGGTAAACTAGGATTTCCATAACTATATTTAACCCTATGGATAAATGTTATTATATCCATTATTCATAAGAAATTAAGATTAAAGGATGAGTCATATAATGTAATGGGGTTACAATTTTAACATAAATAGGTCTTAACTATATACTTGTGACACTTCCCACTTTTCCATGCTGCTCTTACAATAACAAGATACCAGATAACCAAATTAGTTATGTACAATACCAGAGTTCATATGAAATGTTCCTGATGTAAAACCTTTAGAAAATGCATGTACTGAAATATACTGAACTTGTATGACTCTTCTAAACAATTATAATCTGGCATAATATTTAATGTGTTACACTGACACAAAATATGTTTGCATATAGAATTAAAATTGATTCTCACAATAATTCTGTGAATTAGATGGAATGATTGTATACTGACCACATAATGAATAGATAGGAATGGATACAAAGAAGGTGTAGGGTTATGAGTATAAAAAGAAGTATAAGTTTTAAGAAACTCTCATACCTTCCCTCTGTCCATCTTCCCTGTTTAAAAATTTGAGAACATTCTACATAACCGCTATTTACCCTCATAAATAAAGACTGTAGCTTTCTCCTCACTCTCCTTTCTCTGTCTGTCTCTGTGTATATCTCTCTCTTACACACACACACACACACACACACACACCACGGAGTGTTTTGACTTTGTAACTTGAATTAAGACATGGTACTAGGTCTGTAAGTTTTGTGATTAGAATATGTAGAGGATCTGTAGAACTTCTTCCTCAGGAGTTATTTAAACAAGGAAGGATTATAAACAAATTTAATGCCCTTTTTGGTTGATATTTCAAACATTAATTTGTGTGACCACACACTTTGAAAACTTCATCATGACTTTTCTAAAGCAATAGTAATTGGCCACCCTCCAATTTTATTCAAAAATACAAAAAAAAGTACTGAGAGATATTTTGGCTTGAGTAGTTACATTTTTCGATTGTTCTCTTTTTCAATATGGTTCTAAATTTGGCCACCTCTGCCACCATGTGTGGCTGACATAATGTTTGACAGTGAAGGGCATTTAGGCCAACAGATCCAAGAACCCTGAAACAAAACTGTATAACACTTTAAAAGGTTTCATTCTTCCTTCACAGGAAAACTGTGGAATGCAAAATGGCAACTGTGTCTTGGGCATAACTTTTGAAATTTATCTTTTTTCCTCTAAGAATGTGTTTTTTTTGTTTTGTTTTTCTTTTGTTTTGTGTTGTTTTTTGTTTTGTGAATGTGCATTCTCAGTAAATATCTTGTCGTTGTAGATATGTCTGAGCAACCCAGCTTTTTACTTGGTTCAGTAATTCTCTAAAATGGCTGTCTTCCAATTGTAAGTTTCAGTGTGGCTTATTTATGGACCAGTGAACCTCAGGCTCTCATCCGGGAATAGAAGGACCTTTGTATATTCTGATATACTGAGCCCAGTGTGTAATTACAACAGACATATAATGATTCAGATTGTTTTGTTGACTTTTATAATTACATCCAAGCAAGTACTTGTAGCTCATCATTGTTTCCTCACTCATTCTTAATAATCTGGGAGCAGAATATTCTTTTGAGATGGAAAGGTTAGGCAAGAGCTAGTTTTTGTAGTGTGAAGAAACACAGGTAAAAATATTGGCCAAAGACAATGTTCAAACCGCAATCGTGCACGTACATTTTTCATGATACTCGGTACTTTTTGTCTATTGGAGTAAAAATAAAAGAATGATATTTTACATGTGGATTTTAAATACAGACTTTTCAATAGAGAAATTCTATCTAATTATCTAATCTATCATCTCTATCTCTCTCTCTGTCATCTGTCTATCTAGACAAATGAACAGGCAGAGGTGCACAGAGACATCTTTCTATTTTACAGATGAGTAAAATAAAACCAGTTATTATAGCTGAAATT
The DNA here is from genome assembly GCA_017311185.1 of Proteles cristata cristata. Taxonomy (NCBI): domain Eukaryota; kingdom Metazoa; phylum Chordata; class Mammalia; order Carnivora; family Hyaenidae; genus Proteles; species Proteles cristata. Next base: position 235,597 of record JAESUZ010000242.1, on the reverse strand, counting down.
AACATGAGAAGGATGCTAGCTTAACAGTTGTCTCACAGAAGAAAAGACAATCCAGTAAATGATTAACACATAACATTTTCATTTGTTACCATATAAGCTATGCCAAAATATATGGGGATGATATGTGTTTTACATGTTACCTTATTTAATATAAAAATGTTTTGATAGGTACTATAATTGTCCTGATTTTCAGATGGGGCAACTGAAACTTAGAAAGATTAACTAAATTGCTTTTTTTTGTTTTATGAACTGAATGTTTGTGTCCCTCCAAAATTCATATGTCAAAGCCCTAATCTCCAATGTGATGGTATTTGGAAGTAGGGACTTTGGGAAGTAATTAGGCTTAGGTGAAGTCATGAGGGTGAAATGCTTATTATGCGATTAGTGCCCTTATAAGTAGAAGAGGCAGGAGAGCTGTCTGTCCAGTAGTACATACTGAGGAAAGGTAATGTGAGGATACAGCAACAAGGCTGCCATCTGAGATCCAGGTGAAGAACCCTCAACTGTTGCCGAATCTGCTGGTATTTTGATCTTGGACTTTCAGCCTCCAAAACTGTGAGAAATATATCTCTGTTGTTTAAGCCACATGGTCTTTGGTATTTTGTTATAGCAGTCTGAGCTCAGACAGGTTTATATGCTGGTAAGTAGCAGATCCAGGACTCCAGATTTCACTCTGCTACATTCTAGAGTCTATGAACTTAACCATTAAAATAAAAACTTGGATAAATAATGCTTCATTTCCTCACCACCATGGTTACCATGGTTTTGTGCCAGTTCCCAAGATAAATAGAAGAGCGCTGAATGAGGATGAATGAGCACTGTTCAATAGCTTTCCTTGTTTCTGTGTCATTCCTAGAAGACCCTTTGGTTTTTAGGACTTTTGTATTTAATTCAGAGATTTTCAGGGTCCTAAGGTTTCTTCCTGGCTGTCATGGAATTAAGATTTTATCAGACCACTAGTTTTCTAGACACAAACTCTTTATTTCTAGGAATGTATAGTATTTCCCATTATAAATGCTGCATATTAAAGTGTAAAAAGAGCATAACAAGATGGTTGCTCTAGATTGAATGCTTGTGTCTCCCTCAAAATTCATATGTTGAAATTCTAACCCCCAACATGATGATATTAGGAGATGGAGTCTTTAGGACCTGATTAGGTCATGAGGGTGGAATCCCCATGACTGGGAACTGGGATTAGTGATTTCATAAGAGGCTCAGAAGCGCTCTTTCATCCCTTGTGCCATGTGGGGACACAGTGAGAGGACTTCTAGGAAGCAGAGTCTCACAAGACACTGTGACAATTTCTGTTACTTATAAGCTACCCAATTTATAGTATTCTGTTATAGCAGTCCAAATGGACTAAGACTGTGGTCTTGGATGAAAATGTAGCTATAAAGTTTGTCAGGATGAAACAGAGATACTAAATCAGATGCAGTTATTTTCATTGTAGTCAGAGTCATCTTAAGTAAATTAACCAATTAATATTTTAGAACATTTGTATATTTATATTTTTATTTTAGGCAGATTCAATGTGAATATCCATTCATTTGTCACTCAGTAGGTTAACGAAATTTAATGAGCTCCCTCTATATTCAACACATTGCATTCATCAAATAAGAAGGCAAATGTGAACACTGAATTTAAGAGAAAAGCTTTGCAAATATTAATGTCATGAGTTTTGCAAATATGTAATCTTTTGAATATCTTGGCAAAGTGAGACAAAAGTTATGACTAATAAGAAATAAATTCTGGAAAATTAAATGTCTTTATTTTGGTCATGCAATGACAGTCCTTTTCACATAAACTTTTATTAGCTCTGCTATAACGCAAAACATGTATTTGATCTTAATTTCAAGTTTAATCAACCTTCTCATGAATATTAATGTGATTATGGCTGAAAAATTGCCAAATGGGCAACATTAGGAAAAAACAAAAGAAGTTACTGGCTTGAATATGTCTTAGATCTACTAACAGAATAAGTCAGATCAAGAAGCAGAAGTGAGATTCTTTGTAGCATAACATTTCAAGGTTGCAAGTTCACCAACCAATGGAAGAAGAGACAAAGGAGATGGTCAAAAAAGTTTTTACAATGAAATGAAAAAAACAGACATTTTGTTGGAGACTTTTGTCTCAAAGTCTAACAGATTGATCAGGAACAAAAATGGAAAATATCTTTTAAGCAAACAATAGAGATATGAATTATGGGAATGGGCTAGAAATTTGGGGCTTGCTATTTAGAAACCTTTCTGCATTTGGCCCCATATTCTCTGAAGATTTCTATAATGAGAAAGAACTAGTGAAGGGCAAATCCAAGACTGACGTACTGGCAATCCACTCTAATTCTGTAAAAATTACACAACATGGAACTAAAAACAAGCTCTGAGGATCACAGATCTGTGTCTGGCTGTAGTCTTTTCACTTCCCTTCTGCCTCTCAGCATCCTTTGCTTTATTTCATGTATGACTGAATGCTGAACTACTTCTAATAACAATACCTTTCTCCTGATAAGCTATTTCAGCAGAACAATTTCTTTGTATTATATACACATGCATATACTTCTAAAAAGATATATATTATTTCTAAGTGTAGATTTCTTTACTTTGCGTAACAAACTTTGTCATTTTTGTATCTTAGAAATCTATTTTAATATCTCTAGATCTATTTTATTCCTGGATAATTTAGCCACTCACACCCTGATGGAGATTTAGTGAGTGAATTTTATTCTAACATTTACTCTTTCAAAACGGCTGCTCTGAGCACCCTTATACATTTTTCTTTGTGGTTATATATGGCTGTTTTTCTAAGATAAATATACGGAAGCTGAGTTGCTATAAAAGAGTACAAGATTATTTTTAATTGTGGTAGACATTGCCAAGTTGACCACCCTCAATTTATACTCACATCAGCAGTGTTTGAGACTCCCAATTTCTCCATACGTTTGCCAAAACTCATCAACCTTTTTCTTGGAGGGGGACATATTATTTTTATTAAATTTGCATTCTCATAGGCATGCTAAGTAGCTCGTCATTTGTTGACTTTCAGATTTGAAGACGGAGTTTAGTTTTTTATTTTTATTTAAAAAAATTTAATGTTTATTTATTTTCAAGAGGGAGAGAGAGTAAGCAAGCAGGGGAGGGGCAGAGAGAGATGGAGACACAGAATCTGAATTAGGCTCCAGGCTCCAAGCTGTCAGCACAGAGCCTGATGCGGGGCTCAAACCCACCAACTGTGAGATCAAGACCTGAGTCAAAGTCAGACACCAACTCACTGAGCCACTGAGGTGCCCCTGAAGACTGATTTTAAATGGGAGTCTTAACTTGCTACACCTAATTTATAAAAATGAAATAAAAAGAATGTAAATACTTAAAGAGCTGAGCTAGAAAACATGAAAGGGAATTGTTTGGTAGACAAGAGTCTGAGAAATCCCAACCAGAATTAATCCTTTCTATTCAGCTTCCTTTGCCCAGGATATTGCTTGAGTCTATATTCTGATATCAGCTTAGTTCTTCTTACCATACTTAACAGTTTTAAGTGTATCTACTCCTGCTAGTTAATAAGCAGGACATCACAAACCATGTTTTTTCAATCTGTTTTTTCAATCTGCCAGATATTCACTAGTACTCTGCCCATTTTAGACATTCAATACGTCTGTGCTGAATAATGTAACATTGAGATAGGAATGAAATCTTTCAAACTGGACATACTACTTTCATAGTTACCTGAGTTATCTCCCCAGAGCCCACTAACTTGTTATAATTCAAAAACAAAGGTGGTGTTCTCCGAGAGACCATACAAAGTCATATGGGTATACCTCAGAGTTTATGTGGGTTTGGTTCCAGACCACCACACAAAGTCGATATTTCAATAAAGTGAGTCAAATGAACTTTTCCGGTTTCCCAATGCATATAAAAGTAGATTTATACTATACTATCATCTATTCAGTGCTCAATAACATTATCTCTAAAAACTAACATGGACACCTTAATTCAGAAGTACTTTCTTGCTAAAAAATGCTAACCATCAACTATACTTTCAGCAAGTGGTAATCACTGATCAGGAATCATTGTAATAAATATAATAATAAAAAAGCCTAAGATATTGTGATAATTATCAAAATGTGACAGACACAAAGTGAGCAAATGCTGTTGGAAAAATGGTGCTGATAAACTTGCTTGATACAGGGTTGCCACAAAACTTCCATTCGTAAAAAAAATGCAATAAAATGTAGTAAAGCAAAGCTCAAAATGAGGTATGCCTATACTAGTTTGCTCCATGATATTGAAATGATATATTTCTGAGCGTGTATTCCTCCAAAGGAAAAAACAATCGAAAAATACTTGTTTCAAACAGTTTTCCTAAACTCATGTTTTTCATGAGCAAAAATTGCTGATAGAATTGGAATGTTCCATGGGATATAAAGCTATGGCAGGAATACCTGGATAACTATGGACCTTTCTACTGTAGACATTTCTGATAAATATTTCTCAAAATACCATAAAATATATACAGGCCACAACTCAGATAGGAGGATTCTTTTTATTAGGAAGAAAGATGTGTCGAGGTGACTAACTGCATAAAGATATGTCTTTAAGAATTATGATCAAATATTTCGGATGCTGGCTATGATCCTTAAATTGTGACATAAAAATAAATTGCTCATTTATCAATAATAGTCCATTTAAAACATAACTAAGAATGTTGACCTAAGGGGCTTATTAACATATCACACAAGACATTGTTTACTTTCCAAGTTATTTTAAAAGCATGAAAGGACAGAAAAGGAAGTTTCCAGTCCAAAGAAACATATTTTCAGCACCATAATTATTGTCATTTACAGTGCTCTCAAGCTTTAATCCAGGGGAAACTCATCAGTGGAATATGACTCAGTTTGATCTGAAAGTCCTTGAGAGGAGGAGAAATATGTGCAGATGGTTGCTCATCTGCATCTTGTAATTACAGTATATGTTCACACTCTAATAAACCTAAAAATATATGAAGACCAATATAGCCACTCCTCTGAATAAGCAATAACTAATGAACATCTGGATGTGGCTACATCCCTTATAATTGAGTAGACAGTTTTCAAATCAGTCAATGAAGTGGTGGCTGTTGATGTCTTAGATTAAGTACTCCGGTACCACCTAGGCATTGAAAACCATGTGGCCCTATTTGAATCATTTATTTGGGTAAGTTATAATATTATACACTTCTAAATAAGTCTCTGAATGAAAATGTTCTTCTTGGAGATAGACAACCACATGGTTTGGTGAGCAACCAGAAACACTGATAAACTAATTCTAGGAAAAGCAGCCTAGTTGGAAAATAAGTAAGCTCTGTCCATCCACTTCTTGTTGCCATAGCCAAGCCCTAGAAAAGAAGCACTTCAGAAACTGGACTCTGAATTGAGGCCAATTAGTACTAGCCTCAATCCCCAAGACATCTTATATCCAGTTGTCTTTCTATTTCAGTTACAATTGTCATTTTTGTGGCCTTTGCAGAAAATGAATTGCTAAACTCACTCACAGGGAAACATACCATTCTGTAAGATAATGGCATTCAGAATTTGCTATTTTAGTGTGCTGTTCTGGATTCCTGGCTTCCTGAATCGGCTTCCACCAGTGTAGTTCTGCTTTTCCTTGTTTTGCTTCTCCCAAAGTCACTGGTGCTTGTTTTAACAAGGCATTTTGCTACCAAAGAGAAACGTATGAAACCTATTCCTGTAAAGATATTTCTGTTGCAAAGAAGAGAGATCAATGTTTGACTTTCTAGAAGTTCAATGTGAAGTTTTAGAAAATAACACAACAGGCCTGGAGAGTAGATATTTCTTGAAAGAAGTCTCTTCCGCTACTTACCTACAAATGTTGCATCGGAGACAGACTTTTTAGCCTGCAGGAAATACTAGGGCTGTTCTTATATAAAACAATAAAAAAGACATGCAAACTAAAATAATAACAAAAATAACAATCATATTAGATTTTGGTATGATTTCCTCATTCCTGGTTTCCAAAAATACAAAACTATGCCTCCACTAGTTTTTGGAGAGAGAGAGAAAAAAAGAGAGAGACAGAGACAGAGTGTGTGTGTGAAGGAATAGGACACAAAGCCCTTCTTTTTATTCCGTTTTAAGCACTGAGTTAAGCATTTAAGTTAAGCATTATCTCATTCAACCCTTACAATAATTTGGTTAAGTAGTTAAAAATAATAGGTACTGTTTTTATTCTAATTTAATTTTTTAAATTTTTAAAAATGTTTTTATTTATTTTTGAGAGAGGGATAGAGACAGCATGAGCAGGGGAGGGTCAGAGAGAGAGGGAGACTCAGAATCCGAAGACAGGCTCCAGGCTCTTAGCTAGCTGTCAGCACAGAGCCCGATGCAAAGCTCGAACCCACGAACCGTGAGATCATGGCCTGAGCCAAAGTCAGACACAACCGAATCCACCCAGGTGCCCCTTTTCTAATTTAATATGAGAAATTTTGGTCGGGACAACTAGATCTTTCAAAACCACAACCAATACCATTCTTGGTTCCAACCTCTTTTTTTTCTCTCATTATCTCTACAAGAAAATGATACTTTAAGAGAACGGAGGGTGTGGCATTATGTTAGTAAACCAGCCCTGATCTCTTTTCTGTTCATCTTTTGGGGAGATAATGTGAACAGCAACAAAAATTAATGCTGTATATTTTAGTAAACTCAAAACTGAAGTAACTGTTCCTTTAGATACACAAATATGATTGAGGAAAAAAATGTTGAACTAACTAGGTGATCAATGCTTGGGCTGTCTCCCACGTAGACAGTGCTCACTGATCATTTGTTTTGGTGTAATAGATGATACCAAAGGCTTTTTTTCCTTCAAAAAGTATAAAATCTCCCCTATATCATACTTCTGGATTTGGGTTATTATCAATTTGAATTTATGCATTACTACTTACATGTTTTTCCATTCCAACTAGTAGCTAAGAAATAAAAATATTTGGCTATATTTTGGTTCTTTCAACAGATTTTTTTCCCTATTCCTAAATCTGATTAATTTATTTTGGATGTTATTTTAAAGTAATTTTTCTGCCACACACACACACACACACACACACACACACACACTCACACACACACACACACATTTTGACTGGCTTCATCTGACATTTTGTACTTACTTTTCCAAATATTATATGAGTTGCAAATACAGTAGATCTTAAATGTTCTCACTGTAGAAAAATAAATGGTAGTTACATGAGATGATAGATGTGTTAACTAATCTTATTGTTCTAATTAGTGCACAATATATATGTACAGCAAATGATCAACTTAAACTTATACAACTTGTCAATTCTATCTCCAGATAGCTAGGAAAAAAAAAATATCATGCTTGGTTTCTGCAATTATACATATTCTCCTGACCAAGTGGTCTGCTTTACAATTATTTGCCTTTATTTTAGGAAACTAAAATAAATAATTAACATCTCTTATAACTTGTAATTTCATATACTGTATTAGAACAGCTGTTGTTATATGATGACTTCTATCTCCTCCAAATTCATATGTTGGAACCTAGGCCATTGGTATCTCAGGATGTGACTGTATTTGGAGATAGGGGCTCTAAAGAGATACTTAGTTTAAATGAGGTCATAGGGAGAAACCCCAATTCGATATGACAAGTGTCCTTATAAGAAAAACAAAAAAAAGTCTAGGGGTGTGGGCTCCCACACAGAAAAGTTCCTATGAAGGAACAACAAAATCATGGCCATCTACAAGCCAAGGAGAAAGGCCTTAATAGAAACCAAACCTGCTGCTGACATCTTGAACTTGGCCTTGCAGCCCCCAGAACTGTGAGAAAAAGAAATCTGTTGCTTAAGACACCCGGTTTGTGGTAATTTGTTATGGCATACAGGTAGATGGGGTTTATTAAGATTCTTATTTCTATAATAAGTCTGGATATATAACAAAAACAAACTGCAACTCAAGAGAACAAATTGACAGCTTACCTCTCGGCCATTCCTCACTCAATAACTTGCTAGACAAATGGTTAATTGCTGTATAAAGAAAGCCAATTCAGAGAGCCCTGCATCTACAAAATGAATATCCTGGTATTATTTTTTTCTGTCTAATTTTAGAGGTGGTAATCATAATCATCTTTATACTTAATTACTTGTTGTTTAAATTATATGGTATTATATTAGTTAGATCTACACAATCATATAAAATCGTCAAACATTCGGAAAGAAGCACTAGCTGGTATTGAGTTAATCCAAAAAATCAAATCATAAAATTTTCTTCCATCTCAGCCTCTCTTTCTTTCTACATTTCCTCCAATCAATTCTTCTCACTCAAAAGAGAAATATGTATAAGATGTATTTGGGTATGTCACTTCTGGGGAGACACTTCAAGTATTCCTCCATTGATTCAATAAATTTTAACCTCTTGAGCCTGACACCAAGAGTCTATGGTACGTTGATGCCTGCCATCTTCCCAACCTCCCCCCAGAACCCCCAGTCGTGTAATTAATGCTCTGTAATCCACCTCCGCCACCAGCTATGTTCCTGGGTTTCCTTACCTATTTGCCATTCCACCTGTTTCCCTCTTTATTTGGAGTTACTGTTGGTCAACCATACCACACTTGAGAAATGAGTATAGTGACTAAGATTAGGGATTCTGGAACTAGACTTTATGGGTTCATATCCCCGTTTTGTCACTTATTACTTTATGACCTCTCTCTGCCTCAGTTTTCTCATCCATATATATCTGTATGATAAAATTTATATCAAAGTTAACATCCTAGGATTGCTATACTTAATAAATAAGCTAATACATGTAAGGAGAACATCGTTGGGCCCATTATAAGCACTTAATAGGTGTTAGTTATGAAGATTCAGCACAGGGAAATTCTCTTTAACCTCCTCCCCCAGCCTGAGTTTTCTGCTTTCCATGCATTTCCGTGTTACCACAACCATTTTAAGCTCATGTTATAATAGCATCATGACACAAACTAGAAACATCTTGTGAAGAAGAGTCTTAGATTTCATTGCATTCTCAGAACATTTCATTGCATCAGACACACAGTCAGTGCTCTATAAATATTGTTTACATAAGTAAATAAATCAGTGGAGAAGAGGTATTTGATTCAAAGATTTAGAATGCTAGGGGCGCCTGGGTGGCTTAGTCGGTTAAGCGTCCGACTTTCGCTTAGGTCATGATCTCGCGGTTCGTGGGTTCGAGCCCCGCGTCTGGCTCTGTGCTCACTGCCAGCTCGGAGCCTGGAGCCTGTTTCAGTCTGTGACTCCCTCTCTCTCTGACCCTCCCCTGCTCACGCTGTCTCTCTCTCTCTCTCTCTACTAGAAATAAATAAAAACATTAAAAAAAAAAAAAAAAAAAAAGAATGCTTAAATACTTGACGTCCGACTTTCGCTTAGGTCATGATCTCGCGGTTCGTGGGTTGGAGCCCCGCGTCGGGCTCTGTGCTGACTGCCAGCTCAGAGCCTGGAGAGCCTGTTTCAGAGTGTGACTCCCTCTCTCTGACCCTCCCCTGCTCACGCTCTCTCTCTCTCTCTCATAGAAATAAATAAAACATTTAAAAAAATTATTTAAATACTTGAGAGAGATATTATGCTTATACATAAATCAATTATATAGAGTGACAATTATCATTTCTACTATCAGTGTTTTTATTTTTTATTTATTTATTTATTTTTAAATTTTTATTTATTTTTTATTTTATTATTTATTTATTTATTTATTTATTTTACAAATAGTTTATTGTCAAATTGGTTTCCATATAACACCCAGTGCTCATTCCCACAAGTGCCCTCCTCCATGCCCATCCCCCCTCTCCCCCACATCCAACAGTGTTTTTAAATATTAAGTCAATAGGAAGCAATTTTCCATTATAAAATAATTGCAAGATTATTATTAAAAGAAGGAAAAACAAATGATAAAAGTACCCATAATAATTTCACCCAAAGATAAATATTAATATTTTAATATAATAATTTCTTCTTAAATATGAATTTATGTGATATGTGTCACTTAAACTGCACCTGTAAATTTTGTCCTTTTATTTATTTTAAAAAACAATGTGGCAGATGAATGATACTATATATAGAAAACCCTACAGACTCCACCAAAAAGCTACTAGAACTGATAAATGAATTCAGTAAGGTTGCAGGATACAAAATCAATATACAGAAATCTGTCGCATTTCTATACAGTAATGAAGCAGCAGAAAGAGAAGTTAAAAAAGTAACCCAACTTACAATTGCACCAAAAATAATAAAATCCCTAGGAATAAACTTTACCAAATAGTTGAAAGACCTATACTCTTAAAACTATAAAACACTCATGAAAGAAATTGAAGGCAACATGAAAAACTGGAAAAATATTCCAGGCTTGTGGACTGGAAGAACAAATGTTGTTAAAATGTCTATACTACCCAAAGCAATTTACAGATTAGATGCAATCCCTGTCAAAATATCAACAGCATTTTTCACAGAACTAGAACAAACAATCCTAAAATTTGTATGGACTGTACAAAAGACCCTTAATAGCCAAAGCAATATGGAAAAAGAAAAACAAAACTGGAAGTATCATCATTTCAAACTTAAGGTTGTGTTACAAATTTCTAGTAATCAAAACATTATGGTACTGGCACAAAAATAGACACATAGATCAATAGGACAGAATAAAAAACCCAGAAATAAACCCACAATTATATGGCCAATTAATTTATGACAAAGGATAAAAGAATATAATGGCAAAAAGTCTCTTCAACAAATGGTGTTGGGAAAACCAGACAGCTACTTACAAAAGAATGAACATGGACCACTTTCTTACACCATACCTAAAAATAAACTAAGAGTGGACTAAGGACTTAAATGTAAGACAGGAAGCCATAAATATCCTAGAAGAGATCACAGGAAGTAATTTCTCTGACATTGGATGTAGCAACATCTTTCTAGATATATCTCCTGAAGCAAAGGAAAGAAAAGCAAAAATAAACTCTTGAGACTACATCAAAACAAAAGCTTTTGCACAACAAAGGAAACAACCAACAAAACTAAAACACAACCTACCGAATGGGAGAAGATATTTCCAAATAACATATTCAATAAAGGGTTGGTCTCCAAAATTTATAAAGATCTTACACAACTCAACACCCAAAAAACCAAATAATCCAATTTAAAATTGGGCAGAAGATATGAACAGACATTTCTTCAAAAAAGACACACAGATGGCCAACAGATACATGAAAAGATGCTCAGTGTCACTCATCATCTGGGAAATGAAAGTCAAAACCACAATGAAATATCACCTCAAACCTGTCAGACTGGCTGAAATCAGTAACTCAAGGAAAACAAGTGCTGACAAAGATATGGAGAAAAATGAAACCTCATGCACTGTTGGTGGGAATGCAAACTCTTGTAGCCATTGTGGAAGACAGTGTAGAGATTCCTCAAAAAGTTAAAAATATAACTGGGATTGTGCTTCTGGATATTGACCCAAAAAATGCAAAAACAGTAATTCAAAGGGATATGTGCAGCTTTGTGCTTATTGTAGCATTATGTACAATCCCAAATTATGGAAGAAGCCCAAGTGTCCACTGATTGATGAATGGATAAAGAAAACATGGTTTACGTATACAATGGAATATTATTCAGCCATAAAACATAATGAAATCTTCCCACTTACAACATGAATGAATCTAGAGAGTATAATGGTAAGTGAAGCACATCAGAGAAATTTAAATACATGATTTCACTCATATGTGGAAATTAAGAAATGAAACATATGAAAAGGATAAAAGAGAGAGACAAACCAAAAAAGCAGACTCTTAATTATAGACAGCATACAGATGGTTATCAGTTGGGACATAGGTGGGCGATGGATGAAAGAAGTGAAGAGGATTAAAATTGAGTATACTTATCTTGATAAGCATCAAGTAATATAGGGAATTTTTGAGTCACTATATTGTATACCTCACACTATTATAACACTATGTTAACAATACTGGAATTAAAACGAAAAAATATATTTTCTTTTATTACAATATCTTAGTAAATATTATTTTTACAATCGAGCCAATTATTTACATAAATATTTTCTTACTGTAGGTCATTGAGTTTGACTAGTTTTGTTACATTGTAAGTGATGCCTCAATGAATATCTTTGTGGATGAACCTAATTTCTGCATACAGAATTATTCCTTAGAATGCTATCCAATGTTAGTCATTGGATATCAAGTCCAAAGTGTGTGAACATTTTTAAGTTTCTTGGAATCTACTCACAAGATTGATACTAACATATACCCCCATTAGAAATGTGTGTTCATTTCCCTTTAGATCTGGCATTCCTGTTAAAATCAGTAAATTGAAGAAAAAAAACCCCATCATTGTTCCCACTTTTTTCATATTTTTCCCATCTCAATGTTTTTGTGAATTTTTCTACCATTTCAATTTACTATTATGACTAGGGAAATTTTTATTTATCAAATATATACTTTTCCTTTGAAATAATATGTGCACTATTCTTTCCTAGCCTCCTTTGCTGTTTACTTACATCTCGCTAGTAAAGAATTAACCATTTTCTTATATACCAATTTTTTTAGGATAATTATTGTGAATTAGAAAAAATGACAATTAGAACCATAATAAGAATTTTTCCCTTGGTAAATGGGAAACAAGGATAATGAACATCAGAAAACCAAAGGCACAGAGAAAGAGAATGGGTTGCTACCTAGGAAGAATGTTTTGCTACATAGATCAGAGTCCTTGATTCAAAATCTATACTTCTTTTACTCAGGATTAGATATTACGTTAAATTTGGAGATCATAGGCTTGTAGGGGACAAGCCTCCTGTTAACAATACTAACAAGGAGCTGATGCATAAAAATATGAATGTCAAATGACTAATAGTCAATGAGAAGAATAATTATAACTGCTGTAGGGCATGTTATGTGAGAAGCCAAATTATTATTTAAAAATACTGAGTGACCATGAAGTTACAAAGTGGAGAGCGAGTTGCAATATTTCTATGGCCAAGGTTATTGAACCATGAATAGAATGAAACTTTCCCTATACTTGGACATGTCTGTTATATAGAAACTGTAATCCTGTTTATGGGGTGCTGCTAGCACTTCAGCAATTACTAATGGGGCTTATTTGTTCTCTGTGTTCACAGCAGAGAAACTCACTTCCTGATAGTAGAGTCTCACAAGTCTCATAGTATATACATTAATTTTGGCAAATTACAGAGTATAGTTAAAGAATATACCTGTCTGACATTTTGTCTTTTTTTTAAATTTTTTTAACACTTACTCATTTTTGAGAGACAGAGAGAATAGAGCATGAGCAGGGGAGGGGCAGAGAGAGAGAGAGAGAGAGAGAGAATCCAAAGCAGGCTCCAGGCTCTGAGCTGTCAGCACAGAGACTAATGTGGGGCTCAAACCCACAGATTGCGAGACCATGACCTGAGCTGAAGTCAGACGCCCAACTGACTGAGCCACCCAGGCGCCCCTGTCTGACATTTTGTCTTATGATGAAGATGATAGTGATCTAATGATGATGATGTTGTGGCTAAAATGATGATGGTGCTTTGTGATCCTCAGTTTTAATTCTTTAAAACCTGTATTTACAATTTAACTCAATGATCATAATCTTGGTGGGTTTTTTTTTCCTTTTTATTTACAACTTCATAGCTAGGACAAAAAGACAGACACCTCACATTGGTCCCATGTACTAAAAAAGAAAAAAAAAATTATGAATATTACATAATTTATTTGATTATCAATATACAATTTATATGATATGACATAACATCATATAATAAATTCCTCTTTTTTTGAATTACAGGAAGTCAAAAATCTACAGGTAAGACCATTTATCCCCTTGCCTATTTATAGAGTAAGGACAGCTTCTTTTTTTAAACTGTTTCATTACCAAAACCAATTGTTGGATGTAAAGATTTTTTGCAATTTCTCAGATTCTGCTGAATTTCAGAATTTAGTTGCTAACTCAATCTTAGAGTCTGCAACTGAAGCCACCCAAACCGCCTCCTCCATCACTGAATTTCTCATTCTGTCTTTCTCTCTGGCTGCTGTGGCTGGAATAGATTTTTCTTTCCATTGTGTCCTAAGTCCTATTTCCTGGTTGTTGCTGATGATGAGCCTGTCAATTGGTCCCACACATCTCTGCAGCTGAAAGCAGAGTGCCGAAGAAAGCCGTTTATCCTGGCAGCATGTGTCAGCGAGCGCTTTTATGACAGCCTCACTACAAAAGTTCTAACTACAGGGCAAGGCTAATGAAGAATCTCCAAGAATTTTCTTAGAGAAAGCAAGTCCCTAGTGATGGGGCTTGAGTGAGTGCAACACAATCTTTGATCATGGCACTCTGTTTATTAATTTTTTATATCACTACTGTGCAAGGAATCCAGTAATGTTGGTATCATTTTATCTGGTGAATTGGTTTTTGGACAACCCCTGGATCATAGATCAAAGAATTCGCTGTAGCAAAATTTGGAAGGAAAGACTCATTACATGTTTACATTTACCATCATATTTCAAAAATGACAAAGCATCATTTTCACTTCATTAACTTTGTTGACGGCTGACTTCTTTTGCCTTTGGTTCTAACATATGTCAGAAAAGTAAAATATTATTACCTGTGTAATATAACAAAAGAAACACCTATAAGTGACATAAAACTCTTACTTTTGAATATTTCAAAATATTGACAGTGATGGCATGCCAGTATGATTACAGTTGCACAAAAACAAGTCTAATTCACAGCATTCGATTTATTTTCACTCATTGCTAACGCTATTTCTGGTTACCCTTCTACCAATCAGAATTTGTATACATTTGTATACTTCTTTGTACAAAAAGATTCCATTTACTTCTGGTTTAAGTACAGAGGCTTAGTTTACTGGAAGTTTCGAGGATAAACATACCAGTATTGGGTATCCTTCGGCTTTCTCATAGGCTACTCTCCAAGGACCAAGTGAAACTTAATTCATAACATAGAATTTACTTTTCTATCTTCTTGTCATGTATTCTTGGAAACTATACACTTCAACTAAATTAAAGTGTAGCAGGCAATATAGATTGGTGGTGTTTGTGTGTGTGAGTATGTGTGCTTATGTGAAGAGCAAAGTCAGTGTGGGTATGTGTTTATCAACATGTAATAATCTGTGGTGAAATTTTGCTTTATATTAATTGGCAGTATTTATGTTTTAACATAATTGACAGTTCCCAATCAGCCTAATTACTTGTTTGTTGACTTGCTGTATTAATTAAGAGGCCTTACATTGCAAATAACAGAAAGCCCACTGTAGTTGACTAAACAAACATAGGAAACTTTGGGTTGAGGGCATGTGCTGGTGGAAGAAGAAGAGGAGGCATAACTTCAAGTATCATGAGGGATCCAGCTCTATGTCTCTCAGCTTTATTCATCTTCACATATTGGTTTTTCCTGTATGGCTTTATTAAAAATAACTGCAGTAGATGTAGGCCTCATATATGCCTAAGGGAAGAGAATCCAATTGCAACAGTTCACCAGTTGTGAGGTTTACTATCATTGGGCCAGCTTCGCATGAATGTTTAGCTCTCAACCCCATGACTCTGGTGAAGTGATTGGGATGTACTGAGTCATGGTCACATTCCCACACCTGAAGCTTCGAGGGGAGCCAATTGTCCTGGAAACATTGGTATTTCTAAGTGAAAACTAGGATGGTTGAAAAAGGGTAGGGTGAAAGTAAAATTCATACTACAGAAATAATCAATAAATAGTTATTTTCTTTAATCTTCATTATCTGCTGCTGCAAAGAAAAAATAGTCTGGTACACAAACTCTCATCTCTCATTTTATAAAGACTGACATTATTCTGAAAGACATGTTAGCTATTCGTTGTAGTGTCAAAGAGTGGGTGTCAAAGAGGAGTTCAGCAGGGAAGCAGAATGAAGAGAACACTGGACAATTTCCCAGCTCTCCTGAGTCAGGTCTTCACAGTTTGGCTTCATTAATTTCTTTGAAGTAATTTCTCTGAACATCAGACACACACTCAAATGTTAGCACAAAAATACATTTCAAAGCTAAATATGAATGCTCTTCATGCCATGTATCATTTTGGATTAACCAAATCTCTTTGATAAGGTGTAAGTATTCCTCCAGGTTTTAGCCAATAATAGCTTTAGGTAGGCCCAGGAGACGTATTCAAAATATTTAACTCTGTGACAGAGCTTCTGCTAATCCCAGTGCCCACAGCCAAGGAGATGGGTTGCAGTTAATGTCCTTCAAGACAGCCTACATAGGTTCTTCCACAGGGAACCCTTGAGTAGTTATAGTGAACTCTTAAGATCCAAAAAGGATTTCTTATTTAAAAAATACAACTTGAGTGGTAAAAATGGAGGTCAAATGGCTTGACACATTTGTGATCATGAAGTCACTTGGATCTTTTAAACTATTGCTCTGAACTTTTTTCTATTACAATGAATAAGTCTAAGTTGCTTTAAAAAATAATAAATGGCTATCAACTTAAGTTTTTGACCTAGAAGAACAGATAAATAAACCTCCAAATTACAGATTATTTCTTTGATTGTCATAATCAATTTTTTATTTCATCTTGTTTTTCATTGGTTGCTTCTATGTCAGTAATCTATCAATATCTTTTATCTTTTGGAAGAATGTATTTGCTGAGAAAAGCCACCATGTTTTTGACTGCCATCCACCATTGTTTGCATTCACAGCTCTGTCAACTTTAGAGATTAGTGATTACAGAGTCTATACCTGAAATCTTCCAAGCCACAAGAGAATGATCACTTTGTTGGGAAACTCAGTTTTTCCCAGAGAAGCACTGCTGATAACTTCTGAAGGACTTTTGATGACTACTGTTCTCTAGTCATCCAAAACTGTCTGATGTCATGGTCACTATCTTCATGAAAGTAAAATCCATCATCAAGAAAACCCATTCCCTTGATAGGTGAGGCAACATTTACACATTTTTCTAACATTAAGAATAAATAATATTGGCATATGTAGATCTATTAATATCTTAAATAAAAATCAGGTACACATTTATTGAAATGATTAGAGTTAGATTATTATTGACTTTCACTGCTACTAGGAACTGCTTATTCATTGTGACCTCCCTTTCATTCTGAAAAATAAAGAACAAAATGCTTTCAAGGATTACTTAGAAACTATATTGATCTTTTTTTTTTCCTTTTTCTCAGATCAGGCAATGTAGTATCTTGAGTAGAATTAAAACAAACACATCTTGACCATACTTTAACTAAAAAAAAAAGAAAAAAACACTGTCCTGACTGAAATATTTCCTACTTTCTTCCTAATTCATCTGCTTTCTCATCTCTATAATAATTCATACTCCCTGAAATGAGTATGTTACTGAGAAGAAAGCGCACTGAGTTTACCAGTGATTATCACTCCCACATTTATATCTGTATTTTAGACATACATAGTTAACTTGCATTTCCTACTCAAATTCCCAAGAGAGAATTCAAAACTTGCATTGTTTCATATTTAGTAAGTGTCAGAGTCTTGTTGCCATCATCTATTACTTGTACAAATCTAGAAGTCAACTCTGACCCCTTCACTTTTTTCAAAGTCCACGTCAGACAATCAATTGATACTTTTCTGTCAGTTTCATCTCTTAATATACCTTGACTACATCAACTTTTCATCCTTCACTACTACTGTATCCCTCACTCAAGTTACTTAATCTTTTGTATCCACACTTTTCCCTCCTCATCCAATTCACACTCCCCCAGCTGCCAAAATGAGCATATAAAAAAAACCCCTCAAACCTGATAATGACACTCTTTTATTTCAGAGTTTTTAGTGGATTCCCATGGCTACTAAAATTAAAATCAAAGCAAAGAAGGAAACAAACCAATCATTCTGATAGGTACTGGATCAACAGTTCTCAGTCCTGGCTTCAAATTATACTTGCCTAGGATCCTTTTCTTCGGTACCTCAAGGGAAGCTGATTTCACTTTCTTGGTTTTATTTCTGATGTTCCAGATATAGATTCTGGTTGATTTAACCAGACATACATGGTGGACTGGACAGGTAGAGGAATAAATATAACAGGAATTCCCAGAAGATTATAGAATGCTAGCAAACCAATCAGCAGAAATTCCATATTCTAGCTTGAGAAATGTTGGAACTAGAGTCACTGTATAATTACTGTCATGGTTTCACCTACATGTCAGTCAGAGTTCTCCTGAGAAGTAGAACCCAGAGGATATTCATTTATTCATTCATTCATTCACTGTAAGGAATTGGCTCCTTAGAGCCAATCTTCATTTGACGGAGGAGGCTCATTTAAGGACTCAGGAATGTTGTAGTTCTGCCTAGTCCAAGGGCAGTCTTCTGACAAGCTAGGAAGAACTGGTGTTGCATATGATGTATGCAGTCTTCTGGAGACTTTGCTCTTCCTTGGGTGGGACATAGGGTGAGTGGGAGTTCAGCCTTTTATTGTAACTCAAGCTTTCAACTAATTAGATAAGGCCCACCCACAGTATAGTTGGCAATCTGCTTTATCAAAATTCACTGATTAAATGTAAGTCTCATCCCAAAACACCCTCATAGAAACATCCAGAATAATATTGGACCAAATGTCTGGGCATCATGGCCCAGCCAAATTGGGACATAAAATTAACCATTACACTGTTTATTTACTTTCCTTTGTGTAATCTTTTAATAGACTGTTACAGTTGAACTCAGGGTATGTAAGGTGTTATCTGTTAATTTATGAATCATTTGAATAAGAAATACAAGGAAAACTTATTAAAGGACAAATTCCTGGATCCCATACAGATTAATAGACTCAGAACTTGTCTTTTAGTAAACTGAGGAAATCATTTTTCTCCCTAGTAAAATTTGAGAATGATTTAATTCTGTGTCTTCTGAAATAATTGAATCATATGGTAGTTATTGTTTCCTTGAATTGTTTGCTTTACTACATACACAGTAATGATCGGTGTGCATGCTTTCCATTATTAGCATCACCCTCAAGGAGTTCTCAAGGGCTTGAACCAACAGTTTCATGAAGGATATGAATATAATCCTGGAAGAAAATTACATGATCCTTTTACTATTATTGTGGTTACACGGAATAGGACATTATCTGTGATATTTGCTTGGAATGGCATTGGAAAGTTAGCCTTGCCCTAAGCTGCTTTCACCTGCTTTGCAGAATTTCTAAATGTAATTATAAGAACATTGTATCTTGGGTCATGTTACATATTTTCATGAAGAATAAAGACATGTATGAAAAGAATCTGTTTTTATTATCTTCTTACAGTGAATTAACAAATATGTATATAGAAGATCAGTACTAATTTTAAAAATTGGTTCACAAGGCAAAAAGTTCAGTGAATGTTTTATATTGCATTGATTTTTTTAAGTGTCATGATAAGCATTAAGGACTATTAATGCTTCCAACAAGTTCTCTAGTTTAAAGAAATTGTTCCATTTGTTTTCCTAAAATGTCCTAAACTGGCTTATATATAAAACCATGTTTTTATATGACATTATTTAACATTTTTTGGAGCATATTTTGGAAGATGCTAATTTAGCAATTTCTGTCTTTAATTATTCATTCAATAATAACCTTTTGAGATCCTTCTCAGTTCTAGGCCATATATTGTGTTCTGGGACATACAAATATGAGTAATATAGAACTTCTGTTATGAGGGAAAGCATGGTTTGGAATTTTCAGACACATAAGTGGATAAAATGCAAAACTATGACCTACACATTTAATAGAGGCCCAAACTGAATGTTACAAGGGGTTAAGGGTTCTATTTTGCCTTCTTGGTAAACTTAAGGTTAAAAAATTATGGTTTTGAATAAGCATAATCCTTCTGTGAAAAGTGGGAACAAGAAGAGGATTTTTTTTTAATGTTTTATTTATTTCTAGGAGAGAGAGAGAAAGACAGCGTGAGCAGGGGAGGGTCAGAGAGAGAGGGAGTCACAGACCCTGAAACAGGCTCCAGGCTCTGAGCTGGCAGTCAGCACAGAGTCCGACGCGGGGCTTGAACCCACGAACCGTGAGATCATGACCTAAGCGAAAGCCGGACGCTTAACCGACTAAGCCACCCAGGCGCCCCTTTTTGTTATTTTTTTAATTTTTAATTTTATTTATTTTTGAGAGAGTGAGCAGGGGAGGGGAAGAGAGAGAGGGAGACAAAGAATCCGAAGCATCCTCCATGCTCTTAGCTGTCAGCACAGAGCCTGATGTGGGGCTCGAACTCACAGACTGAGATCATGACCCAAGCTAAAGTCAGACACTCAAATGACTGAGCCACCCAGGCTCCCCAAAATGATGTTTTAAAGGAGACTGAGACTTGATCAATTAAAAATGCTTTCAGGGAGATCACTTGGTAGGACTATGGTGGAGGTGCTATAGTATGAAGAGCCTGGTGAAAGAAAGAACAGAAGAGAAGCTATGACAATATTTCAGATGAGCGATCCTGAGTTTATGAACTAAGGCAGTTGCAGTAGAATTGAAGACAGGCCTGATTTGAGAGACATTCTGAGAAGAACTGACAGGAGAAGGTGCCATTTTGAATATGGGGAAGGAAGGGAGATGGAAAGGTGACAACGATTACCCTAAGATTTGTACCTTAGGACATGACATGGGTAATACTTCCAATAACATCTCAGGACAGAGAAGAAGGAAAGGTGGTATTGATTTCAGACTTGAACTCATGAACTTTGTTATGCCTGGAAGGGAACAACATGGACATCCATTCTGTATGAAACTCAAAAGACATCAGGGTTGACAAATTTCTTTCAAGTCATCAACCTATAGATAACTGAAGTTAAGACTGTGGGTGAGAACATTCAGAAAGCACATCAAATAAAGAGGAAACAGAAAGAAGAAGGAATCTGGCTAAGAGTGATGTGTATATTATGAACTAATAAGAGAGAACCTTTGGAGAAGACCAAGAGAATGTAATTCAAAAACATTCAAGGAGAACAAGAAAGAAGGAAGGAGTTTCAAGAAATGCATCCATGTATCCTTCAGTGCTGCATAGAGTTTTAACTTCCCTTATTATTTTTTTTCTCCTTTGCAGTCTATGCCCCTGCTGGTGTGCTTAGAAACTCTTCTCTAGACATGCTAAATATGTACTGACATTGTCTTCTATTTGATAGTTTTATTTATTTATTTATTTATTTTTATTTCTAGGAGAGAGAGAGAGACAGCATGAGCAGGGGAGGGTCAGAGAGAGGGGGAGTCATAGGCTGAAACAGGCTCCAGGCTCTGAGCTGGCAGTCAGCACAGAGCCCGACGCGGGGCTCAAACCCACGAACCGCGAGATCATGACCTAAGCGAAAGTCAGACGCTTAACCGACTAAGCCACCCAGGCGCCCCAATAGTTTTATTTTCTATATTTAATCATTCAATCCAATGGAATTCATTTTAGGATAAAATGTGGCATATAGGTTTAAGTTGATGCCCCTCTTCTACCCAAAAAATAATTTATCCATGTCAGATATTCACTACTTCAAAAGGGTTCCATCTCAACTCTTCTGTGTCATCTGATTCACTTGCTCCAGCCCCGTGACTATTGCTAGGACTAACTGTGAACCTACTTCCCCACACAGATCTCCTGGTCCCTGCCCTAAGGCTTCCTTACAGATACAGAGGTGTGAAAGGCAACAGTTCCTGTTCAATGAGAAAATAAGTGGAAATGCTGTTGTGTGTGTGTATGTGTGTGTGCGTGCGTGCGTGTGTGTGTGTTATAACTAGAATAAATCTCCTTGGGGCACATCCTTGACCAATCAAATGACAGATGGGAGAGGAGAAAGCTAAAGATCTTTTTTTTTTTTTTTTTTTGCCTTTAACCTCAGATGGTGTGTCACGAGAAGCAACAGTCTACACTGTCTCTTAGAAAATAGTGTCTGAGTTGGAGTAGTCAATCAGTCAATACAGTTCTTGAACTTTCCATTGGCTTTCTCCTTTTCTTACTTCTTTTTCCTTTTCATTATTCTCTCTGTCTGGGATTAGGCTCCCTGATAAAAGGGTATCCTATTAGCATTTGCCTCAGGATCTACTTTCCATGGATCCAAAGCTAAGACATTATTCAATAATAACATTTATTAAGAGCCCATCTTCTCAGGTTTAGAATTCTTTCACAATATAACAGAGTACAAAGAGGGACTCTGGGTAGATAGTATGTCCAGTTGATGTCTCTTTAGCTTACTTATTATAGTAAGCTCAGTCACATTTTAATATGAGATTTATCCATTCTCTCCACATTATTATTTATTTTCAAAATGTTTTATTTCTCTCTGTTAATGTGTAACATTATCCATGTACAATATGATCACTGTGTAATGCAATCCATGTGGAATGTGATCAGTGTCATTGCTATGTTTCATCCATCATAGGCCTCAGAAGTTATGAACAACACAGTAGCTAGCATGTCCTTACATTTCTAGAATGAAGTGCCCGAGCTCTCTGAGACATGCTTAAATATTATGGAAGTGGTTTAGCTAATTCTTTTCTACTAGCCATTTCCAGTTGGTTGTGAGAAAACAGAGAATTATTTGAGGTTTAAAAGGCTGTAATGAGAATTACTTTGTAAAGAGTTGACAGATTACTATGTGTCCTCTTCACAATTGCCCATGAGGGAAAGAGGAAGATAAAACCAGATGGAAAGAATTTCAAGAGAATATTTTGGGAAGGGTGCCATGGATTCCCTGGGGTGAGGAACACTGGAACAAGAATGTGGATCACACCTAGAAAGTATAATGATGAGCTATGCCTGGGTGTACCAGCCAAGGCAGCCAGATAAGAGAGCTTTCACTGTGAGCAAGCTGTGCCTTGTGGGGCAAAGTGTCTGTGGAGAGTGGGGCTAGCTGAGCCATTTTGGAGAGACTCCCCAAGGCTGCTCTTGCTGGGAAAGCAATGATGACAGGAGATGTACTCCCCAAGGTGGGAAGCTGAGAAAGCAGTTGTGGGCAGCCAGCATGGTTGGGCCATCTACAATTGGAGGACACTAGCAGGGAAATTCTGAGGGCTTTCAAAAAGAACACTCAAAACTTCTTTAAAGGTGAAAATATTCAATTAAAGGGGCTAATGCCCTTGAGGTTCAAGTCCTTTTAATTCTCTGTCACTTCATGAATATGAGACAGTGAGGCTTGGGCTATGGGGCGTGGCAGCAGTGGGGGCACATTGGATCTGATGAGGGGGATGATGTGGCTCAAGGAGAGGCACTGGCTTAACCAGCACCTGTGTATCTGGAGCACAACTAAGAGACTGTTTTCTCTATCCAAGTTCCAGATCTGGTGACTAGAATTTTCTTTTTTCAGTTTTTTTTAAGTTTTTTAAAATTTATTATTGAGAGACAGAGAGAGACAGAGCATGAGCAGGGGAGGGACAGAGAGATTGAGAGGCACAGAATCTGAAGGAGGCTCCTGGCTCTGAGCTGTTGGCACAGAGCCTGACACGAGGCTCCCTCACAAATTACAAGATGGTGTCCTGAGCCGAAGTCGATGCTTAACCGACTGAGCCACCCAGGCACCCCTAGAATTTTCTTATCATATATATGACTCTCACTCCAGGAAGACAAATCTAGTCCACGGGCACTGGGTCAGGGCAGACTTCCTGCTACTTGATGAACACAGAGCACATGACCACTATTGCCTTCTCTCCCATCCACACAGGGCTACAACCTCTACCAAATTAAATCTATGGCCTCCTACTGTACTTAAGGAGAGAAACTCCCAGTGATTCCGAGATGGATTATTCTCCTAAGCAATGTTATCCTTAGTGATTCTATAGTAACTTCCTGTTTTAATTTATCTTGTAATGTAGCACCAGCTTCTCACATTAAAGAAGAAACAGGGAGGGGACCCATAAATGCAATATTTTGTAAGACAACTAGGCTGGAAGGGTACCTACAATGTGTGAGTCCCAGGGGGCCATAGATATCTACTTAGCACAATGTGAAATGATTGGAATATTCTAGGAAAGGCAAGGAATTTGACCCATGATTTTCCTACAACTTAAAAGAGTAAAGTGTATACAATCCCATTCTTGTGTTTATCCTTTTTCATTGCCACTTGATCCTAGCGTTTTCTTTTCTTTTTTTTTTTTTTTAATGTTTATTTATTTTTTAGAGGGAGAAACAAGGCGTGAGCAGGGGAGGGGCAGAGAGTGAGGAGGACACAGAATCCAAAGCAGGTTCCAGACTCTGAGCTGTCAGCATAGAGCCCTCATGGGGCTCAAACTCATGAACTGTGAGATCGTGACCTGGGCCAAAGTCGGAAGCTTAACCAACTGAGACATCCAGGTGCCCCCTCCTAGCATTTTCTTTTGCAATTAATGCAACTTCTATCATCCATCACAATTTTAGGGGAATCTTCTGATGGTCAGTCATTACTATTAATGTGACATCCCCACCTGGATTCTGAAACTGGGGTCAAGTCCACTCCTTCCCAGAGTAGTTAGGGTAGGTATTCTTTGGATAACCTGATGCTCAGAAACCAAGCTTCTTCAAAACAACTCTCTCCTTCAGTGTTAATATTTTTTCACAAGGGTATCAAAATATGTTGCTTATACTTAACATTTTCCCCCACAGAATTCTTAATGAAACAGATTACTCTTTCTTTATTAAGAATTCCATTGACTCTTTTTCATACCTGCACATTTGTAATAATCATGCATTATATTAGATTGTTAGTGCCTGGATGAGAGACATTCTTTTTAAATGTTTATTTATTTATTTTGAGAAGGGGGGAGAGCGAGAGAAAGAGTGCAGTGGAGGGGCAGAGAGAGAGGTAGAGAGAGAATCCCAAGCAGGATCTGTGCTGACCATGCAGGTGTGGAGTTCGATCTTAACCAACTGTGAGATTAAGCCCTGAGCTGAAATCAAGAGTCAGACGCTTAACTGACTGAGTCACCCAAATGCCCTGAGAGACATTCTGTGTGCCACGTAAACTATGGCAAAATTGATCATCCTTCTGTGACTAAGGCTTTATTATCAGTTTCTTGGCCTCATTCCTTCTTCTCTTCAAAGCCATGAGTGTCTTTCATTAGGCTTTCAAATCCCTCAAAGAATTCATATTTATCAAAGTGGCCTTATCATTCATCCAAATGTCAAAAGTGGACACAGTTTCGGATGAAGTTGGCACTTTTCCCTTACTGCACCTCCCTCTATTTTATCTCTTAATTCCAGAGAGCCATGGAGGATAGACTATGCCCCTCAGAGCCCTGCAGTTTCTCAGCTTTCCTGGGGACCACCATGAGAAAGGAGGAAAGATCAAGCTGGTGGGGTTCTGTGCCCCAACCCGTCTTCAACAGGGGTAGCTTTGCTTTGATCTGTTTTATTGTTCCTCCTTCGTAAGTTTTCTTAAGAAGTTCTAAGGATCTTATTTGTCTCTATCTTCGATCACAGTACTAGAAGGTGCTTACGGTCGTGAGTTACTTAGCCCTGGTAATTATTAGCAGCTATTCTGGTATTAGTGTGGCCAATCATATTTTCTTGCAAATAGATGGTGAATAATATGCAATTTTGAGAGGCATACTTTCAGTGTAAAATTTTTCTTTCACACTCCCATCATGGTTGTAAAAAATTAATTTATTATGTATAAGTGCTCTTGTTTTGAAAATGAAAATCTCTTGCTCTAGAATGTGTGCATAAAGATGTTTCTCAGGAAATAATATATATAATACATATAAATTATACATATATATAAATTATATGTTATACATATATATATATATATATATATATATATTTATCATTGCTACAATTTTTGCTTTTATTTGAACATCCCCTGAAGTTACAGCTTTTCATACTGTTTGAGAGGCGTGTAGAATTGAAGTATCAGTGACACACTTTTTACAGTACTGCTATTTTGCCTTTAAATAGCACCAATTTAAATGTGCATTATTATGTTAGGTGGGTTTATTTTCCAAAGCCACCATATGAAACACTCTACTAGTGCTTCTAGATGGTTATTTGCACAGTTATTTTAATGGCCTGGCCCACCCCTATCTCTGAATTTCAAACTGTTCTTTTTTTCAGCTGCATCATTTTGTAACCCACACAAAGCACAATGAATGCTTAATGGTGAAAAGGGTGATTTAGACCATCTCTCTCTCTTTTAAATATTTATTTATTTTGAAAGAGGGAGAGAGAGTGCAGGGGAGGGTCAGAGAGAGAGGAAAAGAGAGAATCGCAAGCAGGCTTCACAGCCCCAAGCAGTGCTTAATCCCCAGAGCTGTGAGATCATGACCTGAGCTGAAAGCAAGGGTAGGATGCTTAACCTACTGAGGCACCCAGGCATCCTTGGACCTTCTTTTTGACTTAGGAAAGTGTTTTAAAATAAACCCCCAAAACAAAATTGAGAATAAGGCAAGGGTCAGCTTGAGCCCCATTGCTCCTCACAGAACTATTCCAGCTTAGTTGAACCTTATGGCCTTAGGTGGTGCAAAGCCCTCCAAGAGATTTCTGTTTTGGTTTTTTTATGTTTTTATTTTGAAAGACAGAGACACAAAGTGAGCCGAGGAAGGGCAGAGAGAGAGGGAGACACAGAATCTGAAGCAGGCTCCAGGCTCTGAGCTAGCTGTCAGCACAGAGCTGGACACCGGGCTCAAACCCATGGACAGTGAGATCATGACTTGAGCTGAAGTTGGACACTTAACCGACTGAGCCACCCAGGCACCCTGATATTTCTGTTTTCAGGGGCTAGTTCTTCCTGCATAGCTTACCTTTCAGCTCTCACATCTGCAAGAGCCACCTTGGCTTTGCCTTGTATCAAGGTGAGTGTGGATTTCAGGCACTTCATTGGCCTGGAACACTTCATCTTTCAAAAACAATTATCAGGGGCGCCTGGGTGGCTCAGTCAGTTAAGCATCAGACTTTGGCTCAGGTCATGATCTCATGTTTCGTGGGTTGAGCTCCGCGTCGGGCTGTGTGCTGACAGCTCAGAGCCTGGCGCCTGCTTCAGATTCTATATCTCCCTCTCTCTCTGACCCTCTCCTGCTCACGCTGTCTCTCTCTCTCTCAGAAATAAATAAAACATAAAAAAAACATTAAAAACAATTATCAGACTGATGAACTTTGCAAATGACTATCATGGGGATGGGTCACCTCCCAGAGTAGCAGGCCTCCCATCCCAGTGCTAATGCCACTTTGACTCCTTTCTTTCTCTTGTCTTTATCCCTCCCTCCCAGTACTAGCAAGGAATCCTGAATTCTTACATTGGAACAGTCACAACCACTCAGAGTCTGCCCGAACACTTTCACTTCATAAGAAGTGTTTTGGTGAATGGATCTTTCACCATCTTATTACAGAAAAAATAAGAAAGGTTTTGTTTTGTTTTGCTCCTGGGAACAGTTTTGTTGTTGCTAAGAATGGGTAGGGGCTATCTTTTCATTGAACTGCCAAGAAGCCAATTTTTCTTTTTCTTTTTTTTTTTTTTTCTTATTTAAAAGCAAGCACTTGGGGTGGGGTGGGGTGGGATGAGATGGTAAGTGGATTTCTTCTCCATTTATAGGCAAAGGTATCCTGAGTTACTGAAGGTACTAATTAGACCATGAAAAGCAGAACCAATTTTGGGTTACTTCAGATAACAGCCAACATTAAGAGAGGAGCAAGACAATGGAGGAGTGTAGGGAATAAAAGCAAGCATACTCAATTCAGTTGAGTTGAGTTTAAAAAATGGCATATGTAACTTATGAGCCTACAATGTTGTAAAGAAAGGTGGAAACATGAGTATTCTTTCAAACTAAGTTATTTCTTTCACTTCAGTACATGTCTGTAGCTTTAAAATCATTTGTGGGCTAATAGCAAATTAGAGGTTCTTCATGTGGATTTGTTCTTCATTAAAAGATAATTTTTTAATTTGTTTTGCACTGAACTTGAAAATATCTTGTGCGGTATATTAGGCTTTGTGATTTATGTAGGTTTTCTCATCAAAGTCTCACATCAAGCTCCATCAAAGTGGTAGAAGCTGTTTCTATCTCATTTTAGCAGTGAGAAAAGCCAAGCCCAGGGAGGTTAGTAAATTATTTAAGATCACAAAGCTAGAAACTTCGAAGCAAGGATTCTTATGCCAACAATTCTGTGCTGGCATCAAAGGTCTTGGTCAAGATCCTAAAAATCATAGTGATTTTGATGACTTCGAATTGTATTTTAAGCATGGTATGTGTCAGTATGATTAATAGACTGGTATGTTAGTAGAACATTATCCCTAATAAAACAGTATCTTTTAATTATTCTCTAATACTTAAAATGTATAATAACAGATTTATAATAACCTTATAATTTTACTGATAATTTGATGAAATATTTTCATAATATACGTTTTGGCTCCAATGACTGATGCCATGCCTCAGATTCCTCACTGAGTACTCAGTGTTGAAACATGAGACAATATGGGATTCAGGAATAATCAAGGGCTTGAATATTTTTCTCACCTTGTGTTTGTACTGCAAAGACTTTACCATTGTGTTGTCTGGGTTTTCTCTGTTATCCAAACTTCGTTAGTAATTGCAGCATCCTCTAAAAATATGGATTCCAAATTCAATTCCAAAAGAAGGAACATTTTGAAACAGTGAAAAAAGAAAGAAGAAAAAAATAAATGACACTTCTCTTTCAGTATGACTATCTACTTGATAGCAGAGATTCAGAAAGACATGTTAATTATTAAATAATTTACATTAAGTTGTTAGTCAATATTTTTCTTTCAGGAGAATTATAGTAGTATTGACTGTGTGGCTACTGATAACATATCTAATTTAATGGCACAGTTTAAATGAATTCTGATGTCTACATTGTCCTTCATCTACATTACTTTTTGCAATTGGTATGCAACCTTTCTCAGCCATAGAGGCAGCCTTGTCATTCATTGGTGTTGTCAAGAAGCATAAATAATCACTACGTGACATTTTGACACAAGGGTTTATTTAGTGATGTTTGCATCCTGACATTGACAGAATATGTGAGGACATTTCATCAACAGCAACTCCAGCCTCACAGAATGCAAAAAAGAATATGCACATTACTGGGAGCTGCGACTGGGCTCTGACCCCCCTTTTACATTTTGCTTCTTTCTCTCCCTTTTTCTAATTGTTACATCTTTATTCTTTGATTTTACTAAGAAGAACTCACTGAAAGAACTTTCCCCAGGTATAGAAAATCCTTACATGATTTGGTCATTTCACAGCATGTTTTTTCTTTCTTTTTTTAATCTTGATGCAAAATGAAACTTAATGTGAAACAAAAACAATACTGAGATGTAAATGCTGAACAGCAAGCATCTTCTTTATATTATGTGCAGAATAGAGTGCTAACACCCATCTACTCTCTCTAACAGAGAAATTCACTAATTAAAAAAAATGATCTGTCAATCATTTCAGTTCTGTTTGGAGAACAGGCTTTCCAATTAATAGATTAAAATGAGACAAGGAGAAAGAGTGGCTGTAGAGAACCATTACATTCAATTATTACCCCATTACCAAGATATTTCTAGAGCTGTGGTATTATCTATGGGGTCATAATAAATAGGTCAAAACTCCTTATACGTGATTTAGATACAATTTTTACTTTTTAAAGTTTTACATTCAGATCAGTTTTGAACAACTGCTACTTACTCAACTGGAAATTTGAATTGCTTTAAGCACCTACTTTGTAAGTTGGAGGAGGTAACTGCATGACCAGGAAGTGGAGAGTTTAATGCACGCCCACTCCACCCCTAAACTAATCCCCAGGGCTTCCTCCATTATCTCATGGGCAACAGGAAGCTCATCTGTGGGCTACTGGGTAATCACTAACGTGGGTGAGTTTACATTGTCATTTTACTGGGTGAACTCTTAAAGTTATCTTTCAGCTAAATAAAAAATATTGAGAGTTTTCACCGAGTAAAAACTGGGAGGAAATCTAGAAATAAGCATGTGCAAAAATGATATCTTAGTTTCTAGTGCTTATCATTTTTATTTCTGTAATTCCTCACCAACCCTTGCCACATAATCGTATACTGAAAGCAAATGGCCAGGTCTGCTCATCCTAGCTTGGCCATCTGCCAATGTGTCCACAGATATGCCAGTGCTTTTCTATTAGCTTATCAATCATCTTTGTGAGAATTTTAATTTTTTTATGCTCTTTCATCTTTTCTTTCTTCTTCCTTCCCTTTCTTCTTCTCTCCCTCCCTTTCTTTTTACCTTTTTAAATTTGGGACAGTATGACATATAGTAGTGAAGAGAGATGGTAAAGACAGACTTCCTACAATTCACATCTGCATCCAAAGAGAGCAGTAGAAACATTATTAATAAAAATAAAATTTAAAAAGATTTCTGGGATTTAGAATTCAGGGGCCCCAGATTCTTCCATTCATGTTCATTATTTATGATTGTAAGAAGTAGGATTGGATTAAACTGCAGCTCAAGTCACACTGTGACTTGCTTTGTCCATCTGCTTTTCCAATCAGAGGAAGAGCCTTCTGTACCTTGAATTTAGATCCACACGTTTTGGACTCCAGTGATGTGAGAGTCCAGGGGACCATAGGTCACTAATCCCTAGTGTGTCTCTGGTGCCAAAGGATGAGGGCTCTCAGGAGTTGGGAGGGAAAATGGATATCTGTGTGGCCTTTCCCAAGGAACCTCCTCTACTAATAAGCATGAATTCCTACAGATCAAGGTTTCTCAATCCTGTCCTAATCGCTAATCGCTAAGGAACCTTTTGAAATACTGATGCCTGGGCTTTAAACCTACATAATCTGATATAATGAATGGTCTGGGATAGACTCCCAAGGCAAATCTAATGCATAGCTAGAAACTATAAACAGGACAATTTGATTTCAGAAAATTCTATTCATCCTTCTTCCTTCCTTTCTAGCCTGGGTTACATGCTGTGAAATGTTTGAGTTCTCTTCATTTGTCATAATGGTCTTTGTGCCATCGCCTTTATTTTCCTATCCTGTCCTGTGGCCCAACTGTTCTATTACTCCTGCCTCTCTCTCTCCTTCATGCAGCTTTAATACTGCCTCACTTGGAGGATTCTGAAAGATATACATGTTTGTCTTTCTGGAGAATTATAGTAATTTTTACTGTGTTGGCTACTGGCAACATATCTAATTTAATGGCACAATGTAAATAAATTCTATAGTCTACATTGTCCTTCGTCTATGTTACCTCTCACAATTGGTATGCAACCTTTCTCAGACATAGAGGCAGCCTGTCATTCATTGGTGTTGTCAAGAAGTATATATAAATGTATGTATATTCCTACCCTCTAGCAGACCACAATCAAAGCTGAGATCAACATGGCCATTAGCTATTACCTCTCCCAACCAAAATAAGAGATTTGTGATTCTACCAGATTCATGTAATTCAGACAAAATTGAAGATTTATGCACACATTCTTCATCAGTTGGCTAGACTATATTAGTATTTCTGGATATTTGTAACAACTTCTAGAAAGACACTGATAAATTCCACTTCTCTACTCTGACTGGCAGCCATGGAGGAGTGCTGCTTAATCTCGCTTCAAGAAGAACTTGCCTTTCTGCTGGAAGGAGTACATTTAGCTGATAGCCTCCAGCTATAGCACCTTTCCCAATCTGATGTAGCATTCAGCAGGAATCCTGTCCTTCGGAGAGCAGCCTCTAACCAGTGCCAGCTCAATGGGTCCACTAGGACAGGGCCAACCCTGTTCAGTATGGTGCTATTCAAATGAATGACTTTGCTCTGGAGCTCCCCATTGGGTTGGCCAAGACTTTATCAAATTTGCATCATAGTCAGAGCATCTCTCTACTCAATTCTGCCCCCTCCTGTCCTTCTTATCATTGGTGTCAGGTCAGCCTCACAGTCTCTGGGCTCTTTCTGCTTCATCCTGTTCCTTTTTTGTCTTTCCTGAGTGTTGCCTCCTAAGAAAACTTTTGCCCTCCCCGCTTTGTCTCAGTATTTGCTTCCAAGATAAACTGTATTGACACAATCTGCCAATCTTTTTTAACATTTAAAAATAAAGTTACAAAATTTGCATTTTTATTTTCCAGTCTTGGAAAACAATTCCAATCTTTTCTGTATACACCAACACAGAAAGAATGAAAAATCTACTCTACCAACTCCAATCCTGTATTTTTTCATCCAGGATTTTAATCCATATTTGCAAGGTTCTACAAAATGAGTACAATTTATTTCTCCTCTTACTACATCATTCCTCTTAGAAGTCTTGTCATTAAAAATAAATCTGCAGATTTCTAAAATAAAGTCATTTGGACAGAGGTAGTTTAATACTCAACAAAATGTTAGTCCAGTTTAGTAGGTTTGGAAAAGTCACATTTGCTGGAGCAGTATTTCCTTAAAATAATTGTTTCTCTGAATGTTAAAGCAATCCTCTTCCTTCAGGCACTTACCACACTGTATTCTTATCATCGTTGTTAATATATTTTGTTCACATGATGCTGTCCTAATTTCTGATCTGTACAACCTTGGCATAGTGCTAGGCACATGGTTTGTGTATGCTAAGTATTAAACTAAGCAATGTTCTTGTACGTATTTTGATTATCTGGGACTTCATTGATGTTCTTAGGGAAGAAATCCTTAGAAATAGCACTTCAACTGACATGGATAAGGACATGTTGTCATGTTTCCTTGAGGCTCTGCCAACAAACTCTTGGGTCTGATAAAACACTTATCATTATTATTTTTTGTGGACATTGAGTTCTGGAAGGCTCTTGTAAAAGCCCTTATGCCCTCATAAACCAGAGTACTCCCATGTACAACGTTGGAGTAAAAAGGGGGTTTAAATCAGGAAAACCTTGTTAAACAAATGGCTTCCAAGTGACAATGGCGTTTTGCCTTTCTCTGAATCCTCAGGGAGAGGCCAGAGTTTGGAGCCAAGATTAAGGGCTAGATGAGTCATCCGCCATGGTATGGCTGTGCCTCTTCCCAAGTCTGCGCAATCAAATCTCCAACTGATTTCTTCTTTCATTTTTTTCCTCCTCTTTTTGGCAAGAGAGAAAATAACTTCAGTATTCTTTTTTTAGGAGGGTTAAAAAAAAAAAGTAACACCATCCTATTGCCAAAAATTGCATATAGAATTTCAAAGGGTGACCTCTTCCCAGATATAGCAGAACTTATGGTGGCAATGGAATGTGTCACCTTTTGAAGCATAAACACTTCAGATCCCAGGCCTGCCCATGTCTTCATTGTACTTTGGAGAACGAGAGGATTAGGAGTAAAGGAATATGAAATATGTCATTGTCATCTGAATGTAATTAATGTCTCTGGCCATGCAGACTATCCCATGGTGGGAGTCACAGTAGCAATAAATGAATGGCGAGAAGACAGACTCCAGGTATACGGAGATGTTCAAAGCCTTCCTTTTTTCCCAGTTGGCCGATTAAGTAATTTTTAGAATTTGGACTTCTCAGGGGCAGGGTTTTTTTTCTTCTTTTACATTAAATATACTCTTCCTTACACTGTTCAGTTACATAATAGGGTGAGTTGCATGTGCAAAGTCATGCCTTTTTAGTATTAAGCCACAAAATCATATCCTTCATTTTTGAAGTTCTAGTTATTCATGATATTACTAATTTTAGACACAGAAAATAAGATGTTGCCAGAGGTACTTTCTGGGCAGACTAAGTATTGAGCTTGTTTTTAACTGAGTTTGTTGTTAAATATAGCTTTGGTTCCCCTTCCCCCCAAGAACTGTATGGTAGTCTCTTTAAAATCTATCACCCTATCTCTAAATGTGAGTGAGACTCCACATGATTGTGTATTGTATAGTTCTATTTTCCAGATTTTTCTAGCTTTCTGGCCTTGGCTGAAATTGTGTGCCTCTCCTTCCTTTGACCCACTCTGTTTACAGCATTTCTACTTCAGTTCATCAGACAGCACCTGATTAGGTGGCCTTCTGTCATCTATTCCCCACACACCCCGCCTGGCCTCAGCACAGTGGGGCTGGCTGCCCTCCAGAACATCATCATGGGAACAGCTGTCCTGACAGGGGAAGAAGAGTTTGGTTCATCTTTAAACGTTTTCAAGGAGTTGGCCTCAATGTCACAAACAGGTCAAAGGCCCAGTCACATTTAAAGTGTGACATGATGGGATCCTAAAAAATATGTAACTTATCAGGCAGTACTGTTTCTCTAAGAGAGTAAGGACCTGAAAATGGCAGAAATGGGCATGTTTTGGAATCCCTACTCTACCATCTTTCTAGCTACATAAATACCAACTATAAAGTTCCAAGCATATTGACTGACACATTAAAGTGGGCTAAAAAATTTTTAGGTTTCCCTAAAATTTTATTAATTATTTACCATGAGCATGGAAAAATTGGAGACCTGGTGTTCTGGTTAGTATCAAAATATTAAGAAGTGGACACTGGTGCTTGCCATTTTATAGAGGAAATCTCAGTAAATTCTGAACTCAAATATATAGACTGTATAAAAATAAATGCCACATTGCAAATCTAGGGGAATGGGAGTTCAGAGATGAGACAGATTACTGTTAGTGGCAGAAGAAAATAAAACTTCATGGTGGAAGTAGCACTTGAAATAAAAGCTGAAGAAATCCTTCCATTCCCTACACACCAGAGATGGTGATTTGGACTCTACAGGGATAGCAGAAAGGATACTTATGTGACAAGAACACAGTTGAGCAAATGAAGTTAACATAGAGTATGTTTGGGGAACTGCTAAGAGTCGAAGTTGGCTAAAGCAGAGCCCACACTAAAGGGACAGTAGGAGATAATTTTGGAAAGATAGAGCAGGCCATATTTTGGAGGACCTTTGATCTCAATCTATATGAGAAGAATGACATAATGGAAGAAAACCCTGGCTGTGGAGCAGAAATCCCACACTCATTTCTAGGCACCTGGTGAGGGATAGCACAGTACCCAGATTCTGGAGATGTGGTATTCTGGGTTCAAATATCAAGGATTCCACTCATCAACTTTGTGACATTGAGCAACTTATTCTCTCTTTATAGCTTCAATTTGCTTCTGTGTTAAATGAGAGGATTAGACTAGCCCATGTCTCTTGAAGTATTAAGTTATTTGTTTATAAATTTGATTGTTGGAAAATGGCAAAGGTTCTTCATAGAGAAGTGGTTTTTGAAAAGTGGGAATGCATAGAAGTTTGGAAATGTAATAATCACAGAACTCTTTGGTTTCCATTCCACTGCTAAGCTTATGGTTCTAAGGATACAGATCTGGTAATATTGTATAGGACAGTTTGAAGGAGTAAAAGACTGAAGGCAAAAGAATCTTGTGATTTGGGCTTAAAATGAAATGGGGATTTGAAGAAAGCATTTTTTTTTTTAAAGAGAGAGGAAATCATGAGAGCTATTGCAGAAGTAAAATCAAAGCGATTTGGCAGCTCATTGAATATCAGTTCTAAAGCTAACAAGCACAGAATGTATCACTTTTTAAAAACTGACATATTCTTGGGGCTCCTGGGTGGCTTAGTCGGTTAAGCATCCGACTTTCACTTAGGTCATGATCTTGCGGTTCATGGGTTCGAGCCCCGCGTCGGGCTCTGTGCTGACTGCCAGCTCAGAGCCTGGAGCCTGTTTCAGAGTCTGTGACTCCCTCTCTCTCTGATCCTCCCCTGCTCACGCTATCTCTCTCTCTCTCTCCTAGAAATAAATAAAACATTAAAATTTTTTAAAAAACTGACACATTCTTTTATATTAAGTCATATAATTGGTCTAGCGATGACTTTTAGTTCTGTATTACTCACAGAGGGTCAATGTATGTGGAGTTTCTAGTGATGCAGTTTGGTACATGTTGTTGATGCAACAAATATTTATGGTGGCCTAGTATGTCACAGGTGGTGTCCTGGGTGTCCGGGATGTAGCAGTGAACAAGACAGACAAAATTCTTGCTCTTGTAGAGTTTACATGCCAGAACCGCGAAGGAGCAGGGAGAGAAACAGACAACTGAAGAAAACATTGGCTAGGAAAATACAAGTAAAATGAAGATGAATCAAGCTGATATGATGGGGGTACCTGAGAAGCAGCTAAGACCTCCCTCAGGAGGATACATTCATGTTGACAGCTGAATCACTGAAGGAGCCAGCAACATGGAACAGCAGGGGAAGAACACTCCAGGAAGAGGGAACAGACAGGGTAAAGGTGCAAGCATGGGGATCATACCTTTGTAGGTTTCAGGAGGTGAAGCAGCCAGCCTGGCAAGGGCATAGACACTTAGAGGGAGAGCATTTCACAAATGAGAAAA
This sequence comes from Proteles cristata cristata, assembly GCA_017311185.1. Taxonomy (NCBI): domain Eukaryota; kingdom Metazoa; phylum Chordata; class Mammalia; order Carnivora; family Hyaenidae; genus Proteles; species Proteles cristata. The sequence continues at coordinate 199,392 of JAESUZ010000242.1, read as the reverse complement.
GAATCTATGTGTTAACAACAGCACAGGGCCCACCCCCAAAACTCATTCCTAATCTCCTGGCCTTGTTGCAACCTTACAGCCCAGTATCTAACATCCTTCACAGCAAAAATAGTTTATATTTTTCATACCAACATTGGGAAAATGTTAAAACTCCCAGTTTTTCCAGAGCAGAAGATTGAGGCTCAAAGATGTTTAGCTACTTGCTCAAGGTCACACAGTTTGGCAAGGCCAGGATTCACATCAGGTCTCATGATTGCAGACCCACAGCAGTTTCCACGTCCCACAGTGTCACTGTCACTTCTTATGTAATCCTAAAGAATAACAGAGTTACTGACCTCTTATCAGAGAGCCTGCTGGAGAACACTCTGTAACTCGGGATAGATGACAAATGACAATGAAAGACCAAAGGACAAGGAGAGTTCTCTACTTAAGGCTGACACGGTGCAAGGTTTACCTGCACTAGGGTTTAGGGCTAGAGAGGTAGAAGAGAGTACCTATTGGCAGAGAACTGGTTGAATGATTATGTGCTAATTTTCATTTGCATGGGAGTCTTACAGCATCCCTTTGCTTTCATAACACCATGATTTGATGATTTTCCAACAAAATCAATTTTATGTATCTGGGGGCTAAGTGGAATATGTCATAAGATATAATGACATTTTAAACCAAACATGAAACGTGGTGCATAACATGGGCGCTATATTAATGATTTCCTCACTTTGCCCCTCATTAAGTTAACTGCCGGGCCTGGGGCTTTAAAATCCAGCTTTCTTCTCTCCATGACAGCCACGCATTAACTGTGGACATACTAAGCATTTCTAATAGAACCATTTTCAATTTTCAGGGAGTATTGTGAGTTTTCCTATCAGTGTCTCCCGTCCTTTCCGTTCCCGTTCGGAGCCCCCCACCCTTGCTACTTGCAACTCTGAGTTCTGAACATGTTTATTGTGAAGCCGGTTGGGTTCTGTTGATGGTGCATGTCCAAATCCACGCATCGGTTGAAATGAGCGCCCTAGTTACAGCGACTATTGTTACTTCTTTGAGAGTGCAGCATTTGCTGCTTGCTGGGGGCTTTCCGACTTGACGCGGGGTGGGGATGGGGGCGAGGAAGGAGAGTTGGCTGGCGGTTGGGAGCGGATTTAGTTGCTCCTCATTGGAGGGGTTCGCTTTTTCCTGAGCTGTCAGACACTGCGGGCTCAACTGAGGCGCGGAGGTGCAATTCAGGCTGGTGGAACAGCGGGGGAAGGCAGGGACAGGCGGGGCTGGCGCGGCTCTGCAGCTGATCACACGCACCAGCGCAGACACCGCTCTCCCGCCGCCCCTGCTCGCGCCTCGCATCCACCACCCGGAGCCACCGCGGCGCGCACGGGGAGAGGGGGACCGAGGAGGGGAGAGGCAAAGGAAGCACCGGGAAGCAACAGAAAAGCTGAAGCGGCGCTAGTATTTAACCTGAACGTCTGACCAGCAGCTCCAGGCTCGAACCCCTTACAGCAGCACCGCCGTCGCCTGCTCAGAGAGCACAGCGCCAAGGAACCCTCAAGTCCCGCGCCCAAGTCAGTCCGCGCGGGCGCTCCAGGATCCTTCTGGTGGGGGCAGCGCGGTGCCCTCAGGGAGGCACAGAGCTTCGGGAACCTGTATCGGTGCCCACCGCGGTACACCAGGAAAAGTGGGGGCGAGGAAATCAGCCGTGAGCGCGGAGCGCGAGGCCAGGCTGCCGCTGCCGCCCGCTGCGCCGCCTCCTGCCCTCTCCCGGCGGGTGAGTGCTCGGGGTGCGCGCACCGCGGCGTCTCCGCCGAGCGCGCGGGCGGCCTGGGGGCCTCGGAGAGTCCGCCGGAGGGCCCTGGGGGCTCCCGCGGAAACTCTGCGGCCGGCGGACGCCTGGCGGGCGCATCTCTGGAGTCCGGAGCGGGGGACTCGGGGCCCGGAGGGCGTGGGTGGGGTGGGTGTTGCACCAGTGCCCGGCAGACATGCCTCTGGGCGGGATTTTGGCCAAAAGATAGGAGGCGGGAGTGGCGGGGGGGGGAGGGAGCCGGGAGCTGTTCCGGGGGGCGGGCGATCGGGTAGCGGCGGGGAGGGGGGGGAGGGTCTGGTCCGAGCAGGTAGCGCAGTTTCGGCAGCCCGGCGAGTTGGCAGGTGGGGTGGGACTCGCCTGTCAACTCGTTAATTTTAAAAGTCAGTTTGGGAGTGCTGCAGCATAGTCAAGAGGGCCGTGGCAAGGCAAGAGGTGGCCCGGGATGCCAGTGGTGGGGGAAGAAAAGAGAAGCCTCGAAAACCTTGGAGGCAAAATTGCGCTCGGGTTCCTGGTCCTTGCATCCCTCCTGCCTTGAGTGCGCGAGAACACTTTTTTGTTTTAAGACTCAGCTCGGAGAGAAAGCCTCTGTCCCAGGGGAGGAGAGGAGTCCGCAGGGGGGCGGAGAGCGCCGCTACCTGCCGGGTGCGCCCCCCACCCCGGGCGCGCTCGCTTTTGTCCCCCCTGTCTCCCCCGCCCCCACCTCCTCATTGGTGCTGGTTTGCAGCGCTCGGCCCCTGCGCCTTCGCTTCGCGTTTGAATCTGGCTCGCCCCTCCGTATTATGTCTGCACTCCGAAGGAAATTTGGGGACGATTACCAGGTAGTGACCACCTCGTCCAGCGGGTCGGGCTTGCAGCCCCAGGGGCCGGGCCAGGGGCCGCAGCAGCAGCTTGTGCCCAAGAAGAAGCGGCAGCGGTTCGTGGACAAGAACGGCCGGTGCAATGTGCAGCACGGCAACCTGGGCAGCGAGACGAGCCGCTACCTCTCGGACCTCTTCACCACCCTGGTGGACCTCAAGTGGCGCTGGAACCTCTTCATCTTCATCCTCACCTACACCGTGGCCTGGCTCTTCATGGCGTCCATGTGGTGGGTGATCGCCTACACTCGGGGCGACCTGAACAAAGCCCACGTTGGCAACTACACGCCCTGTGTGGCCAATGTCTACAACTTCCCCTCCGCCTTCCTCTTCTTCATCGAGACCGAGGCCACCATCGGCTATGGCTACCGCTACATCACCGACAAGTGCCCCGAGGGCATCATCCTCTTCCTCTTCCAGTCCATCCTCGGCTCAATCGTGGACGCCTTCCTCATCGGCTGCATGTTCATCAAGATGTCCCAGCCCAAGAAGCGCGCGGAGACCCTGATGTTTAGCGAGCACGCGGTGATCTCCATGAGGGACGGAAAACTCACGCTCATGTTCCGGGTGGGCAACCTGCGCAACAGCCACATGGTCTCCGCGCAGATCCGCTGTAAGCTGCTAAAAGTAAGTGTTACCCGCCCCTTCCCCACCGGCTCCCGCCAACCCTCCAAGGCGGAAATTAGCTCACCTGACACGGATCCCCAGGCTTTTAGTCTAACCTGTCACACAGGTAAACCTCCCTGAGGGCACGCGGAGGGCGGGAGGAGGAGGATTGGGCCCTGAGAGCACATCTGACTTCTCTTTCCTTTCCATTCACTCTCCCGCTTTTATTTATATTTATAATTCGGATGTGCTTGTATCACTTTCTGGATTAGAAACACTTACGGAGTGGTGTTGGCTCCTGGAGCCTTGAGGTAGAGTGCCTTGTTCTCCTTTAAAGAGTTTTTGATGTTGTCAATACACTACTCCACTGATCTTGAGGTACTAAAACTGAGCAGCTTTTATTCTGAAGAAATCGGTGCTGAACTTCCCTTCACTTTCACTTAGGGCTTTTCTTTACTCTTTTCTTCTTTTTCCTCCTAAGAGTGTTAGCAGGTGGATTATTTCTTTCGACTCCCTAACATTAACTCTGTGGTCATCTTTTTAACACGCACAGTGACCTGAGAAGCAGTTAATAATGTGGAAGAAACAACACTTGGTTCTTTCATATTTTTACTTTTACTAAATATTTTCCTAGAGAAGTATTCTGTGAAAGCTTGAGTGCTTACCCTGTCGAGCCTCTTGTTAATTTTATTCTTAATTGCCAGTTTCTGTGAAGCCTTTGTCAATTACAGATTTCACTTGGAGCTTTTCAGCATCCATTAAAGAAGATTGCTTCTTACCATTAGTAGTGTAAATGCTAGAAGAGATTGCACATGGAGGTCCATCTAGTCCTTAGAGAGCACCAGTACAAACAAGAGAAGCCCACCCTAATCACTCACCCAGTTAGAGCCTGGGACTGAGGAATGAAAAGCTCAGTTCTCTCTCCGTGTGTCATTTAATTCAACTTTTTTTTTCAGTTCCACTTTTTCAGGTATCTGCCTTAGGTAGTTTTCAAATGTTCATAAATTGAAAAAGATGACTTCCAATAAAATCTTTATAAAAGTTGTCTAAGATTGCATAGAGAATCATGGCCAGATTCAGACCTTAGCATTAATAAAATGAAATCTGATAAATATTTAAGTTGAAATTTTGCCTTTGAAAGTTCAATTCCACCCTGAAAGTGTAAGCCTCCACTTACATTGTAGTTAAAAGTGCTTTTAAAAAGTTTGGCTCTTGTGTCATTTTCGTTATTTGTTTATAAGATCTTAACCTGAGTTACTTTTCATCATGTTGCTCAGTAAAGTGTTAGAGTTAACATAGCTCAGTTGTGCAGTCACTCCACATCATTACACATATTTACTATGCTATGGACAGTAATAGTAGCATTTGAAAAGGTCAGTGGCACATTTTCAACTTGGTTTTGATGTGCATGTTCGTTAAGATAACTGAATCAATAATTTGAAATCATGTTCTTCGTATTTAACTTCAAAGATCTGCATACTGATTTTTTTTTTCTATAACTTAGCATGTTGTATTAAGTGAGTTGTTTGGATTAGGCCAAGCATTTGTGTTTGTAGACATGTTTATTGTGGTGTTACTTGCATGTGCCCGTTTGTATGAATAGATCAAGATATATAATCTCTCTCTTTATGTTAGGCCTACCTGGAAGATAATATAGTGCAAACTTCTCTGTCAAAGAATTCATGTTTATGTGACATTTCTAGATTCTTACTGAAGAATAGTTTACCATGTTGATTGGATATTGGAAATTTAATATTAGGCTTTAAAGGTCACTTATTGATGTTCTTTAGTTTTTCAAATATATAAAGTCATTTATTAAAACAGACTCTTTGGAGGCAACACATTTGTTTCTAGGCTTTATGACATTTTGTCTTACGAAAGCCAGAATAATTAGAATTAATCTACGTACCAGTTTTTTTTTTGTCATTTTGTGTACGTGGTGCATGTGTGTGTGTGTGTGTGTGTGTGTGTGTGTGTGTGTGTGTGTTGTTTTTACAAAGGTACAATGAATGTGTTGTATCCAGTCTAACAGTGGTTCAGGACACTGATAATGATTTTTATGCAAAGGCTGTGTACCGCATATACCATAAGTAGTGTCCTGATTAAAAAAATTTTTTTTTAAGTGTATATATAGCATTGGCAAATTTGGAGCAGGGTGCTATATTAACACAAGGTGATTAAACAAAGTTTATTTAAATTAATATACCTAATATTCTTTTTAAAATTCTGATGATTTGTTGAAAGGTATCAGTGCTAGAAGTAAAAAATAATTGATATGTGGTGTCAATTTATATTTAAACAAAATTATGGTGAAATATCCTGCTTTCTGTGAGGCGGGTTGGTCAGCTCTTCAGCCAGCCAATTAGTGAAGTTTGTTTGAGTTGATTTTTCCTGTAGCCATGGTAATTGAAATGAATTCTCATATTTCTTGTCAGTTCCTTAGACTTCATTAAAAAGGAATCCTGTTTTATTAGGGAACTAATAACATTCAACAAAATTAGAGGGGAGATTTGCCCTTAACAAGTTACTCTCATTTTCTCGTAGGGACTGAGGTGAAGTGACCTAAGACAGTAACTACATTTTGAAAGGGGAGCTGTACCATAATCCTCAAGTAGAATGCTTTGATACCAGTCTTTTGCAGTCTTCTTGTTAAACATTATTACACATATTTAGTTTCCTCTTTTAACCTTTGCTTGACATTTTAAATACAAGAGTTATTTATTTTTAATGTAGAGAAACACTTGGAATTTTAAGGTAGCAAAAAACCATAATCGTCAATGATAATTATAGTCAATGTTCTTCCTATTATCTAATTTAATTTCATTTATATTTTTTTCTGTTGTTTTCTTATTGTTTGAATAATAACTTATTTAACAGTATTAGTATTATTTAATAGTTATAAAGTAATTCCTGTTCTTGGAAAGTCAGTAAGAACATGGATATGTCTATCTTATCTTTGTTACTATGAATTCTCCATGCATACTTCTTTTGAATTTTCTAAGTTTTGATTAAAGTTTTTCTATAAAACTTCTCTGTCTTATAGTAAAACAATTTTTTTAGTAATCTCTACCCCCAATGTGAGGCTAGAATTCAGGACCCAGAGATCAAGAGTCACATGCTCTACCTATTGACCCAACCACACACCGCTATGTGAAAGCAAATTTTATTTCAACTCTTCCCGTCTTCAACCTTGCAAATCTGAAATTTATTTTGATACTCAAATATAGATCTTCCAGCTTTATGCCTGGAGTGGTTGGTCTTTTTTCTGCTCAGAAATAAAAAAAAAAAAGGAAGATTAAATAAAAATTAAAGGGTATAATTGGAAGTTATTCTTTAAAATATATACGTTTTTATAAATATAGCCACAGAAAGTTCTTTTAATATGAATGTTCTTTCTCATTTCCTCTTCTCATCCCCATATTAAAGTTTTGTTTTATTTTTTTCCTTTTTTTTGAATTTTTAATTTATTTTAGTTATCTTCTTAAAAAAAAAAAAACCTAGACTATAGGAACTAATGAGTAGCCTGCTCATGTTAAGCTAATTTATCATCCAGTTGAAAGTTTTAACAAAAATGCCTGAGACTTGAGGCTGATGGCTCAAACTCTGGACCCTGTAATTTACTATTGGATTTAAAGCATTTGGAAATCTCACTTACACCTTTCTATACATCTAACACTAATGCTTAACTGTCCTTGATATACATCTTGTTAGGGAAAATTTAAATAATATTTCTTGATACATTATTCAAAAGTTGACAAACTTATTATCCAGAAGCCATTATGTATTTATTATAGGCACCCAGTCAAACTATATTTACATAAAGTAAATTTAAAAGCAATTATTGTTGGACACATATTTTGAAATGTAGAAATAAGGATACATTTTTCTCATGGCAGCATAATTGTATTTCTTCATATTGGTATTCATTGCATATAATTACCTTTCTTTCCTAGAAAAGCAGCTATGCAACCCTTAACTTTCACTTATTGAAAGGTACTGGTGTGTCATCACCTTCTGATGTAGCATATATATTCTTTTTGTATTTACCTTTAAAATTTTTCTATTTATGCGGATACTCAATTTGGGTGCTATCTGGTTTCCCCATATGAACGTGAGCAAGTGCAGATGCAATAAAAAACAAAATCGATTGTTGTTTTTAAAACCAATAAGTTGTTCATCCTCTTCACCTACCCTAACCTTGTGTTAATCTTTTAACCACAATGATTTCTGGACCATGTGATTCCTGTTTGTTTGTTTTTTTTTCATATATTTATTAGCTTGTCTTCATTTCATACCTTGCACTGAAATGCAGTTATGTATTTGATTCTATGTGACTTTATTTTGTATGACTGACTCTTTCTACCAATTGGTCTTAGCCAATTTTGTTTTGATCTTGAGATAGTCACTTCCTTTTAAAAAATTAAATCCACAAATGAATACCTAATAAACACTTGTACTTCTGAATATCATACAAATTATCAGTAAAAATATTAAAAAAGTTTAAGACTGAGTTCCCGAGAACTCTAGGGGCTAGATCCTATAATGGTTGGTGATTTTTCTTTAGATGGATTCATTATGTCTTTAAAAAGAAAGCACAGCTCCTACTTAGCCTAACTTTGCTTTCTTCGACACAAGTACAGTAATTCTCCAATAGGTACAGAACTTTTTTAGGTAGAATTTTCATTCTTTTAAAAAATAGTAGTGATATGTTGTTTTGTTTTCTTTGTTTTGCTTTATTTTTAATATGATTCCTGAAAAGTACAGAGTGGCTTGTGCTCAGGGGAATACAGTGTGAACAGAAAGAAATAAGGGACATAAAGACCCACAAATAAACAGCAGTAGGTAAGAACAAATGACAAAGAGAAGTAGGAAAAGGCATTTGGTGGATTTGAGGGTGCTTGGTGAGTAGGAGGGGAAATATGCATGTAGGGTTACAAATTCTGTCCACAGTTATTATAAATTCCACAAAAGGCCCTCAAGGATTTATAAAGCTGTTCTTTCATTTGAATAGTATAAAAGCCTCATATAATTCATTACAAGATAAATTCCATTCCATTCTATAGGGTACTTTCTTGTCATTAAAATAAACATTTATGGGATGATTATCTCAGCATTAAAAATTATTATTTTAAACTTGGTGTTGGTCATATTTTTCTACCCAAGTATTGATGGGAGTTCAAGCTTATGGAGTCAGAAGAAATGTACAGTTTAATTATAGACAGTCCAAATAAAATTCTAGGTCCACACTCTCCTCTTCTGGACTTGAATTTTGATCTGAGTCCCAAAACCATTGCCAGAACTGCTGCGAGTCATAGGACATTTTCGTTCCTTCTTCTTGTACCTGCTTTTGGCTTATTTCCTAATTTTAGCTTGCAGATAGCACTCCGACCTCATTTCATGTTCTTTGTGTTTTCAGCATATATTCAACACACACACACTCACACACACACACACACACTCCATGTTTAAGAGGAGAAATGAAAAATGAAATTACAGATAAAATGGCAGGAAGTGGGAGGCCAGAAGGGCTTGCTCTCTCTATGTTGGCCTCTTTCTCTGTCTTTTCCTTTCCTAACCACTGGCCATCCCTCAGTGCCCTTTTGCGCTGGTGACTTGTGGGAGGTAGTGGGGCCCTGGACAAGCCTTAGAATACGATAGAGGAACATCTCATGAATCAAATGGTAGTGATTAAATGTTCTTTTCAAAATTCCCCTAGCCTCCCTCCGAGCTAGGAAAGAGTACAGTGGTTATAATTAGAACACTGTTATAGGTTAGAGACATGAGAGAAAGGCTGCAAAGAGATTGATTGTATTGGTGCAGTGTGTTCCTGTTGAATGAATGTGGACAACTGCTTGCAAATCTCACAGAAGGAGGATGGCCAAATGTGGGTCTGACTGGGCAGTTCTAAATGTACATCCCAGAGCTGTGTGTGCGTGTGTGTGTGTGTGTGTGTGTGTGTGTGTGTGTCTTTGGACATGTACTCAACAGTCTTTCATCTGTAATATGAAAACTGTTTGTCTATAAAGTCTATGACATTGATAGTCCCTTTCAGGCATCTGTGACTTTTGAATATTTTTCCACCTTTAGTCAGAATTTGTAGTTGACTATCTTGTAGGTCTCTTTTAGACTTTAAGGAAATTTAAAGTCATTTTCTACATAATTAAAATGTATGTCATAAAAATACTACTTTTAAATAGCAATATTTTTATAATGAAGAATAACTTAGAAATTCTTGCTGCATATATTCTACTTATAATTTTTGTACAGTAAATTTAAATAAATGTTAAGCCTTAGATTTCTTTGATTTTTTTCTTAACCCTCAGAATTTGTTGTAATATAATCAACCAGAACGGTTTTAAAATGGAAGAAAGGTCCTTATTTTCTTCCCCAAATTCCATGCAATTGAAAACAAAAGTTTTATGGAAGTCATCCTCAGGTCCTAGTGTTTTTAAATCAAGTTCTAAATTTTTGAGAATTACAAATTTTCAATGAACTGTTTTTTTTGGTACCTTTTTGTCACTTTCCTATTCATTTAATCCTTTTATGCTTCTAAATGATTATTTCATCAAATAAATTAACCTTAGTTAACAGATTTTTAGAAATTTTAACAATTTACTAACATCAATGTTAGTCTATAGCAATTATCTTTAATTATTATTGATCCTGACTGCATTTATTTATACATTTTTATCTAGAAAATTATCATGGTTCTGTATTCCCTTTAGGATTAGGAAGTTTATAGAGCTCAGGGAAATAATGTGGACCATCAGCAAACCACTCTATTAATGTAGGATTTCTTCTCAAAATTCTTAAGATGACATAATAAAGAAAGGTTAGCTTGATTTTTATCTACAGTTTTTCTGCCTGTTATAAAAATTCCTGGGTGAAATATGGTAATTGGTAGCTAAATAAGAAGACTTGAAACTGATGGAATATCAGTGCTACTGATTTATCATGTATTCAAGGTAGAGATCATACTTTAATTTTATGAAGGCACATATATAGCTCCCCTTCTTTCTGTCTTTCCTTTTCACTTACATGTGTATGTCAGTTCCTTGAACAAAAGTTTTCTCCATTTATACAAGTTGAGAGACTTAGAACTAACATAGGGTTCCCCCCCTTTGCTCCAGAAAAATCTCGAATTGCACCAGAATTAGAAGAGCCTAGATTAGAATTCCTTGTAAGCCTATAGTAAAATGTGTATGCTTCTGAAAATGTATTTGGTAAGCATATGTAGGTTTCTGGAACATTGTAAGTATTTGGCTGAGCACTGATGGGATAACCTTGCTCTAGCCAGGAGCTCAGAATTCAATCTCAATACTTCCAGCACCTGCCACACTCAAACCACACCCCTCCCTCCTCTAAATAGATCATCTTTCTATTTAGTTCACAGTGATTGATAGGCTTCCCAGTGTATCACAGGGTTAGAGAAGTGAACAAAAATCGAGGAGGTGAGCATATTTATGGTTGAAATATTTGTTGGCCTAACATGAAGGAAGAAGACCTAAAAAAGTTGTGGATACCTATCGTGTCTCAGAGTCATTTAAAGAAAAATTAAATTATATGGCATCCACTGGAAAATAATTTTCAATGAATATACAGGGAATTTTATCTGAAAAATACATAAGCATGGAAACCGTCCTTCAAAGTAATGGAAGTGCTACTTTCCACATACTGTCACATAATAGGTACAGTGTCAACTTTGTTTCTTCTATGACTTGGATAGCATATAAAACATTTTGGGGAGGGAGAACATAGGCATAATGATACATAGGTATAATTTTGTATATACAGAACAAATTTTTTAAATCAGAACATTTATGGGTCTGAATGGAATAGACTCCTACGTATTTCAGTCTAAATTACCTATATGTGAATTAACTGATTTGCTAAAAATGGAATATATCTTATTCTAGGTTGGCATTCTCCTGAAAGCTTTTTTTAGGCTGCATCCCTTTATGGTTTGTGTTGAGTGATCAGAGAACATAAAAGTTAGTAATTATAGCCTTTTAGAATGTGGCACAGGTATAAATAACAAATATATAAAAAAGGAAGATTAATTTTAGTTTTGACTTATATACCTAAGAATTAGAAAACGACATCTTTTGGGGGGAGAATTATTTTAAAATAAATGGAGAATTGAGTTTTTAACAGATTATTTTGGGGAACATTTTCATTTAGTACAAAAAAAGCAGAGCTTAGAATAGTTAGTGAAACGACCCAAATTCTGTTCACTAATTCTAAACACCTGAATACCACCTTGTGTTCATATAGCACCTGTTTCTTACTAGGTGAGAGAATAATGACACAGGGTTTTTGTTTTTATTTGTTTTTGTTTTGTTTTTGGCTTTTGTTTTGTAATTTTAATGAATACTTGTTATGCAGTTCTATGGTTGGAAGGATGCTCATCCGTGTTTTACTGATTTGAGAATGAATTTAGAAGTATAAGTAACTTCTACTAGCTTAAAAATGTCTTGTTTTCTCCAACATTGGTTGTATAGAGCTACTCTTTTTATTTTTGGACTAGCAGGTTTTTCCCTGGATTTTTTTCTTGTCAGAATCATTACTGTTGTTGTTGTTATTTCTTCTTTTCCTCCTCCTTCTCCCTCTCCCCCTTCCTCTCCTTCTGATCCCCTTACCCGTCTGTGTCTTCTTCCTCCTCCTTCCCCACTACCTCTCCCTGCCCCTCTTCATCCTCTTCTTCTTCCTCCTTCTCCCCCTCCTCCCCTTCTTCTAATTCTTTTTCTCAACTGTTCACAAGTCATAGCTCAATATTTTCATTGACTTTTTTCTACACAAGCAAAATTCTTGAGTATCACTAAATACAAAGTAGCCTGCCTAATTGACTGATTTTGCTATTCAGACTTAGCAGCAATTGCTGCCCTAACAGTCTGCCACTAGCTTGGTTCCATTTTGCCACAGAGGACATCTTACTAAACCATATTTTTCAGTGTTTTCAGACTCATTTATTCTACATAAAAAGCCATTGTGTTTCTTGAAATCCTGAAAGTGAGGATTTTGTCTTTAAATTGCCACTTCAGTGGACAGACAGTGTTACAGATTCTGTTTTGTTTGTTAAATTAGCTTGGCAGAGTCTGTTAAATATATTGGAGTCTTCCAAGCCCCATTTCCCTCACATTCTTCTGTATACAACTGTTTAACCCTGTTTTACTGGCATCATCATTTAAATTAAACACATGTTCGATTATACATTATCCTTATAAGGAACAGATATGGAAAATAAGGTGAGAATGAATAGAATAGAAAGAAGTTTACTTTCATGGTTTGCTAATTGTTAGTAGTCCATATTAATTAACCTTTCAGAATTTTATCATGTATGCAATTTAAGTTTTATGATGATTTCTACTGGTACTGAAGGCCACCATCTTGTGAAAGTTTTGGTAAACTGTGAGTTTACCCAGTATAGATATTTAATTGCATTTTGATTAGAAAACTTCAGTTTGACACAATTTTTACCCTGAGTTTTAAAATTCATAAAATAGAGAGCCAAACACTTGAATGCAGTATACCATTAGGAGTTAGAAAGCCATCGGCTAACAGCATATGCCTTTTCTTTATATTCTGTGAGCTGCTGTGTACATAATATGATAACATCTTCACTTTTATATTAAAGTTTATATCTCTTACCTTTCAAAAGCCCTAGAAAAATTGTTGTTTGGCCTTGTAATGATGCAATAAATCTCCTCTTAAATTATGATCAGCCTTTTTCAGCTTTAACAAACTCCTGAAGAATTGCTTACTTATTTGCTTTGTGAGGAAAACAAATCTGGCATGCAGTGAGTTATCCTGGAGTGATTTATGTCAAGCAGTAGCCATGTACAATGTACACTGAGTTCCACAGTTTGTGCTAACAGCCATTGTTGGCGCAGGCATTTCTCCAAAGCTCATGAGTTAGGGAATGGTAATTATAGTAAGTCGTATATTATAAATAATGCATGTATGTTCCCCATGAGCTATGTGGGATTTCGGCCCGTTTGCTAGAACATAGCTGCATAATGATTTGTTTGGATTTTGTTGCAGATGATTGATAGTGCAGAATGTTGGCAATGATGTAAATTACTGTTGGGCTGCCTTGAAAATTTCAGTACAAGTGGTGATTTCTTCTCTTTTTCTGTGTGCTTGTCTAGTCTCGGCAGACACCTGAGGGTGAGTTCCTTCCCCTTGACCAACTTGAACTGGATGTAGGTTTTAGTACAGGGGCAGATCAACTTTTTCTTGTTTCCCCCCTCACAATTTGCCACGTGATCGATGCCAAAAGCCCCTTTTATGACCTATCCCAGCGAAGCATGCAAACTGAACAGTTCGAGATTGTCGTCATCCTAGAAGGCATTGTGGAAACAACTGGTGAGTAAAACCATGGATATGTCATCAAGTTTCTTTATTCCATAATAACATTATGTTATGTGCACAATATCTGTCATGAATTGGTCAAAATGTCTCAGTTCACGATAATGAAAGTAATGACTTGTCTCTTATTTCTTTTGTAATATTAAGTTGATACCACTTTGAAAATGAAGATTACTGTTATGATAATTACGTATGTAATGATAACTCAGGAATACCGCAAAAAAGAAAGAAAGGAAAGAAAGAAAGAAAGAAAGAAAGAAAGAAAGAAAGAAAGAAAGAAAGAGATGACTCCTAGAAATGATTATATTCCGGTTTAATTGCAAACTTGAATTTCCGATAATCATATTTTTTCTTTAAAGATTTAAGGTTAAAATAAATTCAAGGTAATTAGTGAGCCGCCTAAATGCAGCATGTGTATTCTTGCCTTGGGGATGGTGATTCGGATGTCATTGGTAGGGCTTTGATATGCTACTATGTGCAGCCTCAGTGGAAATTTCCCTGTGTGTGTCTGTGCTAAAGCAGCATTTTCATTTCAAAGTGGGTCAGTAGATTTCCTCAGCTGAACCTTGACCAAAAAAATGTTAAAAGAGGGTGTTCTTCTTTTTCTGCTTCAGTATAGCTATGTCCTGCATGTCATTCCTTAAGATTCACTTTAATATTGGTATGTCCCAAATAGTCAGTTTGCTGCATTGTGAGAAGAGTAAGGTTGCAAAAGAGAGAAACAAGAAATCGGAGTACATTATTTGGGGTCTGAGTATTGCCCAGTTGATTTGGAACCTGCTACATGCCTGAGACCAATATAATATCTACACACACACACACACACACACACACACACATAGTAAATGTATGGATACATGTATGTTGTATATCTTGAATTTTACCCTTTCTACAAGTTATGAAAAAGCAAGAAATATTTTAGCTGTGAGTTTTTTTCTACCAATATCATTTTCCATCTTAAAATGCTAATTTTAAGTTTATAGTTTAGTATAAACTATAGGAATTATGAAAGTAACATAGGCAGTACCTGGACACCTTCAAGCTTTATACAAAAGACTGGAAGTGTTACATAATGAAAAAAATTTCCCGTCCTGGTAAAAAGTTTTGTCCAAGGATCAAGGGAAGGCAGGCCCTTATAATCTTTGTACATCTTTCACCGACCACTGTTTCAGTTTTAGGCAAGATACTTAATCTCTATAAGCTTCCTTTCTTTCTCTGTAAAGTAAGAATGATGTAATAACCACCCCAAAGCTGCATGTTGTCATATTATTATCTTATTATTATTAGTGCTTCAGTTTAAAATTTAAGATTTTTGGGGCGCCTGGGTGGCTTAGTCGGTTAAGCGTCCGACTTTCGCTTAGGTCATGATCTCGCGGTTCGTGGGTTCGAGCCCCGCGTCGGGCTCTGTGCTGACTGCCAGCTCAGAGCCTGGAGCCTGTTTCAGTCTGTGACTCCCTCTCTCTCTGACCCTCCCCTGCTCACGCTATCTCTCTCTCTCTCTCCTAGAAATAAATACAACATTAAAAAAAAAAAAATTAAAAAAAAAAATAAAATTTAAGATTTTTAATGTCAGTGAGTGAAGGTTTAACTTATCAATCTATATCTGGAATTTGATTTCTGTGGACTATTTTGTGGTTTAAATCCTCCAATTATGTTTTTAACTTAACAGTGAGACGATGTCCTGGTATATTTTGAATATACTGTATATTGATAAGTAATGAAATAAATTTACAAAAATATTTAGTTCAATAAATCTTTATATTTTAATTTTGATTTTTATAAAGTTTCATCTATTGAAGTAATAATATATTCTTAGAACTTAGACAGCAGATGTTGTGATTTTTATTGATTTTTATAGCATATGGTTCTATCTTTGACACATCTGTTTACTAGTTACTTATTGTTATTCTAATAATCACTGACATGAGTGAAGTTTCTGTTTCACTTGACAGTCTGAAATTTTTCATTAGGCCAGTCAGTTAATAGATTGATCAATTGATCCATTCCATTCACCCATCCATTTTTTCCTGTTTATCCCTAGTTTGTGTTTCTTAAGAATGAGAAAATTTTTCTACAAAATCACAGTACAATTTACAAAAAGATAGGAAATTTAACAATGATAGAATGCTACCATTTAGTGCAGAGTCCATGTTCAAGTTTCATCTGTTCTAGTGATTTCCTGCCTAGCTGTCTCCCCACCTCCCTCCAACATCAGTTTAAGGATTTTGCCCTTCATTTGTTTACTTGTCTTCTTAATCTCAAGATGGAATTCTTCTTCAACCTTACTTTGTGTTGTTGCCCTTGATATACTGGAAGAGTATAGGCCAGGTGTTTTGTAGAGCATGTCTCCATTTGGATTCATCAGAGGTTTCCTTGTTCATTAATCTTTTGAGTTTTGGCTTCTACAGGGGCATGTTAAGAGAATACCAAAGTGGGTCGTTTTCAAAATATACCTGTGTATTAACTGATTTGTCTTCATCAGATTTCAGAGGAATTTGTTAATAAATAATGTCCTACATAAGGCCATTAGGAGTTTTGTACATTAAGTTATTCACTAAGACTGCAGATTTTAACATTTCCTGTATTCTGTTTGTTTATTTTGTCTTGCCTTTTCTTTTTTTTTTTTTTTTTTGGTAACAATGAACCGGCAGAGAATATTTTCCATAGAATGTGTGAAAACCTGACTTGAGACTGAATTTCTTACTTTGAGATTGCCGTTTATGGAGAAGAGATTAAGATCTGCTTCCTCTTAACCTCTTAATTAAGCATGTTTCTAGATCTAATATAGCAAGACAAACAGTAAAAGCATTACTCATAATTTATAGAGTTATTTTGTGGAAAATTTATCTGACATTTGTTTGTGTATATGCCCTAACTAATTAAATCCCACACTGTTCAAATTCTGTAAAATCTGTCTATATTTCCAGACTTCCCTGTGGCTAATAAAAATAACATAAACATTTTTATGTCATTTTGATCATTTATATCTTCACTGAGATGTATGTAGATTCATCTTCAAGGATGTTTCTTCCTCTGTCCTTGCATTCATGATCAAGTTTACTTTCTCATATTATTTATTGCTTAGAATAAGATAGATATGGTATTTTGGGATGTTTTGAGACAGGAGCAATATAATTTTTACCTCTCATGTTTTTTGGTACAAAGTCTGATGCGTAAACCATATACTCCGTGTTTCTTTCCATTATATTTAGCATTAAATACTAAGTGCCCGTCATTCATTCATTCACCAAACAAATACTTGAATGTACGTTGTGTGTTTGCTAGTATTTGAAATGCTAGCCATATGGCGATCGCCAAGACTGGCAGAATCCCTTTCCTCATGGGGGTCATATTCTAAGTGGAGGAGGCAGATGGCAAAACAAGAAAAAATTAGCAATATGCTACCAGGTAAAATGTGTCAGGAAGAAAAGCCAATACAAAACCAGGTGATGGGATAAAGGGTGCATCTCAGGGCACTTAAGGTTGACAGAAGAGTTCTCTGAGGTGACACCTAAACAGAGGCCTGATTGTCAAGAAGGCCTCTTAGGCCTGTCTGGGGGAACAGCATGGTAGATAAGAGACCTAAGTTGGGAATCAACTTGAACTATTCTAGACACTAAAGGAGGGCAGAGGTGATGGGAGCAGAGTGAACAACGTGGGAGTAGAGTGAGAGGTCCGAGAAGGTGGGGGGCCACCTCTGCCCTACAAATAAGTATATCTTACCAGTGGGAAGTGTTGGGATTTGATTCAAAAGCAAAGCGTAAACTTACATGAGAGAGAAATAATTTAGTAACCCCAAAGTGTGTGTAATAAACAAAGCACACTTTTTTTCTAGTAGGTTGCCTTGTAGTTTACTTAAAAATGAATAACCCTGGGGCATCTGGGTGGCTCAGTCGGTTGAGCATCCGGCTCTAGATTTTGGCTCAGGTCGTGATCTCACAGTGTGTGAGTTTGAATCCACACTGCTGACTGACAGTGTGGAGCCTATTTGATATTCTCTCTCCCTCTCTTTCTCAAGATAAATAAGCTTAAAAATTTTTTTTTAATGAGTGACCCTAATGTCTTTAAAATGCATAAAACTTTAGACAATTACCACTTTTTTTGGTATTAGAGGTATCCAGCCCACCTTCCCCAGCACACATGCATGCGTGCACACACACACACACACACACACACACACACACACAAACACACACACACACACTCACAAAGTTGCTTACTTCCTAGCAGTCCTCTGATAAGAATCTTCTTGTCTCATTTAGATTTTGCTTCTTCCCATTCCTCTAGTCTCAGCAGCAGTGATGGTGGTGGTGAGAAATGAGAATCTTTCTAATTTCCTTGAAAGTTTAGCTTTTGGCTAAGAACTCACAGTAATTATTTTCCCCGCTTCCTTGGAAGTACCCCTCAGTGATTAGGCTCAGGCATTGTTGCCGTCCTTGCTTCAAATGAGTTGGAATTTCAGTCCCAACGAGGAGCATGTTATTTGCCTCTTCATTAATAACCTTTGCTTCTTTGCTAGTCCAGCCAATTCCTGAAACCTGTGTTACCTCTCACTCTTGCTCCCTCTGCTTCTTTTCCCAGGAGAGAGAGCACTGCTAGAGGCAAACAGCATTGCAGATTTGGCTCATTAGAACTGGATGCTTTCAAACTTCAATCTGCTCTCTGCTGCTATTTGGCAGTCTTTTTAATTGTCTTTTCTGTATTCCCAGGCTCTCTCCCTGTGGGAGCTATTTTAGACCTTTTCTCTCTTTCCATGCTCCCCATCCCAGCTGTCCTCTCCTCTGCTTGGCATGTCATCTCCACCTATTCTATCAAAAAGAATGTGATGCTTCAGTTTTTATACATTTTTTTACTCTCCTTATCCTTTTCTCATAATCATCTTCTCTTTCTGGGTGTCTGTGGGGAAAAGTGTCCTTATTCTTGTCTAAAACCATCTCCTTTATAGTTAGTTCTGTCCCCCACCACCCTTGACTCAAGTTCCTATACTTAACATACCTAATACCTACTATCTCGTTGACTGTATCTGCTCTCACACATTTTGAGGAATTTGAAAAAAATACAAAAAAGTATTTGTCCCTTTATACTCCTAGTTCTTCCCTGGATTCAGAGACATCACATTCTCCCTCTCTCTATTTTTCTGCTTCTTCTAATCTGTAGTTTCCAGTTGTTCCTTATATCCTACATCACTGCCTCCTCCTCTTTCCTGTAAGTGTAAATCTCTGCCATTGCCTCCTTTCTTTCCGAATCTAGATACTCACCTTTTCTTTACTTTTTTTTTTTACATGAATTCACAAAATAATCACAAGTTCACTATTCCTTTTGTACTTAGCTATGAAACCTCTCACCAACTATGGTCCTATAGTTGTTGTTAATTTCCAGTGCATTTTCCTTACTTGGATGCCACTGTTTTTTTTAATACTTATTAATTTATTTTGAGAGAGAGAGAGAGGGAGGGAGAGAATGAGTGAACATGAGCAGTTTGGGGGAGGGGCATGGGGAGAGGGAGAGAAAAATCCCAAGCAGGCTCTGAGCCCACTGCAGGGCTTGAACTCATAACTCATGAACCATGAAATTATGACCTGAAATGAAATCAAGAGTTGGAGGCTTAACAGACTGAGCCACCCAGGCGCCCCTCGATGCCACTCTTTTAATCTTGTGTCAACTTACCTGAATACCACGTCTCCATTTTATATTCAAGTTAAGCATTCTCATTTGGAAAGTTTGTCAATATTAGTGTTTGCAGTTTTATCTCAGATTCCCTATCTCTTTCCCTTTTTATATCTGATTGTTCACTCCACAAGTTCCTATTGAACAACCGTTACAGACTAAATACTATTTTGACCCTACAGGACCCATTAGGTAACAACAACAGCAACAAAATTTCCCAGTCTTGAGGGCACATATATATTCTTATGTAGGAAACAGAAAGCAAAATGAAGTGCTTCGGCTAGGATGTTGAAAGTGGTTGGTGCTATGGAAAAAATAAAGTAAGGCGGGAGGGATTGGGAGCATGGGGAAATCAGGGTGGTGTAATGAGAAGGTGACATTTGAGCTTAAACACAGTATCTTAAGTAGAGCTAATACCTGGGGGAAGGACATTCCTGGGAGAGGTATCAGAAAAGGCTCCAAAGGAGTAGGGTGCTTGGTTGCCCCTCCCTCTTACCAATGTCTCTCAATTCTTCTTTAAGCCCATATAATAATACTTCTGAATCACAGCGGTTGTCTCAGGAGTGGACTTAGGATCTCTGCGTACATGAAGATTACCCACTAGTGCCCTGTAAATTTGCTTACAACACTACTTTCATGATATATCTGTGTTCAGAAATCCCCAATGACTACCATCTCAAAATGCATGTATTTCTTCCTGAGAAAATGACCCATACTGTAAAGTCCATACGCTGATGCTCACTCTTTTTTTTTTTTTTAATGTTTATTTTTGAGAGACAGAGCTTGAGGAGGGTGGGGGAGACAGAAAGGTAGAGACAGAACTCAAAGCAGGTTCTAGGCTCTGAACTGTCAGCACAGAGCCCCATGCAGGGCTCGAACTCACAGACTGTGAGATCATGACCTGAGCCAAAGTGGGATGCTTAACCGACTGAGCCACCCAGGTGCCCCGACTGATGCTCACTCTTGGCGCCCGTGTCTTCTATAATACCATTTTCACTACCATATTTATTCAGTCTTGCCAGTGTGTTTTTTTAGTCTATATTTTTCTTTAATAATTTATCACAAAGAACTGTTTTTACTACAAAAGGGCTATTACACACATGCTCATTATAGAACAATTAAAAACCACAAATATGCAAAATAAAAACGTTACTCCTGATTTCAACCACTATACTGTTCCTGTTATCATATTGGTCATTAACCTTTCAGATGTCTGCATTCAGGTATATCGTTATTATGCTACATGTGCTATGTTATAACTTTATTGTATAATATATTATTAACACCTTTCAAATCAAATTATAATTCTACACCATTAGTTTTAATGCCTTTATTGTATACTAATCTGTGCCATCTTCTAGTCTGGGACTTTTAGGCATCTCCTTTTAATAATGTAAATATTTTATAGTCCATAGTTTTAATTATTTTACCCCTAACTTTGTATAAATTCCTGTAGATGGGATTCTTGGGTAAAGAAGTATATAAATCTGTTGGTTTTTAATGTGTGTCAAGATTGCTTTCCAGAATATTGGTAATAATTTACCAATGTGTAAATTTACCAATTGTGTCTGAAGTTGCCCATTTCCTCGTATCCTTGCCAAAAATGGATATTATAATTTTTTTGCCAATTTGCCATAATTTTGTTCTTTTTTATTACTAGTGAATTAGAAATTATTGTATTTATGGGCTACTAGTTTTATTTTATGAGTTCTCAGTTAATAGTGCTCATTGCCTACATTTCTTTTTATGCCTAAGTTACTGGCAAAATTAGCACACTATTATGAGAAACCACATCCCTAATAGTCTGTATATTATTACAAATGTATTTTCTTTATGTAATATACATGTCTAATTTTTCACATTCATCACTTGTATACTTTATTACATCTCCAGATAAACTGTAAATTTCTAAGATTGATTGAAGACTTTATTTTCTGGCTATTTGTTTTGTATTTTGTAGATCCAAGTAAAGATTTCTGATCTGTTTGTTATTTTTAACTGACTTTTAATAGAGTTTCTCTCTTTTTATAAGTTTGCTTTCTGAGTTATAAATTGTTTCTTATAGGAAATCAGTCAGTACATACCTGTTGATTAACTACGTTAAGTGTAAGACAGTATAGAAATGATTAAGGAAGAAGCCCGCATCCACAGGGAAAAAGAAATTGAGTGACATTGAGTATTAACACTATATACTCAAAAAGATATGTGTCAGGCAAAATAGGGGCCTAGAATAGTGATCCCTGATGGATTTGTTCTTAAGGAGGTCTGGGAAGACACCCGTCCCCCGCCAGAGGACATAGCATGAGCTGAGACAGAAGGGGAAGCACATGGTCATCAGGAGGGTAAAGAGAGCTTGGCACCCTGGCCAGAGGGACAGCAAGTAAGACTTTATGTTGTCAGATAATCAAATACTTTGGTGTGGTCTGAGTATAGAATAGGTGGAAGGAAACTGGCTGGAGATGAACCTATCACTGAGTCATAGTTTGGACCTAATTCTGCAGGCAATAAATCCCTTGAAAGATTTTAAGCAGTTAGAATGCCATGGTCATATTTGCATGATTGAAAGGTCCCTCTGGTTGCAGGTGGAGGATGAATTGAATGGGGGCTGAGACCGGAGACAGACCAGTTATTAGGCTGTTACAGTAGACCAGACCAGAGGTAATTAGGTCCTGCATGAAATTGCCTGGCTCAGGCAACTATGTGACGGTTGAAAATAATGAAAAAGGCCTCTGGTTTCAAAGCTGTTAGTTGTGATTAAACAGGAATGGGAAAAAGGGCCCCAGGATCTTTCCCACTGAAGTTTTGCAGTCTACTTAGAAACTGAAGCACCCAAAGAAACAAAAAGATAAATGCAGGAAGATCAATAAAACAGCTAACTCTTCTCCTACTAATGAAAAACAGTTCGACATTTTCTAATGAATAAATCACGGAGCAGAAGTTCAACTTTTAATAATTGAGATGTGCCTATAATTTCCCCCTATGAATGATTCTACACTCTTTAGCTTTATTAATTGTAATTAATCATGACTCCTCAGCGATCTGTCAGAAAATAGTGATCCAGCAACTCCCCTGGTTGGAATTGTAAATGAGTTAGTGCTCTTCTGACCGTTGGAAATTTTATTTATCTGTCCTCATTGCAGGCTCTAAATCATTGAGTTCTTCATACCTTTTGTAGCCAGGACTTAAATCAAGGAGTGACTTGTTTAACACTATGGTTTTCCTGTTCCTGCCCAAATTACTGTTACTTTTTAAAGTAATTGACGTTTCACAAGACTTTCTACCTTATCACCTAAAAGTCCAGGGCATATGGATCTGCATATATTGGAAATCTCAAAGTATACTCCTCATAATAACTTCTATGATTATATATTTGTTAAGTATTTATTGCTTCTTAATTGTGATTTTGTTTTCTTTTTCAGAGACCCTTTTTCAATAATTTGTTGAGTCAGAACTAAAGCTCAAATTTTAGAGTGACATGGTACCTTTTTTTAATATAAGGCCTTAATTTTCATGAGCAATTCCTAAGTAAAACCTGCCTTTAACATTTTCTTTTGATAGGCCATTGTAGGCATTTTTCATGTCCTTTACAAATTTAAAGCCCAAATATTGAAGCATGAAATAGGGGGCCAACCATACTGGTTGGCCTGTGACTAAAAGATTCCTGAGGCATGGGGCTTTCAGTGCTAAAACTGAGTCCTGAAAAAAATGAGATATTTGATCATAATAGTGGACTAGATCTTTTTAAACTCATGATTGGAGTTACTCCACCATTTTCCTTACTCCACCTTTTTCCACATTGGAGTCCCCAAAATACTCACAAACCGTATTTTCACATATATTATTTTCTCTTAGTTCTATTGCTATATTTTATAGAATATTTAATTAATATAACCCTAGCATGTTAGGATGGACTTTTCTCTGTTGCTGTGTAGGAGGTTGGTCTGGGTAAAATCCCTGGAAGTGAAATGGTTTTGGGAGGGTGACACTATTTTTGTCACAATCTTGCCTATGGCTGATAGGAATAAAATAAGTCAGCAGACTTTATAGATAATCTATTTAATTGTTAAATATAGGCATAGGAGAATTATTGTGAAGTAAAGCAGTTTTGGGTAAGATGTGGCATAGTCCAATGACTGGGAACTTCCCAGTTTGGGCATTAACCCATTCTCAGAAATTTTCAGTGTAAAGTTTTGGGACCAGCTTTGTTGGACCCTATGGTATACTTATTAAAATACAGAGTTCTGGGCTTTTATATAGATTTACAGTGTTACAATGTCTGCTGTTTGTGGCTCAGGAAATTTACATTTTTAGTAAGCACCCAGGTTTATTCTTATTAAGAACATTATATTTGATACCGCCTCAATCCAGCAACTAGGAAAGCCATTTATATTTATTGAATTATCTACTCAACTGCAATATGTTGGCCTGATATACCACATTGGCATGTTATAAAAATGAAAGTCACCATGACTCTTTATATTTTTAAAGTCTTCAGAAATGAATGCTTTGTATCAGTGCAAACTGTGCTGATCAATGTAGCCAAATGCAAATTAATATGGGTAGAAAAACAGTGAAAATCAGGAGTATGAATTAAAATGCTTTGCTATTCATCATCATAACCGAGAACAAGATGTGATAGTTATTGTGGAACATTGTGTGAAGATGTACTATAAATGCCAAGCAAGGATGTTAGTGCCACTCACTGATGGAGAGAATTCTGATCATTGAAATTGTAACACATGCATTAGACCAGAACACTGTCTGTAGTTATTTAGTTTTTCATAGGACAGAATGTCATTATGCTTCCTATAAAGTTCAAAAGAATAATTTCACAGTTTTATACCAACACTGGCTATTAGTCTTTAAAGCTAAACTATTTGAAGAGTTTTCTGGGATACATCCTTTGGAGATTACAGAGAATAAGTATAAATATAAATTTGCTTTTTAATAAAAAATGATAATGACTAAGAGTTGAGATCCAGATAGACTAAGATTATTTTGACAAACAAGGAGAGTAGGCCCAAGTTGATGTTATTTTACTTTGAATAGTTATTACTTTGTTATTTGTAAGCCCTGGGCTCTGTCTGAAAAGGAGCTAAGATCATTAGTCCATTCAGCTCAGGAGAGCTTAGAACTGAAATTCAGGTGCAAAGCCATTGCTGCTACTGTTATTATTGTTGTTGAAAATGTTGAATGAACTAAAAATAATATGAAATTATTGTATAAACTGTGGTATTTTAATATCTATTAATGATGCTAGTAGAGTGTCATTACAATATTGAGAAGGTCCTGTCATGAAGCAAAACAGGAAGGAGGAAAATAATTTTGTTGTTGTCCAAGGCTGACTTACCCTTGGAATATAACCTTAATTGTGTTGATTTTGTATGGGGTGTATTTGTTGAACCTCCTGTGCCAAAAATATACTCATAAGCCTGAGAATAGCTCATGATCTATCCCTGCTGCTTAGTTCAGAGAAGAGTGATGTCCAGACCATTTCAGAGAGATAATTACATCCTAAAGGCTTTTGGAGTAGGAGCATCTTAGTCTCCTTTAAATGACTGTCAAGCAATTTTTTGTATTAAAAGTTAATTTTTAATATAAGTGCCTTATTTTGTTTTGGTTAATTTTATTTTTGTTTTAGATTTCTTATCATTTAAGATAGAAGATGGGGGCGCCTGGGTGGCTTAGTCGGTTAAGCGTCCCGACTTTCGCTTGGGTCATGATCTCGCAGTTCGTGGGTTCGAGCCCCGCATCGGGCTCTGTGCTGACTGCCAGCTCAGAGCCTGGAGCCTGTTTCAGTCTGTGTCTCCCTCTCTCTCTGACCCTCCCCTGCTCACGCTGTCTCCCTCTCTCTCCTAGAAATAAATAAAACATTAAAAAAATTAAAAAAGAAAAAAAAAGAAAATGCCCTGCCGTTAGTTTTCAGAGCCATCTTTAGTCACAGGCAGTACCAACTCTGTGCTACACTTCAACATTTAGATCCAGGTAAAATCTGGCTCCTCAGGAGGACAGATTTCTTCCAGATACACATGCTGTAAGGAGATAGGTTTGGGAAGGGAAGAGTGCATGGTGCTTTGATGACTAGAGAAAGTTTGGACCTGATGAACTGAATGTATGTCTGTCTGTGTATGAGCTCTCTACATTTTTTTTTAGTACTTTTTCTGTGCTAAGGGTTTACTTTCTGACTCACGCTCCTGATTCAGCAGTTTCCCAGAAATGGCTCCAATCCTTCCATATTTGGCAGCACTACTTAGAAAATGTAGAGAGAAAATGATGTAGTCTCTTTGTATATGTGTATTTATTCAGATTAGCATTATCGGTTCCAAAAATGTCTTAACATGTGTTATCTGTTTCTTCCCGGTTTTGCTTTGCTCTACATTTCTCCCAGTGGCCTTTTTTCAAATATGCTTCATTACTCTCCATTTTAATTTTTATACATGAAATGCACAGCTTTCTCAGATTTCTATGGCTTATTCTCTTCATTTACTTAAGAATTTAATATGTTATAGCCTATAAATTGTAGAATGGCAGTGCCCCACAGTAGTCCTTTTAATAATGTCTAGATATCTTAAATTTTTAAGGCTAACTGACTGAAATTGGGGACAGACTCTGGGTCAGAACTCTCTATGTTCATTCTGTGCAGTATGCTGATGGTCTTTTGTTTTTAATTCAGTTAGTGAATATTGTTTAAGTTCAGTCTAGTCCAGCTGAATTTTGCTTATCTTTAAATGTGTCCAGAATGTACTAAAGGAAGGCACCTAACTTTATAGAGTGTCCTCCTATGTTCCAAGTTCTACTAGACCAGTAGTATAGATACCGTTAAAATATTGTTTCTTATTTGAATTGGTCATTTAATTATATCTGCCTGATATTATGTC
The DNA here is from genome assembly GCA_017311185.1 of Proteles cristata cristata. NCBI lineage: Eukaryota > Metazoa > Chordata > Mammalia > Carnivora > Hyaenidae > Proteles > Proteles cristata. The sequence goes on along the minus strand of JAESUZ010000242.1, from coordinate 173,227 downwards.
CTCCCTAGGTTGGAGACACTTGGTAAAATCTAATATGCTACTCTTAACTTTTAAGAAGCATATTTCTTCCTTTACACTAGAAATCATAATATCATCGGAACCAGAAAGAGTTGAAAGAAGAATAGAGACACATTTATGATATTTGAAACAACCGTCACATAATTGAATAGTAGAATTAGAATGATATAAACTATAAAGATAAAATGTCTCTTAGTGATAATCTAGTTAAAACCTTCCATTTTAGGAAAGTGGAAAGCATGATTCAGTGAGGTAAAACAACTTGCTTATCTTTTCAGAAGCAGTTGGTGGAACAGTCTGGAATATGCTTTTGTGCTTTGACTCTTATTCTGGCGTTCTCCTTACCAAAAATGATTCAGTTATTTAAATGCATTTCTTCTCTAATTTAACATAATTTATAATGATGGAGACTGTATTTTTTAAGACAGATCAAGGATTTTCTATTCCTGGGGTCTAAGTTTTAGATCAGATCAGCTACTTGTCTAGCTGAGCAGAGGGGAAAGGCAATCAAGAGATTTATGCTTTATAAATACGTCTGGCCTTAATGAGAAACAATGAGATCTGGCCATGTGTAGCAACATGGATGGACCTTGAGGGCGTTATGCTGAGCGAAATAAGTCAGGCAGAGAAGGACAAATATCATATGTGTGCACGTATAGGAGGATTAGGAGGAACTTAACAGAGGACCAAGGGGGAGAAGAAGGGCGGAAATGGTGGGGGAAAGGGAGAGAGGCAAACCATGAGAGACTCTTGAATGTTGACAAAAACTGAGGACTGATGGATGTGGGGGGGAGGAGGGTGGGCATGGAGGAGGACACTTGTGGGGATGAGCACTGGGTGTTATGTGGAAACTAATTTGACAATAAACTATTTGTAAAAAAAAAAATAAATAAATAAATAAATACGTCTGGCCTTGAACAGCATTGCCAAGTCCTTTTTTAGACAGATACAATAAGAGAAAGAGAAAACGTCCTATGTTTCAGGTCCTGAATGATATTCACAGGGTTAAGACAGCATATGTATGGGGTAATGGGAAAGAAAGAGTTGCCGGAGATGGTAGTAGAAAAGTAAAGACTAGAAAATGTAGCATATTAAAGTTATTTGTGTGTTTGCACTTAATTGTTATGAGTAACTGGGAGCCACACATAGTTTTTAAGTAGGAAAGTGTGACATGATCACAATTGTGTTTTAGGAAAAATAATCACTCTGGCTGTCCATGGAGAAGGTAGTAAATGGGGCAGAATCAGAGGTTAGTAGATCATTTAGGGTGCTATCGTGGTAATTTAGATGAGTGGTGGTAATCTGTTGCTAACGGCAGTTTATAGAGGCATCCCCCTTCAGCTAGATTATTGAGAAAGATTTGTTGAAAGCATGAAATATGTAAAATTTCTTGTTGCTTTTGATGAAGTTTGATGCCTGAAAGGTGTATGAAGAAAGAGTACAGGCTTGGGGTGTGAAGATGCAGGGACCATATAGCAGAAGACCTTCTAAATACATACTTGGACTGAAGAGTGTAATGTTTGAAGTCTGGGTAAAAGGTCCAGCCAGGAAGATGTTGAGAGAAGGTTGTGGACGTGGCCTGGAGTATCAGAACTTCAGTTTATCCAACAGATAAGAAGGAAGCACCGATTTTTTAGGGGATGATCAAAAACGACAATGAGATTTATACTTAGGTTCTCCAGATTATAATGTATAAGATAAATAATTTTGGATATAAAATTGTCTTTCTCATTTCATTTAGCTTTTGAAAAAACCACTTTACATCAGTGTGATAGTAGATTTCATATATCAAATGAGATCTGCTGAATTATTTTTTAACCAAAATTTGTTGCACAGATTTCTTTAAAAAAAAAAAAACTTTAGGTACTTAAAATGAGTTTGTCTTTAATGTGATCTCTTAATGATCCTACGCAGCGATATGAAAAATAGTGTTAAGTTAAAAGTGGAATTTAAAAACATTTTTTAGGGAAAATCTCTGAAAATGCTTGAATTCATTCAATTTGCATTTGTACTCTATAATTTAAAAATTAAGTTTGAGACGGTTTTGAATCATGCTCCATTTGTCTTTCAGAGTTCTTTTAAGAAACCATATTATGACTCTGTGAAGAAAAAAATATCAGAAATTTGATCTATATAAAATTAGATGAACACTTTGAAGATGACAAATTTTATGGTTATGGAGATTAGTCTATTAGTGATAATATCCAATTAAGAGATGCTATGAGTATCTGAAATTACAAAATGTCACTGTGTGTGTACATATATGTCCCCTCATAAGCACACTTATGGTTAAGAATATCTATTATTACTGTTATTACTTTGATTTATGCTATTATAAGAGTGATAATTCGGTAAGTATTGAAAACAGACAAATCCAGCACTATTTTTTAATAAAATGCCCTTCAAATTGATTTAGGAGTAAAAAATTAAAAAGGTATAGATGATTTCTCCATAGCCATTTCTCCAAGGGCTAAAGGGGTTTCTTTTGCTGTGTTACAAGTTGGTCTAAGTTGTTACAGGTTTCCTGCTCATGCAGTAGCTTTTACTCTGAAAGCCAATGTGAGAATAGAGCATAACCTGCTGAAAAATGCCTTCTCTGACACATTTCATTTCCTGGAATAATGCTAGCAATTATGTACCATACAAATGGTTTTATTGGTTTTGTGTCTTAATTTTGCCATGCCCGCCTGGCCCCTGCCCCCCATATGATATAGTTTCAAATTGGAAAATGAGGATCTTAACTGGTTGCCAGAATAAAATCTGATGTAATGGGTGAAAGAAAATTCTATATCACTGTTACATTACCCATGTAATATTTTACTTTACATTATTTGTAAATATAACAAAAATGTTACTTTTTGAAACCTTACATGCCTACTTTAGTACAGGGCTGAGACATGAAGAAGTATTATCTGACTCCAAAGAGTTTTTAATGACTCATCTGGGCTGTTAATGTTTCCCATAGGAGATTCTTTTGCTGCTTAATGGTCCATGTTTCAAAAATAATTTTCTTACACTTAAAAATCTCCTTTGAGAAATATAATTGTATTGGTAATAATATCCTCTATAGCCTTTTTTTCCCCAAAAAATCAAATCCTTCAAATTGTTACTCATTTGGTCATATTCCTTCTCTGTCATCATTCATTAGTCATACAATAAATGTGTTTTTGTGTTTGTTTTGTCTCCAGAATTAACCTTTGGAGACTCATCTTCTACTACGTTTTGCATTTTATATCTTGGATCCTCCAAATACCTGGATGTTTCGGGCAGATATTTTTTCTTTAAAATTTTCCTTTTTTTTTTTTTTTTTGAAAATGGTAATAATACATATCCTCTCTACTTATCTCTCAAAGTTATCCTGAGACTTTAAAGACCTGATGTATAGACCATGCCATGAAGAATTCAAGCCCTGTGTAGGAAAACATCTTCAAACTCATGGTGTCTGCTAGTTTTCACTCAACCTGCCCCCCTCCATGCCACCTATTTGAAAACATGAATTTTCATGGTTCTGTTTACAATATTTTCCTTTAGAAAGATTCAATTAATTTTCTTATGTCAAACCACTTCACTAGCTCTTGACAATACTCTTAACTTTCTATTTTTATTAACTATTTGTTATAATCTATAAAGTTGACAGTACCCTGAAAATTAATTTATGGAATGAGTATAAACTCCATTCACTCAAAAGCTGCATCTTTCAGTATTTAGAAAATATTGTAGGTCTTTCTGTATGGTTTCCAACATTGAAAGTTTGATTCCATTGAAAACTTCTAGAATGCAGAGGTTATATGCAGTACTAACTTTTTAAAATAACATCTAGAATAGTCCTATACCTGCATGGCTAGCTACTGTGGTAGGAAGAACTCTGAGTTAGAAGCCAGTTCTACCCCTAAATGGCCATATATTTGCCAAGTTCAATGATATTCTTAAGTTCTTTTTTTAAAAAAAGTTTATTTATTTATATTGGGAGAGAGGGAGAGAGAGAATTCCAAGCAGGCTCCATGCTGTCAGTGCAGAGCCCGATGTGGAGCTCAATCCCCTGAACTGTGAGGTCATGACCTGAGCCAAAATCAAGAGTCACACACTTAACTGACTGAGCCACCCAGGTGCCCCTTGAGTAAATTCTTTTATTTGCAGCATATAAATTATATTTCTTGTCGGGTTTTTGCTAAGGCAAAGAGAAATTAATATTTTATGAAATCATTAAGTTCTATATGTAAAATATAATAATTTTGATTAATGAAAATGATTTTAATACCATTTTTGTGTCATTTTCAACTTGTTAGTACTGCATTTCATTTATGTCATTATTTTTCAGGTATGTTTCTTTAAACCTTCTTCTGGTTGTATCAAAATTTCAATAATATTATGTGTCCTTGCATATAAGTTTAGTAAAAATACAATCTCGGTTATTCATTGTGACCTCATTTTTAATAACAGTGTAGTTATAGCCAGTTAAACCACAGATATTCTTGATGTTGTTTATTCCATATATAAATTGCCTTATGGTTTTGTCTACCATATTATATTCTCATCTTTATGTATTTTAGAATACACTGATGTTGGAGTAGCCATATAATTCCCTGGACCACTTTTTATTGATGTAATTTGGAAGAATATTAAGAAGATCATATATTTTTATAATGTTTGTAATGTTATAGTAAACCTCTTCTCTGTTAATTTCCTATGGGTTTACATGCCTCTTTTCTGGGAATTTGTGTTGTGGGTTCCTGAAACCGGTGGAAGAAAATTGTCATGTTCTGTATAAAGACTGAGTATTTGCAGAGTTGATTTCCCTGTAGAAGAAGATATTGCATGATACTTCAACCTGCTGATTTTTTTTAAGTTTATTTATTTTGAAAAAGAGAGAGGGCACTCACACATGGGGTGGAGTGAGACAGAGAGAGGGAGAGAGAGAATCCCAAACAGGCTCCGCATTGACAGACACAGAGTTCCAGTTCATGAACCATGAGATCATGACCTGAGCTGAACTCAAGAGTGGGACACTTAATGGACTGAGCCACCCAGGTGCTCCAGCAACCTGCTGATTTAAAAATATGTCAGGCCAGTAGAGAAGATTGGGCTGTTGAATTTGAAACAGTGAGCGCAGACAGTGGTTACAGGTATAGACTTCAGGGTCAGATTGTTTGATTTTAGAGTCTACACGCCATGTATTATTTACATGATTCTGGGCAAGTTGGTTAATTTTCTTTTCCCGGGTTTCTTCAAATATAAAAATGGAGGTAGAAATCCTATATCTTTTCTGGGATGGGGAGTAAACTAACCATATTAAAATAATATACTATAGAGAGTGCACTTGGTGTATTTTCTAGCATTTAAGGGCACTCAATAAAATTGATGTTATTGATATCAAAATCATTAGTAATAGACAGTTTTAGTTGAATTCATGTTTGAAAAATAATAATGTATTATTATGTTATATATACCAATTTCCTTGGACTAATTCTCTTAAACTTTTGACCAAGAATGGGTCCTTACATGAAATTACAATGCAATTTTATTAAGAAGTACTAGAAATGAAGCCTTTCACAGTTACAGCATGGTTTTTTTTTAATGGAGAAGTAATGGTTTAGCATGACTAGAATGAATGAGAATTGTATCTATTTATGCCAGTATTGATTGCATCGAAAATTTATAGTTTTTATAATTACCTTTGCCAACTAGATATAGAGGAATTTTACCATCCTTTAATTAAAGGCTATGAAGTATCATAGAGTGCCAATGAGAGTAAGGAGCTTTCTCTTAACCAAGTCCTTGTCATTTAATTAAGTTCCTTTAGAACTGGTCCATGGACCTGAATATAGTATCCAACATTCAGATCTCTCTTAGATCTTATTTTATTAGCAGCTGTGTATTTAACTCATAATTGACTTAGGCATTTTTTTTTTAATTCTGTTATACTATGTTTTTGAAAGTCTGTTATACTATGTTTTTGAAAGTACTTTTCAATACTCAATCCTTTCATAAACCATCACCTGTACATTATATTGGTTTATAATGACCGACAAAAAGGTTAATTATTGTGACTTCTTATCATCAATGGGAATGTATGACTGGGAACTAACACACTACATATCCAGAGCAACGTGCACTATATAAATCCGTTTTTAAAAACATAGTGAATATGGGGTGCCTGGGTGGCTTAGTTGGTTAAGCGTCCGACTTTCGCTTAGGTCATGATCTTGCGGTTCGTGGGTTCGAGCCCCGCGTCGGGCTCTGTGCTGACTGCCAGCTCAGAGCCTGGAGCCTGTTTCAGTCTGTGACTCCCTCTCTCTCTGACCCTCCCCTGCTCACGCTGTCTCTCTCTCCTAGAAATAAATAAAACATTCAAAAAAAAATTAAAAAAAAGAAAAAGAAATTAGTTTATAAAAAAAAAACATAGTGAATAAGAAGAATTAATGTTTTATTATAAAGGAAATCCTAATGAAATAATTTTAAGTCAGAATGGCATTGAATCAGAAGACTTGATTTATGTTTGCAGTATGTTTTCTCCTAAATAGTATTATATGAATTAGGCATGCATTTGTTGCAAACAGTAGAAAATCCAACAGCAGTGACTTCATCAGCTAAAACTTTATTTTCCGCCTGTAACAGTATGTTCAGAGCAGGCAGTCAGGAGGGTTCAGCTGCTCCAGGATGTCATCTAGGACCTGCGGGGGATCATCAGGCTCCTCTTGTCTTCCTGCTCTGCCATCTTTTTTTTTTTTTTTAATTTTTATTTATTTCTAGGAGAGAGAGAGAGAGAGTGTGAGCAGGAGAGGGTCAGAGAGAGAGGGAGACACAGACTCTGAAACAGGCTCCAGGCTCTGAGCTGGCAGTCAGCACAGAGCCCGACGCAGGGCTCTAACCCACGAACCGCGAGATCATGACCTAAGTGAAAGTCGGACGCTTAACCGACTAAGCCACCCAGGCGCCCCCTGCTCTGCCATCTTTAACATTTGTATTTCCTACCAGTGGCCATGAAAGCTGCTGCACCTTTAAGTGTCATTTCAGAGATTCAAGTGAAATGAGTGGGGACCAGGAAAAGCCAACAGAGCTTTATCCTTGGGAGCCTTTGGTGTTATATTCAGGAAGGACCATTTCCTAGGCAAACTTGTCTCCCTTGCATTGGTCTGAACGTCCTCAGACTCTTCCAATTAGAAGAGTTTTGGAAATTGATTATTTTAGCTGCATATAATTTCTTAAATTAAGTAAAGGGGTTGTTTTTTGTATCTTTTTTTTTCTTTTTTAGTAAGAATGATGGGATGGGAAAATGGATAATCTCAGAAAAAAGGAAATCCTTGCTTAACCAAGTTTTAGAAGTTATGTCAATAATGCAATATAATAAAGGTATTATTTTTAAATGATATTTCTTCTACTTAAATTAAACATACAAATAACCAAACACAAGGGTTTCATATTTTTCCTATGAATGCTAAAATAAAGGAAGAAAAATCAGTGTATGAGGAGTATCAAAATTTTCCAGTCTAGTGATTTGGTGTTAACCTACAATTTTTTTTTTAATGTGGAATAAAGCTGAGGTCTAAGGAAAGAAAAGTAGCATAAACTTTTTTCCCACTGTCTCATTTAATTTAAATTTAAAGTTATTTTTATAATGTATTTCATTAATTTTAATTAATTTTAATTTTTTCACTTTGTCATTTAAAGCCCATATAAAAAATTATACAGATATCTAATTTTATACTATCCTTAATTGTGCATTCATACAAGGACCTTTTTTCCCCTAAACACACTCTAGTTTGAATCTCATCACATATTAAAAATGTACTTCTAGTACATTTAATACATCTAGTAAATGGTTCTTTATCTACAATGTATTGTTAAATCACATCCTTCAAGAAGTTGCACTCACTCCTACTTGAGGGAGTGGGCCTACTAAAACTTTTAAATCATATTTAAAAAGTAACTTAGCATTTTTTTGTAAAGGGAAAAATGAGTAATTCATTTAAACTCTGTGGTGTGATTCAAAAAATAGAAGGGCATATAATAAAGAAGTACCCTGTGGAGGAAAGTATGATTAAGTGTTCGAGGAAAGTATGATTAAGTGCTCCTGAGAGTTCGAGGTCAAGGCAGCATTTTCAGATGAAGTGTGACTTCACTAGGATTTTAAAAGATGAATAGAATTTTACCCAGCACCAACAGCAAAGGGTTGAAGGAGTGAGACAGTGTGGTATCATTTGGGTAGCTATGTGGCCTTCTGTAAGGGACACAAAGTAAGACCTGGGGTTGCCAGATAACAAAGACACTCCAGGAGCTCCTTTGGGATTAACAGAATTCTGGATCCTTTAAAAAATTCAAATGTAGGGTGCCTGGGTGGCTCAGACAGCTGGGTGTCTGACATATGCTCGAGTCATGATCTCATGGTTCCTAGGTTCAAGCCCTGCTCTGGGCTCTGTGCTGTTGGCATCGAGCCCACTTCAGATACTCTGTCCTTGCCCCCTTCTTTCTGCCCCTCCCCCCTAAAATAAATAAAATATTAAAAAATGTCAAATGTATGTGGTAAAAATTTTTATCATAAAATTACTAGCTTCTGTTGTCTATCTCCTTTGTACTTTTTGCCAAAGTATCTATACGAGTTTAGCTGTTTTGTGAGTAAAAGAATTAACCTAGTTAACTCAAGGACATTTTTTTTTAACATACTCATGTTATATCCATACCTGACTTGTTCTGAATAAGCCAGATCACTTCTTTGGGTATCTTCTTAATATATGTAACTAGTACTTTTTGTTTATAAAATTAATGATCACATTTATTCATTACTGTCTTGTATAGTTGTCAAATGAAATTACCTCTTAAAATAGGAGGTAGAATTCTTGCTCTGGAAAAAAAAATTGTCTGTTAGTACTTTTTCAAACAAAACAATTCAATTCATTTTGTTGTTGTTGTTTGTTTTTTAATGCAGGGGATTCCTGGGTCAGCCATGCATTCTCAGACAGACTTTTTAAAAAATTTTTCCTACTAAATGAGTAGTCAAGATGAAAATGCTAATTCATTTTAGGGAGGCTTTGTGTGCCAAAAGTTAGCATCATGCTCTACCAACATGTGGCACTAGTACAGTTACAGTACATTGATTATAATGTGCCGGGAAAGAGGCTACATACATTGAAATACACCTTTTGTTTACTCAACAACCTCCACATAAGTTAGGCATTATTTTTCTCATATTTGTTAGATGAGGAAACAATCTGAGAATATTTGCCTTTTATATGTCAAAGTCTTAAATTAAACCTTGTGAGATAAGCCAAGATACCCACCTAATAGATTAAAAAGTGCTAGTAGTACAATTTATTCATTTTTCCTGCCATAATGAAACTACAGAGGCACAGCTTTTTAGGAAATGAGTTTTGTGCCTTGTCTGATACTGCATATCTTCATATTTTAAATTTCTAAGTGCCCTAGATGTCCCAGGACAATTGGTAGCTGCGAAATTTGTCATTGTTTCCCCATGATCATAACATTTATGTTTCCCCCTTCTTTTTCAACCCACACTTCCTTTTCTTCATGGCAGTCCGTACTTTTCTGACCCACTGGCATTTAGGTAAATGAAAGACAACTCCAGACTTCAATGGGCTCTTGAGAAACATAAAAACATCTTACAGTGTCCTATTCTGGAACTAGATTCAAAAGATTTGTGGCTTCAATCATTTTTTTTCCCCCTTTGTATCAGCACTTGGTTTGAAGTGTTTCCTGGACAAAACACCAGGCTGGCATCCCAAGTAGCTCATTAGCTGTTCATCTTTGCATTGTTTCACTCACTGCCCATCAAAATTCAATGTGTGGCTCCAGGCCTGCTAAAAACTATCGGGCAAGATACCATTCACAAGCATTATGTGATCTGTTATTTACAGATGGCTTGAAAGCACTACAGATTAATCAAGGATGGAGAGTACAAAACACATTTAGCTTTTATCAGTGACTTATTTTAAAAGTGGAAACTAAATCAGATGTTTAGTGTGTTTCCAAGAAAATAGGACCCAAGACTGCCCAGCACAACACTGAAAAAGCAAACATACTTTAGTATGGAGTTTTGATTTAGCCTATTATTGGTATGTATGCACTTTGGTTTTTAAAATCTACATTCCTTCATAGAGACGTAGAGATTAAAACAGCTAGTACGTCTTGGTAATAACCCATTTTAAGTATTGAAACAGATTCTGTTTTTAGCAGATTCCACTTTACCTTTTCTTTTAGTTGTAGAATTAATTGGATTTTTTTTTAGTTACTCTATTGTAACTTGTATTGAATTGGCTATTTTAAACCTAGTTATTAAGTGAGTTTTTTCGTACTCTATATTAGTTATAAATTTAAATTTAAAGGCCATGTATTCTTGCCTTCTTCAAAATAAAATGTTTTGCTTTTCATTGAGATATAATAAACATTTTGGCGAACAGTCAGCTTTGTTTCCATTGTCTCTTAAAGAGAAAAAAATGTTTTTTTCTGAGGAAAGTAAAATAAAATATAAAATATAATATATCATCCTGAATATTTTTGAGTGGAGGCTCTTGTAGATAGCTGAAGGAGCTTGAGCCAGTGATACCCACCTGTCCTGTCTCAAGTGAATGCTTATGTAATAGGGAATTGCATGAAAATTTTCTTATTGTCTTGCATTTTATTTATTTTTATTTTATTTTTTATAAATAGTTTATTGTCAAGTTGATTTCCAACAACACCCAGTGCTCATCTCCACAAGTGCCCTCCTCCATGCCCATCACCCCCCCTGCCCCCAACACCCATCAGTCCTTAGTTTGGTCTCAGCATTCAAGAGTCTCTCATGGTTTGCCTCCCTCCCTTTCCCCCACTATTTCCCCGCTCCTTCTCCCCCATGGTCCTCCGTTAAGTTCCTCCTAATCCTCCTATACGTGCAAACATATGGTAGCTGTCCTTCTCTGCCTGATTTATTTCACTCAGGATAACACCTTCACGTTCCATCCATGTTGCTATACATGGCCAGATTTCATTCTTTCTCATTGCCATGTAGTATTCCATCGTATTGCTTTGAATTTTGAAGCAGAAGTTCTAAAGTGGAAATTCTTAAGTGATATGTACCATATGTAAAAAAAGTGTGAGGCACCTGGGCGACTTGGTTTCTTGAGTGTCTGGCTCTTAATTTTGGCTCTGTCATGATCCCAGGGTCCTGGGAGTGAGCCCTGCTTAAGATTTATTCTCTCTCTCACCCTCTGTCCATCTTTCCCTCTGCCTCTCTCCCCTCACTCATGCAGTCTTTCTCTCTCTAAAAAAATAAAAAGAAAAGAAAAAGAGGGCGCTAGATACATTTATGTAAGATTTTTAAAAAAGATAGCAAAACTGGTTCAGGGATTATTAATGCCCATTGCCAACTTCCATTTTGAAGGATATTGTTAAAATTTATTAATGTAGACTGTGTCAGCCTACTGGAGGGGTGGGGGGGTTGTTCAGCCCTGTCCTATAGAAGATTGACAAGTGGAAATCCTATAAGAGTTCCTAGAGAAGTTGATATGTGTTTGTCCCTCTTGCAGTTCAATGAGCATAAACGAATATAGAGAAGATCCAATTTTGTGGGACCTGAAACTTATACAATATGCAGTTTAATTATGTTATTCCTTACAGTAGTTTTGCACATTTTACAAACTGTTTGACCATAATGAACACATTGCTGAGGTCCCTTTCAGAATTTTGAATAGGACTCATGCAAGTGGTGGTAGGAAGGGGTTGGGCTGAACATAAATGTTCTTATGTTAATGATAAATCCACCCATAATATAAACTGATATTTTCTTCCCACTTATAGAATTCATGGGAATTCTTGGAAATTTGCTTGAGATGCTTGAGGTAAATATAGGATTGGAAACAGCTAACATATCTAGTATTTTGCATGGCAAGAATGCTATAGTTTGCTATAAGCAAACTGCATTCAGAAAAAGTAGTGTGACTGCTTCTGTCCTGCAGGGAATCCTTCACAAGAAGGCTGTATGCTGGAGAGAAGCCATGAGAATCTGGGATGATTCCCCACAGTCTGAAATCCCTTCTTTCTGAGAAAGAAGTCGTTATAACCCACTTGACCCCCTCAAAAAGAAAGTGAATTCATGAAATACCTATCATTAGAAATTGTGAGGTGCTTCAACCCACACCCCCCAACACACACATACACGTGCCTTATAAAAGCACCAGTAACTAGTGACTGCTAGAATGGAGAGCAAGACAACTAGCTTGGTTGGATGAGCTCAAACTGGAGGTTCCATTGTTTCACTTCTCTCTCTCTAATCCCTTCTCCCACTGCCCTTTCCAGGCCTGCAGAAGCAGCAGATGCAGAAAGTGATGGAGGAGAGAGAGAGAGAGGGAAGGAGGAGACCACATGGTTCTGCTCCTGTGTACTAAACAAATTAAATACAAGATAGAAATTTGATTTTAGACAAGACTGAACCATTCTGTAGTAAAGGTGAATTGTAATGATCAGTAAAGGGCTGCTCTAGACCCAGAGGCTACCCAAAAGCTGAGATGTCGTTCACTGAAGAATTGAGATCCTACAGAGTGAATTGAAAGACAAAAAAAAAAAAAAAAAAACAGAGAAAAAGGTCATTCTTCCTGTCCATAGCATGTTCAGGCTGTTCAATAAGCAAGTCCATTTATGCTTCATCAGGGAATAGTGACGGCTTTACCTTGATGGACTTTGCACCCTCATTACAAGCGGTCTCCAGGTCACTGGAATGAGTATCTTAGTCTGTGTTCCTGTTGACAGAAACCACCTAAGATTGCAAGAGAATCACCCTTAGGGGAGGAAGAGGTTAATTATGTGGCAACTTTTCTCCCAACATGAAGGGAAACCCCAGAAATACACTCAGCAAAATCCTGCATTACTCTTTTTTCATCTGGCATGTAGTTAATTAAATTGGCTTGAATTATTGATGCTAGGACAGACTGGCATTGAATATTAAGAAGGCCAATTTAGAAGTGGAGGTAGGCATATATAGAGATGCTGCCGATTGTTCTGAAAATTTAATTTTTCCTTTATGTGTTATCGTAGATGACTTCATTTAATTACTATTTTAATATTTATTTCCTTCAGAATTGTCAGAATTTCTGAAGAAAGTCATCAGTGATGTATATTTTGCTTTTATCCCACTTAATATCTTTGAGAAGAAGCAAAAGAGAACTGAGAAAATTTGATTCTGAGTGATAGACTTTGGTCTGTTTCATAGAAGGATGCTATGGCTTGGCTTAAGCAATTTTAGCTGTATCCTTCTAATTTGATAAAATATGTAATAAGTTCTATTTTGAATTTTATATTATAATTCTTGACTGTAAGGAAAAGGCTGCTGTGTCTCTATTACTATCCTAGAGCAGAGTGCACAAAGTATTATTATGACAGTTTCTGGAAATTCCAGTGTCTTCCAAATCTTCCTGGGACTTTGTTCCTTTGGTCCTTCCTTTTTCTCTCATTGCTGTAAACTGTATACAGTTTTCCTGAACTTATACATTGTTTGGTGTAATAAATCACAATAGTAATTATTGATTCAGGTCATTTTAATGCCCTGGATCTGAGTCTATTTCAAAACAAAGAAATATTCAATCCCATAAGAAGTCTTTTACCTTCTTGCCATTGTTTTTTGCCTTTTGAGAGTGGAAGAAAGTGACAGGGAATGACTGGTCCTAAGTATAAAGCAACAAAACAAAACAAAAAGACCTAACATTGGATTCTGCTTGCAGCCACCCTGGTTCAACTTATTCTAGTACCACTTACCCACCCTGAGGGTTTACAATGAATATATATATATATATATGTTTATTTATCTTTGAGAGACAGAGACAGAGCATGATTGGCAGAGGGGGAGAGACAGAGAAAGAGACAGAATTCATAGCAGGCTCCAGGCTCTGCACTGTCAGCACAGAGCCTGATGTGTGGTTCAAACCCACAAAGTGTGAGGTCATGACCTGAGCCAAAGTCGAATGTTTAACCAACTGAGCCGCCCAGGTGCCCCACAATGTGCATATTTAATGAAGCAATAGAAATTGTAAAGGGTAATGAATGTGGGGAGAAAAGAACAGATTCTTACAATTATATATGCATGAAAGAAAAAAAACAAACTCCACGAAGTAAAGATGAAATAATAGGGACAAGGTACACTCTCTCACATGAAACATCTAAAAATGAACAACTGGGGGTGCCTGGGTGGCTCAGTCAGTTAAGCATCCGACTTAGGCTTAGGTGATGATCTCGCTGTCTGTAGGTTGGAGCCACACATCGGGCTGTGTGTTGACAGCTTAGAGCCTGGAGCTGCTTGAGATCCTGTGTCTCCCTCTCTCTCTGCCCCTCCCCTGCTCATGCTCTGTCTGTCTCTTTCTCTCAAAATAAATAAACGTTAAAAAAATTAAAAATGAACAACTGTATTAACATGTTTCAGGACATTGGCTCTCAGATGAGGAATGTCACTGATCCCCAAGAGATGAGGAACAAATGAGGGGAGCCCTAAGTCTGCCCCCTGCTGACTGCCTGAACAGTTTACAGATTGTGGTGCAGGGAGGGGAGGCTTCCTGGAGCCTGGAGGCTTCCCTGAGTTGAGGCAAGAGTTGGGAGCCAAGAGAGATCAAAGTGGCTCTTGTCCACAAGGTGGAATACATGAGAGGTGAGAGCTACAAAGAGAGATAATTTTGGAGATCTACAATCTTCAACTCATGTGTGGGAAGAAGCCACCCAAGGCTAAGGAGTAAATCATTCAAAAGGATTAAGAGGGAGCAGTAGCTGGAAATCCCACATACCATCCGGAGTGGAAAACCTCATAATTCAAGGGGCATTGGGTGTAATATTACTCAAGCTATGGTACTCAAGCTAATACTTCAAGATATAATCTGTCATATATGCTCTGATCAATATGTTCTTTCTGCCTTTATTTGGATATTTAAGAAATAATGTAGTATCTTCATTTGTGTTTTATGACTATTATGGATGGCATTGTGTCATCTAGACATATATATGAATCTTCTATAAATAGAATGAGAAGCAATGAGAAAGAAAAATGGAAAAGACTGTCTAATGGTAAGAACATTTCCGTATCAGGGTGCCTGGGTGGCTTAGTCGGTTAAGCGTCCAACTTTCGCTTAGGTCATGATCTCGTGGTTCGTGGGTTAGAGCCCCGCATCGGGCTCTGTGCTGACTGCCAGCTCAGAGCCTGGAGCCTGTTTCAGTCTGTGACTCCCTCTCTCTCTGACCCTCCCCTGCTCACGCTGTCTCGCTGTCTCTCTCTCTCCTGGAAATAAATAAAAAACATTTAAAAAAAAAAAAGAACATTTCCTTATCAATTTTCCTTAAGAATGAAATGAAATAAAAGTGGGTATTAAGGGTTTCCTGGAGTGGAACAGTAGTTGAAATTCATAAAATATTCACCTTTGGTAGTCATTATATTAATTTTTCCCTTTGGTGTATTTTTATTGGTGGTGTTTGATTTTACTCATATATCAAAAAGGAGAAAGGCATATATATTTATTTGAGTCTCTTTTAGTAGTTTGGTATTTATCAGCTCATATCTCATTAAAACACAGCCATTATTCATGATTTCATTTTCCTCTGAAACACTGAAGAAGCCAACAGCCAAACTGGGTTACATTAGTGTTTCTCCTTACCAGAAACACAAATAGAAATTTAGTATTATTCTCTTACCCTTTAGAAATAAAGCAAATAACTGCTAGATTTCTCTCATTTTATCTTGATTTCTTGAGGAAATCTAGCAGAAATACTTCTGATATTGGGGTGCTGAATAAAGCTTTATAATCCAATTTGTCTTAATCAGTTTAGATCTTTTGTATACATTACATGCCAAAGAAACTGAACAGGATTTGCAAATCAGAGGCTTTATCTTCATTTGAAAAGTCATGTGATTTTGGGGGCATGTATGGTTAAGTCATCATACTTCCTAGACAGAGAAAAACAAACAAAACAGCTATATTTACCCTTATGAGCTTTAATTATAATGGAAACCCTCTGAGATTACCATCTGGTAACCTGTGTGTTGGATTTAGTTTATTGCTGTAGTTGGCACTCATAGTTTTAAAATAATGCTTGATTCTCTCTCCCTTTCTCTTTCTCTTTCTTTCTTTCACCAACACTTACATAACTTGGTGATTCAAATTGAAGTGTGGCTTTTAAAACTTTCTCTTGAAAAACGAGATTTGACAATTCCAGGCTTGCTTGTTAGCATGAAGCTAAAAGCATCCGTCCCTTGTACGTGGGGCATCCTCTGTCCGGGTTCCCATAGTTCTTCCACAGTTGGCTTCACTCATTCATGGTGCTTGTTCGGCATACGCTTTGAGTTTGCAACCTCTGCTTTAGAAATGAAAGCCACACGTATACTTTCAGATTCAGCCTGGCTGTAAAACAGCTGAAGAGTCTAAAATCTTAAAAGCCAAATTTCTTCTCCGATAGGAATGAAAATCTAATGGTAGTAAAGATCCAAATTCAACCATTCCTAAATGAGCATGAAATATGTTTTACTGAAGGATATCTGTGTTTCTGGACCATAAATTCCTCTAGTAATGTTATTAATTATAGATTGTTTCCATTTTTAGTGCTGAATGCAATCTTTGAGTTATCAATTTTCATTATCAGGTCTTTGTTAGCGTTTTGTTAAAACAGCGGGAGAGATTTCCTTATTGTTTATCTTCAACTCTGCACTGTCGTTAGAAATTATTTTTGGTTATGGCTTCTGTTATTATTTTCCTTATTGATCATATGTTCCCTGTTGTTGCCAATAATTAAAAAAAATACCTCCTGGTCTCTTGGAAACTAGCTCAATACAGATTTTATCTCCCATCCCACAAACCAGTATGTTCATTTTGGTTAATAGAATTTTAGTAGTATAACTATTTAATGGAAGCCATTCTTTATTAAGGAGGGTGGTTTTGTTTTCTCCTTAATACTTTGTTGCTGTGGTGGTGACTGGTGCTTTTTTAGAGAGAAATTATAGAACTCTGATGTCACGCCCTAGATGAGACTTTCCAATTTTAGCATCTGTCCCCTTGGCACATTTCCTGGTGTTGACAGTTGGGTAAGAAGACACCCCTGGGTTTTATGAAGTCCTCTTGCTGCAGATGGTGGGTTTTTGCTTCTAAAGAGTCTGCCTTAGTACTGACTTGTTTTAATCTTCTTCCTATATTTCTTGCTGAAAATTTTATGTAACTAAAAATGACAAGTTTCTCGTATAAAACCATTTTGCTGTGGCACATGATATCAAATTAAAACCACATGTTGTGTATTGGCAGAATCCTCAAATTCTGGCTCTGCATTCTGCCAGACAGAAAATAATACAAATTGTAAATAAGACTAATACAAAACACTTCAGTCATTTTTCTTAAGCTTTTGGACCAAGTACCACGTAGCTGAATATTTTACTAATGACAACATCGCTTTCTAGAGAATCCTGTGATTGGAAACAATGTTGTAGTACTGTTTTTAGGCACAACTACATCCATACTTTCTGAGAAAAACAGCTTTAATAATCTTAGGAAATCTTGTTGGAGTACTTAAGTTCTAGGCCTTGTTTTAAGCGCTTTCATATATTATTTAAGCTTCTCATCACCTTGTGAGGTAGACACTGTTACCATAATTTACAGATGATAAAACTGATTGTCAGAGAAGTTAAATACTTCCTCCAAGCCACACAGCTAGCTAATGGTGCTGCCGAGATAAGAGTCCTTGCTGTCTGACTCTAGGCCATGTGCCGGTAAGCAGTAGATGCACCGCTTGATTATTTCTAGGATACTTTACAAGCCCATCTTGTGCTACATTTGCCTGATAAGTTTAATTCAAACTATCCTACAGGGACATAAAACCGTATTTTGTTTAGCTTTGCTGTATCGTTTTCCAGTTTTTTATTTTAATAGAGGTTTTACTCTCTCCCCCACTCAGGCTTTTATTTGTTTATTTGATCTTTCAATGGACGACAAAGAATTGAGTGTGTTAAAAATGGTCAGAATTGAATTGTTTTATTGATATTGGGACATCGTCATTTCTTCATTAAAATCTTCTGTAGCTAGCATTGGATAAAATTGGAGCAAAAACCTTTTATTTTCCAGTACCTATGTGGCAAATCATAGCTGAAATATAAATTATAGTATTGACTTGAGGTTCAAAATGGCGGGTTAAACATGAGTTTAAGCTCCCATCCTTGCTCGAATTTCATTGAAATGACAGAAACTTGTATATGCAAAGAAATGAGGCTGTAAGAATCCTGGTAAGCAGGAAAGGATACAAGCAGTAAATAAGACATTTTGGTGAATTTCTAAAATATGTTAAACAAATAGGGTGAAGGAGAAATCAGAGCAGAATATTTTAAAACACAAAAATTGAGGCTGAATTTGTTTCAGAGCAAAGAGACATTCCTCACTGTAGAACTCACAACAGATATCTTCCCCTTAGAGAGAAGTCTGCTAAAGCATGGGTCTACTTGGGCCCCTCTGCCCCTCTGGCGGCTTCAGTGTTTGTAACCTTAGTAAGCCGGGGAGAACAGATGTCAAGGTTAATAGAGAATTTACTTGTTTGAGGTTGAGGGAATGATGATCTTAGTAAGGACTGAAAGAAGAGCAAAAAAAAAAAAATGCCACAAGAAATCTGTTTTTCACACCGATAAACATGATAAATCAGAGGTATATTTTCTGTGTGAAGGGCTTGCTTAGATTAGTTCATCACCCAGCTCTTTATGCTTAACATGACAAAGAAAGGTCTGTTAGGAAGATGAAAATATTATAGCAAATCGATAGACAAAGATATACCGAGCAAAAGGAACTAATGATTAGAAAACAGCAGATAGTATAGTGAGACGAATACATTTAATAGAAAGACAATTCTTAAATGTTACAGTGTATTAGAAGATAGTGCTATAACCATTTAGGTGATAAAAAGAGGAGACTCAAAAACAAATATAAGAGATTTAAAATACAGGAGTGCCTGGGTGGCTTAGTCGGTTAAGCGTCCAACTTTCACTTGGGTCATGATCTCGCGGTTCGTGGGTTCGGGCCCCGCGTCGGGATCTGTGCTGACTGCCAGCTCAGAGCCTGGAGCCAATTTGAGTCTGTATCTCCCTCTCTCTCTGACCCTCCCCTGCTCATGCTGTCTCTCTCTCTCTCCTATAAATAAATAAAAATATTTTTAAAAAGAATTAAAATAGAGAAATACAAGGGCGATCTGACAAATCTACGATGATACAACATTTCTGTCCAAAGTAATACACCAAACAACAACAACCAAAATATAAGTGGGATACAAAGGATATTATTCACATAGATTAGAAAGATTTAGTTTATTAGATACATTGTAAAGTGACCTTTGTACTCTACTGAGAATGACTTTTAATAGGATAGTTTCAGACATCACTCATCCATTAGGTCATGGGGAAATCCCAATATATTTCCAAAATTGATGTTCGCCGCTTTTCTTGCTAACATGAAATAAAAATAAAAATTCAGAACAAAAAGATACATTCTTTACCTTCCTAACACTGATTGTGTATCTCAGAAAGGAAGCACTGAACTCCAAGCTTGATTTGTTCAAATAAGTAAGAAAATTGACAAGTTTCTGACAAAGTTAAGAGAGAGAGAGATGGAGGGAGGAAAAGGAAAAGATGGGAGAGAACACTCTGTGGAAAGTGCTCTTGATGAAAAAAAAAAATGTGACCAACAATCTTAACATCAGCAACAAATCAAATACAGATGAAGAATGCCCCATACAATTGTGGAATCAAGGTTTGCTACTCACAGGACATGGTTACATGGCACCTGTTGGTTGTATTTAAATTACTATGAAGTCTCTAAAACTTGAAATCACGAAGTCTACTCAGTTACTGATTTCATATGATGAAACTTCCTAAGGAAAGACATGTATCACTGCATAGTAACTTCAGGTGACTTTGTTTTGTAAAGTAACACTGCTTTAATGAAAAATACTGTGGTATATTCACATTACAGATTGGAATCTTTTATTTGTGGTGTTTTAGTCATGAGACAAAGTTTCTATGTGCATTAAATTATTTATGACTATATTCAATAGTTATTTATAATTATAGCTTTCTATAATAGTTTTATTTTTGCTAAAGTGACACATAAAAAAGTATATATCTACAAATATAGGCTTATGTATATGACAGTAAAAGTGTCATGATTTTTATAGCAATAAACTTAAGTACGATAAATAGATATATAATAATAGTGTGGATATGCCTATGAAAGGACTTAGAAATTAACATGAATACCTCTTTATTCTTCATAATATCGAGCTTAAAATTAAAAAATCAAAGGCTCAGTGAACTGTTTTAAAATCATGGTGATTCCTCAAAGGACAATTTTCTCTTTAAATTTCTTATTCAAAATTCTATAGTGGAATTATATTTGATATTTCTGTGAGAAGTCCAATAGATACTTTAGGTTCAGTTTGGCTGAGACTAAAAAATCTGGGGCTGGGGGCGCCTGGGTGGCTCAGTCAGTTACGTGTCTGACTTCGGCTCAGGTCACGGTCTCACAGTTCGTGGATTCGAGCCCCGCGTCAGGCTCTATGCTGACAGCTAGCTCAGAGCCTGGAGCCTGCTTCAGATTCTGTGTCTCCCTCTCTCTCTGACCCTCTCCTGCTCGTGCTGTCACTTGCTCTCTCTCCTCTCTCTCTCAGAAATAAATTAAAAAATGTTAAAAATTTTTTAAAAATAAATAAAAGATCTGGGTCTAGGCAAATTCATGAATTTCATAGGCATTAATTAGATCACATTAAAAAACATATTTACACTTTTCAAAAGGCACAAAATTATATTTTAGGGTGGAAACATGATTAATGTAGTTGTTTATTTTTAAGATTGTAAGACAATTTAAATTATAGAATACAAAAGAAGCTTTAGTCAAATATCTTATAACCTGATTATCTTTTCATAGACTTGAGGACAAGACATAAGTTTAGACTTGATTTTTATTCACTTTTTTTATAAGCAGTCAATATCTGTGATCTCATTTGATCTTTATAAAAACATTGTATATTTAACATATTCTAATGTTATCAGTGGGGAAGCTGAGAATCTCAAAGCAATTCAGAAACGTGTATAAAGGTACATAGCTAGTAAATGGTGGGACAAGTCATTGTCCTATACTGCTGACCTGTTTACTCTTGAACTTGATGTTCATAATGGTATTATTTATACTTTACTTCCTTTAATAATTCTCTCTGTGTTACATTTTTAAATCCTTCTGGCCAGATTTTATGCATTGCTTTTCCTGAGTACTGAACATTTCTGATGGGTCATCCATAAATATTCATTAGTTGATTTCTTATCCAAGGCTGGTCCCTGGAGGGTGAAGGGTAGCTTTGTTATGTGTGAGTTAACTTTTTAATCAAGGAAAATGGAGAAATAAGTGCCATCATGACTAAGGTAGCCAAGTATTTGAAACTCTCGGGCAATTTTTTCTTCCCTATTGTCTGCTTTTTGGCTTCTGGTAGTCAAGGCAGAAACCTTAAAATATTGGTTTGACCCTTTGATGAAGACCTCCTATTATTGACATTGTTTTAAGATTTGGCTTTTGTTTGTGATTGATCTAATTTAGAACCAGTCAGCCCTTGCTTTTCTGATTACTCCTTTCATTTCAAGCATTTGTTTTGATTGTACCCTATCTTCTAACGCTGATTAACTCAGGCGGAGTGAGTCAGAAGAAGGGATGTGGGCATATTTCTTGCGGATTTCAGGGCCAGTTAGTTAACATTTTTGAGTTTTAATTTTTTTAATTAAGCTTTTTATTTTGAGACAGTTGTTGATTCATATGCTCTTGTTAAGACATAATAGAAATCCCATGTACCCTTGACCCCATTTTCCCTAATGGTAACCTCTTGTAAAACCACAGTACAATATCATAACATACTGACAGTTGGAACAATCAAGATATGGAACATTTTCATCACTACATGGATTGCTCATTTTGCCCTTTTATGGCCACACCTACTTCCCTCCCATATTTACCTTTTCCTTAACACCTGTTAACCACTAATCTGTTCTTTAATTCTCTAATTCTGTCATTTCCAGAATACCATGTAAATGGAAGCATACAGTATGTAACATTTTGTGATTTTTTTCCACTCAGCACAGTTCTCTGGAGGTTCATCCTGATTATTTTGTGTATCCATAGTGTGTTTTATTTGTATTGTATAGTATTGATGTGGCATACTTTGTTTAACCATTCATCCTTTGTCCACAGTCATCATAGGAGCTTACAGTTGGAATGACTCTATGTTCCCATTTTCTCAGGACAGCCTTGGTATGTTCATATTATCACAGCATAATTATTAAGAGCACTCCAGTTTGGGTAGTAAATTAAATGATTACCCTGGATGTGGCTTCTTTTCTGGGTATGGTCAAAGTAGGGGCTGAAATTGAATAGCCAGTGGCAGTTGATTGCTTCCCTGGGCCTTAGGTTTCTAGCATACATGCATGCTTAGTCCAGGTCTCAGAGAGATGATTATAGCTGTGTGTATATGCAATATTTTATCATCATTAAATCATAATTCACAGGAGAATAAGAACTTTTTCTTAGCCCTAGATCCCAAAGAGTGTCTTCTACTTTTTTCTAAGTTTTCTTTAGATTCATGTTTTTACCTGTTAAGTCTTTGATCAATTTTGAACTAATTTTTATAGAAGGTGTGAAACTTAGGTCAAGGTTCATTTTTTCCTGTGTGACAGTGGATGTTGAATTGCTCTAGCACCATTTGTTGAAAGGGTCATGCATTTCTGTTTGTTTATAAGCCACCCAGTCTATAATAATTCTGTTAGTAGCCTGAACAGACTATAATATATATGTAACCTTGCTGTACTCACTCACTGCTTCTAGGAGGTTGGTTGTTTTTTTTTTTTTTTTTTTTGATTTGTTGAAATTTCCTACATAGAAAATAATGCCATCTATGAAAAAGCACAATTTTATTTATAAATTCCTTTCTGATA
Source organism: Proteles cristata cristata (assembly GCA_017311185.1). Classification (NCBI taxonomy): domain Eukaryota; kingdom Metazoa; phylum Chordata; class Mammalia; order Carnivora; family Hyaenidae; genus Proteles; species Proteles cristata. Next base: position 150,261 of record JAESUZ010000242.1, on the reverse strand, counting down.
TGAATTTATTTTATTAAAATTTTTTTTAATGTTTATTCATTTTTGAGAGACAGAGACAGAGCACGAGCAGGATAGGGACAGAGAGAAAGGGAGACACACAATTCATGGCAGGGTCTGGGCTCTGAGCTGTCAGTACAGAGCCCAGTGCGGGGCTCAGACTTAAGAACCATGATTTCATAACCTGAGCCGCAGTTGGATGTTTAACCAGTTGAGCCACCCTGGCGCACCTGCTTTATTTTACTTCTTTGCATAATTCTACAGGCTTGAACTTAAGCACTCTGGGGGCGTCTGGGTGGCTCAATTAGTTAAGCATCCAACTTCAGCTCAGGTCTTGATCTCATGGTTCATGGATTTGAGCCCCGGGTCACGCTCTGTGCTGACTGCCAGCTCAGAGCCTGGAGCCTGATTCAGATTCTGTATCTCTCTCTCTCTCTGACCCTCCCCTGCTCACACTGTATATCTCTCTCTCTCTCTCTCCCTCTCTCTCTCTCAGAAAAATAATAAAATAAAATAAAATAAAATAAAAAAATATAAAATAAAATAAAATAAAATAAAATAAAATAAAATAAAATAAAATAAAAAAGAAAGAAAGAAAAGCACTCTGTTGATTGCTACAGACTTGATACCACAGGTTATTGGTGTAGACATTTTTGCCTTATTCTTTGTAGACCAGCATTTAGTTAACAATAAATAGAGTATTACCTATAGTTTTTGTAGACATTCTTTCTTAATAAAGTTGAAGAAGTTCCCCCTCTATTCCTATTTTTCTTAGTGTTTTTGTCTTGAATGGATATTTTGTCAATACTTTTTCTTTATCAATTGATATGATAAACTGATTTTTCTTTTTTAGGAGGTTAATATGGTGATTATATTGATTGGTTTTAAATACTGAGTGAGACTTGCATTCCTGGAATTAACCTCACTTGGTCATGATTTATAATTCTTTTTGTATGTTGCTGAATTCTGTTTGCTTACATTTGTTAGAGATTTTGGCATCTGTATTCATGAGGGTTACTGATCTGTAGATTTCTTTTGTTTGTACAGTTTTTGTTTTTGTTTGTCTTTTGTTTGATATCACCCTGATACCAACTTCATAAAATTAGTTTTTCCTTCTCTTTTACATTTTGGAAAAGGATTATCTGGAAGTTGGTATTAATTCTTTTTTAAATATTTGGTAGAATTCTGCAGTGAAACCAGCCTGAAGATGTCTACTTTAGGCACTTTTAATTAGGAATTCAACTTCTTTACACTATAATTCTATTCAAATTTTCTATTTTCTATTGTTTTCATTGCTTTTATTCTTAAGGGATTAGTCATTTTATCTAAGTTGTTAAACTTTTGTTTGTAGAATGTTTGTAGTGTTAACCTTCTAATGTCTACAGGGCCTGTGGTGGTATCCCTTGTTTCATTACTGAAAAAGGCCATTTCTTCTTTTCTTATTAGACTTTTGATAAAGATTTTTCAAAAAATTTTTAAAGTGTGTGTATTTATTTTTGAGAGACAGAGACAGAGTGAGTGCAGGAGGAGCAGAGAGAGAGGGAGAGAGAGAATCCCAAGGAGGCTCCATGCTGTCAGCAGAGTCCAATAGGCTCGAACTCACAAAACCATAAGATCAGGACCTGAGCCAAAACCAAAAGTCAGGTGCTTAACTGACTTGGGTAACCCAGGTGCCCCTTAAAGATTTTTCAATCTTATTGGATGCTTTGGGCTTTACTTTTTCTTTTTCTAGGATCTTGAGGTAGGGTGTTTGATTATTCATTTGAGAACTTTCCTCATTTCTAAGGTATGTACTTAATACTATACATTTACCTCTAGCATTACTTTAGCTGTCTTGCACTAAATAAGATACATTATATTTTTATTTTTTTGAGTTCAGTGTACTTTTTAGATTTTCATAGAGACTTCCACTTGACCCATGAATTACTTGGAAGTGTGTTGTTTCATTTCCAAGTGTTTGGAAATTTTCTTGTTACGTTTCTGTCACTGATTTCTGCTTGTGGTCAGTGTACAAATGCTGCATGATTTTATACCTCTCAAAGTTGTTGAGGTTTGTTGTATGGCCCAGTATATGGTCTATCTTGGTGTAGGTTCTATGGGTACTGGAAAGGAATGTATATTTTCATGTTGATTAGTAGAATATATTATAAATGTTGATTAGATCCTTTTGGTTAATGATGTTCTATATCTTACTATATCTTTCTTACTCCTCTGTGTAGTTGTTCTGTCAATTGTGGAAAGGGAGATTTTGGAGTCTCCAGCTATTGTTAATTTGTATATTTCTCTTTTAATTTTTATCAGATTTTGTTTCGTGTATTTTTCATCTAGACTATTTGTTACATACACATTTAGGGTTGTTATATCTTCTTGGTGAATTGGCTCTTCTATCATTATTTAACATCCTTCTTTATCCCCGGTAATTTTTATTTCAGCTATTATATTTCTCACCCCTAAAGTTTCATTTTGTTTATCTTTATATTTTCTATATATTTGCTGATATTGTTTTCATTTTTTCAAATGTGTTTACAATTGGTCATTTAAGCATTTTTAAGATGTTTACTTTAAATTTTGTCTCAGATAATTCTAACATCTTGTTTCTTAGTTTTGGTATCTATCCATTGTCTTTACCGTTCAGTTTGAGACCTTCCCAGTTCTTGGAATGACTAGTAGAGATTTTATTTATTCTACTATGTAAATAGTAGAGTAACGTTGGACCTTATTTCACCCTTCTGGTTTAGTGGATTTCCTGTGACATGCTTTGGGGAGGGTAAGGTGAGGTGGGAATTAGCATCCTAGGTTCTCACTCAGCCTTCATGGACTTTGGAGTGCACTCCTCACTGCTAGGCAGAGGTGGCAGTTCTGACCCCCTGCTAGGCTGGGAAATGTAGCAATGCCACTTTACTGCTCCCCACGTGGCCTCCACTGATTCTTTGGGCAGGAGGGGTTGCTGTCATGGTTACTGATGAAAATCCTCTCTCTTGAGTAGACCTCCCCCAACACTATCTGTAGCAACAGGAGGAGGGAGGGCATCTTGTTTCTACCAGATGGGGAGAAAGTCCAGGCTTCTCTTGATCTCCACTGAAGTAGCAGGGGTGAGGGTGGGAGGAATCGATTCAGTCTTCTGTGAGACTTCTCCAGCAAGAGATCTGGATGGAAACAGCCAAGTGAGGTAGGAAATCTAGGTTCCCCATTTAATATTTGAGAGTGTGAATGGGCCAGGGCAAGTGTTTTTTTGAAGTGTTTGACTTGAGTGGAGTGATTATTACCTAAGAGCTTTCTATCTTGCTGCTGCCCTTCTCCTTGTCCTTTGGCTAGAGAGAGTAGATCTTTGTTGGGGCTTTTATATCTGTGCCTGTTAGAGCTTCTCAGTTGTCAAGTCTGGAATATATGAAGCAAAAAGAAAACCCACTGAATTAATTGCCATATCTTGCTTTGGTCCCTGAGATCCACACTGCCATTTTGCCTTTTTCAGTTTCTCCAGCTTTCAGTTTTTGTTTGCTTCATATACAGTGTTTAGGATTTTCAGTTTTACTCGACCAGAGGAACAGGGATAAATATATCTGGTATGTCTTCCCAGAAATGGAAGTCCTTCCAAACTTTTTTTGTTAATAAAATGCATTTAGCATAATCTATTAGCTGGTTGCTTCCCAAGGAAATGTATGAAATTTTTGATTCTTAGATAAATATCCACTCAGATGATAATGGTATGTACTACCATGACTTCCATTATCATTACTGGTGGTAAGGATATACATACATACATTATATTTTTTTTTCCGAAATTTATTTATTTTGAAAATGATCACAGTGGACACACGAATGTTCATAAAGGCTTCTGATGCAGTACTGGAAATTAGTAGGCCCTAGCCTCTTTCCTTGGATGTACTGTTGCTATAACTTCCTGGAAAATCATTGTGAAATAAATGTCCTAAGCTATTACACCATAATTTTTATGGGCAAGTTTTTATCTAAATGAGCAATAATGGCACATGGCTCAGATCATAGCAATAAAATCTAGTCTGCCTGTTGTAAAATGACAGTGAGAGCTTCTGACAGGCAAACTACTTCCTGCCATTGCTACTCAAAGAACAGGGAAGCCCCAGAACATTATTTTTGTACAATAACTGGTGTGTACCAAATGTGTAGTACTATTTCTTTTCTACTTTCATTGCTACCACTTTAGAATTGTCTTAAGTAATACATGAATTGAAAATAATGTGTCTCTTGACAAATCAGTATTGTACTTATCATAAATAATATACCTTTTGAGCTATTAACAGTTATTCTTTTTACTCATCAGTGTGATTAGGACAATTTTCTTTAGGTCTTACAGAAGTTTTTGCAAAACAGAAAAGCTGTGAGAGATAAGACTAGAGAATTCTTGAAGGGGAAATTGAGAAAAAATTTCATTAGTATTCTTCACTTTTTATCTTTTGCTTATCTTTTTAAATCAAACTTCTGTAACAAGGTATATTTTTTAAGAAGAAAACTAGTGTGCAGAATTTTTTTTGTTGCTGTGGCTCCATTAAGTAAACATGAATCTAATCCCTCCTACCTCTATTCTGGAAAGTGGAAATGGAGTGGGGTGATAGGACACCACATTAGGTGTTCTAACAGTTTGAGCTTACTTTATACTACTTTTCATCAGCCCTCCTACGAATAAAATGCTTTACAAGTTCATTTTTCTGTCTTATTTTGTGTCTTATCATTTCAGATAAGAGACGGAAGAGGTTATTTGCTGTAATTTGAAAAGGAAACGTAGCCCACCATGGAGTAATTTTTCAAGAGAAATGGGCTTAGAGCTGTAGGTCTCAAAAATGGCACAACCTTGAGCCCAGAGCCCTACAGAGCCCCAGAGGAAGGTCAGATATTTGATGGACTGATACATAGCTACTGGGAGCTGAATACCAAGCAAGGCTCATGGCTTTGGGAAATAAAGTGAAGCATTCTAGTGCTCAAGGCAGAAGGCATTTTGTCTTCAAATGAACAACATGACAGGTCAGAGAACATCCTCACAGCGACCAGTTCTCACTAAGCCCAAAGTTCCTCAAGTTTTCTGGACAAAATATGCCTCCTTGGGACTCCAGTAAAAACCATAGATATCGTGGAGGATCCTTATCCGTACCACCTCCTATCCTGGAGTGCAATGCATGATTAAGTTAGACTTTCCTGCCATCCTTGTGTGACAAGAATAAACCATATTAGATTATTCTAATATTTTAAAAAAATATGAAAGAGGGGCACTTGAGTGGCTCAGTCTGTTGAGTGTCTGACTTTTGCCCAGCTCACGACCTCACAGTTCGTGAGTTCAAGCCCTGCTTCAGGCTCTGTGCTGACAGCTCAGAGCCTGGAGTCGGCTTCAGATTCTGTCTCCCTGTCTCTGTGTTCCTACTCTGCTCACACTGTCTCTATCTCTTTCTCAAAAATAAATAAACATTTAAAAAGTGAATAAAAAAGTTATGAAAGAGGACTTTTCTTCCACTTAAATGCCATTCATAAACCAAGTTCATGTTTCAATCATGCCTATTAAACAATATTACTTAAAAGTAATGTACCTCTTTTTTTTTAATGTTCATTTATTTTGAGAATGAGAGAGCAAGAGCAGGGGAGGGGCAGGACAGAGGGAGAGTGAGAATTCCATGTAAACTCTTCATTCTCAGGGCTTTACCTGAAGCAGGGCTCCATCCCACAATCTGCAGGATCACTGAGATCATGACCTCAGCTGAAATCAATAGTCAGACGCTTAACTGACAGAGCTACCCAGGCACCCTGTGCCTCCTATTTTTAAGCCACTGTAAAATAGTTTGATTCCCTGGTTGTTGTTTTTTTTCCTTTTTCTCTTTTATGTGCTAGAGATATACTGACCTTTCAGCTAAAATTTCTGTAAGAAATAAAAATATGTTGGCATCTTAGACGTATGATAGCTCACTTTGATTGTCCCCTTTAGGAAATGAAAAGTAGAAATTTCTATGTGGGTTCTCTGTTAGAGGCTAGTTTTTCCTTTCAAATTGTTATGGAATATGATATGATCTAGTAAGAGTAAGTGAGGAAGCAGTTCTCAGTGACATTTCTATGATGCCTGGTACCCTTTGTCCTATGCGTTGTCACCAGACTCATTCAATTGTAAGGTAGAGTTTAGGAAAAAAACATGAGGGAATTGAAAACTATCAGTTATACAATGATGGACAAATTGCTTAGAAACCTATACTTTTCTTTAGTCACATGTATTAGGAAAACAGAAAAAGTGAAAACTTAGGTACTGAAGAAGCAGTGATAAAATCCAAATTTTATTTTTTATTTTTTAAATTTAAACCCAGCTGTCAGTGGAACAGTATGATAGACATACTAAGAAAACACAAATTGCTTCATCTGATTTTGTAAGATTAGACATCTGGTAAATATGCCACAGATATGGATGTATGGAAAATTATCTGTTAGCTACTTGACCCTTTCTTAGCTTAATGGTGAACAATGATAGTGAAAAATGAAAAAATTTAAGCACTTTACAAGTTTCAACTGACCAGACTCTTTGCAGTGGACAACTGTTAACATCATTATTCAACATTAGTAGAGATTATTTCCATTTCCTTTCTTACAATTTTTTAATGTTTAATTTTTTTTTTTTAATTTTTGTGAGAGAGAGACAGAGAGAGCACACATGAGCAGAGAGGGGCAGAGAGAGGGGGGGACAGAGGATCCAAAGCAGGCTTCATAGTGACAACAGTGAGCCTGATGTGGGGCTCGAACTCAGGAACTATGAGATCATGACCTGAGCTGAAGTTGCACACTCAACTGAGCCATCCAGGCACCCCCTCCCCCAATTTCATTTTTCAGGTTACCAGATGCACTACGTAGTGAGAAGCACTGATTTTATTTTTTATTGGAATGAGCAGTGGTGGAGTGAATTGTGTCAACAAAGAAGTCAAACTGTTCTTATAGAAGCTGTTAATTTTGTTTAAATTATCATTTAGGAATTTAGCCCCTAAGCAGTAATTACTAGATTCACTAATAAGTAAGAAACCTTTCAAATGCAAGTGACCCCCAACTATTAAGATTTTCTCAGATATCTACTCTTGTAGCAGGCCCATCTATATCTCCATTGAAAAGCTGGATTTGCTCAAAAGTTTCAGGAGATCTGCCTCATTATGGTTCATAAAGATAATGGGCTTGCCAGTCCCTGGGATGGTAAGCCAGTTCTCTGTCCATCTTGGTGTTCTACAGGAATGGTCGGGGAAATAATTGATGCAATTTTTGGTTGTACCTGACTCAACCAAAGTGTGACTCAAAATTATTGAACTGTGTGAGAATATAACTCATTTCAAAGGGTTATTATATCTTGAGATATTTTGTCTTTTGTGTTTCTGCGTTTTTCACTGTATTGAATACTTGTTTTATCACTTAGTTTTATTACCTTGGCAAAGAATTGTGACTTTTCTGATACTTATTTTTCTCATCTGTAAAATGGGAAAAGACTCTTTCTGAGGGAGTAGTGATGAGTATGTATTAACCCCTAAAATAAATATTCACTCACCTCCCTTCTTACAGACTGAAAACTGAAAATTATGCCCTCCAGTTAAGATGCTACATTTCCGGAGTTAACTTTTTCTTATATTTCTCCCATCAAACAATATTAAACAAAACAAAGCCAAAAAAAACAGACAATATTAAACAATAGACCTGCATAAGCATTATGTGCAACATATAAATAGACCCATGTAAAGAGCTTTTTTATATTTTATTTGAACACATTTATATTGTGGTGCTATAATTAATCACATGGTTAATTAACAAAAGCTTTTATTTTAATTTCAATATCTCTAGGGTTTTGTCATAAGCTTTGCTAATTCATAATAATGTACTATTAACTATTGCTAATATATTTAAAATATCTATACTGAAAAATGTTTTACACGATACAAATATATGTAAATCATGGAACTTAAAAAACATTGATATTTTGTTGTTATTTAATATAGTGGTGACTTATTCCAAAACTGATTAGAATTCTTTATCTATGGCTATCTGTGAATTCTTACTTTGAAATTATACCATTTATTGGAATAGGTTCTGACCGGTGGCATGATTCCATTATTTCATGTCTGTCATGAACAAACAGATGAACACATAAAAAACACCAAAAACACTACATTATTAATTTATCCTCAGTCTTATAGCTGCTTATGCCTCCTATACACCCATAGTACAAGGTAGAACTAACAGTGAAAGATATGGTTTTGATTTACCCTTGTGGATTTTTTTTTAATCAGCGAGGGTTTTGCTACTTACCTCTTCATCGAACTCTTTTCTTCATAGATCATGAATAGAATAGAAAAAAAGTGTAAATTTTGTAGCTAGAATGATAACAAAAATATTAATTGCCTGTATTTTCTGGTAAGAAATTAGTATTTTTAACTTTTGCTTTCAGTGATAAGGAATTATTTTCCTTCAAATAATTTTTGAAAATTTGTATTTTGGATTTGGCAAATTGAGCTTTGTATATGATCATTATAAAGCCAAAAGACTTTATTATCCATATCATTTTAAAATTATAACAATGGGGCGAATTTTTATTTTTCTGATTTCCTGAGATAGTTTAACCTGTTAACTTTCAGCCTTTTTTATCTTCAGATATATTATAAATTCCTCCTAAGATTTACCTTAAGGAAAACTTTAGCTCTATCTCACAGGGTAGTATATATACAATATATACATTAAATGTAAAAATATTTTCTAATTACTATTTCAAACCTGGATATTTAGAACTTTATTTCATAATTTCCCCAAATTTGTGACAATTTAAACTTTATTATTAATAGTTCCCTTAATTCATTCCCAAAGAATATGCCCTATATTATTGGTATGCATTGAGTTGCAATATATATCTTTACTATGTGATTTTTTTCTATATATTATATTTCACTGTAAGAGGTTATAAGACTAAAATGGTCTCATAATATGTCACAAAATCATAGAATTATATCTTCCAGGAAAAAATAACAGACTCCATTGTTTACTTCTATTTTTATTAATTTGGTAGGGTCACCCTAACAAAGGTCAACAGACTGGGTGGCTGACCCAACAGAAATGTATTTTCTCACAATTCTAGAAGCTAGAAGACCAAAACTAACATGTCAGCTACATTGGTGTCTTCTGACTCCTTGGCTTATAGATTGATACCTTTTTTCTGTATCTTCACATAGACTTTCTTCTATATCTGTCTGTCCTAAACCCTTTTATTTTTAATGACAGCAGTCATATTGAACCAGGGCCCACCTGATGATCTCATTTTAATTCCCTCTTTGAAAGCCCTATCTCCAAAAACAGTCACATTCTGAGGTGTTGAGCCTTAGCTAGGACTTCAAGATATGAATTTTCAGGAAGCACAATTCAACTCATAGCATCTATTAAAATTGCTTTTGACTCACTTAAAGAAATGTTGCTTCTTTTATTTTCATTTCAATTAATTCATTCTTAAAATTATCCAGTTAAGTGAAGTGACTTGATGTTATCTTTCGTGCAGAACAAAAAATATTCCTGAATGCAGAAAAAACATTCTGTTGTGCTCAAAGTGGTTTTTTTTAACTGCACTATTGTCATTACAAAAGTAATGCAGCAAAAAATCAGTAATATTTCTTTGCAACATCAATAACCAGTTAGGAATTATGATGGGAAAAATCAAACACATTCATAATATCAACATAAAAAGCAATACAAACTACAAAATACATATGAATAAATACAAGAAGGAACGAAGAAAGTATACAAAAAGTATGAAGCTTTATAGAAGGATATAAAAAACTTGAAGAAATGGAGACGGTTTTCTAGTTAAAACAGAATTCTATAATGTAAAATAGTAGTTTACCAGAAATAATCTATTTGGTGCACGCTTAACTATACAGATAGGAAATGTTATAAACTTTATGCTGATAATATGATGATTACAGTGATAACTACTAGCCTTCCCCTAAATATTTACTACTTGTAAGTTTCTAGAGTTTCCCAAATATGTATTATTTGTTGGGTCCAAACATTTCTCAAACACTTACCCTCTTCATAAGTTTTTATATCAGCCTCTGTACTTCTTTATACCTTGGTCTTCTCAGCTGTAAAATTGAGATAATATTTGTTCCAGCAAGATAGAAGGAGTTAGGAATTCTGTTAAACTATCATACAGATATAAAACTCAAAGCAAGTAAAGGAAGCTATTGATAATATGAATAGATGCAGATTAAATCTTTCATAACCTAAAAGTATTGTGTATAGAGTTTAAATGTGAATGGTAGACAAAAAGAAAGCATACATGAAATATAACAATTAACATGGCTAAAACATTTAATAGATATATATGCACTAATCAGTGCATGAGACAATCTAATGGAAGTAATATTAGGCAAATTTTATGATTCATATGAAGACCCTAATCCTCTCTTACTGGACACAAATTTTGTCTAGTGAATTATAATATAGTAATGGTTGTTGTTATAATAAGCCTTTTGAGCTATTGAAATATTTGTAATGGATTGGTAAAACTATAATTGTGGAATCAAAGGCAGAAATATGGCCACTCCCTGTAACTTTCAATACAGGTTTTACCAATTACGCCCTCCCAGTGAAGCATATTCATTAATAGCAGGATTTCTGATTGTTTTAAAACTCGAAATAACTTGCCATTTACAAAAAGCATAGCATGTTGATTAATTAAGATTGCATGGACTCAAACATTAGGAAAAATTTCTTCTTTATTTTATATATCATTTATTTATTGTTGCCTTCACCCAGATTTAAGATGGTAAAAGATTATCTTCACTGTAGAATTTGTTCTGGGTTTTAGCACTGACACATAAATGCTTTGTCCTTCACCCAAGTGTTAATTTCCAGTGCAAAGTGCATTCCACAGTGTAAATAGTATTTTGGTTTGTTTTAACCATGTGAGTAGCTTTTACTCTCACTTTTTTAAATTGCATTTTGAAAATAGAGTGTATCTAAAACTCTGAAAAAATGCAGTGTGGAAAAAGCTTCCAGGGGCTACGGTGGGAGTGAGGGAGAAGAAGGACGTTTTGGCATTAATACATGACAGATTTTAAATATCATTCAGGTGATATTTATATTTTGACTTCATATATGCACAGATGCTCCTTTACGCATAAAATTTGCCTTATATTTTCTTTTAAAAACCTGATTATCTGAGATGCCTGGGTGGCTCAGTTGCTTAATCATCCAACTTCAGCTCAGGTCATGATCTCAGGTTTGATGATTTGAGTCGTGCATTGGGCTCTGTACTGACAGTGTGGAGCCTATCTGTGATGCTCTCGCTCCCTCTCTCTCTCTGTCTCTGCCTGTCCCCCGTTTGCTCTCTCTTTCTCTCAAATTAAAACCTTGTTATTTTGAAATAATTTCATAATTACAGAAAAATTACATAAATACTACAAAGAATTTCCACTGCACCTAACTCCTGATGTTGTCCTTCATTAGCTATGGTATAATTGTCAGAACCAGCAAATTCACTTTAACTCAACAATTCTTTACTACATATCTAACGTGAACTTTCCCAGTTTTCCCATGAGTATCTTTTTTAAAATAAGCTCTTAAGTTTAGAATAGTGTTAGATTTATAGAAAAATTGCAAAGATAACGGTTTCCTTCTATTTTTAGTTCGGGTTTCATGAATAGTTGTATAATCTTTTTCTGCTCTTATTCCATTGATGTACCAAGTTACATTGATTTGGGAGTATTTACTCAACCTAGCATTATTCAACTTAATACTTCTATATGTGGTGTATTATACAGTAGTGATTTTTTATTGTATAATCATTAATTTGATTTGGAATTAACTTAGGAGTTTTCATCTATTTATATAAGATATATTAGTCTACAACCTGCTATATCTGTATAACAAGCACATTCATTATAAATATATATATTACACTTCTCAAGTTTAAGACATTTTTTTTCTTCTTGAAAACATTTAAGATTGATATTATTTCTGCTTTCAGTATTTGATAAAATTCACTAGTGAAATTGTCTGGCTCTGGAGTTTTTATTGTAGCAGGTGTTTTTTTTTTTCAACTTTATGAGGAATACAGTTGACCCTTAAACAATGTGGAGTTAAGGGCATTGACCCCTCCCACAGTTGAAAATCCATGTGTAATATTTGACTCTTCCAAAACTTAACTGCTTACAGCCTACTGTTGTCTAGAGCCTTACTAATAACATAAACAGTTGGTTAACACATATTTTGTATGTTCTATGTATTATATGCTATTATTCTTACAATAAAGCAAGCTAGAGAAAAGAGAAGGCTTTAAGAAAATCATAAGATAAAGTACCTTTACAGTACTGTGCTGTATTTATTGAAGAAAATCCATGTATAAGTGGACCCTTGCAGTTCGAACCCATGTTATTTAAGTTGTACAATGTGATGATTTGATAAACCTATACATTGCAGAACAGTTACCAGGAGCAAGATAATTAACACATCCATCACCTCACATAGCTAACGTAGTTAACTTCTTTTTCTTTTTTGGGGGTATGAGGGTTTAAGATCTACTTTAAGCAGCATTCAAATACACAATTCATATTAAGGACAGTCACCATGCTGTATGTCATATCCTATAGCTGAAATTTGTACCCTTTGACTTACATCATCCCATTTCCCCCTCCCACCTGCCCCGGTGACCACATTCTATTCCCTATCACTATGAAATATGCTTATTTTTAGCATAAGTGCCCTCCAGTTTCATCCATATTGTTCCAAATGACAGGATTTCCTTTGGTTTTATGGCTGAATAATGTGTGTGTGTGTGTGTGTGTATTTACATTTTTTAATCCATTAATCCATTGTAGGACATTTAGGTTGTAGCAGGTTTTGATTACAAATATAATTCCTTTAACCATAAGGAACTATTCAGGCTTTCTATTTTTTCTTTTATTAGTTTTAGTGAGTTGCATCTCCAAAGAATTTGTCTGTTTATTCTAAACTGTCAAATATTGATGCAAACTTGTTTGTAGTATTTTTGTATTATCTTTGTAATATTTGTAAGATCTATAATGGTGCTTCTCTTCATTCCTATAATTAGTAAGGAGTCTTTCCTTTTATTTGATCAATCTTGCTTGAGGTTGTTCAACATTTTTAAAGCTTTTCAAAGAATAAACTTTTGGCTCTATTGAGGTTCTCTGTTGTACGTCTGGCATCTTTGCCATTGATTTTTTTTCTATTAACCTTTTTTTTCTTTTAATTTTTCTTGAGGTTGATTTGTCATGTTTTCTTAACCTCTTGAATTGAAAGCTTAGAATCCTGATTCTTGCCTTTTCACTGAATTCAAAATATTACCTTGTTTTTATTCTGACAAATTCTGTCACATAGGCATTTTTAAAGATTTTGTTGCTAAATTCCTGATATGTTGAATATTTTACTTAATTTTATATTTTATGCATTACAAACATTATTTTACCTAAGAAATTCAAACCCAGAAGATTAAGGATCCTGTGAATATATATGGCCACAGGAAGTAGTCAAATTCAAATAATTCTGATTTTTATTATAGTATACTAGATTCTTTCTTACCATGGTCAGCACTTTCATAAAGCTATGAGGTCAAACATAGACATTTATTTATCCTAAGGTTCTCATTCACATTTTTCTCACTACTTGCTTTACTTTATTGTTTGATATTAAATCTAGACTGACATGTTCCTTATTGGTTAAGTTTACATAGAAATGAACTTACACAAAAAGAATGTAAAAAGTATACTATTCCATCTAAAGGTTAGTGTGTTATATTGGACAATTGGGTTGAGAGTTTGGTTCTGATTTTTACTAGGTTTTTGATATTAGGTAAGTTAAGTAAACTTTTCTGCACTTTATTTATGAATTGAGGATAGTTAACATAGATATCTGAAAATTCTACCCCTAATTCTGTTTCTTTTAAGTATGCTGTTGTTCTTCCATACCATCTGCCCTTGAAGATGTTACTTTGAGGACATTCTCTTTTTTCTTTTATTTTGATGATCTTCTTCATTTTACATGACATTATGGTTCTTCAATTCCCAGTTTCTTTCTTTATGTAAACATGTGGCCCATGTTTTCTTATTATCAGCATTTGACCAATCCTAGAATCTAATTCATGTCTTCCTTACCTTGAGTCAATAGAAATTTTACATTTAGATAGGGATGCTGCTTCTGGGCTACAAGTTTCTAATATTCTTCATTTCGTATATGTGCAATACACTTTGATACCAGTACCAAAGGGAGTTAGTGATTATCCATGAATATATATAATGATGGTGGTGATTGTAGTAATTGTCATATATATTAGTCACCTCCTATTTGGAAAGTTCTATCTTTTTTTAAAAATGTTTTTATTTATTTTTGAGAGAGAGAAAAAAAGAAAGCGCGGGTGAGGGAGGGGCAGAGATAGAAGGGGACAGAAGATCTAAAGTGGGCTTTGCACTGACAGCAGCAAGCCTGATGCAGGTCTTCAAATCACGAACCACAAGATCATGAACTGAACCAGTTGGACGCTGCACTGACTGAACCACCTAAGCACCCCTGGAAAGTTCCATGTTAAGAACTTTATGCACATTATTTTATTTTTCAAAACAACACTGTACTCAAACACTGATAGCCTCTAATTATGCCTAATTGCGACTCATGTTTGACAATGCAGTGAATATCAAATAAAAATTTATATTTTTATATATTGATAGTATCTATTAGATTTCTATGAAACTAGTGCTATAAGTAGCTATATTTTCATAGTGTCATTTTCATTAAATGTGACGTGTGGTAAAAGAGAACAAACCGCTTTCTTTTGAGTATAATTTAATATTTAGTACAAAAGAAAATTCTTGAGTTTTAACATGTAAGAAATTGATAAGAGAAAAAGTTCAAGACTATATGTGACAGGATTTTTGACTCAAATCTCCTTTGTAGAACAATATGATCTTGGAAAAATTACAGAACTGAATATCTCTAGGCTTCTGAATCCTTCCAAGTGAAATAGGTAAAAAGAAAAATGATAATGATAACTTCATAGCCCATTACAAAGATATCAATACTGAATTTAAAAGATACTTTCCAATGTCGAATCATTATACAAATATTTTCATAGCAAGTATGGGTTTTCCAGAGTGAAATACAATATATTAATAGTTAAAATAGTATAAATCAAGAGTGTAAATCAAGATATATTTAAATGGAACAGAATGTTCTTTGGGTTCTTCTTTTTCTTTTTTTTTTCTTTCTTTTTTTTTTTTTTTTTTCCTGGCTCTTTCTAGATGAGCAACTAAGGAAAGCTGCTGATTTTGTATTTGTGAGCAGTGGAGCAGTATTATAAGTGAAGTGAATATTTTGGGGAGAAAGGTTTATATTGCGACAGCTGGTTCAGGCTGTTTCCTTATCATAAATAGTGCTTCTAGACTATCAAAAGTAGAATAGGAGCTTAAAATACAATTTTCACTCAACTGAGTAAACCTTTGCCCCGTTTTCCTCTTTAAATTCATCTCTGTATCACCCAACTTTATGTATGCTCACATTTTGGCTTTTTTCTCTCTGTATGAAGTATCATTATGTAGTATGAAGGAAAGAAAAAAATAAAAAATATTTGGATACCTTGCTCAATTTTATAAGCTTAGCTTTAATCTTTGATTTTGATGACATCTTTAAAAATTCTCTGCTTAAGATTGGAGAGGGGCTCAGCATTTCAAGCCTATTGAACATAATCTCAAGTAAGTGAGCTTCCTAAAAATGTGTTAACAATAGAAAATCTCTTGACAGTCATTTTTTTTTTTTTTTATGTTTAAGCTGAGTGCATTTACAGGGCTTTTTGTGGAGAATCAGAATTCCAGAACAAGAATTGTTTCTAGTGTGGTGAGGATGGCCCTTGGTCTCAACCTTGTTGAGATTATATACCCAGTGCTGACTTCCAAAGAAGTGGTAGATTTGATGCAATTGAATAAAAACAGAAAATGCAAAGGTTAGTAATTTGGAGCTGTGACTAACGAAGTGCATGTGCTGTGCATATTGATGTTGGAGGTTCCTGGAGGAATTGCTATCTTGGACAATAGGTAAAATGTGTTAAGGGAAAAAGCTGCTTTTTTGTTGTGAAATAAATGATTATTCCTTGACTGGATTAAATAATAAGCTGGATATACAGGAGAACAATTTAACTACTTGGGAGCCCAGTTTAAAACAAATGGGTGCTTTGGAAGTATTTGTCATGACAGCTCTTTTTTAGCTTTTTCTTCGGGGCATTATGCTTAGTGATTTCAATTTTGCAGTTTACACTGTTGATTGGGCTCTTGAGTTTGCCCTAGAGGCCTCTGACAACAGTAAAACAAGTTTCATAAAGAATTAAAATGCTTGATGGAAATTCTCTATTTTTGCTGACTCATAAACAGATGGTGCCCCTAATCCTTCCATTAAATTCCCTTTTACAATGTTTGTGTCCGTGTGCAACCCAGGATGAGTGTCAGGGCCATAAAGTACAGGTTTGTGTGGAATTGGATTGAACCTTGGAACAAACTCACAATACTGAGACATTAATATCAGTTCCTAGTCCTCAGTGGAGTTGAACAGTCACCATAGTCCAGTATTTGGACTGAGGATGCCTTTGAGTTATACTAGAAGGATGTTGTGTCAGTGTGGGTCTTGAAGTCTGCTTTTTTGCCATTTAAGCTGATCCTTTTTTCAAAATAACTAAAAGGCCTTCTTATTGGTTTTAGGTGAATTTAATTTTATTTATAAAATATTTCAAACATGGTTTAGAAGAAACATTTGGATGTCTACTATTCCAAATCTAGCAGTCGTTTACATTAGGAAATATTTATTTCAGATTTTCTTTTAAACAGACAAATCACTAATGGGGCACCTGGGTGACTCGGTTGGTTAGCATCTTGATTTCCGCTCAAGTCGTGATCTCACAAACCATGAGGTGGAGCCCCATGTCAGGCTCTGCCCTAACAGTGTGGAGCCTGCTTGGGATTCCCTCTCTCCCTCTTTCTGCCCCTCCCTTGCTCATACTTGCTCACTCTCACTCTCTCTCTCAAAATAAGTAAAAATAAACCAAAAAAAAATACAAATCACTAAGACCTAACTATAATTTTCTTTCTATTCTTCCTTCCCCCAAGGAAATGACAATTCTACAATGAAATACATGAATACCAAGAACAGTTTTTTTAAATTTTTCATCGTATTTATATTCATCCTTACAAAGAGTGATTTTTCTGTTTTAAAATGTAGGCAAGTTATATCACTCACAACTTGCTTAAAAAATAAAAAAATTTCATTGCATGCTTTGAAAACTTAGATTTCGTTCAGGCACTTAACAGCTCTGTAGTCTTCCATGGCGTGAATAAAGTGTTCATTCATCAGTGTTTTATTGATGGATTGTTTGTTTCCAGTTTCATGTACTACAAGTTTTGGCTGAACCATATATCATTTTAGAACTACAGAAATGTTGAAGGAAATATGGGGTGGTAGGGAATGTATCTCAGAGATTTTCCAAGTTCTATAACACAATGCCAGAATTGCTCATTATTTTTTATTTGTAGGCATACTTTGATTATTTTGAATGTAACATTTTATGCAATATGTGTTTTATAACTATTTTTTTTCCAGGTTTTGGCTTTAAACATTTATGAAGGAGTTTTTGTTGTATAGTAGATTTCAGTTTGTGGTTAAATTTGGTCTTTTTATTTAAAATTAGCTTGCTTTTTTTTTTGGAATCTGTTCTCAATCTAATGGTCTAAGGGCATTCTCTTTTTATTTTTCTCAATATTATAAGGCTTTGTTTTCATTTTGGCTTGTAATCCCATTTGAATTCGTTTATCTATAGTATGTGAGGTAATGATTTAACTTCATTTTTTTCCCATGTGGATGGCTGAGTTTAATAGAAGAAATATCACGTATTTTCTCCACCAAATTGAAATGCCACTTCTAGCTTCACAAGTGTCTGTTGATACCTGTATTCGTTTTAGTCTTTTAGCTTATTTCAGAGTTCTGCCTATCCCTGTCCCAATTCCCCACTATTTTAGTTACTAGAGTTTTAAAGGAAGTCATGAGATCTTATTGGGGATGTGTCCTAATGTTAATTTTGGTTGTTTGGTCTATATATAATTGCAAGATCAGCTTGTCAAGTTATATAGAAAAAAAAACTTTATTGGAATGGTGATCAGAATTTC
Source organism: Proteles cristata cristata (assembly GCA_017311185.1). Lineage (NCBI taxonomy): Eukaryota > Metazoa > Chordata > Mammalia > Carnivora > Hyaenidae > Proteles > Proteles cristata. Next base: position 132,085 of record JAESUZ010000242.1, on the reverse strand, counting down.
ATTGGATTTTTAGATTTATTTGGGAAGACTTGCAATCTTCATAATATTTATTTTGGGAAACTTGCAGCTTCATAATCTGCATCTTAATATGGTTTACACTTTTTTCTTGTTTTATTATGCTTTCTAGGACACCCATGAATATTGAATAGAATAGACAGTATTCATTGACATTGACATTGTTCCTATTCTGTACTTTAAAGGGAATACTTTTAGTTTTTATCATTAAATATGAATTAGCTTCATTTTTTAACTTTGTGAAGTGACTGCATCAGAGCCTGTGAGAATTATGTAAAATGTGGTTATTTTGATACTTGCTTTTTAAAGTTTACCTTTTGTGGTAGGCAGAAAAAAAATGACCTCTCAAAGATGTCTATGTCTTAATCCTCAGAGCCTGTGAATATATACGTTACATGATGAAAGGGACTTTGCAGAGATATAAGTTAAGGATCTTATGAGGGGGAGGTTATCCCAGCTTATTCAGGTGGACCTACTTTCATCGTAAGGTTCTCACAAGTAAAAGAGGAAGAGAAGGACTTGGAACTGATGCAAGTAGAGGTTAGACTGATATGGCCACAAGCCAGCTAATGTGGGTAGCTTCTAGAGGCTGGAAAAGGCAAGGAATGGCATCTCCCCAAGAGCCTCTAGAAGAAATTCAGTACTACCAATACATTGGTTTTATGTTTTTGACCTCTAGAAGGTAGAAGGTAATAAATTTCTGCAGATTTTAGCCACTAAGTTTGTGGCTATTTGTTATAGTAGCTGTAGGAACCAAATAGGCCTTCTGATGAAATTGCTTTACAAGGCTCTGTCTCATCTAACTCAGTGTGAGGAAGAAGATGCCTTTAATATTATGAATTAAATAACAAATGTTTAACCTATTTTGAAAAGTTGGTTATTTTAGTTGGTTTATTTAGTTGAGCTAAAGGAGTTGAGGCATATAGACTTGGATCATCATTACCAATTGTTCATCCGTGATGGAGCCACAGGCCACTCGAGGGTGGACCAGGGCTTAAGCCTCGTTGAAAATATGAGAGGCAGTCTTTATTAATAAGTAGTATCTGGAGTAGGCATTTGAAGACCTGATAGTTAACTTATTTACAGAAGCACTCCCAGCCAGTTCGCCTCTTGGGAACTTGAACGTGTGTGTGCACATGTGCGTGGACATGCAATAGGATTTATAACATCTCCTATCTCTGCTAATTGTTGGGAAAAACAAATAAGATCTTATACACAATCTGTCAGGTGATATACAGAGGGATATGGTAAGAAGGACTCCATTTCCCAAGGCCTACACAAAGGAAAATAGTAAGAAAGAGCAAACAAATTGGTAATCAAATTAGATGAGATCCTTTCCAACTGTGGCCATTATATTACCTTGGATATTGACTTGAAAATTTTGTAAGTAACCTCTACTGCCTATTGAGAGGACTGGGAAGCTTTAAGCTATTTGGCTTAGATAAAGAAAGGGGTGGAAGTTTGGGTGGGGAGGGTAAGGGTTGGGGAACAACAGTACCCCACAGGTGGTTTGCTGGAAAGTGGAAAGAATTGTCCATTCTACTGTTCAGTCCAATTACTTAATTTCTCCAAGACATAGTCTCTTTCTCTGTAACATGAGGACAATCCTGAATCTCTGAAGAGCTGTTGTGATGATGCAATTAAGTAATATAATGAAAATACTCAGTCTGGTATGTTTGTATTTATAAGTTTGGGATTTAAATTTCTGACAACCAATTTAATTAGAATTTCACCTAGTTATTGAAGGCTTAAGTACATTAGAGTATGCCTTTCTTTGTAATTTTTTAAAATGTTTTTATTTACTTTTGAGAGAGAGAGGCAGAGCACAAGCAGGGGAGAGGCAGAGGGAGAGGGAGACAGAATATGAAGCGGTTCCAGGCCTCAGTTGTCAGCACAGAGCCTGATGTGGGGCCAGAACTCATGAACCACGAGATCAAGACCTGAAGAGAGGTTGGACACAATGAACTGAGCCACCCAGGTGCCCCTTTTTAATTTGTTTTATTTGCTGTCACTAGAATAAATAAATGAAGCACTTTGTCTGTGGCTACCTACTAAGGCTTAGAAGCTAGTGCATAATGGAGAGAAAATAAATGGAATCTTTGACTTCCCTGTTGGATTTTCTCTGTGTAGCCCCCTGTGCTTGTCCTTTACAGGTGGTTTTACACAGGTCTAGCTGCTGGAAGTACCAGTATTTCTTACCAATATGATTATATATTCCTTCCAGCCCTTTCTTCGACTTCAGAATTAGCCAAAGTTGTCATTCAAATAATGAACTGTTCTTCCTGTCCTCAGTTGTGGTATCAGTGTTTGTTGTCTGCTTACTATATCATTGACTTAAGTATTAAAAATGCTGTACCTACCTTCATTATATTCTGGGCTAGAAGAAATGTCAACATCAAAAGTAATAGAAGTAATTTATAATGGAAGCGAAGGAATGAAAACATCTCTGATTATAAAATGCCCTTCTCTCTTTGCCCCTTCAGGTTTTTTGCTTGATCAACCTGCAGAACCTCACAGCTGTTCAGTGACTGGCACAAGCCATGATAATGCCACTTAATGACCAAGTAGGTCTTTGTGTAGATCACTTGGCTTGCTGTGTCACAACGTACAGCAGTAAGAATAGTTGAATACCGTATACAGGCACTTGGTTAAATAATTAAAATAACAGCCACTACTCTTTGTCCATTTACCCTAAGGATTATAAGGCAGGTTCTCTTTCTTGATTTACATTTTCTTTCAACTTTCTTGAGTCAGTATTGAGAATTATTTCAATTATTTACAGTAGTCTCCATCTGTACTATGTTTCTGTTGATTTAGTAAATGTACTGTATTCTTACCATTTAAGAGTCTTTGCATATGTGGTTCCCTTTTCTTGGAAGGCCCACGGATGCCCCCTACCTCCAAACATACACCCACTTCTATATCTTTGCCTTTTCAAATTCTCCTTAGCATTCTTGATATTTTGGATCAGATAATTCTTTGTTGGGTGTGGTAGTGTATGGGGACTGTCCTCTGCATTATAAGATATTTGCAGCATCCTTGGCTTCCACCATCAGAATACCTGTAATATCCCACCCATTCATGACAAACAAAATGTCTCCAAGCTCTGCCAGATGTCCCATGCTGAGCAAATTCACCTTTGATTGAGGACCACCTCTTTAGAGTTTACTGTAAATGCTATTTTCTTATGAAGGAAGACCTAATGTCCTAAAAGGGCTTGGTTCCTTACCACATTATTCTCAAATCAGCCTATCCTGGTTGTCTCTTAGTTTCCTTTATAACAATTATCACAAACAAAAATATGGAATGAATCCTTCTTGGATATTTTGCATTACTTGCTTTTGCTATAATGTAAATTCCAGGAAGGAAGTAACTTTTTGCTGCCTGGTTCTGTCCTATATTTCTAGTGCCCATCATATTGCCTTGCATAAATCTTGCACTCATTACGCATTTTTAAACCTAATGAACTTTGATATTGGTTCTCTTTGTTTCCTACTACTACAATGACAATTTTTTTGAAATCAGTTATTCTTTGCAGTCATTAGAGTCTCAAAGTTAAGTTTTATTATTGTCATTGTGATAAATTTTAGCCCTTTGATTTCCAAACCATGTGCCAAGGTGGCTTAGGGAACTCACAGGAGTTTCCGGAATATTTTCTGTTTTTTTCCCAAGGAAAAATTGGAATATTTTCTTTTTTTTCAAGGAAAATATAGCAACATTTGCCATACACACCACAAACTACTAGCTCAAGTTAGTTCAGCTTCAATATTAGGTTGTAATGCATGACTATTGATGATGCCATCTCCTTGGGAAGCCAGGTTTTTGACAGTTGCTTTGATACAAAGCAGCTACCATAAGAAAAATCAGTATGGAATAGATTAGGGGGTTGTGACGTTTGAACGGATTCTAGGATTTGAGAAATGTTGGTGCCAAACAGGTGCACACATGCCATTAGCAAGTAACTGGGTATTTAAGAATGAAATAAAATACCATTTCTCTTGGTACTAGTTTTAAAATTCATGGTACTAGTTTTTAAAATGAGTGCCAAGTTTTTAAGGACATAAATAATTAGTAAATTGTTTGAACATAACTACTTAATGAATAGACAAGTAGAGATTTCTTTTGGGCAAAGGACTAATGAACAAAAATGACCGAGGCAGTGAGGGAGTGACAAAGAGAGACAGTTTGGAGGTCTTAGCATTACCCAAATTAACCGTTTCCACTCTAAACACTTTCTTTTTATAGACACTGGTTTCCAGTTCTTTATATAAGCAGTAACATATTTTAAGAGGTCTGACTGTAATATATTTATGATGTGATGCATCATTATAATTTGGAAAAGAAAATATGATGAGAAACTTAAAATAGGTATGGGCTGCAGGTTTTCGCCATTATGTTGAAGTGCAGTTCTGAAGGAAAATAGAATGGATTTTAGAGGATTTTGAGGTTGCTCAAAACAGGAAGAGGAAATTTTCCTTTAAAAAAATCCATTGTTATTTACAGTTTTCATTTTTGTAGTGTCTGTCTGTCTGTTAAGGCTGAAACTAAGCTGTTATCAATAGCATATGTAAGACTTCATCACTGTATGTACCAGAGGGTTCCTGAGATACTCAGAAGTTATTAATAATTTGGCCGTATGAGATAAGGCTCTCATAAGAATTTATTTGGAATAGACCTTAACTATCACTTTTCATTAAACTCCAAATCTCCTTGCTTTTTCTTTTTCAATAATTTTCACTAAATTGTGCCATAGATGGAGTTAAATGACATTATAATTAAATCAAATTTATTAGCTGAAAATCTAACTTTTACTTAATTGCTGGGATATTCTTTACGTTTATAATGGACACTGTAGAGCAATCCCAACATCCGGTGGTGATATGAATTACTTCAAAGATGGGTGAAAGGGAAGCTTTATGAGTCTTGAGACCATTAATAAATTTTGCTTATTGATATCATTTCTCCATTGATAGTTTTAATACAGAAGTTTTCAGTAATAAATGCAGGTCTTTTAAAAAAACTTCTTCAAAAAGGTGATAATATGTTCAGACATATTATTGCTACTTCTGTAAAAGTACTAACATGATGGGTTGAATTTCAGAATGAGTTCCACACCTTAAGTGTGTCATTTAGAGGAAATTCAACAATCTGCAATTCTCAGTATTAAACACATTCACAAAAAAAATACATATAGTAATGAATGTTCTTTTGCTTTCTGCTTAGTTTGTGTCTTGCTTTGCTCTCCTCAACAATTCTCTTTGAAATTCCAGATACTGTACACCAAACTAGCTAGTTAGGAATCTGTATCACCGAGACTTCTTGGAAAGATGAGTAGAAGTCATGTGGGTAGAAGTTGTCCTAGTACTAAATTCTGTTCCAGCACAGCTCTTGGAAATGGGAAGCAGCATATTTGGCAGATTGAAGTAACCGAGAAATAGGATTTTTTGCCTCTAGGTTTTTTTTTTCTCTTTTTCTCTTTCTTTCTTGCCTGCAGTGTTTTGCAAATGTATCATTGTGTAGTATCTTGATCATTTCATGCCATTGCTAATGAGATAGTTTTCTGAGTGGTCTTCTGTCTATTTCAGTCATTCCAATGCTGAGTATTTTCAAAGTAGTTTTTTGTCACTCTTGTTTTGGAGTACTAGGGGAGGTAGTGAACTGGGGGTAGGTTTGGAATCATAAGATTCAATAAAAATTCCGTAGTTTCTATTAACTAGTTTATCAGAAACAGCTTTGTTACTCCTTACTCTCGTCCCTAAATGAGCAATCTTAGAGCAAATAGAAAAATCACCATTTTGAAAGTGCCAAAAGAATTTGATGTATGTGACATATTTGTGATGGTTAAAACATTACATTTCCTTTCATGAACAGTAAATTTCAAAAAGGTGATTTTTAGTAGTTATTTGTTAAAAAAGCCTTTGTTCAGAAGATGGAAAAAAAGGGGGGAAAACATTAGGGATTCTGTCCCCCACAAAAAAACCCAGGGCTTTTTGTTAAATGATGTTGAAATAAGTAAACTGTCATCTGGAAAGGAAAATAAACTTGAATCCATACTTGACATACATAAGGTAAATCGCCAACATATCAGATATAAACATTGAAAATATGAAAGTTCTAGAAATATGTTGGGGAATTGATTTGTAAATATGGAATGGTACTGTGAAAAACTCATTTGATGGTAGTAGGAAGGAATATACAGGGAAGTTTGAAACTATTGGGCTGGAAGAGCTGAAATGGTAAAGGTGAGGAGGCAGCGTAGCATAGATACAACCACACAGTTGAAAGGTTCTATATTTATTTTTTAAAAAATTTACTTATTTATTTTCAGAGAGAAGGCCTTTGTGAGTTGGGGGAGGGGCAGAGAGAGAGGGAGAGATAAAATCCCAAACAGGCTCCACTCAGTCAGCACAGAGCCCAATGTGAGGCTCAAACTCACCAACTATGAGATCATGACCTGAACCGAAATCAAGAATCAACGACTTTGCTGACTGAGCCACCCAGGCACCCTAAAAGGTTCTGTATGTTAAAAAAATGAATCCATTATAGCTTAAGACAGCCATTTAGAAGTTATTCTTCACTACAGGTGATATCAGCTATTTACAACATGGTTAGAATATTCTGAGAGTCCACTGGACAAGGAATGAACAGTTCAAGAAGGACAGCTGAACAGTTGAACAGTTTCAAGAAGGACATAGATTCTAGATTGTTGTTAATAGGTGGCAGGACCATAGCCTTAGATTGAGGTCAGGGATTAGACTCTAAATCCTTAGAGGAGGAATGGATAACTAGGGAGGGGAGCCAACAGTGTTTCTAAATAAGGAACTTGGAACACAACATCGGTGGTAGCTCTACACAATGAGTGATTTGTTACCAAGTATTTGCATAATATGGTCTTGCTGATAGTTGAGATTAATTAGAGAAGCCACCTGGTATAGACATTTAGACCCACGGTGTGCTGGAAAACAGATACAGAGATGGGAATGAAAGATGTAGTGTCAAGCTGCTTAAAATACACAAATCAGTACTGGGAGAGGTGATTGGTTTTGAGTGAGGCCTTACACTGGCTCTGACAACCAGTCATCTGTAAGGAAAGTTTGAATTTAGGGAGAAATCTAAACACTGATAAATGTTTTTCTAATTGCTTGCAGAGATGTGGGATATTTTTGTATTTTATGTAATATACTTAGGAATCAGTCTCATTCTCCTATCTTTATTGTCTTACATTGGGAGAGTACATTAGAATAAAGAGAGCAAGAAAAAAACTGAGAATGAGTATGGATAACAGTTTCTTATCTCAGTTCATTTTTTAAATTTGTTGCCGGCTGCTGGAATAAAGAAAACTCTCATGTGCAATTCATGTGTATTAAAAATGCATCATGGAATTTGGAATGGTTGAAACACAAGTAATAAAAAATCTCCATTAACCGTTGCTTTTGTTCTCAACATGTGATTTTTGACAGTTTGATGCTGCATGGTCAACTTAATCTAAAATATTTGATTGATTTTGAACACTAACCCAGAAAATTGGAGCAATTTGAAAGCTGAGGATCATTCTGAATTATTATCCTCAAACTTCTGCTTTTAGAGGCCATTTCTTGTAAGCCGGCTCAGAAATGGCAGTGACAATCTTTTCAAGCCTTCTTGCCTTTACCAATCTCGGTGTGACATGGATGGAGCTAGAGAGTATTATGCTAAGCAAAATAAGTCAGTCAGAGAAAGCCAAATCCCATATGATTTCACTCATACTTGGGATTTAAGGAACAAAACAAGAGAGCAAAGGGAGAAGAGAGAGAGAGAGAGGCAAACTAAGAAACAGACTCTTCACTGTAAAGAACAAACTGATGATAATCAGAGGGGAGATGGGCAGGAGTATGGGCTGAATAGGTGATGGAAATTAAGGGGTGCACTTGTGATGAGTACCGGGTGATGTATGGAAGTGCTGAATCACTAAATAGTACACGTGAAACTAATGTTACACTGTATGTTAACTAACTGGAATTTAATTAAAACTTAGAAAAAAAGCTTAGAAAGTTTTAATCATTCATGCTGTGCAGTTAACCAAATATGATTATTTTCCACAGAAGTATTTTTACTAACTCAGTATTGCACTAAAATAATAGTTCCAAGTTTAAGTTTGCGTTATTAGTAGTAGTATTTAATGCTTTGTGATATATAATCCACCAGCCCTTGGGAAGTGGGTGGCAAATTACAGCAAACAGATTGGGACAGAACAGTTAAATATATTAAGCATGGGACCTACGAAGAAACCCTGAATTAAGAATTATCACATTTAATATGAGGGGCATGGCATATTTTAACTATTGAAATTAACTTTTACTTTAGTTTGCTTTTCATTATTTTAATATATTTCATCTTTGTTTTTAATCTACAAACACCCCCTTGAATGGCTTACTGTATTTTCTCCAAGCATGACACGATGGGATTGCTTTCTTCTTCATAACTGCTGAGTTTAGCACCAAAATATGATTTTTAAGACTGTGTGTGTGAAGGGTGGTGTTATATCTGGGATATCTTTGGACCATGGGCTGTTTCACTAAGTGGTTGGCTTAAGTGTGATTCTGAAAATAGGAATTTGAGGGTAGCTTAAGGACAGCCTTAGGATATAAGGTACCTAGAATTTGGGGAGAGATTTTATGAGCTAGAGATGATTTTCGTCTTTGCAGTATTTTTCAGTTTTGAGTAGACCCATGGTGTTGCCAAATTGACTTTCGCTCCCACATGTCAAGAACCGTACAGCTAGAATCTTGTGAAATTGTACTTCAATTAATATCTTTTTATTCTGACTTGAATATTGCTAGTATTCTATTTTTTAATGTTATTTTAATAATTCATATCTATCCCTTTTTTTTTTTTGGTTGCACAGTTTTCCCTTATGTGCTTTTAGAAGTTTTAAAGAGTTATTAAAGTGATTGAATGTCTAATATTCATACTGGGAAGCATGTCTTAATATGTAAATTACACCTACTAAAAACATTTGTGTAATCATTATATTACATAATTTTTAATATTTTGTCAGAGAATGAATTTTTAGACACAGATTCATTAGTCTTCAGCTATTTTTTAACTTATGATGCAACTATTAACATCACCAATGCATAATTGCTAGAATGCTTTTCTTTAATTCTGTCCTTATGAGTTAGTCTGTATTTCTACTTATGGCATCCCAGTGAGCTGCAGAAAAGGTCCTCAGATGTAGTTTTGATAAATTAGGTTGACCACGGATGGATGTTGGTCTCCTGTTTTATTAAATTAAAAAGAAATTAGTCAGGGGCGCCTGGGTGGCTTAGTCGGTTAAGCGTCCGACTTTCGCTTAGGTCATGATCTCGCGGTTCGTGGGTTCGAGCCCCGCGTCGGGCTCTGTGCTGACTGCCAGCTCAGAGCCTGGAGTCTCTTTCAGAGTCTGTATCTCCCTCTCTTTCTGACCCTCCTCTGCTCATCCTGTCTCTCTCTCTCTCCCCTAGAAATAAATAAAAATTAAAAAAAATAAATTAAAAAAAAATAAATTAGTCAGTAATGTTTTAATATTTATTTACCTCAGATAGACCAGCTTTCATTTGCCAGTCATAATTTGTTTCCAGCACATAAGGTTTAAAGTGTTACATATCTCCCAAATGAAAAAAAAAACTCACTATTCCAGGACAAATGCTTTAAAGGAAGTTTTATACAGTAGAGCTAGTTCCCTCAAATAGAAACTGATTTCCATGCCTGTAAACTCTGCCTCCTTTCATCTTCAAGAATGGTTTAACAGCTCTTAGATAAAAGAAGGCTGCGTTCAGGTACTACCTCTTGACTACTTGCATTGCTTCACTGTTTTAATTTAATGTAGTAATTTGTGGTCATATTTTTACATCTAATATTTTTACATATAACAATATTTATTATAGCCCAATAACATAAGTATAAATAACATAATTGATTGGCTTAGTGCTTTATTTTCAGAGGTGACTGATGTTTTAATTTCTTGCAACATCTTTAACTTACTTTAGGATTTAATTATTTCAGTTAATCACTATAGTGAAAATACTTATATTTTAGAGATAATATGTTTCCATTGGCTCAAAGATTAACTATAGTAATTAAAGAGCAAGTATTTTGATCAAATGGTTAAAACTATAATGAACAGTAATGGAAACCAAGCACTCCACTTAAAATTACCCATTTTAGAGGAGCCTGGGTGGCTTAGTTGGTAAAGCACCTGACTCTTGATTTCAGCTCAGGTCATGATCTCCCAGTTTTGAGATCGAGGCTTCACGGTCAGCATGGGTCCCGCTAGGGGTTCTCTCTCTCCTTCTCTCTTTGCTTCTCCCCTGCTTGCTCCTAATAAACTTTAAAAAATTACTAGTTTTATAAGTAATATGTGGAAGCAATTCTGTAATACAGGGAAGAAACTTAGAATTATGATCTTATTAGAAAAGGGGACAGTTTTTTTTTTAAATCATGATTAGCCTTTTTGGATGTCACTTTATTATTTTAGCTTTTATAATGACAATATAATAATAGGACACTTTTTTTATTTATTAAACTCGAACAATGGCATGTGGTTATTCCTCTATTTTTTAACCCCTTCCATTGAATTTTATTTTTGCTAACTTTTCTTTTTTTCAAGATAGAAGTATGGCCTTCTTAATAATATTTATGGACTATCACAGGAAATTATGAATCTTTCTAGTTGGGTAAAATTAAAAACAATAATTTCGAAGAAACTTGGCCAAGTACCAAAAATTTTATTTTTTAAAAACTTTATTTTTGGTACTTACAAGCCAACATTTTGCAGAACAGTTTTTGCTAAGCCACCCATCTATAGTTTTCGTATTATATTTCTATATTACATTGCTGTTTGCTTCACAGAATTGGACACCTGTCTTTTTCTATGTTGAATTTTTCCCTAATGCATAATTTCTTTTGTTTTCCCCTTTTCTTAATGTGACAGACTGTAAAGCAAACAAAATTGAGCTTACACCACATTACTAGGTCAACATCAAAAACAATCAAATAATGCTATTTAATTATATATATTAACTGAATTTAGGACACATTTTTATATATGTCTTTCATAACAGCATTCATTTTAGAATCAAGGGAATTCAGTATACTTATGCTTTTTCAAAGTTTGCTTTTCAAAAGTATGCTTATACTACGTCACTTCTGTGAAAAACCTACATTAGTACCTGTTTTCATTAACTGAAACCTAAAGATTTTCTCTCACTAAAAATGATGAAAAGGGAGGGAAAAAAAGAAAACATTAAGTATGTTTTGCAGGAAGCCTTTACAGAGACAGTGCTCACCCTGACCAGGAAGAATGGCGCCACCCAGCTCCTCCCACAGGACCTACACTCAGCATCTGAGCGTCAAGGCACCATAGTTTTGAAGTATGTGACCATCTGTGCTTTACCTTAATTTATTTTGTGCATCATTAGCATGATGTGTCCTAAGGTATCAGAAGAGCCCAAGAGAGGTTACTTTTTGGGTCTGAGAATGCTCAATTTTTTTTTTCCATATAAATTAATACAGCAAATGCTTCTTTGTTTTACACCATTTTGGCTTATGCTCTACTTTCAGATAGCCAGGGACACCTGCCTGTCCCTTTGGGATTTTACAGAACTACTCTACTAAATGATTTTGGCGTAAGTAATTTCAGCGAACATTGAAAAAGTAAGACCTTGGACTAGGGCAACCTTGAGAGATGGAAGAAGTAGCAGGAAGGAGGGAGAGAACAGAGTTTACAACCCAGCTTGTCTATGAGGCTGACAAAAATTCCTTCCAAAAGACTGAGCTTGCTTGCTTTCTTATTTTATTTTGTGTTCACAGAAGCATTTTTGTCAGACCACGATCATTTTAAAAAGAAAGTCAGGAGGGCGGCTGAATTCGGCTTAGTCAGTTAAGCGTCCAGCTTCATTTTGGCTCAGTTCATGATTTCATGGTTGGTAAATTCAAGCCCAGTGTTGTGCTCTGTACTGACACTACAGAGCCTGCTTGGAATTCTCTCTGTCTCCTTTGCCCCTGCCCCACTCACTCTCTCTCTCACAATAAATAATTAAAAAAACAAAATAAAATAAAATAAAATAATAAATAAAGGAATTCAGGAGAAGAGATACTTAGTGCTCTTCCTTTTTCACCCTCCCTGTCTGCCTGAAAATTTGGTCAATAAATAGGGAAGGACCTTAACAAGAACAGCAGTCACTATTGGTTATGATAAAGACCTAGAAGTACAATGGGGGAGGAAAACTTTTCTCTCTCCTTCAGGATTTTTCTAACTGAATTGAGAATCAAATTGACATGAGAGAAAAAAAAAAAAAACCCAAATTTAATTCTGTATGTATGGAGAATCCACACAGACATTCCAAAGACAGTCCAAAATCAGCTATATACATCACCATGAACTAAGGAAAAGAGAGATAGTGGTCTGGGACCTTAAAGGGAAGGACTGAAATTCATAAGAAGATGAAAAAGAGTAAATGTTTGGTAAACAATTGTTTGTGGGGCCATAAAGAAGCAATGGAACACAAAGAGGACTTGGATCAAACAGGCCTTGCTAGGCTCCTCCCTGTCTACCATACCTCGTTCCTATTATAATGTAGTTATCTACGGTGATAGCTTTCTTCCTGGACCAGGCTCTTCATCTAAATTCTTGTAGACATTCGTTGTGGGAGGGGAGCAATATCAAGACTTCTGGGTCTCAGAATACTGTACCTGCCAAGAGTGGTACATGTGGGAGTGACCTGCCTTGGCCCCTACAGCATGTATCATATATTGATATACATATTAATGTATTGATTCCTAAACTATTTAATTACATTTAATGCATATAAAGCCAAAGAGTTCAGACATTTCATGGTAATTTTCAAACCACAATATTTTGTAAAACAGGTCCCTTCCTTGTTGAAATCGTCACATACCTAATATAGCAAACATTCTTTCGATGACCCAGTAAGGACAGATAACTTTCTTTAAAAAACTTATTCTTGACTATATTGAATTAATTTCTTAGTTCCGCTGAAGAAGAGATTTATATCTTTAGTATCAGTTTAAAAAATTTTATAGTTAAACAATGATAATCCTAGAAAAAGATGACAGTACAAAGATGACAGTGTTCTACAAGGTTATTGATATTTTATTATCTTTTTGTCTTGTGTTTTAATATTACAAAAATTTCACATTATTGCCAATGATTTGGCAATAAATAGGGAGGAGAAAAACCTCTACATTATTTTTTTAATGTTTTTTTTCTAATTTATTTCTGAGAGAGAGAGAGAGAGGCAGCGTGAGGAGAGGAGGATCAGAGAGAGAGGGAGGTATAGGATCTGAAGCAGGCTCCAGGCTCTGAGCTAGCCGTCAGCACAGAGCCCGACGTGGGGCTCGAATCCACAAACCGTGAGATCATGACATGAGCCGAAGTCAGATGTTTAACCGACTGAGCCACCCAGGCACCCCCAAAAACCTCTACATTAAAACAAAAAAATCCAGAACAGTAGAATTATATTCTAGTATTCTGGTATCACACAGGGGCACCTCAGTGGCTCAGTTGGTTAAGTGTCTGACTTTGGCTCAGGTCATGATCTCATGGTTTGTGAGTTCAAGCGTTGCATCGGGTTCTGTGCTGATAACTCAGAGCCTGGAGCCTGCTTTGGATTCTGTGTGTGTATGTCTCTCTCTGCCTCTCCTCTCCTTGTGCTCTGTCTCTCTCTCTCAGAAATAAAATAAAAACATTAAAAATGTTTTTCAATGACATCACACATACCAATCACGCAGTTTCTAAATGTTCTAAAGAAATTTTTTTCAAAAAATCTCTCACAGTCCCCACCAATATCCACATGTACACAGGTTATCAAATTGGAAAGATCCAGTTGGAACATAGGCTAAATTCTTCTGAATGAGCAAAGTAGTAAACCTACTCTGAATTATCTCTTCTTGCAAAATACAAACAAACATGATTTGTATAAACATGGTCTTTATAAATAGTTTTCATTGAGAATGTGTGGATTGAATTGAAGTAGGCCTTGTTATTTCCCTGTGACTACATCCTATTCCTGGATTTTTTTTTAAATGTATGGATGTGAGCATGTGTGTGTGCGTGCGTGTGTATATGTCAAACTTATTAAGTTGAACCAGCAACCACCTGTCTTCTCAACCCCACTGTCTGGTATATTCTCCTAAAATATGTGCGACTTTGGGAGTATTTTAACTTTTATTTTATCTTATTTTCACTTTGAAGTACATTCTTCAGTAATACTTTATTTTAAACTCTTAAGAGGTTTTTTTTGTATAAACCTGCTGATTTTTTTCAACTTTAGCTACTCCGAGTGAATTGAACCACTTTAATTTACAGACTAAGTTGACAAAAGAAAACTGATGGGAAGGGGGTGACTGGCTTTATTCCCTTCATAGTGCCACTAGGAAATAACACATCAATATAAATAGAGAGTTTTAATGGTGGAGCTTTAATGGCAAAGAGCCAAAAAAAAAAAAAAACTGAACTTATGTGAACCACTTCATACACAAACTCTGTGCCACGTAATGGATATTCCCTAGTGTATTCATTGGTTTCTTCTCTCTTAATTGTTCTTCACAAAGAAGAGGGATGATCAGAAATCATTAAGGGCAGATACTAGGCACAATGCCTGTAAAGCCGTGTTGTCTTCTGAATCTTTATTGAAGAACTTTAATATTTACACAATATGATTATTTATCATACTGAGACACTAAGTCTTCTTCAAAAATCTTACAGCGAAAGGCTTATTTTGTATGTTTGCTGGAAGAACTGGTGTTTTGAAAAAATGTGAATTTCAAAAGATAAATATAAATAATTCATTTTTTAAAGTTAAAACAGAGCTAATGATCAATCACAGCTTCTCGTTAGTATGCTATTACCAAGATTACTGTTTTGAACTAAGATACTTAAAGGCCAAAGCAATATGACAAATCAGACTATTGCTTTGAGACCCTTTCAAGAATACGTGATAGATTTCTGGTAGTTTTTGCCTGGTAGATTGAAATTTCTAGAAGAGGGTATGTTTTCTGTAGTATCACTCAGAGAATGTTACTTTGGGCCATTTAAAATGTTAAACTTCCCTCAAACTTTTAGCCTATGATGAGATTTATTATAGAGTTAAGCATGAATAGTTTTTCCTTAAGACAGTTAAGTATGTAAACATGTAAATGACATAACAGCTTTAGGAGCTGAGATCATTTTAATTATTATTATTGATTTATTTTATCATCAGAGTATATATCCATAAGGCTCTTTTAAAGAGCAGTAATCTGAATATACATTTGAGATTGGGTCTATTCTCCTTTCTCTTCCTTTCTTTTGGTCAGAGAGAGGTTTATCTCAATTTTTTTTCCCCTGAGATTCATGGGAAGTAGAAAAGCTTACAGCTTAAGGGCATGGGCTTAGTCATTGGAGGGGGCTAAAGCTTTGTGAACTTAGCAAAAGGCTGGTGTAAAACCATAAACTAGTTTCTTCCTATGAAATAGGGTTACTAGTATGCCTTTCTGTAAGGTGCCTTTAGTGAAATTCCATAAGAACATAATAAATATCAAAGAAAACATAGCAGTACTTCTTCAAAAATGAAAGAAAATTTATTACTAATTTATTAATAAGAATTTATTACTTCTGTTTTCAGGGAGTAGAGAGGAAACTACAATATGTTGGCCATTCATCACGTTGTACAATTTGGAGATTGAATGCAGAATGATTTGAGAAGTTTAAGTATGTTGGTTGAAGTTATTTACCTCTGTCCGGTTGGTGTCTGTGGACCTTGTGCACAGGGATTGATAGGAAGAGAGCATACTGGGTGGTGCCTGGGAACCTGAAGTTGTTTTAGATACTTGCTTCTCTAACATGGGAGCTCCCACCAGCAGCCCAATGGGCTGACCTACTTGGTTACTTGTCAGGCCAGTTCTTAGTGTGACAGCTGACTAATGCACTGGTTAGGAAATCTCCCAAATTAGCTCCGAAAGTCAGGCTCCCAAAGAGCTTACCTCTTTGTGTGTTCTTCTAGTTGGGACTATGAAAAAGTATTGGAATTTTATTTTCTATGGGTTTCAAAATATGCCTCCGTACTATTGTCTTATGAGTAAACATCTATTTTCCTATGATAGCATAACTAAATACTAATCATAACAGTATGATACTTTTATATATAATATGCATATATATAACATTATATAAGAATATATGGCATAATTGTAAAAGAATAGCTTTTATTTCACAAGTGTTTAAGTGCCACCAGTAAGCTTGTTATACGTTGAATAGATTGAAAAATGGCAGTTGTGTAGCCTTGTTTTTGAAGGGATCAAATCCCAGTGAGAGAGAAAGAGGAGAGATGAGACGAAAGATAAGAGAGGAGAGAAGTTGTGTGTGTGTATGTGAGAGAGAGAGAGTGGGAGAGACAGATGTGAGAACATATATTCAAGAGTAATGTGATGAACTGTCTAATAAAGTAGTAAACATATTTTTATTTAAGGGAATACAGAGGAATAAATAGCCAATGTTGGAAACGCAAGGGAAGAATTTGCTTATGAAGAATTATTTGAGCTGGATTACTAAGAGAAACTTCTCTCAGGAAGTTTGTGTTTATGACATCCTTGTTTTATGCATATATTACATATATGCATATGTCATACAAGAATATAACATGCATAAATTTAGAAACTATCAGTATTTCCTATTTTTTGAAAAGAAAGTTTGATGGGCATGATTTATAAGTATCAAAGAAAGAATGGCTTCTTGTAGTAGTCTGAGTAATGGCCCCCCAGAAGATGTTCCCATGTGAGTCCCAGAACCTCTAATCCTGTTACATCACGTGGCAACTGGGGAATTAAAGTGGTGGATTGGATTAAGGTTGTTAAACTGACCTTTTATCCTGAGTTATCCTGGTGGACCCAGTGTGATCACAGAGGTCCTTAAATGTAGAAGAGAGAGGTGCCTGGGTGGCTGTTGGTTAAGCATCCGACTTCGGCTCAGGTCATGAGCTTGCCTTTCCTGAGTTTGAGCCCCTCATCAGGCTCTGTGCTGACACCTCAGAGCCTGGAGCCTGCTTCAGATTCTGTGACTCCCTTTCTCTCTGCTCCCTCCCCTACGCATGCTCCATCTCTCTTTCTCTCTCTGTCAAAAATAAATAAATGTTAAATTTTTTTTTAAAAAGTTGTGGAAGAGAAAAGCAGAAGAGTCAGTGTCAGAGTGATGAGATGTGAGAAAGACTCGACTGGCCAATGATGGCTTTGGAGATGGAAGGGGACCATGAGCTGAAGAATTAAGGCACTCATTAGAAGGTGAAATGCAAGAACATGGAGCCTGCCCTTGAGGCTCCAGGATGAACTGCAACCTGGCCAACATACTGATTTTACTGTATAGGGACCCTTTTCGGATTTCTGGTTTACAGAACTGTGAGATAATAATTTGTTTCAAACACTAAATTTGTGGTAATTTGTTAAAGTAGTACTAAGAAATTAATTTACCTCTGGAATTTAGATGTGGCTTAAGGCTCTTTTGTCCACTCTCTGGTACTCAATTTATTTACATGAAAATTACAAGTAATACATTAGTATAAAACATCATACACAACCTATCCAAAGGAGTTTTAGCTCTGAATTTTAGTCTTTAGCTGGTAGGAAAAAAAAAAATAGTTTAGAAAGGAAAGAAAGAAGCAGCACGCAATGAAACAAAAGTACAGATGTGAGAATTAGCCATGAGGATCTGCTTAAAAATTCGTACTTAAGTAATGTGCATTTTAATTACTGAAATGACAGTAGAATTCAATAATATGCAAGATTTTGGATTCAAATTGGCTTGCCTCTTGGTTACTGATGATATATTAAGATAAAAATATATCTTAAAGGGAAAAATCAATATTTGGTTAATTCTTACTTGCCTGAACTGTTAAATAATTTATACTGTCATTATATCTAATTCATACAGAGATTAATGATGTAAATGTTGAGCACATCTGTGACTTTTTATTTCTCCCACTATGCCTACCTAATACTTAGAGGAGCTCAGTAGACACATAATGAATTCAATTGCTTTTGTTCAGTGTTTTAATACGGTCAGGCGAACTGGTGAATGCCTGCTATGTACTACTGGGCACAATCTTCAGTGGTTTTAAGTGCTGAGAAATGTTCTGAAGTGGGGACATAGTTCTTGGCTCCTTTTCAGCTGCTCTTATAATTTTTTTGGCCTGCCAGTGAAATTGAAGTATTGTTTCATTTGTAGTTATCGAGGAGCTCCATTTTCCTCATGCGCATCATGGTTATTAGGAAGTGTTATTTGATGAGGTGGTTGAAAGAAACCTGGGTAGTGCCTACACTACCTACCAGAATCAACATATGTGGTCCAACACAGTTCTTCCACCCACTCGCCATGCAGTTCTGGGCAGGTTCCTTATCCTTGCTATGCTTTAGGTTCCTTGTGTGTATTCAGACCAGGGACTGGCTCATAGTAGGTGCTAAGTAAATGTTAGCTATAATTCTTCACTTTACATGGGCTTGAAACTGAGTGAAATATACATTTTAAACTTTTATGGAACATACATACACACATTCACATTCTTACAAAGTGTATGTGTGTGTGCGCACACGCATGTGCATGCACGCACACACACTTTTATTTTCAGCATATAATTTATATATCAGAAAGTGGAAGCAAAACGATATGTTAAAATATCTACGAATACAACTGTATCCCCAGCTGCCTGTCTGATCCCATGCCTGGGAGCTAAGAAGGTGTTCTCTTGCAGTCTGTCTGCCTCAGTGCAAAAGTCTGAATCAGAAGGCCTCTTTGTAGCATTTCACTCTGATCAAAGAGCAGGAATTCCATTTCTATTTTGTTTACTTTCTCTATTGGTCAGGATGTGTAGATACAAAAGGAGAATAAGGGGTTAAAATTACATAAGACAGAATTTCATATTTCCTTTGAATGAAGAGCTCCTCATGTAAATCATGAAAGAGTACTTCTAGTAATTTTGATGAAGAAACATCCAAAGGTGACATTGAAACAACAAAAAGTGGCTTGAGTTTTAAGTGTTGGAATAGTCAAGGATGTTTAAAGATTTTCATTTGCACCCCCCAGTGCATTTTCCATGATTCATGTGTTTGTTTTTTTTATCGGGTTTTAGTAATGTTCACAGATCTATTCCTTGTTGGTTGGATTCTTTGTTTCGCTTGGAATAATACAGAGACAAGGAAACATTGGGGATGTGGTTTCTCCTGACATGGTAAGAGATGGCTCCTTAGTAGGTGTTCTTGGGCCACAGTAACATCCTCGTTTACAAAATTATACCATGTCTTTAAAAAACATATGTAGAAGATGGTATGCCCAAATCACAGTTAAGAGACTTATAAATATTAACCCTTTAAATCCTCATAAAAACTCTGGGGTACACATTTTCATTATATGCACAGAGAAAAGATTGAGGCCCAAAGAGGTTGAATAACTGGCCAAGATCTCACAGCTACAAAGTGGGAGAGTCAAACTTGAACTCAGGTAACTCTTCACATTTCTTTCTTTCTTTTTTTTTTAAATGTTTTTATTTTTGAAAGAGAGAGCAGGGGAGGGGCAGAGAGAGAGGGAGACACAGAATCTGAAGCAGTCAGCAAAGAGCCCAACATGGGGGCTCGAACTCACAAATTGTGAGATCATGACCTAAGCTGAAGTCAGATGCTCAACCGACTGAGCCACCCAGGCATCATTTCTACATTTCTAAACTATAAGAGACAGTGTTCTTTTCCATACTAGGAACTCAGTGATAACTATTTCCATTACTCTATGTTTTTTTTAAATGTCCACTTGAAATGCTCTGTATGCTGCAACCTTAGAATATATTTGGGTTACTGCAATTTGATTGGATTAGGTGTAGAAAACCATTTCTCAAGCACATGTTGTAATGAAATTTATCATTGATTTATGAGTGAATGATGGAAGAGTTTGGAACTCTTCTCATTTAATAAGCTTTAAAGAAAAATCTAATTTAAATTTATTTTTTGCTGTTAGGAGAAAAAATTGGAGGTTTATAATATTCCTGGTTTAGGTTTTAAGGTATTGCTTTAATGATATATTGATAATTGTGGCAAGGGTAAATTTGGTTTTCCAACTGGTAAACTTATCAAGGATTTTCAAAGAATGTTTAATACTTAAAAGTTATCATATATCACAAAAATATTACCTATGACCATTTCTAACCTGCACAAAGCTTAGCTTTAGCTTATTTATCAATTTCAGCCAAAAAGCTGTTGGCGTCATATAAAAGAGAAAAATCTTTGGGTAAAAAGTAGACATCACTTTTGTAATAAAGGTTCAGATTATCCAAGGAGAGTAATTGAGCCCAAATGGAAGACATCTTCACTTTCTAATACCCAGAGAGGTGTTTTTTAAACCCTGTCAGGTAATGGTTAAAGAATAGTCTCTGACTGGGTTGCTTAGATTTCTATTCTAGCTCTTTGTCTTTGGTCAAGTTACCTACCTCTCCGCGTCTGTTTCCCAGTTAATATAATGAGCACAGTAATTGCAGAATCATAAGAATTAGATAATTAAATAGGGAAAGCATTTAGAAGACTGCCTATGACATACGAGTTATACTTTTGTTGTTGAGGTGGTGGTGGTGATAGGAAGGAGGAGGAAAGAGAAGAGGAGGAGGAGGGCGTTACTGGACTGTGATCTAAATATGCTCAATAAATAGCAGGTAAGACAGGACAGCATTGTATAAGTGAAATATTACTCCAAATGTTGCAGCTATCAACCTTTCCTAGAGAACATATGGTGACTTAAGAAAATGTGCCATTTCATGTACATGGTACTGATGGATGGTACAATCGTTGTATTAGTTTGCTAGGGCCACCATAGCAACAGATCACAGACTGCATAGCTTAAACAGCAGAAATTCATTTTTCAAAATTTTCTAACAGTCCTGGAGACTAGAAGTCCAAGATCAAGGTGTTGGCATGTTTAGTTTATTCTGAGGGCTTTCTCTTTGGCTTGTAGATGGCTGCTTTCTCACTGTGTCCTCACAATGTATTTCCCCTTTCTGAGCACACTCCTGGTGTCTCTTTCTGTTCAAATTTCCTCTTCATTTAAAAACATTAATCAAATTGAATTAGTACCCACCCTCACAACCTTATTTTAACTTACCTATTTGGAGTCCCTACAATCATTTTCTGCATTACTGGGGATTAGGGTTTCAATGTAACAGCTATGGGAGAACACAGATTAGCCCATAACAGTTATATTTGGAGCAAATGAATTTAAGACCAGTGACTAAATGTCTGGACCAACTGTGAAATGTCATCATCTCTTTTTAATGTCTCAGTCTTGAAACTGATGGGTATGTGTCTTTTAGGATTGCCTGTTGTGTTATGGAAGGCTATCTCCTAAGGAAATGGATTGATTATAATGTAATCAGATCAAAGCTATTTTAAAGAGTTCCAAATCTGATAGAAACTTCTGAAATAAACTTTTGACTCCATATATTTACAACTGAAATAACCACCAATACTAATTAAAAATTCAGTGTTCCCATCAGTGTTCAGTTAACTTCTGGTGAAATTTTTATCCTGTCACTTTGAGAACTGAAGGGAGAAAGTTACAGAAGTTTCCCTTCATAGACTTCCCCTGGGAACTTAAGGGACATTGAGAACCATACATTTCCTAAAGAAAATAAAACACTCAAATTTATAAATATTTCTCTAATTTCTGGGCAGTGACAATGGATCTTAAAAATGTTCTTCAGGATTGATGGTGTTAGGGACCAAAGCTATATAAATTAACAATTGGTTATTGGACAGAGTTTGTGTGAGGAATTAATGTCATCATCCATGTTACTTTTAGTCAAATTGTTTCTTAGTACTTGATTCTACTGTATTTTGTACCATTGAGGTGAGTATATCTATGCATATACACATATATATGAAGAAAGAGAAGTCTTAATATAAATAATAAATACAGAGAAATATATGTTTACATACCATACTTGCAAGATTTTCTTATTATTTATTACTTTACTCTGGGCAAAACAAAACAAATCAAAATATTTTTTTATAACATCAGGATTGTCATAATAAAGGTATTATCATAAAAATAACTTCATTTTAGTCAACAAAAAAGAAAGCGTATATACTCCTGTGTTTAATATACCATTTACCAGAAGCTGAATTATGAAACTTATTGTTTTTAAATGAAGAGCAAACCCAGAATGAAGTAACCATAGTATATCATAGTATATCATTATCAAAGGATAATGTCCATGTTAGATGGGAAGAAGATTTAACAGTTTGCAAACATACACCAGAGAATATTATTTCATTATTTTCAAATGTAGTTTACTATATGGTACAAAGGAATCTTGAGTTATCAGGTGGGAATATGCTGTTAATGGATGATAGTGGGGTTTTTTTGTTTGTTTGTTTTTTGTTTTTTGCCACTAGAAAGAATGTTTGCCAGTTTTAAAAAAGCTAAAAAAGTAACTTGAGGTGAAAAAGCTTTCTCTTTATAATTGGAAAACGAAAGAAAACAATGTTTTGTATTCTGTTTGGGAATTAAGGTTCTGTTTCATTTTCTTGGTGTTTCTATAACATTAGGTGCTCCTGATATTACCTTGACTTCCTCTCTTTGCTCTTCCATTCTTTCATTTGCCTATGGCTCTTTCTCCTAGCATTCTTTGTAAGAAATTGATTTCAAGTATATTTATTTTCCTTTTTGCTCTTTATCCTTCTTTTTGAATAAAAATTTCAATAGAATTTCAACATATCTTTATGAAGCTGCCCCGCACCAATGATTGAGTCAGCTCTGTTCTTCCCTCTTTTTTTTCCTCCTTCTCACCCCAGCAACCACTGGGAAGACTCTTGGAAACCCTAGTGAACCAGAAGCAAGGTAGGAATGTGACTGCTGCAAGCATTACAGATTTGTTTAGTTACTCCTGTTATTCTTTCTATTTTCTCAAACATCCACAATTCAATTCTCAGAACAAGCAGCAGTAAATAGAGGGAAAAGCCATACTTGGGTGGATTTAGATGTAGGTATTGTGTTGTATACCTTACCCCCTTGTTCAACCTGTGCTTCTCATGTTCCTTAAACCTACCCTGTGCCTTTCTGCATTTATGATTTTTCCCCCCATGACTTTCTCTGTAAGTGGAACACAGCGTCTTTGGATCTTTGGATTTTTCATCTTTGCCTTGTGAAAAGCTGTCCATCCTTGGCTAATCATTACAGGTATTCTAACTATTCATTCCCTGGTGGTTTCCAACTACATGAGATTCACTTCTTCACAATGATTTTATCCTTTGTAATATAATCCAACATACACGTGTGTTAATTGACCAAAAACTCCTTGTGTGGAGGGAAGAGTGTTCAGGGAGATACCTAGATTCATGCACACCCATATCTTCAGTTGGGAAATTTAAGAATTGGAGTGGCCGAGATTGCTATAAAATGCATGAAAAGTTGGATGACAGGTGCTTGGACAGAGCTTTGATGATAACCAATATTTTAGATACAGAAAAGGAGGCCAATCAGAGAGACTAAGGAGAAACACACACATATCATGTATCTATAGCCTTTACCGTAAATGAGGGAAATATAATCTGCATGAATATAGTTCATCCAAAATGGCAAATCTTGAGAAGATGTAATAAAAGGTATAATTGAGAAGACGTAATAAAATAGCAAAACATATTTCAAATAATTGTATCCAGTTGCTGTTTGATAGTAAGGGGCTGCTTAAATATAAACTTAGGAGCGAAGCAAGTGGTCTGGGTATGCATCACAGGTTGCTTGTGTTTCCAAATTTGAGGTCAGGTGCAATACTGCTACAACTGAGAAATATGGCAGTCTTTTCTCATTTTGCAGAAGAAGCAGTTTACTAGCTAGAATTTTCTTGTGCCTCGGTGGATGTGTGGTCATTTTCTCTATTTCTTTTATACTTCACAGTATAAAATTACTTGTCTGTTAGCAAAACTAATCTTTTAAATACATGTTGATGGAGAAATCAAGGCAGCTCATAATCTTTATTGTAGACACATGTTTTGCCTGGCCACCTGTTCTTATTTTTAAAAACTTGATTTCAAATATATTTTATGTTTCTTGTAATGAATATTGCTATAACTTTTAAGATGGGTGAAAAAATATCGCTATGTGAGTTTGAAATGTTTTTCAACTCAAGTGTGAGAACTACTAGTCAGACATATTTGACAGGCTGATTTTCAAGAAGTGAGGTAGCATGCTACATGAAAATTAAGGATATACTGGAGAAAAAAAAATGTTACCTTAAATTTGCCTTGGTGTGGATATGAGGCTTTTAAACAAATCTATGTCATCTGCTCTTGATTCAGAGTTATTTGTGCTTTTCATTCTGAAATTCAGTTTTAGGGTTTGAGAAGCCTTTACCTGGTGGTCAAT
The DNA here is from genome assembly GCA_017311185.1 of Proteles cristata cristata. NCBI lineage: Eukaryota > Metazoa > Chordata > Mammalia > Carnivora > Hyaenidae > Proteles > Proteles cristata. The sequence goes on along the minus strand of JAESUZ010000242.1, from coordinate 107,664 downwards.
AACTTTTTGATATGAATGTTAACTTTTGCTATTATTGGTTATCCTGTGTTATGTTGATTCTATAATCTTTAGTATGCTGAGGGCTCAGAGTTTTGGTGACTGATATTTTTCTTAGCTGTATAATACTGCAGCACTAAAAGAAAGCACAAGGATCTTTGAGTATTAGATTTCTTTCTAACCAACAAGCCCAGAAGTTACCATGTATAAAGGGCCTCCTAGTAATCAGGCTAGGCTTTGAATGAAGACAGTGCCCCCAGGGGAAATTAAACCCACCATCTCTTTGAATTTACATTGTTTTCTTGAATATCCTGGGACTTTTATGTGAAGAAAACACTAAGGAATCCGAATTAATGTGAGTTTGCTTTATGGGAGGCTTTATTAGGAACTAGCTGGGCAAAAGGAGCTCAGAAATCATGGTTACTTTCTTTGGGAAGTATAACTCTACACTTTATGCTTCTGATTACTAAGATAATACAGTCAAAAGTGCCTTGAAATGTACAAAGCACCTTTCAAATGTTAGATATTGTTAGTTCATTAAAGCATAAACTCTTCCTGGCAAGACAGAGAGATCCACCAAAGATAAAGAGAGAAATTAATTTCCTTTATCCTCTGTCCTCAACATTATAGATGTGTATTTTCACCCAGGTATTTTAGATTGACATCTAGAATCCAAAATCTTCATCAACATTCTGTGGGTAAATGTGTAATATGTATGTTAAAGTGCCCAAATAAAGAAGGCTTTGGATATTCAAAGATAAACACATAGATAGAAGAAGAAATTTTGAAGAAGTTGTGAGGAAGAGAATAAAGATTTGCAATCGAGAGCATTTGGAGCAAAATAAAGGAATACAAAATGAATACTAATGTGATCAGGGCTCTCTAATAAGGATATTATTAATAATACTTTATAGTGTTTTAGAAATCAGGTTCCATCAAGCCTGATTGAAAACAAGCAGCTGTTTTATTACATGTAAGAAAAGAGGAAGCCAACTGATCTGATATGTATCATAAATACTGCTTGCATTTGGGGGACGTGATCTTGGCTCTCTTTTATGACATCAGATAACAGATACTGTTGTAATAGAAGTCTATAAATAGCACAACTTTTAAGATATGTTGACCAAACTATTCAAAGTAATACAGAAAACTAAAAAGATACCATAGAATATATACTTTGCCATTACAGGTAAGGCAGTCATGTGTAGAACAATTGTTAGCTTTAGCAAATCTTACTCTGACAACCAAATTGCTAGGGAAATAGAGCAGCAGACACCAAACATAACTCGTACCTTCTCCTGACACCTTTAATGATTCCCTAATTATATTGTTGCACGAACTCCAATTATCTCCTCCACTTGCTTTCATTACTCCTCTTACATACTTGTCCTGAATCTGACACTCTCAAATTACTCTGAGGCTTCCCAAATGAATGACTAGTAAGTATGATGATAGATCCATTAATGTTTAACTATTTTGCTTGTCTTTCATTTCTCACGGTAGTTTTGTTGTGAAGTTGAAACGCTTTGAAGAAAGTTGCTCCTCCCTTCAAAGAAATCAAACAGGTTTAGAAAGGCTATCGTAACATGTAACTGTTTCCTTCTTGTTAATGATTAAGATCTTGGGGGATTTTCAGTCTATGCACCAACAATGGGTCAGGGGATCCTAACAGAAAGCTGTATGGAATATACAGCAGGAGTTGAATGAGAGTCTTGAGGAGTCTGACAAGAGGGGTTTTGCCCCTTCTGCTGAGGGATGAGTAGTGAGAAGACCCCCTGAGAATAGAGGGTGGTCTTTGAATAACTCAGAGAAGTATCTCCAAAGAGATTAGTAGTATTTGGATTTCAACAGCCTTACTTAAATAAGACTTTGATTTTATCTTCACATCTGCTTTCCTGCAGTAAAGAGAACCAGGAGATGTTTATAGCAGAGGCTAAGACAGGGAGGTGAGGCTAAGAGGAGAAGAACACTGAAGAAAAACAAAGCATAAATCCTGCCCTTAGTGTATGCTTTTGGAATTTGTTGGTTATACCCGAGCTAGAGTAGTATTTCAGTTTTACCTGGTTAAGATTAAAGTTTTAGTAGCTTAAAAAAGGTAGTATAAAAATGGTTTGTTAATTAATTTCTCAAAGTGGTTACAAATCTCAAGGTATGCCCTAAATTTTGTCCAGGGAAGAGAAGAAATGGTGCTCTGAAGTGATTTTTAGAGGGCTATAATGTTTAAAAGAATGAAGTGTTTTATTTTTGTTGAATTCTTTCAAGTCCAGTCCAGTCTGCTCGCTGGTGACACTTGCTTTACCTGACTTAATTCTCATGAAGTGGATCCTATTATCATTAATATTTTAAAGAATATCGGTCCAAGAGAGATTGCAGAGCATGACATATCTCCTGCAGCTAGCAGATATCTAAGTCAGGTTTTGAAACTAGATTTTGACCAATAAATCTGCCCTTTACAGCAGTACAGACAGGTTTTCGAACCCATGGAATAGGAGACAAGATGCATGACTCTGGAGAGCAGACAGACCAGTGACATAAAAGCTCTGGAAGAGATAAAACACCAGAGAGTTAGAGCAAGGATCTGGGATCCAAGGTGTCAAAGCAGGGTCTAGAAAGTCTTTGGTGTTAGTTTATAGGAACAAACCACTCTTTTTTTATAGCAAAGAATAATGGTATAAGCAGAAAATGCACCAGATCCAAGTGGTCAGTTAGCAGGGTGTTTAACAGAATGGGAAAAGTACATTAGCAAACAAAATTCATTCATTCATTCATTCATTCAAGAAAAACCTGTGAATTCCCTATTATGGACCAAGTTCCATATTGGACCCTGAGATTACATCAATTATCCTTATGTCCTTATGCAGCATCCTCAGAAGGCAAAGCGGAAGTAGAAGTGGATGGTTTGTTTTTAACTACTTTTAGGTTGCTAGCGAAAAGCACAGGACTTCCCACCTTTGGGTACATACAGACTCTATTTCAGATCGGTTACAAGACAGTCTGCCATGGTCCACTTGAGCTTTTATATGTCTTGCAGAGGATGCAGACCATTTCTTTACCTCTGCCCCTCTCAGGATTGTTTACACAGCAAGTGAGCCTGAAAAGTGAGGAAATGCATCTCAGGGTCTCCCTATGAACAATAACAGAGACTGGCTTACTGCTTGCTGTCAAAGTAGCAGCTTCCCGAGCTCCAAGTTTTTTCTCTGGTGGCACAGCCATGCTGCACTTGCTCCACGTAGACCTCTGGGCTATCCTGTGGGAGCTGGGGCTCAACGATGCTGATAACCTGTTTCTGATTTTGCTGTGAGTGATAAGGCTCAGGGTTACCTATCTAGAAGTCTCGTGTTTTCTGTGAGAATCCATGGATCTGTGACCGGCTAATTTATTAGTTCATAGACTTGTTTCAGTGTGGATTCTCGTGCTTCTAGCTTACCTAGAAAGGTAAGCTAGAACCTTTCTCCCATCATCACACCTCTTACAGTAGTGTAACATTCCAACAAAATACTATTAGGACCAATGCAGGCTTTGTTTAAATCAGGGAATCACTCGTCAGTGATTGTAGAATCATACTATATTTTGATCATAGCCAAAGCCAAAGGCAGAGAGGCCCACGTCCTCACAGAATGATTGTCCTTGTTTATTTATTTCTCTTTTAGGTGTTCATGTGTTTAGAGACATGACTCTCCTGCCTAAAAATATTAACTTAGTTCATCATGCTGTCAAACATGCTTCAACCCACTCTAATGAAAAAATGTCTCCTGAACAAAGTAATCTTTCATTATTATAAATAAAGATCATAAGAGGTAGGAAAGAGATAAAGGAAATCTTTACCACAAACACCTAACATAAATCTTCAGAAGGGTATTATTTTATTGGAGATGAAAAGCTGAAGGTGTACTAAATAGAGCACTGGAAATTGCTTCTTAAAATGGTCAGTTTTATGGGAACAGAATAGATGTAGGCACCAGGCTGATTTAAGGTGTTCTTTTTCCCTCAGAATAGAGTGTGGTTTCTAAGGGCTTATGTCACGGCACTTGAAAGGACAGCGCTTCAAGTTCTTGGGAAGATGAGTGAGTTCATGAAAACTGCACGTCAGCATCATAAGCCTTATACTGATGAGTTTGCACTGTCCTTTCTTTCTCTTTGAGGAAGTGCGGTACTTGCAAACTCCTTGCCCATTAGAAAATATCCATGGATGACACTGAATTGTTTTGAATAATCACAAGCAACAGCATAAATGCTGTCAGGACTGTGCCTTGTAGGTACCTGCTTACCAATTTATGGTGAACACTGGAAACTGCAGGCATATATCTGACCAGATGGAAGCGAGGAACACTGCAGTGCTGGAGAGTTCTGCCTTTTTTTTTTTTTTTTTTTTAATTTGGGAGAGAGAGTGAGAGCACGAGCTGGGGGAAAAGAGGCAGAAGGAGAGGGAGAGAATCTGAAGCGGTCTCTATGCTCAGTGCTGAGCCTGACACCTGGCTGGATCCCATGACCCTGGGATCATGACCTGAGCCAAAACCAAGAGTTGGGTGTTCAATTGACTGAGCCACCCGGGTGCCCGCTTTTAGTGTGTTTGTTCTGTCTTTTATTCTCTTCTTTAAAAATATAATTTCCAGAGCTATACTTCCCCACAAAAGTTCAGAAAGATTGACTGAATCACTTTACCATGACTATATGGTCCTTAATCCTGTTTTATATTTCTTAGGACATATGAATTTTTCTAAAGTGATTTCATAAAGCGGTATGGTTATAAGCAGACATGTCCTGGATGAGAGCATTACATAATACATTTAACATCTTAAGCTTCTCAGATTTTATGTTTGCCATGTATTGGCTACTAGATAGTTCTTTTAAATACACACACACACACACACACACCCACACATACACACACACACACACACACACGGGGCTGGGATGGAGGTTTTCAGAAACTGGTAACTCACCTTCAGTATATGTCTGTAAAGTCAGCAACCAGTGCAAGTCACCTGGCACTTACCAAATACTTGTTGGTTGAATGAGTAAATGAGTGAAAAGTACCACAAGAAATGGCTACGGATTGAATACAGGTGCTTGGATTTAATCCCTCTAGACACTCATCCTGCTGATTCTGAGCCCAAACATTATGGTAATTCATTTTCCCCCCTGAAGCAAATGCCTTGTTATATTCAGGGTTTAGTGCCTTGCATTTCAGCAGCGTAAGATAGAGGTGTCTAGAAACTCCTCAGAGCTAATGTATGAGGAAAGTTAGGTTTTACTGAATGAAAAGCTGACATTTCAAATGTAACTGGAAGACTTGGATGAATATATTCTACAATTTTATGTCTTGAGCTATTGAGTAAGACTTTCTGTTGCTTTATTGGTAAGAAGCTTTTGTTCGGATAGTGTTGTTTTTGTCAGATAGGAAATAATATATATTTTGTTGTCATTTCTCCTTGATGTTTTTATTTCCTTTAAGGGAACTGATTTTACTTTAGAAACTTTTGTTCTTATTCAGTATTTTCTTTCAATGTTCTTTAAGGCACATCTGCCAAGAAAAATAATTCACCTTCTTGCAAAATGTTAACATTTTCAATTTTAAGTAAAAGCTACCTTGCCAACAGTGTTATTTCAAAACGTTTGATTTGTCCTGATATGTTCAGTCTATTTTTAAGGTTTTCCAAATTGAATTTTGAAGTTGGTGCTTGTTCCAAGTTAAAGCAGTGTGCAATATGTTGCGGTATGACTGAGTGGAGGAGAGAAAGAGATCCAGGAATAAATATATCTAGGAGAGCACTAACAGCTAAATTCTCTCTTTTCGTTTCCCCAGCAAAGGGGATTAACCTGCCAAATGGCATCTTGCCCTCAAAGTCATAATGAATCTCATTTATGAACAAGTGTGTTCATTACTTTTGATGAATACTTCCGTTTTTGTGAAGCTTGATATGTCGAATAATAAATGAGTCACCTGACCCCTCATTCTTTTCACTCAGGGATAATTTTGCTCCTAGTTCAGTCCCCGTAAGTATGTACACAATGCTCAGCACATGGTAGGTATTTAGTGAGTATTAGTGAATGATGACATCTTGAAACTCCATAAAATGTTGCCTAGAACTTTCCTTATCAAAGAACAAATACAATGTATTGCTTTCTTTCCTTCTATCGAAACTATATGCCAGCCACTGTGTAATGAGATATACAAATGAGTACAAAACAGTGTTGTGGCCATCAGGAAACTAATAGTGAAGAACACAATCTATGATACCAAGAGAGAAAGGCTGTATAAGACGCTAAGGAAGCTTCATTAAGAAAGGCTATCTGCTTAGTATCATTTGCAAGTATCTTGGAGTAATCTGATTAAAGCTGCCACTTGGAAAGATCCGCTTTTTGAACAACTATAATTTCCTTTTATCCTCTCTGTGAAGCTTACATTTTACATTTGGCAAGTGAGCGTGCATTATTGAACAGCAACACCATGTCCCTCGAAGAACCAGTGTTCTTCAGTAAACCACTTTGGTTGACATCATGAACCTTTAGTAGATTATACTCAGACTTACAGCATCAAAAAATATATATGTTGGTTTCATCTATACAGAGCCTTTGCAACTTTGCAAATCTATGCCTAAGGAGGCCGATTATGCCACCTTTCTTGTTTCTCCTGTAGACGGGCTTAGTGTACAATTATGATGCAATTTCCACAATTTTAGAGGAAATGGGTTTTATAAAATTGGAGATCACAAATCTATAGCCTGTCACCTAGAGATATAAAAATCAAATAAAATTGCATCTTTAAAAGCTGAAGTTGTGTACAGCACTCCACATTTAGTGGACAGTCAGTGGTTAAAATGAATTCCCTATTGTTATTTTACTATTGTAATAATATTATATATTGTACTTTTTATAAATGTTTCAGGAAATGTAAATGCTAAAGCCCATATTTTACTATCTTCATATATCACTTTTTTCCTATTTAAAATTTTTCAAGTCTTTTAGCTTATTAAGAATATTGAATAGGCTAAAAGTCTTTCTTATTAATGTTTCATTTGATTCGCTACCTATCTAGATGAAATAAATTATAAACCATACTTCTGTCTCATATACCCTTGAAAAGCAGGACTTTTTGGACTCATAAAAGAATACTTGGTGTCTTATTTTTGCATTTCTTTGTGAGATGCTTTCCTTTTTATTCTCCCTATTAAACTGGTGTGGAGCCCACGGCATCATTATAGAGTAGGAAAAGACTTAGAGAATTAGATTTCTGCCTGAGAAATTGGATTCTGAGGAATTGGATTTCCCCATTGGAGTATGAATAACAGTAGCTCAAGCTCTAAGAGAAGGGTATCCTTTGTAATGTCCTTGCAGATCAATTCACAAAACCCTGGATCATTGTTATTCTTTACTGACTTGCACGTTTCTTTCACTGGCCTTTCTCCTACTATCACTTGCATAACATGGGTGATGGATTAAGCAGCAACTCGGTTGAGCATCTAAACAAAGGTTGGGATGGAATGCTAAATGACATAATTTCGTGAGGTTATCTGAAGAAATTAAAGTCTGTCTTTACAGGATCTGAAACAGGGGGACTCATTCTCGGAATGCCATTCAAGGGATACATTCAGAAAAGAAGAAATGCCAGGTCAAGTAGGCACTTAGTAGAACTTCTGTGGATCTCTGTGGATATAAAAAATGTCCCACAGAGGGGGGTGGGTGGCTCCGTTGGTTGAGTGCCGACTGGCTCAGGTCATGATCTCACAGTTCATGGGTTCGGACCCTGCTTTTGGCTCTGTGTTGACAGCTCAGAGCCTGGAAACTGCTTCAGATTCTGTGTCTCCCTCTCTGTTTGCCCCTCCCCTGCTCATGCTCTGTCTCTCTCTGCCTCTCAAAAATAAATGTTAAAAAAAAATTTTCAAAAAATAATCCCACAGAATATCTAATTACAAATGTTAAAAATGTAGTTTTTACTTGGGGCGCATGGGTGGCTCAGTTGGCTAATGCATCCAACTTCTACTCAAGTCATGATCTCTTGGTTTGTGAGTTTGAACCCCCACATCGGGCTCCATGCTGACAGTCCAGAGCTGAAAGCCAGCTTCAGATGTCTCCCTCTCTCTTGGCCCCTCCCACCCATGCTCTGTCTATCTCTGTCTCTCAAAAATAAACATTAAGATAAATGCAGTTTTTCCAATTATGTTGTCTGGACAATGTTTAAGTGTTCCAAGTACCTGCCTTTGTCATTTTCTCTTAGAGATTTCTCTTAGAGATATGTCACTGATATATTGACATAATTATTTGTTTTTGTCTTCTGAATACTAATGATCTTGTTCAAGGAAGTAATACCTTTTGGCCTTTTACTCAGTTGAGGAAACTGGGTCATGTTTTTCTATCAAATGCAGGCACAGCATTCAACATTTCAAAAGCTAATTTAGGGGTGCGTGGCTGGCCCAGTCGGTTAAGCATCAAACTGTTGATTTTATCTCAGGTCATGATCTCTCACAGTTTCTGAGATAGAGACCCGTGAGCCCAGCACAAAACACTACACTGAGCCCATGAGGCCTGCTTGGGATTCTGTCTCTCTCTCTCTCTGCTCCACTCCCACACATGTGTGAGCACGTTCTCTCTCTCTCTTTCAAAATAAATAAACATTAAAGAAAAAAAAACTAATAGAGAAGTCTGTTGCCCACTAATTTTTGAATCACTGAATTCAAATCATGTCTTAAAGTTTTATTTGTGATAATAGTTATGAAAAAGCATACTGTATAACAGGGTCAAAGGACTTTATGGAGACACCATTTAAAAGTTGGTTACATAAGTACCAAATGATTATCTTATTAGTCTTACTGCTATTTATCACTTTAAATTTGGAAGAGTACTTAAGAGTTGTAGAATATATTTATTAGGAGGAGCTGTAAATTCAACTGTGTAAAGTTTTCTTTTAAAAGTAGTAGAGTCTTTTTAAAACTCTTGCTTCAGAATCTGTGACTACAGCTGACTGAAGTCCATTTAATTTTAGACCCATTTTTGAGCCCATTGTGTTGTTGCATTGCTGACTGTAAGTCAGTGGCCCATTGCTGTTAAGTAGTATCTGGCAAAGGGCTTACGGTTTTAGGGAGTGGGAAAAGGAAGAGGCTCAATCTTGGTATTTATCTTCCTGGCTTTTAGATGCTATCTGTCTCTTATTCATGTCACTGAGCATTTATTAAGACATAGAAGACATCACTTAATGTTCTAGTTGCTTGGCATATAATAAGGGGGTTGTCACTTTTCCAGTATATAAGCATTCCAATTACATTCTACAGAGAATTTTTTTTAATTCTTTCTCATTTGTAAAATTGAATATTAATGTGTGGCTGTTTCACAAAGTTGATATAAAACTTAGATTGTGGATATTTTTAAAGTCTGAGATTTGACACTATTATACATGCACAAATACATTTAATTGCAAAAGGAAAACCTAAAGTATGTTCCTTGTTTAAAATTTCCAATAACACAAAACTCTTTAAAATGGAAAGTAAAGGTGCACCTGGGTGGCTCAGTTGGGTAGGTGTCCTGACTTCACCTCAGGTCATGATTTCATGGTTCGTGAGTTCAAGCCCCATGTCAGGCTCTCTGCTGACAGCTCAGAGCCTGGAGCCTGCTTTGGATTCTCTCTCTCTCTCTCTCTCTCCCCTTGTGCTCTGCCTCTCTTTCTCTCTCAAAAATAAACATTAAAAATAAATAAATGAAAGAGTTAGAAAGTGAAAAATCCCTCCTTCCCAAATCTCACCATTTAGTTTTAGTGTACTCTCTGATAATGCATGTCCGTTCATGTCCAAATATGAAAACATATTTTTTCTTATTTTTGCTGTTTTTAGTGTTATTCTATAAAGATGGAAGCATGTTTTATGTGTGTATATATACATATACATACACACACACACACACTGTATCTTTCTCTTTTTTTCTGAAAGTTATATTGTTGTAATTCTTCCCTGTATACCATATTTTATAGAGTATGTTATTTATTTAATCATTCTTAAGTTGAACATTTAGGTTGCCTCTCTTGTTTTTTTTTTATTTTTTTTTAAATTTATTTCTGAGAGAGAGAGAGAGATAGCATGAGCAGGGGAGAGTCAGAGAGAGAGGGAGATACAGAATCTGAAACAGGCTCCAGGCTCTGAGCTGGCTGTCCGCACAGAGCCCAATGCAGGGCTCAAACCCACGAACTGAGATCATGACCTGAGCTGAAGTTGGAGGCTTAACCGACTGAGCCACCCAGGTGCCCCTCTTGTTTTTAATACTAAATGAAATTGCACCAAATGTCATATAGTTCATTTATGCTAAATCTCAGGTTTTAATACTCACAGACTTAATTCTTTGTCATTAATACATTCCTGCACCAAAATCACACTGTCTTAATTACTGCAACCTTTTGTATGTTTTGATGTCAAGGAAAGCTGAGCCTCCCTTACTGTTGTACTTTTTTCAGAAATATCTTGGCTGTTCTTGGACAGTTTTTCTTCCAGATGGACTTTAGAATTGACAAATTCTCCCAAGAAAAAAATAACAACCTAAAACATGAGATTTTTTATTAAGATTACACTGAATTTCAGGTATATCTGGGAAGAGTTGTGATATTTAAACTACTAAACCTTTGTCTGGAAACCTTTGAAATTTAGCCATGTATCTTATATTTCGTATGTGGTGAGCATGTTTGGTGTGGCTGAGTAACACACTGTGTGTGTTCTGGAGGTGAGTGTGTGTGTGTGTGTGTGTGTGTGTGTGTGTGTGCATGTATGTGTTAGGTTGGTAGAGAAACAGTGCTAAGGTGGTGAGTATTTGAGGATTGTATATACAATTCTATGAATTTGTTCTAGGCTGGCAGGGAAAGTGAGGGGGGATGGAAAAGCCAGTGTTCTACTCAAGTCCCAGATGTTTCTAAGTCTCTGACCATTGGATTCAAACACTAGTTCTCCTTTTACCTAGGACAGCTCAAAATCTACATCCTATTGTCTATAGAACTGTCTCCAAACTTCTTAGAATAAAAAGCCCTTCTCTGGGGGCGCCTGGGTGGCTCAGTCACTTAAGCATCAGACTTCAGCTAAGGTCATTATCTCACAGTTCATGGGTTCAATCCCTGTGTTGTCAGGCTCTGTGCTGCCAGCTCAGAGCCTGGAGCCTGCTTCGGATTCTGTGTCTCCCTCTCCCTCTGCCCCTCCCCCGCTCATGTTCTCGCTCTCTCTCTCTCTCTGTCTCTTCTCTCTCTCTCAAACAAACACTTAAAAATTTTTTAGAACAAAACAAAGCATGCCCTTCTCCATCATTTGATCCCACTCTGGCATTTCAACCACATTTCTGGCTTTTCTTCAAGTATAGGTACCTGAGGTCTGATATGTCTTCTGTGCATGTACTCTGCCCTCTGTCCCTTTCCTGGGTGCTTCACTCCTTAACAAAACTAACAATTAATATTTAATATGTGTCAGAAACTATTCTCAATTCTTGGGATTTATCAATGCATAGCACAAAAATGTTCCATCCCTCAATGAGCTTAGGTTCTAGACATAACATATGAGAAATTATATGGTATATTAGCATGGGCTAAGTGCTAAGGGTAAATAAAAACAGAGCAAATGGGATTAAGTTGGGGTGGATTTTAATTTTAATTAGGATGGTCAGAACAGGGTCAGTGAAAAGGTGACATTATGTACAGTCTTGAAAGAGACCAGTGGATTACCAGTGCCTGTAGCTGAACTCTACAGTAAAAACTTTGTTTTTATTATCTTGAAACTCCAACACAAATGTCAAGAAGATATGTACATGTTGGCTCATTCATGTTACATTTGTCTGGTCTTCAGTGACTTGTTTTGATCTATAGCTTCAGGTCCTCTCTCTTCCCAGCTCTGGAGTGTGTACTCTTAGTATCTTTGAATATAGATTATTTTTTCTAGTTTTTTTCCTATAAGAACTCCTGGAGTTCCATTTCAGTTCAACCAAAATGAGGGCAAGAGGTCACCTTCTCTCAATTTATGAATTCCATAAAAATATGGACATGATTTTAGACACAAGAGGTTTTGGGTTTTGAGCAGTCTGAGGAAAAAATAAGTATTTGTTGCATGAAAGGAATGGGAATGTGTGTAGAGGTTGGCTCTCCATTCTATTTCCTTCGCATCTGTCAAATTTTTTGTAGCTTTTATTTCAGTGATTTCCTTTTTTTTTTAATTTTTAGAGTATTTCTTCTGTGTTTCTCCTTCATCACTAATTTTCTGCTTTTAATTCTACTACTTACTGCTTTCAAAATGGCTTTCAATTGAGCATCAGTAGTTAGAATATTTTGCATTTTTCCCTTATTTCTGACAATTTCTTTGTAGTATCTTGTTCATTCTAGCTTGTCTTCTCCTTATGGCTCATTGTCTTGTTTCATAGCGCTTGACACTCTTTGATGATAGCAAAAAATTATTTTCAAAAATGTGGTTTGAATCCTATTTTAAAATAATTTCACTGTCGTGCTTTTCCATAATGCCTTTAGAGGAAACTTTTGCTAAATGTATTGATTATATTTTCAGTAAAAAACACAAAAGCCCAATTGGAAGGTGGGTGTGTGAGAGCAGGACTCTGGTGTCATTCCTCTCAGAGAAGCAAAGCTCCTGCGATGTTCCTGTCCCTAAAAGCTTCCCATCTATCTGTCCGCTGACTTGGAGGACTCCCCACTAAATGTTTTAGAATCTGTTTTAGGCATTCCCACTTCCTGTTTTTTGTTTGTTTTTGTTTTTGTTTTTGAAGCCTCACATATAGAAGATAAAGGGAGTATTAAGCCTGTGTACTTTGGAGCCAGATACCTGAGTTAAATACCACTTTTGCTCACTTATGTCTGCTGCATGACCCTGGGAAAATCCCTTACATGAATTTGGTACATGAATTGGCTTCTTTTTTCTGATTTAAAAAGGTGGAAATAAAGTGCCACTGGCTGTAGAGGGTTATTGTTAGGATTAGATGAGAGTGACCTGTAAATATTTAAAAGAATGTTTGGCAGGGGTGCCTGAGTGGCTCAGTCAGATAAGTGTCTGACTTCAGCTCAAGTCATGATCTTGCAGTTTGTGAGTTTGAGCCCCGCGTCAGGCTCTGTGCTGACAGCTCAGAGCCTGGAGCCTGCTTCGGATTCTGTGCCTCCCCCTCTTTCTGTCCCTCCCCTGTTTGTGCTCTCTCTCTCTCTCAAAAATAAACATTAAAAAAATTAAAAGTATATAAATAAATAAAAGTAATAGTAAGAACTATGTGTTAGCAAATTTGTTCTTAATTTTATTTATAATTATTTATAAATCCCATAGTTTCTGTTTATTTTTTTCTGTTTAGTCACCTGTAAAAGAGAACGCATACATTAGCTGTTAGCTTTGGGTGCCAGGAAGGAACTGTGTTTACCTCCCTCAGTTTTTCTAGCCCTCCCTTTTCTGTTAGACCTAGAATATACAGTAGAACCAAAAGAAAAGCCTTGAGCCCCATTTTCTTCTTCTTTTTTGATTCCCATTTTGTTAGTATGTACTTATGCAGTTGGGATCTGTATGCTGCTGCTTTGGGATTCTCTCCTGCTGGCTATTTGATTCTAACTGTCGTTCAGTCAGGAGCAATGGATAGCTGCTTAGATGTGTCTTTGATGAAAGAACCCATAATGTGAGGGTTTTGAAGATTTGTTTCCTTGTTTTTTCACCACTGCTCCCCTGCTCTACTGTTTCTACTATTCTTGTCTCCCAGTCATCTTCAGTGATACAGAAAGTGCTGGTGGAGACTAAAGAGGAGTGGCCACACGGGGAGGCATGATTCAGTGTGGCTTCGGTGAGGAACCTTCAGCAGAGTGGTGGCTGCCGGGTTTTCTGGTGCCCACCGCAACTTGGTTCTGTTACCTGAAGTTTAGTTCCAGGTAATATTGCCAGTTTTTGCGGCTGTGTATCTCTGTGGTGTTTTGAGCAAATAGCCTCAAAGGATGAAGACAATCTAGATTGCGTGTTCTTAATCATGATTTTATCCTTTAGTCTTGAACTACATTATGTATCTCTCTAATCATAACTCCCCAAACCTAGGATTTAAATTCTGGCTGTTACACATGTGTGTACATGGCATTAGGCTGATGTTGTTTTCTTTGTCATAGATTGGAAATCAGAATGAAACAGTAAATTCGAACATCTCATTAACAAGCTATACAAATAGAGATGTTGTGACATGGAAATGAAATGTAGTCAAGATTAATACTGAATTTGAACTGGAGTGTTATAAAAAAATGAGTAAATAATGTTGATTACATTGTAGGTGAATAATAATGGTGTTCCTGCTACAGAAAATTGCTACTTTATTATTTTCGAACAGAAGAAAAAAATTAAAAAGAGCGCAAGGAAGGTTACAAAATCTAAGAGTTATGATAGTATCTAATTAGTATTAAAATGCATTCTGCATTAAGGTATTCAAGCTTATTTTTAAAAAGCTTTTATGTTTCTATGAAAGGTTTCAGGGTTTAGAGGGGCTATTTCAAAATCTGGAAGCCTAGAATTTTAGTAGCTATGATTTTTCTTGAGTGTTTAACTTTTTTAAGCATTAGTTTCATTTATAAAATAGTAAAAATAATATCTACTCTGAAGGGTAGTTTTTCAGACACCATGAAAAATAACACATGAAAAACAGCACAGCACAGCTCATGGTACAAAGATTTGGAAACACTGCATCCAGGGATACAAGCTTGTAAAATATCTCTAAAGAAACAGTTATGAGGGTTTCAACTTAACAGAAAAGACCAGAATTAGCTAAAATCTAATCCAGTGAAGTTACTGTAGAGCTCTTTCTGATCCCATGTCACTTGATTTGCTTCTGAGTCACACAGACTTTTCTTAATTTTTTTTCATTGACCAATTTGCAAAAATTTTGTTTCCTAGTTGTCTAGCAAATAATTTCACGTTGTGGTAATGTTACAAAGTAGTTAAATGAGTAAGGATGAAGAGAAACCATATTCCCCATATTCTCATGATTAATTTTCTTCTGAATCTTTCATCAGATCATGAGAGCTAGGATTTACTTCACTAGCTGTACCAAGTGCCTGGTATGATGCGATTTACATAGCATTCATTCCTGTGAACAAGGTGATAGCCCCATTTTATTGATGAATAACCCAAAACAAAAGGAGTTAAGGAATTTATTCAAGGAGTTTATTCACATACTAAAAAAGCAACAGCATTGATGTTGAAATCTGGATCAGTCTGACTTGAAGCCATATTTCCAACTTGAGAAGTATTTGCCAATGTTTGACACATTCCTAATCTTATTAAACGTTAGACGTAATAGTCCATAATATAAAGGATGTACATACTATCAATTTTCCATTGTTATATCATTTGAGTTTTCCTACATTTTAAGGTTAAATTCTAGGGAGTCCCCAAGTTACAAATGGATTATGTCCCCGAAGCTCATTGCCCAATCATTTTTTAAAGATGAGGATAAGAATTAAAATTTAAAATTGTCTTTAAAGCTGATGAAGGGGCGCCTGAGTGGCTCAGTCAGTTGAGCGTCTGACTTCGGCTCAGGTCATGATCTCATGGTTTGTGGGTTCGAGCCCACGTCAGGCTCTGTGCTGACAGCTAGCTCAGAGCCTGGAGCCTGTTGCAGATTCTGTGTCTCCTTTCTCTGACCCTCCCCTGCTCACACTGTCTCTCTATTTCAGATATAAAAATAAAAATAAAAAAATAAAGCTGATGAAAAATTAGTATAATCATAAGGGACAAAGAAGTATATGAGGTGTGTAAAATTCCTAAAGGGGGCCTTCTGAGTGCTTTGAATGGAATTTTGAGAAGAAGAACAATTTTCTTAAGAACTCCATTCAGCAGTTAGAATAGGTGTGTAAGGGAACAGTCACAATCTATAGGTGTGTGTACGAGAGACATAGATTTAATAGCTGGTGAATAATTTAAAAAATAGAGGTGAATATGCAGTATTTTGTAAAAATCCTGTCCTGCCAGACTAAGGAGAGGCTAAAAGGAAGTGATGGGCATTTGAGGCAGGATAGCCTTCTTGTTTTTGGTGCCATGAACCTAAGGTGGCTCCGTTGCTGAAATGGAGTAAGTGGCTGGATCAGAGCAGATATTTGAGGAGCAGAATAGCCTTGGGCCAAGAGGAAGTGGAAGTCTGGTAGAGTTGACTTTTCTGTACTCATACATAGAGTGTCCGTAAGTCTTTTTTTTTTTTTTTTTTCAAGTTTCAGAAAACATTTTAATAACATGTTGAAATGATTTAAAAATTTGTCTTTTTCTTTTCTTGGTCAATTTGTAAATGATACTACAGGGATCATTTCAAAGTGGGCACATCCATGGGGGACCTAGGTGGCTCACTTGGTTGAGTGACCAACTTCGGCTCAGGTCATGTTTCGTGGGTTCGAGCCCCATGTTGGGCTGTATGCTGACACTCAGAGCCTGGAGCTTGCTTGAGTTTCTGTGTCTCCCTCACTCTTTCTGCTCCTCTCTGCTTGCACTCTGTATCTCTCTCTCTCTCTCAAAAATAAATAAACATTAAAAATTTTAAAATAACCAAAGTGGGCACATCTTATGAATTACAAATTGGAACAAGGTAACTAAAAGATTATATTTTTCCTTTGTAAAATCTTGGCATCTAGATTTTTGGAATTTTTCAATTAAAGGACTATGACATAACTAGGTTTAAATTATGTTTTAATTGATATTCAGTCAACCATTTAACTGCTTGTTATATTTAAATGATATTTATGGTGTGAAGCATGGGCATGTTACAGTCAATTTGTCTTGAAAATGTTTATATATCCTACACAAATTAAAGAAAATTAAAGATTTGTCACATTTAAAGCAATTACCAATTTAGAGAATAGGCCTTTGAAAAATTTGTAGGGTAATGCATTATAAACACAATCACGTAAAAGAGACATGGAAAATTTACTAAATAAAATGCAAAATGTTCCAATGCCTTTAAACCACATCAACATGTAGAGAAAGTACAAGAGAATAAAAATATGTTCTGCATCCATATTGCCTAGTTCAAATCCTGTTCCAGCTGTTTTCCAGGTAATGTGCCTCTTATTAATTGAAAGGATATATTTTAAAAATTTTTGGAAGGTGATTAAGAGATGCTTAAATAGAAAACAATCCTATCCCATTCAAAATTCACATTATTTCTCTCAGAAATGATAGAGATTCTTAGATTTTACTTTCCCTACTTGCAACTCAGCAAGTGAGCCAGCCACCATTTTGGCAGAAGACTGAAGACTCCTGGGTCAGAGACAAAGAACTTTATCACTGTTGGCACAGCAGGAGCATGAGCATCAGCATATTTGCCTGCCCCCCTTGCCTCCCAAATCCTACTGAGGCCATGCCGTGGGCCCACATGCCGTGGGTTTGTTTCACAACTGAACACTCAGGGCCAACTCATGTTTTGAGCAAGCAGCAAACATTATAGCAAATGGCAAAAAACACATTCCCCTTCCACAGGAAAGCATGCAGTTACATGGTTGTCACACTCTAGTGGACTTGGCCTCCTCAGTTGCTTATGTGACAAGCTAGAAAAACTGCTCAGTATCAGGAGACGGGTAAGCTTTCCAGTTTGGCTCGCTCAACAAGAATATGCAGGGATGCTCAGAGCCCTGGCAGACTGCATCTCCCAAAAACTACCCCTTAGCTCTACACAGTCTTAGCCGAAATCAGATTTTCACATGAGTGTGCCACTCGGTGGGCCATTCTGATTAATCTTACCAGAAGAGGGTAGAAATATTTGTTTGATTTGTCTCATGCAACATTTAATTAAAGCTGCTGTCTACAATTCTGTAAGTGGCAGGATGGAGCCAACCTGCAATATTGACCTCAACCATGACCCCCAGGTTCCCAGAGTAAGCAGGCTGAATGCAGTATTGACCTCAATCATGACCCCTAGTGTCCCAGACAAAGCTGGCTGAAGAAATTCCCAAAACATAAAGGTATGTACTTTAGAAGGACACATGACTTCCTCTTTAAGTGTCTGCACTGACCTTTCCACTTTTTCAGAGGAATTAATCCAGGTATAGCAATGTAGAAGTGACTGCACCACTCTCACTTTGGTCTTGAGAGAGGGGTGTGTAGGACAAAACTGTTTTCTGTTGCAGTTCTGGCCAATGAGTTGAAACTGACCTGAATGCCTTCTGTGTCCAAAATGTTATAGTTGATCATTTCAGCTGAGGTCCAGGGAGACATATTCTTACTACCTTCTCTGATTGGATGGCTCCCATTGTTGGGATAACCACCCAATGAATGCATATACAGTGAGTGATTTATCCCTTCTGGGAACTCTCCAAATAACTAAGAGTACCCTTATTCCAGAGAGATCTTCACAGTCATCTGGGAGCCACATGATCTGCTGGTGGTATTTTCTTAAACACTTGAAGAGCTCTTTTGGTTACTCCTTAGGTACAAATTATAGCAAGTTCGTGCAAGTTAATGTGTAGCTTTCACAGAGGTAATTCAGTCCCAGAAGGACACAGGGGCCCCTGGAAGGAGAGTGTTAATTGTAGTTGTTCACTGCAAATAGGACCTACATCAGCCAGGGGACAAAGGTTAACAGTTTCCGAAGTGCCCTCCTGGGCAACTGGTAAATAGTAGTTTTCCCAGATCTGGTTCAGCCTGAGTCTTTGGAGAGATTACATGAGGGCAGTCACACTGACATATAGTATTTGTCACTCTGTTAGGTGACATCCATCCGCTGTCATGACCCGTTGGTGAAGGTGGGAATAGAGGTGGAAAGACATTTAGAGGTGCTATCAGGCATTTTGTGTGGGAGCTGCAGGATCTGGGATCACTCGCTAATGTTCCTGATGGACTTCTCAGTCAAGTTATAGAGACTAGATATCAAGTCATGGTCATGACCATTTGGTGGGGAATGGTGGATCTAGGAGTCATTTAATAAGTAGCTTGCCATCTTTTGCAAAAGCTGCACTGGTATGTTTTTCTTTGTGAAGAAGGTTCCTGGTTGATTCTGAAAGACCAAAGATCATTAGTGTCCTTTCCTGCTCTGTACCCACCCCCTCCCTGATCCTAAGGTGTTCCCTCCCAGATGTCAGAATTATTCTCTCTGTACTCCCCAATATTAGCTTTTCCCATTGTATAAATTTACCTGTTCTCCAGTCATCATCAACTTGTACCCAGACCTTTAAGCTGGAGTGTTAGATACAAGAGGGATAAGAGCATCTCTGTAAAATTTATTGAGATACATCATTGCCCTCCCTCCATCATGGACTAGAGAGGATCAGTATATGCAACTTAGTAGTAATTATCTTTGTGACCCTAGCGACACGACAAGAGGATCCAGGTGGCTGAACCAGAATGAAGCTTGAATTCTGTAGGGCACCATTTGGCCGGATTGTCACCCAGAATATGTGCCAGGCTGATCTGAGGCTGTTGTTAGGACATAAAAAGAAGCAACATTGCCAGGAAAAGTAGATTGGAACCCCAGGTTTTCAGATAGGTCAGTACAAGTCCTCTACCCTGTGGTCCTGATCACTACTCATGAGAAGACCAGGAAAAGAGCCACTTTGGAGAGCTGCCACATTTGGTGACCAAAGTGCCTTAACTAAAGTATGTGGATCGGGAGAAAGTGAGGCAGGTGGAGTCAGAAATCTTTTCAATGCATTTTTTTTTAAAAAGCCGTCCCACTTCTTAGTGACACTGATATCTCAGGATGGAAGAAGTGTGAAATGTCCATCAAATATCTTGAATGGCTGACCCAGTGTTTGGTGGCCTTTGTGACAAAGATGTACCATCTTCAGGCGGTAAATGCACTAAGTAATCTTGAAGGCTGAGAATATGGCATAATTTAGTTTCACAGGACACAGTGATGTGGCAGGAAGGTGGCTGATCAGACTGGAATAGTAACAGCTTCTTGCTGCCCTCCCTTCAGTGTATTTAAGCAGCACTTCACACTGCAGGCAGCCACGTCTGGGAGTGAACACCTTAGCACAGAACAGAAAGGCAACAGGAAGAACTCTGCACTCCTGATAAACCACCCAGTTCTCTCTCCTGATCCTACCACTCAGTCGAGTAAGACTAGCGAGAGGCATTTCCCCAATACCTTTGAGAAATTAGAACTTCATTTCCATAGGCAGAAACCTGGAAAAGGGGGTCAGTGACCTCACCTACAGAAGTGCTGTGAAAATGAGAAGGCTAGAGTTGGCTAATTACATAAGATAATTAGGTTAATTACCAAACTGAGGGGCAAAGTGAATTGTCTACAAAGCAATTATCAGAAACACTCATACAGGGCAGAGAAAAAGTAACATTGGAATGACAAAATGTGGTCAGGTTTCTGCTTAACCTCCTTATACCACAGAAAGCCTTAGCTTGAGAATTTTTTCCTTTATTCACTGGTGTTCCATCAGAAGCAGAGAGATCAGTTTTCTCTTTTATGAACTGTGAGCCAAAACCCAAAGCCATCTTGCCGATGTATTCATATATAGAGCAATAACATCCTTTGTAGAACAGTCTTATCCACTGTAATATTTTTTTATCCAGTAGTCAAAGAGCCGGCATTGCATCCGTACTTCATACAAGACTTTATACCTTTGTATGAATTTTTCTAAAGAAATAGCTATTTCCCGTAATACATATGAAATTACACATCATTGAAAACTACAGATAGGCACATATACATGCATACACATATTTATTTTGTTTACATTTTTCCAAAATTTAGTTCAGTACCACATAAATGAAACATTTCTGTATTCGAGGCACTAAATGTGGTTTTTAAAATTATTAAGATGTGTTCTCTACTTTATGGTCAGGGAGTAAGAAAAACATGCAAGAAAGGGACACATCAAAAAGCATATCCTAGGGGCGCCTGGGTGGCTTAGTCGGTTAAGCGTCCGACTTTCGCTTGGGTCATGATCGCGCGGTTTGTGGGTTCGAGCCCCGCGTCGGGCTCTGTGCTGACTGCCAGCTCAGAGCCTGGAGCCTGTTTCATAGTCTGACTCCCTCTCTCTCTGACCCTCCCCCTGCTCATGCTGTCTCTCTCTCTCTCTCCTAGAAATAAATAAAACATTTAAAAAAAAAAAAAAGCATATCCTATTAGGGGCATCTGGGTGGCTCAGTCAGTTAAGTGCCTGACTCTTAATTTCAGCTCAGGTTGTGATCGAGCACCACATCAGGTTCTGTGCTGACAGTACAGAGCCTGCTTGGGATTCTGTCTTTCTCCCTGTCTCTCTTTTTTCCCCCTATTTGTGCTCCCTTTCTCTCCCAAAATAAATAAATAAACTTAAAAAATATCCTATTAGATAGGAAATCAGAAATGCAATTATTAAAACAATTTGTGAGGTAAGATATTATGTACTTAAAAAATACAATTATAAGACCAAACAAGACAGTTAATCAAAGCAGAAGACCCAGAAATGGATTCAGCATGTCTTAAACCTGGCTTCCCACATAAATTTATATTAATACAGTCATTAAATGGTACTACCACAGTTGGTTTACTTTTTGAAAAATATCCAAAAATAGACTAAAGTATGGATGACTTAAAAAAATAAAAAGTAAACCAAAATTAACGAGATGGGAATCTAATTTAAATATTTATTTGAGCTCCTTGGGGCTAAGTCATGTATTAGACCAGTAAAAATAAACTATAATAGATACAGGCCAAGACCTAAATACATTAAACTTTCTTTCCTGGCAAGGGCTTTGATTTCAAAATCTTATAAAACTTTGTCAGAATGAAGACATTTTATTTTCTATTGCTCACATGTAGCCCTTTCCTTTTCCAAGTAAAATGTTATTTTAGAACATGTTGTTGTGATACCTTTTGCATTATCTTGCCCAGAGTGGAAATAGGAGGACTAGGTTTATTCCTCTATGGGATAAAGCCTGGATGATTTTCTTCAGCTTTATGTATTTATTATATTTATTGCATATGTAGTAAGTGCCAAACACTACTCTAAACACAGCTAAATAATAACCCATTTAAACCTAGCCATAGTCCAATTGAGGTGAAGGACTCCAGTAGGGAAAGGCCATAGTGTACTCATTTAGGGCCTTTTGGAGAAGTGTGTTTTGGGGACATCTCCTCCCCTCCCCCCTTTTAGATCTTCTGGAATGCTTGGTCAAAAGAGAGATAGGAGATACAATAGATGTTAAATAACAGGTTATGTTAAATGTTATAGTGATGAGAGGGTGGGCTCTAAATTGGTTCTGTACACGTTTGGAGTCGTTGCCAATGCAGTAGCTTTCTCAGGAAAGAGCAGAGTATTTGGGGAACAGTATTTCAAGCCTTTCCATCACTTCCTTGGAGAGTAGCGGCTTTGTCTCCCTCTGGCCCCTGTCAGCTCACATGAGATCCCACCCAAGGTAGCATCCATTGTCCCTTCTCATCCTACCAGCACAAGTGCTCCAGCAAAACTACCTTCTTCAGAAATGTCCAGGTAAGAAGCAATCGTTAGTGTGCTTTACAGCCATCCGAGAGAAACGGGATTGCAGAGGGAGAACTGTGGGCTCGAAGCAGAGACTGGTGGTAGTTATCCAATTCTGCCACACATACGCAGCTTGGTGGAAGGACCTGCGGCTTGAAGTTCTCTTCAAAATAAAAATAAATACTTATAGCCTCCTTTGGGTTTTCATAAAAGCTGTTCCCCTGGTGTCAATTATTGGGCAAACTCAGCAGCCTTTACTACTAGATAGTTGACAATTAAATAGAAAATTCTGTAAGAAGATAAGCATTTATTACCAAATTAAAAAAACAAAATGCTTTGCGATAACCTTTCAATGTTGACTTTAAAGGACATTGCAAAAAATAATTGGGTGGCATTAATTCATTCCTTTCATAAGTGCCAATTGATGGTATATTATACAAAATTTGAATGCCATTGTCCTGGACAAGAAGAATCAATATTAAGAAGGGAAAACTTTGTTCAAATTGATCTCAAAAATTAATGCCATTCTAATCAGAAGCCCAATAGACCTGAAAAGGAGCATATTTTTATAATCAATGCAGTGTTGAGGCTGCCTGTCACAGTGTGTGGGACACAGAATGTATTCTATTTGTTGGTTGAAAAAGAAGAGTAAGAACAAAAATTATAACAGGTAGGTGTACATGTATATATGTATATGTATACTTTTATACTTTAGCTTATATATTTGTATTTTTTATTTAAAAGCAACCTTGGGGCACCTCAGTGGCTTAGTCGGTTAGGCGTCCGACTTTGGCTCAGGTCATCTCACAGTTTGTAGGTTCATAGCCTGGAGCCTGCTTCAGATTCTGTGTCTCCCTCTCTTTCCGTCCCTCCTCCACCACCCACCCCCCAACAAAGAAATAAACATTTAAAAAAAAGAAAAAAACTTTAAAGCAATCTTAAAAAATCTCTATCTAAGCTTTCTTAGTGTATCATGACTGTTTACATTGTGAAAACTACAGAATCTTTTGAATTCTTTTGAGAAGACAAATTAGAAATTTTCTGGAGTTGTTTCATATTTCTTATAGAATATTGATTTCACAGTAAGACAGTGGTTCTCCAGGGTAATGGTGAGTCTCCACAGCAACTCCCTGTTTCAAACTAAAGAATCTTTTTTAATAACGCACCTGAGATCTTTCTGTTTTCTCATTCCTATAGGCATGGTACAATATTGGAAGTTGATATGAACTTTGCAGAATTTTGTTTCAATTTATTATGGTTCTCCATAACCTGGTGAAGGGATATTAAAATAGTTTGTAATTTACTTTGCCAGACCATATGTCAGATTGTCTGTCATAGGACATGGTGAAGCTAGAAAAAATGCAAAAAAGCTTCATTATAGATAACATAGATATTAATAATCTTAACCAATATTTATTGAGCACCTCCTGTGCATGTGATATATATTAGTGCTTTACTTAAAATTTTTTAATGTTCATTTATTTTTTAGAGAGAGAGAGAACGAGGGCAGAGGAGGGGTAGAGAGAGAAAGGGACACAGAATCTGAAGCAGGCTCCAGGTTCTGAGCTGTCAGCACAGAGCCCAACGAGGGGCTCAAACTCACAAACTGTGAGATCATAACCTGAACAGAAGTCAGATGCTTAACCAACCGAGCCACCCAAGCATCCCTATGTTAGTGCTTTCCATTGGATTCACTAATCTATGCAGTATCCACAAAATTAGTGTTATTATTATCATTCTTGTCTTTCTGAGGCAGGAATTGATGTTAGTAAGGACTTGATGTTAACTTACTCCCTCAGGTTACATAGCTAGTAAGTAGGTGGGATTCACACTCATAAGTGCTGTGTTGAATAGCTTAGGAGTTTCTTTCATGTATGTAGTAGTCAGCAAGGTCAGACCACCCCCTCTTTTTGAGCCTATTTGCCCACATTAGAAACCAACTTGCAGCTGTCCCCCTCTTTTCTGCCTGACACAGTGGTCTTTTCCAAGTGCTAACAACAGGAAGCCTTCTGAACCTCTACTTAAAGAACAGCTGCTAATAACCCACCACCCATGACCTCTCCAAGACAGAACATGTTATTCATGGTCCTCTGTGATGTGCCCCACTTGTTTCCCAAACGAGCTTTTTCATCCTACCTGGACTTATGGACCAACGTCACCTTTCCATTGTCTGAGACTTCCTATGCTCTATTTGGCACAATTTACTTCTTTTAGGACCCAAAGTTTAATTCACCTTTTCTCTTTTTTTCTTACATGTTTTTGCCTACTTCAGTCAATTCTGATAGAGTGTAGGTTTAGAAAGATCTACTAATTAGCCACTGTTCAAGACAAATCTGTTATTATTTGGAACCAGTTTCATACATTTCTCGAATCTTGCTCAGCAGAATACGAGATAACGTGTATGTGATGTTGATATCACATAGGGAGCTGAATCAGACTTCACATTAGAGATTGAAATAGGTAACTCTTCTTCTGGATCTTGTCAACTCAACCTTTTAGACCTAAGGATAAAATGTTAAGACTGGGCAAGGACTTGAGTTATAGACTCTGATGGTGTCAACTGGCATCTTCCTCATATAGAAATAGCATAAATGGATTGTCCCTGCAATATTATATTCCAAAGTGGAGCTTACTTGCCCAAGATAAATAGTCGCAACCTGTAGCTTTTAAATATGTGTAATTAACCAGTAGTGCTGTCTGCATAGTTGCCACTCAGTGGGCGATGACTACATGTCTCTTTAGCTAAACTCTGTCACCAGAGTCTCATCACATTCTCCCTTGTCCTGTTACTGATGCCCCCACACTTCTGTCAAGATTATTACCTGATACCTTGATTATTACCTTTTTTTTTTTTTTTAAAGATGCAGCTTGGCTTCTTAAAATGAAATCTAATGATTTCTCTTGTTTAAAGCTTAAGTCTCTGAGTTTTTACATAAGGTGGCATAGCTCCATTCCCAGGGGATAAATGTAATTCCATGAATTCCTAGCAAAGTTTTCCAGTATATAGTGCCTAGTATAATAGTACTATAAGTCACAGTGAATTTGTAGAATATGAAAATAATGTATAAAAAGGGAGGAAATCCTTCAATACATCAAGTTGATGAAATTATTTTTGCTTCCTTTTCAGTCTTTTCCTTTTACAATTATCTGAGTAGCAATGCCTTCCAAGCCCTTTGGATGAAAATTTATAATCAGTGATGCTATGTGCATCATTTTGGAAGGTAGCCACCCAGGAACATTTTAGAATCATTGTTAAACCCTAAGGATAAGGGGATAACAAAAGGATTTGTTGTAAGATGGACTGTTTAACAAAATAGTTTCAGAGCCAGAAAGCCGCTCTGGAAAAGATCACAGCCATAAATAGGTAAGACAGTTAAAGCAGGCGCCGTGACTTACCCAGAAGCAAGGCATGTGTATTTATGGCATGTTGAACGTAGCTGCTCTCCCCCCACAAGTCAGGCACATACGAGAAGAGAGTGGCCTAATTTGACTTCTTTTCGACAGAAGCATTTCTTTTAAAGCCATATTTCCATATAAATTATTTTTCTGTATGTTTTTTTCTGTTCCTTGAGGAAGAGGCTCTTCTTAGCTTCTTCACCATATGTTTCAAATGTAAGTCAGTCCTAAGAAGGTGAATGCACGCGGTTTTTAATTCCGCTAGAGAATACTCAGGAATAAAAAAAAAAAAAAAAATCTCGACAGCTACCTCTGTTCGGCAGTCAGTATTAGTAACTGATAATGCCAAACAGGTTCTGCATAATTTATTCACGTCTTTATTTTTACCTCCCCTTTTTTCTTTTTAAAATTGCATTAGATATTAATATTGATTATATAGTCACCTTTCAACAGTGTTCTTCTTTGTAATTTGTTTATAGGTTTATGATAAATGCCTGTGTTCACCAGAAAGAATCAGTGCTGTATAGATGGGAAAATTATGAGCCAACCCAGTATTGATTTTATGCATACTTATGCGTAGGTATATATGAAGTGTTCATGCATTTTGACAAGGGAGAGATCCCTTTCCTGTCTTCCTTAAACCCTGCACCTCTTTCTTTAAATCTACAAGGTCTAAGTGAGCAGACTCCCTGATTCAGTTCTTAATATTCATCGCCTCACTCCTTGCCCTTGAGTCACTGATCTTCCTACTTTTACTCATACTTGCTAAGTTTGCATCCACCTCAGGGCCTTTGCATTTACTGTCCTTTTGCTGAAACCCTGTTTGCCAGGTATTTTCACAACTTCCTTTGCTCATTTTATCTACACATCTACAGAGTAGTGTCTCTTGATGCCCAGTATGTGAGCACATGCTCCATTCCATCACACTGCTTTATCATTCTTCAGAGAAGATATCAATGCCTCACATGATGTTATTCAATTGTTTAGTTTTGGTCTCTTTTTCCATTAGAATGTCAATTTCATGAGGATGCAATATATATCCTGGCATATAGTAGATACTCAAAAATATACTTGAAATGATGAATAAATTCTTCATGAGAAATTCAGAATATTTTTAAATAAAAGGGAGTAAAGTTACTTAATAGAATCAAGCAAAAAATCTATTATAAAGAAGATGCAAAAAAAGCTGCAGTAAGCAAGTAAAAACTGCTGCATATAATGCTATATGAAAGAGAATATTGATTACTGGGACATGATCAATATTTTTCAAAAGCTGTAGATTTTTAAAAATAATTTGCACACCACAGTGTTGCTGTCACTGATGAAAATTTTTAAAAAATCATTGTTTGTTTTCAGTTTTGAATTGCTGTTAATTTGTTTCCCTTTATACAACACCTGTTTTGTACTGTCTGCGGTATATATATCACACAACGTAGTATTTGGATGAAAGATCCCTAAGCCAAGGAGGTCATTTTCTTGTTGGAGATGAAAGCACATCTATTAACGTTACTAAGGACGTGCGAACTGTTGAAAACATAAAATGCATCGCAATGAAACTAACAATGAACGGCATCCTTTACAACTCTGGGTTATAAAGTAGTATAGAATTCTGAATTCATCGGCAGATGTCCTAGTAAATAACTTCACGATTAAACGTTCAATTTATATAAGTCTTGGGAAAAAAAAAATTTCTCAGGGATGATATTTTCGTTTAAGTGTGAATAATTGTTACATAGGAGTATTCAGAAATGTAGACTTAAAGTGTAGTTCAGAGTCTGCCCTCTTATTCTTACTGCAATTTCTCATCAGCCTTTACTTTAATCACGAATAATAGTTTTGTATCTAAAAGATAAAGCCTGTGAGAACTTTCTTACACAGCTCAGGACTGTGTTTGCCCTGCTGACACGTCATTCAGCCCCGAGGCATTGTGTCATACCCTCGGTCATAAAAGTGACCCATGGGAGGAAACCAGAGAACACCACAGCCATTTTAGTGCAGTCATTGTATGCAAGACACAATCTTTTTCTTTCCCCTGGTAATAAGAACCTATGTTTGGTTTTTCTCCCATTAATTTCATATTCCTTTTGCATCTTAATAATAACCCACAATCTGCACCCTTAATCATGATAAGCAGTCTCAAATCACTTTATCTCATCATAGTGTTGGATAAACACTTCTGATTTAAATTTCAATAATTCTACATTAACAGTGCTGGTGTGAGCCTTCGATGTCTGATGGAAATTCTGCACAGGAATTACTTAGTAATTATTGGTTTCATTGAGGCTTCTGTTAGAGCTCTTAGTCAGTTCTGTGCCAGAAATCTAAGCCCCAGAGAGCAAGCCAGGCCAAGCTTGAATGATCACTGCTGTTCACCTATTTGATATGTCATAAAAAATGAAATTAAAATCTCTCTACTGGGTGATCAAACTGTCTAAAAATCTCATAGAATTTTAGACTCAAGGAAATTTAAAGATGAGACAGCTCTATTAGATTATCTAATCAACCTCCTACCCCTGTCTTTCTCTTGAGGGACTATTCTCTTAATGCCATTTTTGATTATTTTGTCTAGTCTATTTGAAATGACTTGGTCCATAAGACCTCGATACTTCCCCCAGGAGAACTTTTTCTGCTCTAATAGATTTCATTGTTGGGAAGTGCTTCCCTAATTGCTACATCTTCCCCCCTTTAATTTCATGCTATTCTCTTATTTTAACCTTTGTTTTACTGTCCATTTGTTTCTGTGCCTTATATTCAGCCCACGTCTCAAATAAGATTTACATTTAACCAGTTGAGATTCAAAATGTGGACCATAAGAAAACGTATGAAGGGGAAAAACTTGTTCAACCAAGGTCGTATTTATTTATCAACTAAGAAATGTCCTGATTTCGTGTCTATAAAAACTGAGATAATCATTTTTATAGAATTGTCTCTGCCTCCATGTCCTTAATGAAAATACCAAGCCACAATTGATCATACAGAGATGTTTACATCCCTTTGTGGTAAAGGGAGAGTTAACACAAATATTCCATGACATGTACTGTGCACTGACTTTTTCTCCCTTGTCCCAAATTCATATGTTTAACCCCTAATCCCCAATGTGACTGTCTTTGGATATAGGGCCTTTGGGAGGTAATTAAGGTTGAATGGGGTCATAAAGGTAGCACCCTTATCCAGTAAGATTATGGCTTCATAAGAAGAGGAAGAGAGGCAGATCTTTTTCTCTCTCCGTGTGCACTTAGAGGAAAGTCATGTGAGGCCTTATCAAGAAGGTGGCTGTCCATGGGTGGCTCAGTTGGTTAAGCGTCTGACAGACTCAGGTCATGATCTCATGGCTCGTGGGTTTGAGTCCTGCATTGCACTCTGTGCTGACAGCTCAGAGCCTGAACCTGCTTTGGATTCTGTCTCCATCTCTCTCTGCCCCTTCCCCACACTCTCTCTCTCCAAAATAAACATTAAAAATTTAAAAAAAAAAAGTGGTTATCTATAAACCAGAAAGAGAGCTCTCCCCAGGAGATGAATTAGCTGTTACCTTGATCTAGGACTTCCAGGTTCCAAAACAGTAGAACATAAATTTCTGTTGTTTGGGCCACCCAGTCTGAGCTATTTTGTTATGGTGACCTAAGCAAACTAAGACAGCAGGCATATCAGGAAATAAAATGCTTCTATCATTCCATGTGACTTTGAGCTCCTCTAGGTCGTGTGGGACAACATATCTTCCCCAGTCTCTGCAGAGACCCAGAACCATGGGTCTTGGGTTAGAATTAACTTTGCAAATATTTTCTTACAGAGGTGGCTAGTGAGTGAAACTACATACTTTTCTTTTCAAGTGGACATAGATTAGCTACCTATATCCTGTCATATGGCCAGCGTTATTCCAACAGGAACATCTACTTTTCTATCTTGAGAACAGAGTTGACATAGCATCATTATTACCTATGTTACTTAACAATCATTTTGCATCAGACATTTTGCTAAATCTTGTACCTGTGATATTTTGGTTATTTCCTACAATTCTAAATGCTGTCATTACCCTCATTCTGCATCTAATATGCAGAACCTGAAGTTTAGAGAAGCTAACGAAAGCCATGTAACTGGTAAATGTCTGAGCCTAAAATCCTGTTTTTAACCACATTGCCCTCCTCCACTTATACTTGGGCTACTTTTTTTTCTTTTTCTTAAAAATTTTTTTATGTTTATTTATTTTTGAGAGAGAGAGAGAATGAGCAGGTAAGGGGCAGAGAGCCAAGGAGACACAGAGTCTGAAGCAGGCTCCAGGCTCTGAGCTGTCAGCACAGAACCCAATGCAGGGCTTGAACCCACGAAGCTGAGATCATGACCTGAGCCAAAGTTGGATGCTTAATCAATTGAGCCACCCAGGTGCCTCATGTTTGTTTGTTTGTTTGTTTTTTAAATAATAATTACTAGGTATGTAGATGTTTAAGAAACTGTACTTCTTTAATTAGTCTGTGATTCCAGGCATGGGTTGTTCAGACTTCTGAAAATCGTAATTGTGGACAGAGCACAATGGATGCATTTGACATTTTGTTTGTCTTATTAGAATTCAGTAGCGTGCTAAATGTAATGGAAATCCATAACACTTGAGCTTTTAGTTGCAAAACCTTTCTCTGTCTTGTGAAATCCTCCTGCAGATGTGAAAATTGCCACAGAGCATCCCAGGCAGTCCTCACAATAGCAAGGACTCGGAGCAGTTGTTGCTCTCAGTAACATAGAGCAATGACCTCTGTGGGTAGACACTGAGAGTATGCACAGAACTCTTTTGTACTTGGATAGCTGAGCAAAAGTTAGGGAATCCACTCTTCGTAAGAGCTTTTTATTGTTTGCAAATAAGCACAAATGTCAAAAGGATATTATAGTGAACTCCCATATACCTTCCCCAGATTGAACCGTATCTGAAAAAGAGCCAGTGTTTCATTTTCCTTTTGTCCTTCCTGTAGATTTTTAATGTTGAATTGTTGGCATCATGGTATTTATCACTACATACTTCTGTATTTGTTTTTTAAAAATAAGGAGTTATTCTATAACCATAGCACCCTTTTCATACCTACAAAATTCAGTATATCTAATACTGAATTCATATTTGAATTTCTTAGTCTAAAAAAAGTCCCCTTGTCAGTTGATATGTTCAAATGAGGAACCAAATATGCTGTACACTTTCACATTTCTCTTTTTTATAGCTTTTAAATTTGAAATAATTTCAGTTATGGAACCAGTGCAAAAATCACACAGAGAGTTGCCGAAAAGCTTTCACTGACCTTCTCTGAAGGTTAACATTTTATATAACCATGATCAAAATGAAGAAATTAGTATTGGTGCAATATTATTAACTAAACTATATACTTTAATTTTACCTGATTTTTTTTTTTAGTGGTGTCCTTTTTATTACAGAATTCAAAGGACCCCTTGTTTAATTTACAGTCTACATTGCCCACCATCATAAAGTTACAAAAACAAAATAAAACAATTGCTAGGTAGAATGTCCTGCAAACTGAGCTTTCTGACTGCTTCCTCATGGTGTTTATTGAATATGTACCTGTATCCAGTATTTTTCCTGAGAACTGAGAAGTTATATCAAAAGCCTTGATTCAATTTAGGTATATCTCTTTGACAAAATACTTCAAAGCCTATGCTGTGTACTTTATGTATCACAGAAGGACACACTTGTCCCATTTTAATGATGGAGAGAGGCTGGCGAGTACAGCTGGTCACAATGAGGTTATGTTGTAAATTTTCCTGTCAGCTTTTCATGTTATGATTTTAATATCCATGGATAATCATTGTCTAAATCATTTATTTCATTTGGGATTTCAAAATTGTGATCTTTTTCATTTTTCTTTTTTTTTTAATTTATTTTTTTAATTGAGAGACAGAGAGACACAGAGCATAAGCATGGGAAGGGCAGAGAGAGGGGGAGGCACAGAATCTGAAGGAGGCTCCAGGCTTTGAGCTGTCAGCACAGAGCCCAACATGGGGCTCAAACTCACAAACCATGAACTCATGCCCTGAGCTGAAGTCGGACACTTAACTGACCGAGCCACCCAGGTGCCTCTTTGTGATCTTTTTCTAAGTTTAGTGTTTCTTTTATAATTTATTATCTGGAATCACACCATAAAGAAACGTTTGTGCTTAATAGCTAGAATTATGTAATTACCCCGTGTATTAGTTGCCTTGAGCTGCCCTAACCAACTACTACAGACTGGGTGTCTTAAAAGCAGCAGTTTGTCTCGGTTCTAGACGCTGGTACTCAGTGATCAAGATGTCAACAGGTTTGGTTTCTCCTGAAGTCTCTCTCCTTGATGTGCAAATGGCAGTTTCCTCACTGTGTCCTCATGTGGCCTTTACTCTGTGCTTGTGAATCTTTGGATTTTCTTCCTCTTCTGATAACACCAGTCATATTGTCTTTGAGCTTCCCCCTTATGATCTCATTTAACCTTAATTACCCCTTTGAAAGACCTGTCACCCAATATAGTCACCATTCTAAGGTACTGGGGGTTAAGACTTCAACATGTGAATTTTAAGGGAACCCAATTCAGTCTATACCACTCTGAAATTTAATTTTCTCCCTTTAATTACTAATTTTTAAAATCAGGATTAGTTCTCCAGCTACTTCCCATAAAAACCAGAGATTTTATTTTTCTCTTTTATCTTGTATGAGTCCTTTTTCTTTCTTTATGCCTATATCTGTATATCTACAGATATGTTTTTAAGTATTACTTAAAATCAGTGTTTTATTCATTGGACTCATTATTCTTTTCCATGCTGAAATTCCCCATCTCAGTCTTAGCTCATAACCTGGTTATTTCCTCACAACCCCATTAGACTTTGACAGTTTTCTTGTTTTTCAGCATAACAAGATGTGAGAATCTCATCTTGTGCATCACTTATCTGAGATTCAAAAGAGCCAATTCTTCAAAAAGCCCAGTATCCTTTGTACATGTGTGTGAAATTGGTTTTGAGGATTCATAGCCTGGACACTGTGAGTCAACAACATGGACACTGTTTCCTTGAAGTGCATGATTTTCTTGGACAGAACACTAGGTGACTGACTTTTAGAAAATAATTTACTTCAAAGGTTTAGAGGCTAGAAATTTTGTTTAAAGAAATATTTTCCTCCACAATGATATATACCCCTACATCTGCCAGAGTAGCTTTTATCAAAAAGATAATATATACGTGTTGGTGAGGATGTGGAGAAAAGGGAACCTTTGTGTCCTGGTGAGAATATAAATTTTTCCAGCCACTATGAAAAATAGCATGAGGGTGCCTGGGTGGCTCAGTTGGTTAAGTCATGATCCCCCAGTTCATGAGTTTGAGCCCTGTGTTGGGCTCTGTGCTGATAACTCAGAGCCTGGAGTCTGCTTAGATTCTGTCTCCCTCTCTCTGCCCCTCCCCCACTTGCACTCTGTCTCTCTTTCTTTCTCAAAAATAAATAAACATTTAAAAAGAAAGAAAACCATGGAGTTCCCTCAAAAAATTAAAAATAGAGCTACTTATGATCTAGCAATTCCACTACTAGGTTTCTATCAGAAGAAAATGAACATACTAATTTGAAAGGATAGATGCATCTCTATGTATGTTCATTGCAGCATTGTTCACAATAACCAAGATATGGAAACAACCTAGGTGTCCATATATACACACACACTCACAATGGAACTCCACTAAGCCATAGAAAAGAATGAAATCTTGTCATTTGCAACAACATGGATAGACCTGAGGATATTATACTAAGTGAAAAAAATCAAAGACAAACACCACATGATTTCATTTCATTTACATATGAATTCTAGAAACAGAACAAAACCCAGACTCATAGATACAGAGAACAGATTGGTGGTTGCCAGAGGGGAAGGAGATCAGAGGAGAATGAGTACGGGGATTAAGAAGTACATACTTCCTCCAGGCACCTGGGCTACTCAGTCAGTTGAGTGTCCAACTCTTGATTATGGCTCAGGTCATGATCTCATGGTCATGGGATTGAGCCTGCACTGGGAGTGGAGCCTGCTTACTATCTTTTCTTTCTCCCTCTGCTCCTCTCCCCCACTCACACTCCCTCTCTCAAAAACAAAACAAAAACTATTATATATATTATATACATATTATATATAATATATAATAAGTCATGAGAACGTAATGTGCAGCATGGAGAACATATTCAGTAGTGACAACTTTATATCATGACAGTTGGTAATTTCACCTGTTGTGGTTACCATATCACAATGTATACAAGTATGAAATCACTATGTTGTATACTTGAAACTAATACAACACTATATGTCAAGTATACTTGAGTAAGAAGCACTGGGGAAATTCATATATGTATATATATGAATTTATATATATACTGGGATGTCTTTCCAGTTTCAAGAAAGCAAGACCTACCCTCAGAAGCTTACAGTGACTAAATGGGAATGCTAGCACCAAAATCTTTCCAGAAAAGAAAAGAGAATATGCCAATTCTTTCAAACAAGTATGCCTCTGTCTGACAGCAGACCTAACTCTAAGACTGCAGTCATGCTACTTTCTTATTTTTGGACTTAATAGAGTCCCTCAGCATGCCACCGTTAGTGTTCACTACCTAGAGCACACCTGTCATGCTTTAATGATAATATTCTGCACAAAAATATTAAAAACAAGCAGCAGTGTAATATTTTTCTGACTTGAGTATTTAGGTTTGAAATATGGTATATACAGATGTTTGCAAATGAGACTGAACAGTCTTTGAAGGGGAAAACAAAACATATCAGAAAGGGCAGTGATCACTTGCTAGAGATGTGATACATTTAAAATCCTTTGATGCTTCATGTATTTCTCTTAAAGTTCAGTCTGATTACTGTGGCTTCAGGGTTGCCCGTGACCTGGTTACTGTCTTCTTAGTTGGTGTCTCTTCCCTCACTGCTTTTCAGCAGCCTGTGTTTTCTTGGTCTGTAACTTGTTTCCTTTGATAGACTTGGGGTGCTTTCTGGCTTCTCCTCGAGGCATTCTGGTATGCAGATCATGCAGATCTCTTGGCCTGGAAGAGTCTTCCTCCAACTTACCTTTTTTTTTTTCCAATCATCCTTCCATGTGATGTCTACTTTGGGAAGGTTTCTCACTTTCCCCGACCTCTAAATAACCAGGGTGAATGCATCAGCTTTGTGTTCTAAAAGGTCCTGGAATGGAATTTATCTCAATTCAGTGAAATGCTGTGTATAAAAAATCGATTCTTTGTTAGACTCATACATCCACTAGAGTGGAGAATGAACCTGTTTTGCTAACCAGTACCTTGACATGTAAATGAATGTATTGATGACATACCTGAAATATTTGGAGAAATGTTAAGTAACAAGTAGCAAGTTTGAGAAATTATTCAGGAATGAAGGCACAGGGACCAAAGGACCCATGCAAAATATTATTGATCACCTATTGTAAACAAGCTTAGTTGTATATTTACACTTCACCAACAACACAGGACTGAGATAAAAGTAATAGTCAAAGGTCAGTGGTAAAACTAACTCACCTGATCTCTGCATTTGTTTTGTTGAAAAAATCTTTAGTAATACTTCTCTCCATTTATTAGTCTTACAGGGTAGATTCAGTGCATATTTGACTTTGAGGGGAGAATGAGGGAGAAAGAGAGACCATTTGAGGCTCTGTCTCTCCTTTGCTATTCTTGGTCACTTGGTAGCTTGCTACTCAGATTCATGAAATGTTTATTGAGAGCCAGGTATGTACTAGTCTCAACTAATCATTAGAAAGGGCACAGATGAATACGAAAGACTCTTTGTCCAATGGTATACGTCCAAATGTCCATAGGGAAACAGTTTAGACAACATAGCATTTTGGCCAGCAACAGCTTTTTCTCTGAAATGTTAACCTTGTATTCGAAAATTTTCAGACATTTATAGATATTTAAGGGCTTTTTAACCCTTATTTTCTTTTATCTTCTATGACAGGGAATTTTTAGTGAAGATATCAGCCATTTGTAGGATCAGTTCATGGAGTTTTGCTAATTTAATTTAATGTGGGAAAAACCTTTACTATTTCCATACAGATAATTTGTTAAGAATTGTCACTAAAGTTTGCTTTACAGACATAACATAATGTTAAGGCTAATTTTATATTGAACTAGAAATAAATACATGTGGGTACTTTTGAATAGTTTCTCTTTGACAAGAGATGATGACAAGGCTATTATGAGCTCAGGCAGCACAGCGTGCTCCCAAATGCTGCAAAATGCTGTGCAGTGAATCCCGAGGGCACCGGTTCTGTTCTGCGTATTGTGACCAAACATTTTAGTTTTTGTACAAACCTACCTGTATAATTGGTGTGTGTGTGTGTGTGTGTGTGTGTGTGTGTGTGTGTGTGTGTGTGTGTATTTGCGAGTAGGGGGAATACTTTCTGCAATTTCATTTTCATTTAAAGCATGTACTCTGAATTTAACACATATTTAAACTTAATAGATTTGCATATTTCTGTAGTTACTGTTCAAAACCAGCATTTGTGGCTTGGGGGCCTCCAAGCATCTTGTACAGTTTCATGTTCAAAAGCAGGTTAGAGTGTGTATATCTCCATTTCCTTCCTTTGGCTATTTATCTGAGCCTTCAAAATCTCCATTTCCCTTTCTTATTGGCACGGTCTGTTGTCTAAATTGACAAATCAAATACTTCATTCTTCCAGCTAAATAAATCTGCCTTTATTTCCCTTCATATTCCCATTCGTCTGGTATGACATAAGCATATCTTTTATCTAATTTATATTCTCTCTAATTTACTGAAAAAAAATCTAACTTTTGGAGGCAAAATGTTCTAGTCATTGGCTTGCAATAATTTTTTGGAGGGGTTGCAATATTTTTTTAAATATTTCAACCACGATGTTATCAAAAGGTGCCCCCATTTCTTTTGATGTGTCTTTATAAAAGCTATCACCAATTCTGTGGCTTAGTGCTGTTAACTAGAAATTTCCCCTAATTCTTCTAAAAAGTATTTTTACTTAATCAGCTTAACAAATGTTTTACTAAATAGGCCGCCTCATGTTAATGAGACTGTCTCTGCTTGGCAAGTATAGAGAGACTCTTACTCTTTTTCAGTGATGACCCTGCTTGTGATACAATCTATAGCAGGTTCTAAATCTCTCAGCAGTCTCACAAGTTAGTGAGATTTGAAGAACACAGGATGGATGGTGAGAGGTAAAGACAGACTTACAAAGGTTCTTTCTATAAATATTCAGAAAATGATCAATTTTAGTTAAACATGTGCATTTAAAATATTTTTCTTAACTAGACTTTTATTATGTTAGCTATATCTGATGTAATATATTCACTAGTGTGTATATACATTGGTGTTTGTATGTTACATCTGTAAAAATACGTATATACATATATACAAATACAAACATGTTATATGTTAGTATAGTCTAATAATACCTTATATTCAAGAACATGATTTTTAATGCATTTATATACTGCGTTACTTTCATATTAAACAAGTGATACTAGTTTGACATTTGCATTGTTTCATGTTAAAAAGGTGATACAAGTTTGACATTTAGTTATGCTCAAATTAAATTTTAGAAGATTAAATAAACAGCCAGAATACAATGAGTCACTACTTGAAATCATAACTATTCATCTATTAGCATCTGCATTTAAAAATTATAAACCATGTCTTTCACAAGATCACTGGATTTGTAGATTTCATTGATATGAGCCATCATATAAAAACCTTATATGCCTGAAACTTGGACAACTGGACAATCTATCCAAATATTAGAATAGATCATTAAAAGCTTTAGATAGCCTACTGGGACCCTCTGTGATTTCAGTCTTGACCACCTTCCAAATGCAAGGATAGCCAAGGCAAGGAGAGGTGGGTTCCCAATGCTGGGAAGGAGGAAGGTTGAGTTAGAAGTTTCTAGCAGGTTAAAAGTTATCAGTGTGGCAGATGAGTGAGAAGTGTTGGCATTTCTATGTGATGACTTATCAAGACTGGTCAGGGGATTTGAAATTATCAGTTGAGTTGGGACCATTAGGGTTGAGATCTGTCAACATGAGATGGAAATAAGAACGGTATTTAAACATGGACTCTTAGCTCAGGTAAAACCAGGTTATTGTGTTTCAGTATAGAAAATACAAGAGTTGAGGTGCCTGGGTGGCTCAGTTGCTTAAGCGTCCAGCTTCAGCTCAAGTTATGATCTCATGGTTCCTGGGTTTGAACCCCACATCAGCCTCTGTGCTGACAGCTCAGAGCCGGGAGTCAGCTTCAGATTCTGTGTCTCCCTCTCCTTATGTCCCTCCCCCATTCACACTCTGTCTCATTCTCAAAATTATATTTAAAAAATTAAAAAAAAGAAAAAGGAAACATAAGAATTGGGCATAGGCATTGTACCTGAGCTGTTCTCTTGAGTGGTGATCCTTCTGGCAAAGGTTGAAAGTTTCTTATTACTCTCTTCTTATCCATACCTTTGGACATGTGTGATCTAATATATATATATTTTTCAAAATCTAGAAAGTTTGCTCTGTATTGCTAGATAGATAGATTTAGGGTTAGAATATTTAGTTTGAGTTTTTCAGATCAAAGACAGTGGAAATAAGTTTTTTAACCAAGTAACTATATTAAAAAATTATTATTCCATGTATGCTATCTTATATATAGATTTTATATAAGACTTAGGTCTAAAGTAATAAACTTAAAAAAAAAAAACTTTATTTAATAGTGTATTTTCATCCACCATGCCATCTTGGCTCTTTACTTGCCTCCTTGCCCTAATTGACTAGGATCTGATAGGACCTCAGAATAGGTATACAAAGAGCTGAAACACAAATATCATTTTTAAATGGCAATAGAGAAAGAGACAGATGGTTGTTCCTTTCATATGCTCTAATAGCAATTAGAGCTGTTAATTAAAATAAGGGGCAACTCAAGAATGTGACGAAACCTATACAGAGAATTAAGTTAATCTGGGTAATTTAGATAAAATAGCATTTTTTTTTCATTTTAAAAGAAGAATTTATATTGTGTTCAAATTATCTGGTCATTGAGCCCATGTTCTCATTTCCCTTTCTATTGTTGACATCATCTTTAAGCCAAATTGTGCTATAATAAGTGAAAATAGGTAAAGTTGGCTACTCTTCTGTACCTCACTTTCTTTCTTTGATACAAGTTAATGTTTTAGATTATGTTTCCCAAGACCTCTCTAGCTCATATTATTATGGGTTTCTTTAGCACTACTTGAGCAATAAGGTTATTGAGTTTACAAGAGACATAATTCTCTCATCAAAGCTGTTAATAGTATTTTCTTTGCCTGTTTTGCTCTTATATTCCTGGAAAAGAAATAGTGAATTATGGCTGTACTCCAACAGATTTATGTTGATTATAAGAAAGATAAAGGCTTCCATTAAAAACATGTTTTTAGCATCACCAAATCACTGTAAGATTATAGATACCTATTTATTTAGAAAGGAGCCTAGGAAAAACAATTTCATTAAGATGCACATCATGTATTTCAAACCCAATGTATTTAATCTGATTAGTTGGCTGAGACCCAGCCAGTGCTCTGTCAGCAGATCAGGAGTAAAACAACGAAGCTATAATTAATGAAATTAATGCCAGATATAGAAACTTGAGATTTGAGGTGACATTTCGGTCATAACATATCCTTTGAGCCTAGCAGAATGGAGAGGCAGTTTAGTTGGAAGTAATTGTTCTGAGTTTAATGGCACATGATTAGATGAGAATGGTTATTTTTCTCATGCTACTGGCTGCTAGGATTATAAGTTGGCAGGCATGATAGTACAAAACTGTCAGACAAATTTAATCAAAAAGTTCAGAAAATAAAAGGGTATGATTTAATTTACTATTTTTAGCTTCTCTTTCTTATGTGTCCAAGTAAAGTTTCATGGCATGTCCATTTTCATCATCCTAACAATATGAAATTGTTGGTCGCCAGTCTTTCTAACCTCCTACATCCAATCAATTGTCAAGTCTTGTTAGATTTGCCTCTTAAGTATCTTTTAGATCTATCTCCACAGCCATTTGTTTGGCCGTTGTCCCTTACTCGAGCTTCCCAACTGGTCTGGCTGCTTCAGTCTTGCCCTGATCAGATATTTTCTCCATGGAGCAGTTGAGATGATTTCTGCCAGACACTAGCAGAATGTGCCACAGCCTTTGAAAAAACATGTTAGTAACCCCTCAGTGAGTGGACTGATGCATTTTTTCACGTGAGAAGTACAATTTCCCCTCAATATGCAACATCACATACTCCTTATCCAATAGAGGTTTGTCAGCATGCCAAGGAAATAGAAAAGTTTAACCTTTCACTGTAAAAATAGTTTTGCATAATAAGATCTTGGTCTCTGAAAATAAATATTAAAATATTAATAATAGTAACCATAGCCAACATTTATTGAGTTCTCCATGAAGGATAGGAATGGAAATTATGAGGAAGAGTCCATAGTCAAGATGCTTGCCAGATGCTGCAGAAGGCTGATTCTTGCACAGCTTTGGTCTAGGGGAACATGAAGTCAGGTAAAGAAGAGTGTTTGGTGAGCAATTTATATGGATGAGATGTGAGTACATATTTGAGGTGAAATAGGAAATGCCTATAAAAGGTATGCAGAATGTGTAATCTCCTTCCAAAGTTAAATATTAAAGACTGGTGAATTATAAAACAAAATCACCAAGATAATGGGAAATCTTTCTAAGGATGCATGCAATGTAAGTCACCGAGTCTCGCTTTGATTACATGTTACAGCACTTTGCAGGTGCAAATCTAGCAGTGTGTGCTTCCCTAATTTGAGGGCTTCTCTTTAAGATAAAAAGAATACAAAATTCTGACATCAAATTTATGAAAATGGAAAGGACCTGTGCTAGTGAAAGTCCCTGAAACCTAAGCTTTGTATAAATATCATGTTAAGTCCACCTCTGGCCATTTGAACTTTTGAGTGTTTAATTTGTTTCTTTTGAAATACAGTCTGTGTACTTCCCTTTCTTTTATGGTGATAGTAACATTTGTCCATTAAGATCCTCCCATATTCTAATAACAGTGCTAGACTTAGATCTTGCATGATAGTACTTTAGAGTGAGCTTTACTTCTTCCACGATTTATTCGATATTATATACACTTAAAAAAATTGATGTCTCAAGAAGGATTAAGAAAACAGTATATATTAATTGAGGCAAAGAGTAGATTTAATATAGCATGGTAACAGCCTAAGAAATAACTTGAAGCTGTCAGCATCAGAGGCAATGGAACCCTCATAGACAATATAAGCAGTAATGATGGTTTCAAATTATAATGGAAATTTTCTTATATTTTGAAAGAAAAATTATGTAATTTTATCTTTCTGGAAACTTTGGCATTAAAAGTATTTTGTTTGTTTGCCTTTGGAGCACTGGAATGGCAGAGGGGCAGAGAGAGAGAGAGAGAGAGAGAGAGAATCCCAAGCAGGCTCCACACTGTCAGCACAGAGTCAAACTTGGGGCTCCATGTCAGGAACCATAAGATCATGACCTGAGCCAAAATCAAGAGTTAGACACTTAACCAGCTGAGCCACTCAAGCACTCCTTTTACATTAGGTGTGGGTTTTGGAAATTAGCATAGACTCCATATAAAACATACCTATTTCTTGCCTCCATTCATTTTGTAGAGATAATATACAGGTACAGCAAAACCGATGTGCCTACTTATACACGATGAATAGGCTAGATACTGTCTAATGCAGTGAGCAGGGTGTTTGGAATATACAAATTTGCCAACAGCAAAACAGGATGTTTGTGTGACTTCTCATTTCAACCTCAAAAGCCATTTTTTCAAGTAAATCTTAAAAGTTGTTAAAACCTCTTTATTTATGGCTTCATGAATTATAATAATCAAAA
The DNA here is from genome assembly GCA_017311185.1 of Proteles cristata cristata. NCBI lineage: Eukaryota > Metazoa > Chordata > Mammalia > Carnivora > Hyaenidae > Proteles > Proteles cristata. Next base: position 66,030 of record JAESUZ010000242.1, on the reverse strand, counting down.
TTTAGAACCTGTTAGAGAAAAAGACAGATTTGGTGGCAAGTCTTTCCCCACCCCCACCGTATGCGTCATGGTATAGAGGTCCACCTTTATGGCATGGCCAAATCGTTGAAATGCAGCACATGGGCATAAATGAGGGCTCTTGAGAAGCAGAATAGTTAACTCCAACAACAGAAGTAAACTGGCTCTATTTCTGACAAGCCAGGAGGCCATGAGCAAGGTACTTAACCTCTTAGTGCTGGCTTTTTTTTGTTTTTGTTTTAATTTTTTTAACTTTTTTTTTTTTTTTTTTTTTTTCTAGGAGAGAGAGACAGCGTGAGCAGGGGAGGGTCAGAGAGAGAGGGAGTCACAGACTGAAACAGGCTGCAGGCTCCTGAGCTGGCAGTCAGCACAGAGCCCAACGGGGCTCGAACCCACGAACCGCGAGATCATGACCTAAGCGAAAGTCGGACGCTTAACCGACTAAGCCACCCAGGCGCCCCTAATTTTTTTAACTTTTTAATTTACTTGTTATCAGTAGACCTTATGTTTCCGAGATGTTTTAGGCTCACAGTAACATCCTGCAGCAAGTACTAAGTTCCCGCACATCCCCGAGCCCTGCTGTCCAGCTGCTGGCAGCCTTATTCACCATAAACATGGAGCCCCAGTGTGGTACGTTTGTTACAGTCAATGAGCCAACATGGATACATCATTGTCAAATTAAGTCCATGGTTTACATTAGGGTTCACACGTTGTGTTGTACATTCTAGGTTTTGACAAATGCATAATGACCTATATCTACTGTTACAGTTATCATATAGAATATTTTTACTGCCCTAAAAATCCCCAGCCTGGCACCTCTTTGTCCCCAAATCCTGGTGATCACTGGTCTTTTTTCTGTCTGCATAGTTGCATTTTTCCAGAGTGTTATGTAATTGGAATCATGCAGTGTGTGGTGTTTCAGATTATCTTCTTTCTCTTAGTAATATGCATTTATGGTTACTTGTGGTTTTTGTGGCTTAATAGCCCATTTTTAAAAAATCATTAAATCATATTCCATTGTATACATATACAGCAGTTTGTTTATTCCTTCACCAATTAAGGGACATTTTGGTTGCTTCCACTTTTGGCAAATATGAATAAAGTTGCTATAAACATTTGTGTGCAGATTTTTGTGTGGACATAAATTTTCAGCTCATTTGGGTAAATACCAAAGAACTCAATTACAGAATCGTATGGTCAGAGTATATTTAGTTTTGTAAGAAACGGCCAAACTGTCTTCCAGAGTGGCTATATTATTTTGCATTCCCAGCAGCAATGAGTGAGCAATCCTGTTTTTCTGCACCCTCACCAGCATTTGCTGTTTTCACTGTTCCGTATTTTGGTCATTTTTAATAGATATCTAGTGGTATCTCATTGTTGTTTTAACTTTCAAATATATAATGATATATAATGTGGAGCATCTTTTCATATGATCAATTGCCATCTATGTATCTTTGTTGATGAATGGTCTGTTCATACCTTTTGCCCATTTTTTTTTAGGGAAAGGTTAATTGTCTAAAAAAGAAGATAGTAACTACTCTACAGGGATTTTGAAAATAAACTAATTCACTTAGATATTTTAGCATAGACCCTATGATATAAGTGAATTAAGTATTAGATGATATTCTTATGAATTATCTACATTACTTCATAATAACATGTCTGAAACAACATTCTCCTCACTCCACTCCAACAACCAGCTTCCTTCTTCATTTAAAAAAATCAGTTTCTCGGGGCGCCTGGGTGGCTTAGTCGGTTAAGCGTCCGACTTTCGCTTAGGTCATGATCTCGCGGTTCGTGGGTTCGAGTCCCGCGTTGGGCTCTGTGCTGACTGCCAGCTCAGACCCTGGGGCCTGTTTCAGTCTGTGACTCCCTCTCTCTCTCTGACCCTCCCCTGATCAAGCTCTCTCTCTCTCTCTTTCCTAGAAATAAATAAAAACATTAAAAAAAATCAGTTTCTCAATATTTTTCCTTTTGATTTGGTTTTAAATTTTCTGTTAATCTTGACTCATCCCTAAGTGCAGACCAATTTTGCCAATTTTTTTCCTATGGAATTTTTAAATTAATGAATGAAACAATCTCAGAAGTATGTTAGGTACTTCTCTGTCTCATATATATGAGGTTAAATCACACACAAACACACACACACACACACATATTTAATCATAACACAGTTAATGTATGTGTCAGGTGGATAAAATGAAGTATCACCTTGTTAATTTCTGAAATGTTTACTAGGCAGAGAATACAACTGTATAATTGAGATTATTTCTTAATTCTTCTTTTTTGTTTGTTGTGCAAAAGTGACATGTCTAAGAATAAACATCACTCTTTCAAAATCTATTAAAATGTTAGAATATACAGAAATGCAGTTTCTGATTATGAATACCATGAAAATGGATACCTGTGGGTATGTATAGCCATAAAATGACAGTGTCTTCTTTACCAGTCATTAACTCTATCTTATGATTCCTATGTGGCCATCTGGCCAGAGAGGTTGATTTTCAGTATTCCAAGTGGATTAACTCACTTGCCTTTTCTTCTTTCTCTCTTTCTTTCTTGTTTAGACCTTGGCTATAGTGTTTGTAATATCAATAACCCTTTGAATATTAGACATTACTATATATTGTTTCTCTTAGCATTATTTGTATGATAAAAATAATTCTGTGCATAAGTGATACATGAACATTTATATATGATAAAATCTCCCCCAAAGATCACCAGGTCTGTATACCCTGGCTCTCTACATTAACAGATTGCTTGCACACAGATTGTTTTTCACTTTAAAACCTGGGAGAAAATTAAGACTGCCTTGGGGGTTGAGCTATATTTTAAGACAAACTTTAGAGAGTTCAGTTATCATTTCCTTTTTGAAAATGTCAATCTCAAGGCAGTTTCTGTTTACAGCTCATACCCTATTTGCCTTAGGATTTTTATATTGTAGTTTTTTCTTTAAGTGGTTTTATTTTTTCTCATTAAAGTAAATTAAAACACTGTCTCAGAGGATGGGAAACCATGTGGTTTAGGGAAACTTTTTTTTTTCTAGTTCCAGTATAATTAATGTACAGTGCTATGTTAGTTTCAGGTATAGGTTACCATGATTCAGTAATTATATCCATTGCTCTGTACTCATCACGATAGATTTACTCTTGATAACCTTCACCTTTTTTAGCCATCACCCCATTCATCTTCCCTCTGGTAACCACCAGTTTCTTCTCTGTATGTAAGTCTGGGTTTTGTTTGTCCCCTTTTTTTCTTTGTTCATCTGTTTTGTTTCTTAAATTCCACAGGAGTGAGATCATATGGCTTATTTCTCTGACTTATTTCACATAGAAGTGTACCCTGTAGATCCACCCATGCTGTTGCAGAAAGCAAGATTTCATTATTTTTTATGGCTGAGTAATGTTCCACTACATATATATATACATATGTATATATATATGCCACTTTTTTTTATTCATCCATCTATCAATGGGCACTTGTATTGCTTCCATATTTTGGCTATTGTAAACAATGCTGCAATAAACATAGGAATGCATATTTCTTTCCAAATTAGGTTCTTTTTCTATATTCTTTGGGTAAATACCCAGTAGTGCAGTTACTGGATAATACGGTAATTCTCTAATTTTTTGAGAAACCTCTTTACTGTTTTCTACAGTGTCTCTACCAGTGCAGTAAAGTTCTTTTTTCTCTACATCCTTGCCAACACTTGTTGTTTCTGGTGTTTTTGATTTTAGCTGTTCTGACAGGTACGAGGTGATACTGTAGATTTGATTTGTACTTCCCTGATGTTTAGTGATGTTGATAGGGAAACTTTAATACTTTGATTTTTAAACATGTGTTTTTGTCATGCCAGAAGATTAAATTATTTCATAAGACTTGTATGTACATGCCCAAACCCATCATTCATTTTTCTTTTAATATACATGGGCTGAAATATCATATATTTGTAATTATTACTGTGAAGTGGCATTTTCACAACTAGAATAAAAAACACTCAGTAATAATGTCCATAAAATTATAGCTATTTTGTTTTTCATTTAGGGTCTATAAATAAGGACAAAAATTGGAAGGAAAATTCTCTGACTTTTCACTGCAAAGCATGGAGCCATAATAACTACTGAATTGCAAATGTTTATCCAGGCTCTGATCTAAGCCTGCAGGAAAACAAAAAAATGTATATTTGAATTTCTGCCAAAGAAGATGTTTTAAAATAGCTATAGTTTGATATTGAAAAAGAAGTAATAGCCTATACCAAAAGTAAGCCTCATGACTCAGGGAGAAAACAAGTTTTAGATTGTCAGGTATAAATGGATAATGCTGCATTTTATAAAGTGATCGTGATAGTTACATGAGAGATAGAAATTTCACCAGAGGTTTAGATTTCATGAGATATCAAGCAAGTGTTCAAGTATATCAAAATACCAGTTGATTTAATTATCATGTGGCTTAATGGTTCCATGAAAATAAAATCTAACCTCTCTAGAAAATGTATCCAGATCTACATCTATCTGTGTATTTTCACAAAAGTGTGAGGAAAAACTTAACGAGCCAACCAGTTAAATCATTGACTGTAACTTATGAACCAGTGTATCTTCTTTGTGCAGGAGTCTTTTATACCTTAGTTTGTGAGAATAATGCATTCCAGAAACATGCTTGTAATCCAAAGCACTTATATATCAAAGTGAATTTTAGTCACTGCTTCTAGTAGATCTGGCAATCTAGTAAATTGCTAACCAGTATGGGAATTCTGTATCATTCAAAAAATTTATTTCTCAGAGCACATGGGTGGCTCAGTCAGCTAAGTGTCTGACTTGATCTCGGCTCACGTCATGATCTCATGGGTCATGGGATCAAGCCTCATGTAGGCTCTGTGCTGACAGTGTGGAGCCTGCTTGGAATCTTCTCTCTGCCCCTCCTCAATTTGTGCTTTCTCTCTCACATACACAATAAATAAACTTTTTAAAAAGTTGACTTCTCCAGCAATGACATTTTTAATCTTCCCATTCTTCTTGTTCCTCCACTCCTCCTACCATGTCTCCTAAAGAATGCATTAAGCATCTAATATCAGGCACACTGTTGGATACTAGAGATGCCAGGTTGGATAAGAGCTTCCTTAAGAAGTTTATTCTAATCCAGGTATCTGAGTAGCTCAATCGGTTGAGCATCCAACTTTGGCTCAGGTCATAATCTCATGGTTCACAGATTTGAGCTTTGTGTCAGGCTTTGTGCTGACAGCTCAGAGCCTGGAGCCTGCTTCGAATTCTGTGACTCCCTCTCTCTCTGCCTCTCCTGCACTCATGATCTGTCTCTCTCTCTCAAAAATAAATGGAAAGCATTAAAATTTTTTAATAAAAAAGCTTATTCTAATCTAATATGTGTCTGTAACTGCATTAATGGACAAAAAGGAACTGTGTCTTAAACTTAAGTGTAATTGGTGGTACCTTTGTATATGCTCTTTACTCACCCAGAATTTGTCTTTCTCACATGGTAGACAAGGGACTGTGTAACAAACTACTACTCATTTTTCAAGACTAGGTTTAAACATAGAGGTTGAATGGGGTGATCCTTCATTTGATTGCCATAGCATCTTGTAATTCAGCATCTTGAAGAGTACCTGGCAGAAAGGAAATGTTTAATAAATGTTAAGTATCAGTATTAGGTCACTGAGATATTTATAGTACCTGGTGGTTGAGAAATATGGGCTTATGTGCCTGTGCATGTGTGCTTGTATATATATTTCAAAGACAATAAATTAAAATAAATTAGGACAGACTTCATACATTTAGTGGCATTTAATTCGAGCTTTGAATATGAGGAATTATGTCAAGAGGTAGAGAGATGAAAGAGGACATTTCAAGCAGTTAAAACAGCATGGAACAAGTAATATGCATGGAAAACAGTAATTATTAGTGGGAAAGTCATCCATTTTAAAAAATGGAGCAGAATAGCATAGAGGTTAAAAAGGCTGGCTCTGGAATTGGAGGGCTTGAGTTTACATCTCAGCTACAACCATATCTTGTCATGTGACATTGGATAAGCTACTTCCCCTCCAGATACCTCAGTATTGTTATCTGTTATATGAGAAAAAGAATAGTATGGTGAAGATAATTATAATAACTCAGAAAATACTTGAGATCCAGCATGTATTTTCTACTATGTATTGTAGTTAATGTTGAGAGTTTTTAAAGAGGTAAAAATAAAATGGACATTTAGGAGTAGATTTTAAAGAAACTAGGAAGACATGCTGGTAAGTTTGGGGTTTATTCTTTATTCCTTGTTTAAATTAGTATTTATTTATTTTGTTTACATATCACATAGTTTAAAAGCTACTAGGCCTTGCCTCCTAATACTATCACATTAGAGGATAGCATTTCAGCCTCTGTCTTAAGATTACACAAACATTCAGTCCATAACACCATATAAAGTGATTATGAATGACATTTTATTTATTTATTTTTTAATGTTTTATTTATTTCCAAGAGAGAGAGAGAGAGAGAGACAGCATGAGCAGGGGAGGGTCAGAGAGAGAGGGAGATACAGACTCTGAAATAGACTCCAGGCTCCAAGCTGGCAGGCAGCACGGAGCCCAACGTGGGGCTCGAACCCATGAACCGCGAGATCATGACCTAAGCGAAAGTCGGATGCTTAACCAACTAAGCCACCCAGGCGCCCTTATGAATGACATTTTAAAGCCAAGTTCTAGGAATATCTTTTAAGAACAGGAAATAGCCTAAACATTTAATTGTTATAATTTATATGTAACATTGTTTAAAAGCTGTCCTGTGTGTTGCTTCAGACAGTATTTTTAAAAGTTTTCTTCCCTATGAGTAGAGATAATGTGCTTCAAAATAATTAAATTCCAGCAATATCTGAAAAATACTATTTTTAAACAAGAAATATATTACATTTTCCATTTGAAAAACATCTTTTCTGAGGCCAATCTTACGATATGGAGTATTTTCCAAAAGTAATTTGGTTCCATTCTATTTCCGTCATTAAGGAGTTTTAGAATATAAAATCATATTTAAACAAGGGAAAACTATAGAATGAATAGGTTGAGTTCTAATTCTATAATTGTCAGTGCAAAAAAAAAAAAGTATTAATAGGTACCATAAAGAAGAAGAGAAAGAGACACTGGAAGAATGGAACATTTCCACTATTAGGTTAAGGGAATGATAGTCAGTTGAAAGTGTATTGGTCAAATTCTGTAATGCTTCTGTATGAAGTGAAAGTGGAAAGCTGAAGGTAGTGCCTTGTTTATCAACACAGCAGAGAAGTTACTTATATTTTGAGGGGGGTATTTGCTATGGTAAAGTCAGTCATATTTGTACAGAGTAGAACACGATGAGAGACCCAGACTTGACTCCATCTACATCGCGTGTACTAATAAGCCTTTCCTCTTATTCCAGATAAGTATAGACAACATGGTCTACATCAAAGTAATAGAAACTAACAAGGCAAAAATTATTTCATTTGCTTTGAGTTGATTCTGAGAAATAGGGTGATCACTAAAGAATTGAAATATATCTAAAAAGACTTTTTAACCAATTAAAACCCAATAATGATGATTGTTAATAGCTACCAGTTATCAAACCTTAATTATTTACCAGGTAATATGGGAGACCCATTAATAGGTTATATCATTTGTAATTGTAATAACCTAATAAATTATAATTTTTATCCCTTATAACTATCCATATTTTATGGCAATTAAGTTCAGATAATTTCAATAATATGCCTAAGGTCTTACTAATACTGTGTGGTTAAAACCACAACAACCTCAAGTTCTTATTTAAAGCCCATGTTCTTTGGCTTACTTACCCTGACTCTCTTAAATACGTTTTTAGCAGTATGATCATGAATTATCTGTCATGTTTTCTACCTGTCATTGACCTTTTACACCTCCACTTGCATTCCTTCCATTTGGGGAATCTCACATCTTCTTTGTTTTTGTTAAAAATCTATTCTTTCTTTTGTTCTTCTGGAAAGTAAGAAGCCTAAACTATTAAATTTCCTATTGGTACTTTCTTTTCTAAGAAAGATAATTGAATTTTCCTGTTTTTGGCTTTTAATCATTTTAGAATTTTTTGACCTAGCTTGAGCAATAATGGCAAAGTGATGTCTGAGAACACAGACCAAGTGTTAAGACCAAGTGCTTGTAAATAATAGAGGATAATATCAGGTTGAATGCATGCCAGAAACTTCTCCTCTAAAGTGTCTGAGCAGAATGTGTTGAACTTTAAAGGGATTCCATCTATTTGAAAACTGCAGCTTCTGTAAGCAATTTATATATTCCTAATAGCTTTGCAACCTATATCCCAGAGGAGCCTGATGCCATAACCTGAGTATTATTGAACAGTAGTGTACAAAGTATCTTTGTTTTATAAACAAGATTTAAAAAAAAAAAAAAAAAAAAAACCTAACATCCTATACTGCCTCAGAAAGTTTACAGTTTGAGCTTGGGTTCAGCTCAGTACAACATAATGGAGAGCAGGCAGAGAATGCCAAGTATGCCTTATAGTTATTGTAGCTTGGGGGATGGGCGGAATCAGGAGTACTTAAGGGAAGCAGCAGCTCCAGACTGACTATTCACTAATGCTCGGAGCAATAATAGAGGGCAGCCTAGGAAATTACTTGTGATACAGCACATGCTATACATGCTAAGCTGCAAAAACCACTGCCAACTTGGGAGAAAAAAAGACAAAAACAACAAATTTAATGAAGAAAAACAATATATCAGTTAGCTAAACTTTTCAGTTTTGTGTGTGTGTATGTATATAAATGAAATTTGTAGAGCAGTCAGATGTCCTGCATTCAGGGACTCTTCTGGAAGAAAATGAGCAATATTTATTGTACATGCAATTTATATATGTTACTTAATTTCATTTAATCCTCTCAGTTTGTCCTATGTAAAGTCAAGAGAGTAGGCCTTAATTTACAGATGATGAAACCAAGGATTAAAGAGATTTAATAATTGTTTTCAAGTTCACACATTAATTAGTGGTGGATCAGGGGTTCAAGTATGTCCTCAGAGCTATGAGGAGTGAAGATAACATGTACAATGTGCTTAGAAAGATTCTTGGCACACAGTAAGCCCTTATACCAATATTACTCATTATTATTACCTATTATTATTATTATTATATAGCTTAATTAAAGGAGATTTTTCTGTATTTTCCCCTTTTGTTTAGTGCACACATAGAACACAGGCACTATTATAGGAGAATTCTCTTTCTCTCCCAGATCAGATTCCATATTAAGGTTTAGATAAAGCCACTGCTGTGCAAAGTTATTGATTATTTGATATTTTCTGTGTCACAACATCCAGACATTCCCCCTGGCCTGGTTATATTGTATTTAACTATCTCGCACTCACTTCATGTAGGGAACCGTCTCTAACCCGCAGAAACAACAAAGAATAGCTGAGTTAGAGGTATTCTGAAAGTTTAGTTAAGGACTTCTCAAATAGCAACTGACTTGGCCATTTTCACTTTAAAAAGCTCTCAGACTTGTTATTTGAATGAGTGTTCAGTTCACTTAAAGAGGAACTTTAAGGTAGAATCAGGAAGGGGACAAGTCAAGAGTAAAAAGGTTAGACTCCATTGCCTCAGTCCTTTTACATCAACACACTACTGCTGGAATAAATTAAACAGTGATCTATAGCTTTTTCATCTAAGAATTAGTGCAGGGAATAAATTCTCTTTTCAAAACAAAATGTTTTTCATCTAAGGATCAAAAGTCCCAGCTATTTCCAGTAGCAGCATCTGTTGCCTTACCAGTTTCCACAGAGATGAGCTCGTGTTGATTTTCATCACATTTGTTCAAGCCTAGAATCTGGTTAAAATACGCAAACAGTCATATTGCCAGTTAAGAGTTGCAATCATATAGTACCCTGTGAATAGTGCCATTCACCTGCATTTATTTTGATTCAAACAAACAACATTTCCAATTATGAATCTAAGCATGGGTTATTTTTAAATGACTTAAAAAAAAGAAAATAATGACTTAGAGTAAGAAACATAATAAAACATTTGACAAAAAAGAATACTATGATACGTATTCTTAGGAAACATATTATCTTTAAATCTTTTCAGTTGAAATCTGTGTTTTGCTTTTTCAAGACCATTTTGGGTAAACATCTGTGAAAAGAAGTAGTCTGTCAATTGTGTCTTACCTTAGAACACTGTCCAAACTGCAGATTGACCACATGGACATATTTCTATTTTCCAGCTTATAATGCTTTAATATCATTATCCATATGTTGACTGCATATGAATATTCTGAGTTGAAACCAGATTTAAAAACTGTGAGGTTAGATACAAAAATACTGATTGAAAGAGACACATGCCCTTTGATGTTTATAGGAGCACTATCAACAATAGCCAAATTTTGGAAAGAGACCAAATGTCCATCCATTGATGAATGGACAAAGAAGATGTGGTGTATATATACGATGGAATATTACTCAGCCATTGAAAAGAATGAAATCTTTCCATTTGCAATGATGTGGATAGAACTAGAGTGTATTGTGCTAAGCAAACTAAGTCAGAGAAAGAAACACACCATATGATTTCACTCATATCTGGAATTTAAGAAACAAAATAGATGAACGTGAGGGGGGAAAGAGACAGGCAAGCCAAAAACCAGATTCTTCACTATAGAGGACAAACAGAATTACTGGAGGGGACATTGGTGGGGAGAGGTTAAATGGGTGATGGGCATTAAGGAGGGCATCTCTGTTGAGCACTGGGTGTTGTATGTAAGTGATGAATCACAAAATTGTTCTGAAACCAATGTTATACTCTATATTACCTGACTGGAATTTAAATAAAAATGAAAAAACGTAAATTAAAACAAAAACTGTGATGTTGAATTGGAAACGTTTATATTTGTGTACCTGTCTAATGGAAGTGTAAAAGAAGGAGCAGAGAAGCAAATATGAGTCAGATGCAATGTTCTTGGTATAATTATGAAAGTATTGTCATGGTTTTAATCACCTTGTTGCAGCCCTTTTTAATACACCCCACGCTTCTGCACTCATTCTCCTAAACTATTAGAGATACGTAGATGGAAAATAAACTCTAAAAATTGGAAATAGGAGCAATATATCTTTTTCTAGATTTTAGAACATTTTGAGTTTTTAATTGATCATTTCCAAAAAGAGAATTGCCATCTGATATCTAGCAATTTTTTAATTTAATTTTCTGTACTGCTAATGTGGAGCAAATTACTGATATGCCAAAATTCCCCACTTATGTTAATGCATTAACACTAATTTTCAGGAAGAACAGGAAATGGAAGTGATTATTACTATAGAGCAATACACCCAGCAGTCATTAGTAAGCATTGCCTACATAGCAAGCACTATTCTGTGCACTTGTCCAAAGCTCTCAATAGCTTTATGAGAGGGTGCTTCTTCTCTACTTTGTAGACGAGAGAACTGAAGCTCAGAGAGTTTCCGGTATTTTTCACATGCTATTTAGTGGCATGAGGTAAATGATATCCAAGTAATATTGAATTGACAGCCAAATTCATAATTCATATACAACGACAATTAGTTCACTCTGGAAAGAAACTAGTTTAATTTCATATAGTAGAAATAAATCTTCCCACCTTCCTCTTCTGTCAAAATCATCCACTGGCATTTGAGTAACAATGCTTACAGGTATCTTTATGTGAACAGATGTTTGAAATACCTGTTTACATTGTAGATGCCATTGTACCTTCAGCACCTTAATATTCAATGTCCTGTTTCCCCAAAGTGAAAATTCTATAAGATTTTATTCCTTCCATGTTTCCCCACCATTTAAATAATTTTACTTTTTTTCAATGACTGCTGATAACTACCCAGGAAATAGCTCAGGATAAGTAAGCACTGGAGATCAGCAAGGTGGTATGTTATAAAGATAAATAATAGGGACAGGATTTTGATTTCTCATTTCATGTCCTTTCCCAATGTCAAGAAATGTCATTAAAATGGAATGAGCTAAGATGTTGATAGTAATCAAATTTTGTTTCAGTGTTTACTCTTTTGTTGTTACAAGTAACTGAGCAAAGTTTATGATCTGAATTTACTTCAACTCTTAATATATACATCCATTTATAGTGACCAAAGGACAAACCTACAAATCTATGTTATACTGAGTTATATAGAATATATGCGCTTATTTCAGATAATTCTATCCACCATCAATTTTCAGTGGCATAACTGTTAAAAATTAAAATGGGGTTGTGAAGGAAGTACTGTCACTTAACAGTAAATATATATTTATGATTTTTTTTCTTTTACTTTCTTTTGAGAGAGAGAGAGAGAGAGAGCACACATGAGCAGGGAAGAGGGGCAGATGGTAAGAGAGAGAGAGAATCCTAAGTAAGCTGACACTCAGCACGGATCCTAACATGGGGCTCAATCCCACGACTCTGGGATCATGACCTGAGCCAAAATTGAGAGTTGGATGCTCAACTGACTGAGACACCCAGGAGCCCTCTTATTTTTGTTCTTAAATTTAAATTAATATCCTGGGCTTGGAAACATGCATAAAGAAATTATGAGAATGATTCCTTTTGGAGAGAAACTTAAAGGTACTTGTTTAAACAAATACAGGGTACTTATTTTATTTTTCATATCTTAATGGATAGGAACATTGATAGTTGTTGTTTATTCTAAATTGCATGATCTTTAAACCATTCAAAATAAAGTCAAGGATATATATTGGGAACTACATTTTTAAATCTTTTCTGAATGATGATCTGTAATTTTTTTCATGAAATGGAGGCTAGAAAATTGTTTGAAGATACAGAATGCCACTATGCATATGTCAGTAAAACCTACAAATTAGTTTTTAAACTAATTTTGTTATTTCCATGTATAAACGTTTCTGAGGGCTATTCCTGATAAAATGTTGATTATGAAGACTGGTATTTGGCCAGCATGATTTTCACCATGACACTTAATTTGACAGATTGTTTAGAATCGGGTTCCTAACTAAAATAATAGTGACACAAAGGCAAAGTAAAAAGAACAATATCAGAACCTCCCAATGGGGCTCCTGGGTGGCTCAGTCGGTTAAGCATCCAACTTCAGCTCAGGTCATGATCTGATTGTTCATGGTTTCGAGCCCCGCGTCGGACTCTGTGCTAACAGCTAGCTCAGAGCCTGGAACCTGCTTCAGATTCTGTATCTCCCTCTCTTTCTGACCCTCCCCTGCTCATGCTGTCTCTCTCTCTCAGCAATAAATAAAGAATTTTAAAAAAACTCCCAAAATTAGAATAATACTATGTTTTCTCTTTAGCTTCCTTGATCTGTGCCCAAGGAAGGTCAAGGTGTATCATTTCTCTGTGTGCTATATTTCTTATCTTTAAAATGCACATAAGAAAATTTTCTTTCACAAAAAATGTATATTATTAGGAGAGAGAGAGAGAAAGCACAGTCTGAGCAGGAGAGGAGCAGAGAGAGGGTGGGACAAAGGATCTGGAGCAGGCTTTGTGATGACAGCAGTGAGCCTGATGCAGGGCTTGAACTCACAAACCATGAGACCATTACCTGAGCCAGGTCAGATGCTTAACTGACTGACCCACCCCAGGGCCCCAAGAATATTTTCTTATTAGGATGGTATTGAAGATTAGAAATAATATACAGAGAATACCTAACACAGTGCCTGAGATATGATAGATATTTATTTTCTACATTTGTTTCTTTAAGAAACATCTGGAAAATGATGTTTTATAAGTATAACAGCTGCTTCTTTGGTGATACATAGCTGACAATAGTTATAAGGTGAGATTTTGTAAAGATCCCAGGAAGAAAATTATGTTCAATATGGCTTTTCAATTATGCATTTATCCTTTTTCTCACTATTTTATGTATGATCACTAATCAGGCAAAAAGACACACTATCCCTTTATCCCAATTACTCCAGGCTTAAACCCAATAGAAATAATTTATAAAGTGACAGAGAGAGAATAGAAATGTAAGCAGAAAGACTGTCATTATTTGTTTAAATTATTCTTAATTATTACAGAAATGCATTTTTCAAATTTTACACTTTACTAGCCTCAAATAGAAGTCTGATAGTAAAGGTTAAAGAAGGTCATGAATTTTGCAAGTTAGAAAAATTTCCTTCCATCTTCTAACTGAAGTAAAACTGAAACTTGACAACATGTTTTAAATGTATTCGTGTACTTCCAGTCTTCACACGTCTAATGAATATCCGAGATTGACTAATAGTAAACCCACTCTAAATATCTGATTTGTAAAGACAACACAATTGAGTAAATAAGAGTGGCATGAAGGAACATAATATGTAAGTAGCAAAATTTTATACCTGATACCCAGCATCCAGTTTTCGAGATTCCTATAGCAGGAATAAAATTTGAAGCCCTACGTTGGCACCGATTCTTGATTTTAGCATGTGGATTTCTAAGACTTGAGCAAAAGTCCATGCTAGCCAGAAAGGTCCAGAAGAATAGACCCACCATGATGATTTCCCATTACCCAATATGAAACTATCTTCAACTTTTATTCATTTAGCAAATACTTGGGGTAGTTTCTATTTGCTCTCATTTATTGAGAACTCAATGACACATTTTACATTTTTGTACCTGTTCATTTATTTTGTGCTCACAGCAATGCCTTGATGCAGATATTTTGTTCTTTACAGAAGAGGGAAATCATACTCCATTAAGTATCTTTCTAAAGTTTACATGGTGGTAAAGTTTAGATGCAAAGTTGGGTTTGTTTCATATATCACATGGCTTCTTGAATGATAGAAAATGATTTTGTGACTTCTCCATTTCTAGAAATATGTATGCTCACATATTTATGCCATTTTTACTTTTGGTTTATGGATAAAAATAATTAATTATGCCTGATGTATTGCCCTTCAAATATGTACAGTAAAAGTGCCCTGGGTTTTTCATTGGAAGAAAGTATATGTATCAAAGCTATTAACATATTAAAACTCTTAACATATTCGTTACTCGTTTTTTTTTTTTAGACAAGAGTTCAAAATTTAAATAAGAAAGCAAAATGAATTCCTTAGGTCAAACTGGCTTTATATGTCTGTCTACTATACATAACTTATCAAAGATTTTCTTTTTGCTTTATAGGGATGACTTGCCAAGCTCGAACATCTTACACTGAAGATGAAGTTCTTTGGGGTCATCGTTTTTTTCCTGTGATTTCCTTAGAAGAAGGGTTCTTTAAAGTTGATTATTCCCAGTTTCATGCGACATTTGAAGTCCCCACCCCACCTTATAGTGTGAAAGAACAGGAGGAAATGCTTCTTATGTCGTCTCCTTTAATAGCACCAGCCATAACTAACAGCAAAGAAAGACATAATTCTGTGGAATGCTTAGATGGACTTGATGACATTACTACAAAACTTCCGTCTAAGCTGCAGAAAATTACCGGAAGAGAAGACTTTCCCAAAAAACTCTTGAGGATGAGTTCTACAACTTCAGAAAAAGCCTACAGCTTGGGAGATTTGCCCATGAAACTTCAACGAATAAGTTCAGTTCCTGGCAACTCAGAAGAAAAACTGGTATCTAAAACCACCAAGATGTTGTCTGATCCCATGAGCCAGTCAGTGGCTGATTTGCCACCAAAGCTTCAAAAGATGGCAGGAGGAGCAGCCAGGATGGAAGGGAATCTCCCAGCCAAATTAAGAAAAATGAACTCGGATCGATTCACATAACAAAACACCCCCATAGGCATTATTTATTGTTTGATTTAGTAATAGTCCAATATTTGGCGGATGAGGTAATCCTCGAAGGAATCTGAAAGGTACATTTTCCCCCAGTCATATATGCATATTTGAGAACCCTTTCTTCCCAAGTATTGCCACTGTGCAGAAAGCAAAAGTTGTGTAAAGAGAGGACACCATAAGAAAGTTCTTATTAACGGGCATGTATTATCACATCAAGCATGCAATAATGTGCAAATTTTGCATTTAGTTTTATGGCATGATTTATATATGGTATATTTATATTGTATATTCTGGAAAAATATATATATATTTAAAGAGGTGGTACTCTTCACGACATTTCTAACATATGTATTAAACCAAACATGAGTGCATAGCTTTCAGGGCGATAAAACTATATTTTGTGTGTGTGTGTATATATATACATACATATGTGTGTCTATATATACACATACACACACATACATAAATATATATCTGATAAAATTGTGATGTTTTGTTCAAAGTTGTAGTTCTTGTGCATGTTTACTTTATTAGGCTAGGAAGGCTTCTGGCATTAATTATTAATACCAAATATTTTAGCCTTAAATTATTTGTCATTTTAAAATCTGATTTAATGTTTTCTGCTGTTTAAGGTCCTAGGAGGTTATCAATTGTACTTTATATGAGGGAGTCACACAAGTCTATGCTATTTACGGCCCTGCATAAATATAACCATTATATTTAACTTGTAAATTTTAGAGCATACCACCAATATGCTAAAAATTTCTTACAATTTTTAAAAGTTACTAGTACTAGGGGAAATTTGGTTAATTTGAGAATTGGTCCTTTTCTGGACTATTTGAAGTCTGGAAATGTGTTTTGTATATGATCTAATACAACCATGAGCTCTGAACAAATGCTGAATCATTGTAATTATCAGTAGCCAACTTATATTGAATATGTCAGAATCTGCTTGAAATTACATAATTGATGGTCCCTGTTCCAAACTGAGACAATTGGTAACATTTTCACTCTTTTTCTGGAAGTTCTGTCATTTTTAAAAAGAATAATTTATCCTTGAAGAGATATGGCAGTACAGTGAAACAGATGATAAATATCTATGCTTAAAGTATGTATGTCTAGATGAGTCTCTTTTTTAATTCTGTTCTCTTGTTTGTGGCATTTACTGTATCAGGACAGGCCTTTTTTCCTCACCTGGGGAACCTATCCCACCCCATGCCTGTCACTGGGTTCAGGAAGAATGTTATGTATATATCTGAGAGAATTTTAATTAGATGAATTGAAGATATTTTACCCATTTGGGCTTTTTTGTTTGTTTGTTTGTTTGGTAAACACTGATTTTATCGGTGTCTTGGATGCCTGGCCCGCCAAAGTAATTTTAGCAGTACTATTTTTCTATCCCCAAGGTCTGATATTTATTACTCATTAGTGGAAATAAAAACTACTGCTCAGAAGAACACCTACAAAATGAATATTTGGAATACAGAGATTTTTATGAAAATTTATAAGTGCTCCTTATCAAAATGGCAGAGATTTTCCTATGAAATTTCTTTGGGCATTGCATTGTAAGTCTGTCCAGAATTAAGCTATTTCTCCTTATTAATATCTAAATCCTTCATGGCTGGTTCCCATCATTTCCCATTTTTTAGCAAGCCTGTGATGATTTTCTAACTGGAAAATGATTATGTCAACAATCCTGTCATTAACTACAATAATATCTTCTGGCTACCTCTGTATCAACCAGATTCTGTAGGTGCAAACATATCCCAGGGAACTGTTACTGGCAAAATGATCAACTTTGAGCATTCATCCACTGTGAATAGAGCTCCTTGCTCTACCCCTTGATCCCATTTTCTAGGTATAGGAAACGAACTAGCACAGACAGAAGGGGGTCTAGGGGGCGTGAGATATTTATTATCAGTGGAAGAAACTCCATAGATCATTTAGTCCAAACACTTAAAACTAAATAGAGCCATAATTTAATTTGGAGAGTCATTCTGATTTGTCTTTGGTACCAAGGAAAATATGGGACCAAAAACGAACTCTCTGAATGTACTCATTCATTCAACAAAATTTTTGCATGCCTTTTATGTCCTCGGCAGTTGTATCTCCTGAAGATTTGGCTCTGACTAAGAGGAGTTGGTGCCCATTTGAACTGACTGAATACTGGTAGGAGAGTGGGGAGGGGCCCTGTGGAGACAGAGGGAACATGGATAAGATGATTTCAGATACTCAAAGTAACAGTTTAAGGTAAGGAAAACAGGATAACAAAATGGAAAATGACTGGGTGGTATAGCGCTGATTATCTTAGAAGAGGTGACTGGCTTAGGGAGGGGTGATATTTCAACAGAAATCTGATTGACAAGAAAAAAAAACACTGTTGCCAAATTAATTTTTTCTTCATGATGCTATTCCTTTATCTTTTCCACATACGTATGGGAAAGGTATGATTTCTGCATGTAATTGCAGTTTAGCCCGTATTGCTAAGTTGATCCGAGGTCCCAGTTTACCAGGGAGAGTTCCAGTTTATACCTATTGTACCTGTGTAATAATTAATTGCACTCCCTACTCTTAGAGTGTCCTGGTTTTGATGATACATTATATGGTGACTCTACGTTTTTGTTGAAACTAACTAAATGATGAAGTCTGATATATTTGGATAAAAATAAAAAAATTGCTTTTTCTTCTCCTTTTGCTGATTTTTTTTTTCTTTTTTGATGCTGATCATTCCAAAAAAGATCATCTCTGTTTCATCTATTTCAGCCTGGAGGACTTCTTGTCAAAGTGATTTCATGTAACATTTGTTCAATCTGTATATGACATGTTTTCTCAGCAGTGAAAAGTTCTGCATTTTATTGACTGAATAAAAAATAAATCTCTGGTATTTCCATTTCAGGAAGTTATAAGAGCTCAAATCAAAGAGAATAAAGTCAACTGAAGCCAAGATAATTGTCAGCCCACCAATGTGGTTACTCTTGGAAAGCAAAATGTAATGTATTCATTGAACTGGATAACTCTACTTAACAACTGGAAATTAGTCCCTTTTATGGGATTTTCATGGTATAGCTTCTGTCATAGTAAAATATTTCATTCTATTTAACAAAATTATGTGAATAAAAGAAATACGATTATTTTGATAATGTTTATCTTCAATTGAAATATTCATCCTTCTCAGCAATATGTGAATACAGTTTTGTAAATGTATACAAATTAAAAATAAGGATATTTTATCATTAGTTATTTCTGAAAAATTCTTATGTGCTTTTAAATTCATCCATATATGGCTTTAAATTCTCAGATATGTATTTAGTTGTCTCAGTACTAAAAAGCCAATTTGTCTAGACAGGATGGGGCAATAATGGATTATTTCTGTTGGGAGATGAGTGAGATTACGGGGAATGTGGCCTCTACTCTATCTGATTTATGAAAATTTCCTACAGCTCCATAGTGTGAAGAGAGTCCAGGCTGACTGCACAACATATCTGTGGGCTCTACTTCAGAACTTGTGATTAAATTACATTGTACATCGTATACAAACTAGAATCCAACTAATTGCATTTTCTGGCATGCAATTAAGAATTATTTAAATGTGCAAGATCATTTAGGTTACAAAAATATAAATTCATGTATTCAAGTTTTATAAAAACTATATTAAACTTTCAAAACATGATTGGGTTTAATTTTTACAGTGTGTTCATCATTTTTCCACTTTCCAACAGTGAATTAGTCATATTCCTTGACTTGGTTTG
Source organism: Proteles cristata cristata (assembly GCA_017311185.1). Taxonomy (NCBI): domain Eukaryota; kingdom Metazoa; phylum Chordata; class Mammalia; order Carnivora; family Hyaenidae; genus Proteles; species Proteles cristata. The sequence goes on along the minus strand of JAESUZ010000242.1, from coordinate 46,553 downwards.
TTTATCATGAGCCTCTTCCCTCTCAAAACACAATGATTCAATCCATCACAACGCATTCCTTGAGGGGTACTTTTATTTTTGCTCTTTATTTGTGAGATGCTTCAGTAATACGGAACCTGCTCATAATAATGCAGACTGTTTCAGACCTGCATTTCTTTTAAAGGAATCTCCATGACCATCCTGTCCTTGGCTGAACCACTGTTTCAAAAGACATAGTAAGTAAAGCAGTCAAATACACAATTTCCCAATTTTGTTTAAAAATCAAATCCCCTTTTTAAAAAAGCATTGAGCTACTTTTCCTGAAAATGTTTCATTAAAATAGTGTATTCCTAATTTTAATCAGACAACTTCTGTGATATGTCATGTGTCCAATTCCCTGGCACCTCATAAAATTAAGTTAAAAAGTCACATTCCTGAAGCTTCTGCCCTAGTGAAGTTCAAAAAATATCCTCCTCATCATTCAGTAAGTAGATTTTTTTTTTCTCCAGATTCTGCCTTTTTTCCCTGAAAAGTTGCCTTGAAATCATGGCTGTTTCAGAGTACGTGGGTTGCGTCTGATCAATGGATGCTATAAACAGCAAATACAGGACAGTCCATTAGCTCCTTATTGCTTATTAAGAATTTCATCTTTAGCCCTTGCTTGTCTTTTCCCAGCTCCCCGTGTCCATCACTTGCATGGTGACTTGCACACATTATTTAAGTCTTTAAAATAATTCTCCATGGTAAAGATTATTTCCATTTTATACTTGAAAAAAAAAAAACAAACAGCCTCAGAAAGGCTGTTTAGCCAGTTTTTAGTTCAATGAAATCCACAAACAAGACTAGTCCCTGCTCTCTGGGTGGTGCTGATGTTATTTACATGCAAATCTCTAACCATTCTTACAATGTTTCTTCCTGATTTTCCATTGGGGAGTATTATCTGTTTGCTTTTTATACTCTGGTAGATAAAGATCTAGTTCTGTTTCAATTCCTGCTACCCACTGTTCCTTCATCACATCCACCCTCTGCCAAATTTTCAACATTGTTATATCATATTTATTAGATTAATTATCAGTGTTCTCATTAGTGTTATCACAGTTGAGCCCATGTGTTTGAATCATTTTTCTCACCCTTCACACCATATTCCCCCACAGGGTCAATAATTGTCTTGTTTTGTCTTTGCATATATTTTTTTTCTTTGCATATATAATAAATATATGGTTTGAATATATATATATGTATGTGTATATATGTGTATATATATGTGTGTATATATGTGTATATCTGTGTGTGTGTGTGTATATATATATATATATATATATATATATATACACATTCAGCCACAGGTTTTCCCAGTTATAAATACTTTCCTATTCATCAAACACATTAATATTTGAACAATTTTATCTTCTTAAGGAAATCTTTCCTGAAGCATTATGACCTGATCAATTAGGTAAATTTCTTTAAGTCTTCTATACAGCTTTTGTTTTTTGGACCTCCTTTATCATCATCCAGGAGGATTCTGTTTCCCACATTCCCAGTTTCATGCAACTTATGCTTTCATCTTTCTGGTTTACTCTTTTTTTTTTTTTTTTTTAATGTAACCATTTTCTAGACCTGGGAAAGAAAATGTGGAAGTAAACTTTTTGATAACTTGATATGTTAAAATAAATCTTTTCTTCATAATTAATAGTGATAGTTTGGCCTAGTGTAAACATTACTTTCCTTCTGAATTTCAGAGGCATTGTTGTGTTTTTCCTCCTACTTCACAATGTTGCTATTAAGATGTCTGATGCCATTCTGAGTCTGTTGTATAAAACAAAGGATTAAAGGTTTTAGAATATTCTAGTCTTCCACAGTATTCTAAAATTCCAAGATGATCTGCCTAAACATGAGCCCGTTTTAGTCCATTTTGCAGTGCCCTTTCAATCTGGAAATTCATACTTTAGGGAAATCTTCTCAAGCTCTGTCTTTATTTATTCCTCTCCATTTACCTTTGTCTTTCTGGGATTTTCCTTATTTGGATGCTAGAATTCTTGGAATGATTTTTTGATAGTCTCATATTCCTTCCTTTGTTATTTCATTGCATTTTTCTCTACTCTCTCAAAGATTTTATCATCTATGACTTTCATTTATGACCATTTATTTGATTTCATTTGTCTTCTAAAGTTTTAAATTATTACCCAATAATTTTAATTTTCAAGATTTTAAAAAATTTTTGGTTCTCTACATTTTTTAAAGTTTTCTTTTCTTTGTGCCATGGATAAAGAATCTTAGCTCTTTCAAATTATTAATGATGGTGTATTTTAAATGTTTCTTCTTTCACCATTTCTTTTGTAGTATTTTCCAATGTATGTGTTTTTTAGTTTGTTTTCTAATAGGCCAATTGCAAAGATGACTGAGGCTCTTTGCAAATGTATGGAGTAAGTCCAACCATGATCTTCACTGCTGAGTGATATGGTTTAATACTTACCTGAAGTCAAGGCACGTCTGGGTGGCTGTGTTGGTTAAGTGTCCAACTGTTGATTTCTGCTCACATCATGACCTCACAGTTTCTGGGATGGAGCTCTGTCTAGAGTTCTGGCACTGATAGCCTGAAGCCTGCTTGGGAGTTTCTCTCTCCCTATGTCTCTCCCCATCCCCTGCTCACATGTGCTCTCTCTCTCTCTCAAAAATAAATAAAAAAGCATTTAAAAAGTTGATTAGAATGGAGTAATGTGTGCCTTTTCCTGACATTGTTGCCTTGCTGTGCTTTTAAAATCCCTCTGAAATCCTTCCTTTTTATTTATTTATATTTATTTTTTAGAAAGAGACAGCACCAGCAGAGGAGAAGAGCAGAGGGAGTGAGGGATGGAGAGAGAGAGAAAGAGAGAGACAGAGAGAGAATCTTAAGCAGGCTCCATGCTAAACACAGAGTTTGATGCAGGGCTCTATGCCACAACCCCCGGGATCATGACCTGAGCTAGAATGTAGAATCGAGGCTCGATGTACTGAGCCACCCCGATGCTCCTAACATCTTTCTGTTTCAGTGTTTCAGGAAACATCAGAGATTAATGCTTGTATTTGATCTGCCACTTTGAGAAGAAACCCTAGTCAACCGTATTAGTTTTTTGTCACTGTTATAATAAATTACCACAAATCCAGCAACATAAGTAATACAGATTTATTATCTTACAGACTGTAGCTAGAAATCCGACATGGGTCTCACTGGGCTAAGATTAGTATGTCCCTAGGGCTGTGTTTGCTTTTAATAGCTCTAGAAGAGAATTCATTTCCTTGGTCTGTTCAGTTTCCAGAGGCCACCCACAATCATGGGAGGGTTCCACCCCCTTCCATCATTACAATAAGAAAAACTGAATCTCTTTGTGCCTTTCTTGTACAGACACATCTTGTTTTGACTGGTCTGCTTTGCTCTTCTACTTTTAAGGACCACTGTGATTATAATGGGCCCACCTACATAATGCAAAATAAGCTTCTCATGTTGAGGTCCTTAACTTAATTGTATATGCCAATCCCTTTTGCCAAGTAAGTTACCATATTCATGCATTGGAAGTTAGCATGTGGACTTGAAGGACCATTATTTTGACTACTTCACAAACCTTTCTTATTTATCCTCTTTTATATAAAGAGAATATATAATTTGGACAATAGTATTTTCCTTCTGAAATCTTAAATATATTTTCATGTAGATTTAAAAATAAGGGCAGGCATTTATTTTCATTAGTGACATCCTTCCATGTAACAAAACATATTTAACTATTTAATTATTCCCTTAGGAATCTATTTTTGTCATAGTCTGTGAGCAAATATCTGACCAGGTTTTATTTTACAGCTCTTCATAGAGGAGAAAATAAAACAAACACAACAAAATAAAAGAAGCAAAACAATGTTTCATGAAATAGATTGAAAGCAACATCCATAACTTCAGTGTTGTGAATCTAAGCTTTGATGTCAGGTCCACTTTTTTCTTGGCTGGCCAACCCCACCCTCCGATCTTCAAACACTATCAAGGGTGGATTAAAGTTTCAGTAGATCAACCGATAAGCTGGTGTTGGTATTTGTTGACAGATAAATATTACTGTGCCATGTAGACCCTTAAAATGTATATAAGCTTGTAACCTAGAAATTAATTTTAGAAATAAATCGCATTGTATTTTAACCAAATGATCAATGAGCTGCATGCTGAGATTTGGGGGGGAAGGGGGCATGGGAGGAGGCATGTTGATCAAGGGTTAAGTTTCAGTGGCTAACTGAATGAGAAGGGCAAAGTGGAAAATGTCATTTAGATGCAGGTTTATTTTTGTAAATGAAGGCCTGTAGTGTGTCCTCTACCCAATATCCCATTGTGATGTCTAATGAGATTTATGGCTTCCTTTCTCATTGAACGTTACTAAATAAATGATTGGGGTTTTTATTATCCCTTTTACCTAGCCCCCCCCCCCCGCTTCACTGCCAGAGTGACTTCTTAGTTTTACAAAACAAGCTATCTTATAGGGAAAATTGTGCACAGAATGAGACAATTAATTAGATTATGGACTCTGATTTTTCTAACCCTATATAAGTGTGATTTCACTGGCTCCCAATTCCCCAATACATAAAATTTGTAGTATGATATTATGTTATGTTACATTCTAGATACATATTTCACATCATTGACATCTTTCCTTTTATTAAAATATCTAGATTTGGATATGTGAATGAACTCTGTCATCCAACCATAGTTTTTTAACTACAATTCATGTTTAACACCAGACATTTTCCATTCTGCATGACTTACAGAGTTGATATTCAGCTATAAAAAAAGACATTAAGTCTCAAATATTTGGTAAATTGAGATCTGTACCATGATAGGAATATATATTTTCTTTTTTAAAGTAAGGATTAGTTATAAACCCTAAGCTTATTAATATCTGGATAAAGTAATTATTGATGATCAAGTTGGAGGGAAAAAAAATGCTTCAGGAATTATGCATTGTACTTTTAGTCTTGAAGGCAGTTTCCCCATAGATGAGAATCAAAATGTTGGTTACAGCTGAAATGGAGCACAAACTGAATGAGCAGTATTCATATCAATAATCTATTCTAAACTAGTAAGTTATTTTTTAGTCACTGGTTATATGATATATTTGGTTTCTTTCCCCAATATCCTACTAAAACTTTCCAAGTTATTCAACAGATTTTTTTTTTAATGGGAGAGCTCTTGCTTGAGAATTATATACTCCTAATTAAAATATAGGGTCTTAAATGTTTTGAAACATAACTGTAAAGAATACTGGGTAGTTCGAGAAAGAATGTGGCGAACTCATATCTGTGTGGGTGGAGTTGGGTACGGTAAAGAAGGTGGGAAAATCTTCTGAAGTATTTTGTTGTAAGGGATACTGAATGTGTTATCAGACATATGAAAAGATAATTAAAAGGAGGAGAAGTAAAAGAAGCAGTGTGTACAGATTCATGGGGTTTGGAAATCATATTATGTTTTGCAAATATAAGTAGTTCAGAAAGACTAGGATATGGGCTATAGGATTAATATGGAAGATAATTATAAGTAGTGGCCCATTCACAAAGAATATTATAACCCACAGAATACAGTTGTTGTTGTTTTTATGTTGAAGACAAACTGTAAAGTCTAAAAGGATAATGGGATCAGATATGTATTTTAGAAAGTTTGCTATTCCAACATACAGTAGGGAAAAAATGAACTCTACAATTTCCATTTCATTAGATCCAATATATTTTTCATTAAACTCTATTTATAGCTTATATCCCTCAGGGAAAAAAAAAAGACTTTATGAGGCTTACAAAATGTTAGAGGAAAATATGCATAAAATGAATACACCAGAGAGATGAAGGGGAAAAACCCAAAAATACATTCTAACTGCAAAAGTTAATATAGATGCTGTAACTGAATATAATATTTCACATCTGGCAGGTAAGAAAAAAAAAGAAATTATGTTATGTGTTTTTCCTTATCTGAAAGGATAAAACCAACAATTCCCTAAGGAACCAATAATTTCAGATCTCTTCAGATCTCATTAGACTTTCACACAATGTCTCTTTTCTTAGCTGTTGTAATCAAGCATTCCAAATCACCTGAACTCTTCCCAAAGGAAAGTGTTATTTGAAAGTTTATTTCCTCTCTTTCCTTCTTTTGTTACATTTAAGAGCATTAAGTTGAGTTAAATAAAGATGGCAAAATGCAAATTGTAAAGAAGAAAAGATTGAAAAACAGAACAGTTTTGATTTGGGACTGCTTGCTAATCAGAAGGTGATTTTTGTATCAGGTACATGTTTCAGGGAAATAACTCCTATTCATCTTTAGTACAAGATGGAATAAAAATAAATGCAATACCCAGTGTGGGCAAATAAATTAGAATTATCTGACATAATATCATAGGCTCTTCATTATTTAAAGTTTAATAATTAATGATGCACTGGTTAAATTACTAGAGTTTAAAATATATTCAACAAGACATCTTTTTCCAATAATTACTTGATTGGAAATTAAAACTTGATTGCTATCAGACATTCACTAAGAAATAAATGTTTACACATTGATCCTTTCCCTGAATCTAGGGATTCAGCGTAGTGACCCATCAGTATAAACCATATGTGGACTGATACTTAAGCCACGTGTATTTTCATCCCTAGAACTGTGTGAACTTTGACAAGATGCAAATTCAACTTGCCCCTTTAGAAGTTTAACTTATAGCTAATTTCTCACATCCATGGAAAGAAAAATGAAGGCACAGCCCATCAGTGGTATATATCTAAGTGTCCCCAAAATCATCCAGGTCATTTGGAATGTTGATAGAAATTTAATTCAATTGACCACCCTAATCATATCTGCAGTAATGGGCACAGATCTAGTGCACTCTCTGAGCTGGTTGGTTAGGTCAGACATGTGTCAACCTTTATTCAGTCTCCATATAACTCAAGTTTAATATATACCTTGTAAAAGTATAAACATGCAGACGCTTTTTCGTCTTATTAACAGATTTGTTTTCAGTTTTCTCTCAGAAAAAGAAAAACCTCAGTGTAGAGGCTTTCTTGGAAGAAATTCATTTCTGGACTTACCTGAGAGCTCAAAATGCTTACTGGCAGGTGACTTGGCCACAAGCAAAAAGGACACAGTGCCAAAGCAGCAAGTCAGCCATACTCCATCTACAAAAGATAAGTAGTGGCCTGTTTATAAAGAGTATTATAACCCACAGAAAGCCAAGTATTTGTTTTAATTAGTGTTAGAAGTCATGTCTGTTTAATACATAAAGAATAACTAAAGTTTCAAAATAATATATGACCCAATGTGTTTCAGTATCCATATATTTATTCACATTTCCAGAAAGTTGAAAATGTGAAAATTATGCCCTTTGATAGAGAAGAAAGAGGCAATCATGATTTTAGATGTGTGCACTCACATGTATGTGATTTCAAACTAAATATGCAAGTGGAAAGAGGATATGAAAAATAGATTAAATTCTCTGATACTTTTTTTTAAAAACACATTTACAAGGACTACTTTTGTACTCATCTACAAATGAGACACTCCGTTCTCGTAGAATAATTTCAGGTCATAGAATAAATTCAGTTCAGTCTAGAGGAGGAAACTAATATTGTAATGGAGAAAAGTCATTACATTATATTACAAGTCATTGCATCAGGCCTCTGTGCAATCTGGATGGTTCAAATCATTTGCTTCATGCCATGGCTTGTCAGTAATTCTTTTCAGTTAAGAGATGACATCTAATTTGCCAGACTGGAGAGCCATTTTCTTTTCCATAATCATCTTCCAAATAGAAGTTAGCATCATGCCAATGAGGATGTATCAGATTGTCTTCCAGAACTGTGGTACAAGGAAACATTCCTCAGGTAATAGTGGGCATGCAATTATGAGTCCAACCATCCTCAGAAGGTTTTCAATAGGAGCCCACTGAACTCTTCCTTAATCTGTGCTCCTTTCCTTTTCAACATAATAGTTGCTTCTATCATAAAATATGGAGTAATAGTTGCTGGGTGCTATTTTTCTTACAAAATCTAATTAAAATGAGAGATCTTCTTGGGTGAGAAATATATGGGCCTGCTTGTCTTTGAATAATAATTAAATTATGCATTATAAAAACTCTCCTACTTAGAAGTAATATGATCAAGACAGGTAAGAAATATTTCTTCACTTGGGGCTGTAGGATCCATGGCAGCTTGCTTCCTCAAAGCCAAGAATGGAAAGAGAGATAGGTGTTACACTTTTTATGTATTTGTTTATTTTTAAGTTTTATTAATTTATTTTGAGGGAAAGAGGGCATGCACACAAGCAAAGCAGGAGTGGAGAGAGAGAGGAAGAGAGCATTCCAAGCAGGCTCTGAGTGGCCAGTGCAGAGCCTGACCAGGACTCGAACACATGAACCATGAGATTATGATGTGAGCAGAAACCCAGAACATTTAACTGACTGAGACACCCAGGCACCCCTTATGTGTCATGTATATTATAACCCTCTAAATCTCATCACCTTTGCCACACTCATTCCCTTTAAGCCAGCCACAGGTCTTACCGATATTCACATGTGGGGATTACATGAAGGAGATAAGGATCATCTGAGGAACTTTTTTTTTGGTCTGCCTTGGAGACTATGACAATTTTGAAAAGAATTCTACAATATTAAAAGATGAATTCCCAAAATTGACAGAATATGTTTTCTGCTGTTGTCATCTTTGAAAAATATCCTCTGCTCTTCTCTCCATCTTTAAAAAATATCAAATATCAAATGGGTAGCATTCCACACAAACCTCCAAGTAGCTTGACAATTACTTTTCTATTTAGTCCTACAAAAGTAGGACTTACAAAATGACATGAAGAAAAGATGTATACCTCTGAGTCAGACCTCACTCACGATGTTCAGTGAGACTTTTACTGGAATACATACATATATTACATATACATATATGTGTGCACACACACACACACACACACACACAATGAAACCTTGGTTTGTGAGCATAATTCATTCTGAAAACATGCTTGTAATCCAAAGCACTTGTATACCAAAGCAAATTTCAAAGAACCATTGGCTCAGTTGTGATCATGTGACAGTTGGCATCAGGTACTACTCATATTGCAAGACATCACTCATTTATCAAGTTACAATTAGAAATGTTTGCTCATCTTATGGAATACTCACAGAATAACTTATTTGCAATCCAAGGTATTACTCTATGTATGTACTCTATGTACATACATATGTACATATGTACTCTATGTATGTATATACGTAGATATACACATGTAGATAGGTAGATAGGTATGTATGTATAATAGGTAGATAGAGATAGATATACATACATACACTTATATATATATACATATTCTCCTAATCACTGCTATATACATATACATGTATGTTATATATATATACACATGTAGATATATATATACACATGTAGATAGGTAGATAGGTATGTATGTATAATAGTAGATAGAGATAGATATACATACATACACTTATATATATACATATTCTCCTAATCACTGCTATATACATATACATGTATGTTATATATATATTTTTTTCTTTATTCTGAATATGTTCTGTTCCTAATTATACACATGTGCCTCTTCTGTTTTCTTGTCTATTTATTAATTTTGTATTTAATTCTTTTTCCTGCTTTTTAGATTCTCAACCACAAAGACTCTGAAGTAGCCTTTTAAATACAATAAAATTGCAAAATGTAAACAAAAAGATTTTTAAAAATCAAACATAAGCATGACCAAACTAAAAAGACAGAAAATTAAACAGAAATATGTGACATAAAAGGTCTTACATTGTCTTTTAACTAGACTGAGAATTTGGGCTGACTTTACAGGCAAAATGATAGAAGGAACAATTATTTCATTTTTTTTGTACAGAAAAACTCGTAGGAAAATATGGTCTTATGTGTTAAAATTAAAGCTATCTCCATCTACAGTAAGTGTTTTCACTCCTCCATAGGCACAATAAAGGCACAGTAAGGCCAGGATTTATGAAAGAATATTCACAATAGCATTGTCTATATTATCAAAGCAACAACAACAAAAAACCCCTACATGTCCTGCAATAGTAGAAAGGAAAAATGAAATTTTAGTCTATGGTATTGAATTCTATAAAGCAATGAAAATAAAGGAACTAGACCACAAATAACAACATAGATTAATTTTGCAAGCAAAACATTGTATAAAAAAGAAAAAAATGAAAATTAACTTCCCACATGTGTTTTTGCAAAGGACAACTTGACAGATACCGTGGATTATGTCGTCAATCATATTCTGCCTGGAACCGGTTACTGGCATTACCAGGCTCCGACAGTTTTATCCTGGAGCCTGCCTCTGTAAGTCATAAACCATGAAACCTTACCACAAAACCTCACTGGATAAAATGTGAGCATTTTAACATACTTATTTGGATAAGAATTTATAAAGGCTCAGCAAGAAATGTAACACTGTTTTTCCCACAAAAGTACCCAATAAGATGACAATTTTTGCACACATAGGCTAAACCTTATCCTGTTTCCAAAAGCAAAATGGCATTTATATTCTAAGTTTTGAATTTGTGTTTTGTATATTCTATGTAAGTGCATAGATAATACTGATGTTTTGTATTAAAAGGAAATAATTTTTCAAAGAATTATTTCTTTGATAATGAATTTTCTTTTCATTTAAAATGAAATCTTACAGAAGTAACTCCAGTATCAATACAAGCCTGTGCACACAAGTTCACTCTGTCACTGAATTCAAGAACTACTTTCAAACAGCAAGCACTGTTAAAACTGACTTATTTACAAACATATCTCTTTGTAGTAAGATCAAAGCACAATTAAACTTTAAAAATACAGATAAAAGCAACGTTCTAGTTCACTAATTTTTTAATGTTATATATTTTACTTTTGATTTTTGAAGAAAAATTAGTATACAATATTGTATTAGTTCCAGGCAACTGAATAGTGATTTGGCAATTACATTCATTACAAAATACCATGAAAAGTGTAGTTACCATCTGTCATCATACAAAGTTATAACATTACTATGTTTTCTATACTGTGCTTTTTATCCCTGTGACTTACTTTATGGCTACAAGTTTGTATCTATTCAAAAAAAATTTTTTTTTAATATTTATTTTGAGAAGAGAGAGAGCACAAGTGGGAAAGGGGTAGAGAGAGGGGGACAGCTGATCTGAAGTAGGCTCTGATAGCACAGAACCTGATGTGGGGCTCAAACTCATGTGAGATCATGACCTGAGCTGACGTTGGATATTTAAATGACTGAGCCACCTAGGTGCCCCTCTATCTTTTTTAAAAATATTATCGTTAATGCTTTTTAAATTTATTTTGAGAGAGAGAGAGCACAAGAGTGTGAGTGGGAGAGGGGCAAAAATACAGGGAGAGAATCCTAAGTAAGCTTCACACTGAGCTCAGAGCCCAACACAGGGCTCAGTGTCACAAATGGTGAGATCATGATCTGAATGGAAACCATGAGTCTGACACGTAACCAACTGAGCCACCCAGGTGCCTCTTTTTTCCCTTCACCTATTTCACCCATCCCCCAAGCCCCTGCCCCCTCTGGCAACCACTAGTTTATTATTTATATTTATGAATCTATTCCTGTTTTTCTTTGTTCTTTTCTTTGAGGTTTTTTTTTTTAAGCAAAACAAGCTATGATTGTGGCCTTAAAAATCTTCACTTCTCTGGGTAAAAACAAGGTAACTTTGTGTGTGTGTGTGTGTGTTTATATTCAAAGTGTGTTGTGTAAAACTGTTGAAAAAATAAGCCATATATATATTTCAGCTTCTGAGATCAGTTTTCAAATCCAATATGGAAAATTTAATTTGTAAAATGCAGTCAAAAATTTGTATAGAACATACTTAAGACAATATCTTGTATAGAATACTTCGAAGTCAGTGTGATCCTTAGATAAAAGCTGATTGCAGAATAGTAGTGCATAATAATTTTGACATTTGGGTTCTTAAATGTTTAGATGGAGTAATAATAGTATCACTAAGTTGCTGGTAAAATAGTATCTAGTTCTCTAGGGAATGACATTTAGGCAGTGTGGCAAAACAGTAAAAGCATACAGTTAAAGATAACAGGAAAAGGGAGTACATATAGGTAACATTCTAATAATGTGGAAGGGAGAGTGGCTATTTAGGGGAAATGGAAAACATTGCTATAGAAGTTATATTAAAAAGTGAAATGATTTGGAATGAATGATTTGGAGGCTATAATTCCATCTGAGAATTAAAGCCTTGGGGAGATGAAATGTTTGCCTGTATGTTTTGGACTGCACAACTGAAAAATAAAACAAGTGAAAAGAGAATCCTTTGTTTCAAAAGATGATTTTGAGTTGGACAGTATATCTAGGGAGAAAAAATTATAATGAAGTGAATAGGAAAGAAAGAAAAGGAAACAGAATTACAGATGTGAAGTGTAGTGTCCTGACGAAGGTAGAATGGCAAGGAAATAGTAATAAATGTGTGAGAACAAGAATCTTCTCCAGTCAACTAACCTTTGCTTGGCTAAGTTCTTTAAGGAATAGGCAGTAGGATTTTTGTTTTGCTTTTTGTGTCCTGAGAAACCAAATCCAACCAAGTATTCCCTGAATATTAGCAAATCATTACCATTCACGATAATTATTAACAGTTAATATTAATGGAGCTTTACTATGTGACATAATAATAACTCTTTTATGTGCATTTTCTTCCTTTTAACCTTCACACAAATTCAATGGGACAAATATAATTATTACTCTTATGCTGACAATAAAGGTGTTGGGCGCTTGGCTGTTTCAAATGGTAGAGCACGCGACTCTTGATCTCCTGAGTTCAAGTTCCACATTGGGTATAGAGCTCACTTTTAAAAAAATGATAAAAATGAAGATATTGACAGAGGCAAGTGCATGCTCAGTGAATCCAATGAATGTATTTTGTAAACAAACATATGTTACAGAAGACAAAACACTCAAAACAAAAAGAAATTTTCACATGGAACCTATGTTGTAGTGTTGCAAATATAAGCAATAAATAAAACAAATAGGTAAAATATGTGATATGCAGAGAGTGATATATACTACCCAGAAAAATGTCGGATTGGAAGTGCCAGAGTGAGGACACAGGAAGGCCTGAGGTAGTGGGATTTGAATAATGATCTGAAGGAGCCCAGACACTCTCTTTAGTGGGTCTATTTTCAAGATGGACATGTTTAGGGATTTGATTTCAAGAAGCAGCAAGGACAATTTAGCTAGAAAGAATGGAGAAGGGTGAGATGAAGTAAGTGGTGTAATGGGATGTGGTGGTGAGTGGAAACGTGTAAAGATGTGTGGAATATTTTATTGACTTTTACTGACATGAAATGAGTTGTTGGTAGAATTTTGAGCAAAAGACTGACATTGATCTCATTTACATTTTACCACGGTCACACAGCTTGCAATGTTGGAAAGAGTGATAAGGGGCACGAATGACCCAGGGAGATAATTTAGAAGGCTTTTGCAATAATCTACGTGGGAGATGCTAACAAAAGAACCAGGAAGGCAGCTATGGATTCAGTGAGAAGTGGTTGCAGTCTGAATATTTTTGAAGGTAGCTGGCATGGTAGAATACAATGGCCTTTATAATTTTAACACAACATGACCAATCAAACTGTCCATACATACGTTGTAACCCTGTCTCTCTCACCAATGATAACAATCAAATAAGACACAGAAAAAGTAAAAGAAAAGAAAAGAAATTTTCTTGCAAAGAAGCATGTAAAAGAGGTGGTGGCTCATCAAATTAAAATGTCTCAAGTATTTAAAGGAAAAAATCCGGGTGCCTGGGTGGGTCAATTGGTTGAGCATCTGACTCAATTTCAGCTCACGTGATGATTCCAAGGTCACAGAATTTGCCCCAAAGGGCTCTGTGCTAAATATGGAGCCTGCTTAGAATTTTTTTCTCTCTCCCTCTGCCCCACTCCCCAAATCATGTACTCTCTCAAATTTAAAAAAAATCCACACATAGAGCAAGATTATTAATGGAAACCACTTGTTGATGAAAAGCTATTTTTCCATATGATTATCATATTTGCAAAGCTTATCATAGATTTTCAGACATGAGTCCTCTAAAATCAGGAAAATTGGTGTCTCCTGGGGGAAAGTTCAGGAAAAGTTCAAGGTATCATTTATTTAGAAGACTGGAACTAGGTGGAGATGGGGTGGTTCTGTTTGGAGAAGTTTGTTCATTTGTTTGTTTGTTTTGCTTTATCTGAGAGAACAAAGTTCTTTTTTTCTCTGCCTTAAGTTCTAATGCAAGCTCTCTTTAAGTGGAAGCAGGGAAAGATGGCAGTTTTCTTTGACATCACTTATATTAGTTGATATGAAGTAGACCAATAGTTCTGAACTGCACCTGGAATTTGTCTCCACCCTTAGGCTGGTGAAGGCAATTCTCCTCATGGTATTGGGTGCTTTATGCTTTCGCTGGGGGGTGGGGGGTGGTATTATTCAGCCTCTGCCCAGTCAACTAAGCTGTGCACTGTGCCTTTTACCAGATGGGCATCCTTTTTTGTCTAATTGCTCAGTCCACAGAAGAAATTTTTCTCTAATGTGTCTTTACAGAAAGAGCCCCTTTATCTAATTTTCATCAAAGTGCTATAATACTGAGATTTTGAAAGCAGTGTCGTATACTGCAGTATGACTGATCTAGGTAAAAGTATTCTTGTCTTTAAGTTCGTGTCAGCATTTGATGAAAGAAAAAAAGAGACTTTTACCTGTGATACTCTATAAAAAAATTAAGAGAAACAAAAATATTAGCTTTCCTGAGACATCTCTCATAATTCAGAGTTATACATAGTTAATGAATTTAACCCAAAGCAGGTGTGTAACCAGTCAATATTCAGAGGACTCCTGAAGGGCAAACTCAGATAACTAAAAGACATATGGCTGGAGAAAAATTTCAGTTAATGAAGGCTAAATTTTTCTTATAAAGTCAACACAAATTGGATTTTTTAAATAAAGCAATGCCCATTTTTATTAACATCTGTTTAGAAAAGAAAAAGTTATAGACAGAATTTTAAAAAAAAATCATAAAGGATGTCATAACTATTAGCAGAGACCATTATTTTTAACTTATAATTAAGAAGAGAAAAAGTTATAGACAGAATTTTTTAAAAAATGATAAAGGATGTCATAACTGTTAGCAGAGATCATTATTTTTAACTTATAATTATTGCAAGGAACCCTAGAATTGTTCAAAGAAATTCCAGAAAATCTGAGCACTCAAAACATCTCATATTTGATTTGAAGGAAAACTCATTGTTCATCTCCAGCTGATGACTTGAAGGTAATTGTTATGGCATATTGAGTACGACTTTATGTCTCAATATTTTGGGTTAATATTATTTTTCAAGTAGTAAATGCAAGTTCACAGTACAAGATTCAGAATTTACAATAGACTGTATAGTGAAGAGTGTATCTTCTGTACTTTTCTCACTGAACTGCTTTGTTCCCATTCCCAGAGACAAAGACTGTGGCCAGTTCATTTTTTATGTATCCAGAAATATTCTGTATATGTATACAGATATTATTCACTGAATATTCTGGAGACATTTTATACAGTTCTAAACCTAGAGTTTGTAAAAACTTATATGTACACACACTTTCACACATATTTGTGTTTCGATAATTATTTATGGCTCTATATTACATAGTTACATATTTTATGTATATAGTTTATTATGTATGTATATTATTATGTAGTTTATTAATATGCATATTTATATACATATTTTATGTACACAGTTACATATTTTATTATATCGTTACATATTTTAAAGTTTACTTCCTCCCACATCCAAACTTTTCTTCTTTTCATGTAACATGTCTTGGAATACACCTGTAAAACAGGCTGACAGTGAGTTTGCTGGGTCAAGCATAGCATGTAAATTTTACATTGTGATAAATATTGCCCTTTTGAGCTGCGTACTTTTGAGGCGCCCACTTTACTTTCACCTTCGATGTGATCAGCTGGCCCACTGCCCATCCATCCTCACTTGTACAATTAGTTATGAACTTAACATTTTTCAGACTGGTAGATGAAACCTAAGTGCTGTGCGGTTGCTGGCTGAATTTCTTTCATGATGAGAGGGGTTCAGCATATGGTCGTATTCTGAAGTCCTGCGCATATCCCGTTCATGACCTTTGCCCATTCTCTTGGTGAGTCGGCTTTTTCTTACGTCTCAATCTCTACATTCTCCTGTGACAAGTCCAATTGTGTGGAATGTAAATGCCCCTACTTTTCCTAGAGTTCTTCTGTAGAGCTTCGATCTAAGTTTTTTCCTATCGTGCACAAACACACATTTATTCTCCGGTGTCGCAGATTAGATTCTTTGGAAAGCGTTTAGTGTGAGATGCTGATTAAGGAGGGCCTTGATTATCAAAATCTGAGGAAGCCGCAGAAGGAAAAGTTCAGCTGTGATGCAGCCCCAGGAGAGTTCTGCTGCCTCAGAAAGAGCTCCGGGACTACAATTCCCCTGTGACGCCAGGCCAACAGGTACCTTCACTGATCAAGCACTGAATGTTAAGTCACCTGCCAAAGAAAACGTCCTTGATACTTTGGAACAGAGGCGACCTTTGTTTAGACTGATGACTGAAAGCCCACAACGTCCCCAAAGCAAGGGTTAACTAGTCCTTCAGTCACTAAAGGGGCCTTGGATGAGTGCCCATCACAGCATCCGCAGCCGATGAGGACAGAGTTCTGATAAAACCTTAATACCGCTGGTCGCTGTCGCTGATTCTCTTGCGGTGCGTATACTTGGTACTTGGCACTGAATGACATTTGAATTACATGTACCTCTTGTTTTTAGGCATTTCATGAGTTTAATTCTTTTTTTTTCTAAATACATTAACACTATTGTTAAGAAGGTGGAAGTCTTCATAGTTTTTATGAGATTAAGTTGTTCCATTTCTTTGTACATATTACAGATATAAACTACCTTCTGAACTACAGGCTCCATTCAGAAGATTTTGATCAGCAGTTGCCAGTTATCTCACACCTATAGAGAGATGTTTTATGTTTTGTTTTCACTAAAAACTATTTGAGGTGCCAAAATATTAAAGTTATTTTGCTACTTTGAATAAGAATGCATAAAATTTGAAACAATGAAAAATAATAAGGCCATATTAGAAACATTTGAGAGGGAAACCAAGGACACAATATTAGAGACAGATATGACTGAGAAACAGATTTAAATATGTGATTATATACCCAAAATTATTAATCTGCTTATAATATTTTAGGATTAATCTAATAAAATAAAGACATCTTGTTTTTTACATGAATGTATATACGAATACATAACTTTGTATTTTATTTTTCAGTAATTTACCATTTTTTTAAGTTTACCAGAATAATATATCCTATTTAGTGTATGCTATATGAATATTTTCAAATGATTTGATTTTAAAGATTTCAATGATGACCTTTACCAGTAAAAAGTCCACAACTGGTTAATAATGTTAGTGTCTACAATGATCTGAATTCAGAATCCACTTGAACCTGTGTCATAACCCAGCTAAAGGTAAGAACTTTCTAATCTTGTAAGGGCTATTCAGGCTCTCAGTTTCTTAACAATATTGTGAATATATTCAGAAAAAAACCTGGACAATCACTTTTGCACAAAATGATTAGATATCTGACTATATTTTAGAAGCATTAATTTATATACATGTTGCAATACAATATATTGGAATTGAGTTTAGGGGTAAAAAATTGCCTGTAAATTGGATGGGAGCATAGGCCAACTAAATGAAAAGAAAGACTAGCAATTTCCAGAAATGCGATTAGGATACAGAACTAGAATAAGAATAGTATGGAAAATGATACATGATTGGTTAGAAAATGGAAAAACTGAAACAATTTCAAAAGTCTTTCTACACAGTCTTCTTTTTCCCCCTTAGTTGATTAAATCAAAATCTGTTATTCTTGCCTATCAATATTTCATACAGTGCAAATAAAAATGCAAGGGACTATCACAGCTAAAAGGAAATGAGACTGTAAAATTGATCAGTTAAATTCTGAAAATAGATCTTAAAATGTGTTACATTTGTAATTACACTGTATTACATTTTGTTACTAAGGACAATTTAAGAATATTTTGGCATAATTAATACTTCCATAGCTCAGAAATTTCTTGGCAGGTATCCTAATTCCACTGTGGTTAAAACTGCAAACTCTAATAGAAATGGAATTTATCAACCAATTCTATTGTATGATTGAATACTAAACAAAATGAAACTCCGGCTTTTTTTCTAAGACATGTGTCAAGAATGCAAATAGACACTGAATGAGACACTGATATCCACAACAAACCCGGGGTAGGTGTATTAATAATAGTTAAAACACTTCACCAAAAATGAAGAAAGGCATAAATCACAAGAAAATACATCACATTTCAGTCAAAGCAATTTAAAAATATAAACACAGGATATATAAACAAATTAATAAACTAAAAGTAGATATCAACAAATTCACAGTGTGGTATTTTCACACATTTCTTTCAGTAATGGATTGAAAATCAGACAAAAATTATTACGGATAGTAGAAAAAATAAAAATAAGAACACATTTAATAACTTTAAATGTGCTCAGTTCATGATCTTGTGGTTTGTGAGTTCAAGCTCCACATTGGGCTCTGCACTGGTAGTAGAAAGCCTGTTTGGGATTCTATCTCTCCCTCTCTCTCTGCTCCTTTCCCACTCGTGCTTTCTTTCTCTCAAAATAAAGTAATAAACTTAAAAATGTCTCAAATTACTGAAAGTTAAAAAAAATGCTATCTGATCATAGCACAATTTGACTATTAATCAATAATACAAAGATAACTAGAAAAAACCATATATTTAAAGAGAAAACATTTTGCAGTTTCCAAGGCTCAAAGAAATTATAATGATGGTAATATATGAATGACATGGTAACAGAAATACAACTTATAAAAATTTATAGATGCAGTTAAAGCAAAGAGCATTTTATACCTCAAATTTATGCAAATATTAGAAAAGAAAAATAATAAAAAATCAATCAGCAAACAATATCTCTCAAGAAGTTAAAGAATGAAATAAATTTTAAAAATAAGATGAATAAAATAATAGGGATGACAGCAAGAATAATGAGTCATAAAGGAAATTAAAAATAGCAATGTTTAACAGAGGTAAAATTTTGACAGTCCTCTGACAAGATTGATCACGAAGAAAAAGAAGTTACCAAACATCAGGAATAAAAAAGTAAGTATTACTAAAATGCTGTCATCAATACAATGATTTTTTAAAAGGATATTATGAACCATTCTATGTTGATGCTTTTGAAAATGGAATTTTTTCCTAGAAAATATTTCAGTTACCAAAGGAATGTATAGAAATTGCAATAGTTCTATAATCTTTATAGGAAATGAATCAGCAAACAAAAATCTCGTGACAGAAAACTCCTTGAATAAATGGTTTTTCTGGTAAATTCTGTAAATAGTCATAAAACAAATTATTGAAATATTAAACAATTTCAGAGAATTGAAAATGAGTGCACTCCCCAAACTGTTTTATGAGACTAGCATAAGCCTAGTACAATATTTAAAAGAACAGTTTCAAGGCTTCTGTGTGGCTCAGTCAGTTAAGCATCAGACTTTAGTCCAGGTCATGAACTCACAGTTCATGAGCTGAGCCCATGAACTGTGTTGTGTTGTCAGCTCAGAGCCTGGAGCCTGCTTCTGATTCTCTGTCTCCAGCTGTCTCTACCCCTCCTCCACTCATGCTCTGCCTCACTCTCACTCAAAAACAAAGATGAATATTAAAAGATTAAAATAATATTTTCAAGTTTGCCACTATTTTAATAGAAGAGATATAATAGAAGAAATTTTTCCTCTTTCCTTAGAAGCAATGTTTTTATGATTAGGAAAGGAAGGCAAAAATCTTGTTTGTTTTTTAATTGACCTTTCCATTGAGGGAAAACTACACCTTTACAATCTTCGTTGTAATTTACATTACATTCATAAATGTAGTTTAATTCAAGACACCTCATAAAGAAGTGGAGGAGCCTATCATACCATGGCCACTTTGAGCTCATGTTATTCTTTAAGTTTACTGCCTCTCTGTATCTTTGACTATGAGGATCTCTAATAAATAAACATATTACCCTAGTTGCAAACACTGATTAGTCGCCAAAGACCAAATCCTTTATGTAACATATTGCACTGTTAGCAGAATATTTTTCTCAACACCCAGCTCTTAATCCAAAGAAATGACAATAATAAAGAAAATACAAGTGTATGTGGGTAGACCACTTAGTGGTATTCCTAAAAGCACAGTACACACACACACACACACACACACACACACACGCATGCATATATGTATACAGTTACAGTTATGACAGTATGGCAGTTATATGATGTGTATGTATATATATGCATATATATGTATATATGAGACAAAAGAATTCCTTTTAAGTTCTCAGAGAATGTACAAAATATCTGGGCATAAGAATACCATGTATAGGGGCACCTGGGTGGCTTAGCCGGTTAAGCGTCCGACTTTCGCTTAGGTCATGATCTCGCGGTTCATGGGTTCCAGCCCCACGTCGGGCTCTGTGCTGATTGCCAGCTCAGAGCCTGGAGCCTGTTTCAGAGTCTGTGTCTCCCTCTCTCTCTGACCCTCCCCTGCTCACGCTGTCTCTCTCTCTCTCTCCTAGAAATAAATTAAAAAAACATTTAAAAAAATAAATTAAAAAAAAGATAAGTTTAGGGGAAACGATACATAAAACTGGTGTTCAATGAAAGAGTAGTCCAGGAATTAAATTATTTTTTCTTTTTCTTTTTTTCTTTTATTTTTTTAGAGTTGCCCTTTTTAAAGGAGTCACTTGCTGTACATTATGGTAATTTGCCAAAGTCATTTAACAGGTTTTTAAACCCATTTTCAGGTTTTCAGAGCCTGTAGCCCAATTTTCTTCTATTACTCCCGAAGAGAACAAATATTTATATTTGAAAATGGATTTGATTTTGGAAAGAGCCCAATGGTATTTGGCTTAGTTTTGTGAATAAAAACAGTGTGAAAAGCTGCTTTTGGTACAAAAGGAGGTGAAACTGTAAGTTATTGCCACTGATTTTGTGAGTCTTACCAAGTACAAAAGGGCATTTCCAAATAGAGTGTCAGGGATAGAGTGTCAGGAAAATAAGTATAAAGGTTCCAAATGTGACTACACTAAGAATGGCAAGTTTAGGGAAAAGGATACATAAAACTGGTGTCCAATGAAAGAGTAGTTCTGGGAATTAAAATTCTTGACAGACAAATTAATCGATCATTTAAATTCCTTCCTGTGCTTACACAGTCCTCAATGAATCGCCTCTGCCCTATCTCACCACTTTCAACTTCTCCTATTTCTGCATCCCACCTGGCAGGCAACCAAAATATATTTCCTGAAAGGAAAAAAAAAAAGTCTCAAGATAGTATCGGGAAACATAGGTTAAGCAGGTATGGATTTTTCAAGAGTTTAGGTATGAACCTCTAAAACGTACAGAGTAATCGTGTGCATAATTTATTTATTTAAATCATGCCCAATCTACATTATGCATGAATCACAGACTCATGACACTACACAAACACTTTGTATTTCCATGCTGAATTCAATGGTAATGCTTTAGGTTGCACAAGGAATTTGGTTTTTAACCATTTGCTGAGGTAGAATTTACACACATAAAATGTATTCAGTTTAAACATTCAATTCAATGGGTTTTAGTAAATATGCAAAGTCCTGCAACCGTCACTTAATCCAATTTTAGAACATTCCCATTACCCCCCAAATTTCCCTCCTTTGCAATCACTACTTTTTCCTACTCCTACCTGTAGGCAATCACTAGTCTCCTTTCTGTGTCTACATTTGCTTTTTTTCTAAATATTTCATATGTATAGAATCATAAACTATGTAATCTTTTGTGTCTGAATTAATTCACTTACCATAATAATTTTGTGGGTCATCCATGTTGTAGCATGATGCATTGTTAATTTCTTCTTTTCTATTGCTCACTTATATTCCATTGTATGGATATATCACATTGTGTTGGGTGTTTCCAGTTTTTGTCTAGTAGAAATAATTCTGCTATAAACATTATCACAGAAGTCTTTTTGTGGTCCTGTGTTTTTATTTCTTTTGGGTAGAATCCCAAAAGTGAATGTTGTATGCAGTTTGTATGTAAATTTATGGTTAACATCTTGAAAATTACCAATTTTCAAACTGGTTTCACCATTTCCCACCAGCATGGTAGGGGGGTTCCCATTTCTTACTCTTACCCCAGTTACTACTGTCTATTTCATTGTGAAGTGATATCTTACTGTAGTTTAATGTACATTTCCCTAATAATTGATGACAATGAACATCTTTCCATATATTTAGTGTCCAAGTGTGTATTTCCATTGATGAGTTATCAATTCCAAGATTTTTTATCACTTTATGGGCTCAGATTTTTTTTTAATTTTTTTATGTTTTATTTATTTCTGAGAGAGAGAGAGAGAGAGAGGCAGCATGAGCAGGGGAGGGTCAGAGAGAGAGGGAGACACAGAATCAGAAGCAGGCTCCAGGCTCTGAGCTAGCTGTCAGTATAGAGCCTGATGCAGGGCTCAAACCCACGAACTGTGAAATCATGACCTGAGCTGAAGTCGGACGCTTAACTGACTGAGCCACCCAGATGCCCTCAGATTATTTTTATTTTTTAAAATATAAATATTTTAATCATATCTGACCTGTATTTGGCTTGCTTTCGTTTTTTTAATGATCTCCTTAAAATCAAATGTTTTTAATATTTATGAAATTCAACTTATCATTTGTGGGTTTTTTTTATCATATGGTTAGTATCACATCTTTGAAATCTTAATTCAAAGCCATGAAAATGCTCTCATGTTTTCTTATAAGTTTTATGGTTTTAGCTCTTGTATTTAAGTCTGTCATTTATTTTAAGCTAATTTCTATGTTTGGTGTGAGATTAGGATAAAGATCTCCATGTATATACCTGATTGTCTCAGCACTTTCTCTTGAAAAGCCCATCTTTTACCTATAAAATTGCTTTGGTGCCTTTGTGAAAAATCAATGTACCACAGATGTAAAGGTTTATTTTTGGATTATCAAGTCTGTTCTATTGATCAACTAGTCTATTCTTATTGTATGACCAGACTGTCTAGATTATTGTTGATTTAAAGTTAGCAAGTCCTCAAAGTGGGTAAGTAACTTAACACAAAGAAAACAGATCATAAGTCATCCCAAGAACACAGGTAATCTTTGAACCATTAAGAGGAATTGGAGTTTGAGACTCAAACATAAACCTAGACCTTGCAATTGCATGTTTGAGTCTACACTCTGGGAATATATATGAAGAAAAAAAATTATTATTAATTTTTTTAGCAAGGAACACAATATAGTGTACTGCACGAGAGTTAAAAGGAAATACTCTCCCAAGCAACCAGCAAAATGGATACCACAATGTCAATAAAATGAGAAGAGTATGTACTCTGTTTTAAATGGAAATAAAGTATTAGAACTATATTAAATTGCATCAACAGAACTGAAAAAACAGCAATAGAGATTAGAGCTTTTTACCATATTACTTTGGATAGATAACAAAGATCAGACTTGAATTTGATATGAAGTGATAGCTTTATTAACGTCATGTTTATCTTTGTAAATTTGTCCAATTTTTATTGGATACATTTGCTCTGCAAAATTATCTAAGGTCATAATTATCATACAATATACGTGTTTTAAAACAGTAATATAGGGGCACCTGGGGGGCTCAGTTGGTTAAGTGTCCAGCTCTTGAGTTCAGCTCAGGTCATGATCTCATGGTTTTTGAGTTCAAGCGGCATTGAACTCAATGCACTGTCGGCACAGAGCCTACTTGAGATTCTCTCTCTCTCTCCCTCTCTCTCAAAATAACTAAACAAACTTTCGAAAAATAAAGAAATAATAAAGACATTATTACAAATAAAAATAAAATAGGAGTATAACTTTATGAAAAATTCTCCTCGTGTGAGTGTAGGTAGTGGGGGAATCAACAACAGCATATGCATGATAGAAACCACACAGAAAATACTTGGCAATCTTATTGGGTAACTGACTTACAGACCTCAGGATTTCTGGGGACAGGAGTACAGATTTCTGGTGATTGCTCAGATTTATTGAGTCAAGAAAACAAATGAACAGTCACAAGATCCTAAAGAATCTTTTCTTAGCACAAGCTCTTACATTTTAATTGTTTCGTTACTTTTTAATCTTCCGTTTCCTGCACTTTGTGTCACTCTGTTTCTTACTTCTAATTTACTCTCACTTATACCTCATTTCCACCACACCTATTCTCCTTCTTTTCTTCTTCTCTCATCTTTCTTATTGTCTCCAGACTATTATGGTTGGAGCCTTGTTGTTTTTGAAGAAAAAGATGTTACTATAGATCAGAGTCTCAGCACCACAGAGCATCTATTGCTAAGAAACACGAGAAATAAATAACAAATAAATGGCGTGTTCTATCTGTTCTCTGGAGCAAAGAGCATTGTTGTCATTTTCTCCTACTGTGAAAAGAAAGAGGAAGGGCCAGGCTGGGATCTAGACCAAGAGATTCCAGATAAAAAGACCTCTGTAGCAATGCAGTTTACCCTCCAGCACACCAACACACAGCACGTTCTGACACACTCTGTGCAAAAATCCAGCAATCTGATAAAAAGAGTTTCCAGAAATAGGCAGTAAGATATGAAAACAGATAGTCTTTTACTAACCAGGGTGAATATCTGTATTGCTCTCCTAATAATGAACTACTATTGCCAATAGAGCAAACAAAAGCATTTATTTACTACTCACAAGATGGCTGTTATTTAAACAGTCTTATACAAATAGGTCTGTTAATTATTGTTTGATTCTGGCGATTATGATGTGTTTTCTATTTTTTAATATCTTTTTTCGCCTGTTGTAATTACCCTATGGCCTGACATGTGAGCACAGTCTTCTGCATTGTTCTTACATTAAACGTAACCTATGTTCCTTTTCCATTTAGGTCATCCAGGTTAATTGGCATTTTCCCTACTGAGCTATGAATGCTAGCTAGTATGCAGAGGAGCCATTGTCTGAAACCATACTGCATTCGCTTATGATGCCTGCCAGTGTTCATTATGCATTTGCAATGAATTTATCAATGTAGGAAAAAATACTTAAGATCTTTGATTGGCAAAATTTAAAAAAATACTGGCTGGGGTGCCTGGGTGGCTTAGTTGGTTAAGCGTCCGACTTTCGCTTAGGTCATGATCTCGCGGTTCGTGGGTTCGGGCCCCGCGTCGGGCTCTGTGCTGACTGCCAGCTCAGAGCCTGGAGCCTGTTTCAGAGTCTGTGTCTCCCTCTCTCTCTGACTCTCCCCTGCTCATGCTGTCTCTCTCTCTGTCTCCTAGAAATAAATAAAAAAATTAAAAAATTTAAAAAAAATAATAATAGAAAAAAAATTAAAAAATACTGGCTAACCTCCTTATGTCAATGAAAACGCATATGAGTCTTCCAAATGCAAGTTTCATAATATACTATAAACAATTGGATCTTTAAGCCAATGACTCTGTCCAAGAGTCACCATAATTGCCTTCTACTAGTAAATTTAACAACAACAAACAAAAATATCATTTTTGGTTGTTACAATGCAAAGTACGATGAGATCCCTCAGAGCACAATTTTGTAGTTGTTTAGGTGATATGGATGTTTGCTTTTATAAAATAACTTAGAGTTTATAAAAAGGCATGGTTTTATTGATTGCTTTCCCTGGTTATTTGGGAATAAACTCATTGCTTTAGAAAAAGGGTCATTTGACAGACATGTTTATCTACTCGTCTGTAAATTTTAAGAAGTCAAATATAGCCATTAAGAAGATTTAACTATACCTGGGGTGTCTGGGTGGTTCAGTCGGTTAAGCGTCCGACTTTGGCTCAGGTCATGATCTCACAGTTCGTGGGTTTGAGCCCTTGTAGGGCTCTGTGCTGACAACCAGCTCAGAGCCTGGAGCCTGTTTCAGATTCTGTGTCTCCCTCTCTCTCTGACCCTCCCCCCTGCTTGTGCTGTCCCTCTCTCAGAAATAAATAAAACATTAAAAAAAAAAACCTAAAAAAAAAGATTTAACAATGGCTATATGAGTTTCATAAAGGCACTCCTTGGTTGCATGTTTTTGTTTGCTTATTTTCAGAGAGAGAGATAGTGAGCAGGTGAGGGGCAGAAAAAGAGAGGGCAAACAGGAAGAGCACAGAGTACAGCACGGGGCTAGAACGCACAAACTGTGAGATCATGACCTGAGCTGAAATCTAGAGTCATTCGCTAAACTGACTAAGCCACCTAGGTGCCCCTTCCTGGATGTATTTTTGAGTGAGAAAATGAGCAGTCTCCCTTTTGCATATGTACACATGCACATGTATCTGTGTGCCTATGTGTATGATAGACATATGGCTTTATTTATGTTTCTATTGGTACAATGAGTACAGGAAGACACTTATTTTTTAACAAGTACCATGGGAATAAGGGCTCAAATATAGAGTGAAGAAGGAGAAGAATAATAGAGACACCAGCATAAAAGAAAAAAGAAATACTGCCCTAAAATGAAAATATTTTGGGATATGCTTACATTTGTTTTATTCATGTAAATTTAAATAGACATGAGTATGTATATAAAAGTAAAATTTTTAGAGGCGCCTAGGTGGCTCAGTCAGTTGGGCATCTGACTTCAGCTCAAGTCATGATCTCACGGTCTGTGGGTTCGAGCCCCGCGTCGGGCTCTGTGCTGACAGCTAGCTCAGAGCCTGGAGGCAGCTTCAGATTCTGTGTCTCCCTCTCTCTCTGACCCTCTCCTGCTCACGCTGTCTCTCTCTCTCTATCTCTCAGAAATAAATTAAACATTTAAAAAAGTAAAATTTTTATTTAAATTGCTAAGATCGATCAATTAATGAAAACACAAATTAATTAAACTGTGATTTTAAAACATGATGAGACAATTTCTATGTAAATAATTAGTGAGAGCTTGTGGAAGGTTTTGCAAATCTTGATGACATGCACAGGATTGTACTACCCATCCATTTGACAATCAATAAAGAATACACATTCATAGGTGGTAAGATGTAAAAGTTACTTTAATTTCTACCATCAGGGACTCTGTAAAGAAGGGATTTTTTAAAAACTGAGCTTATTATTTTTAGTTTGGGGAGGCTACTTTGAAAGGCAGCCCTGGGAGAAGAGATCTGGGCCTTTGATGGTTTGATCTATGCAAAACAATGTATAACTGACCTTGGAACAATGTGGGAGTTAGAGGTGCTGACCCGTATGCAATCAATATCCACGTATAACTTCTAACTCTCCCTAAATGTAACTGCTAATAGCCTAGTGTTGACCAGAAGCCTTACCAATAACATAGTCTATTAACACGTATTTTATACGTTATATGTATTATATTCTGAATTCTTACAATAAAATAAGCCAGAGAAAAGAAAATGTTACTAAGGAATCATAAGGAAGAGAAGATACATTTACAGTGCTGTACCATATTTATCAACGAAAATCCACGTGTAAGTGGACCCATGAAGTTCAAACTCAAGCCGTTCAAGGGTAAACTGTACCAGCCAAACTGTTATTCATAAAACAATAATAAGGAATTGGGAATTTGCTACAATCAGGGAAAAGTGGAGTGTGAGAAGGGAAGTCATCATGTAAGAGGACGCATGATGCTGGATTTTGTGGAGAAAGTTGGCAAGAGAAAAATGCCCAGAGATGAGAAGGGCAAAGAACTTATACAAAAAATGGTAAGATGGACACTTTTCACATATATAAAAATCCTTCACCACCCAAAAGCATCACTGAAATTTGCTGTTCCTTAAAAACTTTGAGTGCAATGTTTTGGAGTGAAAACTAGAAAAAGTACTTCAACTGTCCATCTGGGTCAAAGTGTAAAGCAGAAAACAAACATCCACAGAAGAAGGGGTTCAAGTAAGAATTACTTCAGCAGAGGCCAGGATTGGTAGTTCAAAGTTGCTATGAAAATGTAAACTATCAGAGTTTTACTTATGTTTTAAGAAGGACTTCCCACTGCTGCTAAATAATACAGGGAATCTAGATCACCTCAGAGCTTCAATCAGATAATTTCATGTTTGCATGTTGCCTCACCTGTTCACTTGCAAATAGTCTTCCCCCATGTTGGTAGCGGCTGGGGCAGCGGCAGTGGTGGTTGTTTAGCTTCCTCGTTGGGTGCCACAGCACGCTGCCAAAGAGAGCCCCGTCATTATCACAGCTAGGAGGTCCAGTGTTCATTCTGTGGACCAAGGTTTTCAAAGGACAGACCTTAAAAGCAAAGTTCCTCAATTTTCCTTGGAGTCTTCCCATTCTGAGTGCAATCTCTCATCCAGCTGCATTAATATTGCCTGGAGCTTGTTAGAAATGAAGAATCTCAGGCCCACCCTAGACCTACTGAATCTGAATGTATGTTAACAACCCCACAGAGGGTTCCTATGTACATTAAAGTTTTAGAAGCACTGCCCTAAAGTGCTGAGAGGCCAGATCCATGCTGTGCATGATGCTGAAGTGAGATAAATGTTAATTTCCCCAGAGTGGTCATCTGGAGTTCGGAGAGCTGTTTGTGCCTTGTGCCTCTTGTAAAAACAGCTTCTTATTTCTGGTTTAGAGTTCTCTCTCCTTAAGCCTCAAGCACAAGTTCATTGCCCTTACTGGGCAACAATTTCCCAAACAGGTACCATGCTATTTTCCATAGTCTTTTCCAATTCCCCCTGGCACCTGCACAGAAACCTCTTCCCTAACTTTTTTTTTCAGGTTAAAAATAACCCCTTTTTTTAAATAACTCATGGTGTACTTACCGACTACACATCAGACAAGTCTAGAAATAGACTGAGTCAAAAGTTTTTGACACCATAGTCAATTATAAGGTGATATAGTGCAATGGTTGGGAACATATATCACTAACGCTACATGACCTGTATTTAAATTCTTGCTCCTTCAACTACTTTTTATAATATCTTGGGTAAGCTACAACACCTCTCTCAATTCCCTCATCTATAAAATCAAAGCAATTATAGCACCTATATATTAATTGAGTTAACCCATGTACGATCCTTAGATATTTCCAAGGATACAGAGCAGTAGGTAATATTAAGTATTAGGAATATTAGGTATTAGAAAATGTCAAATGAGAAACACTAGGTAATACTAATGTGTCTCTAAAATAAGGATATGATTTAGTCACTAACAGTGACCATGATTCCCTTTTCCACTTTAACTCTCTGTGAGTACTCCATTCTAATAGAGTAGGAACTGGGTGGTCTCTACTTACAAGAAAACCAGGCTTTCACCCCCAGATCCGTGCATATTAAAAACAATCACATAGGTTGATCAAGCAGTGAACTAGTCATTAATATACTCAATTAGGATGTGGGTGGTAGCCCAGGGCCTTCTTGCACTCATACTCAACAAATACCTATTGAGTTCCTAGTATGTGCCATGACTATGTTGCTGCCTGGGAACACAGTGCTGACGATAATTATTCTCCACCCTCAGAAAGTGTGTGGTTTAGTAGGAAGATGATTGTGCAAATTTAAAATGATAAAAACACTACTCATAATGAATATCATTTACAAGATGAAGTGGAAAAATAGCTGAAGATTTTAGATCGATTCGTAAAGCCACGTAGTGTATCACAAAATGGGCAAGACTTGAAAGAAGGGTAAGATTTTTCCGGTACCAAGTCAGGTTGAGTATTTCAGAGGGATGAACAACAAATGCAGAGCTGGTGCTCTAGTTGTGCATTGTACTCTGGAGACTGAAAATAATTCAACATTTCTGTAGCATAGAGTTTCAGGATAGAGGTGGGAAGGTGGACCAAACAACAAAGGCCCTGCATGTCATGTAATAAACATGAACATTTATCCTTCATGTGATGAGAACCACTGAGGAATTTTCAACAAGGTCATGACATGTTGGGATTTGCATGATGAGTCTCCCTTGGCAGAAGTGATAACTAGAAGGATTCAGGTACTAGGATCCAGAGAGGTAGCTATTGGGTGTTCAGGCAAGGGGTTAGGAGATCCTTAGATAAAAGGAAGCTAATGAAGTAGAGGAAGTGGTTAAGGAATGTGCAAAGCAGATTGCCTCAACCTTGTGATTGCCTGGGTGCTGTGCCTGTGGGCGCCTGAGAAAAGAACTACTTCTGTCCTTCTAGATACTTCAACTTCTGTTGACCCGATTGTGGAACTGACAGAAAGGTAACAACCCTTCCCTTCTAGCCTGAAACATTCGGTACAGTGGATGGACTGTCCTCTAAAAGGTCACTTCAAAAATGCACCGAAATGACCTATACGGGGGTGATCATTACCTGCCCTTTCTCTATCAGAACACATTAGTATGGATTATCGCGTTAAGCATTACACTAATATACACCATGATGGCAGGATGTTACAAGTAAAAATCATACTGACACATTTGGGTTTGGAAGGCAGAGTGTGAGGACCCTGCTTCAGGAAAAGCAACCAGCTCTACTAGAGGTTGGGGCGGGAGTGGAGGGGGCAGATAGACAACTATCTGCAGGAATAGATACACAGTCTGTGAAAAGTTAGGAATAAAATGATAGCAGAAATGATGATTACATTAAAACTCATAAGAAAGAAAATGCAAGTCAAAAAGATCTAAAAATGTCCATAGTTTATGGGCCCATGCTCACTATTTGGACAAGAAAATTATAGGCAATGTGTAATAGTAATCTGAAATAACACATACTTGACATACTTTATATAAGACATTTTAATATTACATAATATGCATACAAACTATGTTTATTGTATAACATATAGTATATATAATATGATATAAATAATAGTAAGCAATCAGACTCCTAGAATGTAGATATGCTATTAAGAGGTAGATACAGTTGGCATCAGAAGTTCATTAATTTGCATGTGTACTAGTTCATCACCAAAGAGAAGCACAAGGAGGTCTAGACTGACTTCTCTCCCCGGAGTCTCAATATTTAACCATTTTCCTCTATTCCCTTGGAGTATATGGAGTTTTAAATATTCTTTTTTATTTTTAAAATGCAGTTTATCTTTCTCCTGATATATGACAAAGCACTTCAGGAAATTATTGAAATTATTGAATAAATTTCGCTATGTCTATAGAATTCATTTTAGAAACATTTGGCTATTTGTAGAGAAAACGTTTCAGGTTTTACAAACCCTGGCTTGTGAAGCCTCAGGATATTAATAACTACATAATAAAGAATAAACTGTAAGTTTTTGCATGTGTTGATTTGCTTTAATAATATTATACTCAGTAGTGGTTGAAATTGCATAAAATCCATGTGGGCTACTTTAATTATTCACATAAACATTCTCTTCATATCCTTAAAATTGATTACAGTAATCCCTGTATCTGGCATGAAATGATTTCAGGAACTTGAGGCATTTTTCGGTTGAACCCAGGAAAAATTTATGTAGCAACAACCATGTGTTAGGTAAAAGGACCCAGAGATAAGACATAATCCCTATGCTCAGAGAACTCACAGTTTAGTTGGCCAACATAGATATGCAGTACATAAGTATAATTCACTGTGTTAGGTGAAATCTCCCATAAGGCACCAGCTTTATGATAGTCACCATGAATAATAGTTATTGATTAGCTTTTCTGTATCAGG
The DNA here is from genome assembly GCA_017311185.1 of Proteles cristata cristata. Classification (NCBI taxonomy): domain Eukaryota; kingdom Metazoa; phylum Chordata; class Mammalia; order Carnivora; family Hyaenidae; genus Proteles; species Proteles cristata. Next base: position 14,865 of record JAESUZ010000242.1, on the reverse strand, counting down.
CACTCTTTGTGACATTATCTCTAGTTATCACAAAAACCCTATCAGGCAGGTTTTCTTTTGCTCTTTACAGATAAAGATGAAGGAAGATTAAAGAGGTAATAGTTTATTAATGTCCTATGCTGGGAAAGGATGGGTGGAGTCAGGATTACATCTCAGGGCTAGTGACTGTGTTTACAACTTCATAATCTACACAAACCTCTCTATTTCGCACATCTATTTTTATAAGCACAACGATATAAAGACAACTTATGTGTTTATATTTATATTCTAGGATTAGCAAAATGTTTTCTGTATAATCAGTTCATTAAAACAGCTCACTCCATACAAAATAATCAAGTCTAGAAAGTTTATCCATAAATTGCCTACCACACTTGAGACATCAAAAGTTTTGTTTTGATGACACACTAATGATGTATTTTGATGCTGTGGAGCTCATTTTGGTGTCTTTCTGTCCTTCCCTGGGAGTTGATGATCTACACTTAAGTCTATCCCTTTTAAAATATCTTGGCTTTAAGAAAACACCTCTTCTGTAAAATGGAGCAAATCAGGACATAAACCCTTCAACCGTGCGTAGATGTCTTTAGGAGGAATAGAGAAAGATGCTGGCCAGTGTTCACGGGCATCTGAATCATTTGGCACTAAAATCAAACTCATCAGACTATGTTCATGTAACTCTGGGGTGAAAATATACAATTCCTAATTTGAAATAGTAAGACACAGTTTTTTGTCATAATAATTTACTTTCCTATTCTGAAACAGTGATAAACAGATTGTTTTTTGTTAAAATAATCAATTGTTGTCATCAGAAAGCAACCCTATCATGAACAATATTGATTTTTACCTCATTTTGGCTTGGATTCTTTCTCAGGTGTTTGAAAGGTGTAAGTTTTCTCTTTCCATCTTTTTGCCTCACTCTGTTATTCAACTCTGTACAGAAGCTTTCACTACCTGAATATCCCCTTGCCTCTATCATAATAATAGCTAGTAAGTTTGCTCTGGAATTGCCAAAGTGAGTTTCCTGGCTAGTATCCATTCCTGGAGGTCAACTAATATTGGATAAATGGGAACATTCACACACTTTTGATGGAAAAGTTTTATGGTATGGTCTTTCTGGAGGATTATTTTACATTATACTTCAAAAATTAAAGTATACGTATCCCCTGAGAAATTGTCTTTGTGGAAATACAGCTAACCAAAAATATTAAAGAAAGCATGAATAAATATGGAGAAAGGTATTCATCAAATAAATATTGATATTTGCAATAGTAGTTGGGGAAAAATAATGTTTACTAAAAATTGAATGGTTGTCATTAATATAAATGATGCTATTAATAATATTAACGGTGTCATATACAAACCAGAAGGAGTATAAACATGATAAAACCTCTAGGCCTCACAACAATATCATAAAGGATCCATGAGGCAAATATTTCTGCAATGTAATAAAAGTTACAGTTGCTTAATTTATCCTTGAAATGTATATTTTTTTCAATAAACAAATGTTACCAGTACGTTTCCAAGTTAGATTGCATTCATACATTTCTACTGAGATGCAGAACATTTCCATCACCCTTAGGCCCCCCTCATGTGGCCCTTTCAGACCCATGTCACATCGCTTTTAGTGCACCCCACCCCTGATCCCTGGTAACTACTAATCTATTCTCCATTTCTATAATTTTGCCATCACAAAAATGTTACATAAATGAAAATATAGAGAATGTAAATGTTGGGGATTGGCTGTTTTCATCCAGGATTCTCTAGAAATTCATTTAATTGTCATTTGTATCAGAAATTTGTTTATTTTATTGCTAACTGGTATTCCAGGTATGAATGTAGCACAGATTAACGATTTTCTCCTTGAGACACTTCTGAGTTGTTTCTGCTTTTGAGCTATTGTGGATCAAATTTCTATGAACATTTGTGGGAAGATTTTTTTTTTTAAAGTTTATTTGAGAGAGAGAGGAAATGGACACAGGGAGAGAGGGAGAGAAAGAAAATCCCAAGCAGCCTCCATGCTGTCAGCATGGAGCCCAGGGTGGAGCTCAAACTCATGAACCATGAGATCATAACCTGAGCTGAAATTGAGAGTCAGACACTTAACCGACTGAGCCACCCAGGTGCCCCTGTGTGAAGATTTTTATGTGAACATAACCCTTTATTTGTTTTAATCTCTGGGGTAGTTCTCCATGAGCACAATTTTTAGGTCATATGGTAATTTATGTTTATTTTTTTAAAGAAACTGTTAAACTGTGTTCCAGAGTCATATTATTTTACATTCCCATCAGCGATGTTTAAGTTACCTAGGAATTCTTCAGAGAATTTGTTTTTGTCACTATTTATCCTGGCCAAAAAAATTCTTTCGGTTGCTATTTTTTTATTTGAGTCATCCTGATAGGTATCATATCTCATTGAAGGTTTAACTTGCATTCTCCCAATGGCTAATGATGTCACACATCTTTGCATGTGCTTGTGTGCCTTCTGTCTTCCTCAGGGAAATGTCTTGTTCATGTCTCTCTCTACTTTCATATTGAATTATGTTTTTTTAATGTTTCAAGTGCTTATTTAAATTCTAGTTAGTTAACATATAATATAATATTATTTTCAGAAGTAGAACTTAGTGATTTTTCACTTATATGTAATACCGAGTGCTCATCAAAACAAGTGCCCTCTTTAATGTCCATCACCCACTTAGCCCATCGCTCTCCTTCCCCTCCGCCAACCCTCAATTTATTCTCTATAGTTTCTCTTAGGGTTTCTTTGACAGCTGAGATTTGAGAATAATTCATATGTACTAGATAGTAATACTCTGTTGAAATGTAAGTTTTGCAAATGTTTTCTCTGTTTGTATGTTGTCCTTTCATCCTCTTTACATGGACCTTTGCAAAACAAAACTTCTTAATTTTGATACTCTCCAACTTATTGATATTTCTTTTATGGTTCCTATTTTTGGTATCAAGTCTAAAAGCACTTTGCCTTGCAGTAAGATACTAAAGATTTTGTGATAGGCTTTTATCTAGAAGTTTTATAGTTTTCTGTTTTATATGTGTGTCTGTAATCCACTTTGAGACAGTTTGATATAGGTTTATATAAGAAATGGGGTGTAGGTTGATATATATATTGGCATATGGATATTCACTTGCCCCTAATTTTACTTGCTAACAATGCTATAATTTTGTTGACTGTAACTTTATACATCTTGAAATGAGGTGGATTAAGTTTTACTTTTGGGGGATTCACCAAGCTTCCACAATCTGTAGAATTCTTTTTTTTGTCAACTTTGGAACATTTTTAGTCATTATTTCTTTCAGTACTTTTCTGTTTTTATTGTACTTTCCTTTTTTAGTTATACTTTTAAGTTCTAAAATATCCATTTGTCTTTTTATTGACAACTTCTATTTCTTTGCTGGGGATTTTTATTTATTTGCTAAGATTCTACTTTGTATTTTGTTAAAGAAAGTTCACAATTTCTTACTGACCATTTTTATGATGGTTGTCTTAACATCTTTATCAGATAATTCAAACATCTCTGTCATTTGGGTATCAGCACTGAATGTCTTTTATCATTCAGTTGGGATCTTCTTGGTTCTTGGAAGCCTGATTGGTGTTCAATTTGAACTGGGAGTTTGGGTATTATACTAGGAGACTCTGGATTGTCATCTCAATTGACACAGGTAGAAGTGATAGTTCTGGCTCACCAGTAGGTCTCCACTGATCTATCTCTGGCTGAGAAGTAGAGAAGTGTCTCATTATTGCTCCTCATGTGCCCTCACTACCAAACAATGGGAGGTGCCCTCATTACCTTATGTTGAGATGAAAGTTCTGACTCTCCCTAAGGTTCCTCTAACACCAATCTCAGAAGTATGGTGTCTCATCACTGCCCGCTGGGGCTTGACGCTCAGGTTCCCCATGTGGTTTTCATTGACGCTGAAGGTCATCATTCCCACCCAGTATGGTTGAACGTCCCACCACTGACATCATCCTCCCTCGTCCCCTCTTTCTACCAGCTGGAGGATTGTGTTGCTTCCTAACAGTCTTCTCAGGACAGAAGTCTAGGCTCCCCACTCAGCTTCTGTAGTCATGCATGGGGACGGACCACATTTGTTTCTTTTTTCTTTGTTCTTTGAAGTAGAGAAGTTATTCAATATTGTCTGACACTTTCTGTTTTACAAAGATCCTCCTTTTCTGGTCCTTTGGCTAGAAAAGGGAAGCTATTTGTCAGTCTCTGATTTTTCCTTACTGTTTGACATTTCTTGTTGCTAGCTTTTTCATTACCATGTCTGATACACATGAGCTTAAAACTAAACCCAGTAAACTCCACACTGTGTCATTTTTTAGGTCCCAAGATCCCTTTCCTATGCCCCTTTTTCTGTCTACCTTTGAGAGTCTGCTGAAGTCTATTTATTTCACATATAATGCCCATACTTTTAAATTATATTTAGTGGGAGGAATAGGCAAAATCCAGTCCATTTTCCTTGAGGCTGAGGTCCTATGATGGCATTTTATTATATGTTCCAAACAGAATTAGTGGGTTAAAATAATATCATCCCCTTTCATCATTAAGTATTGTTCTTTGGCTTTTGTTATGGAGATTTCCTGACATCTGCGGAAGTAGAGGGAACTCTTTAACACTCCCCATTACCAAATATTTGTTTAGCATTATGATGTTTATTAACACAGGGATGTCAGAATAAGTACTTGAATTCTTCCTCATATTTATAAATTTTGAATATGATGCACAAGTCATCTAGTATCTTCCAAAAGGAAAAAAAATAAGAGTTTAAGGGTTTTTTGGGTGGGGATCATTATAATATGGATTTAAATATATTTGCAGTGATTTGACCTATGCAGTTATATATTTCTTATTGAAGTTCAAGTTATCCTATCTTTGGATAATGGAAGCCAAGTCCAATTGATTCATTACTCCTTTTGACCTATTATATTGCCTGTTACTATATTGCTAACTACTTTAAAACTTAATAGCTGTAAACAACAAAAAAATCTTCACTATCTTGCATAGTTTCTGTGGATCAGGAATTCAGGAACACATCTGCTGGGTAGTTCTGGATTGACATTTCTTATGAACTTTCAGTCAAGATATTTGTCTGAAGTGTAATCATATGAAGACTTGAATGGTAACAGAGGACCCACTTTTGAGATGACCCACTCACATAATTGGTAAGTTTGTATTGCCTGTTGGCAGGAGCCCTCAAGTCCTTACCACATGGATCTCTCCAGAGGGCCATTGTAGTGCTTTCATGATATGGTATGGTGGCTTTCCCCAGAGCAAGTCGCGTCAGAAATAGCAAGGCACAAGCACCTGTGTCTTTTCTGACCTACCCTCATGATACACGCACAGTTATTTCTCAGTATCCTATTGATTACATCGGTCAGCTCTCGTCACTATTGAGGGAGCTATTTAAGCCCATGACTAACAAGATGTGCAGGTCATTCACAGCCTTTTTGGAGGCAGGTTACCATACATATCTTTAGTTGTCTTTATAGTATCCTTACTTCCTACTATACTAAGAACTTTCAGTCTCACTTTCTTTGTTTCTTTTTCCAGGCATGGAATCATTTATTTTCCCATGGAAAATTTCCCATAAATCTTGATTTATTTTAATAGAAAAAAATATATGGTATAAGGTGGGATCTAGAGGTGTGGGATCTTCATTATGTGGGATTGGTCTGTTTTATAATAGAAATTTTTGTTAATGCTTTTAGCAAATATTGACATGAATTGCTAATAAAAAACAAATTAAAATTTTTTATGGATTCAATTTTTGGGGAATTTTGGTGAGATGTTCCTTTATATTTTATCTTTCTATTTCCTTTTTGACATTTAAATTTATAAAATTTAAAAATCTTATTTCCTCAATTGAAGTAAAATATAAATACAAACATCATCATATTTTAGTTTTGAGAATAATTTATATCATTTTCCCATTTAATTAAAACAATCTGGGGCACCTGGGTGGTTCAGTCGGTTGTCTGACTTAGGCTCAAGTCATGATCTTACAGTTCGAGGATTTGAGCCCAGTGTCGGGCTCTGTGCTGACAGCTAGCTCAGAGCCTGAAGCCTGCTCGGATTCTTTGTTTCCCTCTCTCTCTGACCCTCCCCTGCTCATGCTGATGCTCTCTCTCTCTTACTCTCTCTCTCTCTCTCTCTCAGAAATAAATAAACCATGTAAAAATTAAAAAAAAAAAACAATCTGGAATCATAAAAATGGTAGAGGGTAGTATGGGCTAGAACATAATATTTTAATATCCCCAGACCTAGAAAATATAAGACAGTTAAAAGTTTATATTTACATAACCCAAAAATTTACCTGTTGAGGGACCAAATCTGCAATTATTGTTACTAATATATGGTAGGATATTCTACATAATTTAACTTCTACTTTACGATGCTTTTTATTGTTGTTGAATTATGGTTTCTTCAAGTTAACTTTATTTCACACCAAATTGATGAGAATTTTATTTCAAAGTACTGATAGTTTGTTGTATAAATTCTACACTATTTTTATTTTCCAGGGTGTTTCATTATAAGTTTCTAAATATGGAAGCCATTTCTTAAAAAAAAACATATTATCCCTCTTAAAAGGCCAGAACACATGGGACTCCTGGGTGGCTCAGTCAGTTAAGTGACTGACTTCTTGATTCCAGTTCAAGTCATGATCTCAGAGTTCATGAGTTTGAGACCTCACATCCAGCTCTGCAGAGCCTGCTCAGGATTTCCTCTCTCCCTCTCTCACTCTATTCCTCTCCACTTGTGCTCTCTCTCTCTCAAAAAATAAAAACAAAAACCAAAACAAACAAACAAAAAACTTAAAAGAATTTTCTTAAAAAAGGTCAGAATACAAATATGATATTACTCACACAATAAAATTATTTGAAATACTTGGTGGTAACCTAATATTTGAATGAGGGGCAATATAGGCTTTTTTTGTTTGTTTGTTTAATAACCTACTACAGCTGACCATTTTTTTACCTCTTGTTTCAGAAGAATATCTAAGACCAGCATGTAAATCTGGAAGATACGTAATATCTTTCAAATGTAGTTCACTGTAAGATTTATGAATGATCAGAGCTGTTATTGTGGGCTATGCCTTTTATTCAGCTTTAATAAGTAAATTCTTGGGGTGCTTGAGTAGCCCAGTCCATTGAGCATCTGACTTCAACTCAAGTCATAATCTTGCAGTTCACAAGTGTGAGCCCCACATCAGGCTCTTTGCTGACAGCTCAGAGCCTGAAGCCTGCTTCATATTCTGTGTCTCCTTTTCTCTCTGCCCTTCCCCTGCCTTGCAGTCTGTCTTTCTCTCTCAAAATTAAATTTTTAAATGAATACATACATACATACATACATACATACATACATACATACATAATTTATGATCTTAACTAAAGCCCCATTTGTTGTACATTAACCTCCATTCCCCCACCTACTCAGGGACATCACACTTGGATAGAAAGAAGACTTTTGTTTGAAGATTACAAAGAGACATTGGGAATTGAAATTTAACAATACCTTTTAGAATAATGTCCAAAGATGAAAGTTTTAAGAATTTCTGCACTAAAAACTGTAAAATATTGTGGAGATAAGTTAAGGAAGTCCTAAGTGAAGGGAAACATGTATGAAGTTTAGGAATTGGAAGAAAAAATATGTTCAGCTATCAAATTCTTTCCAAAATGACTTACAAAACCAATGCAATCTCAATAAAAATTTCTGATTTTTTTTACATTGGCTGCTCAGTTATAAATTTATATGGAAAAGCACCAGTGCAACCAAAATATTTTTTAAAAGAAAGCATAAATTGGAAGGCACTGGCTGCTCAAGTATAAAATTTATATGGAAAAGCACCAGTGCAACCAAACTATTATTTAAAAGAAGGCATAAATTGAAAAGCACAAACTATTGGATTTTAAGATTTACTCTAAATGAAGACATTTTCAGAAAAACAATGGCTGAGAAAATTCAAGACAATGTCATTTTGGAAAACAAAGACATAAACATCAATGAAAAAAATACACAGTACAGAAATAAACTCACATATAGAAATTTACTGATTTTTAACAATAAGGCCAAAATAATTCAAAGGGAAAAAGATTAGCCTTTTGAATAAAGAATGCAATATTAGACTCATATGTAAAAATGAAATTAACCTTTACCCTTATTTCACACTATATACAAAATTAACTTGAAGAAATAGACCTAAATGTAAAACATAAAGCTATAACAATTTCAGTTAAAACATAAGAAAAAAATTTGTACCTTGATTTAGGCAAAGATTTCTTAGAACAAAAAGAACATGAACCATAAAGAAAAAAATGATAATTTAAACATCAAAATTAAAGATGTCTGCTCTTCAGAAGATACCATATGAAGAATAAAAATATAAGTCATGGATTGGCAGAAAACACTTACAAAATACATATCTGTTAAAGTACTTGTATATAAACCATGTGAAAGTTACTCCAATTCAATAATAAGAATAAAAACAGTGAATTATATGGTTAAAGATGTGAACAAAGACACATATATATGGCAAATAAATTCATGAAAAGATGTCCAGCCATCATTAGTCATGAAGGAAATGCAAATTACATTCATCATGAGCTACTTCAATATACTTACTATAATCTTTAAATGCATTGGGTCTGGGTGGCTCAGTCGATTAAGCATCTGACTCCCTCTCAGGTCATGATCTCATAGTCAGTGGGTTTGAGCCCCACTTAGGGCTCTGTGCTGACAGCTGAGAGCCTGGAGCCTGCTTCAGATTCTCTCTCTCTCTCTCTCTCTCTCTTCCCCTCCCCTGCTTGCACTCTGTTTCTCTCTTAAAAATAAACATTAAAAAATTAAATTCATAAATACTAGTAATTCCAAATTCTGAGAAAGCAGTGTGGTGCAACACTTTGGAAAACAGTTTGGCAGTTATAAAGTTAACTATACACAGGACATATAACCCTAATTCTACTTTTATGTATTTCCCCAAGAAAAATGAAAACATATGTCTACATAGAGACATGTACACAAATAGATGTGGCAGTTTTATTCATAATTGCCCCCAAGTGGCAACAATCCAAATGACTGTGAACATGGGAATGGAAGAACACATGGTATATCTACACAGTGGGATACTTCTCAGTAATCAAAAGGAAAGAGCTACTGCTGTATGCAACATTATAAATGAATCACTAAAGCATTATGTTAGGTGAAAGAAACCAGACTGATCAGGTTATGCATTCATTAATGGTGGTTGTATGACATTATGGAAAAGACAAAACTGTAAAGCCAGAAATTAGATCAGTGATTTCCAGGGGTTTTTAGATGGCTGGAAGGGATTGATTACAAAGAGCTAGGCAATTTTAAGATGAAATATATTTAGACTATAATATGGTTTCACTAGTGTATTCATTTGTCAACACCTGTAGAGCTTTTAAAAAGGTGATTTTTATCAAATGTGAATTACATTCTACAAAATATGACTAAAATGCTTTAAATTAAAATAGCCATAGTTCTTATAACATTGGGAAAGGTATTTCCAAACAGTGGATTTAATATAGCCTTTCTTGATGCTTATTTATGCTTATTAGCCAATCATCAACAGAACTTCAGAGAGCAGAGAAATTCTAAAAGGAAATAGTGTATTTTCTATCCTTTAGAAACGCACAGTATAACAGATATCACTGAAACTGAGGACACTTGATTATTGTCAAGCTTAATATAATGTCATGAACAATCAGTGACAAAATGAATGTTTTGGAGTACTATATATTTTTTTGATATTTAGATTTCTAAGTCAGTATTTGCATTTCATTACTCAGATTCTCAAAATTAATTGTGTAATGCTTTCTAATTTTAGACTCCCTTTTCATTTGTGCAATACAAGAGATAGAGAGCTTTCCCACATGTCTTACCCTAAAATTTAAATGAAGAACAAAATGCTTATTTAAGAAATGGATAAGCATTGGTTCTGAGACCAAATTTAATTTAAACTTATTTTTCCATTTGCATTAATCTGCAAGTTACAGCCTTACTATATATTAAAATTCAGATCACGTTGAGTAAATAAATAAGAATGACCTGTTTTTATTATACAGGGAAAGTAAAATGAGACTCTTTTTTGAAGTGTCACTTATTAACTCTACTGTGTATACTAAAATTAAAAACAAAATCAAAATACATCTCTCTGTAAGTAAATCTAGAAAATGCTAAGGTGATGTTAAAATGAAGAAAATATCCCAGTGTGTAATCGAAAGAAATTTCAATCTTTGTTTTTAATCTGCAATACATTTTATCAAAACTAAATGCTTAAGGGCCATTAGGAGTTTGAAATGTTTCTAAACCTTTAAACATTAAGAAAGTAATCTGCTCATCTAGAAATAACCATGAACGTGTATAAGATCACCTTTTCATTGACTCTTTTCTGCATGTATCAATTTGTTGAATCAGACGCTACAGATTTTATTGAATCTCTGTAGTTTGAATAGATTTGCCATAGATATTTCCCTCTTTCTGTTCTTTTATATTGAAAAAAAATCTCTTTTTTGGATTTTCTAACATAAAATCGAATGATTGAGAAGTCTGAGTACTTTGCTATTCATGACTATAATAACAAAATACTTCCTATAAAATTACTTTTTGCCTCATTAACTACAGTGAGATATCAAAGTAAAATGTCAAACTGTATTTACATATAGGTTTTGTTTAATGTTTATTTATTTTTGAATGAGAGAGAGAAAGACACAGTGTGAGCAGGGGAGAGACAGAGAGAGGGAGACACAGAATCTGGAGCAGGCTCCAGGCTCTGAGCTGTCATCACAGAACTCATGAACCATGAGATCATGACCTGAGCTAAAGTTGGACGCTTAACCAACTGGCCAGGCGCCCCTTTACGTATAGTTTTAAGCGACAATAATGAACATATCAACTAGTTTAAATGGTGAGAGAATGACTCACTAATTATTCAAGATTGGACTTATTTTTTTAGGTAGCTGGACTGATCTTTAGTTTTTACCCTTTTTAGCCCAGCTTGGTGTTTTCATTTGCAAAGATTGCAAGAAAACATGTATATTCCTTGAACATTTATTTTCATTACTATTTCTTTAGATGGATAAGGCATATGAAGGATTAAAGGCTATAGACCCAGTTCCTCCAAATGTTAAGAAGGAATTTTGTGATTTAACTAAGTATAGAAAGGCAACGATCTTCCTTTTTAGCTTATTAGACCAAGTACATAATTTAGAATATTTGTTTCAAGTGACAAGAAGCACAACTTAAGCTAGAAAAATAGGAAACATGTAATCGGACATGGTCTCAGTTTTGACTGTGGCATACTGAAATAACTACCAATAACTTTCATTTGGCATTTTCACAGCTCCCATAAGCAAAAAGAAAAGGACACGTGTCTCATTTCTTGTACCTTGCTCTGCCCTCCCCCACCTTCACCCCGCAATTCTCTTCCCTCTCATTGCCCTTAACTGAACCATATTCCCAATCCCCCTACTGACCAAATGGCTAGAAGAATGTGTTGCTCTAATCTGGCAGGCTTCAGTCCAATGCCCACTTGGAGAGAAAGGAGTGGGAATCTGCTACTCTAGAAACAGAGAGACTACTAGGCTACCTCAAGGATGTCAGTGGGAGGTTACCAGGAAACATGTAAAATAAATATCAGATAGTAAAACAGCAAACAATTAACAACTCAGATTCTTACTATGTGCCGGGCACTATTACAAGTGCTTAATATGTATTGAATTACTCAATATTCAGAAAAACCCTATTCAGAGATACATCTTTACTATATGAGGAAATAGAGAACCTAAGAAAGTAAAAATTTGCCTGATGTTGTATGGATAGTAACAAAACGTATATTCCAACCCAGGCAGTTTGGTTTCAGAGAAAACGTATTACTTTTTTTTGGGGGGGGGGGGATACAGAGTCAAAGTTATATGAAAAGAAAAAAAATATTTCTAATGTATCCAGAGACAGGATGGGTAGTGGGGGAATTAGAGGAGATTGTGGGAGAACTTCTGAAGGCCTTGAGTGTCCAAATCGAGATACCAACTCAGAAAAACCTAGGAAAAGGAAAAATCCAGAAATCAAGCATGCTGTGACTTCACTTTTCCAAGTCAATCCGATGTTACTGTTGTGGAATAATCTCCAGGTCCTTTCATCAGGAAATTATTAAACTTTCCATTGGATATACAGACTGTGTTTCTTATGGGAAGATGTTTGGGAAGTGGAAAGTTAGGCGAGCTTGATATCATTAAAGGGTAAAAGCATCATTGTCGTTCTGGACCAGTTTATATCTGGTGGTGAAGCAGCTGGAGGCCAGTAGGTTAATACGAGGATTAATCCGCCCTGGGAGACAACTAGACATACCCATTGTTGAGCCAATCAAATACACTCTAATTATAAAGATTAAATTTGTTCAAGTAGCAAATATATATACATCAACTGCTAATGTCTCTAACTAGTTTCAAGACCCATCATGACACAATGCCATCCTCTAAATCCCTAATTACACTATCTCTTTGCCCCAGAATGTAAAATCTGCTCCATTTAGATTAGGTTCCACATTCACCTTTCAGCATATCCTAGTAAGATCCACTGTGTTGACCTGTTTCTTTTTCTTGTATGAATTTTGAGGCCCATTTGAGGTTATGAAAACTTTTATATTTATATTGTCTTCCTGTGTGTCTATTCCTTTTGTCCTATTATATTTATATTTCATGCCATGACATCTATGTCTGTCATGGTATTGCTTGAGAGAGGTAATATTTTATATGTAATTTCTACTCCTTTCAAATAAATTTGCACAGAATAGATCCATTTTATGTAGTTGTTGATGGAAACTGTAAAATTTATAGGTAATTACGGACATTCATTGGGAAATCTAGCATGCCTTTCAAAGTCATTTTATTTTGATACTTTGGAAACTAACAATAACAAGAATAATAAAATACAGAATAAAATATAAGTGAATCCACATATACCTCACTAAGATTTGTCGCAGTTAACATCTCATTTTGCTTCAAAGTTTTCATGAAAGTAGAACATTATGCATGCATTTAAAATCTATTATTTTTCTCTCCTCACTTCTGTTGCCCTTTTTTTAAAATATATATACTTGGTAAGTATCTTTGTAGGTCATGAGTATGACAAAATTCAGATTAAATAGTCCATGTCATTTTCCGTCCTGCGTTTTTTTAAGAAATATACATAAATGAATATATGTGTATATATGTGTGTATGCATATATGTATATGTGTGTTTATCTTATACATACTTCAAAAAAGAGAACACATACACACATACATGTATACATATGAGAGCAAAAAAGATATCGAGCATATGGTCTAGGAAGCTGAGAAGTACAAAGATGAATATGAAAAGTAGTGAAGCAAGACGTTTTCCAAGAAGCTGCTTGAACACTATGCATTCAAGATGAATTCTATTGTTGAAGTCAAGATAAAAAATGAGGACAAACAAGATTTTTGACAAATGTAATGAAATCAGCAACCGCCTTGATAAGAATCAGACTTCAGATAAAAAGAATCTAAACATCAGCAGCAAGAGCTGGGAAGTCTGCAGCCACACCATTGCCAAGCTCCAGAGTGCACAAGGCAGGCCAGGAGAAGTGCCTGGGAGCGTCCCTGGTTGGGGAGACTCTCCACTTGGTGGTGCTTTTTCTGGGCCCACCATTAAAAAGGTTGACTAAGTCCACCTTAGCATAGACATAGCCTTATTCTACACCAAAAAAACATTGAAGGAGCCAAATTGGTAGCAAATTTAAAGTTCAGTTGCTATAGTAAATATCTGGCCATTCTTGATTCTTGAAACTGAGTATGTGCACAGGGAAAAGAAAACACTGTACTTATTGGGAGGGAAAATACAATGTCTTTATATAAAATGTATGCATGTATTATTGTACACACACAAACATAGTTACAGTACATACCTATCTATCTATCTATCTATCATCTATCTATCTATCTATCTATCTATCTATCTATCTATCTAATATACATGTAAGTATACTTAGGTATATGTGTGTATAATTCCAAATTTCACTTTTTTTCACTCTTTCAAACAATACTTCACCTAAGATTCTTCATAGCTATCCTTGTGCCTGTGTTGTGTTTCCAGAAGGAGAAAGACCACCAAACTTGGATTGTTTATATATATTGGTAATACTTTCCTGAGACTGTGGATTTCTTTTAAATCTTAGAAGGATAATGCTGTTTGTCTTGTTTTTGTAGCTGTTATTGTTGTTGCTGTTTTCTCTCTCTCTGCAGTGATGTCATAAAGATACTTTCACATATTTTCTTATAAATGCTGCAATGTTTTATTTTTTTCACATATAGGTATTTATCTGGAATTTATTTTTGAGTGTGTATGAGGTAGGCATCTAGTTTATCATTCTCGACATGGAGAGCCAGTGGTCCTTCCATAATTTGTAGGAAAAGTACATCTTTTCCTTGCTGATCCAGAGCACTGCTTCCAAGACCACCTTCTAATATGGAAAATATTTGATATCCTTACTTCTTGGTTTGTTATCACAATTTAGATATTTAGCATAGAATTTTATTTTTTTATTTTAGTTTAGAATAGAGTTTTATAAAAAGATGGTTTTGCAAGTAATATTATCAAGTTACTGGTATATGAATTTTTATCCATTTTTGTATGTAGATTTTAGAAGTGACAATATTGCTGAAACATCTCATAAATTTTCAAGATATTTTGTAGTTGTTTTTGGGTTTTCTATGCTTAAAAGTGTATCATTTATGGGGCACCTGGGTGGCTCAGTTGGGTAAGTGTCTGACTCTTGACTTTGGCTCAGGTCATGATCTCATAGTTTGTGAGTT